>OY728159.1:1037472342-1039872342 GCA_963277665.1 Viscum album
CATGTCATTATTTTTTATCCATACATTTTAATAATTATTATGAATATAAATAATAAATAATTTTTTTATTATTTCATTAATATAAATTTTTATATAATTTAATCATTATCAAAGTACAACAATTTGAACTATAAAATAGAAATTCTCCAGCAAAGTGAAATAATAAACACTGGGAATTTTTTTTAATAATTAATTCATAATAAATCTATGTAATAATGACTCTAGTGGATTATATATGTTATTAAAAATATATAAATGATTATATAATATAATATAAATTATTTTTTATTTTTTATATTTGAGGATTATCTGGTTTCAAAATTTTGATCGCAATGTGATGGTTTATCATCTCAAATTGTCTGATTAAGAATGTATATTTTGTTATACCCATCATTTCTTATGAAGTGTATAAAAATCCTCATTTACATATTATATCATTAAATTCATTATTTTAATAATGGTTAAAAATTCAAATTATATTATTATTTTATGATGTGTATAAATCATAAGTTATAAAATTTGTAATGAATTTATGTTAAAAAATAATATTTATTGATATTGATTCCTTGACGATGTATCTAATGATGAAATTTAAATATATAAATTAAAAAAAACTATTGAAAGTTTTTCTATTATTGTTACTTATTTTGATAAAATAAATATTTTGTTGTAAAATTCTTAACAACTCAAGATAATGAAAAATTTATTGTAATGAAAACAGAAATTATTTAACTCTTTTGGTCAAAAAAAATTTTCATCCATTTCCATAACTTCTTAAAAGGTTTAAATAATTTTTTTAATATTTTACTCTGAATATTTTAATTATATTCTGAAAATGAAATATTTTTTATGAAATGTAATCTTCTTTTATTTTTCCCAATGTGGTATATTAGGCTTTTATCAAAAAAAAGGAATATGTATTTTAATGTACATGAAATGAATTGAATTTCCCACTTCCATGGAAAAAAAATGTATTTAGTATTTGATTATATTTTTAAAATGCAAAAATAAATGAAAATTTATTCCTTAATGTTTTTTAACTTATTATATTTTAAACAATTGATATTAATTTGAAAATGGTATATTCCTTAAGAAATGTTATTGTTTCCCATAAAAAGAAATATTTGATATATGGTAACATCCTTGAAAATATTTATTATTTACAAGGGTTGTAATCCGATTATATAACATAATATCTTTATCTAGATGTCTTCTAATTATTATGACTTAAGGATGATCAAATTAAACTTGTTTCCATCCTATGGCTTAATAATGTTATGAAGGATATATCATTTCTATGATATTTTCTATTATGTAATGATCTAATTATTGTGAAACCAATTCATTTTTATAGGTTATGAAATGTTTAATAATAAATGATATTTTTTAAAAAAAAATTGAATTTAATTATTTCATATTTGTTCCATGAATTATATGTACATCCAATACATTTATTGTAGTTGGATATCTCATGTGATATTAAGTTATGGAAGTGGGTGACAATCCAGCTCACTTTGGGAGTCTATCCATAATGATAGTATTGGGAGTGTAAAAAGATTATGTATTTAATGGTTTGGGGAGTTAACCAAATACACCCAGATTGTCTTTGATGTAACCCATGACTACTAAGGAATTGATTTTCCATTTTTAATTGTATTCAGAAAACATAAGTCTTATTCTACAGTTATGCACACATGGATATTTTATTATTACATAATGATTAAAGGATATTGATTGGAAAATTGTTTTTAAAATACATAATATTACGATTGTTGATATGTATATAATTGCATTCAAATATTATTCTTATATTCTCACATGACTATGATCATTTTTTATTAAATATTATCATTGTATAATCATATAATGCATCTGATCTCACCCCATCTTATGTATCCCTCAAAAAAGTGATAAGTAATGGTTTTTTATATGATATGTTTTATAAGGGTGAATGTTGTGAATAATTAAGTGGGAGATAATGTAGAACGCATAAAAACATGTTCTTTATGCATATAAAAATCTATAGTCACCAGAAATTAAATTTTGTGGTTTAGATCATTATTTTATATAATTAATATTCATTTAATAATATTCAATATCTATAAAATATTTTTAATATTCACAATAGATTATATAAGAGAATAGTTTAGTTATATTTAAAAAGTAGTATAAGGAAATGTTATAGGGAATCCATAGGATAATCATATAAATAGGATAGAGTCCTATAGTACAATAATGAAATGACTGTACTTTCGCAAAAAACCATCCATATATGGTTTCATCTAGTGGATATTATTTTAGAATATATTAATTTAGGGGTAGTTACCCTAATAATAGTTGGTTTAGTATATCGTGACTATCATTCTGATCCATGGGTAGTTTTCCCTAAATATGAAAATATATTGACACTCCTTAGGGATATTCTGGGACAAATTTAATGTTCATTATAAAATATTAGCGTAGGATTTATATAAATAATGACCATGAATGAACTATAATAAAACAAATGTGTCACTGATTGAAAATAATGTGTCATTATTTAAGAATCTATTAAATGATTTTTCATTATTATGATTTTTCCATTATGATAAATATTTTTTACACTATGATATTTTTTTCATAGAAAGTATTTATCCAAAAGGAACGTTGTAATTTAATAATGTGATGTATAAATAAAATATTTTTCTCCTAAGAAACCAAATTTTATTGGAAATAGAATGAAATTTATTTTTTATATTATTAAAAACAATTCTCTAGATATGAATCATTTTCAGCTAAAAGTGATAAATAGTGGGAGGATCCTTCAATTAAAACCTACATGAGGAAACAACCATAATTTTTACTCGGTTCAATGATCCCATTCATTATATTTAATGAATTAATTCCATTGAAAACATATTTACCAATCTCTAGTGATTGGGTCATGAAAATGAAAATTTCATATTTATATCATTTGTGAATAGATGTAGTTAAATATTTTTATTTCATAAATAATATTAGGAAATGAGAAGAAATTAGCTACATTGAGTGGGATGATTATAATATTATATTATTCATCAAGTACATTTTCCATATTATTTATAAAAAAATTGAGAAATTATTCTTTATGATGATGCAGAATTGTGATGAGCCTATTAGTACATTTAAGAAACATTACATTACATGTGAGGTATGTTTTTTATTTTATCATATATCATAAATGTGGGGTTCATTAATTATTTAATGTATTAAAACCTTGTCTTTGTTGGGAACTAGGAATAAGGAATTTCACTAGCTATGATCAATATATTTAATGTGTTATTAAGATAGATATGGCGATTATTGTTACCCACCAATCACATTATTTTAATAAGAAAAAAATGATTGAATTGAAATAAAATTAAAAATAACCTATAATGTATAACGTAAGAAATTAATTGGGATTAATGTTCTTAAGGGAAATATGATTAATTTTTATTAAGGGATTCAGATGATATTGTATGTGCATTAATGTTGTTAGGGGGATGATGAATGTTGATGTGACTGATAAAATATATATGGAGAAAAAAATCAAATAATAAAATAAAGATACATAAAATATTCAAATTTTACAGTTTTAGGAATTATGAAAAATAGTTCCCAAAATATGATGTATAATTATAATGATAAATTTCAATAACTACTTAATCCAAGTGATAAATTGAAATCCCATGTGATCAAAATTCACGATTATTTATATGATACTTAATTTTTTAAAGGTAGACCGATAATACAGTCTAGAACTCATAATGATTTACCCATTTTGGATTTACCAACTTTTTATTATATTAAAATATTTATGTGGTTATCAAAATAATATTCCAATGATTAAATGTCTATTTAATTGTTAAAAAATCTAAGTGTACGTCTATCACATCAAATTTCCATGATTTTTATTTGACTAGTCTTTATTGGAAAATGATTTTGGTAAATATTTTTATTCCCTATATGGTTGAATACTATGTTATCTTAAGCTAGGATTGGGATTATTTAATTAAATCACTCTTCATGTTCCATGTAATAGAAGCTACAATTCATATTATAAATCACCATTTGATCATATATAAACAATATAATAAATTTGAGGTTACGATGTAACATTATTCAAATGTAATGGTCTAGATTCTTATAGAAAATCGTATTTTATCTTTGATTTCACTAGAAAATATTAACATTAAATTTATTCTTAATTTAGTTGATGTTTTTGGATGTATTTATGGATGAATTTTATAGTGATCCTCAAAATCATGATTTTGAGTTTTTAATAGAACTCATAACTAGATTAAATTTTATTCATGTAGCTATGTAGGATAGACAATATTGAGTTTCATGGATTGGAACAGAAACTGTACGAAAATATTAGCAAGGAATTTACTCATCCAATTGAATTACTATATGATCCACTTGTTTCATGAGGTGGAATATTTTTTATGTTTATGGTCATGTAAATGTTGGTTTTCTTGTTTCATTGTGTTTTTTTATTATCGATTGATTATCACCTAGTTCATGATCCATGATTGTTTTTGACGTGAGTGTTTTTTTTGCCCCCTTTCGTCCTTCCTACTATATTGAATAATGATGGGAATACTTCTGATATATTCATATTAGTATATCTGTATTTGAAATTGATTCATCGTATTGAAAACACCATTCTGTGTATGGAAGTATACTTGTAAAAATATCCCATTATATTATTTGGATCATTAATGTTGGTGAATTTCATTTTATACAACATGATATTTAGTAATTGAATCACATTTTATATGGATATTGATTCTGGAATGGACATATGGTTGAATTTGATATTATCTTAGGCCTCGACTTAGTTTATTTACTTAAATTTCCTTTCATGTTCAGTGTAATTGAATCTACAATTCATATTATAAATCACCATATAATCATATATCAATTAAATAATACATTTCATTTAATGGTGGAACATTACTCTAATTTATGGTTTGAGATTCCTATTGAAAATATTATTTTATTTTAGCTGCTATTAGACAATAATTATATTAAATTTATTTTGAATGTATTTTTTTAATATATTACTATAGAAATTTTATATTTATCCAACAAGTCATGATTTTATTTTTTAATATAACGCATAACTACTATTACTCAAATTATAATTTTCATATATAGTATGGAATCTAATGAGTTTAATGAGTTGATGAAGAAATTTTATGATAATGTTGACAAGGAATTCATTCATCCAATTGAAATACCATGTGATCCACATGATTCATGAGGTGGAAGATTATTGCAGGTTATGGTCACATAAATAACATTTTTCAAGTTTCACCATTATATTTTGTTTTGATTGAATATTTATTATCACCTGAGTCCAGATCCACCTTTTGTTTGTGGATTATGTGTTCCATCTAGGTCCCACTATTTTCAATAATAATATATTGAATTTGGTTGGTAATACTTGTGATATATTCATATTCTCAGATCTTCATACGAAATTGATGAAACATCATGAATATTTTATTCAGTGCGGGGAAGTATAAATTTCAAAATATCCCATTATATAATTTCGATAAACATTGTTTGGGAAATTCATTTCAAAGAATAAGAGATTATGTAAGTGTATCCCTATTTATAGGGATATTTTTTTTAACAATGACATGATTCTATTTTCTATTGTAGTTCCATATTCAATTAGATAATGGTTATGCCTCAAATTTTAGAATTGGAGAGGGTATGGCAATCTGTGATGATTAGTATAGTCTTGACTTGTGTACATCTTAACCAAATGTATATCCTTTTATAGTTAATAAAAAGTATGTGTAACATTTTGGATGATGGGAAAACCCCAACACACAGCTGTTGTATAATGATAACCATGTGGGTGGGGTGTTGATGAGTATGTGAGTGGTCCCTCTATGGGAGGTTATAGAATATTCACATATTGATGGTTCATCCCTTCCAGATATAATCATTATCAATGATATGAATACATATCAGTATATAAGTGGGGATACATGTTGGTCAATAACATTCAATAGCCTTATGCATTATTTTGGTGGCAAGATGAACAGTCCACCAATAATAATGGTAATGGGAAACCGATGTTTTTGGAAGGTTCATTGGATATTAGGGGTTATTATTAGATTTGTAACATCCAAGGTGTTCTGTTATACCCACTAAAAAAGATAGAAAATAGGGTCTATATAATTTATGTCTTAACTCAGTAATATGGCTGAGAGACTGTCATGGGTCGAATTTGGGCACCTAAGAGTGGTTTTACATATCTCTATAGACGATGATGTTTAAAAATAAGTGGGATAAATAATGTAGAAGTAGTAAGATGTAGATGTTGAAGTAGGTAACATGGTAGACAATAATTGTTCCCTATATTATATTCCCACTTCTAGATTATTTGTATATGAATGATACACATTTTCTTCTTATTATAAAGAGATTTTTCCTATTTGGCGACTTTTTCATTCAATCGGGAAGAAAAATAAAAAAATATTGTCAAGGTTCTAAGGAATTTTTATCCTTTTCCAAGAATAATATTAAAAATTGTATCACTAATACAATAATACAAAAGTTACAAAGAACAAATTAGTGGATAAGAGGGGTGTTTTCTAGGGATAAATGAACCACATATTATAGTAACCATAACTACATTTTTTTCCTTTGACACCATCACCTGGAAGGTGGGTGCAATACTGGAATGTCAAATGGGAGACTTTGTGAGATCCACTATTCATAATGGAATGATAATTGAGGGATTTAGTACGTTCAAAAAGGATACAAATGAAGAGATAAATTGGGAAGGATTTGAGGATGGTCCTTGATTGTGATGGAGTGGGATTGGATTTATTATTGGAGGAATTTAGAGAATTTAATCCAAGAATAGATGGTGTTGTACAACATGGATCATGATTGATTATTCCTATATTATTTCTCCATTTGAGATAGATTCATTTATAGAGTTTATGAATTTTATTGAAATCTTGTTAAAAAGATTTGAATACTTTTACCCGTATACTAATATCAAATTCATAGCTTTGAAGAACAATTATTATCTTGAAAGGAAGACCTTATAGTGATGTGTGTTTTTTTTATTATGGTTGTCTCTTCCCTCAATGATTTATTGAATTTTTGTGGTTTTATCATTAGCCATACAAAGAGTTGATGAAAAAATAAAATAACAATTTTCATTAATTTGTTGGTGAATAATGAGTATATTTCAAATACTACATTATATAAAAGGTATAAGACTTCCAAATTTATATTTATTCCAACTGGCCTTACTAATTCCCCAACATTATTCATAGATTTAATTAATAGATTTATTGAGATTACCTTAATCAATTTATGGTAGATTATATAGATTATTTTAATATATATTCATATTGGGAGTAAGAGATTTAATATTAACTAAGGATATAACTAACTACCATATGGAAGTATAAGAGTTATGAAAAAGTTAAAATGTGCCAAATTTTTATTAAAATTTCTAATTTTTTGGTTATATCGTCTCAGGTGATAGTATATATATAGATCTATTAATAATATTAGTTATTGAATATTGTTCCATACTATCCTCTATTATTGAGAACCAATATTTTCATTGATCAAAAGGATACTTTCATCATTTTCTTTGAATTCCTCATAGAATTATGATCAAATCATAGTGTTAACATGGAAGGGAGGCATGTTCCCTATGATAGATTAATTTGAATAATATTTCATTGAACTAAACTGAAGGATAATTTGAACATCAATGCTTAAATTTACCAACATTAGAGTGTGATTTGTGATATATTTTTATTCAATAACAAAAGGACTTGAATTATTTTATATGTAGAATGATATGAATATATATTTTTACTCAATATAATTTAATGTTCATGGGAAAAATATCCCACTCATGATTTGAATTTAGATAATATAATTTCTAATTTAAAATAATGAGAAATTACATTTACAGAAAATGGTATGAAATATATAGTGATCATAAATGTGTAATGAAAATATTCAAACAAAAAATATTAATTTTATCTTAGAGAATATTTTTGGAGTCAATTAGTGATTAATAATACTCTAAAAATTAACCCCGATGGGTTGGGAATCCATGTAACACAATCTATAAAGTGAAATTATCATACTATATTATCTATGTGAAAAAAATATCAAGTATATTAAGTAATGAAAAAAAACAGATCTGTAAATACTAATCGATGTGGAGATATATTACCTCACATGAATGAGTTATTAAAAATAAATCCTTGTAATGATTAAAGACACCCAATAGGAAGACAAAGAGATGATAATATGTTTGAATGATTCGTATGATACTCCTTGATTTTGATTAAATGGTAAGGTTTGGGATTAATGTATGTGGTGCATCCATTACATATTTTACAATGGTTATACTAGATTATAGTCATAGATCATCATTTACTATTTGTGAATGTACTATGATTATGGTCAAAGATGTTAATGATTACTTATTGTTGGAAAACATAAAGAAAGATAATGCAGAGTATGTACCTCAGGGCTTCATATCACACAAGGTAATTGCTAAGAGATATATGTGTAAGGGGATGTTAAAATTAATAACCATAAAATAATAGAAATTTGAAAACATAACAATGTATTCTTTAATTGGAATCCACATAAAATATAATGTATATAAATATATTTGTTTTGTAGGTTATAACCATTAGATGTCATCACAATTTATCATCATCAGAAAAGAAATATATCTTCATCAGAATTCAATACTAAACAATATTGAGATGGTAAGGATTTATGGAGTACCAACTCATATTTTATATGACTAGGACCCAACTTTTAATACAATTTTTTTATATGTACTAATAATCTCTTGATTCAGAGTAGTGTTTCCTTAATGATTATCACCCTCGTTAAAATTTTTAGATTTAGAGAACCATTAAAACCCCAGAATATATGATGGTATCATTTTATATTTATTTAAAATGGTGTTCTGGTACACACCAACCTTCAACATGGTTTCTATAAAATATTATTATTCACTTGAGTATTTATATTTTTCCTTATTAAAATCTATATCAAAATAAGATTAAATTTTTAATATGATAGGATGATGATACAAAATGAAACCTATTAGGGCAATAACTAGTTGATGAAATCGTATAAAATATAAGAACCATTCAATGAACAGATTATGTTATCTCAGATTCAATAGAAATATCATGATTTAAATAACATGTGAAAAGTAAAATTTGATGTCAGTGGGAAGTTATTCAAGTGAGTTTTTTCATGCAATAATGTTATGAGATTTGAGAAGAAAGGAAATCAAAGACCATTGTATCTTTCCCCCTGTGAGTTTAATGACCAATTTGGAATAGTATCATTCAACTTGTCACTTCCATAAAACCACTCCCATATTCATGATGTCTTCTATGCATCACTCAGGAGGTAGTACCAACATGATCCATCACATTTAAAAATTAAATATGTCATACTACTAAAAAATGATATTTACCATGAAAAGAAAGCACTATAAATATTAGATTATATTGAAAAACAAATTCCGAAAAACAATACTCACACTGATAATGTTTTATGTCGAAATAAAATATTTAAAGAAGCCACAAGGGAATATGATAATTTGATTAACTATAGATATCATAATTTTTAATCTGAGTGGAAATATATTGAGGGATAAATTCATTTTATCGGTTTTTTAAACTAACACTGAGATATTGTATAATGTATTTATCTATAAATAGATTTAATTTTTTTTATAGTTATCAATACACAAAACCCGAATAAAATATGATGATTAACAGAGTATTACATTATAAAATATATGTTAAATTGGAATTTTGAATATAAACCAACACATTTTATAAAATCATGTAAAAAAATTTAGATAATGAAAAAATTTATACCTATTCTTACATAATTTTAAATAATGACATTATATGTTTTAGAAATTTATTATACACCTCAAAGGTTATTATTATTATTTTGGGAAACTATATATCTAATATTTCTAAAATTTATGATATTAATATAAATAAATAAATCTAATTTATAAAATTCACATTTACTAAGTATAATAGATTTTCTTATATTAATTTTAAATAATTGTTAATTTTTTGATGAATAGTAAAGAAACACTGACTTGTATTGAAAAATATAATTCAAATTGAATAATTGAAATAATTAAATTGATTTTAATGATTATATTACATTATTTTTTGTTTATTAAAATTTTTAAATATAAAATTATGGGATATCAGAATAATTGTATTTGGATTTATTGTAAAAAAATTTTGTTTACTTAATAAATCATATCTTCTTGTGAATTATTCTCAACATGTTTCGAGGGTTTATATTAATGTTAATGCCACAATGTTTTATATATTTATATTGATAAAATGTATTCAATATTTCTAATTAGAATTTTTGAATTTTTCATTAGAAAAATTTAATTTTTAGTCATAATGAATAATAATTACTAAAAAAACATTCACAATTATAGTTAAAACATATTAACATAGAGTTTAAAACCCAGATAATGGTTGGATACAAAATTTATCATATGTAAATACATTTTCTTATGAATATTTTTAAATCATTATATATTTAATTTTAATTTTTGGACATTTTGGATTTATTTTGTTTGCTAATGACTTTATCATATTTTATTCCTTCATGAAATTTGACATTTTCCTCTCCCCAATTAAAAAATGAAACATATCCTATTAATTATTTACACTAATATGAGCCTACTATCTCAAAAAACCCTATAAAAATAATCTGGTAAACATACCTAATAATGATTTTGATGTTATTTTATTTCATACAATGACATTCCATTGGTCATTAATAATGGTTCTAAAGGAGGCTTGCTGAAGAACAAGTATTCCTAATAATCAAACTATTTCATGTGAAATATTATTATAAATCCATTAAATAAATGAATTTAAAAAAAATAATAAATTCTGTATCCTTGAAATATTAAAATTCAATATTATTATGGAATTTTCAATAACTTCTCCCTAATCAATTAAATATTAAGGTAATGTATCACTAATTCATATGTGTTGAAAACTGAATACACATATAGATACACAAAATTATCCATACACGTTATTTATGTATTTGTAATTATGACGAGTTTTTGTTTTACACATTATATTAACCAAATTTTTTTTTAATTAAAATATTATGAGTACAAAATATGTTGGAAAATGATGACATCACTCTATTGTTTGTGTGGACTATCGTCTCATCAAATAGATATGAATCATTTTTCATTTTAACATTAAATTCATGTTTGTGAATATATCATTAATGAATAAAATATAATCATCTGAAATCATAATGATTCTGTAAAGGAGAACAATGATTTACCTTTCTTTCATTCCATAAGATGAAAATAAAAAATAGTTTTCATACTTACGCACAACATTTCGTCATAATGATTTTTTTTCTCAATATAAAAAATTTAAGGATAATTATATATATAATTAATATTTATGATATTTATATAATGATTGATATTACACATATGATTTAATCATGACCAATATATAATTACTAAACTATCAAACAAAAATCTTTAGGACACACCTAATAGTTAACACTTGAATGTGTTGATTTTAGTAAGGAATTATTTAGTTTTTGGTGTTTAATGATTTTATGTGTATTATATTTGATATTATAATTCACTATATTATTTTTCTTTATAATGAAAATAAAATTATATTTATTATACCCTATTTAAATGTTATTTATAATAAATTTGGCATTGAGGTAATAGTTTATCATATCAAATTGTCTTCTTTGAGATATATGTCTTGATATGAACATGTATTTTTTATGAGATGTGTGTATAAAACCATTGACCAATTATATCATCAGTATAATTATTTTCATGATATTTCATGTTTCATTTTATGATATTGTTTTATGTGGGTTAAAATTTAAACATTACCTAAATCATTCGAGATTTATGTTATAATCTAATTTTTACTATTTGTTATGTATTATTATCTTTCCAATAGTGATACTTTATGATATTAATCTCAATAATATTTTGGAATTTATTAAAATAAAGTTTTTATAGGATATTACATTATTTATGTTCATTATCCTCCGTTTAATAAATTATTATTCCAATATAATGGTTTTAAAGAAATCCGACATCATGTCTCTCATCAGTCGAGAATAATATTTAGTTCACATATAATATTTAATAAAATTTATTCAAAATGTTTAATATTCTAATTTGATTATTTATGTTAATTAGAAACCATTAATATTTTTTAAAATAATTTTTTTACAAGAACCCTCTTGTATTTTTCAGTTTTATGCACTATTTTAATTTTAATTAAAGATATTAAAGAAATAATTTTTTTAATGTACACATATGAATATTATTTTCAGCAATCAGGAATGATAAATAATTTTATACATATATAAAAAAATTAAAATATTCATTAAAAATATTTTTTTATTGAATTTTAGAAATTTAATTTTTTTTTAAAAATTTATTAGAATGTGAAAATATTTTTTCCACTTGAAATGTTCCCATGATGTAATAAAGGTATTTTTCATTAATGATAACATCCATGATTTTTCTGATGCTTTTTTGGGTTTATTATAATATAATACCATGCATATTAAATCATTTTATTGAATATGATGATGATGATTATTCGAAATCCGTCCATTTCCCAGGGGTTAATTATGTTATGAAACATGTTTAGTTACCAAGGGTTATTATATGATTAGATGATTACATTTTTAGAAAATATAATTAATTTTCATGGGTTATGATATGATGAATTTTTTATGATCTTGTGTGAGATATATATTGTTTTTCATTATTTTATGTGTGTAATGTAATTATATATCCCTTTAATGAAGTTTGTAATGATAGATATCTCATGTGATAATAATGAATTGAATTTGGAGTGAACTCAATCCGCTAAGGGAATATTTCTATTATTATAGTCTTTGGGGGGGGGGAACCATTAAAACAGATATAATGGTTTAAGGTGTGAACCCAATCCACTATTATTGTCTGGAAAGTTAGCCTTGACTTGCTGATTAATAAAAAAATCTACATATATGTGCATTACCAAAATGTATGTCTTATTCAGTTTTTCTACTATAATAGATCATGTTGATTTATTTCATTATGACTCTTGTCTTATGAACTACAGTCAATTACTCTATGAAAATATAAGGATCATTGATATTTTGGTAGTGGTATAAAAATCACTAAATATTATTATCATCCTCTTATTGTCATGTTATTGGTATGTATTCATTAATATCTTCCATATTTACAATTAGTATGCTTATGAGATCAACAATTCTTATGCTTCCTTTCACCAGGTTATGAAGATTGGTTTTATGTATATTGTGTATATGATGTCAACGAATATTGAGTCTTAACATGGAGAAAATTTAGAACATTGACGAACTAGTTTTTTATGTAGCCATGACTCCAAAGCCAGCAGACCTATATGATTACAATATGGATTGTTATGTAATTTAATGAATATAGTTCTTTTAATATGTAATATCTATGTATTATATTAATGGTTAACTATACAAAGAATTAATGGAAAACAACATTAAAACACTTCTAATTTTAAAATGATCATCTTGGAGAGATTGGTGATAAGGTAAGGAAAATAGTTGTTCCCATGGCTATATAAAAACTCAAATGCATGGAAGATGAGAAATGAATATGGGTTTCCCATGTTGTGTAGATGAATGATTTATTCTCTATAGAATATAATACAATGAATGGCCATGGAGTTGATTTTGTAAATGTCGGCACTTTTGGATCTTGTCTTTTATAAAATTCTAGAGGGTCATTTTATACTGTTTCATTAATGAATAATATGTCCCAAAATACTGTATTTTATTTCATAAGAAAAAACAATATTTTTGGGAACATTTTTTCAATAGATCTGTTATTGGAATGGATAACAAAAGTAATGTGAAATAGTTGAGTTCTTACCATAATGTAAATAAAAAAAGTAAGGTGTTGTGGATATAATATTAGTATTAAGGCATGAAGTTTGATATAGATACAAGATGCAAAAAAGTAATATATTTTTTCATAAACGATGAATATGACCTCAAATCAGAGATTAGGAATGGTGTGGTTATGGGTCAGTTTTCCCACTTATACAAGGGAATATTTTTATAATTGTTATTTATATGAAATAAAATAAAATTCTTTATCCTCTGTTATTGGACAAACATATACAAAAAAAATTCTATAAGAATGATTTATATTTCCGTTATCAATAATTTTAAAATGAACACCAATTTCCACATCGATGTAAGGGAAAGGGAAATTCTAAAGCATAAAGAAAATAATGTTTCTATATACGGTATTCTAAAATATAATTTTTATTTCCCTTATAGGAATATAATGAACATATCCAAAAGATGAAAATTACTCTTAATAATGATATAATTTAAAGGGATTTGAAACAATAAATATATGATTATGTGATTAAAAAGTAATCATATTATGTAGTTATTTTTAATAGATGTTTTTGTGTTTATGTTATATTATGGAAGATAGCTATTCTAGAAACACAAAACTAGGTTGATCATGTTTTATAATGTTTGAAGATTCAATGGTAATGTCATATATTAAAAGAGTTCAAGAAAATTATGCAATGATTCAGAATCAATATTCAATAACTACATTATACTAAAAATGGAGAACCTGAAATATTAGATATTTCTACATGTTGTAGTGACATTAGTTATTTAGTTAAAAAATAAGAGATTATATGGATTCTTTAGAAATTTAAATGATTTTTGAGTTAAAAACTATTAAAAATATAGGATAGACCAAATGGATTTATTTATGGATGTATGTATCTAACAGTAGAAACTAGTAAAAAGGTTTTTTTATTATGAAAGGAAATAAAAAAAATAAATGTGTGCATTAAAATGATATTTTTTTCTATTTTTTATGAATTCAAACATTGTGATTGTTCTGAGGTAAAAATTGTAGAATTATATCATCATTATCTAAATATAATTTTTTCATTATATCATGGTGGATTTTATATTGACATTTAATGGGGCCATTGAATTATTTTTATCTATAAATATATTGACTATCAAATGGGATGGATCATATATATCATGAATAGTGATAGAAACGAAAAAATTATAAAATAAATATCAATTAAATTGTCAAAAAAACAAATCTACCCTAATAAATAAAAAATATATATTAATATAAAATATTTTACAATGAGGGATTCATCATCATTCATATCTATATTGATGAAATGGTTCTTATAAGACATCATATATACAAGATTGAGGGTTTTAAATATGGATTATCTACAATGTTTGGTATCAAATATTTTTGTTCCATAATGATTGTGTAAGCTTTGAACATTGACTGAAACAATATATCTATGAGAATATTAATTTCTAGTTGGAATAATTCATTCAATTGGTGCGATGGTAATAAATTAATGATCATATTACTTTTACCACTACCTTAATTTTATAATTCAATATTTAATGTGGGAAGGAACGTATGGTATAAGATGAGTTTGAGTAATTTCTGAAGGTTAAATATGAATTTCCATTCAAAATATGGATTTTTTTCATTCATTTGAATGTGTTCCAAAATATTCGATATAGTGGGAGTATTAATAAGATTCATTATTAATATTATAACGGAGCACAAGGTAGTAATAAAGAAAAATCTTCTGTATCATAATGAATCCTGATTTTTGTGAATTGTTTCATTATATATGATCCATTAAATAGACTTCCTCATTCATACTATAATATATATATGTATAAGCACATGTAGGAAGTAAAATAACTATTTATTCCTTTATATGTGTATCAATATCTGTAATTTATAAAGAATTAAAGACTTTGTTTCACTTTCCCGATCATATGATGATATTGTTACGATAACAGATATAAGGAAGATATATATTCTAGTGAATAGTAAATTGGAGGATATTAGACGAATGAATTAAGACAGGGCATTATCAAATGATTCTTAGAGTGTGATTCACCATTCAATAAATAAGTCAATTTAGATGAATATTAATCATTTTAGTACACTCATAGTTTTTTCAGATGAGTTAAAAAAATTATTGGATATATTGAATAATGATTATTTTTAGAGTCTGTAGACATATTGATAAATAATATATTATTTGAAATGATGGGAAAATACTATTATTTAATGTTGTTGAGTAGACCAGAATAATGGTGGAGTAATTTTTTAATATTGAATAAAATATTTTTAGATTTGAAATTATATCTTGTAATCTCTATGAGAAGTTTTGATGCCTATAAATAAATTATTCAACTAGTATAATATTATTTCAATTTGTAATAATATTTTTCTAGGTAGATGTTTTATACATTAAAGAGGTGTATCCCTAAAATTTATAACATAGAGTTAGACAAAGGTGGTGAATATTTTGAGAAATTGAATTATGAAAAATCAATAATGCGGTCTTCATGATGATTGAATAGCTGTGGTATTGATAATATCAGATTATTTATGTGGAGACCATATATTAATATTGTGTTTTTGGGTAATGTTTTTTAGATGGTCAAGGTAGTAATCTTCTATACTATTTTAATGTAGAGATCTGGTTTTTCAAACACTTGTATGTCAAAGGTTTATTATCAATGAAAATATCATCTATGTTCCTCATGTTGACTAAGACAAAAAAAACCACAAATTTTTATGTGACACATTTTTATTTTTTATTCTATCATTATAATTCATAAGTTTCTATCATAAAATAGTGGTTTTCTATTTTGATAGGGAATATGATCGACTTAGTTCTTTATAAATAACAATTTCTGTTTATTCTTAATTAAATAGTGTGGATGTTTTTTTAATAATTTTATTCTAAACATAATGCTTCCAGTTTTGGAGGATTCTAACCAAACACTATAATCCTTGAATGGGTCTTCTTTGGATGGGTCATGTAAATTACTAATATTTGATTCATGGCGTGGATATTCCCTTTCATTTAATATGATATCCATAAATATTATGTTTCTTATATTATAACCATGTGATCATTATCTAGGATAACTATTTTATAATCAGGAATTATAGTTTGATGTTTAATGTTATGAAAATGATTCTAATTCACAAGATATTATTGAATAACATTCTTTTGATACACGTAAAATTAATAATGTAGGTCTCACAATAACCTTTTATTAAATTTTATAGATAAATTTTAGTATCAGAGAAGATACATGACCAATTTTGATTATGATAACACCATTCTGAACCAAAATATATTAATATATAATGTTTCTTCATAAACAATGGGATATAATTTCGTAGAAAATTAAAAAATTCATGCTCTACTAACATTGGTTTAAATCATCACCATGGTCTCCAAACTAATTATCATTGATATAATAATGAATCTAGGATGATTAATCACTTTATAGGATCCATGAAGAGGATATAATGAATAATTTAATATATTTTATATTGTATTAATAACATCTTAATCTTGAATTTCATTCAAATATAGTATATGATAATATAATTTACTCAATTCTTAAACAATAAAAACCACAACTTAAATGATGATATTATTTTCTTGATTGAGTTTTTTAATGGATATAATTTTTTATATTAAATAAGACCATTTGTTTTTGAATTTTTTGGATAAAATTTATTTTTTACTAATCTAAGGGATAAATAATCCATATGTTGGTTAACAAAAGTTTATATGATTTTTATCTGATTACATTAAATATTAAAATCATTTAATCAATATATGATTTTGAAATGTATTTAATTTTAATTTATTTTATTGTCTATATTATTGCATACTACTATAATTACGAGGTATTAAAATCATATAAATAGTATAATAATATATAAAACAGTTATGATGTATTCTTAAGACTAGGAAACAAATATAGATAATCAAGCCACTAAAATTCATATCAGTGGTTATCTCATCTAATTACGTCATATTCATGGTAAATAATTTATTTAATTACATTAATCAAAAAAATATAACTTCAATGAATGATAGTAACCTTACTCAGAATATATGTGTGTTTAGAGGAACCCAAGGGGAATATTTTGAACATACTGGAAAATTTAAAATATTAAATATGTAATTAATAAATGTTTTTTATAATTTAAATATAGTGAAATATTTTAAAATCATGATGATATTAATCAAAATAAAACTTTTAATACTTATAATGTCTAAAATTATATATTTAAAAATATCAATAATATTACTAATGCTTTAATTAATTCAGTTTTTATTAAATAATTTTTCATTCCATGAATTTTTTTATTAATTTTGTTTTTATAAAATTAAGAATTTTAATATAACATTATTAATTAAAAATATATTAATTTATTACAAATATATATTTTCAATTTCAATACAGATATGTTTTAATTAAAAAATTGAAATTCAAAGGATTATCATTAATTGAATCACATTTAATATTATAAAAGATATATTTTGTTTATAAAATATTTTTTATTAATTTGTTCTAAAAATCACTATAGAAATAATATATTAACATTTAAAATAAAAAATAAATAGTAATTTATAATTATAAAATACTATATTTCATATAAATTAATTAAAAAAAGTGAATATAGTAAATTGTATAAATTTATTTGATAGTAAATTCTACAACATATTGAAAATAATAATAACAATAATTATGGTTAATTTTTATAATATAATAATAATTATTATTATGTAAATATATTTTATAAATATAAAAAATTATATTATGATTCTTATTTTGTAAAATCATAAATAAATAATTTTTTTATGATCGAGCATTCCTGACTACTGAACCATCTGGCTAATATCATTAGTATATACAATTATATTATAAAAAATAATAAATTAAATTTATATAAAAAATTAAACATATAAAAATAATCATTATGAATGAAATTAATAAAAAATATCCTGAAATCATAATTTGTGATATGGGGTTAAACATAATAGGACTTGACAAAAGAGAGGTATATATTAGGGGTTCAATTAGAGATAGCCTCATCTCTAGGAGGGAGGGTTTCTTCTTGATGGAGGGGTAAATGTAGATGGAGGATTTGGGGCCTAGTCGATGAGGACCGAACACTAATGAAGGCTCCTAAAGGATGGAGGTGTTGAACCAAAGACATTAACTCATTTCGTGTGGTTGATCATTGTGAATGTGAAGAGCATTGGTATGAATATGAAGGATTTGAAATTTAGACAGTCTCATTTATCCTATTTTATTATTATTCAAATATAAGGAAGGATTTTATTTTTTTCATGTGCCCACATCTATCTGAAATTATATCTCTAAAATCATGTTCTATTTACCTGTTTTTAATTATATCAATTTTATATATTCTGTATGAATTGGTACCGATTTTAATGATTTTTTAAACTGTAAAATGATATGTCTTGTTATATCCCCTATTTAAAATTTTATGTCACAATTATTGTTGGTTGTGTTTCAATGTTTTTTGATGAAACTATTTGATTCATTATAAAATATTTATAATCAAAACCAACAATATAATCTTTTTACATCTGCATGAAAATGAAAGATGGTTTTAAAATTTTTCTCATTGTCTTGAACTAAAACAATAGAGTATAAATTCAAGCCATATTTATCAAAAGGATTGATGATAGATATCTAAACACCATAGAATATTATATCTCTATAGTTAGGTTGAGTCTTTAAAAAGGTATTTTTATTTTTCACTAACTGATGCTATTTTTTAGGTGCTGCACACCCTGTGATGGTAATGCACACCCATTATATTGTTGGACAACCACTGTGAATGAAATAAGTTAAAAATACATGATTTTTAATGATAATTTTAGTGTATTTACACACATCGAGTAGTATATCAGTCTTCTAGCATTGTGATGCCTTTGAGTTACAGTAGTTATTTTATTAATTTTTACCATTTTATAATTCTCAAATTATAAAATTATAAAGGGTGTTTATTTTATATTTTTAATGTATTATTTTATTCGAGTATTAATCTTTTAATGGATTTATTATCATTATTTTTAAATCTATATAAATGTAAAAAAAATCAATATATTTAGACTCAAAGAGTTCTATTTGCAGACTATTTATATATGAAAATATATTTTTAAATTGATTCAATGTTTGATGTATATATATTCTTATAAAATATTTATTACAATTGATCAATATTTTTTATAGATTAATTATATTTTTTGCATTTAATATACATATTATTAATAATTTAAAAATCCAAGATCAAATTATTCACTTGAATATATATACATATATATGTACTCTATTTTCAAAAAAATTAGTTTATATCTGTGTAAATTTATTATTAAATTTGAATGTATTTGAGAATATTGAAATGTATTATTTTAATCATTATTATTATTATGTAAAATAATTATGATTATTTATGTTGTTTCTAAAATTTATAAATATGTTTATTAATATAATGATAATGAATTCCATGATTTTATGAAATGGATTCTGGTCATCATTTGTGTCATTGATGATCATTATTATGGAAATAAATATTGATTATTTGTGACAATAAATATATAAGAGTTTAAATATATTATCAATATATAAAAAATTGAAATGAAAAAATAATTCTTTTTAATAAAACCACGGACGAAATGGCTTTTATGAATTTTAAAATTGTAAATTAAATACATGGATATTAAACTACATTCATTTATATTATGTGCAATGTCATGTAATCATGTGTTTTGGGAGAATAAAATTCTATAACATAATTTCTATTAATTTTCATATTTATATATATACTTATATATATATATAAGTTTGTATTTCTATTTAAGGAATGATTATTTTTCTAAAGAAAAGACTCCATTGAAAAATATCTATACATATATAAGACAATATCATTATTTTAAATTGGAACATTCTCATGGGAAAACTGATAGTGAGTTAAGAGTGATCTCATCCCTTATGAATATTTTTAGACCCAGATATCAATAAATTCTTCAAGTCGTATTTTGGTTTTTCTTATAATAGCATGTAATGTTTTTTTAAAAAATAACTCGATGATTTTTAATGATTTTTAGAAGAATAATTATAGTAAATGTATTATAATATTTTACAAAGGTACTTTCCATTGGAATTTTATAAAAATCATTATGGAGAAATTATGTTCCCCATAAATTTTATATTTAATTTTCACAGGATTAGAATAATTATCTAAAAGAACCCACATTAAATTTAATGTTTTAACACATGAAGAAATATAGTTAATATAATTTATTTTTGTAGAAACTCTAATTTTGTGAATGTAATTGTCTATTTTTTTAAAACCTAGATCAGAAACAGAACTGGAATATAAAACGATCAATATATTTTAATTTTTTATTATTAAAAATTACACAACATTTTTATGTGATAAACTAAGATGCTTAGTTTTGGGGACTCAAATTTTGTATCATAGAAAAATCTAGAAAACATTGGAAATGATATATTTGTAGTAAAGTATAATTTTTTTATATTTTATAGTTTTCAACATTTGAAGACAAAAAATCATAAATTTCTTATGTTCAATGAATAAATTTTTATGGGGAAATTATTTTTTTAGAGGAAGAATGTATCATCTTGAAAATGTAAAAATAATAAATATGTGATTAATAAATGAATTTTCTAATAAATAAATAAACTATAATCTTTTATAAAAATTATTATTTTATTTCAAAAAATATAGATTATTTATAGTTTCCAAAATTATATAATTAAACATACAAATACAAATAATAATTATTTAATGGGAATGTTATTTTATTAATAAATTGTTAATTTCATGATTTTTTAATTATTTAATTTTTAAAAAATATTTTTAAATATAAATATGATTCATGAATATATATGAATGTATTATAAATAACTAATTTAAATTTTTATTGAGGTATGTTTTAACAAAAATTGAATAAAAATGATTATTATTAATTTGTTAACATTATATTATATATATTATATTTTTTCGTTATAAAATTATATTTTTATATGATTTTTAATAAAAAATAAACGAATTATAAGTTAAAATTTTAAATAAAAAATAAATAATGATTATTAATAATAGAATAATATTATAATTATAAATTAATAAATAAAGTGTTTCATTGTGAATTATATATATATATTTTCAAAATTATTGTGATTGATAATATTATTAACAATTATTATAATTAGTATTATTATTAAGGATAATTTTTTTTAATAAATTTATTTTTATTGTCATTATAATATATCTTTCAATTATATGATATTATTTTTCATATTAATTTAAAAAAAAGCATAAATATATTTAATTATATTATTATAAAATAAAAAACTCAATTATATAAGAAAATGAAACGAATAAATAATATAAAATTTAATGAAATGAGTAAAAAATGCTGACAAATACTGATTCTGGATAAGGGGGTCTTGAGAATTGTTCCAAATAAAAGAAAGGTTATAATCAAGGGATAAGTGAGAGGAATACATGAATCTAGTTGGTCTAGATTCTTCCTGATGAAGGGATTGATACTGATGTGGGGTTCATGGCTTGCTCAGTGAAAACCGTGTGTCGATGAAGGCTTCTGATGGGAGAAGAAGATCTACTAAAGACTCTAATTCATTTTTGGTGGCCAGGATTCAATGAAGCTGGAAGAGGTGGGATGATTCTGAGGGATTTTGAATATTGAATGTATCCTTCCACTTTTTCAACAATTCTTCTAATCTCAAGTATTTTTTTTCTTTTTGTTTTTGTAGGTGTCTAATTTTTCTTAAAATTTTATGTCTAGAATCATTTTAAAATTACCTTTATATTATAGAATCAATTATCTTTATTGCATACAAATTGGTATTGAATTTAATAGTTTTTTAATAGGAAAATAATATGTTCTTCATTTTTTCTCTCTAAATAATTTTTCCATGGTTTGATTTTTTTTGCGGTGAAATGAGTTGTGATGAAGATAGATGATTCTGTTTAAATTATTTATAGTATTAGTTAAAATAATATTATTTTTACCTGTACATACTAGTGGATGATGGATTTAATATTTTCCTCATCATCATGCACTGGATGCATCAAGTAGTTATCCATGCCTTATTTTTCAAAAGAGTTGTTATTGGATATAATCTGTTCATAGAATTTTATATCTCTACTTTTTGGTTGAGACTTTAAATAGAGAGTTTAGTTATGTACTATTTTATGGTCTCTTTAGGTGATCTATGATCTTCCATGGTGTCACATGAATATTTGAGCATAGTACAACACCCGTGAGATAAATGATATATAAATAAATCATTGTACTTGATACGTTTTGTGTATTTACACACACACAAAATTATATCCAACTAATTGTTGTGGGATTCCATCAAGGTTTATGATCTATTTTATTTAATTATTTCTAATTTATGATTATGTAATGTTCAAATTAGAAAGGGTGGTAGTTTTTCTGACAGTTATATTTCATTACGGTTTTAATTCTTTTTGGGAACTATTATTATTTATAAATCTGTATCAATGTTGCAATAAATCTTCTTTTTTATACCCAATAGTTACGTTATGAAAATATTTATATGTATGATTTTTTTGCAGTACATAAATGTTTTAAGTATATGTATTTTTAATAATTATTCTTATCACAATTAAAAAATATAATATTTATTGATTCAATATTTTTTATCATTATATTATATATATAATACATTTGAAATATAATCTCTCTTTAATCATATATATATATATATATATATATATATTTGTAAACTATATTCTAATTTTTGAGTTCAAACATGTATGAGTTCATTTTCAAATTTCAAGTTATTTGAGAATATAGACATGTATAATTTACCTATTCATAACCATTCGTAGGTAAATTAAGTATTATTATTATGTTTTTTGTAAGAATGTATAAACTTATTTAAGAAAATTAAGATGAATAAATATATAATTTTATGAAAATGAAAATTTTTATTATGATTTTTCATTCCTGATCATGATAATTAACATATTTATTTATTATTAATTTTATTCCATACATATGTATTTAAATATTAAATACATATTTGAACATGAAAATTGAATAACATATTATTTTATAGAAAACCACTTCTAAAATGAATAGTATGTGTCTTTTAAATATTAATTAAATATAAGGATGTTACATTATTATTATTTACAGACACTGAAAATACTAGTTTTTTTGTGTTTCAGTTATTCTAAATATTATAGGAGAATTATAGTGAATTTTCATATGTATATATATATATAATTAAATATGTATATAAACAAATATATGTATGTTTATTTAAAGATCGATTATGTTTTTAAAGAATAAATTCCAATGTAATATATATATATATATATCTATGTGGAAAGTTTTAAATAATTTTTTTTATATAGATCTTTGGTATTGTAAACATTATATGGAGTGATGAGTGAACTCATCCCCCAGGAAAGTGGTAATGCCTAGAAAACCATCAATATATCATGTTTCCTTGATGATTTGTTTTCAAAATCTTACTTAATATTGTTTTTTTCTAAAATCACTATATTATTTTTAATGAATATTCATAGAATAAATGTTTTGAATGATTTATTATATTATAAAAGGGTATTTCTCACTGTTAAGATGGTATGTATTATTATGATATACTCTACAATGCCTAATATAGGATCAAATTTGTAAAATGAGAAAAAAATACAGGAGGGGGTGAATTGTAATTTTTTAAAAATTCTTTTTATTCTTCTACGGATAACAAAAATTCACAACACCTCTACGTTTTAATAACATTATTGATTCTAGAATAGTGATTCGGAAAATGAAACTTAATAAATGTTTACCACAAATAACATTCAACCATAAAGAGTATAGAATCTAACTAAATCCGTGTATAGGTATAAGTAAGTATAAGAATGTTATACAATCCTCAACAATACAAATGAACAACATAAAAAAAGAAGTAACACTAGAATTAAAAAGTATGAACTCTTTTAATCGAAAGAGATGGGTAACAAAAACCAAGGATAATAGGTCCCTTAATTTATATTTTCAAGAAGGGATGTCATTCCCAAACCCAAGAAATCCCTCAATCCGAATATCGGTATCAATATTGTTATCCCGGAAAGCCCTCAATTTGTAAGGAAAACGGCACCTCTAACTTCACAACCCGAAGTCTCTGATTTTAAGGAAATCGATCCTTTATACTGAGAAAATATGTAAGAAGAAAAGTTTGAACATGTCATTAAAACATCCTGCACGAATCCTGAGAGGTTATAAGAGTCTCTTTCTCTCTAGAAACCATTTCTGAAAATTATGAGCATCAAAAATTCAAAAAGTTGTGTGGTATTTCAAATGAGCCCCTATTTATATGCATATCTTCAATGGACGGCTCCCTCCCCCAATGGTCATATTTTTATGTGATTTTTTGAGGGACATGTACACGTGTCACTCAAATAACAGTTTGTGAGTAACTAAAAGCAAGACATCGTTTTATAACTAAACAAGTGTAAGCATAACAAAAATATGATATTCAATATGTAGGAAAATATGAATGTTCTGAGTCTAAAAAAATGAATTTTAAGTGTATTAATACAAGAATATTAGGATTCTCTTTTCAAGAAATTCAGAACCTGAAATATATAAAATTCCAGAGTCTGAATTTCAAGGATATTTCGAGTCTAGATTCACAAGAATTCATACCCTGAACATAGAAAGTTCGAAGTCAGATTTCATGAGAATTTGGAGTCAGAACTCATAAGAGTTTGGAGTCTGAATTTAGAGAACTCACAGTCAGAACTTAGAGAAGTTCATATCGAGAATTCTTATTCAGAATTTGGAGTCAGAACAGAGAAAGTTTGTAAACAGAATTCTAATTCAGAATTTTGAGTTAGAACTCAGAATGTTCGTAAACAAAATTCAGAGTCAAACATCATGAGAGTTCGTATCAAGAATTCAGAGTTGAATCTTCATGAGAGTTCGTATCCAGAATTCAGAGTTAAACTTCATGAGTGTTCGTATCCAGAATTTATAGTTTAACATCTTGAGAGTTCTTATCTAAAATTCAGAGTCTTAAACAGAATGCTTCATACCTATGTATTATATGTTTCAATGGATTTGGTTTCAATCCGAATTTTATAACAATGAAAAAGTTATGATATGTACAATCATACAAGGTAAGAATAAATTTCCTTGGGGAAGGAAATTTTTCCTTAATGAAGATAAAAACAAGTTAAAAATAGATATTCCTTGAGACAAATTGTTTGTGATTTTCAAAACAATAGAAATGTTAAAGTCGTAAGGAAACCTTAATGACTCAACAATTCCCCCCTTAGAATGAAGGAATGGAAAAATAAAAAGGAAAACCTTATGGAATCAATAGTAACTTCATTTTTATTAAATTCTATTCATGTAAATTATTCTCAACTATTGTATTAAATTTATTTTTGATAGGTGTAGTAGAATTTTTTGATGGTATTTGCAATGGTTACGGTGTTAGCATACATTCAAAAATTTACTAGTTTTATTTAATTTATGCACAACTCTAAAATCTTGTATGTAAATTTCAATTTATCAATAAATAGACTACAAAATGTCATGGTATGTAAAATAATCTATGTATTTTTCTTTTGCCACTCATTTAAAGTATATAGAATTTTTATGTGATGAAACCATATGTATGGGTTCCTGGATTCAAAATCCTAGACATATAAGATGCTATATTATAATCCTTATAGGAATAATAATTTACTTTGAAATATTAGTTATGAAATTTTTAGAAAAAAATGATTGTTTAATACAATTAATAATATACCCTTTAGTTTTGATGCCAGTAATGGATGGATAACTCATCATTCTCTATGAGGTAACTCATGAGTGGTATCTTAGTGATATATCAGATTAAAATAGATATATTCATAATGAAAAATTATATAATATATCTTATAAATAATATTGAAAATTTTAATTAGATAAAAAAAGATTTCATATAATTTCTCACCCATATAACTTTTGTACTGATGTTACACCACTATATCAAATCTTGATAACTAACTGGATTCCATAATTACTACATAAATAAATATTAATAACACCTCCATATTAATTTTTTTAGATATTATATTTGGAATCAATAATTGGAAATATGATTTGTAACACAAACAAAAAAAATGGTAATTTCTATAAGAATTATTATATGAAAATCTATCACTCAAATTGTATCATCTTGATATAGAGAAATATTATAGAGATATAAAATTCATCAAAGAATCCTTATAATAATTAAAAAATACAAAATTATAATATAGTATGAATTATAAATTTATGAAATTTATATGTCCCTCTTTGATACAATGTTATAACGGTAATCATATTATTGATATCTATTTGGAACACATGGAAAATTCATTCCTCTTCATTGAAGGTTTCACCAATTATGAAGAACAGTTTTAATTCTCCATCGCCATTATATAGACATTATCTAAAATAAAGATAATTTCTTTAATTTCGAAGTAATATTATATTTAATAATTATGATCATTAGTCATGTATATGACCCAAATATAAAATATTATTTTTTTGATGATCTTAATTGGTCATTGATGGCGAAATTGCCCATGGAACCAACACTATTTTATCCAAATATCTATATAATTTCCATATATACTTGAATGAAAGGTTTTATAAAATAATAACTATCTTAGAAAAAATAATGTTATCAATATAGTGGAATATTATAAGTGAGTTTCATAATTCTATTACAATAAAATAGTGGAACTGTATAAAATAAATTCAATTATGATATTATGAAAAATTAAACATCATAATGTTTTAAAATTACTTATTTTGATATCATTAATAGTTTAATAATAAATTCATGTTACTCTGTAATGGGATCATGTTAAAAAATAGTATATTTATAGATGATAGATAAATTTCATCCACTATGATAATCATAACTCCATGATGACACTCTGCATGAATCATTTTGATGGAGTTCACATCAATTGAATCAAAGAATTAAAGAAAATTAATTTACCGGTATTGTTCCATGTATAATTTGATGGTACTTGTCAAAAAATATCAAAAAAATCACATTAAACTGAGTGAATTGGGTAATTTTAGCATTCAATGATGTCACCTTGCCTAAGGAAAAAAAATTAGTGTATGACATGTTATGTTTATTCCAATTTCATCCCTGAAACCCTAAATTTATTAAATTTTATGAGATTTTATTTTCTACATTCCACTATGGGACTTGAAATAATTTTTTATTACAATATAGTTAATTTTGATTATTGAACTTCCATCCTCACTATAAAAATCATTTTCAGTATGTTTGAAGATATTGTACATTTATAGGGATTGGAAGGAATAGTAGTGATCAAGTTGATAAAATAAAATTCTATTAGTAGATGTGGATCTCCTAATGTTATCATCTTGGATTATTTCATAAATTATTTTATACATTCTTTGAAATGGATGACCTCGAAGTTCACTATTCAACCATATAAAACATCCCAAAATCTTGATAATTCTTATTGGTAGAGATAGAACATTTATATGACTCAATGAAATGTCATTATGAATATGGTGGGAAATGATAAATAGGTATATCATCAAAGTATTTTCAATCATGATTAACATAGAAATACCAAAAACCCAATATATTATACCCCATATTATATTATGTAGTGGAAATAATTTTTATTTTCATTCATGGTTTTACTACACCTATACTAAGAAAATATTTTTTGATAATTAGTAGAAGAAAAATTATTCATTTTTTATAATATGTTTTGAATAAATTTTATTATTAGAGATGATTGGCCATTAGTCAGAGTAGAGGTCCAAATAAGGGGTTAATTAAGAAAGAAATTATATTTCTTTTTAAAAATTTTTTCAAAACAAAATCATCCTAATTTTTAAATTCATATTAACAAATATAATAAGTATAAGTAATTTGATATATTCAAATAAACTATTTTTGGATTGGATAAAACATTGTTATCATAACATGAAATTATAATAATCATCCATGATTACAACACAAACACAAAATAACATATTTATCACTGGTATAATTAATTTATCAATTTATTTCTTTGTGAAATGTGATTTAAAATCAATTTTATGAATTTGTGATGTTTCAAAAAAAAATGTTAAAATAAAAACATCATTTTTGGTCCCAATCCAAGACATATTCCTTTCTAATTTAATGTGAGGTATATGTAATCACATTTATTAATATAACCCGGATGGCTCACCACATGGATTGTGTACATAGGTCACAGAAGTACACATGAATATGCAAGCTATCACAAATTATTTTCCACAATATTCATGGGGTAGAAATGTAACATAAATTAATGAAAGGATATTATAGTATTGTAAAATATTTTATATAAGTATGATTCTAAATTTTATAAAAAATAATAATATACCAAAATAAATGTTAACTAGTGTGAGAGTGTAATAGAGGGAAATTATAAAAAATTAATCTGTTATATTTTTCATATTTAGATTTATCAACAAGGTTATCATCTCTTAAAAAATTATTCAAATAGTTCTGAAAGGGGATGTAATGATCCAAACTATTCTCTCATATTATTCATTAATGTAGAAAAAAATATGTCATAATAATTTGAAATAATTTCAGGGATCATGATTTCTCTTATCTATGATCACATTATCATTTTCATATTTCTATTTTTAAAAATTGACATTCAAATTCTGAATATAGATTGAAATATAATAATTAATGTATTATAGTATTTAAAAAGAATATTTAGGTTTATTAAATTCTACAAAATTCTATTTACTACTTCAAATATGGCCATTGTAATATATTATATTAATATATATAGGGTTATAAATAATTGATTTATGGATTTCATTCTCGTATAATAATTCATATTTGAATAAATAGATTTGAAAAAATATGATTGTTTTGCTTAAAAAAACATGAGGTAAACCATTTGAACATGAAATCACTTCTCTCAAACATATTTTCCTTAGAGTCATCAACCTATCAATTCAATACTATTCCAAAATTCAAACCCAGTAACGTAGTAATTTAAGTAAATTATATGTTCAATTAAATATAACTAATGACCTCTCTGATACTTTTCAATTTTTATGGTATATTCCGATGATATATATTGATATTGATTAATTTTCTCTTTTAGTCACATGATTTACACATACAGTCACATGAGGAGTTCTTAAATTCCCTCTTTATTCAACTAATTAGTAATATGTCCAATCAATATAGAACATTATTCAATACCATCCTTTATGAAGTTCTATTAAGTTCTATATGACTCTATATGGTCTATTCAACCCTTCATGTTTTCATTCCTATAAAAAAATATTTCATTCACCACTCATACTGTCCATTTTATTTTCTCTTGTGCAGTTTATTATTTGTTTGTTTTTGATTATTGTATTAATGGTTCCTGTAACACCTAAAAATATTTCAATTTTTATATAGAATAAAAAATTTATTAATATATAACCTAGAAATCATTAATAGTAAAATTATTATGATTTGTGACCATGAAATGAGGGAATTTATAGACTATGAATACTATCTCACAATTTTGTGTGGAAAATATCATTTAATAAATAATGAAAAAAGTGAAAAAAGAAATCATTTAATTTAATCATTCATTTCATAAATCATTATATGATATAATTATATTATCCCCATTTTAGTATTATCACAATTATTTCATGTTATTTCATTTTCATATTAATGTAGATAAAAATACCATCTATGATGTTATTAAAAAATTTAATATAATAGATATTGTGAGAAAATAATTATTAATAAAAATTGGTTAAATTTTATTAATGGATAAATAAATTTATCATTCAAATCAGATTTATTAAAATAATATATGTTTATAAGGACTCAATTTTTTAAAGGATTAATATGTTCATTTAAATTTTCATTAAATGGGAAAATAGATGCCACAAGAGAAGGTTGAGGTGAATAAGAATTATCAAATATATTAATCCTTTAATAAATTGGTATTATTTATTGGTTATCTTGATAATCAAAATTTGAAAAATAATCATTAAGATATAAGGAAGGTGGAGTTGCATAAGTATAAATATTTATAATAGAAAGAGTTAGAGGAGTGATAATTTCATTTATGGAAGAAGAAATAAAAAACACTAAAACATGTTTGTTATCAAGCATTGATCTATAATTATAAATTTTGATATTTATAAATTGATCATTCATAGTCGTAATTTGATCTATTAGAGGGGCCATGATTGATATCTTTTCAACAACAAATTCAAAAACATTTGTTTATCGGAAAAATATTTATGACTATATAAAATTGACTTTTCCTTAAATAATGACATGATATCAATAATATTAATTATAGAAAATATTTTATAGAACCTCTTATAGATTACTTATTCATGGTAGTACTTGATATCAAAAAATGAATAATAGATTATAACTTTTATTAACATGATAATATATGTCTATCTTCATCAAATTCATATTTTCGTTGAATCATTGTAATAGAGTCTTGATATCTTCATGTTAAAAATCATGGAATGTGATATTAATCAATAGACACAGATGATAGGGGTGAAGGATTAGGTGTTCTGAAAGAACCTTTTAAATAATTATGATCTCTATAGTCTATCTTAATTATAAACTACATAAAATAGTCCTATAGAACAAAAATATGATACCTATGTATTCCATTATCATGATCGATGTGATAAACTCGAAGATAAATTTTCAGTTGAATATCAGTTACAATTATGAAAATGGTGAATCCTATATATTCCATTCTACCATATTCACCAAAACATTCCATAACGAAATGTAATTCTTTCAAATAATATAATGAATCATTTTTCGTTAAAAAATTTATAGCGATGTTATGATATAGAAAAAAATAGTAGGTTGTGATGAAAATAAATAGTATGGTGTCATATGATTAGTTTAATTATAATATTGAATATTTTGGATTGAGACATCTATGTAATGAATGGGTGAAAAGGGATTGACTAGTTATATAAGTGTTAAAAAAACAAATATTTTATAAAATAACATTATTTGGACATCCAAAATACCTTATTACATTAGAGAAGGAGATCAGGGATCATTATCAATCTTTTTCGGACCATAGGGTAAAATTGGTATGGAATATCCACCCGGTTTGGGTGGACTTCCGCCAGTATGATATCACACTATAGTTGTCCCAACATAGAAATACATAATAATTACACAGGTTTTGGGAGCCCAATATTACCTATGAGGTATACAGTTAATGATATGTTCTACATTATATAAATCATAGAGGGGTTATCTAATATTATATGATAATTGGAATCAAATCATAAATGAACGGTTAATTTTGAAAAAAAATTATTCATGACAAATCTCTTTATCATCATCTATTACACATTCTTTGGACCATGTATATCTTGAAACATCTAGAGAGAGATTCATACATTCCACATAATCCATAATGGTTTTAATATTGAGATAAACCACCACATAATCACTAAATTCATTAGATTAATATACAGCTTCAACAACATCATATGGTTCTAAATATCGATCAAATATTTATTCAGTTCAAGATAGAGTCATTGTAGGAAATAAAATCACATAAAATTTAATATAATGATCAATTAAATTACTCTTTCATGGTTTTAATCTAGTTTACATTCTCATGAATTTATTTTGATTATGAAAAAAAATTGAAGATATATACATTTCCTGCCCCAAAAGAAAATGTACTTAATGATTTGACAATAATGAGATGAAATTTGAATAAGGTAGATAATTTAATCAATTTTATGTCTTTCTCAACTCATCACGCGATTTGTAATAGATATATATATATATAAGAATATATTAACTCCTTCCATCATCAAATAGTCTCTAGAAAAGTGTTATTTCCTAATAATATTGTAATGTATTTTTTATGATAAATAACATGATAAATAAGTATAAGAAACAACCTATCCTAACCCTTGAACTCTTGAAAATATAGAAATATAGGATTTCAATTTCCAGTTATATCATATAATGGTCTATCAAACTCAAAATGAATATTATTGGTAGGGTATTAAAAGTGATAATCCCAATACTCACATTGGTATGGTTCTTTTATGTATAAATCCAAAAAAATGAATAATAGATTTTTTTTACCCACAATAATAATTCACATGACATCCCATATTACAAGAGATTAAAAATTCATATTCATAGAGAAATATCTTAGTAATTGGAGATAATGGTGTATATCACTATACAAGAACCACATTGTCTAGAATTTTTATCACAAAAAAATCATAATAATTATTGAATTGATAAAACCCATTTCGAATTCATTTAATTTTATTGATCAATGTCCCATGAAAATTAGAGATGTTATAGCATTGTACAGTTAGATTTGATATTTATTTTTATCAATCAAATGTATAATATGTGTCTAGGTCTACAGCCACTTGAAAATGTTCCATCCTAACTATTATTATCTGCAATTAAATGTTTGGAAGGATTCTATTTGTAAATAATATGTGGTGATAATCTTGTTTTGATAATGTTTTGAGAGAAGTAGGGTGATTTAAATTCAATTTTTTAAAATAAAAATATCATTTATGATATTATAAAAACTAAATCATGTCAATAGAATAAAGTAGACTTGAATTAACAAAAACACTTGATCATGTCTAAACTAATCCACGGAAATATATTTATTCATATTAGAAACAACTAAATGAAAACAATTAGGTCACCAACACATTTAACGTCATAAATTGTACCAACAATTATTTAAGATAAAATGAACATATACTAGTAGTAAATTAATATTAAAATTTTATATAAAAAAGGATAATTTGTATATAATAAATAATTTAGATTATTTTAAAAGAATATTTATTAAATTATTTAAAATATAATAAGATATATTTAATCATTCTATAATACTATCTGATATATTAAATCTATCATCATTCATTTGATTTTTTAATTTTTTCTGAATGATAATTTCACGATCAAATAAATGAATCTTTCATATCCCATATTTTAAAACGATCTCATAAAATTTGATGCAAAATATCTCTATGTTTGGTCCAATTATGAACTACATGATTCATGTAATTATTAATATCATTAGTTTTGTCACAATGTTTTGGGACCTGTCGAAATAAATAAATATATTATAGTAAATGTTTAATCATAAACATTTATTATTCCCTTAGAATTAAATAAAATTATATACTTCTTAGGTAGTGTATAATAAAATATATTTATACTTCTTAGTAATGAAATATACTAGAGGAATTCCTAAAATTCAAAATGTTCTAGAGGTTCTTTTCAATATAAGATCCATCCCTCAAAACCATCATCATAGTCACTACAAAATTCATAATAATATTGTGTAGATTGATACTATAAAAAATAAATTTTATTCATGGTGTATATAAATATATATTTTTAAACAATTTAGATAATATTTCCAAGGTTTTTCATGAAAATGGGAACACACACAAAATATACTTAATATCGATCTTATTAGATCTTAATAATAGTAAATCACATTCATTATTCTAAATTTTATTTTCATAACTCGTTTTCAATATTCTTTAAAATATAATTTATTGTTTTTATTACACTTATTTTAAATAATGTTTGTTCTAAACAATGAAAAATGTTTAAAAATATATTATGTATATATAATTTGATTAAAAATAATTACTTCTCTTTTTGGAAAATCCTATAACAATATAATTATATTAACTCACCCATTAAAGTCTTTTAAAATTCATTTTTCATCATTATTTAAAATTATTAAAAAAATTGTTTTCTAGATGAGTTAAAAATAATACCATCGAAAATGTTAGGAACAAAAAAACTTATTTTTGAATCCATATTATAAATAGTGTATGATATGATATTTAATTAAAATAACCTTTTTAAATAATGAACAATATGAAATTATCATTCCAATATCTAAGAGCCAGTTTTAATCAATAGTGAGATTTATATAAATATTAAAATATACTTTTGAAAATGTTGTTTTTGAAATCATGGGGTTTTCAAAAACAAAATTCTAAATAATATAATCCTTATGGAATTCAATCATAACATCGATTTGATATATTTGTAAATTTATACATTCTATATTAGAATTTAGTTTTGTAATGGCTTCATATGTTTCTATTGCATCCAAAATACCCATGATCAAATCTGGGCAGGGACTAATTTCTTGTATTGAAGCAGCGCTGTAGTAGGGCACTATAGCAGTACTATAGCCGCAACGGACTATAGCGGCAACGACACTGTAGTGGCGGAGGTACTGTAGCAAGAACTATAGTGATGGTGGTACTATAGCAGGCACTGTAGTAGCTCAGGTACTGTAGCAGTATTATTCACAAAGGGGCCCTTTGGGAAAAAAGGGCTTTCAAGCCTAGTATTCAGGTCACTTGGTCTTGGACCTTCATGCTACGTAATGGGTCTCCCCTACCCTGTATAATGAGGAATTTTCTTTAAATAATAAAATGAGGCATTGACCACAACCATTAAAAAACGTTAGATCCATATTGAACAATGTTGTTTTTAAAAAAAAACATTGGTTCCATTTGTTTTATAATAATTAATTATTTCAACATAAATTATAAAAAAAAATGTTTATTACATCTGCTTGAACTCTTATTATATAACCATGAAAAGAATTTATACACTGATCAGTTTATTTATTGTTTTTTGTTCTTCTTATTGCCAATAATATTGATGTTCTATATCATTTATATGTGAATATATATGTTGAGTTCCATTTTCAATTTCTCCAAAAAAATCAACTAATGGAATTATATTTATGTGATTTAGATGTTTCAGAAATTTATGTATTTGGTTCTCTCGTGTCGTTTTCATGATCATGTATATCAGATTGATCAACTTTGGAAGATTCACCATGAATTTATATATTATTCATCAATTTATAATTGTTTATTGTAATTAAAATTTTCTATATCATCATCAACATATTATGATGATGTTTTAGAAACAATTTTATATATTTAATCAATTATGATATTTTATGATTTGAAAAAAAATATTATTATTTTATTGAAGTCTTCATATGATTTTATAGGTATTGAAAAAATAATAAAAATAACTTCAAAAATTTTTAATGAAAAAATATCCCTCATTCACATTTTTTGTTTAGAATAAATAAATTACATCCAAATAAATTAAGTATCCTACATAATGTTGGATGACATTAAAAAATTAATTTCATGCATTATTCATAATATATCAATTATTAACCATATTAATAATGTATCATGCTATACATGTAGCCTTATAAAAAATATACAGATGTATTCCATACTTATTATGTATAATTCATGATATTTTATATTATTCTTATCTCTCCTTTCAACAACATTATTTATTCAAAGAATTATCGTACTATAAATTTTTTTATTAAAAACATTTTTTAAATATGGAAACAAATAAAATATTCCCATACACAAAAAAATGATAAAATATTATTTACATAATAAAATTTCCAACAAATGATTCCTATAAACATAATATATTTGGAATATCATTGACATGTATCACTTTTTTTTGTAATAAAATTGACCCATTTGAGTCATGACAAATAAAAACCAATAAAAAAATATTAAATCTTTATTACTGTACTAAAAAAACTATTTGATCCATTTAAACCTACTCTAAGGGTTGATAGGCATAATAAACCATCATTATATTAGAATAAGACCTCTATTCCGTCCCCTTATACAAAAATTTAAAAATTTAAATGTTTGATATTCTATAATTATTATATCCATGAATAAAATATTCCTATTATTTTTTATATGTGATGGTATATTACCATGTCATATCTTCTAATTTCATAAAAAACTTTAAGTAATGAGCATATTCTAGAAGCATTGATATATTTCAATGGTTCTATAATAATTGAATACAAATTAACATTTCCAAAGAATTGAAGATTAATTAATCTTATTATATTAATTGTTAAATGAATTATTTAAAAGGTTAATAAAAATCCATAATTATATAAGTAATAAATATTAATAAATTTATATTTTAATCCATCTATATACAAATCTGTAGAAATTATAATAAATTTGTATATATTTATTTTTTATGGCCAAAAATATTTCTTTTCGAATTATCTCCAAATGTGACATTCCTTTTATAATATTATTTAATATTATTGTAACATTATAAATCCCTATTCACATATCCATAACATCCATTATATAAGTATTGATTTATTATGATTACACAACAAGAATTCCACCGACACAAAGTAAATATGTAAGGATTTTAGTAAAAAAATCTTCATTTGTATGAAATTGTTATCAAAATTTGATTAGGAGTTAATAAATTCCCAAAATGTGTATCAATATAAAACGCAATCCTTCTATGAATAATCACCATTTTCAAAAAACAAATTATATATGTTGTTTCTAGAAATTAATGATTATGAATAATATAAAAATTTAATCTAAAAAACATAAAATAAGATATGAAACATTCTTTGATGTCGAATATAATAATAATACATAATCAAACCCCATTAATATACTATTGAAAATTTATTAATGGAACAATAATTTTTTAAAACACCTAAATATTTTTTTAATAAATTATAAATAAATTAATAAAACACAATTCCAAAAAAAATTATAAACTAGGATATAGGAAAAATAAGTGAAATATGGATTATTATGGAAAGAAACAAAAAATATATACACCTTCCTTAATGGAATAAATAAGGGATTAAATTTTTTTATATTCGGGAATAAGGCCAAAAATAACCTCTCCATTCCTTAAAAACATGAACTCGAATAGATTATATGTGAATTCTACATCTTTGGTTAGAAATTTGAAATAGATAACTATAAAATAGGGGAAAATTAGTGATATAATGTCAATAATTATAAAATTTAATCATATATAGGATGATATAATGATGTATTAAATGAATCCAAGGAGAGATGAATAAATTAAAATAGGCGGGGACAAAAAATATAATTTACTCTTTTTGAGATGTATGGTTCATCATGACTGAGGGAGGGGATACGTAGTAGGTATTATATTATATATTTTTCAATAAAGATTAATATGGATAATTGGATAAATAAATAAAATTAGAAACTACAATGTTTTACGTACAATATTCTATGAACTATATAGTACCCATTAACCAATAGTAGAAATCCAAAACAAGTCTCAGGTTTTCCCCAAATACCACATAATATTTTCTAACAAATGAATTATTTATTTTAAGTGGAATATAATAATTAATAATATAGGTTCATTATTTCACAATGGTTTTTCAATTATATTATGTTAACTTTATGAAACCATAAAAACAAAAAAAAATCTATACGTTTAAAACATTTGGGATCAAAATTATATAATATAAATAAAAAATCATAAAAAATATAAAATTAATATGCATGTTCTGGGTGTCATATTTTGAAATAGATGAATTTGAATGGAATAATAATTTACATTATTAAATTTAAGATAATGATATTATAGTTCACATAGTCAATCATAAAACCATTTATTTGAGATATATTCAAAATTAAAATCTCATATTAATGTAATATTATTTATATGTGAAACTTGTAACTTATATTCCCCTATATTTGTAATGGCCTGAACCTCTTTGGCCCATTCCTTTGTCAAAAAGAAGGTCACGATGTGTTCCGGAGGGTAAAATAGACTTTTCCCATAATTTTCAGAATTTTGAAACTACATGCCAAGTGGTGTGAGTACATGTCGTGTACCACATTGCCGGGTATACCCCGTGTTGAAGGTCGTGTCCTTACCATGTGAAATAAATGGGTACACGCCATGTACCCCATACTACACGCCATGTAGTCCCTCCCCGCAAACGCGTTACCCTCAAACCGTGTGTCGAACAGTCAATGGACGTGTGCCATGTTGGAGCCATGTCCTTTTCATGTGAAATAAATGGTTACACGTTGTGTACCCAATACTACACGTCGTGTATTCCCTCCCCGCATATGTGTTACCTTCAAACCACGTGTTGACCAGTCAACGGCCGCAAGCCTCGTTGAAGGCCGTGTTGGAAGCTGCGTGGTGACCGTGTGAAATGGATGACTACACGCAGTGTACCATAAATTACATGCCGTGTACTTTTGTTTTTCATGCCTATAAAAGAAGGGGTCCCCTCCTCCTTTTCAACTCACTCCTCTTATCCCCATTCCTCTGAGCAGAGCTCTCCTAAGAGACTCTATGGCTCTTTTTCTTCCATAACTTCTTCGTCCGAGCTCCGATTTACCATCCGTCAGCGTCCATGGGATCGTAATGACGAGGAAGTACTTCTGAGCTTGGATTAGTTGGCATTAATTTGGCCTTTCCTTTCCATCTTCCACCTGAGGAGGTTTTTCTAGGATTTTACAGAAGTGACGAACGCTGACGGATGTTTTCTAATGTTATTCGGGGGAGCGTTGTGATCAGAACCTGTTGAGGTAGGGATCTTACCTTTGTCTCTATAAATTGTGCAGGATTCGGGGTGTGTTTCCTCTTGTTTACGTGAAACACATTTTGAACTAGTTTAATGAATATAATAACTGGATTATATAACGGGGATGGGAAGATGTGAATGTAGTAACATTATCGTATATCATGTGATATTATGTTGTGAATTGAATAGACTTATGCCTACTGAAAATCACGGTGGTTGGGGGCCTTTTCATGCGCAATTAAATGTTTCCCTATCTTTCTAGACCGTTTTGTGAATGGAACTTTGTTGAATGTGGAATTTGGATAATCACGTAATTTTTGATGATTTAAAATCTGAAACCCTTGTGTGATCTCCCTGGTTTGAGAAAATGGAAAAATGAACATGTGGGTGTTAGTTTGGATACATGGCCTGGGATGGGGGTGTTTATATGGGTTGTTGTGGATCGGGTGATCCGCGGGCCTAAGGTTGTCTTGATTGTGGGTTGGTTTGAATTCTATGTTGGTGATGGGCAGCAGGGTTGTGATAAATAGTATTAAAGGGGTGATGATGTATGGTGTGGTTGTAGTTATTGTGGTTGGCACCAGGGCTGCAGGGTTGGGTTTGAATGTGAACGAAATATGGGTTGTGAATAATAAAAAAAAGTGTAAAATTTGATGAATGATGGGGCTTGTTAATGAAACAAAATAATAATCAATGGGTTGGTTGGTTATTAAGAAGGGACTTATTGTGCTTCGTGTGTTTTCCTAACTTGATTTGTGGATGGCAGAGATATTCTTTACGAACGATCGATGTGGATGGTTGTGGACAGTTTCCCAGTAGTTAAGGAACTAATAAACTGATTCTGTTGAAACATGAAAACTTAAATGGGGGTTCAGGATTGTTTGTTGTATGCATGATTCGTAGTAGTAGTGCAGAGGCACGTGTTCAGTTCTCTGATTAGAAGCCATATGTTGGGATGAGTTTTTGGTATATATATTTATATCTGTATCATTGTGTATTATCGCACCCCACCCGTGTCGAACACTTAGTGTCGAAAACTGCTATTTCATGGGGGATGGTGTTTTCGCCTTAGTTACTAGCTCCTTCCTGCTCCTTTTCCCATGGTTGTGATGGCATGAGGTGACCTTACACCCAAGACTCATCAAGTAGGTTTTGATTGGGGTTTTTTAGCCCAAGTCTCTTCAGACAGGTTTTACTATTTCCTAAGAACCTTCGGGATGAGGCCCAGGTGTGTGAGGGCGGGATACATGGTTGTGAGGCCAAGGTGTGTGCAGTTGGGATAGGAGGTTGTGAGACCCAGATGTGTGCGGGTGGGATACATGGTTGTGAGGCCTCGGTGTGTGCTGGTGGGATACGTGGTTGTGAGACCCAGGTGTGTGCGGGCGGGAAGAGTGTGGTAGCGTCAGGACGTTCGCCGTTAGGAATAGCATCTAACTAGTGGGGGAAAATGTTGGGGGTACCCAATACTCTCGTTCTTATATACTACTACCTATTGTGATTGTGTTTTGGTGAGTGTGGCTGGTGAAGTTGGGTGGATAGAATTCCTTGCTAGGTTTCTTCTGTTGTTCTCACGGGACATTAGGATGTCTCCCCACTTGTGCATGAGAGTTTTAGGCTACCCTAATGAGTATACTTCTATGCTCACCCTACGTTTACATTCAAGTTTCCAAGAGGACTACCAGGGCCGTGCGGGACCCTACTAGTCGGGGCAATTGGAGTTGTTGCAGTTGCTGTACTCTGTTTCTTTTGGTATTATACTTTTGAGCTTTCTTGTACTTGTACATTGTTCAAAACTATGTAATCATGAATTTAGGATTGGTTTGGGTTATTTCTATACACTTGTTCTTTTTTTTCGTTATGTCGGTTAACTTGTCCTATATCCACATCTTAAATAATAAAACAGGGTAATTCCTCCCATATTCATCAAAACTCATACCCTTGGTGCTAGTCACCACCCTAGGGCCTACTGGAGGCGGGACTCGGGGGTCATTATCCCCCTTTCTCATTGCTAGCTCAGGAGGGGCATCTTTGGTTGGAGGGGGTCATGAAAGAATGGTATCAGAGGTGATGGTTGAGAGATAGGATGGAGTTTGGAGTTAGGTACAGTGAGGATTGCATTGGATTGTAGGGAAACAGTGTTGGTTAATCATGATATGTGACATATTCAAGGGAAGACCGGCTAGGACACGCGAATTTAGGGCCCCTGTGATCCAATGCAAGGACTCTGAGCCTATTGAACAACCAAGTGAGACCACATTGATTGCAGGGTAGAGACCCTAGGGAAGGTACCTACATCATCATGATTGTGTTTTACATGATTTGGGCGTTCTGGGAAAGAAATTGAAATAATGTGATAAAATAAAACCTTGAGATATTTCCTTACTACGTAGGCTTAGGTGATCCTTGTTTACTGTACAGCTATGGAACCTGGACTTCGTCCCCAGGTGACTCAGATGGCCGAGGCCCAACAGATTCAGGTGGTCGATCAGTTGAGGATTGATTTAGAGGAGGAAGATATCTAGTGGAAGAATACTCCACGTTCTTTCCAGCGGCAAACCCTCAAGAAGTACGAGGGTAGTACTTCATATATGGAGACAGAGGGGTGGCTTGGGGAGATTGGGATCACTTTTACCTTGATCCGTGCTCTGAGGGAGTACTGAGATCCCCTACCAGTCAGTCAGCTGAGAGGTGCGGTGCGACAGTGGTGGATGCTCTACCTCGGAGAGAGGATATAGGCAGAGGTTTCGTGGGCGGACATTGATAAGGAATTCTGAGAGGAATTCCTTTCTTCCATTATCAAGGCGGAGAAGTGGTAGGAGTTACACTCCCTCCAATTGTGGAGTATGTCAGTACAAGAGTTGGGGATCAAGTTCAAGGATCTCTTACACTTTGCTCCAGATCTCTTTCCAGATGAGGAGTCTCAGGCGAGACGTTTGGATGAGGTGCTTCGTCCTTCGCTCCAGTATGATGTCACCCCCTTCAACCTTCCGAAGTACTTGTCAGTACAGAAGAAGGAAGATGTTTTAGAGAGGATTCAATCTCTTGGAGGTGCACCACATGAGGGGTTTCATCCAGGTTATTTGAAGGGGAAGGCAGTCCGTAGAAGGTATCCTACGATGGGACCTTCTAGGCTTAGGCCAGTGGGGAGTAGACCCCAGCAGTTCTAGTTCACAACATCAGGTCCTCGGCCCTTTTCTATGATCCCAGGACAGAAGTGTTTCTCTTGTGGAGGTTTCAGACACATTCAGAGTCAGTACCTGACCCGAGCTCAGTACGGTGGAGGTCGGCTGGTTCATCGCCCACCTCAGTAGCACCAGTTGCTGGTGAGGCCCTTTCAGCAGCAGCAAGACCATGCTCCTCTAAGGGTAGACTTTACGGGAGGAGGCCGACCTCAGGGTGCTTCTCAGGGAAATCGACAAAGGCTTGCTCGGGGAGGTGGATAACATCATAGAGGCAAAGGAGTGGGGCATAGACAGTTTCATGCAGCAGAGCTGGCAGCTCCAGCAGGACCAGAGGTGGTGTGAGGTACGATTTGTTTTTTCAGCACTCTCATTTCTTCTTTGTTCGATTCGAGAGCATTTCACTCTGTTGTTTCACCTGGTCTATCCCATGATTTGGGAATAGATGTAGAGAGACTTTCCTTACCACTGGTGCGGAGTACACTTGTTGGAGGCCAGACTAGTGTATCTTGTGTTTGCTGGGGATGTGGGCTGATGTTGGGACCACATCGATCTAGTGGGGAACTTCTTCTGTTACAGATGCAGCCATACGATGTCATCCAATGCACCTACTGGTTGTTTTCTGTTAGTGTCATTATCGACTGCTTCCGAAGAAGAGTCATGCTCTCCGACGTGGATGGGCAGCGTGTATCTTTTGTTGGCGAGGGGAGATATTAGGTAGGATGTCTGTATCTGAAGCCTCTATTCTACTTGTTAGGTGGGTTATCAGTGGTTCCAGCTGGTGCAGAGATGATGGATGTCCTGGAGGTTGTTGAAGAGTTCCTCGATGTTTTTCTCAAGGAGGTTGTGACTCTACCCCCCCCCCCCCTCCACGGGACGTTGAGTTCGGGATAGACTTACATACTGGTGACCATCCAATTTAGATGGCCCCTTATCGGATGCCACCTTCGGAGTTGCGGGAGTTGCAGATTCATATTGTCGATCTGATGGAGAAGGGTTTTGTTCAACCCATCTTGTTTCCATAGGGTTATCCAGTTTTGTTCGTAAAGAAGGTAGATGGTGGACTCAGGTTATGCATAGACTATCGAAGGTTGAATCAGGTAATGGTAAAGAACTGTTACCCCCTTTCCAAGTATAGATGATCTCTTCGACCAACTGAGTGGAGTAGTTTTGTTTTCAAAGATTAATCTACGATATGGATGTCATCAGCTAAGGGTAAAGGACAGTGACATCTTGAATACGACTTTTAGGTGCAGGTATTGGAACATAGAGCTTGTAGTGATGCCATTTGGAGTTATGAATGCATTGGTTGTGTTCAGGGAACTTATGAACCTTGTCCTCCGAGAGTTTCTAGACCGGTTCATTGTTGTGTTTATAAATGAAATCCTGATCTACTCAAGATTATAGGAGGAGCACGTTCAGTCTCTCAGGGAAGTCTTGAAATTCATTCGACACCACCAGTTTTACTGGAAATTTTCGAAGTGTGAGTTCTTTACAAAAGAAGTACAGTTCCTTGGGCACGTAGTGTCTCAGCATGGAGTGTCAGTGGACCCGTCAAAAGGGGAGACAATTGTTTCTTGGGCAGCAACCAAGAACGTGGTAGATTTTCGTAGTTTCCTGGGGTTGACAGGTTACTATCGGAGGTTCGTTTCAGACTTCTCTCAAGTTTCATCTCCATTGACAGCTTTTACAATGAAGAACCAGGTCGTCCTATAGTGCGAGCAGTGCCAAAAATCATTCTACTACCTGAAGGAGAAGATGGTCAGTGGACCCATACTCAGGTTGCCAGAGGAATGGTTGTTGTATGAGGTGTTTTTTGATTCTTCTGGACATGGTCTGGGGTGCGTACTGATGGAGAAGAAGGGTGTGATCTGTTATGGGTATAGGCAGGTGTGCCCTCACGAGCGTAACTATGCCACCCATGACTTGAAACATGCAGCAGTAGTTTTCTCACTAAAGTTATTATGAAATTATCTCTTTGGGGAGAGCTTTGTGGTCTTCTCAGATCACAAGAGCCTGAGTTATATCTTCTCCCAACATGACCTGAACATACAGCAGCGGAGATGGGTCGAGTTCCTCCAAGAAAATGACTTAGAGATCTCTTAAACTGAAGGTAAGGGAAACATTTTGGCGTATTCCCTGAGTAGGAAGTCACAGAATGCAGTGGTTTGGGAATACGCTGATGCTTGGAAAGCTATGGGAGAGTTGACTACCTTCCACTTGGATACCAGGGTAAAAGGTGTTAGAGGTTGTTTGTTTCAAATGATGGTGCAATCCTCCTTGTTGCAGCAGGACGAAGAGTCTCAAAGGGGGTACTCTGAGGCGGAAGTAATGTGGGATGGTGTCGATCAAGGAAACACTCCAGAAGGATGGTCAGAGGAAAACCGACATCAGATGCTTTTCCATGGAAGGTTGTTTGTTCGAAATTCGATGCGTGAGGGAGTTATCCGTGAGTTTCATAGCTCATCATTGGTGGTAAATCCAAGAGTTTCATAATTTTACTGAGGCCTGAGGGAACAGTTTAGGTGGCCCGGTCTGAAAAGGGATGTGGTGGAGTATGTGGACAAATTCCTAGTGTGTCAGCAAGTGAAGGTTGAACACCGTGTTGCCAGTGGTTTGTTTCATCCTTTAGATTTCCCCGAGGGGAAGTGGGATGACATATAGATGGAATTCGTCACAGGACTACCTAGAGCTCATGGAGTTTATGATGTTATCTGGGTGTTGGCGGATCATCTGACGAAATCAGCTCACTTCATAGAAATTAAGGAGTTGGGCCCGGTGAGTACCATATCATAAAGGTACATAGATTAGGGGGTGCGTTTTCATGGATTTCTGAAGACTATCGTCTCAGATCGGGATAATAGGTTTACCCCACGAGTCTGGAGGGGGTTACAACATGCTTTTGGCACCCAGCTACGCCTTAGCACTGATTTCCACTCCCAGACCGATGGGAAGACAAAGAGAACTATCCATATATTGGAGGACATGCTGCAAGCATACGTTCTGGATTTTGGAGGGTCATGTGTATGACACATGCCTTTAGTAGATTTTTCCTACAACAAGAGCTTCCACTTTTCTATTTTCATGGAACCGTTTGAGGCTTTGTATTGAAGACCATGTCATTCACCCATTTTCTAGGAAGAGGTTGGTGATATAGGTTCTCTTGGGCCAGAGGTAGTGTAGAGCACTATAGAGAAAGTCCAACTTGTACCTGAGAGGATGAAAGCGGATCATGACCAACAAAAGTCTTATGTTGATCGTCTGAGGAGGCCCATGGAGTTCGAGGTGGGAGATCATGTGTTCTTAAAGGTTTCCCTTCGACGGGGGCATCAAAGGAACTATAAGGAGAGTAATCTCTCTCCTAGTTTCATCAGACCTTTTGAGTTGCTGAGATGAATCATCGAGGTGGCATAGCAGCTAGCCCTGCCACCTCAGTTAAAGATGGTTCATGACGTCATCCACGTCTCTCAGCTTCTTCGGTACTTACACGACGACTCTCACGTTATCGACTGGGTAGATTTGGATATGGGAGGTTACAAGACCTTCAAGGAACGACTAGTTAGAATAGATGATCATAAAGAGAAGGTGCTCCATGGACGAACCATTCCCTTGGTTCGTGTGTTGTGGAGGCATGGTGGCCTCGAGGAGAGCACTTGGGAGTGGGAGGTTCAGATGCGCGCTCAGTACCCGAAGTTATTTTGAATTGGGTTTCTTTGTTCTTCAGAGCTTTTTTTTTATGTTATACATTGTACCTTTGATATATGGAATTCATGGATTGTCGGTTATGATTCATTTTGTTTCCTTGTTCTATGGAAGTGTGTAGCAAGTCCAGATGTGTGATAAAAAGGGAAAAATATGATCCTTAATCGAGAGGCATTAATTCGGATGTGATTGAACCCATGCTGGTGAGTCAGCGCCACCTAAAGCGGATAATATCTCGACATAGGATAAGAAATTTTCCCCAACCCACGTGTTCGGGTAGTGTGTGGGTTGTGCAGTGTTGGGGGTAGTGTGAGTTTAAAAATCATAACGTATGGAATTGGGACAACCCGATACTTAATCCAGATGTATTAATGAGGATGTGATTAAACCCGTGTAGGCGATTCAGTGCCGTATAAAGCGGATAATATCTCGACACATGAGAAGGAATTCCTAACACCTATAATTAGGGTCGATGGTTGGGTTCTTATTGTAACAAGATCCCTAAGAGTTATCTTATTAGGTTCTTCTGGGTTGCTTTTGAATTCTCGAGGACGATAATGTTTTAATAGGTATCTGATGTAATGTCCTAGGCCTCTCCGGCCATTCCTTTTTCAAAAAGAAGATCACGAAGTGTTCTGGAGTGTAAAATGGACTTTTCCCACACTTTTCAGAATTTTGAAACTACATACCGTGTAGTGTGAGTACACGCCTTGTACACCATCGTCTGGTATACCCTGTGTTGAAGGCTATGTCCTTGCCATGTGAAATAAATGGGTATACACCATGTACCCCATACTACATGTCGTGTAGTCCCTCCCCGCGTACGTGTTACCCTCCAACCGTGTGTTGACCAGTCAAAAGACGTGTGCCTTGTTGGAGTCGTGTCCTTGTTGTGTGAAATAAATTGGTACACGCCATGTACACAATACTACACGCCATGTAGTCCCTCCCCTCATCTTTGATACCTTCAAACTGTGTGTTGACCAGTCAACGGTCATGTGCCGCATTGAAGGTCGTGTTGGAAGTCGGGTGGTGACCGTGTGAAATGGTTGAGTACACGCCGTGTACCATAAAGTATGTGCCTTGTACTTTTGTTTTTCTCACCTATAAAAGGAGGGGTCCCCTACTTCATTCCAACTCACTCCTCTCCTCCCCATTCCTCTCAGCATAGCTATCCTAAGAGACTCGAAGGCTCTTTTTCTTCCATAACATCATCTTCCGAGCTCATATATACGATCTTTCAGTGGCCATGGGATCATAACGACGAGGTGGAACTTCTATGCATGGATCTGTTGTCATTTCTTCTTTATTTCCTTTCCAACTTCCACCCGATGAGGTTTTGCTGTGATTTGACAGATGTGACGGACGCCGACTGACGTCTTCTAAAGTTGATCAGGGGGAGCGTTGGGATCATAACCTGTTGAGGTAGGGATCTACCTTCATCTCTCTAAATTGTGCATCATGTGGGGTGGGATTCCTCTTGTTTACGTGAAACAAATTTTGAACCGGTTTAATGAAGATAATAACTGGATTATATAACGGGGATGGGAAGTTATGAATGCAGTTACTTTATTGCATATCCTGTGATATTATCTTTTCAATTGAATAGGGTTATGCCTACTGAAAATCACGGTTGTTGGGGGCCTTTGATTACACAATTAAATGTTGCCCTATCTTTCGTGACCATTTTGTGAATGATACATTGTTGAATGTGAAATTTGGATAATCACATAAGGTTGGATGATTTAAAATCTAAAACCCTTGTGTGATCACTCAGGTTGAACCAAATGGAATAATGAACATGTGTGTGTTGGATTGGATACGTGGCATGGGATGGGGGTGTTTTTATGGGTTGTTGTGGATCGGGTGAGCAGCGGGGCTGTGGTTGGCTTGGTTGTGGGTTGGTGTGAATGTTATGTTGGTGATGGCCAGCGGGGCTGCAATAAATGGTATTAAAGGGGTCATGATGTACAGTGTGGTTGTGGTTCTGCTGGTTGGCAGCAGGGCTACAAGGTTTGGTTTGAATTTGAATGAACTATGGGTTGTGGATAATAAATAAAAGTGTAAGAGTTAATTAATTATGGGGCTTGGTAATGAAATGGAATAATAATCAATGGGTTTGTTGGTTATTAAGAAGGGACTTGTTGTGCTACTTGTGTTTTCATAACAAGATTTTTGGATGGCAGGGATATGCTTTATGAACGATCGATGTGGTAGTTTGTGGATAGTTTCCCAGTATTTAAGGAACTAATAAACAGATTCTGTTCAAACATGAAAACATAAATGGGGTTTCAGGATTGTTTGTTGTATGCATGCTTCGTAGTAGTAGTGTCGAGGCACGTTCATAGTCCACTAATTAGAAGCCATAGGTTGGGCTAAGTGTTGGTATATATATATATATATATATATATCGTTGTGTTTTATTTCACCCCACCCATGTCAAGAACTTAGTGTCGAACACTCCTATTTCATGGGAGAGGGTGTTTTCCCCTTAGTTACTAGCTCTTTCCTACTCCTTGTTCCCTAGGCTGTGATGGCTTGAGGAAACCTTAGACACAAGACTCTTCGATTAGGTTTAGATTGGGTTGGTTTTTCCCAAGACTCTTCGGGCAGGTTTTACTATTTCCCAAGAACCTTCGGGATAAGGCCCAGGTGTGTGCGGGCGGGATACGTGGTTGTGAAGCCCAGGTGTGTGCGTGCGGGATGCGTGGTTGTGAGGCCTAGGTGTGTGCGGGTGGGATCCGTGGTTGTAAGTCACAGGTGTGTGTGGGTGGGATAAGTGGTTCTAAGGCCCAGGTGTGTGCGGGAGGGAAGAGTGTGGTAGCGTCAGGACATTCGTCGTTAGGAAGAGAAGCTAACTAGTGGGGGAAAATGGTGCGGGGTACCGAATACTCTTGTTCTTATATACTACTACCTGTTGTGATTGTCTTTTGGTGAGTGTGGCTGGTGAGGATGGGTGGATATAATTCCTTTCTAGGTTTATTCTGTTGTTCTCATGGGACATTTGGATGTCTCCCCACTTGTGCACAGGAGCTTTAGGCTTCCCTACTGAGTATACATGTATGCTCTCCCTACGTTTACTTTCAGGTTTCAGGAGGACTACCAGGGCCGTGTGGGACCCTACTAGTCCGGACAGTTGGAGTTGTTGCAGTTTTGTACTCTTGTTTCTTTTGGTATTGTACTTTTGAGCATTCCTGTACTTGTACCTTGTTCAGAACTATTTAATCATGCATGTGAGATTTCATTGGGTTATTTCAATACACTTTTTTTTATTTTTGGTGTTTGAATTGTCTTATTTCTCGATCTTAAATAATAAAAAGCGTAATGCCTCCCATATTCATGAAAACTCACACACTTGGTGCTAGTCACCACCTCGGGGCCTACTAGAGGTGTGACTCGGGGGGGGGGGGGGGTCATTATCTACCTATCACCATTGCCAGCTCAAGAGGGGCATCTTTGGTGGGAGGGGGTCATGAAAATAGTGAATCCTGATAAAAAAAATAGTATATTTATATTTCATAGTAATAAATAATATATATATATATATATATAATTTATTCATATATTTTTTTCACACATTTCTCATAATTCATTATTAATTTTATATGAATGTGTTAACTATTACATTTCTCAAACATGCATTTAATTAGTGATTTTGGTAGTGAAACACTTTTTATGGTTTCATACGTTCCATAATGATAATTATGATATATATATATATATATATAAATATATATTATTTCTATGTCAAATTAACTTTTATAAACATCAATGTAAGGCAGTTCTGAAAAATGATTTACATCACTTCATTGATGTTGTAGTCTGCATGTAAGCAATGTAAATTATTTTAATCAGTAAAGGATTTAAATAAATGAATATAATAAATTATATTTATTTCTATAATTTTAATATAAATAATATTTATATTAATTAAATATATAGTTATAACTAGTTAATATAGGTGGTAATATAATAATACACCTCCATTTCAATGCAGTTGTCCACATGAATCTGTGAAAGATGGTTAAATTATACATAAGGTTAAAATAAGGGAAATTATAGTTTTCCATTATCATAATAACATTTTCATATTTAAATCATACTAATATAATTATTTTATAGAAGTTTGAATTTATATTAATGAAGTCTTAAAAAATAATTTTCAATAATTTGATTAAAACATATACCTCCTCATATGATATCTTTCATTATAATACAACTTTAGTGTTATAGGATTAAAATTTTGGTTAAAATAAGGTACATTCATATGTAGATGGGTAAATGGAAATGGTATTTTAGATGATAAGAAAAATTATTTGGATCTCAATGTGTTTGTTGAGGTGAGTATAAAATGTTTCATTATAAAAGTGAGAGTTGATTCATCATTGTAAATATTTAAAACCATAAAATTTAGTAAAATTCATTTTGATGAAATGATATAGTAATTTAATACAATCTAGAATATTGAATAGTTTATGGTTTTAATACTCACATAAAAGACATTAATAATGGATTTAGAGATATATTAATCCTTATATATATATATTTTTACATCCTTCATTAGCCTATTTGAAATTTGTAGTGGTGAATTTTTTTACAATTGTTACAATTAATTATCAAATTAAAATGAAATTAACATTATAAAACATTTTATAAATTCTTATTTTAGATATTAAAACAATTTTATCACATCCAATTTCTATATGTGGTTATAAATAATTTATTTTATAAAATGTATTGAAAACCCAATTTTTAAGAAAAATTATTTTTTATGTAATAAAATTAATTTATGGAAAAATAATGTCTAATTTTGATTTAGAAGAGGCCAAATTATTTTTTTAGGTTTAAATTATTTTCAATTAATTAAGATTATGAAATTGCCAATGATTGTTAAATAAAATTATTGTAGAGATTGTTTGTTTTTCATATAACAGCTTTCATTCATGATTTATGTTTGGAATATTATATTTAAAATATTATGAATCCATGAAAATTTGTTTAATTTTATATGAGGAGATTCTATGTTTTGATGTGATTTATTCAAATATATTGTTTTTATGTTTGTAATTTAAAAAAGTTTTTATAATGGACCTTATCTAAAAATAATGCTACCCCCAAGACATCATGATTAGTTGAATCAACAAACCACTCTTGGGGGATGGGAATAACACCAATGAAGGCCATCATGAGGCTGTATAGTTCATTGGAATGCCTATGTGAGGGAGATTAGGGTGGATTTCGACCATGTTGGGTGGCATAACTAAGAACGATGGTGCATGATCTCACCCACAAGAACTGCTACATGTTGGTACGCATGAAGGATATGATATTTCAGAGGCATGGTTTCCAAATATTTTAATATATATGACTGATGTATATTGGTTTATTTTGATGTGGGATTATATTAAGTCCACATAGACTATCTGATCGCTCAAATTTTTATCATGGTTATTTGATCATATAAATATATTTTTCAACATGCAATCATATTAGATGATAGTTTTTTTCAATTGATCTGTTAGTATATATTTCAGCGACATTGAATTTCATCTAAGTTGTGTTGTCTTCTCCAAGAATTCATCACTATATCCTTTTCAATTGATGTTCATGTTTTGTCAATTGATTCTCACAAAAAGATTCTTTTTCATTATTTAATTTTTCCAATTATTCAAAAATAAGAGAACTAAGGCGAAACATCAAGGACATCATAATTAAAAGATCAAACTGAGTCTCTATAGTGAGTTTATGATGATCGGTTTCCCTAATATTTTGATCTATTATGAGGCTAGTTGTTCATCTGTGATTCTATAAATTTTGATGATGATCTACAGTGCCTATAAATACCAAATATTATCTCACGTATAGATCAATTTATCTTATATATGAAAATTATTTTGATAGATAAATAGTTCCATAAAATGCATTAGTTCGTGAAGGATTCTGTGCGATTCTATTTGGGCATTGAAGAATAATAATTCTGGATATACTCTAATATTTTCTAGAACACATGAGGAATTTTGTCAAGAAATAAGTTTTTCAAATCCACTTTGGTGGTCTATATCCTTACAAGATATCGGTGGTCTTCAGGAAGAATTTTTTATCTTTTTATTTATACATGAATGGATGATTTCATAAAGAAAATAGTATATAACAGTTTGGTTTTGTTTATATGTATATATATCTCTCAATGTGAAGAATCAATTTTATTCAATGGATTTGTTTTCTTACCAGTTGTGGGAAGTAGTTTTGTGGAATGATTTATACACTTTCATGATAATATCCCATTGAATATTGGTTGTCTGTGTGAAAAATTTTTTAGAAAACACTATCTGCATAATGTTTATAAATATTCTTGTTTGTACATACAAAGGTAGTATGGAGTTAATTCATGGTTCAATGCATTTTTGAAGATTCATATCATGAGATACAACAAGATGTGTAATTAGTGATGTATTAATTTTTGAGAAATGATGATTGTGTATATACAATCATAAAATTGAGTAGTGTAAAAGAAAATTGAGGTAATTCAATGACTATCATTGTGTATATGAATATACACATGCGATTATATTGTAACTAGAAGAAACAATAATTAATTTTATATTTTCATATATAATTTAAAATTTAAAATTTTAATTTCAATCACATGAAATAATGAATGCATAAAAGGAGACATCTATACACTCATTTTTATGAATGAGGGTTGAGGAAGTGTCCATGATAATCCTATTTCATATTTAGAGTGTAATGTTTTGCGACTGATACTAGTAAAATATTATCATTGTTATTTTAAAAGTATTTATGTTTCTTAGGTATTAGTGGTTACTAATTTCGGGTTTTCAACATATGAAAAATTCATTCCCATGTAGTGTTTTACTAATGTATATAACCATATAAAGGAAATCAAATTTTAATTGAACAAGGCTAGAACTAGTAAAAATGATGTTGAATATTTCATGGGCACATTTCATATATAAATATGACCAAGGAAGATCATATGATAATACTATTAGTGAATCTAATAATAGGTGACCTAATATTTTGATGTCATTCGTGCAACTATGATGCAGTGTAAGTCCTTATTGGGACTCCAGAGTTGGCTGGTGGGATGCAGGTAATAGAGTGGGATGCATTATAAATATCCTCTTATAGGACTCATGAGTTAATATGATAGGTGGAAACATGTAAACTATAGTGGTAATCTAGAGTGTAACACTATGTGACATAGTTATGTCGTTAATGAGACATTCCCTGACTATAACCATCAATATATAGTAAAACATTTGTAATTAAGTGTAACTACCATTTTCATCAAAGATGTAGTTATTTTTACCAAACCTTGTAAAAATATCTGGTTTTGTGTTTCATATGCATTCTTCATTTTTAATAGGATCCACTAATCCTATTAGGATGCATATTTTTTATGGGGTCAATGAATATAAAATAATTTAGTAAAATTATGTCATACATGATTAACCCCCCCCCCCCCAATGTGGAAACATGATCCTTTGGACACATAAATTGGTATTAGATGTTACACTACCTTATATTGCATCAATTCTATTGGTCTATTTTTTATAGTATAATTATATTAAATATATATCTCAGTTTGAACCAAAATTATGTTCATTTGATGAAAGGTATTATATCTACTCTTGATGATAGAAATTTCTATGTCTGGACAAATCAGAGAGAAACATGTTGAAAAGAGTGGAAATGAATACAAAGAATAATTCAAAGGCAATTAAGTTTTGCATCAAAATATGGGTAATTGAAAAGGTAATTGACTAGTTAAATCATTTGTAAATAATTATGATGAATAATGTTTGAGTTATGAGAAATATGGGATCAATTATGGAATTAGATAACATATTATGAATGTTATGGTAGATGTATTTACATGTGTGGCAAGATTTCTAAAGGACCATCAAGATGAATAATTATAAATAGAATAAGATGAAAATTCTAGTGATGAAGAATTTACTAAACAGGATGGAATTTCCATCACAATCACAAGAATTTTAGATGAAATGGAAGAAAAAATATATCTTTATAATGAAATATATCCTAATGCTATTGATGAATCAAATGGTAATGTATGTGAAAAATAATATTTTGAAATTTTTTTATTTAATTTATGCATGTTATTGAAAATCCACGTAGAATGTCAATAATTGAGATATATGCCCTTCATAATGATAAATCAAAAATAATAAAGGAGCATTGAAATTTCTTACTAAAAGAAAAATATGATGCATGAAGAAGAGATTCGTGAAATAATTACTAAGTGGGATGAATGAATGTTAAATATTGATGATGAGAAGGTTACTCTCAACTTAATGTTTCTTGAACTAGAAGTGAAACTACTAAATATCAAAGAGACCCAAGCTGAGACATCCCATGTTTCTAATAAAATAAGTGTTTCTAAGGATTCATCAATTAAGATAATTATTTATTAAATGGATAATTATAGTGTAAATAAGAGTTTTACACTATACATGTATAAATCTATTATAGAATCATTGAAGAAGGTATCCCATTAAATATGTGTGTAGTAATTATTGTTTGATGAGTAATATATATTTTCATTAAAATGTAGTTAAATGTGGGTAAATAAAAATTCAAGTTCCCTAATGAATGCACAAAATAAGAAATGTGATACCAATAAGAATAAAAATGTCCATGAAAATTATAATTTTACATATAAGATAAAGCTATGATTTTTTGGACACTATTCGTGTTGTTGGAAGTTTGGGCCCTATGAAATTAATTGATAGAAAAATATATTAATATATGAAAAATATGGAATTCCTACATTTAGGGGGAATAAATATGATGAAAAATTAAAACATTCACAATAGATCTAGAATTCATAGAATGAAAATCGGGTTATTATAAAATGAAATGATTACACTACATGATTCAAGGATTATTTCCATAGATGTTTTCATTATTATGAAGAATGTTAGTATGAACCAATCATGCACAAATCATCAGTTGATGTGAATATATGACCATTATAGAAAGTATGGAATATAAAGCTTTACATAACATGCCAACCATAGGTTTTGAACCAATAAAGAATGTTATTAATAAAACAACTCTCTTTATTTTTATAAAGAATGATGCGATGAGTGATTCCAAAAATCATCATGGACCAGTGTCAATTGGCCATGAAAATTTATAAAAATGGAATAAAGATGAAATCAGAGAAAGAAACCATCCAAAAGATAAACAACAATATTTACCTAGTGAATTTGATCACAAATGGCTAATTTGAAATAATGAATAAAAGGGCAACTTATTGAATTCTAATTTTTTTGACAGGTTAAACATGAAAAAAAATTAAAGTAAAGATTATTTGACATATAAATATGGTCAAGAATGATCTATAAAGAAGAAAAGTAAAACATTTTTAACATCTATTACTGATAAAATGTTGTCTACAAACAATGTGATGATATATTATGTTCCTCGTGAGTGATTTATTATAAGTAAAAAATAATTTTAAGAGGCGCGAATGTTTTAAGAACGTGATAAAAAACAAATTTCATTGTCTTGAAATGTGAATGTGTCTTTTCAATATTAGAAGTTTGTTGGGTTGAGAAGAAACTCTCAATACTATTGCTCTAACTAAGGATCATTGAAAACCACGTTATTCTAATATATATTGTGTTTATTGTTCATGAAGGTCAGGGATGATAAAGCATATATTCAGTAGGAGTACTAAATTGATAAATTATTTTAAAATCATAATGTTATAATGAAAACTATATGGGAAAAATATTTTAATCTTGTTATCAATTTATATCATCTAAAATAATCTCAGATGTCATTTGGAATTTATTCTTGAAGAATGTGAATCAAGAAGAAGATGTATTGTGTATATCGTTTTATGAGTAATATAGAAAATCATTTATTAGTTATCTCTATCTCATTTGGAATCAAATTAATATCATATATTCTTGAGAGGTATGAATCTTGTAATTTATTTAAAACAGTATATTTTAGGAATCTGCATCATGTCATCTTTGAGATATGATTAATTGTATCTCTTATTCTTATGATATAAATTTATCAATTCTATAATAAAGTGATTAACTATTTTATGAAGAAAGTGGAAATAAATCATTGAATTTTAATGATTCTAATATAATTATTATATAAATTTAGGGGACTAGATGAAAATATTTTGATCAATTCCTAAAAGGTTTTAGTGATTGGTTTCACATACTAGACATTCTTTTATAGCATTAATGTTAAATTTAATCACGGTTATTATCCACATTGAGCATTCATCATGTAGATATTAAGTTGATTTATTTTATCTCTTTATTATATTAGTGGTAATTCAATATTTCACCAACGTAATTCAGAAATTATGTTTCAAAATAGAAGTTGATAATCATAAAAATAAATTTTTGAAATGGGAATTAATTAAAATACTTTTTATATATAGTTTAAACTCCAATAAGGGGGGATATTTGATTTAATTTATAGTTTAGTTGGGATATGAAAAAAAATCTAATGGGAGTTATTGAAGAGTCCAAATAATTTTTTGAGGGTGAAATTGTTTTCTATTAATTAATTATATGAAAATGTTAATGAGTTATAAATTAGATGATTGTTTAGCTAGTTTGTTTTCCATATAACATGTGTCATTGATTATATGAGTTTAGTACATTGGATACAACATTTTATGTATGAATGAACAAATATGATATTTCATGAGGATTTTTTAAGGTTGGTTGAGGTGTTTTTAAGGATCTTTTTATTTTATTTTAATATGTTGTTATTATATTTGACTTCTCCTATGTCCTTTTTAGTGGTGTTTATCTAAAAATAATCTTACACCCTAAAGTATTGCTAAGGGGGAGTAGCACACCACTATGTGTGGAAGATAATAACACTAATACTAGGTAGAATAAGGTCTAAGAGTTAATAGATGTTCCTATGTGAAGTACATTAGTGATAGTGCAGCAACGTGCGGCGTATCGATAGTATAGGTGGCTGGAGGAGAGCACCCACAATAACCGGTAATAGGCAATACCAGTGATAGAGAACATATTTTTTAGGAAATGTTTCTACATTTTTTAATATAAAGGATAACTATATGTCAGACCATTTTTATGTTGGATTGAATAAAATTAATCAGGAATGTCTGATTGCTCGAATGTTTTATCATGTAAATTCGAAGACTCTCTATAATATTGATTGTGAGATATGCTTAAATGAATTTTCCTAGAAATTTGATTTTTCAATAAATTTTTATGAATCATTATATCCCATATGAACTGGAATTTCTTCTATATAAATACATCATGAGCTCTAATTCATATATCGTTATAAATATGTTGATCAATGGTCAATGTGAGGTTCGTATTCATCAATTCATTGTTCTAATGATATAAATATAATAGAATTAAGATTTGAATTTATTTTCTTCATGATATGAAGACTGAACTGAGGCTCTGTTTTGAGTAGAATATGTGATGTTTTCGAAAGATGTTGATCTCTTGTGAATTAGGTAGTTAATTTGTTATTATAAAAGTTTATGGGATGATCAATGACGCCTATAAATACAAAATCCATGCTATTTTAATGTTGTTTATATCCTACATTTTAGTTTTTTAGAGATAAACAGTTATATGAGTCTCTCTTGTTCACAAAAGATTTTATACAATTCTATTTGCACGAAGATGAGGAAAAAATATCTATGTACTCGATTTGTGTTTACCAAACTAGATGTGCTTCACGAAGAACTTCATTCCATGAAGCCACTTTGGAGTTCTTAATTCTAATGTTATATCCTTTTCCCGCATGATTAATTATTAATCTCTTTTTTTGTACTTACATTAACAATTTATTGGAAAATATTTTACATACCTATTTCTTGTATTGTAAAGGTATATATATCACTCAATGATACCATTATCTTTTTATAAAGAACATGTGTGCATACCATTAGTGAAAAGTAGTTGTGTTCATGGGAGAAATGAACTTGTGTGATACTCATTCATTTAATACTGACATAATATGTGAGGGTTTTAATAATACACAACATTCATAAGGTCAATAAAAATTAGTTTTTTATACACAAAGGTAGTATAGAGTTAATTAATGGTTTAATGCATTTTTAAGTATTCAAAAATCGGGATACAACAATTTGTGCTATCAGTGATTTATTCATTTTGTGAAATGAATAGTGTGTATATTAGTCCATAAAATTGTGTAACAGAGAAGGAAATTGAGGCAATGAATGTTCGAATTCATGTGTATATACTTATACACATGTGATTATATAGTTATTTGAAAAAACAAGAAAACAATGTATATTTTCTTATTCAATATGAAATTAAAAATGGCCTCTATATGATCATGAAATAATGCATGCATAAAAAATTCATCTAATAATTCGTGTTTATACATGATTTTTGAAAAGTTATACATGAAATATAAAATCTATATTCTATGTATAGTGTCTTGATACTCTATTTAGAATAATATATCTTTAGTATTTCTAAATAATTTTTTGTATCTGTGTTTTTAGTGTTTTTTGATGTTGGGCCTTCAACATTTGAAATAATTATTTCCAAAGTCGTGTTTTAATGAGGTTGTAGACCAACTAAAAGTGGTCATATTTTTTTTTTGAGAAAGACCAGAGGCAGTTAAGAGGTTATTGAATTGTACATGGGCCTGTCAAATCGAGAAATCTTGTAAAGAAAGATTATAAGATCGTCTGATCATTGAATCAATTCTTGTGTGACTCATGTTTGGGATGTCTTCAGGGGGACAATGATGTAGGGGAAGTCTTTAGTGTGATTTTGGAGAAAGCGGGTGGGATATTGGTAAACCAATGGGTTGGAGTATTAATATCCTTTTATTGGAATCATGAGACTCTATTGTAGATGCGATATTAACATCTCTAGTGGGACTCTAGATTGAAATTTCATGGGAATTAGTGTTGATGAAATGGGAATTTAACTAGTTTTTACCATTTATATAGTAATAAATATGTAATAAGGGGTAATTACTAATTGAATTAGTGATGTAAGTCTTAGTACATATACTTGTGAAAATATCACGTTTTTTGCTTTTTTTACATTTTATATTTCATACAGGATCCACAAATCCTAGAATATGATAGAGGATTTATTGGGTTTAATAAAATAAAATAATTTAGTAATAACTAGTCACGTCTGATTCACCCCCTCTCATAGTGCGACTACATGATCCATTGGACTCTTCAGATTCACATAGAAATTAAGTTTATTTGTTTATGTAAAATTATAGATCTTTGAATTCCATTAAAAAAATCATAATAATCCTTAGGAATACCTAATTAATGGATATGAACCAAAATAGTTTTAATTTTAATGAAATGATAACTTTGATTTCAAAATTTGATAATATATAACTATATGTTCAATGATATTTTTTTAAATTCATAATATAAGTTATTAAATATGTATTTAGGTTGTACTTTTTTTCCTGAACATTCAATTCATTATTATATCATGATAATGGCATAATAGTGATTTTATTTAACATTATCATTTTAATATATTCTACCAAAAAAATATTTTCTAAAAATATCAACACATTATTGTATGGTAATTTTGAAATCAATAATATAAAATGAATTTAATTTAATAAAAATATGTATTAAAACACATAAATTTATAATTTAAATATAAAAAAATTTAAATATTAACAACATCCACAAAAATATGAATCTTTAAATTGAAATGTATTTTCATTATTTAATAACAGTTACCAATGAGTGACATTTTTTTGAAAATAATATAATACATAGTGATCTTTACCTTTAATTTTAATAAATAAATTTTCACTTAATTTATATTATTTTTATATCATATTCTTGTAAATGAGTTATTTATTTAAAATAATAGACACTAAATTCCCTAGGAATTAAATTACCCCGCTCTTAATGATATTGAATCATTAAAATTTTAATTTTTTTATTCAGAAAATTTTGATTGAATAAATTTTAATAATATGAATATATATATATATTATCATTATATGTAATTTCAATATTATTAATGAGAAACATAGTATTTCATAATACATTTTATTTAAAACCATATATGTAGCATTATAAGTATAATAATTTTGACTGAGTTAAAAAATCAAAACATTCTAATTGGAAAATAGGACATTGTATATATATTTACCCATTATTTGAGTTGAGTAATTCATTTCACATTATAATTGAGAATTATAAAACTTATTTATTATATTTATTTTTTTATTAGAAATTTTTCCTCATTTTTTTTCTTCAATAATTTTTCTAGAACTTTTTCATCTCAAACTTTTTTTAACAAATAACTATGATTAAATTTTCATGCATTCTGAAATTAGATTTAGTAGATCATAAGTTTTATAAATAGGATGAAATATTATTCCTTATATTTATACACATTTAAAAAAATATAATGATCATATATAATTGTATTAATCAATGAAATATTAATAAATATTCATATGATAAACTAAAACATTAATATCATAATCCAAAATAATAAGACCCATTGTTCAGAAATATCATTCCAAAAATATATATGATTAAAACTCAATACCTATTGAATGTTTACATGTGAATCCTAGAAATAAAATTATTTTTTTTAATATATTCCTATAATTTTTTTTTATAAAAAATCACTTTTTAATCCCATGGTTGTCTATATGATAACACATTATTTAAAAAAAAATATAACTCCCTTCCCGAATGTCCATTAAAATAATCACATATTAAACCTATGTGATCCATTTACATTAACCGTTTCTTCCTAAAAATATCTCCTGAAATATCATTGAACGCATTAAAATTCAATCACATAAGACCTAAAAAGGGAATCTATGACATTTAACATAAGATCTATGATAAATTTATTAACACATAATGATATTGAAAAATATTTATTTAATCTCAAATGATAAGATCTGAATTTAAATTATATATTATCTATATAATGATACCATTTGTACTAACTCAGACCCATACACCTGAATATAATGGTATGAACACTTCATCTATAAAATATATCATTTATACCAAATTAGATAAAACAATTTAGACCTTATAAAATTCAAAAATAAAATTAATTACTTAATTTATTACATAACAAAGAAAATTATAGGTATAATTGTTCAAAATATTTTGATAGTCATTACCTTAATATTGTAATATTTCCACCAAATGGAATTTTTTTCAAAATTCATGAATTTTATTATTTCATAACAATCAATCAAAATTCAACGAAAAATTTCTTAACAAATAAATCTTTCATGAAAAATAACATCTATTACATTACTTAATAGCCTAGGAAAATTAAAAATATGAAATGGGGAGCTTTAATTCATAGTAAGTAAATGTATATAATATAATAATTCGTGAATATATATAAAAAAGATATAATATAGTAAATACTAGTTACATATTACATTAAAAAAATATTATTATCATGGTGTTAGAATGTGGACAATAATAGTGTAGTAATCATATAGAAATTAATAACATATATCATAACTCAAAACAATTAAATATGAAGATCAAGACCTCAACAAATACATATTAAATTAATATTATACCTCTCATAGAAGTCATTTTTCACATCTTTATGTCATCCTAACCAATATATTTTATGTTCCCTATATTATTCTCATCCAAGATACATTACATATAATTAAGATCTCTTATCAAAAAATATTTCAATATAAATACCTATACACATCATGTGATTCCCATTTTTTGTCTTATCAGACCTACAAATGCGTCGATGGGCTATATAATTCATAGCCCCATTCCACACATACACATGTCATATTTATTGTTTATATATTTAATGAAAAATAAAAATATATATTCATTATCTGTATTAATAAACAAATATCTACCTTGAATAGAAACTATGATATTTTTTTATTTCTTTAGAATTTAATTTTTCACCATATATAGTTATTACACATACATATATAACTAATGAGGATATATTTTAAAAAAAATCTTTATTCAATAAATGATCTATAATTACTTGTAAATATACCTAATCAAATTTTTTACAGATAATTAATTTACACTATAAAGAGTAAAATGTTAACAGAAACATTATTAATATAAATTATATAGAACATGTTTGTTAACGAGAAAACAAACAATTCACAAAAACATAATAATTTCATCAAAAAAATCTTTTTATAATGACATTGAAAATTCAGTTTTAAAAGATTTAAAAAAATCACAAAACATTTATAACAATATAGTATATATGGTTTTATAAAAAAATTTGAATCCCTTTTTCAAAATACATAAAATTGACATTAATAAATATTAATAATTAAAAAATTTACTAAAATATCATAATCAAAATAAAAATTTCTCATGTAAAGATAATTAATATTGGTAATTAAAATAATAAATATATAATAAATTACACAAATTTTTTACATTTTTTTAGGAAATAAAGAATAAAAATTAGTTCTAGAGTAAATTTCAATCTGTCTATAAAAGCCTAAAAGTGAATACTTTGCACATTTTTATAAATAGATTCAAAATGAACTAAATGGAAAATTTTCAAAAAATTCATTTGAAAATTTTGAATGTAAAGTTACCGATAATATATTTTTACTTCAAAAAATATTTTAATAATAAAATTAATTTCTTTATAAAATTATAGTCTATGGATAAGTAAGAAAATGATTCTATTACAAAAATGAGATATTTGTGGATTGTCTTAAAAATATATTTTTTGTGATTTGATGAACTATGAAATTTTAAATGCAATGAATAACTAAATCCAATGAATAAATTAATATAGAGGGTAATGCGTTTTTTACTATAGAAATATAATATAATTCTCTTAATAGAGATTTAATCATAAATAATCCTAAATAAAAATGATATTATATAATATACCAATATGAATCTCAACGTTACATAATAAAAACATTTTCAATGAGAAGTAATTAAATATAAAATTAATTAAAGTGACCAGATATAGAGTAATGATATAATTTTTAAACATTTTAGCATATACCTTAATAAATAGATATAGATACATAATTCATTATAGGTTTGAAAGAGAGAATATTCAGATGAGAAACTCATACATGAGATTTATGCCTGGTTGGACACATTCAAGAATTAAATTTAATAAATAATTATTTATTGTTCATCTATATGTTTTCAATAATTATTTGACTAATTTATTCATAAAATTATTTTTACCAATTTCATCATAATTCAATATTAAAATATATATATATATATATATTAATAGTTATGTTTCCCAATAATGATTAAATTTGGTGTTTCTAGTATTGGAAACATTGTAATTTATTCATTACTTATTTAATTTTCAAATTTCATATATATTATATTTTGAAATTAAATACACTTTTAAATACATTCTTGTTTATTGGTTTTGAAAGTGAATTATTTGCATCATGAAGTTGATAGGCCAAACATACATGCATAAAATGTTAAAAATTAAAAATTTTCTATAATAAAGGAATGTAAATGATAATTTTTCATTAAATAAACTTAATTAAACCATAAATAGAATATATATTCCATATATTAATTTATATATATATATATATATTCTATGCACCGATGAAAAATGAAACACATCACATAATGTTTATGGTAGTCTGCACGTACACTTCAAAAACATTATCATTTCTTGATATGATTAAAATATAAAAGAAAACGTAGATCAATAATTACAATAAGAGTTATTTATAAAAAATTATTTTTTAATTTTATTAGTATAGTTAAATTTTCTTTGGTTGTAGTAGATCAAATAAATTTATTAATCTTGATTAAGACTTATAGCATCACAATGGTTAATTTTTTTGGCCAACTCTTAATTCTATCCAAGATTTCTCTATTAATGAGAAAATAATATCTATGAATTGTTATGGTAGTCAAAAATGTAGTTAGTAATATATTTTCATATTTAGTATGGACAACCATTTTCAAAATTTAGTACATTGGGATAAAATTTTAAATAAGAGTAATGGACCCTTTATAAATAGTAATTACATTAAAACATAATAAATGACTTTATCAGAAAATGCATATCAAAATTAGTCCCATTTATATGATAGAATAAAGTAAGGATGAAATAAATTTCATCAATATGAGGTAGAAATTATTTATTAATATTTAAATCATTATCTCTATGTTTGATATCCTCATTAACCATTTTAACATGTTATTGTGATGCTAAAATTTTATCATCATATATAATACTTATGAATAAATAATTAAAATTACATTGTCATCATTATTAATAATTGTTCATTGAAAATGTAAATCAATATTCCATTATTTACATTATATAATTTTTTAAAATAAATTTTAATACATTTTCACAAAATATAATGAAATTAGTTTTTAGAAAAATGAATTATTAAGGGAATAAAATTGATTTAAAATAAAAATAATGTATAATAAAAATTAAGAATAAATTTTACAATATTTTTTATAATATAATATTTTTAATACGATGTTAACAACAACAAAGACAAAATTTATACATATGAATACATTATTATAATAAAAAAACCCAAAATAACTTTTCATTTAATTAAACTATCCTAATACGATCACATTTTTAATAATATATTTTAGAGTGTAAACAATTATATTATAAGTATTATATTAAATATAAAAATTATATTTTATATTTAAAAAATCATTCATAAACAATTAATTATCTCTTAAATCGTGAAAATTTTAGAATTTTTAGAATTTTTTTATAATATATATATTTTACTATTCAAAAAATATACAATTATTTTCATAAAAATTTCAAAAAAAACACCATGAGATAATTTGGAAAATTAAATATCACAAAATAATAAAATTTAATCAATATACGTAGAGAAAATAATAATATTTTAATTTTAAAATAAAAATATAAATATTTAGTAAAATCTCGTTTGAAAGAAATAACTATTTTAACATTTATGTGGTTTTAACCTTAATTCAAATAATTTAAAATTTCATGTAAATTTTATTTCATAAAAAATTAACATTTTATTAATCTACATAATTATTTGATAAATTACATTCTAAAATCTCATTTTTTGAATAAATCTTTCTTGTATTTACAATAATTTCTATTCTAGTTTAACAATTATAAAACTCACACCATAAATTTCATCACAAACCCTTTTTGGGTCAAATTAATATCTGAACAAAAAATTGTCATATTGATTTTATAATTAAATAATTTATATAAATGGTTCACTTACATCACTAATAATATATTAGATTAATGAATCCTCTAAAGGACCAAGGGACACCATGGGAGGGGTGGGGTGAATCAGGGTGACAACTTTTTCTTTTAATGTCATGGATCTTGGCCCCATGTTGGTATGAACTTGTTGAACCTGTATAATGAATATGTTCAGAAAGAAAACATTCACATGCATAGAGAACACACATCACTTTTTACTTGGTTCGCCACTAAGGGCTACGTCCAAGGGGAATACACCGATAGGTTTTCCATCATACCAAATTCCACTAAAAATCACTATATGTGGATTACAAAGGATCAAGAATAATCGCACTATCCTAGGCACACATCCTTTACAAAGGTTCAAGTATAGCTAACTACTTCCCTCGGGTCACTCCAATTGACTCCCCTTGGCTCAGTACCCTTGGTGAAGTCACACTCAATTTATAGACGTTAAGATTTCTTCATCATTGCAAAATAATTAATCACATGTTGAATTTAGATGCTCTGTTGAAGTCAAAATTCCACTCATATACTAATCCCACTTTTCACCGAAGGTATCAGGCACTCTTCCAGTTTTCATGCAGCTCCAAAAGGACTGGCGTACAATAACATCACCTGGTGCACTTCTCCAAGACCGACACACAAGTTTCATGAACAGCGCACAAGTCACATGCACAGTACAAAATCGGCGCGCAGGTGACACCAACACACTTTCTCAAACCTACCTCCTTCAACTCCAAACATGCATGACTCTACGCCTTTAACTCCCAGAGCCTTGGTCACACAGCCAACAACCGTTGCACAACCTCTACTTGCATGACCCAACTACCACTTTTGTGACTCAACCACCTACACGACGAGAGCTCAAAAAATCTCTAAGTCTTTAACATCGTTGCAAATAATGTGGGGTGGTCCTCAATTTATAGGAAAAACGGACCCCCTACGCGGTGGCACGCAAGTGTCCTCACGGTGCGCAAGTCTCGACCTACAGTTCCAACCGCCCTAGCCTCTATTGTGAAACTCACTTGCGCGACCCAACCAATACATGCACGACCTACTTTACAATACCATATATTGATGTTCTGATCATGAAGAACAACCGGAACGCAAGTTTCCAAACCTCCTAAGCATCAACGCAGAAGTACTTTCTTGGCGTGCAGGTCACCTGCACGGCTAGCACAAAACCTGTGCGGCCCTTATCCCTTTTCCATTTTTCCATGTTCTGATCCTGGAAATCATATGGCGCACATGTTTCCTATCCTTAATGTACACGACACAGAAGTCTCTTTTACAATAACACTTTTCTCCATTTGTCTATTTTCAGGCCCAAAAAATTGGAAAACAATGGTATATAGAGCCACCTTCAATACGATTGTGTGCATGAACTGTATGATCAAATTTCTAGTAAACATTATTAACTTCTACTGAGGATTGTCAAAAAAACACAAACCATATTCCAATTCATGCATAGAAGACCATGGTTCCAACAATCTCCACCTTTGGGTTTGTTGGCAATTAGAAAATAAATTCAATAGATCCCCATCCATGTGCAAAACAAAAATGCAAGAATAAACTCAGCCAACACTCTATGTCTACGTGAGCAATGTGTGTTATAGAAAACAAGAGTGGAATCTTGAATTAGGTTCTATTTTTTGAATACTCAATGTCGCCCAAGATGTATTACATAATCATTACATATCTGAACATGCCTGAATTTATTCCTTTCCCCCCCACAGACAAGAAACCCAAAGACCAGTAATGTGTTCATTGGTCAGCTCAAACCATACTCCCCCTGGATAGTATCTCCCCCACAAACCAGCATCACATCCATAAATAGATAAATACAGTTATCATAAACAGGGAGAGGGGAATTGTGGAACCTCTTTATGCACTGGGAGGTGGCTGAACACTGAGGTTCAAACGATGCATCTCGAACACAGCCGATGACCGTGGCATGGTCAAGATATCAACCACTTGCTCATCAGTTCCCACATGATCCATTCTAATCACCCCTTGGTCAACATTTTCTTTGATAAAGTGATACCTGATTTCAATATGTTTTGTACGAGAATGCGCAACATGATTTTTCGAGAGATCAATTGCTCTCTTGTTATCACAAAAAATTACCATTGGTTGATTCACCATATCACCAATATCTATTAGTTTTTTCTTCATCCATAGTATTTGAGTTCATGCCTTTGTGATTGATATATACTCAGATTCAGTAGTAATAAGAGAAGTACTTTCTTGTTTCCTGCTCAACCAGCCGACACATTTATGCCCAATATAGAAGCCTCCACCACTGGTGGACTTTTTGTCTATTACATCACCAGCCTAGTCATCATCAAAAAATGTTGATAATTCATTGTTCCCACATGCAAAAAATATAACCCAAAGTTATGTATACCTTGAATGTACCTCATGATTCTTTTTACTACCTCCATATGTTACACCTTTGGATTATTCTAAAGGCATGCTGCAAGACATGTGGAAAAGAAAATATCATGTCGTGTCGTTGTCAGGTATAATAGGCTCTCAATGATCCTCCTATACATGGTGGGATCAATAGAGGCCCCATCATTATACTTTCCATGTTTTGTTTCAACTGCAATCGGAGTTGACATAGGTTTGGAGTCTTGCATATTAAACTTCTTCACCAACTCTCTTGCATACTTTTCCTAAGAAATGAAAGTGTATTCTTTCTTTTGAATCACCTATAACCCCAAGAAATATGTGATATCCCCAATCACAGACATTTCAAATTATGATATCATGTGATTGTCAATTTCGTCCATTGAATTCTGTCGGCTGCCACCAAATATGATATCATAAATGTAGACTAGAACCATGAATTGATCTTTTGGAGAATTCTTCATATAAAGATTGTGATCTACTCCTCTTATTTTGGATTCCTGCATCTTGAGTTATGAATCCATCCACGAGTACCACGTCCGTGGTTCCTACTTCAAACCATATAGAGCATTCTTCAGTTTATAGAACTTTGTTTCATCAGTACCTAGAACAAAACCCACTGGTCGTGCAATGTAGACTTCTTCTTCGACTACACCATTCAAGAATTAAATCATGATATCAATTTCATATACTTTATATCCACTTTGGAGTTCCACGGCATGGAAATTCCTGATTGAATCTAGTCTTTCCATTGGATAAATGGTTTCTTCAACATCAATGCCTTCAATACTGTTGTCTATTTGAACTGTATGATCACATTGTTGGTACACATTCTGAAGTTCTACCGTGGATTGTCAACAAACACAAACCATACTCCAACTCATGCATAGAAGACCATGGTTCCAACATCCTTGAGATCATCTATTTTCTGCACAATTTGTTTGTTTTTCCTTACCTACCGAATAAGTATCTTCATTTATATTGTCATACTTAATGAAATCTATTATTGAATGAGTTTTATAATTATAAATATAATTTATAGGGGAAAAATTAATTCATATTTCAAATATAATCCTAATACATTAATATCATATTAGTTTTAGCCACATAAACCATTACAATAACTATTTCATTAAAGATTCCTGATGGCTTTATTAAAACATATTAATATTTACATATAGAGAAGAAATAATGAAAAACTACCTCATTATCCTTTAGATAAAATGTATCAAAATTAATATTAATACTATGTTCAAATACCTTACATTAGGAAATATTATGATTACTATGTGGTTGATTCCTCCCATTCTATAATTAATAATGTGTTTTTGAAAATATTGGGAAATGAAAAATACGATAGATAGTTTATGATATGGTTGTAATATATTGATTTGAAAATTTATTTTAATAACAATATTCCCACATCATAGATAAATTAATCTCATGAAGTGTTATATTTATTATTTTAACACCTTTACATATTATGATATAGTCATTAACGAGGACTTATATGTAATGCATTGTTAATTTAAATGAGTATCAAATATGAATTTTAAATCTCTCTGATTTGATCACCAGAGATAGTGAAAATATGAAATTTGTTAGATATAGAATAATATAAAAAAATATTAAGAAATGTCTTCATTCTATTTCAGAGTATAAAATTAGACCCATCTATCATTAATATATTCATCAACTAGGATATAGAAACATTTTTCCTCAAAGTTTTTGAATTTACGTAGGATCAAAAACATACATGTCTTCTATATACAATAGTTTAGATGTGGAGAATACGTAAATAATATTATATATAAAATTATATTTTTTATAATATTTAAATGGTCCATATACATGTGAAGAATAGATCATAAGTTATAGTGGTTCTATCACACATCCTCTCATAAAATGTTATGTTAATGTGTGAGTATTGCTGTGTCATAACCTCTTATAAAAATTCCAATTCATAAACTCAATTGAACCAAAACAATAAATTTTTAACTAATTAATTTAATATTTTTCACCCAGTATTCTATGTCAATGACTTGTAGTTGATAATTTGATAACTCATTCTAAAATAGTGATTGTATATATATTTTTAGAATACTCATAGATTAATCCATATCACATAATAAAATTATTATCAACAATATGTTGATTGGTTATAAATAAAGAAACATAAAATTCGTCATGATATAATGATACATAACAATTACAATAAATTTTTTCCACCAAGATGACTCTAAAATTACCATACCCATCGATCATTTTTATATGTTTCAAAATTTATACATATCTATAGTAATGTATCAAAAATCATAAGAATCCCTTTACAAAACAACCTTTTTTAATCAACAATATAAATCGAAATAAGTAAGAATAAAATTTTTATAACTATGTTTTCATACACTCATGAATATTAGTAAATAAAAAATTATAAAAAAATTCAATCACTAAAGTGTTGGAAATTATCCATTTATTTAGATAAATAGTACATAGAAGTTCAAAATTGTTAAACCATATTCACGTGACATCATTTATTCCATTGAACTCCGATATAATATTTTATTTAGAAAAATGAACTATATTGAATGAAATTTATAGACAAAAAATATGACTATTTTGGTAGTAGAAATAAGGTCGGAATATGGTTTTTTGTTTAAACATTCTTAGAAACTGGTAAAATGTTTTTATACTAGATGAATAATTAGAAGGAATATCTTTTAGACCACCAACAGAATATTTCTATTTTCAAATTCCATTCTCATATATATTAGTTAATATACAATTAATTTTATCATTTATCTCAATAAATTTTTGAAATTCAATCTTTAAAATTAGAATTATATTAATTTTTCAAATCAAAGTATTTATTAATCATTTATATATCTTACATAGTCATGTAAAAAATTAAAAAATACCAAAAAATAATTATTATCACCTTCTCTATCTAAATTCAAATAGTATGATGAATATAAAGATAAATTAGTAAAATAATTAATAGTTTATTTTGTAATAAAACCGGATTATTTTCTAGGTACTATTGTAAACAGACAAATGATCCTTTTTATATCAATTTTTTCGAAAACAATAATATTAGAATTTGTATTTTCCCAAAATTCCAATTGTCCAGGTAATGTAAAAATGATTTCCTTATTTAAAATTTTGATGTTATTTTGGATCCATTATCCCACTTTAAGATTTATATAATGATTTCTAATGAATAAAGATTTATTACATTTATTTGATGAAACATTCATTGTATATTTAATCCCATATTACTATTTTCCATCAATTTGATGATAATTATTGGTTTTTATAATCCTCATAATCCTATTAATATGCATCTCATGTGATGTAGACTCCTAGTATCTATATTTAGAATAAATACTATTTGAAATTTATTAAGAATTATATTTTTGGTAATAGAATTAAATGAATTATATCCAAAATATTAAACGCTATATTTTATTATAGTAAATGAAACCATTCATATTAAATTTATTATTTTCTTCATAACTCCCCAATCTATTATTTCAATCCATTGGAGACACAATAAAATCATAGACAATTTAAATTATAATGTGTTCTATAATCATTTATATATGTTATATTGTATTATCATTCCTTTAGTAATATATATGTTATTTTTTGAATGATAAATTTTTTATTTTTCCTCAAGTGTGGTATTCCATATACAACTATAATAAATCCTTTCATAATTTATAAAACTAATACAAAATATATAACCTAAAAATGTCATAGTCGACACAAAATAGAGACCATATATTGTTAGAAAATACAGAGGTCATGAAATGTGAAGTATCTTATTTTCACCAAATTTCATTTAATGATTTAGATAAATATATATATCTATAAATGTTTCTAGAAAAATTTAAAATAACATTTTTATGATCCTCATAATATTAATGATAATTGAAATCCACCTCATGAGTAAAATAAAAATTTTGATTGACTAAAAGGATATATTATTTCAATGATCCTTTTTTATGATCAATATCGTTGTTAATAATAATGTTCTAAATTCTATCACACATGTATTCATAGTCTATATATTCAAAAAAATGGGGATGATTTGTCTTCAAATATTATAAATTTTTATAAGTAATCCTGCCAATGATAAAAAAATTATTCACTATAATATTTTTATAACGATAATATTTACTATATATATAAATAGTTAAAAGGTAAATTTTGATCAAACTAAATTGATATTATTTGGTAAAGACTATTTCCCATGTACGGAAGCTTTTGAGGGGGTTTGAATGATGTCGAAAAAATCATAATATATCAATGATGAATTTACGACGTTGTAATGATATTTTCCTTAAATTTTATTACATAAACTATAATATAAGTGAATAAATGCTTTAAACATTAACCATTGAAATATATATATATATATATTCAAGGAATAAACAATCATAACTAAGAATGTTTTTAAAAATAATGAAAAAAATATATGGACCAAAATCCTTAAACAACATCATGATATATTAATAGGATATAACAAGTTAATATTGTGTGAAATATTAACTTTTATTCATATATAAAAATAGGTTATGTTACCAGATCCATGGTATATATGTCCTCAAACATTATCATAATTGATATCACTTGTTTAGGAATATTTTTTTAAACCTAGTAACATCCTTAAAAAATCATTGGCTACCTAATAGACCAACCAAAAACACATATTAAAATTTCCTGATTGATATATTATCATTTACTATATTTCATTAAAATATAATATTTATAATATATAGATATTTTTAGCCTAAAAATCTCATTGATATAATTGAATCTAATGAAAAATTTCTAGGTGGAAAACATCTATATTTTATTATATGTAACATAAACAATATTTTCTATTTATCATTCGATTGAAAATGTTTGTGGATTATCCTGGAACTACTATGGTTAGGTGAATTTAAATACTAATGTGTTGCAAATAATATATTCCCCAAAATATTAACAGTATTCAATGATGTTAGTGTCAAAATGCATTCATGTTCTATGAGTATGATTTTAACATCACTAATATATCGACTTAATAATTATTTGAAATGATTTTTAATCCATTCACCACATTTTAAAAAATACATGATTTAATTTAACTGATAACATCATATAAATTAGATATTATGTATACACAAAAACATAAATAAAAAATATTTATCCGAGTAAAAGTATAACACATTTATTTTTTTGATTCAACAATAAAAAAATTCAGAATGATTTATTTCATAAATGGGAATGAAAAGTTCAAAATTGTAATATTGACGGGTGCTTTTAAAATTTTGTTTATATATATATATTAATATTATAGAAATAAAAAATGAAGAAAAATTATTTAATGACTATTAAATTCAATATTTCAATAATGTAATAATTTCCATCAATCACCAATTATAAAAATCAAATATTAAACCTCACACTTACCCATATATTTAGAGACACACCTTTACCAACACCATAATAACATAAAATTTTATCCAAATATTATAAATAATTTATTAGTGACTTATACATTGTAATTAAATAAAATAGGGATAGGTAAGCTATTAATCTCTTAATATATATTTATTTCAGATTTTGATACAATTTGGGGATATTTTAGCACTCTAAAATATGGTTTTCATATATTATAAGGTAATAAAGGTAAATGTTTACTTGATGGATTAATATATTTTTTCTATATTTTAGTTTTATAATTTATAACCATTTTATATTATTTTTTACTCTTTTTTCTATTATATCAATATTAGTACTATCAATTTAATTCATTATTCAATTCTAATATAAATTAAGATTTTATGTAATGTATTCAATAGATAATAATTTACTCATAACATAAATTTTATATTAATATAAAGGGAAAATATGTTATATGGTTTAAAATGTATTCATTATATAGTTTTGTGGAGGGTATCCTAACATCTTGAAAATTTCATCACAATACGATATATATCAATGATTTTATATAGGTTCCTTTTGGTGTATGACTTTTTGGATTACTATTATATGGTGTAACCTTTGGATTTTTATTAAATAATTATTTAATATAACCTTTTTGTTAAAATATCCATTTTTAATGTTTCTGTTGAAATATACACCATAATGTTAATAACCGATACTTTTGTATAATTTTTGGAGGGTATTAATTTAGATAATATTAAAATACATAGATTCATAATGTCTGATAAAGAAATTCATAACACCACATCATGGTTCAAACTTGATTAAATAAATTATTTTAGTGTTTTACAGTTTCTATCGTGTATTTATTTCAATTACTAGTTTATTTTTTTTAATCATGTTTGAAATGAATTATATATGAACTAGTTTAAATGAATATTGAAATGTTTAATTTGTAGTTATTTTATGAATGGGGATTAATTATTATATGTTCACTGTATCGAGAAAATTATTCATATGATCAATTTTTATAATTTTACATTAGAAGGTATCATTAGCAATGCGAGACTCTTAACATACTGAAGATTATTTTTTGATTAAAATATAGTATCCATGGTACAATTGTAGACCACAAGGGTGAAGGAAATAATACAATTCCTGATAATTTCTGAGAATAAAAGCCTTGGCCTTTAAAGGAAGAGAACCCAGGATATCCCAAACTACTAGTTACTCTTTAGTTCTACCAAATCGGTCAACATACTCTGGCTAAAAGTTTTACTCCCTACAGATGAGTCGATTAATCTATCCATGATTAGACTCTACAATGAAACAAAGGATAAGTTATGTTAGAGCCCCTGGAGCAGGAAGGTGACCCTAAATATCCCTAACCATCTCATTAGAGCCAGACTCAATCTCCACCACCTACATACCACACAACCTAAAAACCCGAAAGCCTGAAAGGAGTTCCCTCAATTCTTCTTTCACGTAATGGCCAGGTCTATAAGTGGAACTGATGCCCATGAGAAATGAATCCTAAGTGTCCCGAATAACATTTCTCCATCTCATCACCCCATCCATAATGACCAATCCAATTTGAGTTTCAAAACACCCAATGGGAAAATCCATCAGATACAATATCCCGTCATCACTCTAGGAGTATTAGAAATGATAAGAACATTACACAAAGTGCTATAGCACTGACCCCATTAAGCATCTGAACCATATCAAAGACATGGTCTCAAAGGCTGATTTGGAGAAAAAATATAGAGCGACAATGACCAATCCCAAAATCATTTCACAACTCCCAAATGATCCAACACTATAATGAAAATATAAAAACACATATATTGTTCTCCATAGGATTATTGTCCACCCCATGAAGCCAACATGCCTTGAATCTATGGAGAGATTTACTATCATCATGACATGAATGGGGAGTGACATGTGATCATTGTTGATAAGCCCATATAATTTGAAAAAATAAGTGTGTAATGGTTTCCTCCCATTTAGACACATAACAATAGTAGAGAGATTCCTGAGAAATGTCTCTACATTAGACCATCTCATATGTCGGAAGAGCCCACTTCATAATGCGCCATGATGGATAATTAATAATTCTTAAATTCATATTGCACCATACCATGGGAGACCACCTCCAACTGGATTTCTCTACATCCATCATTTACTATTATTCTTAAGAATTTAAATAACATAACAATGATCCTGGGGAACATCACATATCTGACTCCTCACTCATGAAAACACTATCAAATTCCAGTACTCGCTCAAAGTTGAGGTTCATCTGAATAATGATATGTTTTATGAAATCCTTCTTAAAGGTGATATTTGGTCAAGGAAACAAAAAAGCTACAAGATCTCTCCAACCAAATTACTATTCAAACAGCAGACAATCCCTTTCCAAATTATCCCCTTTGTTGTACCACAAAACTTTTTATTAAGGAAAAACATGCCTCGAGAAAAGCCTCTAAACTTAGTTCCCTATATTTTCCCTACATTATAAACATTTCAATAACACACCATGAAGATGAAATAATATAATGGGTCACCATGTAGGAGATATCAAAATTTCGGCCATCTATACCCTAGATGATTTCATTGATGTGACACAACCCAAATCCCCCTTCATTAACTGGTTTATCCATAAAAGATGAAGAAGATTTGTGATGAAAACCCATATAGTTGGAATCCCATATAAAATATGACATAAATCTTTCCATCCGTTCAGATAACACATTTTAGGGATTTAACAATAGAGAAATCATACATAGGAATTGATGATAAGACATTGTTGACTAAGGCCACCCTCCCTCTGAATGACATAAACATGGTTTTTTGAACTAAGTATACTCCTATGTAGCATGTTACTAATTTCCACAAAATGATGCACCTTGAAAAAACCAAACGATATGGGGATACCATGGTAGATTAGTAGAATCTTCTTCCATTGGAAGCCAAGGATGACATGTAATAAATTTATTTAAAAAATAATAATTTGTAGTTGTACTATTTCAGGACTTTTATATTCTAGGGTCCGATTACACACAATAAGAGGGTTATAACATGGGGTGTAATGGAATATATTATTAACTGTATATTATATTGATTTAGTACATTCATATTCAATGAAACCTTGAATCATTCATGATTATCACAAAAAGGTAGAAAAATATTTTATGAAATATAGAATCAATAACCTAATGATTTTATTAGATCAACCATTCTAATCTATATCCTCGATTCTCATATGACAGATCCATTAATATTAAAAATAATAATGGTTTCAATACATTTTAATTGTAATCTATCGAATACAATTAGTAGTCATCCATTGTGAAGAACCACTTTCTATCATATACACAATAAATTCAAATAAAGTAACCCAAAAATTAAGGCTGACATCTGGGATAGACTCACTATGAACAAAATTTATGATATAACATCAAGGAGAAATTTTTTCATACATTTCTATGATATTCAGTAGAATTTATGAAAATAATTCACTTCTAATCCTGATCATGAATTGTATTAAACAAATCAAAATAAACTCCATAAAAAATTATATTAAATAAATTTCAAATAAGATTCATTATAGATTCATTTTCATTAATATCCTATTTTCCAATGTTATTATTTTCACATTTTTTCATGTCATTTCAATATATAAATTAAATTTTAAATTAAATAGTAAAAATTATTTTTGAATAAACATGTATATTTTTTTACATTATAGTTGTCTGAAAAAATTATAGAATGTGAATCAACAAATTAGATTTTCAAATATAAGGTAAATTGATATTCCTGTAAATAAGAACATTCATCAGAGTTTTTCGTTAGAAATTCTATTTGAGTTATTTATATTTCAAAAGTCACAAAATCACATCTTATAATGTAGCATTGAATATTGGTTCATTGTTAATAAATCATAGTGATGCTCTAGTTATGATTTTTTTGTATCTATGTCATTGGTGATGAATGTTTATATATTCATTGACTCAATAAATTATATGGCAAGAACCAAATAACCTGTGTGATCATGTAAAAATTATAAGCACCACTGAATTTTTGACAATATATATTATTATATGGACAGTATGTAGTAAGGTTTTACAGTTATCAATTATTTTAAATTTAATGATCCATTGGTTATAATAAATCAATACTTATAAGACATTACAATGTATCATTACCATTATTAATGATGTGATCCTTGTGGTCATGTTTTGAAATCATTGATAACCATTTTATATCAGTAATACACATCTGTATATAATATTTCTGTTTTAATGTCATTATAATCATGGAATGATTAATGTGATGACATTATGTTTTATCCCAACTAATAACCGAACCATTTTATTATACCACCAACAATCTCATCTTTAGTCCAAAATTATTTATGCACATTAAAAAATTAAAAATAATTTAAATTGGTAAAAATGAAACATTAAAACCTCATGTTTCATCCTTATTACCATTTTTATTTTAGTATCATTTATCTATATGCTTCTTCTAATTTTTTGATTCTATGTGGGATCCCAATAAAAATTTCTACACTATAATGAAATTTTTATACATTTGTATTAAAATTATAAGGGGGTTTCCTTTTCTAAAGCTACCACTATGATAAATATTTTACAATGATCTATTTTAAAATTTTATAAATATAAAATAATCTATTCTCATTATTAAAAACATAAAAACATGAATCTGGGTACATTATTTTTCAATTTAATTTATTTTACCAACATGTTTTCTAATTCAAATTCCCCACGATTATTGTGTATATATATATTCCAATACCAAAAATATAAATTCCCATAAAATATGCAATATAAAAATATTTATTTACTTATAATAGGAAGTGGGGATATCAAAATTCCTTTTTCTAAGGAAATTTAGTGATATAAATAATTCAATGTATTGTTATTGAAATAAAATACATGTTGTGGTTTGGTAATGAAATCCTAAATTTTGAATTTTGTTCCAGCAAACATGAATTTAAAATTATATTTCTCTTTCTTCTATATAATGTTGTCGTAATGTATCTATATATAGATTCTGAGCTAATATTCCTCCCAATTATTTATTATCCAAACAACATTTTTTTATCAATGAATAGAAATTTGGTTGCTGTATAACTTTTACATTATCTTATAACTAATTCTTAATCTATTTGAAAAATGTATTATATTTGGAAACTAAAATATATTCATCATCAACCATGATCATGGATAAACTATGTTTAATCTTACATGGAATTTTTTTTTTGTCTATTATATAAATAATTAATGTTCGAATCTATAATTTTTTCAATCCATTTCATATCAATCATAATAATATCTACATAATCTATAATATGTTAGTCTGCCCTAGAATTGAAAAAAATCCACTAGTCAATATTACATTTATGTACCTCATTATAATCCTAAATATTTAGAGATGTTCTTCTATAGAAAAATAAAAGAAAATAAGATTTCATACATGTGAAAAATTAGTAATGAAAACTTGATTTTGAGGAAAATAAAAAATTTATAAAAAATTTTATATTTATTAATGATCCATCTTCATTATTTTTCTCATGCTTTCAATTTTTACATAAAATCACAATCAGAGCTAAAACCGTTTATTTTTCATTAATGAAGAACTTAGTCGATGGATGTAACACACGAGACATTTATGTTATATAAATCATCAACGGAATATTTTTCTACACACAACACTTGCATGGCTTGCTTTACATGAAATCGCGAGCTTCCTCAATAGCGCGCGTCGTATGCAATACTGAGTTTCACTAAACAACGATATACTATTAAAATATTATTAAAACTAGCCGTTATGAATAGTAATAACCACTTTTTGAAATTTTATAAATTTTATTTTTCAAAATGGACTTCATTTTTGGAATCGTAATATTGAAATTAGCCCAGGGTGAAATTCTGGTATTTTTCTGAAAACATTCAATTTTTGATGAATAGTGAAACCACTAAGTGGTTGTTAAAAAAACTGAATTTTTCATAAAAATTAATTTTACCGCTTATTTGAGTGGATTTTCGAAAATCCGAGAGACACAGATAATATCAAGGACTAAAATGTGGTTCAATGAGATGAAAATAATTTATGGTGAATAATAACTTTTTACTTTTTTTTACCACGGTTAAAAGTAAATAGGGTAATTAAGGGTAAAACTGATATTATTATTATCCTAACACATGTCATAATTCTATTGGACAAGTGTAATTCGACCAAAAACAACCTTAGGAATAAAATATGACCATATAGGACCACTTGGATTAGATTAGGACATTTATTATTAATTTATTTAAAGAAGGGTTAAAATAGTTAAAATCAAAGTTTAATAACTAAATCATTTTTAATATAAGGTTATACATAAGATAAATTCGACTATAAATATTCATTAGAAAGATAAAAAGATTTCATACATAATGAAATTTTATTTGTAATTTTTATACTTTAAATAATTTAATTTATTTATGACACAATGATGATGCAGTAATTACCATAATAGTGAAAAATTAGAATAATTGATATTATAAATACCTAAATAAGTATAATTTGAGACTTTTTATGAATTAAACTAATTTTCTAGTTTAATATGACATGTTATTATTGATTTAATTAACATTGGTCGAAGTAATCATTCTGTTATGAATTTCAAAAAAAATCAACTATTGAATAGTGTCAAAATTGACATAAAATTGTTTTTAAAACAAATATTATATTATTAATTGTTATTTTATTCCTAAAAATATAAGGTTCAGCCAAATGACTTAGATAAGGTTATATATATTAATAAAACACAACTTGGTGGTCGCTTGGATGTATATGGAATGTTTATTAACTATATAATATAAAAATACAAAGTGGAAAGGTAATGTCAATCTAATTAACTAAGAGTTAAAACTAAAAGATAAGGTTAATATAATGACCATAACTTGTCTAAATTCTATTAGATGAGATTATTGCGTCCCATACCACCTTATCTTTGAAATAACTCAATTTGGAGCTATTTAAAACCGAACTTGACTTTATTATAAAATAATAGTTTTAGTTATTCCAAAGGTGCCCCTCTCCTCCCTTATAAAAGGGAACCTCCTCCCTCTCTTCCTCACACCACATTTAGCCTTCAAACTCGGCCAAACCCTGACAATTACTTCTCTCCACTTCTCTAGAAACATACTAGAGGTTTTGGTCTTCTTCAAAGACCTATTTTAGTGCCGTAAAAGGAGGTCTCAAAGAAGCACTTCAAAGAAGAGGTAATGTCTGTTACCGATTCTTTCATCTTTATTTATTCATCCACTTCTTCTTATTTAGTTGTTTAATTTTGAAGTAATATCATCAGTATCACTAATATACTTATATGTTATTATAAGTATGAAACAACCCTATTTCACCAACTATCCATCCTACAGAAAAAGAAATCATCGTGCGTGCGTACGTACGGAATACCGTCTCCACGTCGTGGTGTAATCTATTTTCCACCACCACCATACATGGATGGGTATAATGGTGTAAATAATGACTATATATGACTATTATAAAGTGATATTGATTCTTAAATAGTATACATAAACTCCAATACAATTCCACAATCATAGGAAGGATATCATCACTCGTGTGTACGTACGGAATACCGTCTCCACGATGTGATGCGACTCGTTCTACATGATATTCATTTCATAATTATTATATAAATGAATTTAATGAATGAATATGATATATATTACACTAATAACATTCGGTAAATGAGGTATCTATAAACTAAAGATAAGAATAAGAATTTATTCGACAAAACACGCATAAGAAAAAAAAGTAATAAACACCCGAATAACAAGTAGTAATGAAATATTACGAATAATAAGCTAATAATATGACCATATATGATATCATAAAAATAATTATGATTCTTTAATAAGTCAATAACATTATTTAAATCATTATACAGGAGGTTCGGACATGTACAAAGCATATCGGACCAAAGGTAAGGGAAATATCACAATCTCATTTTTATCCGAGATTGTTTATACTTTGGTATTTACTAGGGTGTATTTTATCATCAAAATCCATGTTTCCTCAATATATAATATTATTTACATCCACCTGCAATTGTTTAAATCCAATTTTACCCATCGGTGAGTCTTTAGTAAAAGAAATGAAAGGAAACTTTTGTTGTTTTTCATACGAGGTACTTTTTGACTTTTCCGACAAAAGTACGAAAAGAATGTTTTTTTAACTTATACCGCATGAATGTATTTTTAAAACATTAGTTCAAAGAAGCTTACTTACATGTTTTCAAGTTTATTTTTATTCAACATCTTTTAGTTTAAAATTGTATGACATGTTAAGAATGTAAAAGTGTTTTTGAAGTATAAAGTATATTTTCCTCAAGAATGGAGTTCAAGTGTTTTATCAAAATTATTTTTCATCTAAGATAATATAGGGATCTGTTTCTATCCCTATTATTACATTGTTTTGATTATGTTGTGATGGAAATATTTTTATGAATTCCTTTATCTTATATGAATAGTTATATGATGTCATGTTGTTTAAGAATTCCATTTTTATTACATGGGTTATGCAATGATGTATGATTTATGATTTTCTGGCACACATAAGAATGGTATCATTATGAGATGGGTGGGACCTATATAACCCTCCAATGAATTGGGTAAAGATTTTATATCTCATGAGATAGACATGGCTGGAATGGTAGGTTATATCGGTTCAGTGAAACAGGACTAAAACGAGGGTGACTCAGTTCAGAAATGGACTTTGTCCACTATGATAGTCTTGGCAATGAGTCTTGATTAATAAGAAATGATTATCTTTGATTATGTGTGTATGCCACAAAGATTCATGTTTTATGTTATGATTATTGGGATTACATTTCACTTCTATGGTTTATACCATGTTATGATATTATGATCTCTTTTGCAGGTTAAGATTTCCAAAAGTTATGTTCTTATGTATATGATGTGATTGATATTTCTTTTGTTTACCCTTACTGAGCATTTGAGCTCACCCTTTTGTATGTTTTATTTCCCCAGGTCAGGAATAAGGTTATTAAGCAGAATATGCCAAAAAGGGACTCTAGACATGATGAAATAAATGTGAGGAAAAGTAGATGCTTTATGAACCAGTTGTTTATGTTTCCCAGTTTCTAAAGACACTATACCTATATGTTCCTTTCTTGGTTTTTTTATATGTTGTAATAAGTGTGCTTCAATTATGATGTAATAACAATGTATGTAAACTATGGGTCATTATTGTTGGTATCAGAGTAAAGGTATAGTCAACCTTTGGAAACTAGGATCTGAAAGCCTTAGTAAAAACACTAAGGATATGTCTAAGCATAGAACACAATATTTGTGTTTTAGAAATGGCCATGAATAACCTAGGATAAGACCTTAAGTGTGAAATTTTATTCTTGATTATGTGGTTTTCCTATTATAATTAGTGTTTCTCAGACCATTCTTCTTGGTTTTATTCAAAGGTTGGAACCCGAAGGAACTGTGTTAATGTAGAATGCGACGGGCAATGCAATGATTGTCCCCCTGAGCAACCAAACATTATTGGAGCTGGAATGCAAAATCTTGTAGCCATGCTCACACAACATTCTCAAGATATGAATCATGCAGGACTTCCAAACGAGCAAAGGAAGGAGCAACATTCTGTTGAATCCTTCATGAGACAACATCCACCTTCATTCAGCGGGTCTACTGATCCATTAGTTTCTGAACAATGGATCAGTACTACTGAAAAGATATTTTCAGTTCTTCAATGTTCTGAGCATGATAAAGTCATCTTTGCAGTGTATCGTTTGAAGGTGATTCTGATCAATGGTGGAATCTTATTAAGAATACGAGGAAAAGGGATGAAATTGAGTCCATGGAATGGGATGAGTTCAAGAACTTATTTATCAATAAGTACTTCCCTCGTATTCTCTGAACAAATATGGAGAAAGAGTTTCTTGAACTGAAGCAAAAGGATGATGAATCTGTTGGTACCTATGAAGAAAATTTTACAAGACTTGCAAGGTACGCTTCTGGTATTATTATCCAACCAGAGAGTAAGATCGATCGATTTTTTAGTGGCTTAAAACTAAGTCTTCGAAGGGCCTTTTCCATAAGGGACTTCAATAGCTACAAGAAAATCGTTCGATGTGCTCTCAATGTTGAGATGGAGATTGGAGTAACCCATCAGTCATATGGGTTTGATAAGAAGAGGAAAATTTAATTCATAGGAAAATCTAAAGAGCACACTGAAAAGAAGATGAGCATTCCCGTATTCTCAAAGTGTGGAAAGAAACATGGAGGGAGATGTCTTAAGGGACAATTAAATGTTTCAAATGTGGAAAGGAAGGTCATCGGGAATTTGAATGCCGTAATGATGGGAAGAAGATTTCTAATGATACAAACAAAGGAAGGGATGCACAGAATGAACCAACTACACGTCAATGATTAAAGTGCAAGGAGATGGGGAATTATGCCAATCAATGCCCAAATCCAAGGGTTGATGATGATGGTCGACTTCAACAAACTCATAAGGCTAAAGACAAAGGAAAGCCACATGAAATTTCTATCAGCGATGTGGAGTACGATAATGATGTGGTGAAAGGTACACTTACCATCCACTATAAAGTAGAAAATGTTTTATTTGATTCTGGATCCACCCACTCCTTTATTTCTGAAGAATTTTCTAAGGGTATCACCATATTACCTCAACAATTAGATGTTGAGTTAGCTGTGACAACACCTAATGGCACAACAGTCACATCAAAAGTTTATAATTCTTCTCCGAATGAAGTTTGTGGGAATGTGCTTCCTGAAAATCTTATGATCCTTCATATAGTGGAATTTGATGTGATTTTTGGCATGGATTGGCTTTCTCTACATGGATCTCATAGCAATTTCCAAAGAAGGGAATTCATATTTCATATTCCAGATCAATCTATGATCGTCTATCAATGCAAGGATGAAAATAACCTTCCAGAGGAAATTTCATCCATTTTATTGATATTGATTCCACTAAATGAAGGTTATTTATCTCAAATGGTTGGTGAGAAACTCACGATTAAGAATATTCCCATTGTATGGGAGTTTGATCATGTCTTTCCGGAGGAATTACCGGGTCTTCTACCGAATCGTGAAGTTGTGTTTTCAATAGAACTCGTACCAGGTGCTTTTCCTATTTCAAAGACACCTTATAGAATGGCCCCAATTGAGTTGCAGGAATTGAAGAAGCAACTCCAAGATAATCTTGATAAGGGGTTCATACACCCTAGTTCATCACCTTGGGGAGAACCTGTTTTGTTTGTTAAGAAGAAAGATGGATCAATGAGACTCTGCATTGATTATCGAGAACTTAACAAGATCGCTATCAAGAACAAATATCCTCACCCGCGCATTGATGACCTATTTGACCAACTATGCGGAGCTCAATACTTTTCCAAAATTGATCTCTGTTCAGGGTATCATCAATTAAGGGTCAAAAGGGAGGATATACCAAAGACGACATTACGTACAAGTTATGGAAACTATAAATTTATAGTGATGCCATTTGGTCTTATTAATGCCCCTGCTATCTTCATGGATCTAATGAATAGAGTCTTTAGAGACTATCTTGATCAGTTTGTGGTAGTCTTTATAGACGATATTCTTGTCTATTCAAATAGCATGGAAGAACATGAAGATCACTTGAGAATTATATTGAAGACCCTGAGAAAGGAGAAGCATTATTCCAAATTTACCAAGTGTGAATTTTGGTTTCAAAAAGTTGCATTTTTGGGTCACATAATCTCAAAGGAAGGGATATATTTGGATCTAGCAAAAACAGAGGTTATCGAAAGATGGTTGAGACCAACAATAGTAACCGAGATACGAAGTTTTCTTGGTTTGGCTGGATAATATCGATGTTTTGTGAATGATTTTTCACGATTATCTAATCCACTCACCAAGTTGACTCGCAAAGGAGTTAAGTTTGTTTGGACGAAGGAATGTGAAGAAAATTTCAAGGAGTTGAAAAGAAGGTTATCCAGTGCACCTGTGCTCACACTGCCTTGTAGTGGAGAGAGGTTTGTGATCTACAGTGATGCATCCAAGAAGGGATTGGGGTGTGTTATTATAAAAAATGATATGGTGATAGCTTATGCCTCACGACAGTTGAACATACATGAGAAAAATTACCAACTCATGATTTGGAGTTAGCTGCGGTAATCATTGCATTAAAGATTTGATGGCATTAATTTTATGGTGAAAGGTGTGATATTTATACATATCATAAAAGTTTAATGTATATTTTCGAACAAAAGGAGCTGAATATGCGCCAAAGAAGATGGTTGGAGCTGATTAAGGATTATGACTGCTCAATCCATTACCACCCTGGGAAAGAAAACATGGTGGCAGATGCATTAAGTCGACAAGACCATTCCAGTTTATCCATGATGAGGATCACAAAAGATCCAATATTTATGGATTTACAAAGACTAGATTTTGGAATTATAATGGAAGGGGAAAAATAATATCTTTCTCAAATGAATGTTCAACCATCTATACATGTTAATATTAAAGAGGCACAGAAAGAAGATGTAGAGTTACAAAAGAAGGCTGAAAAATGTTCCTGAATTCAATCATGATTGTGATGGGATAATAAAGTTCAGGAATCGGGTTTGTGTTCCTCCCATCCCCGAATTAAAGAAGGAGTTTCTGGATGAGGCTCATAGTTCTTCATTCTCTATACATCCTGGGAGCACGAAGATGTATACGGACCTGAAAGAGTACTTCTGGTGGGATGGCATGAAAAGAGATGTTGCTGAATATGTCTCACGATGCTTGGTTTGTCAACAAGTTAAAGCTGAGAGATAGAAGTCTAAGGGGATGTTACAACCATTAACCATACCCGAATAGAAATGGGAAAACATCACAACGGACTTTGTCACAGGACTTCCAAAAACATCCAAAGGAAATAATGCTATCTGGGTCATAGTTGATCGGCTTACAAAGTCTCCACACTTCATTGCTATTAGAGAGGATTTCTCTCTAGATCAGCTTTCCAGGATATATGTAAAGGAATTGGTATGATTGAATGGAGTACCACTTTCTATTATATCTGATCGGGATCCGAGATTTACCTCGAAGTTCTGGCGAAGTCTTCAGCATTCTCTGGATACAGAGTTGAGTTTTAGCACTTCTTATCATCCTCAGACAGACGGTCAGTCTGAGAGAACAATTCAAACTCTAGAAGATATGTTGTGATCTTTCACTATGGATTTCAAAGGTGGTTGGGATCAACACATACCTTTGGTGGAATTTTCTTATAAAAATAGCTTTCACTCCAGTATTCAGATGGCTCCTTATGAAAATATCTATTGAATGAAATGCAGGACTCCAACTTGCTGGGATGAAGTTGAGGAAAGAAAGCCATTAGGACCTGATCTCATTGATGAAATGGAGAAAAGGTCATATCTATTCAAAAACACTTAAGAGCAGCTCAGAGTCGACAGAAAAGTTATTCCGACATCCGAATAAAAGACCTAGAGTTTTAAGTGGGTGATAAAGTGTTCTTAAGAATATCTCCCTGGGAGAGGGTTATGAGATTTGTAAAGAAGGGGAAGTTGAGCCCTAGATATATCGGTCATTTGGAAATACTGGATTGTGTTGGGAAGGTAGCTTACCGATTGGAGCTTCCACCGAATCTCTCTCAAGTTCATGATGTGTTCCATGTATCTCTCCTGAGAAAGTACATACCTGATCCTTCACATGTACTCAGCTCAGAAGATGTACCACGGGAGCAAGATCTTTCTTATGAAGAACAACCGATAGAGATTCTAGATCATAGTGAAAAGTCCTACGAAACAAGACCACTCGATTGGTGAATGTTTTTTGGAGGAACCAAAAATTAGAAGAAGCTACATGGGAGCTTGAGGATATGATGAGGGAAAGGTATCCTCATCTGTTTGTTACAAAGTGACGAATTTCGAGGGAGAAATTCATTTTAAGGGGGGTAGAATTTAACACATGAGACTTTTATGTTATATAAATCATCAAATGAATCTTTTTCTACACACAACACTTGCTTGGATTGCTTTACACGAAATCGCGAGCTTCCTCGATAGCGTGTGTCGTACGCAATACCGAGTTTCACTGAACATCGATATACTATTAAAATATTATTAAAACTAGCCGTTATGAATATTAATAACCACTTTTTGACATTTTAAAAATTTTATTTTTCAAAATGGACTTCATTTTTGGATTCGTAATATTGAAATTAGCCCAGGGTGAAATTTTGGTATTTTTTTGAAAAGTTTCAATTTTTGATGAATAGTAAAACCACTAAGTGGTTGTTAAAAAAACTGAATTTTTCATAAAACCTAATTTAACCGCTTCTGTGAGTGGAATTTCAAATATCCGAGAGACACGGTTAATATAAAGGACTAAAATGTGGTTCAATGAGATGAAAATAATTTCTGGTGAATAGTAACTTTTTACTTTTTTTAACCACGGTTAAAAGTAAATATGGTAATTAAGGGTAAAAATGATATTATTATTACCCTAACACATGTCCTAATTCAATTGGACAAGTTTAATTTGACCAAAACCAACCTTAGGAATAAATTATGACCATTTAGGCCCACTTGGATTAGATTTTGACATTTATTATTAATTTATTTAAAGAAGGGTTAAAATAGTTAAAATCAATGTTTAATAACTAAATCATTTTTAATATAAGGTTATACATAATATAAATTCTACTATAAATCTTCATTAGAAAGATAAAAATATTTCATACATAATGACATTTTATTTGTAATTTTTAGACTTTAAATAATTTAATTTTTTTATAACACAATGATGATGCAGTAATTACAATAATACTGAAAAATTAGAATAATTGATATTATAAGTAGATAAATAAGTATAATTTCAGAATTTTTACGAATTAGAGTAATTTTATAGTTTAATATGACTTGTTAAGATTGATTTAATTAACTTTGGTCGAAGTATTCATTCTGTTATGAGTTTAAAAAAATCAACTAATGAATAGTGTCAAAATTGACATAAAATAGTTTTTAAAACAAATATTATATTATTAATTGTTATTTTATTCCTAAAAATCTATGTTTCGGCCAAATGACTTAGATAAGGTTATATATATTAACAAAACACAACTTGGGGGTCTTTGGGATGTATATGGTATGTTTATTAACAATATAATATAAAAACACAATGTGACATGGTAAATGTCAACCTAATTAACAAAGAGTTAAAACTAAAAGATAAGGTTAATATAATGACCTAAACTTGTCTAAATTATATTGGATGATAGGATTTTGACCCATCCTCACCTTGTTGTCTAAATAACTCAATTTGGAGCTATTTAAAACCGAACATGACTTTATAATAAAATAATATTTTTAGTGATTCCAAAGGTGCCCCTCTCCTCCCTTATAAAAGGGCACCTCCTCCCTCTCTTCCTCACACCACTTTGATCCTTCAGGATCGGCCAACCCATGACAATTTCTTCTCTCCACTTCCCTAGAAACATCCTTGAGTTTTTGGGCTTCTTCAAAGACCTATTTTAGTGCCCTAAAAGGATGTCTCAAAGAAGCATTTCAAAGAAGAGGTAATGTCCGTTACCGATTCTTTCATCTTTATTTCTTCTACCACTTTTTCTTCTTTTGTTTTTTAATTATGAAGTAATAACATCAGTATCACTAATATACTAATATGTTATTAAAAGTATGAAACAACCCTATTTCACCATCTATCCATCCTACGGAAAAAGAAATCACCGCGTGTGCGTACGTATGGAATACCGTCTCCATGCCGTGGTGTAATCTATTTTCAACCACCACCTTACTTGGATTGGTATAATGGTGTATATAATGACTATATATGACTATTATAAATTGATATTGATTCTGAAAAAGTATACATACACTCAAATAAAATTCCACGATCATAGGAACAAATTCATCACTCGTGCGTACATACGGAATACCGTCTCCACGATGTGATGCGACTCGTTCTACATGATCTTCATTTCATAATGATTATATAAATGAATTGAATGAATTAATATGATATATATTACAATAATACCATTCTGGAAATGAGGTATCTAAAACCTAAAGATAAGAATAAGAATTTATTCGACAAAACACGCATATGAACAAAAAGTAATAAACACCCGAATAACAAGTAGTAATGAAATATTACTAATAATAAGCTAAGAATATGACCATATATGATATCATAAAAATAAGTATGATTCTGTAATAAGTCAATAACATTATTTAAATTATTATACAGGATGTTCGAACACTTACAAAGCATATCGGACCAAAGGTAAGGGAAATATCACAATCTCATTTTTATCTGAGATTGTTTATACTTTGGTATTTACTAGGGTGTATTTTATCATCCACATACATGTTTCCTCAATATGTAATATTATTTCCATCCACCTGCAATTGTTTAAATACAATTTTTCCCTTCAGTGAGTCTTTAGTAAAATATATGAAAGGAATCTTTTGTCGTTTTTCATACGAGGTACTTTTTGACTTTTCCGACAAAAGTATGAAAAGAATGTTTTTTTAACTTATACGGCATGAATGGATTTTTAAAACATTATTTACAAGAAGCATCCTTTACAAGTTTTCAAGATTATTTTTAATCAACATCTTTTAGTTTAAAATTGTATGACATTTTAAGATAGTAAAAGTGTTTTTGAAGTAGAAATTATATTTTCCTCAACAATGGAGTTCAAGTGTTTTATCAAAATTATTTTCCATATAAGATAATATAGGGTTCTGTTTCTATCCCTATTATTACATTGTTTTGACTATGTTTTGATGGAAATATTTTTATGAATTCCATTATCTTATATGAATTGTTTTATGATGTCATGTTGTTTAAGAATCCCATTTTTATTACATGGTTTATGCAATGATGTATGATTTAAGATTTTCTGGCACACATAATAATGGTATCATTATGAGATGGGTGGGACCTATATCTCCCTCTAACGCATTGGGTAATGATTTTATATCTCATTAGATAGACATGGCTAGAATGGTAGGTTATACCTGTTCATTGAAACAGGACTGAAACGAGGGTGACTCGGTTCAGAAATGGACTTTGTCCACTAAGATAGTCTTGGCAATGAGTCTTGACTAATAAGAAATGATTATCTATGATTATGTGTGTATTCCACAATGTTTCATGTTTTAAGTTATGATTATTGGGATTACATTTCACTTCTATGATTTATCCCATGTTATGATATTATGATCTCTTTTTCAGGTTATGATTTCCAAAAGTTATGTTCTTATGTATATGATGTGATTGATATTTCTTTTGTTTACCTTTATTGAGCATTTTTGCTCACCCTTTTGTATGTTTTATTTCCCCAGGCCAGGAAGAAGGATATTAAGTAGAATATGCCAAAAAGGGACTCTAGATATGATGAAATAAATGGGAGGCAAAGTAGATGCTTTATGAACCAGTTGATTATGTTTCCTAGTTTCTAAAGCCACCATACCTATACGGTCCTGTCTTGGTTTTGTTATATGTTGTAATAAGTGTGCTTCAATTCTAAAGTAATAACAATGTATGTAATGTATGGGTCGTTATAATGGATATATTATATATTTCTCCTATGAGATTAATTTCATTCAAATATTTCGATGTAGTTTATTCTTAAAAATCCAAGTGAACTCAAATAATCATTCCACTATAAATTTATGAAAATAATATTTGTGGGAACATTATAAGATGATTTATTTTTTAAAAGAAAAATATGATAGCATCTATATACAACATCACCATTAAATAATCATTATTCTAGACATTCACACAAAGTAATGATCTATCCAACCCCTATAGAACAACACGATTCCTATATTTGTGTTCATTTGTTAATTTGTTGCAAAAGGTTATTTAAATAACAATAAAAAAAATTTTATTCTCAAATCATTTGATTCATAATTTGTTATCAAAAGTCATACTGGTTGATTGATGTCAACATCATCATTAGTGATCTCATACAAGCATGATTCATGTACATATCATTGATAAAAATAGAACATCTTAAAAAAATATTTTATTTATATTTTTTATAGATTAAATTATTCATATTTGTGAAATTTGTTTCTCAACATCATCTACTTAAATTCAAGAAAACCCTTTTATTATTATTACATCATTTTAATAGACCATTATACTATGATATTTAAACATTTCTAAAGACGAGTTTTATATTAATCCAATTTTTGTGTTGGACTAATTTTAAACCCATGTGTTTTATTTTTTTTATTAAATACAACTCATTATTCAGTTATTTAACCCTAAAGCCTCCTTTCAATGAATCTTGGAATTATCCTTGTTGATCAATTTTGATGGAGTTGTTTTATTTAATATTATAATCCATAATCTTTTATATTGGAGTAAATTTTTATTTGAAATTGTCACATAGGTTTAATGAAACTCTACATATTTATATACGAGTCAGGATTTGACTCCAACTATCACTATTATTTTTCATGAATAAAATAACATATTCAAAATCAACTGGATAATTTTTTAATTATTTTAAATATTAATTTACCAATTCTTATTATTCACACTCGTATTCATGGAAAATTGTAACAAAAATATCCATTCCTATATATTCAATAAGACACAACACACTACATTATATTATTTTATAGAGCCATATATTAAAAAAATTATTGGATTTTTACTATTATGAAACGTCTAAAAATATTCCAACACATGAATCACCATTAATTCCCAAAATCCACGTTCATTTCTAATGAACCTTTAATTTTAAATAATATATAGTTTCTTAATCAATTTTTTTACCATTGAATGTTTCATCTAGAATCCACTATCATATAAAAAAACACTCTACTGTATGAGTATATTGATGCTTATATAAATTTATTATAATAATAGTGGTATATTGCACAATAAATCATCAGTATCGGGGATATGTTTCTTATAATACAATTTCTAATTTATATAACTCTATTATATTAGGGATTTCTTACTAAAAAATTTTATTATTTATTATTTTTTATATATAATTCCTAATATCCATTGAAGGGTATTTACTTCCATTATCATACTATAAGATATGATATATACTTCACATTTATAAAACACTCATTAATAAAAGATTATGATATAATCCATTAATTATCCCATAGACCACATAAAGATATGATATACTAACATTTTTTCATTATAAAATAATATTAAATATTTAACACCATATGTATTATCCTCTATGATTAGTCTACCCTCATAAGGTTAGATGAAATTCAAAAATTTCGATGATCATTTATCGTTTGATTTTATGGGTTTCTAAATATCTTCTATCTACTTCATAAATTAAAAATACATTCTCTATTATTGATAAATATGTTTATTCATGAAATATCGTTGAAATTTTATTGATTAGTAATACACTAATATTGAATGTGAAATATCATCTAGTTTCAAAAATTGTTCTCTAATTCTATAATAATGATTAGAATATTATCCCCAATATATTCTAAATATATTTTAACATTCATCATCAATCCATGGATAATATTTTTTATATGCCATTCATCTATATTAAAATAATTTTGGATTAATTTAATGTATAATCAAAATCCACAAAACTAACTTACCCTAAAAAATTATTTTGAAATTCCATTAATATAGTGAACATTAATATACATTAATAAATTTGATAATAAGAATATTTTGAAAAATCTTATAAAATATAGATGACCATAATTCCAAAATGAATATTTCTATTGACACATCATTTTATATGCTTACGAAAATTCATTTCATCATCCTTTGGTTTGAATAACCACTATCAAAAATCCAAAAAAACAATTTTTCATCTTATATTTCTTGGTTATACCGAGAAGAATTTATTTTTATATAATCATTAAGTTTTTCACATGATAAGAAAATATAGAATTAGTGGAGATATATAATTTAGCCCCATAAATTCCAGAAAAATAATTCATTCAATATTTTTTTCCTCTAGGAAATAATATATATTTATTATTTCAATTTTATTTAATTAATTTATATCCTCTGTTATTTTTATTTTATATGAGAATATTCCAATTTAAATCAATAAATCAAATAAATTACGAAGAATATTAGAAAATTTGATATAATATGTATAAAATAAGTTTATATTATCATATGAGTTGTACATTTAGATTTTCCAAAAATAGCAACCTTTTGTATTTACAATCAATTTAACTATTTATTTTTTATAATAAAATAATATATAGTCTATATAACTAGAAATTTTTTTCTATATTATATTATATATTTTCAACTACTTCCTATGTTGATTAATAATTTCCTTTTTTACATTTCACTCTAAAAAATCATTTTAATGTGTGCATTTTAATATTGAATTGTGTCTTTTTGAAATCAACATATTGAAAAAAGCAATATATTCCTAACTCATAGCATTCCTTGAAAAAATCATCTAAATAATTTTTAGAATACTGTTTTATCTATTGGAAATTAATTTTTATTTCATGATCGGGATTACTTGTCAAATAAATATCATTTACATTGAGTTTATAAACTTTATTATCATGTTTATTGAAGCACATCTTAATATTATAAATGATATTTTCCTATTCCTTAATCATTATATTTATTCCCATTTTTTGTATGTTTCACTTTATTTTTATCAAATTCCTCATCCATAGTCTCTACAAAATCAATTTTTTACTTCCTGATCATATGTATGTCATTATTATTCCTTCTTAAATCATGTTTTATTCCTACTATATATTATTTTTATGTAATGGTCTATAAAAAATATTCTAATTCAATAGTTATATCAATAACGTACTTTTAGAATAATATCCTATTCTTTTACAAATATGGATTTCTATACTTTGGCCATTATAACATCTTATATATCTATGAAAATTCAGTTTTATCCCCATTTAGAGAATTACACTCTAACCATTATAAAAAATTCTATCTCTATAATAAATAATTTTTCTACTACTTTTATAGAATCCTCCACCAAATCATTTTTATATTTTTATAAAAACACATTTCGTTGAATCTTCATTGGAATTTATCTTCAAAAATTTATGTTAGATCTATAAGAAAATTTATTTATATTTTCCATAATAATTAAAACACATCATCTTCTTTATCAAAATATTATATGATCCTTTTCACTTGAAAATATTTCAAAATTAGATTATCTATATTGAATAACCCAAAACATTTAGTGTCTATCATTTTCCAACCATTATTAATAGTTTCATGGTTGTCCCAAATTCAATTCACTATATTAAATCTCAATATTTATTGCATATTTGATTAAAACATTAAATAGATAATCAACTAAAAACAATTATATAATCATCTAATAATATATTATATACTTCAATTAAAGATATTTAGTAGAATCACATACTTGAATTCCATGATTTTAAGATGAGTAAAAATCAATTCCCCTATATCCTAAATTCGATATCTTCATATTATGACATACATAATAACATCATCCATCATATAATGATCCTAATTTTTTTTTATTCTCCATGATGACATACGTCAATAATTTCTTAATCTAGAAATTATATGTTCAATAAATACCCATTATTATATCTCAAGGTTCCACTATACACACAAATATCATCTAGAGCATTAATTATAGATTCAAGATAATTTTCTATTTTAAATTTATAGGATGGTTTTCTACTATTTTGAAACAAAAATTATTATCTATTACGATGATCACATATATTAATCACAAAAATAAATACAAATTAACAATCCCATGCAAAATAATTTTACTTGTTTCACTATCATAGGTTTACATCACTGTAGAAAAAATCATTAATGTGTGGATATAAAAAATAATCACTATTCAATAAGTTTTGGAATCAAATTATGAGGATAAAATAATTTCACATGCTTGTTCTAGAACGTATCTCATTATTCTTATTCAATATTTATGAGGGTAATACAATAAACAAAATATACATGTATGTAAAAAAATTATTAAGATTAATGATATAATACAAAAACAAATATGTTGAGCTCTGAAATAGGATAAAATTACTTCCATCTATTCCATAATAAGAGAAAGAGATTTCACTTTCAATACTAATATTTAATTGAAATAAATTCAATATTACTTTTATACTAAATAGAAATTTTTTATAAATTAAATAATTAATTAAATTATTTTTTTTGTAATATCATATTTCTATAAAAATATGTCTCTTTTATATATTGAATATTTCAATTCAACCAATTAATTTTGAAATTCAAAATATAAATTCATATTTAAATACACTTCCATCGTCCTATATATTAAATATATCGATTTAATTTATTCTATTGTGAATATATACCATAAATAATCAAATTGGTTTTAAATTAGTGGTCCAAAAACAACAAAATCATCTTGAAAGTGAAAATCCACAATTTTATTTGAATTATAAAAATTATTAGAATCATGATAGGGTATCATACATCCCATGATGAATGATTTGTTTATTAATCATCTATAATTTTCAACACCATGAGATAATATTCTTCTCTTCGAGACCTTGAATGGTGTCTCTAAAAATATAAGGATTAACTATTAAATAATTTATCCATTATTAATTTTATATGAATCAAGAATAGGCACCATTAATCAATAAATTACCTTTAGGTAATGACATGACACAATTTCTGATATTTATGTACTCCAATATATCATGGGAAGTAAGATCTTGTAAAATTAGGGAATATCATAATATGTAGTCCCACAAATATTTACTTAATACTCTTTATGACATGGTTCACATGAAATATTTTCATATATTGTATGAAATATTAAAATATTTAAAAACCACATATATCATAGAAATAACATATTTATGGGACACTACTAATTTTTTACATCGTCGTTCATTGTTAGATTGATGTAATATATTAGTCGATGGTCCCTTAACATAAATTTATATAATAAAAATATCAATATAATATTCCCACAGATTTTATCTTTTAGAGGATATTAAAAATAATTCTAAAACTATCATTTTTTGTTTTATATTTTGTAAGGAAATTCTAGGTAACATAAGAATGTAGTGGATTGAATACAAATAGTTAAGAATTAAAAAATATTTTATAATCCCAAAATGAAATTTTTGAGAATAGAAATGGTTACATAAGAATAGTGAAAATAAATTTTTTTATTTAGTATCAACAGATTGTGAAAAGCATTACAAATTCCAAATTATTCCATGTGTAAAATAACTATCTAAATTTTATTTATTATTTTCTAATAACAAATATCTAGGGAATATATCCCATCCAAAATAATTATAAAATAATACACTTTCAGATCTATAAAAATTTATTAATATGATATTAATTTTATGTTAAAGGGGATACTTTTTCTGATAGCGCACATTAAGAACAAAAATCGGTTTTTCGAAATCTTTTTCTTTGAAATACACAGAGTTATACCAAAAAATTTACATTAATAATATCATTATTTTAAATAGTAGTTAAATCATAGAATATTTATGGGAATGAATGAAAAGAACTAACTAAAATATGATTACCCATAATTTATAAATGTTTTTATATTTATCCAATAAATTTTATATGCTTAAAATGAGAATAAATATAATTTTAATCATTAAATACTATAAATATTTTTAAAACGCAGTTTGACTGCCTTCTGATGATGAATCCTTTTAATATAGTTTTTGAAAATTTTATATGCTATATTTTTTATAATAAATATCTTGTTTTTAATAGAGTAGTTAAAATTTAGTTTGTGTAAATGTTTCGTATTTATATGAAAACTTTCATATTTTAATGCACAATGAAAAATAATGCATTTTAAATAAAAACTACATTTTCATGTAATATATATTGTTATATTGTCAATTTATTTGTTTTTTATAACGTGATTAAATTATTTTTTTTAAATTAATCCAATGTACGTCATTTTAATCAAATTTATGTTTAAAAATTTTTTAAAAACATTTCAAAATATTTAACAGCTCACATTAAAATGCAATTTTGTTTACATGTAGTGTTACTTTTAAGAAAAATTTACAAATAATGTGACTTGAATTTGATAAAATGAATTTCATATTTTGAATTAAAAATTCCAAATTATGTTATATGGTGAATTTATTTTTGATATATTAAATGGAATCTTGGATAGAAATATTATTTAATGTGGTAAAAGTAAAATGTTTACTAGGGTTAATGATAAAAGTTAATAGCCTACCATTCCAAAAAACTAAAACTTTTATTGGTTGGTTTAGGTGTGTCTCAACATTAATGAGACTATACAATAATAATTATAATCCAATGTTATGGTAATTAATTCCACCACTATATGGTTTCATTTTAATGTAAAATAATCGTAAATTTAGTCACTTGATCCCCCCTTGCCTCAAGTATAAATACCAACTCTCCACAAATCTATTTTGACAAAAAAATTCTTATAGACCCTCAACTCATTAACTGAACATCTCCTCTTAACTCTCACCACATCCATGTGCAACTTTTCTCACCAAAAGATCAAATCCAAGGTACTCAAAGGTCTTTTACGGAGGTGATATTGCATGGGTAATTTTATTATGGTATATCTATTAATTTATTTACTTTTCTACTTTCCACATACCTCAAAAATCCATAAAGTCATTATTATTAAAAATCAAGTATATATTTTAGATTTTTATGTTTATAATCTAATATCTCATATCTATTTAATTTCTCCCCTCCATTAATTCAAATAAAAGAAATTGGTGTCCAAGTTATGCAGGTTAATCTCCTCCATGAGTAATTTTTTTCATTTAAATTCTTCATTGATATTCCTAAAACCACTATTATAGTAAAATAATGTTTTAATATATATATTTTATCCATTTTAATATTTTGGATATGTTATTTTAAACATACCTTCATGATTTAAATATTTTGGTTGTATGATAATTTCGTTTGAGGAAGTGTGGACTACCTCCCACTCAATACAACATAACTCAATACCAATATAACTACATTTTATAAAAAAATATGATATTATTAAACCAATAGTAAATATATTTATTTAATATACTACATTAATTATAATTTAATTATCAACCATTTAATATGGAAATGAAATTAAATTATCGTTCATGCTTACATATTACCTACCGTATCCATGAATTATGAATCTCATTTATTATCTCAAAATATTATGGATTATTATAAATTCATATATAATGTATATATATTATATTTAAATCATCAATATAGTTGGATATTATTTACTTTTTACTACATAGAGGTTTTACATAAAAAAAGTCGATTTTTGGCTCATGTACTGAATATCAACCAAACATCTATTATGAACTTAAATAATTATTTAATTTTTCTGACATAATATCAATTCATATAAAATAATTAATTATAACTAAAAAAGTTATCATGAAATTATAAATTATCATAATTTTATTATTCAAAATCATAATTATTGTACATGACAAGTTGGCCTCACGGTAAGGGACTTCGTCTCAATATCATTTCATTGATGAAATTTTTGATAATATTCACCACATTATATTATATAGTCTATATTGAAAAAAATTTCTTTTAATTTAATTCATTGGTTTTGAATGGGAACATTTTTTTATATGAATCATTTAACTAAAAAACAAAAGGAAAGTTTATAACATTTACAGCAAAAATGACTACTCAACCACCATAACCATTATTTGACATTTGTATTCCTATATAACATTATTGTTTTTAAGGAGATTATATTTCATATTAAATTTTTGGATAATTTTGTATTGAAAATGGATGTTAATATGGAATGAATTTTTCAATATCTTGAAATTCATACATGGGATTTTAAATGAATTATTGTGAGTGAAATATTTATAATTTCAATCATTTATGTTTTATGATTATATAATTGTACTAAGAAATTTGATGGGTGGATACATGATAAACCAAATATGGGTCCTTCTATGATAAACCAATGATGTGTGGTTTTTTATAACCTTTAATACATTGGGTGGGTATGTCGACTGTATATCTATTCCATTTATAAGAATGATATGTGCCGATGTCGAGTGTATACTTATTCCATTTTAGTATGATTATGTAGCAAATTACATTTTATATAATTTGTGTGTAATATATAGGTTTTATTGTAGTATTTTGTTTATAAACGGTAAGAAATGATATTATATTAAGTATAGAATATTTATAACCTCATAAAGGTAAGAAGTATTACCTTATAATAATGTATTCCAAGTTTTCATGTTTTAGAATGTTTAATAATTTTCCATTTTTTTATCTATTAATAAGGTTTTCATGCTCATCCGATTTTTTTAAAATTTTTTGATAGGGTATATGTATGAATAAGAGAATGATGGAATCCAAAAAATATTTTTATCAATAAATGAAATCATTTTTAAATGGTTTTATTTGGTAGAAAAAATGGTTACGCTTTTGATAGTATGCTCTTGTATGATTATGGGATGATATGTAATAATAAAGGACTAATTATCAAAAACTCAAAACCTGAAATGATCCTGGATGTGAATGAAATAAAATTCTTTACTTTACTCATGATTAAGTAATGTTAAATTCTAGTGCCTTATATCTAGTATCAATGGTAGGTTTAGATATCTTTAGGAGTTAGAATATTGGAAATACAATATATATATATAATATTTATTATTTTTTGGTCAAATTGAAATTATATAGAGTTTGATGATTAACATGTTTATTCATTTATTATATCTATTTTTATATGGTTTTTCCATATAGTAAACATGGAATCTTTGATGGGAAGGTGAATAGATGGAAAAAACCTTCCAAATTAGCATCTTATGATAGTCAGAATCTGAACATAATAGTATATAGTAGTGTTGGATTAGTTGAATCAATTGATAAATTGTGATGGTTTCCAGATATGATATTAACTAGACCAACCATATAAGAAAATTTAGGTAGTGGATCATATCATGACGCAACGTCACACATCATTTAGAGGATCATCAGACCCTATGCAAGATGATGGTTGGATTAAACCACATGTAATGATTATTGATGTAATGTGATGTTGAGAAAATAAAAATGTAAGTCTTGTTGTTTATTATGTTGAAGGTGAAACTGATTAGTGTTGGTCGATGATTAAAAATATAAAAATAGGTGAAGAGATTGAAAAAATGGAATGGGATTTATTTAAGTATATCATCCTTGAGAAATATTTTGCTATGGTTTCTCAACATAGGATGGAAAGAAATTCACGGAATTGAGACAAAAGGAGGATGATTTGGTTTATTCACATGAAGAAAATTTCACCCGTCTGTGATGGAATATACCAAATTATATCAGGGATATTGATCACAAGATAAATAATTTTTACTTAGGATAGAAGCCGAAATATCAAAGGGAATTAGAATCTAATGAGTTCAAAAGCTATGAGAAACTTTTACAATGTGTTGTAGTGTTAGAAATTGAGATTTATGAAGATCACATGTTCTATTAGAGTAAATAAAATAAGAAGTCCAATTGTTAATCATGGGTAATTAATTCATCAATGAATTCTGAATGTAAAAAAATATAATTTCCATATTTAGAGATGTGCATTAATAATAATCCTTGATAATTTCGTTCAATGTTCATGGTGGGATTCTGATGTGGTAATAAGGGTCATATTGCTCATAAATATAGGGAAGATGATCAGGAACGTAATGGAAAACTAGTGGTAAGATTTTTTTGTAGCAATTAATTAGAATATAATGATGATATGTGTCTATCATTGATTACACATGGTTGAAACTATCAAGATTGAATGCAGAAGGGAATGGAAATATCATATGCTACTACCATGGATGAATTGGGAATATTAAATGATGTAGTGAAAGGTATGATAAAGATTTTTTTCAAAATATTTCGATACTATATCTGACTCTGGATCTTTAAATTCATTCATTTATGAGATCATTGAATGTTAATCGGAAATAGAACCTCATTAATATGATATATATCATTTGGAAAAAATCCCAAATGGATGTAATCAAGAAGCAATGATTTTTATGAATCTTCATATTATCTTTACTATGGTATATATTACAGAAAGTCTTGTTGGATATTCTATATTATAATTTCAAATCATTTTATTAATGGATTGGCTTTCTGTTTAGAATGATAAAATATATTGAAAATCCAAGAATATTATATTCAATGATTTAATATATTTAATTGCATACCAAGAAGAAAAAAGATTTATTAAAGACGAAATTGAATGTTATCTACCTCATATTGTTCAAAATAATTAATTTTTTAGTAACATTCCAATAATGAATGAATTTATAGAAGTTTTTCTAGATAAATTTACTAGTATTGTTAATAATTGGGTGGTTGAATTTACTATTGATTTAGTTTCTAATGATAAGATTATTTTTAAACACCCATATCAACTGGCACATGTAGAACTGGTGTAATTGAAAAAATAGTTTCAATAATCTGTTGAAAATGTTTTAATTTGACCTAGAACTCCACTTTAAGAAATCCCTATTTTATTTTTGTAGAATAATGATAGTTCTATAAGACATTATATTTATTACCAAACCTTGAATAAATTCACTATTATGAAAAAATATCATTTTCCTCATATAGATGATTTGTTCGATCAACTCCAAGGGGGTCAGTATTATTCGAAGATTTATTTGAGTTCCTAGTATCATCAGCTAATGGTGAAAGATAATTAAATTCCCTAGATAGTTTTTGAACGAGATATGGAAAATTTTTGTTTTTAGTTATGCCCATTGGTTTATCTAATTCACCTTTTGTATTTATGAATCTCTTGAAAAGATTCATTCATTAGTTTTTGATCAGTTATGGTTTTTATTTATATATGAGATTTTCAAATATTATAAAGATAGGTGTAATATGAAAATCACATAAGGGTTGTTTTGGAAACATTAAATGAAAAGAAACTGTATTGGAGATTTAGCAAAAATGATTTTTGGTTGAAAAAATTTCATTCCATGGACACATTTTTTCTAATAATGGAATTATTGTAGACCCTACTGAAATAAAAATTGGTGAAGAGTGGACATGACCGACCAATACCACAAAGATTCATATTTTTCTTATTAGTGTGTTATTACCGAATATTTATTAAAAATCATTATGATTTCTCAAGTCCACTAAATAAGGTAACATGTCAAGGAGTTAATTTTATCTAGAAAAAATAATGCGATGATTTTTGTCATAAATTGAAATGAATAATGGTAAATTCACTAGTTTTGTCCAACCCTCCTAGAGTGATGATTTTTTATCTATAGTGATCCTTCATATAATGTAATTGGTAGTTTCATAATTCATAATTAATGAGTAATTTCTTAGGATTTGTTTTAGTTGAAACTTCCCGAGTTAAATTACCCTACAAATGATTTTGAATTAGTTGTTGTTATCTTTGAATTAAATATTTTGAAGCATCATTTCTATGTAATAAAGTTTGAAATATATACTGATCACAAATGTTTGAAGTCTATATTCACTGAGAATGAATTGAACATGAGACAAAGATGATATTTGGAATTAATCATGGATTATTATTTCAAAATTCATTACAATCCAAGAAAATTAAATAAATTTGATGATTATTTAAGATGAAAATATAATTCAATTTTAACAATGATACATTTGGAACACGATTATTTGGTTAATGATTTAGATTATATGTTTTTGGGGAAAAAATTCCTCTTTTTTGTTTTAGGTATTATTGAATGTCCTATATTAGATAGAATTATGAAAGCGCATAATAATGATAGTGAGTTACCGAAAAATGTAGAATTGTGTTATAAGGTTATGTTTCATGGATTTAACACTGAAAAATATTGTGTTTTGAGTTTTTGGATGATATTATTTGTTCCTTGAAGTTCACAGTAAAATAAATAGTAGTTTTTTGATGCTCATAATTATACATTTTTCATTCATCTGGGAAAATCTATGATTTATAGAGTCGTTCAAGGGTATTACATGTGGGGTGGAAAGAATTGATATATTGCATACTTTACCAAGAAATTTTAGACATGTTAGCTAGACAGGGATGAATGATAGCGGGTGAATGGTATGATTCATTGTTTACCAGTTCTAGAGTGGAAATGAATAAATATATCTATAGACTTTGTTTTGGTATTACCAAATATATATCTAATAAATAATGAAATATAGTATTGTTGATCGATTGACTAAATATTCTCATTTTATTTCTATTGAAGATACACTATCTTTAGATAATCATTCTCAATTCTATATTAAAGAGATAGTTTAGTTACATGGTGTTTTCCTCTCCATTTATTCTGAATATTATCCCATGACATATTCTATCATTTGGAAGGTCATTCAGAAGTCGTTGGGTACAAAATTAATTTTTTATACATCTTTTCATCCTTAATAAGATGGGCAGTAAGAATGAATAATTCAGACCTAGGAAAATATAGTACATGATTGTTCAGTGGATTAAAAGGGATATTGGGATCAATAACACTCTTTGGTTGATTATTAATATATTAATAGTTTTCATTTTATTATATAGATGGAACCATTTGAAGAATTATATGTAAAGATATGTGGAAGTCTAACTTTTTTTGGATGATGTATGTGAATGTAATTTGAAGGGACATGAATTGGAAGAATATATGGAAGCAAAAGATTAGTCGATTTAGAAGAATATGAGGACTGCTCAAAGAATGAAAAAATGTTATTAGGATAACTGGAGGATGGATAATTTGTTTGAAAAATGTGATCATGTCTTTCTAAAAGTTTCACCGGAGAAAAGTGTGTGGTGTTTTTCCAAAAAAGGGAAGCTAAGTCCAATGTTCATTGGACCCTCTGAAATCATAGATAATTTTGGATCTATTTCATATAGTGTGGCTTTAGCTACTAGATTATCCTAGGTACACTATGTTTTTCATGTTTCAATGTGATGAATTTATAATCTAGACCCATCTCATATTTTGAGTCTATAGGTAGTTTAGTTGGAAGAGAACCATTCTTCTATGGAACAACTAGTATAGATTCATGACTGCATAGAGAAATTGGAGAATAATATGGGGATTAATCAAGTTAAAGTTTTTTAGAAAAAAATATGGTTGAAGAGGCAACATGAGAAACTAAGAATTCAATGATGGTGCAATACACCCATTTATATGAAATATAAATAAAATTTTGGGAATAAAATTTCCAAATGTGGGAAGGATGTAACATCCCAATTTTTTGGAATATTACATTTTCATATCTAATAATATTTTTGAATAAGAAAAAAATTACATTAAAGGGGACCCTTTTTTTGATATCATACTCGACACGCAATAACAAGTTTCTACAAAATCATTCATTACACCCAACGTTGTGTTATACTGAATGATAATACAATGATATTATTATTATTTTTAAATAGTAGCTAAATCAAAGTCATTATATTTTAAGGAATTTATAGAAGTAATTAAAATATAATTAAAAATAATTTTTGTATGTTTTTATATTTATCTAATTAATTTTAGAGGTTTATAATGAGAATAAATCAAATTTTAATCATTAAATACTCTAATCTTTTTAAAAGTTATTTTGAAAACCATTTAATGTTTAATAATTTTTAAATATAGTTTATACAGTTTTATATAATCTATTTTACATTATATAATTCTTTTTTAAAAATCTATATTTGAAATTATGTTTGGTGACATTTTTTTTATTCTTATGATAACTTTCTTATTTTAATGAATAGTTGAAAATACTACATTTTAATTCAAAACACAATTTTCATCTCATTTATACGTAATGTAATATAATCCATTTAATTATTTTTAGTGTATAATTAAACTAATAATTATAATTTAATCATATGTATTTCATTTTAATTAACTTCAAGTTGAAATTATATTAAAAAACATTTCAACCTTTTAAACATTTCACTTTAAAACCCATTTCTTAGTTTTGTATGAAAAATTAATTTTAGAGTAGATTTCCCCAATTTTGTGAATTGAAATTGATAAGACCGATTTAAAATTTCTAATAAGAAGGTCCAGATTATTATTTATGTACAATTTTGCTTTGTGTTATAAATATTTACAATAGTAAAAAAACTATTTACCGTATTATAAGTGAGATTTTGACAAGGGTTAAAGGTAAAAGATAAAATAATAAAATACATAAAAAATACAACATTTAATGGTTGGATGAGGTCTTCCTAAACCATAACAATTCTATACATCTATAATTACAATCCGATAACATGATAATCCATGACAAACATATATAGTTGTCTATTAATACATAATAACAAAAATATTAAGAAAAATAACCCACATATCATAATGTATAAATAACACCTCTCCACCACCCTATATCAACTCATAAAGACTTGAATCTCCTCAAATATATTCCCAATCCTAACCTCCCCAAACTCCATAAATATAAGTTCTTACGGAATCACCAAAAGACCATATACAAGGTCTTCAAGGGACATTAATGGATGAGTTATTGAAGAGGAAATTTTCACATAGTAACTCACTTTATTTATTTTATTTCTATTTTCTCCTCACCTAGTTTATACATAAATTCATGATTATCTAGAATAATGTATATACTAGAGTATTATTTTTTTAATGGAATACCTCCTATCAATTTCATTTCTCACCTTCTCTTATTCAAATAAACGAATTGTTGTCCATGTTATGCTGGTTAATCACCATTGTGAATAATGTTTTTGTTCTTTTTCATTTAATTCCATCATGTCTGAACATAATACTATTATTTTTGTAAAATAATATTTTAATATATATATTATATACAATTTCATATTCTGGATATATTATATTAATCATACATTCATGCTTTACCTATTTTTTATATATGATAATTATGTTTGATGAAATGTGGACTAAAACCCCCCAAAGTCATATTACTCTTTACCACTATACATGGGATGTGTAAAAGATGGTTTATTAAACCTATGAAATATATATGAAATGATAATAATACTGTAACTATTATTTAATTCTAATTCTTTTAATACGACAAATTAGTTAATGTAGTGTTCATTCATACGTACGTCCTAGAATCCCCATAACTACTGCATTTCATTTTTTATCTCCAAATATTATGGATTACTATAAATACAGATAATATAATATATATATATATATGATATTTAAATCATGAATATAGTTTGAGATGATAGACTTTTGACCAAATGGAAAATACACATCCAAACAAGATAAATTTGGACTCAAGTACTGAATATCAACAAAACAGATGGTATAAACACAAATAATTATGTAATTATTATAACATGGTCTCAATTCATATAAATAGAATAATAAAAATGAAAATGGTTCTAATAAAATATAAATTTACCCATGTTTATTATTCATTAACATAATGATTGTCTGTGACGATTCATAATCAAGGTATAAGACATCATCCTAATCTCCGTTCATTGAGGTGTATTTTGATAATATTAATCACCTTAATTTATAAAATGTATAATCATCCCTTTGAATTTTTATCTCATTCAAATAATTTAAAAGGAAATTTTTTTTATATGTAGAATTTCACTAAAAAACAAAAGAAAATTTTTATCGTATGTGACAACAACAACATCTCCTTCTGTAACACCCCCGAATGATACAGAGTTAAATGACTAAATGATATGACTAATTTCAACGAGGTGCACCATCCTTTTTTGGAGTCAATTTGATTAGAACTCCAAAGTTAAGCATACATGGCCTGGAATAGTGATCATTATGGGTGACAATCTAGGATGTTTCACATGGTGTGTGTGAGTGAGGACAAAGCTCATTAGAAATGATATGTATTGGCCTGTGGGGACTATCATTAGTCAGATGACCCATTCAGGCTTGTGGATGGACCCTTGGGTGGGGACCACATGTCTATGGGGAAACTAGTGGTACGTGTAGGGCAAGGACATGATGACCATGTAAAGGCGGGGGGTCTGTGCTATCACCAGGACCTAGTTGTTACATTTGGTATCAGAGGTGGTACCCTGCCTTAAGTGTGGTGCATTGCTTGGGATGAGATGTAGGGACCAAAACAAGGACGTAGTTATATAGGGGGGAAGGGGTAATTCTAACCCCCCAAATGATAAAGGGTTAAATATATAAATGATATGACTCATGTAAAAAAGGTGCATCTTCCTTTTTCAAGGGCATGTCTGATTTGAACTCCAGAGTTAAGTGTGCTTGGCCTTGAGTAGTGATCAGGATGGTTGACTATTTGGGATAATTTCAAGGGGGTGTTTGAGTGAAGAAAAAGAACTCTAGAAATGACATGTGTTGCCCTATGGGGACTTTCATTAATCAGATGACCCGTTTAGGCATATTAGTGGACCCTTTGGTTGGGACCACATATATGTGGGGAAACAGGTGGCACCTGGAAGGCCAGGACCCAATGAACATGTTAACTCGGGGTTTTTGTGCTAAAGTGAGACCCAGTTGTTACACTATCACCATAACTATTTTTTTTTAATTTGGCATCCTCTATAATCATTAATTTTTATAAAGTAAAATGAATCCCTTATTCCATTTTTTGGTTTTTTGTATCGAAAATGGTTTTGAAAGTGGATGAATATTTCAATATCTTGAAATTATTTATTTTGATTGAAAATGAAATTTTATGTGTAAATAGATGATAATTTGAATCATTTATGTTTTATAATTATATAATGTTACATGGACATTTTACTTGTGGTTACTTGACAAACCAAATATGGGTGGTTCTGTGATAAACCTTGGATGGGTGGTTACATTATAACCACCAATTTATTGGGTAAAATTTTCAGATGTGGGGCTATTACATTTTTAAGAATGATATGTCTTGAAGTCGACCATATAGTTATTACATTTTTATGATTGTGTCTCATGTTACCTTTTATATGATATGTTTTCTTTATATGGGTTTTATGGTAATATTATGGATAAAAAGGGTAAGATATGAACTTATACTCAGTGAAAAATATTTATTACATAATAAAAGTAAAAAATATCACCTTATGATAATGTACTCATGGATTACATGTTTGAGAAACGATAATAAAATTTATTATTTTTTATCCATTAATATTCTTTTTATTATTATTTTATATATTTTTTCAAAAAAAAAATGATTGGGTATAATGTTGAGTAAGAATATTTAATAAGTCAATATGATTTCATTCCCAAAATGATATCATGTTTTATTTTTTAATAATTTTATATTGGTGAATAAATTTGATAATATGTTGATATTATCATCTCAAATGATTATGGGATGATAATTAATAATAATTGAATAATTATCTAATATTATAAACAAAGAAAGATACTCAATGTGAATAAAATTCAAATTATTCTCATAAATAAATTTTATATAATGTTTAAGGTTGGGGCCTTATTGAAACAACGTAACCATCCCAAACATTATACCATGAAATATATATATGTGTTTCTTTATTTCTAAAAATGATTTATAATTCCAAACATTGCTAAGAAAATAACCCTAATAATACTAACTATACTAAATGACATGAAATTTTCTATACAATTTAATAAATAGTATATGAAATTTACATTTTTTAAACTGAGAATAGAAATAGAAAAATTTATAATAAGGTAATCAATAAATAAGAATCACTCCATTAAAAAATAAATAACCATAAATATAATATTAATACCTAATAAAATTTATAGAGACTCAATAGGGCTATTTCCTATATATCATAGGTATAAATATAAGGAATTTTATTAGTACACTAGTAACTGATCTCCCATAATCCTTATTTATCAGGAACACCAATCTCCTATCACAATATATTAATTTTCCTATTTTTTCTCATTCTATTTCAAAAATACATGATTAATTTTTCAAGATATATTAAAAACTAAAATAGTGTGTTAATTATATTTGAATTCATTTCCATATTTTTGTGACCTTAAGATTCATTATATATGCATTGAATAATTATTATAAATAACTAAATGTTGTAGGAAAAAAATTTCATCATCATTGTAAATTAATAATTAATTTCCATATTCCCTATTACTTTTTTATCCAAATAATAGTCAGAGGTGCATTTCTTCTTCATATCCCTCTTTAAATGAAGATATTTGTCCAAGGCATGTTTTTAGAAAAAAAAACATGTAGCACATAGATTATAGTACGCAATAGATTAAAATCAAATAATGTAATTGATCAATAAATATTAAAAAAATTCTATTGTGGAGGAATATTGTATGTTATAAAAATATTTTATATGATATTTCATTTAAAAAAATTTATTTTTCCAATTAGTGATAAAAAATATCAAATGAAATCCCAAAACAAATATTTGAGTGGGAAATGACTTATAAGCTCCAAAACGATATCACAATAGAGGATATATTTACAATGTGAAACATCATATATGACATGAATATCAATTAAGGTAGAATAAAATATCAAAAATTATCCATAACAATTTTGAAATACAATATTTAAAACCTATTAAATTAATTTTAATAAAAAATTATGGATCAAATAAATTCTATAATGATTTAAATTAATTATGAACAACTAATTAATTTATTTTCTCTCACATTTCCAAAAGAAAATAAATAATTAAATGTTATATAATTCACCATAATAATGAAGAATTTGTCGTAATTTATTCTTTGATTATTATTATTATTGTTATGAAAATATAATATTTAGCTATTCAAACACACTATTAACTTGGACTCTTAGACAAGAAATGACCAAGGATCACACCGAATTAATTTCAAAACACAAACCCCTAAGAATAATGAAAGTATATTTAAGTAAAAAAATTTATAATGCATCCTAAATAAATATTACTAAAAATTCCATGTTTGGTATTGTTAATCTAATTCTACATTAGTTATCTTATAAGAGAAAACATTTTATTACATCATTAAAATTTCCTCACTTATAAAAAATGAATATTTTATTTAAACATTCTCACTTGTAAATGAATGAAAGAGTCTGTATAGGATTCTTAAACTATTAAAATAACCAACAAATATTAGACAAGGATGTATGAATATTACTTATGGGTTCTTTCATATTATTCATTGGATTTTTGGTAGGTTGTTTTCCGATATGAAAATATATAGGGTAGAATAAATAGTTATTTAGATCATTTAATAGAAAAATTTTATGGATAGTTTTGATTTAAGAGTACTTTCTCCTAATTAATTCCTCAAAAAATCTGAGTTAGTTAAAAATTATAATTCATACACATCATTAAATATTATATAATCTAATTTTATTCACCTAATAGTGAGTTTATGAAAGGGGTACCCTGTTTTCTTTTGTTAGATCTAAATATTTTCATAATTATCTGATAATAAAATGATGATCAGAAAAAATTTCACATTATAATATGATGTGAACATAAAGAATCATCATATATGATAAAAATTCAAATCATCTATTAAAAAATGAATTTCATTTTTATTTTTTATTATTGTTATCACATTATAATTTTCCCCAAGTTTCGATTCAAAAATATCAGGGAATTTTCCAAAAAGGAACTACATCAAGATAATTACATATTTAGAAATAAAATTATTCACCACAAAAATTTTCTACCAATAATGGTAAACATTGATTTATATGACACTAAGACAACACCCCTTTTATTTAATTCAATTATTTAATTAAATTTTGTTACATAAGTATATTCATTGCGGAATATACCATGTAATATAGAACTATCAGGATGCTCATGGATTATAATTATAATATCTCACCCCTTCCTAATTGGCTTGAGAAGGAAAAGTGATGTTATTGGGACTTAGGTGACGTTCCCAAGGTACCAATGTCTGGAAATATATTTCATGGGCTTAAACAGTAGTTGGGGAATGATTTTATCATAGAATAAATTAATAAAACCAATAATTTCATTAAAACATACACTTTATGGTTCATGTCCAAAGGATTTTATGACCCAACAATATCAAACCACCAATAAAAGAAACCATAATATAAATAATCAGAGTACCAAGATGAAAACAAAAAATCCAAAGCCCAGAAATCTATGAAAAAACATCATATCTCTTAGAAATTATCCATGATCCAAGATCCATAACCCACCAAAGCATCACGAAGAACCAAAGATTAAAAGAGATACATTAACATTACCTATATCCTAAAAATGACATCTAAAAAGTACCATAGTTCCAAAGTAGGGGGTGAGTAAAAATACATAGTTTTTACCCAAATTACTTCCCTACAAACACTACTATGATTATGCCATTATCCCAATTATATAATAGAATTTATATAAAAAATAAATAGTGAAACATTTTAGAAAAACAAAATCACAATCTAACCAAGACATCACCACCCATCTAACCAAAAAAACGAAACACCATAACCACACCATAATACTCTTTACAATTTCATATTAGAAAATAAATTTATACCATTCATAGACACACCCAACAATGCATAACCATTGAGTTTCACATGACCGAACTGGTAAAATATAATGGTAGAACTTATCATCTAACTGTCACACTACATTCCCATTATAGTTGTACTTACTCACCACATATAATTGATGATACCCCTTCATTCCACTATCCCTCACATATTTTTTTATATTACTCCCTACCCATTCAAATTTCTATTAAACACAAGAAATACTGTTTGAGAAAATAAGAAATCATATACACCCCAAGGACACATTAGTATGAATATAATGTATTACACCAAACAATATCATAAACACATCAACCATTCGAACATAGAAAATGAAAAATTTAATAATTCACCCATTTTTTGAAAGCATAGATAATCCATTTTTCCAAACCAAACAGTATTTCAATTAAATATAATTAATATTAAAATATATCTTTAATAAATTAATTTTCATATTTCAAAACATTATTGATGTTGAAATTTACATTTTAAAATCACACAACAAAGGAATTTTTTAAAAATATCCCATTTTACCAAAATTCTTCAAATAATCGCCAAATGGGTTTCCATAATGATTTTAAAATCATAATCCCAATTAATTTGATGAAAACAGTTATTGAAAAAACGTCTCATGTTTTAGAGATATGGAGTCAAGAGAGAATCCAACTACCTTATTGTTTCAATGAAATACACCAATGCCCAAATGAACAACAAATCCAGGTGAAATACATTCTAAAACTTATTTAGATATCATTTCCTAAGTTCAACAAGACCAAATATTATCATTTTTCGCAACAGAAAAGCTTGATCTACATTAAAGAGATATAGATATATGAATCCAACTGAGGGGGTGAACTAGATACAAGGAAAATAAAAAATGAACCACGAGAGGAGACTAAACATAGATGATTCCCATTCAAACCACCATGAAATACCATAAAATTTCATCTAATGTGAGTTGGAAAGGTTCTTTAACCCTCGATGAGAGGAAATCCCGTGTAATGTTCTTGTTGATGAAGAAATAGGTGTTTGAGGTAAAATCCTAACTAACCCCATTTTCTATATAACATAATTTAAAGGGGTTGCACAATTAGCTCACAAGGTATAAAATGGTCCACTAAGAATTAAGATGATACTATCCAAAAAGCGACAAATACAACAGTTACTGGGGATTCATTCACAGTTTTTTCTAATCCTACTCAAACCATTCAGCCTTAAAAAGGCCCCCAAATTTTTTTCAAAACCATTCCATACTCTAACAAACATCACTTAAATACATTAAACACAAAAAAATAATAAAAAATGTTATATACCTGAAACCTAGGGTGCTAAAATAATGATATTACTATGATAATATATTTAGGGTATCTTGAATAAAATTTCTTTTCATGAAAATTATCATCTAGAATAAAAAAAATAATTCAATAAATAATTTTTATACCATCTACATAGAAAAATTTTGGTTCAAAATATATAAGGTGAATTATTATTATGAAAATAATATTTAGTACTATTAGGAATTATGGTGAATTTGAAGATGTTTTAAAAATTTCAAGAGGCCTCATATGTACGTGTCATCAAAAATAAGATAGTGTTTTTTAAATGGAATTAAGAAATTCAATTTTTTTCAGTATATTCTTAATGTTTTGAATTCATCACACTATTATTATAATATTAAGTTTTATTTTTTTATGCCGAAAATTGGTTCAGTCATGGGATTGTGTTCATAAAATTACAATACTACCGGCATCAAGGTTCAATATATTTTTATATAGGGATGAAAAATAGAAATTAAAAATATGAACAATAATATTAAAACAAATTGTAACACCTGAGACTTTTTTGTTATATAAATCATCAAAGGAATATTTTTCTACACACACCACTTTCTTGGCTTGGTTTACACGGAATCACAAGCTTCCACGATAGTGTGCGTCGTATGCAATACCGAGTTTCACTAAACAACGATATACTATTAAAATTTTATTAAAACTAGCTGTTATGAACAGTAATAACCACTTTTTGAAAATATATAAATTTTATTTTTCAAAATTGTCTTCATTTTTGGATTCGTAATATTTAAATTAGCTTAGGGTGAAATTTTGGTATTTTTCTGAAAACTTTCATTTTTTGATGAATAGTGAAACCACTATGTGGTTGTTAAAAAACGGAATTTTTCATAAAACTTAATTTTACCGCTTCTGTGAGTGGAATTTAAAAAATCCGAGAGACACGGTTAATATCAAGGACTAAAATGTGGTTCAATGAGATGAAAATAATTTTTGGTGAATAGTAACTTTTTACTTTTTTTTCCACGGTTAAAAGTAAATAGGGTAATTAAGGGTAAAAATGATATTATTATTACCCCAACACATTTCCTAATTCTATTGGACAAGTTTAATTCGACCAAAAACAACCTTAGGAATAAAATATGACCATTTAGGCCCACTTGGATTAGATTAGGACATTTATTATTAATTTATTTAAAGAACGGTTAAAATAGTTAAAATCAAAGTTTAATAACTAAATAAATTTTAATATAAGGTTATAAATAAGATAAATTCGACTCTAAATATTCATTATAAAGCTAAAAATATTTCCTACATAATGATATTTTATTTGTAATTTCTATACTTTAAATAATTTAATTTATTTATGACACAATGATGATGCAGTAATTACCATAATAGTGAAAAATTAGAATAATTGATATTATAAATACCTAAATAAGTATAATTTGAGACTTTTTATGAATTAAACTAATTTTCTAGTTTAATATGACATGTTAGGATTGATTTAATTAACTTTGGTCGAAGTAATCATTCTGTTATGAGTTTCAAAACAAATCATCTATTGAATAGTGTCAAAATTTACATAAAATAGTTTTTAAAACAAATATTATATTATTAATTGTTATTTTTTTTAAAAAAATCTAAGGATCTGCAAAATGACTTAGATAAGGTTATATATATTAATAAAACACAACTTGGGGGTCGCTTGGATTTATATGGTATGTTTATTAACTATATAATATAAAAATACAAAGTGACATAGTAAATGTCAATCAAATTAACTAAGACTTAAAACTAAAAGGTAAGGTTAATATAATAACATAAACGTGTCTAAATTCTATTGGATGAGATGATTTCGACCCATCCCCACCTTATCTACGAAATAACTCAATTTGTAGCTATTTAAAACCGAACTTGACTTTATAATAAAATAATACTTTTAGTTAATCCAAAGGTGCCCCTCTCCTTCCTTATAAAAGGGAACCTCCTTCCTCTCTTCCTCACACCACTTTGAGCCTTCAAGATCGGCCAACCCCTGCCAATTTATTCTTTACACTTCCCTAGAAACATCCTAGTGGTTTTGGTCTTCTTCAATGACCTATTTTAGTGCCCTAAAAGGAGGTCTCAAAGAAGCACCTCAACGAAGAGGTAATGTCCGTTACCGATTCATTCATCTTTATTTCTTCTTCCGCTTCTTCTTATTTAGTTGTTTCATTATGAATTAATAACATCAGTATCACTCATATACTAATATGTTATTATATTTTTTAAGCAACCCTATTTCACCATCTATCCATCCTACGAAAAAAGAAATCACCGCACGTGCGTACGTACGGAATACCGTCTCCACGCCATGGTGTAATCTATTTTCCACCACCACATTACTTAGATGGGATAATGGTGTAAATAATGAATATATATGACTATTATAAAGTGATATTGATTCTTAAATTGTATATATACACTTCAATACAATTTCATGATCATAGGAACGATATCATCACTCGTGCGTACGTACGGAATTCCGTCTCCGTGATGTGATGCAACTCGTTCTACATGATCTTCATTTCATAATGATTATATAAATGAATTGAATGAATTAATATGATATATATTTCACTAATACCATTCTGGAAATGAGGTATCTATAACCTAAAGAGAATAATAAGAATTTATTAGACAAAACACGCATAAGAACAAAAAGTAATAAACAGCCGAATAACAAGTAGAAATGAAATATTACTAATAATAAGAAAAGAATATGACCATATATGATATCATAAAAATAAGTATTATTCTTTAATAAGTCAATAACATTATTTAATTCATTATACAGGAGGTTCGGACACGTAAAAATCATATCGGACCAAAGGTAAAGGAAATATCACAATATCATTTTTATCCGAGATTTTTTATACTTTGGTATTTACTATGGTGTATTTTATCATCCACATCCATGTTTCCTCAATATGTAAAATTATTTCCATCCAGCTGCAATTGTTTAAATCCAATTTTACCCTTCGGTGAGTCTTTAGTAAAAGATATGAAAGGAATCTTTTGTCGTTTTTCATACGAGGTACTTTTTGACTTTTCCGACAAAAGTACGAAAAGAATGTTTTTTTAACTTATACGGAATGAATGGATTTTTTAAACATTATTTCCAAGAAGCTTCCTTTTAAAGATTTCATGTTTATTTTTAATCAACTTCTTCTAGTTTAAAATTGTATGACATGTTAAGAAAGTAAAAGTGTTTTTGAAGTAGAAAGTATATTTTCCTCAAAAATGGAGTTCAAGTGTTTTATCAAAATTAATTTCCATCTAAGATAATATAGGGTTCTGTTTCTATCCTTATTATTAAATTGTTTTGATTATGTTGTGATGGAAATATTTTTATGAATTCCTTTATCTTATATGAATTGTTTTATGATGTCATGTTGTTTAAGAATCCCATTTTTATTACACGGGTTATGAAATGATGTATGATTTATGATATTGTGGCACACATAAGAATGGTATCATTATGAGAAGGGTGGGACCTATATCTCCCTCCAATGCATTGGGTAATGATTTTATATCTCATGAGATAGACATGGCTGGAATGGTAGGTTATACTGGTTCAGTGAAACAGGACTGAAACGAGTGTGACTCGGTTCAGAAATGGACTTTGTCCAATAAGATAGTCTTGGCAACGAGTCTTGACTAATAAGAAATGATTATCTATGATTATGTATGTATGACACAAAGTTTCATATTTTATGTTATGGTTATTGGGATTACATTTCACTTCTATGATTTATCCCATGTTATGATATTATGATCTCTTTTGTAGGTTAAGATTTCCAAAAGTTATTTTCTTATGTATATGATGTGATTGATATTTATTTTGTTTACCCTTACTGAGAATTTGAGCTCAACTTTTTGTATTTTTTATTTCCCCAGGTCATGAAGAAGTTTATTAAGTAGAATATGCCAAAAAGGGACTCTAGATATGATTAAATAAATGGGAGGCAAAGTAGATATTTTATGAACAAGTTGTTTATGTTTCCCAGTTTCTAAAGACACTATACCTATACGGTCCTTTCTTGGTTTTGTTATATGTTGTAATAAGTGTGCTTCAATTATGAACTAATAACAATGTATGTAAAGTATGGGTCTTTATAGTTGGTATCAGAGGAAAGGTATAGTCAACCTTTTGAAACTAGGATGCGAAAGTCTTAGTAAGAACCCTAAGGTTAAGTCTAAGCATAGAACACAATCTTAGTGTTTTAAAAATGACCATGAAGAACCTAGGATAAGACCTTAAGTGTGAAATTTTATTCTTGATTATGTGGTTTTCCTATTATAATTAGTGTTTCTCACACTATTCTTCATGGTTTTAGTCAATGGCTGGAACCCGAAGGAACCGTGTTAATGCAGAATGCGACGGGAAATGCAATGATTGTCCCCCTGAGCAAACAAAAATTATGGGAGATGGAATGCAAAATCTTATAGCCATGCTCACACAACTTTCCCAAGATATGAATCATGCGGGACTTCCAAACGAGCAAAGGAAAGAGCAATATTCTGTTGAATCCTTCATGAGACAGCGTCCACCTTCATTCAGTGGGTCTACTGATCCATTAAATGCTGAACAATGGATTAGTACTACTGAAAAGATATTTTTAGTTCTTCAATGTTCTGAGCATGATAAAGTCATCTTTGTAGTGTATCGTTTGGAAGGTGATGCTGATCAATGGTGGAATCATATTAAGAATATGAGGCAAAGGGATGAAATTGAGTTCATGGAATGGGATGAGTTCAAGAACTTATTTTTCAATAAGTACTTCCCTCGTATTCTCCGAACAAAGATGGATAAAGTGTTTCTTGAACCGAAGAAAAAGGATGATGAATCTGTTGTTACATATGAGAAAATTTTACAAGACTTGCAAGGTACACTTCTGGTATTATTATCCAACCTGAGAGTAAGATCGATCGACTCTTTAGTGGCTTAAAACCAAGTCTTCGAAGGGCCTTATCCATAAGGTACTTCAATAGCTACGAGGAAATCTTTCGTTGTGATCTCAAAGTTGAGATGGAGATTGGAGTAACCCATCAGTCATATGGGTTTGATAAGAAGAGGAAAATGGAATTCAAAGGAAAATATAAAGAGCACACTGAAAAGAAGAGGAGATTTTCCTTATGCTCAAAGTGTGGAAAGAAACATGGAGGGAGTTGTCTTAAAGGGACAATTAAATGTTTCAAAGTGGAAAAGAAGGTCATCGGGAATTTGAATGTTGTAATGATGGGAAGAAGATGTCTAATGATGCTAACAAAGGAAGGGATGCACAGAATGAACCTACTAAAATTCAATGATTCAAGTGCAAGGAGATGGGGCATTATGCCGATGCCCAAATCCAAGGGTTGATGATGATGGTCGACGTCAACAAACTCTTATGGCTAAAGAAAAAGGAATGTCACATACAATTTCTATCAGCGATGTGGAGTACAATAACGATGTGGTGAAAGGTACACTTACCATCCACTCTAAAGTAGCAAATGTTTTATTTGATTCTGGATCCAACCACTCCTTTATTTCTGAAGAATTTTCTAAGGGTATAACTATATTACCTCAACAATTTGATGTTGAGTTAGCTGTGACAACACCTAATGGCACAACAGTCACATCAAAAGTTTATAATTCTTCTCCTATTGAAGTTTGTGGGAAAGTGCTTCCTGCAAATCGTGTGATCCTTCCTATAGTGGAATTTTATGTGATTCTTGGCATGGATTGGCTTTCTCTACATGTAGCTCATATCAATTTCCAATGAAGGGAAGTCACATTTCATATTCCAGATCAATCTATGATCGTCTATCGATGGAAGGATGAACATAACCTTCCAGTGGAAATTTCTTCCATTTTATGGATATTGATTCCACTAAATAAAGGTTATATATCTCAAATGGTTGGTGAGAAACTCACTATTAAGAATATTCCCATTGTAAAGGAGTTTGATGATGTCTTTCCAGAGGATTTGCAGGGTCTTCCACCGAATCGTGAAGTTGTGTTTTCAATAAAACTAGTTCCGGGTGCTTTGCCTATTTCAAAGACACCTTATAGAATGACCCCAATTGAGTTGCAGGAATTGAAGAAAAAACTCTAAGAGAATCTTGATAAGGGGGTCATACGCCCTAGTGCGTCACCTTGGGGAGCACCTGTTCAGTTATGAAGAAAGATGGATCAATGAGACTCTACATTGATTATGCAGAACTTAACAAGATCACTATCAAGAACAAATATCCTCTCCCGCACATTGATGACCTATTTGACCAACTACACGGAGCTCAATAATTTTCCAAGATTGATCTTCATTCAGGGTATCATCAATTAAGGGTCAAAAGGGAGGATATAATAAAGACGACTTTCCGTACAAGGTATGGATACTATGAATTTATAGTGATTCCATTTGGTCTTACTAATGCCTCTGCTATCTTCATGGATCTAATGATTAGAGTCTTTAGAGACTATCTTGACCAGTTTGTGGTAGTCTTTATAGACGATATTCTTGTCTATTCAAAGAGAAAGGAAGAACATGAAGATCACTTGAGAATTATATTGAAGACCCTGAGAAAGGAGAACCTTTATGCCAAATTTACCAAGTGTGAATTTTGGATTCAAAAAGTTTCATTTTTGGTTCACATAATCTCAAAAGGGGGGATATCTGTGGATCCCCCAAAAACAGAGGTTATCGAATGATGGTCGAGACCAAGAACAGTAACCGAGATACAATGTTTTCGTGGTTTGGCTGGATATTATCAACGTTTTGTGAATGATTTTTCACGATTATCTAATCCACTCACCATGATGACTCAGAAAGGAGGTAAGTTTGTTTGGACGGAGGATGTGAAGAAAATTTCAAGGAGTTGAAAAGAAGGTTATCCAGTGCACATGTGCTCACACTGCCTTGTAGTGGAGAAAGGTTTGTGATCTACAGTGATGCATCCAAGAAAGGATTGGGGTGTGTTCTTATACAAAATGATACGGTGATAGCTTATGCCTCACGATAGTTGAAAATACATGAGCGAAATTACCCAACTCATGATTTGGAGTAAGCTGCAGTAATCTTTTCATTAAATATTTGGAGGAATTACCTTTATGGTGAGTGGTGTGATATTTATACTGATCATAAAAGTTTAAAGTATATTTTCACACAAAAGGATCTGAATATGCGCCAAAGTAGATGGTTGGAGCTGATTAAGGATAATGACTGCTCAATCCATTACCACCCTGGGAAAGCAAACAAGGTGGAAGATGCATTAAGTCGACAAGACCATGCCAGTTTATCCATGATGAGGATCATAAAAGATCTAATATTTATGGATTTACAAATAATGGATCTTGGAATTATAATGGAAGGGGAAAATTTTTAACTTTCTCAAATGAATTTTCAACCATCTATACATGTGAAGATTAAAGAGGCACATAAATTAGATGTCAAGTTAAAAAAGAAGGTGAGAAATGTTCCTGAATTCAATCTTGATTGTGATGGGTTAATAAAGTTCAGGAATCGGGTTTGTGTTCCTCCAATCCCCGAATTAAAGAAGGAGCTGCTGGATGAGGCTCATATTTCTTCATTCTCTATTCATCCTAGAAGCACGGAGATGTATAGGGACCTGAAAGAGTACTTCTGGTGGGATGGCATGAAAAATATATTGCTGAATATGTCTCTCGATGCTTGGTTTGTCAACAAGTTAAAGCTGCGAGACAGAAGTCTAAGGGGATGTTACAACCATTACCCATACCCGAATGGAAATGGGAAAACATCACTATGGACTTTGTCACAGGACTTCCTAAAACATCCAAAGGAAATAATGCTATTTGGGTCATAGTTGATCGTCTTAAAAAGTCTGCACACTTCATTGCTATTAGAGAGGATTTATCTCTGGATCAGCATGCCAGGATATATGTAAAGGAAGTTGTAAAATTGCATGGAGTACGACTTTCTATTATATCTGATCGGGATCCGAGATTTACCTCGATGTTCTGGAGAAGTCTTCAACATACTCTGGATACAGAGTTGAGTTTCAACACTGCTTATCATCCTCAGACAGATGGTCAGTCTGAGAGAACAATTCAAACTATAGAATATATGATGAGAGCTTGCTCTATGGATTTCAAAGGTGGTTGGGATCAACACCTACCATTGGTGGAATTTTCATATAATAATATCTTTCACTCTGGTATTCAGATGGCTCCTTATGAAGCTCTCTATGGAAAGAAATGCAGGACTCCAACTTGTTGGGATGAAGTTGGGGAAAGAAAGATATTAGGACATGATCTCGTTGATGAAATGGCAGAAAAGGTTAGATCTATTCAACAACACATAAGAGCAGCTCAGAGTCGACAGAAAAGTTTTGCCGAAAACCGAAGAAAAGACCTAGAGTTTGAAGTGGGTGATAAAGTGTTCTTACGAATATCTCCCTAGAAGAGGGTTATGAGATTTGGAAAGAAGGGGAAGTTGAGCCCTAGATATATCGGTTCTTTCAAAATACTAGATCGTGTTGGGAAGGTAGCTTACCTATTGGCGCTTCCACCGAATCTCTCTCAAGTTCACGATGGATTCCATGTAACTCTCCTGAGAAAGTACATACCTAATCCTTCACATGTACTCAGCTCAGAAGTTGTACCGTTGGAGCAAGATCTTTCTTATGAAGAACAACTGATAGAGATTCTGGATCGTAGTGAAAAAGTCCATCGAAACACGACCACTCGATTGGTGAAAGTTTTATGGAGGAACCACAAATTAGAAGAAGCTATATGGGAGCTTGAGGATATGATTAGGGAAAAGTATCGTCATTTGTTTGTTACAAAGTGACAAATTTCGAGGGCCAAATTCATTTTAAGGGGGGTAGAATGTATCACCCGAGACTTTTATGTTATATAAATCATCAAAGGAATCTTTTTCTAGACACAACACTTGATTGGCTAGCTTTACTCGAAATCTCGAGCTTCCTCGATAGCGTGTGTCGTATGCAATACCGAGTTTCACTAAACAACGATATACTATTAAAATATTATTAAAACTAGCCGTTATGAATAGTAATAACCACTTTTTGAAATTTTATAAATTTTATTTTTCAAAATGGATGACATTTTTGGATTCGTAATATTGAAATTTTCCCAGGGTGAAATTTTCGTATTTTTCTGAAAACTTTCAATTTTTGATGAATAGTGAAACCACTAAGTGGTTGGTAAAAAAAATGAATTTTTCATAAAACATAATTTTACCGCTTCTATGAGTGGAATTTTGAAAATCCAAGATACATGGTTAATATCAAGGACTAAAATTTGGTTCAATAAGATGAAAATAATTTTTCCTGAATAGTAGCTTTTTACTTTTTTTACCATGGTTAAAAGTAAATAGGGTAATTAAGGGTAAAAATGATATTATTATTACCCTAACACATGTCCTAATTCTATTTGACAAGTGAAATTCGACTGAAAACAACCTTAGGAATTAAATATGACCATTTAGGCCCACCTGGATTAGATTAGGACATTTATTATTAATTTATTTAAAGAAGTGTTATAATAGTTAAAAACATAGTTTAATAACTAAATCATTTTTAATATAAGGTTATACATAATATAACTTCCACTATAAATATTAATTAGAAAGCTAAATAGATTTCATACATAATTATAGTTTATTTGTAATTTTTAGACTTTAAATAATTTAATTTATTTATGACACAATGATGATGCAGTAATTACCATAATAGTGAAAAATTAGAATAATTGATATTATAAATACCTAAATAAGTATAATTTGAGACTTTTTATTAATTAAACTAATTTTAAAGTTTAATATGAAATGTTAGGATTGATTTAATTAACTTTGGTAGAAGTAATCATTCTATTATGAGTTCCAAAAAAATAAACTATTGAATAGTGTCAAAATTGACATAAAATAGTTTTTAAAACAAATATTATATTATTAATTGTTATTTTATTTATAAAAATATAATGATCGTCCAAATGACTTATATAAGGTTATATATATTAATAAAACACAACTTGGGGGTCTCTTGAATGTATATGGTATGGTTATTAACCATATAATATAAAAATACAAAGTGACATGGTAAATGTCAATCTAATTAACTAAGAGTTAAAACTAAAATATAAGGTTAATATAATGACCTAAACTTGTCTAAATACTACTGGATGAGAGGATTTCGACCCATCCCCACCTTATCTTAGAAATAAATCAATTTGGAGATATTTAAAACCGAACATGACTTTATAATAAAATAATATGTTTAGTTATTCAAAAGGTGCCCCTCTCCTCCCTTATAAAAGGGCACCTCCTCCCTCTCTTCCTCACACCACATTGAGCCTTCAAGCTCGGCCAAACCCTAACAATTTCTTCTCTACACTTCCCTAGAAACATCCTATAGGTTTTGGTCTTATTCAAAGACCTATTTTAGTTCCCTAAAAGGAGGTCTCAAAGATGGACTTCAAAGAAGAGGTAATGTCTGTTACCGATTCTTTCATCTTTATTTCTTCTTCCAGTTCTTTTTATTTAGTTGTTTAATTATGAAGTAATAACATAAGTATCACTAATATACTGATATGTTATTATAAGTATGAAAAATCTCTATTTCACCATCTATCCATCCTACGGAAAAAGAAATCACCGCGCGTGCGTACGTACGGAACACTGTCTCCACGCCGTGGTGTAATCTATTTTCGACCACCACCTTACTTGGATGGGTATAATGGTGTAAATAATGACTATATATGACTATTATAAAGTGATATTGATTCTGAAATAGTATATATACACTCCAATACAATTCCAAGATCATAGGAACGATATCATCACTCGTGCGTACGTACGGAATACCGTCTCCACGACGTGATTCGACTCGTTCTACATGATCTTAAATTCATAATGATTATATAAATGAATTGAATGAACGAATATGATATATATTACAATAATACCATTCTGGAAATGAGGTATCTATAACATAAATAGATGAATAATAATTTATTCGACAACACATGCATAAGAACAAAAAGTAATAAACACACGAATAACATGTAGTAATGAAATATTACTAATAATAAGCTAAGAATATGACCATATATGATATCATAAAAATATTTATGATTATGTAATAAGTCAATAACATTTTTTAAATCATTATAGATGAGGTTCGGACAAGTACAAATCATATCAGGCCAAAGGTAATGGAAATATCACAATCTCATTTTTATCCAAGATTGTTTATACTTTGGTATTTACTAGGGTGTATTTTATCATCCACATACATGCTTCCTCAATATGTAATTTTACATCCACACACCTGAAATTGTTTAAATCCAATTTTACCCTTCAATGAGTCTTTAGTAAATGATATGAAAGGAATATTTTGTCGTTTTTTATACGAGGTACTTTTTCACTTTTCCGTAAAAAGTACGAAAATAATGTTTTTTTAACTTATACGGCATGAATGGATTTTTAAAACATTATTTAAAAGAAGCTTCCTTTACAAGTTTTCAAGTTTTTTTTAATCAACTTCTACTATTTTAAAATTGTATGACATTTTAAGAAAGTAAAAGAGTTTTTGAAGTAGAATGTATATTTTCGTCAATAATGGAGTTCAAGTGTTTTATCAAAATTATTTTCCATATAAGATAATAAAGGGTTCTGTTTTTTTCCCTATTATTACATTGATTTTATTATGTTGTGATGGAATTATTTTTATGAAATCCTTTATCTTATATGAATTGTTTTATGATGTCTTGATGTTTAAGATTCCCATTTTTATTAAATGGGTTATGCAATGATGTATGATTTATGATTTTGTGGCACACATACGAATGGTATCATTATGAGATGAGTGGGACCTATATCTCCCTCCAATGCATTGGTTAAAGATTTTATATCTCATGAGGTAGACATGGCTGGAATGGTAGGTTATACCAGTTCAGTGAAACAGGACTGAAACGAGGGTGACTCGGTTCAGAAATGGACTTTGTCCACTAAGATAGTATTGGCAATGAGTCTTGACTAATAATAAATGATTATCTATGATTATGTGTGTATGACACAAAGTTTCATGTTTTATGTTATGATTATTGGAATTACATTTCACTTCTATGATTTATCCCATGTTATGATATTATGATCTCTTTTGCAGGTTAAGATTTTCCAAAAGTTATGTTCTTATGTATATGGTGTGATTGATATTTCTTTTGTTTACCCTTACTGAGCATTTGAGCTCACCCTTTTGTATGTTTTATTTTCCCAGGTAAGGAAGATGGTTATTAAGTAGAATATTCCAAAAAAGGACTCTAGATATGATGAAATAAATGGGAGGCAAAGTAGATGCTTTATGAACTAGTTGTTTATGTTTCCCAGTTTCTAAAGACAGTATACCTATATGGTCCTTTCTTGGATTTGTTATATGTTGAAATAAATGTGTTTCAATTATGAACTAATAACAATGTATGTAAAGTATCGGTCGTTATACAAATAATATAATATAATATAACTAAAAATAGCATAAAATATTCTAAATTAACTAAATATATTTCTATCCCAAAAACATATTTAGATCAACTATATCATTATTAAAAGATTGAGAAATTATAAAATAAATTTAAAAAAATTATCAATAAATAAAAATCATATAGGAATAAAAGAACTAGGTGGTGATAAATTACACATTATAGTATTAAGATAGATCTATCCTTCTTTATGGTGGGGAAAATTTTGTGATAATAACATCAATTAGAATCCATTTAATATAAATGGTTTTTCTGAATATTTTTTTGATCAAAATATATCAAAAAAATTATTTGTGTCAATGTATATAATGTTTTGACCACATAGAATGAAATTTACCAAAAACGGTATTTAATCTAGTGACATAAAATATCATGGTATTATCCACATTGATGTAATTATTGATAATCCTATGATTTTGGAAATATTTTTCATTACCCTTTCAAATATTATCACAGTAAAAAAGATGTTTTCTTTTTTATTTGAACTCTAATTTGGATAATTTTTATTAATTTTGTGTAGAAAATATATTCATTTTCAAATTTTCAAAACCCAAATGTATTAATGTTCTATCTGAATAGGATTATAAAAACATTTATTGAATTATCCAAATTAGGGGTTTCATTTTATGTTTTTAATATATTTTTTAAATTTCCAATGTGACATATAAATCCCCAATATACAGTATTTTTAAATTTATAGTGCAATTTTCTGATGTATTTTTTTATTTGCCTTGTTCATAGTACATTAATCCCTTTAATTGTTAGGGGATCTTATATTGAAACACAATTATTAATTCTATAATTTCTTATATCATGTATTTATTTTATTATACTAGTGGGTTTGTTGATTAATTACTACTTATATGTGAAACATTAATATAAATAAATTATTTCTTAATAAAAATTATGAAACCACTATTCATCATCTATTTTTAAAAGTGTATTATATATTAAATTTTATAAATTATACATGAAAAATATATATTTAATGGTATTAAATGGAGTTTTATATTGGTAACATAAAATACATATAACAAATATGGAATTTATCAAAAACTACATTGATTATGTTTTTAATTTCTATTTGATATATTACCATGAAACTTTTAGATATTAAATATATTGTTGAATTTAATATCATTTTTGAAAAGTGTGGTAAAATAAAAACTACAATATTATAATTTTGGAGTATTTATTAATAATATGAATTGTACTGAATAACATAAATCTTGGAAACAATTATAAATTGTTTGAATTTAGAATATGGAAATAAAAATCTAATCATTATTCTATTTTTAATACATAAAATGTGAGTACTATCAGAAATACACATTTTGAATCACATAAAATCTTGAATAATTTATTCAAAAAAACAATGGATAACATCACTAGTAAATATATAATTCAATAAATCATCTAATAATATCCCTTTTTCCAAAATAAATATATAATTTTTCCTTTTAAATATTTATTTTTATTGAAAGAGATATTTTAATGTTTTGATAATAAATAATGTGTATCAGAATTATGTAGTAAAAATATAAATTTTCAATTAAATATTTTAATTCATTTCTTATCAAAACAATGTGAAAATAATATCCATAATAAATTCATGGTTTTTAATCAGGACTCTTAATAAAAACATGATTACATAATAGATAATGAAAAAATCAATTTGGATCCCAACAAAAAAATAATTCAACCTATCATGAAAAGGAAACAACCAATAAATAAATCTTAGTGGGTTCTTAATAAGAATGGAACTATACTAATTCTGTAAAATCACAACCAATTACATTATATTTATTTTAGAAACTTTTCCACAAAATAATACCAACTGGAAAAATATAAGTAACTATAATTATTTAAAATTTAGTGTTCAAGTTTGGTTATTGATTTATTGGTGGATATATATGATTCAATTTTATATCTAAATTAATATTTTGAATATATAAACAAAGGAAAAGATTTATTTTTTCCTTTATAAAAATGTTAATATATTAAAAAATCTCATAAAAAATCCATCATTTCTATGGAATGATATAAAATCTCTCTTAGTACTTATTTATGGTAGTGATGATATTACAAAAAATATAGATTATAAAACAAGGATTATATCACGGGACACAATATTTCTATATAATATTCCATTTTTCACCCAAAAATGGAAATTATTATATTTTATATCTTGACTATTGAAAATAAATTTTAGTTTTAAATTTGAGAAAATAGTTAGGAATCAATCTGAAGATGATCCATAGATAGTGTAGTTTTCTATAAATTCATCCAAACAGGTTTCCAAAAAAGATTAAATTTAATCATGAAGAATCTTCAATATGTTCAATATGAATTTCACAAATTTATATAATGTTATCTATTGTATTATAGAGCATCGTGGAATTTGAATGTGATATTATCTAGATCCTCAGGAGATATCTGGATTATTAAATAACCATAGATTGAATCTATGAATATTATTGGGTCTATGTATGTAGCCTCTCAGTCACATAATAATTAAAATGCGGTGAGAAATGTTTTTTTATTGGTATAAGAATTATTAAACGAAAGAGAAAAAGTATAATTATATTAATTTGAAGTATGACATGTATACATTTAATTAATTCATTCTATGAAATGGTAATGAGGCTTTTCATATAGGAATCATGAATCGAGATGACCTCATGGTTATTATAGAATTAATTTATTATTTATCTAATGAAAAATTGATAAATTATTTCATAAGAACATTGAAAAAATTAGGGGTCATACTTCATTCAAATTTTCATATATATTTTTATTTTTCATTTAAATCATATGTATTCAACCAATTTGAATGATTAATTATCATTATATCAAGTAGGGATCATCATAAATGATAAATCATAGCCAAAAATATATAATAAACAACCCACTTTGACATTGTAGTTAGGTCATAGTCTACTAGGTATAATGAATTTCCAAGTAGGCCCCCCTATTTATTGCCAACCCACATGCCTGAAAATTTGATTGGGCTAATGAATATATCCATAATAAAAAAACATACAGTGTTATTTTTCCTTTCTTAAACACTCACTTGGAATCTTCTGTAAGGGTCTCCCATCCAAATCACTATTACAGGCCAAACACGCTTAACTATCTGGTTCTAATCGGATAGTATCCAGAAATTAAATGAGCACATTATAATAATTTAAAACACTGAATTTAAAAGATAAAAATTATGGTATAAATTACATTAAATATATATTCTATCTTTTTTTATATAAAAAATGTGTTTAATGAAGTCCAATTTTACAAATAAGAATCATCAATTTTATAACTACAATTAACCAACTTTCAATGGTGTTTTTGTATCAAATCAAAATTTTAAAAATTATATAAATATTATTTTGAAAAAATTAATTATTCGTTAAAAATGAAATACCAATTTTTCTTAAGGGTGAATTTTTCTATTTTTTAGAATTTTCATTTGGGATTTGATGTTTAAAATATTGAACATTACTTGAATACTAAATTTACGTCTAAATAAATTATAATAAAAATTATATTTTGAATGTATTTTCAAGTAAAATAATATCATGTATAAATTTACTAATAAAAAATAGTACATTTTAATCAATTTTATATATTAAATTTGATATAAAAACATTGTGAAATTTTGATCCTTTTCACATTAAAAACATATATTCTAGTACCATCTCAAAGGTTAATTTTAAAATAAATTATACAGTATATATGAATTTAATTTATGAAAATTTAATTCATATTTAGAATTGAAATAATTTATATTATATAATATTTCCACAATCATGTTTTTTAAATAATTCATTAGTGAAAATAATTAAAAATAATTAGAGTGGTTATGGTAAAAAAAATATTTAGTTAGTGGTTAAGCATTTTATATTAGGTTTAAAATGACTAAAAACATGTCCAAAACCCTTTGAATGGAATCATATATAACCTTAGTAGCTTATTATACACATTTTCTAGTTTTATGTGACATTATTCCAAGGATGTGACCCATATAATCAGTAAAATAAAGAAAAAGATAAAAAATGTCCCTTTCTCTATTTTAATATATATAATGCATAAGTTGAAGGGAATAACTAAATAGATTATGTTAAAAATATTATTTTGTAATATAAGATAGTTATTGTGAGAAATATTATTTTTCATTAATTATTTGATGTGGAATAATTATATAAAATAATAATAAATATTAATAAAAGGATTATTTAGATTATGGATATATAAATTAAATAATACGAAAAATTTTACATGTGAGTTAAATAAAATAATTAATTATTTGATAATAATTTTTAGATTAATATAAAAATAATACCATTGTTAAATAATTATATTTTAATAAAAATTGTCTCTGATTATTAAATTTTAAAATTAAATTATTAGAAGTGAAATATAACTTAATGTTTTTTATAATAAATTGTATTTTACACTATGATTTAAAATTAAAAAAATCATATCATCAATAATGTTTTTAAATTTAAATAAATTTTGAATATGTTCAATTCATTGACAAATTTATCTTTTATATTTATCACAACTAACCCTAAATAATATATACAATGTTGGAATTGTTAGGGTTCAAGAATTATTTATTTGTGTTACATAAACATATATTAATAATAAATTTTTAATTGACATAAGATATATTTATTATAAATTCGGTTTCATATTTATAATTAATTTTTATAAATTTTCTTTTATTTCTAACATTCATATAAACGTAATGGATTAACTAAATATCTATGAAAACCATTTATCTTTTTGAACAACAAAATTGAAAAAATATGAAAACATATGAGTTAAGGAAAAAATGATGAAAAATTTATTTATTTTGTTTTTTGGATGTTTCAACCATCCAATGAATCCATAATCGATGTTATTATTCATCTTTTGATGCTCATGAGGTAATAAAGACGTCCAATTATTTTTTACCTTATTTTATTTACAAGAATTCAACTCCTCCATCACTATAATATGGTATTCACTCTTAGATATTCATAACAACTAAAAATCTATTAGGATCAATACAACCCTAATAAAATATCTTCCCAAGATCAATTATATAATAATTAAATCCTCACATTGTTCATAAATTTATCAATTTATGTCCATTTGTTCAAACCAAATAAAGTTACACAAATTAAAGGTAATTTTCAATGACGTGCATTTTTATATTTGTATTCTTATCCACCCCATTAAGTTAATATTATATCATATAATCCCTTTATAAATTTTATACCGTAGTGGATTCTATAATATATTTTATGTATATGGAAGGTTTCCACCTCACGAAGTGATGTGAAATGTTTTTCATAAATATGTTACATGAAAGATAATAAGTATAAATATAATAAATTTATATTATATAAACAATATAAATAAGATATTTTTTTATTTTTATTTTTCCTAAATATAATATATTATTTTTATCATAGCTTTTCTCTCACCAAAAAAGTGATAACGTCATTCTTGGAAGTGTGGACTACCACATCCTAGAAGTGATTTAAATTATTTTATATAACAAGAAATATATATTAGTATATATAATTAACTATAATATAATAAATGAAAATATATTCATTTTTAATGATATCATATTACTTATTATATTTCAATAATTATCATTGAAATGTGGAACTGTTACTCTTTCATACGTTTGACCATCAATTTTCGTGATTTTGACATTGGTTCTTTTTTCGTAACCATCCTTTTTAATCAATTTCAACTATATAATTGGTGTATAAATACTTTACTTATTTAAATTTTTTATTGTAATTTTTTTAATATAATGACATTTTTTACTATTGTGAACGTACTAAATTCATTTTGAGCCATTAACCGAATATGGTCAAAACGTATAACATAAATATAATAGATAATGTAATTGAATATAAATTTCAAAAAAATTAAATAAAAGTAATAGTAATCTATAAAATATTTATGAATTATGTAAATAATATATATAAATATATTATTTAGGATGATGAATAACATGCATGATGAATGAGACTCAACGTAATGGGTTTTGTTGTCTCACATTTATTTTTTGAGACATATTAAATATTTAACAAAATTAGTTGTTGTGTTGTGTATATGATTCCCAATAATTTATTTTATTATTACAATACAAAAAATTATATGGATTTAAATATCTCTTTTTTTATATCACCTTCATAGGGATTATAGTTTCAATGTAACTATTAAGGTAATCAAATTTTGTCTAAATTTTCCTTAATTGAGGTGTCTGTTATGATATAAACATATATTATTTAATGAGTTGTATATAATTATCCATTTACATGTTATATAATTTAATTATATCAAATATTTAATATGTGTCATTTAGAAATATTATTTCATGGGGATGTTGGTTCAATGTTTTTTTATAGGCAAGAATCTTTTCTTATAATCTCAAAATTTATTAGGATTATGTACAATTATATATCCATGTTTGAAGTATTATTATTATAATTAAATTTATTATTCAATGGAAATTATTGATACTTAAATTTACATTCAATATCATATCCACTATTTGGAATATAGAATGTTTTTGAAAGCGTTTTAAGAGTAAATGACTTTATTTGTCCCTATAGTTATAAATCTAGGATCCTTCAAATAAATTAATTTCTGAAAATGTTTTATTAATTATTTTAAATTATATTTGAAGATAATTTTTATAGGAAATAATAATTATTAATTATTTATAATGTAGTTTAAATTATTGACCACACTCCATTTTTAGGTTTTCATGTTATTTTTATTGATATTTTTTCTAAATGTTTTGTATTTGAAAAAATTTTCATCAAAATAAAAAACTTTATTCCAAAAAATATTATAATTATCTCTTAAATTAATTTCCAACTATAAAAATCAAAAAACAATGTTAATAATTATCCTCTGATTTGGAAATTATTTTATTAATACATCATCATTTGTTATCATGATTTAATAATATTTTATCAAAGTGATTGTTATGAAATTAAGTTCTTTTCAAGAGGTTAATCATGTTCCCAATATATTCTTTCACAACACATTTATTTTATATGATATAATATTTTCATTAAAAGGTTATTTTTTATTAATATTTTATAGTTAAATTAATGATTTTATTTATTATTATTATTTAATGGTAATTGGACAATTTCGACAAGGTTACATGATAAACTAAAGACGGGTGGCACCATAAAAAACCAGGGTTCAGTTGGTCCATGATAGCCCTTTTGAAAATTTGTTATAGAAGTTTTCTATATGGGTTTTCCATTGGTAATAGGGATTATAAGAGTTAGTTTAAATTATTTCCAAACACATGTAAATGTTTTATTTTTCTTCATGATATGTGTTTATAATGTTCACCATGGTCGATATTGATATCAATATGATCATGATTTTTAATTTTTATGAATCCATAATTTCTAAATTTTTCATATTATTTGATACATCTATATATGAGTATTCATCAAATTATGATTCCATGATTCACTGATTCACATATATTATGTCCACAAAACATTATGAATTTTTATTATCATTAATGAATTTAAATTATAAAATCATATCATTAGCTTAGATGATAACTTGAGACAAACCTTTTATTTCTTCATTTCCACAAGTTATAAATATTTTGGATGAATGATTTATATCTATAAAGGATTTAAAAAGAATTATGATCATGACATAATGGAAAATAATAATCATTTGGGTAAATGGTATAAACTATCCTTTGAAAACATAGGTAATGTATATAATGGAGTTTTCCAAATTCGATAAAATTATCCTAAAAGGTCCACTATAATTTATTTGATCCATGTTTAATATTTTAGGATTATTATTTTTGATCTAAAAATGGGTCGCAATTACTATTATCATATGAATGAATATATAGTTATGGATTTCAGCACATGGTTTAGTGTTTTGGGTACTGGGAAGTAATAGCGGTTTTCAAAGGAAAGGTTTAACTGAATTTGTAGATTAAGATTTTATAATGTAATTTTATCTTTACATTTATGGAAATCCCGACACTTCAACCAAGATTTAAATTTTAGTGACATAATATTTTATATTTTTATGTATTTAATATTTTTAGGTTATTAATGAAAATTGTTTGGAGCTGTTTTTTGGGATTTTTTATTTAAAAACCTTATAATCAATATTAATTATTATTTAAGGAGGAATTAGATTAAAATTTAAATGACTAAAATGTAAAAACATGTATTATTTGTCAAAACCATAAACTATTTCAAGGTGGTGTGGCTTGAACCCTATACTGAAGGAAGAAAAGTTTTTCATGCCAAAAAGAAGTAATGCATGACGTCTTAGTTATTAAGAAATTTTTTAGGTTGAGAATATTTTTATTTTAGAAAATTATTGTGTTTTACTAAAAAACTATTGGTCTATTTATATTATCAGAATATATGATCAAATCATTATATTCATTATTTTTAGTAATCTAATATAAAATATTTGAAAAAATTTACATATAATGATATATTGAGTTCATAAAAAATGGGCTATTTTTATAAGAGGACCAACAATGGAAATAAGATTCATAACAAATGGGCTATTTTTGTCGAATATATTTCCAAACTAAATTCACCAAAAAATCAGTTTCCATTCATGAGACATCGATTTTCACATATATTCAATGAAAAATATAGTTGAAAAGCACCATAATCCTACTATCGTCACACAAATATCTATGGAAAATGTTCCCAAGCCTTAAAAAAACCAAATAATTTTGAAACATTAGAGTATGTTAAAGAAAACTATCAAAAACATTCTCTATTGGGAAGTCATTATTCATATGGAATTCATAAGTTTATCCGATGTGGTACAACTTATGACCATTGTAGTTACATGGTGACCCAGTCCATATCTATGAAAATATATTCCTTTCATGAGAAGTATATCAAAATGTTTATGGGACCGACAAAATATACCATTACACTATCTTTTAAACCACATGTTCTAATGATTAACCTGTCAATATAATTATCTGATCGCAACCAATTCCAAAAATTTGGAAGAAACTACATATTCAAAAGGCATAAAGCTTCATTGAACCCTTGTGTTAAATTTGAATGATTTTGAAGGTTGTTAAATAGATCTGATACATTGTGGTTAAGAGAAATATAAGGGAATGAAGTAATCAACTCAGTGTTGGAGAAAGGGAAGAATGATTTAGATTTCACTAATTTGAAGCACATCGAAGCCCCCCCCCCCCTCCGATGGGGTGGGGAGGTACTAGATCATTAGCCACCTCAGTTATAGAAAGGAATCTACTTTGGAATAGAACCCACTTGACAAAACCTATTGTCAATAGAACTTCATAGTATAGAGGGTAAATGAATTCCTCAACATTAAGAGAAGGATCCAGATGAAATTATGATATTATTAAAATCATGTATAATGATATCAATGACCATTTTAATTCATCTATTATTATTTTTTGACTATTAACTACTCTTAATCGCTCACTTTGTAGTTATCGATGATCTCAATTTCTTTATATCCTTATTTGGAATATACCTTTTTCATCCAGTCCCATATCATCACATTTCATTAATAATATCTTATGTAGAAATTGACTAACTTGTTATTCAATATGGCCATCATAATTACCTTTAAATTGTATCAATAATATGTTTAAGGAACCTTTTTTATGATGTGTGCTCACAATAATAGTATATTGCAATGTCCAACCGGAGAAAACAAAGATAAATTTTAAATTTTGAGGAGTTAATTTTTTAAAGGGGGATATGTAAGGAATAGAGAATTTAAAATAATAATATAATTAAACATATTATTGAAATATCATGTTTATCATGTGTTATATGTAACAATGAGTTTTATAAAATCTTATATTATAAATAAGAAGGTTTATTTTTTAAAAGGAAAGTTTTATTCCTTTTAATGTCAAAAATATTTTGCAACCAAATTTATAATATTTATAAATATTATTTTAAAAATTAAATTAAATATGTTTAAAATGAATTAAAATTTTAACCTAGGAATATTTTATGTTGTTCTTTATAGAAGAATAATTTTTTTATCTTGTCATAAATATTTATTATAAATTTAAAATTGACTTTTTGATTAAATATTTTATAATGTGAATTTATATTATAAATTAGTTTTCAAGTAAAAAAAATCAATTATAAATCTTCTAATCTAATTTAGTTCATTTTAATCAATTTCATATTGAAATTTGATATAAAATCATTGTGATCATTTGAAATTTTCCATGTTAAAAACTAGTTTTACCATCCCCTTTCTATGATTAATTTAAAATTATATTCTTCTACTTTTGTTAAATTAATATTTGAAAAATAGATTTCATTTTTGGAATTATAATAATTTATATAATCTAATAAGGTAAAATTAATATTTTTACCAACATGATTGATGAATTTTATTAAATAAAATTACAACAATTGCGTAAAAAAATATTACATCAGGGTTTAAATTATAATATTAACTGTACATGTAGGATCCATGAAATTATGGAGGAATTGTATTTTCAAAATTACTGTTTTGATTTCTTCATTTTATCTAATTAAATGTTTACCGGTTTTATAAAGATTCTCGGTAGTGTTCATGGGGTTTGAGAGATGAAGGAATGGGAAATCAGGACATCCTTTGCATGATTCAGGATTGGAACACAGTTTATTTAAACCCATAAATGGGGAAAGCTATACCATGTCACCTTTGATATCGGAATATAGTGAGACCAGATCACATTTTTTCAAACCATGTGGTATTCCTAGGTTATTGTGAGACTTATTCCCCTCTTGGACTGAGAGAAGCGCACAGTTTGAAAAAACATTCAGAAAAAAATATATGGCCCATTAAAAAGCGGTAAAATACCATTTTTCCCTTGGGTTTTAATTATTATTTATAATTTAAAACCTAATTTATTCAATTTTATCCTATGTTACGAGACAATTTTCCCAAATCCTCTTGTGGATTAGCCACCTTCGATTCTAGGTTGTTTGGAGCTCCGTTAGTCTTGGGTTGATGTTCCACTTATGTATAATGCTCACATTTGTTCTCTTTTCATAATTATAGATTTTTGATACTTTCTTATTCCTCAGATGTCATAAAATTGGCTTTTAAAAGTATATATTATGTTGGGGCCTTAAGTAATTATTGAATCTAGATCTATGGATTATGTTATGAGAGTTTTCTTTTATGGATTTGAGGCCAGTGGCCTAAAAGTTGTATCAAAAATATTTTATAGTCGATATGTACATTGTTGTTTGGGGTATTGAATCTAACAAGATGTGAATTTTATTTCATTATATTTATTGGGTTAAATGGTTAACTAAATTATCATTTATACCCTCATTATCCCAATGGGATGTGACGATATTGATTAGACTTTTTACAACCTCCCATGAGGTGTGCCAATATTCCCGAATAAGTAAAATTTTAATGTGTATCCTAAAGATCAATTTTGTTGAAATATAGCCAATTAGGAATATTTTAAATGATTTTTCAAATTCTTAAAAGTAACTAATAGTAGTTCTGTCTAGTCATTCAAAATAGAATAACGGATTATTCAGAAATAAGAGTAAAATGGTTAAATGCAATAAAGTGAATGCGTTGAATGAATTATGTGTTTAAAAATGAATTTTGTATATTGGATAATATATATGCATTGATGAATTATGTGAAATGGGTGATGGATGTAAATTATTAAATTGGATAAATGGTTAATCATATAAAATGGAAAATGGGATAAATGGGTTATTCTACATAGCTGGTACATGACGTAAATGGTTTAGCATTGATGATGTTATGTGTACTAAATGAAATATAAATTGTGACCATTATATGTATTGATTGTGTGTGATTTTTGATTTGTCATATGTGGTGAATGGCTAATTGTGTATGTTTACATCGTTATTGGTGTGGGATAATGGACTGATGCTCCTCCCATGGGTGAGTTTGGACTAACACTCTAAAACCCAGCCCTAGAATTCACGAGTTAATGATTTAGACTAAGTAAATATACTCTTAATGGATGCATTTATTGATAATACCGAGATCATGTATCCAAGGATTGTGTGATATAATTGTTTATGAAATGATTACCCATACTATGATATGGAACTTGATTATCCCCTCATGCCTGCGAATTGATTAGTATAGACCTTAGTGTAAATGATGTGGATTACCAACCCATGGAATAATTAATGAAAATAGATTACGTGAATATTTTGAAATAATGGTGCCCATGTTTTTTTTGTTATATTTTCATTTTCCATTACATTGATGGACTATCTATTTATAATGGTAATTTTGTAGAAATATTTTTTGGGGGCATACTGAGTTTTACTCACACCCTACATGGGAGTTATTAGGATCCTGAAAATATTCCATGGTTGTTGACCAGGATAAGGAAAAAATTCATATTATAGGAAGTTCAGTTGTTCTTAGTATGTGTAAATAAGAGGATCCAGAAGTTGATACATGACCCATTATGGATTTTATTTATTTCTATATTTTTTGTTTTTTTGTCATTATTTTCGATGTTATCATGACATAGGATAATTATTATTGGTTGTGGTTGTTACTCTATTTGGGAAAAGGGTAGTAATTCATTTTAATAAATTATTATTTATTTTTCATTCATTTCATATGTTATGTAAATTACTGTAATATATTCAATAGGTTATAAAATCCCCATCTAATCAATTAAAAACTTATAGAGAGTCGAAAACATCTAGCATATGGAGAGGTGTGCCTGAGGTCATTTCCAATCCAGACAGAGAGAACATGTTTATTGGAATTCAGGTTGGGGACAATAAATAGTGGAATTAGAGTAGTTTTATTCTATGGTATTAGTACTTGATGATGGAATGTGTTATATGATTAAATGGCATTCCTTGAAAATTCTCTCATTCATGGAATTAGTTATCCCATATATGAGGGAAAATCCATGTACAAAGTGTGGGAATTGTATTTCTTGATGTGTGTAGTTAAGGTAGATTGTTATTTAAATATTGGGTGATGCAGTTGTTGTATGATGTAACATTTTATGGTAAATTTCTAATGGATGTAATAGAATGAGGGTTTTAAATCTTTCATCATGTTATGAACCCAAGGATATATGGGCATGCTTTATGACAGTCCAACATGGAATTGATTTGTGGCACATTAATGGTGGAATTCATTTAATATTGATTATGTATTTGATGAATGTAATTTCTAATAAAAATGAAGTGAATGGTTAAATAGAAACAAGGTGAATTATTCGTAAAATATTATGACTAGTAAAAGGGTGAAAAGCAGTTTAAAACACAATGGTGGTAATTTTTGAAGATGTATTACGAAATCCTATATGACAGTGTGTGGAATGGGCAATTCTTCCCTAGAGAAGGGCATCACTTGTAAAAATTTTGTTGTTGGGTGTATTGTGTTTTGAGGTATGTGACTAGAATTATAGGATGATGGAACGATGATGTCATATACTCTTTGAGTAATACTATAATTTCTCTAAGAACACTCCAAAAAAAGAGGAGTAATAAAAAACATTGGTTCAAGATGACCTTTAGGCAAAGATGTTTCATGAAAACATCCCTCATTTTATATAGATGATGGAAAGGGTCCTACAGTGGGTTTTTATGAGTATGTATGAATTGAAACGCTAGTTTTAGATACAACATCTTCATACTTTTTTTCGAGTGGTTGGACCTAATGCAGTTAAATTATTTCTAAATCCTATCCAAATAATTATTGATCACTTAGAGATGCATCCTATGAATTGTGTCAATAATACCGCTTACATTCTATAGAATTTTTGAAAATCATTGGTGTCATATATTGGTATATACTAAACATTGGATGATATTTTATGTAAATAATTACAATAGATGTTTCTAGGGATATTAGTTATAGAGGCCATTAGGTAAGAGAAGGCTGAAATTTTTATGAAACTAACCCAGGGGTTTTTGCTGGTGCTGGAGTATTCTTAGTACACAATAACATGAAATTCTTCATCGTAACATTTTTAGGGGAATATGGAGCTATATAAAGTAATTTATAGGATGAACATTGATATTAGATAAAGTCACATGAAAATATATTACATTTAATGAGGTTTTCGGAATTAGTTGATAATTTATCATATTTTAGAAGGGTTCTTTTAGTATTCTATTGGTGATAGGAATGTAGTTATAGTTTGGTAAACTAGTGGTGTGTCTTCTAATTGAATTAAGTTCCACATTGAGTGCTTACAAAATAGAAATAGTGGATAGAATATTCTAAAATTGGAACCAACCTCATAGTGTATTAATCGAAATAAATGATATCATTCTGGCAGGACATGTCAAATGAAAAAATAGTGTCCATGACCACGAGATGTGTACTAAGTGTTTTGTTGTTTGAGGAATGTTTAGGGGTTCTATAGGAACCCTCAAAAAATGGGTACTGGTGGGGCACCAAATCTGATGCATAGTGTTGTTTGGAAGTCAGATACACCATATCAGGTAAGAAACTTAAGATCCTTTGGTCATAGTTGTGATGGTAATGGAAAGGTACTCTTGGAAGGGATCAACCATATTAGTAGGTTCGTGAAACACCAAGAACTAATAATAAATCCCACGGTGCAGGTGTATGTAATCTTTATATTATTGAGTCTACAACAAGAGGTTGAAAGGCTAGACCAACAGCTGTTCAATGTACGATTCATATTTCATCCACACTTTCAAATTATTTATTTGATACATGTGCTTCAAATTTTGTTATAAATATTATTTTTTGTGTTTCCCTAGTGGTGGAAGTTGTGTGTGAGGTCATGTCAATTGATGAAAATTTAGGAGTGCAAATAGAAAATATTTTTCACTATAATGTTTTTTCCTCTATATGTTGGTATGTACATTATTGGGATGTCAATATTCTAGAGATTTCATGTATTGACAAGATATTGGACATGCATTAGAAATGATTGTACCAATATCATGTTCAATATTACAATTATAGAGTGTGATTGTCATCTCTATAAAGGAATAATTACATTCATCTTGTGTAATGGGATGTTAAGGAATGTAATGCAGTGATAATTATTTCGGCATTTGGGTGAACTCACAACCCAATTATCTTATCGTATGCTTGATGACAGAGGAGTATAACAACCCTTCATTCCTCCTTCAGTGGATTAGTTTCAATATGTCTTTATTGAGGACTTATTTGGGTATTATACCAATAGGGATGTCAATTCCAAAAGATAGTTCCATTTTAGATCCAATATAGTGTTCATTAAACCAAATATAATTGAGTAATAGAACTCTATTAACATATAACCTACTTTGATGAATTTTAGAACATAGTGCTTATTCTTTATAACACATCACCTTGGGTATATTCATAGTTGTTTTCTAATATGGATGTTGGATCATTGCAGATATTTGTTGATTATAAGAACATGAATTAGAAAATAGTGTGGAATAGATATTGTATTCTTTAAAACGATGATGTTTTTACCAGATTAGAGGTTCTTTAGTGTTCTTGACAATTTATTTGAGTTTGGGATAATTTACATGGAGGGTGATACCAACTAATGCCCAATAGAATATCCTTAAGAGAATCCATGTTTTTTACATGTTTCTATTTATTTTTTTGGGGTGACCAATTATCTAGCCATGTTTATGGCCCTAATGAACCAAATCATTAACACATACATAGATCAGATTGTAGTTTTCCTTGTTGATGATATCTTTATTCACACTAATACTCGATAATATCATTCCAAACATCATAAAATAATCTGGATAATTATAAGAGATCATAGGATGTATGCCACGATATACAAATTTCATTTTTGGATCTATATATTCATTTATTTTTTAATATAATCATATAGGATGGGTTCCTAGTGGTCCTAGAGAATGTTCAAGAAATTGTTCTTTTCGAGTACCCCAAGAATGATTCTGATGTCTGATGTTTTTTACGTTTGGTCAGCTATTACCAATGATTTAATCAACAAATTTTTATAGTTTGGATACCCAAATTGTATTTTTTTCGATGGAGGGAACCATTTTTGAATAGCCTTTTGAATGTGAGAATTCATTCCATTTGATAAATAAGTGGTTGACTACCCCAACGATTATGATCATAACTTATCTTGGAAAGGATTTTACATTGCTTTGTGACACATCCATTGATGGGAAAGTATAAGTGTTGATGAATTATGAATGGGTTGTAGTATATAGTTTAAGATAGTTTTGAGAAAATGAATGAAATTTCCCTGCTCATTATATTAAATTGGTTGTAGTGGTATAAACCTTGGTTTTTGGGATCACTACATGCAGTGAGAATGGATTGCCATGTATACAGGTTATAAAATCCAAAATAAAATATTTTATCAACATGATCTGTATCATCATTATAAAAGGTTTTTCAGGTACATGAAACCGTTTGATTGTGATATAACATACACGATGGTAAGGGGAAATGTTTTGTATATGATTTTAGTTGGATGTCAAAAAATCACACAGTTCAAGAATCATGTTCTGAGTGGGGAATAATAGAGCTGTGTGTTGTCATACATATGTAGGTACATGATGGGAATGTGAATATAACCCTTTAATACATGGAAGTTATAAATAATTTTATAATACTGATATAGAAGAGGAATTTTTATGATCCATAGAATTTTTTTAAAAAAAGTATTAATGGTGGGGAGTAACCTTTTGGTTTGATTATTTGTGATTATGGGATAGTACATGTTTATGTCTTTATTATGGTATCATCATGTTAATGGGAAGAGTTAATGGGAACTTTATATGAATCAAAGTGTATAGTGAATCATGTATTTAAAAAAATGTAAAAATATCTATGCAAGAAGTATTTGGTGGCCAGTGATGATGAAAGAGTTCTCATGTTTTGCAGCACAATGTATAACCGTTTATTTGTGAATGTCTATCATCAGTGGTCAAGTTGTTTGTTGCAGAAATTTCCCATTCAAAAATAGAAATGGGATGATGTGATGATGTATTTCATGGTGTGTATCACACGGATTCTTTCGAAGAAGGATATAATATGGGTAGTTGTGGAATAGTGGTCTTTCATTTCTCATATCATTCTTATTCTAGAGACATAAAAAATGGACCACTTTGTTGTGTTTTATAATTGAGAGGTAACATAGATTGCTATGGTGTCATGAACTAATGTTTTGGATCCTAACATGTGTTTCAGATTTTCCTTCTATAAGGTATTATATAAGGAACTCGGTACCCATGTGTAATTTATTTCAACTTTCCACCCATAGAAGGATTAGGTATTGGAAATTATTATTCGTGTATTAGGGTAAATGTTGATTGTGTGCATCAAAAATTTTGGTGGATCATTGGAAAATCAATTATCACTTAACATGTATTCCAATAAAAAAGAGTTACAAGAATTTTCTTCTTATGGAACCATTTGGGGAACTCGTTGGTAGACTGTGCATATCTATATTATGTTGGATTTAGGCAAGGAAATTAAATTTTTTTTTGACTGAATTTTATGTATGGGATGTTGAAGGAGATTAAAATTATTTGAAAATACATATATAAGATTAATGCTAATAGAAATTTATATGTGGATCTCAATATTTGACCACTAGAGTTTAGGTTGGTTGATCAAGTGTTTTATTAGGTTCTGTCAAGGATGGGTAACTATCGGATTCAAAAATAATGAATATTGGAACCCTAGTACATTGGGATGTTTGAGACTATGGAGGGGATCACACTAGTGGATTTATAATTAGGAATTCCATTGTATTATATTAGTTTTAATTATATTTTTCACGTGTCATAGATTCTCATGTATCAACACCAAATACCTCATGTGATTGATGTTGAGGATGTTAAACTTGAGGCTGATGAACCCATTGAGGAGAATCTTATTTTTTTGTGGATCATAGTGATAATTTATTATAGGTAATGATTATTCCTTTTGTTCAAGTGTTTTGAAAGAATGGAATCGCATAGGAATGGACTTTTGATAGAGAGTCATATATGAAGGCCTGGTAGACTGATCACATTGCTTTAAAGCTCATTGATGCTTGGAAGTGTAGCTCGGGGGAAGAGTAGTTATAACATGGGTATGTTTTATTATCCCTATCATATTGGATGTATGTTCATGTTTCAATTTTGTTTTTAATACCTTATAGATGTCCAAATAAAAATTTACCATGTGTATGAGTAATATCAAGGGTGTTATTGGGGTTTCAGACCTGAATGAATGGGAAATATACCCATCTTGTGCATGAAACATGGTCAGAATGTGGAAAGTGTAAATCATTTAATGGGGAAAGTCGAATATTTCATGAATATATGGAGACATTTAGATCACCATTTTTTGTATATTAAATTTATGAGTCCATATAATTCTCCCCATAGTTATCATTTCTAGTTTATAGCTTGTGGGTTCATTATTATTCATCATAATCCATAAACCCCTCTATTTAATGTGTTTCATATGTTGGGGCAATATAGTTTGGTTAAATGTGAAATAAGGATAAATTTATGTGATCATTCAATTACTAATTCGTGGAATGTGGCTAAAAATTTATATCCCATAGTTTTAATAAAGATTTCAGCATGAGTATGTGTGATTTTGTTTACTTCTTGATGTGAATTTCATAAAATTAGAACTATTTGGTAAAATATATGGTTAAATATTGATTTAGAACATCACTGTAAAGACCCATAAATTTCAAGGAAATTTTTTTCTTAATTTTCTATGGAATTTTACAAGAACGCAGTTTGTGACGGCACCTGATTCTGAGGCCCGGTGTGCTTGGAATCATTTTCCGAAGTTTGGCTCGGGTACGTTCAGTGAACGGATGAGTGGGTTTTTCTAACTTTTGAACCAGTGCCCGGAATCGAATTTTGAGGGCACCGATGAAATCGCAGCGCTGGTAATTTATTAGAAACGCCTCTTCCGGAATTGCGTTTTCTCGGGTGTGGTTTTTAATTTTTGGGCTTAAATTATAGAAATAAAATAATTTGTTCGACAAACTTTATTTTATTTCACTTAAGCCACTTGAAGACACTTGAAAGCCACTTAAACTGAGTTGAAACAGATAGGGTATTATCCAAAAATATCTTACCCCCTTGGTAGGATATTTTTGAGGTGTGGCCCGCACGAGCCCCTCCGTTTCTTTCCGCTAAGTAACGCACCCGCAAAAAAACGTCATTATGAAAGTCAACTAACGTGTTTTCTTAAATCCATAATGCACCATTTAATTGGGAGGTTTATTTCGTGAATTAAATGGGTGGTTTCTATCGTTGAATTAATTCAACAAATTTACGGGTCATTACTTACCTTTTTTGTTTGTTGGTGTAATAATAAAATAAGACCAACAAGTCTTTTTGGAGGATTACTCGATGAGAGGTTTTTTCAGAGTTCTTGAGCCTTCATCCTTCTACACGATGAACGCGAAGAACGTGAAGAACGTGAAGAACGCCGTCCTCCGATGAAGAATGCCGAACCCGCGGAAGTCGACGACACGACGCCGTGTTCCGCGACACCGACGTTCCCTTCCTGCAACGTTCTTCTGCGACGTCTCTTACTACGCAACGAAATCATCGATCAGCTGTTTGAGGTAAGAGACTTCAGGAATCTCTTAAATCACCCATGTGTTTTTCTTTAACAAAACACGGATTTTATTTTATATAATTAAATTAAATCTGTTGTTTCTTGTTCCGTTGAGTTCTCCGACTCAACGCCGGATTCCGCGACGACGCGACACCCTTCCGCGACGACACGACAATCCCCTCCTTCGGCGACAAACAAATCCGAGAAGAACGTGCATGCAGCGACGACTACAAGGTAGGGGTTGTTGTGAATAATTCCTTTTTCCCGATATCGTTTCTTTTAAAAGTGAAGAACCGGACAATAAGAACAATTTTAATACATTAAAATTGTTGATTCATGTGTTGAATATATTTCTCCCGTTTTTTATCTCTAACGCGGAGGGTGTGGGCCAAACGAACACGGCCCGACAACCCTCTGCCATTCTTCGTTGTTGTGAGGATTTGACGGGAGATGACGGAACGCACCGCAACAGAAGTTTGATGTTTCTGCAGTGAAGAACGATTCTCGGGAGGGACAACGGCGCAGACGGGAAGGACAACGGACCACTGGAGAGACTCTGGTGGCCCGCGGAAGCCGGCGGTGGCGCCCCGGCGCGCCGCCGGAAGAACCGCCGCGGCTTCGGCCGGAGGCGGCGGTGCCCGCTGACCCGCGGCCGCGCGGGTCCGCTGCGCGCGGGATGCGGCTAAAGCCGCGTCCAGGTGTCCAGGGAGACACCACGCGGGTGCCGCGGGGTTGTCATGCGGGGGCGGCGGCTCCCCAACCCCCCCCCCCCCCCGCGTCACTCAGGTCGTCCTGGGAAACACCCCGCGGGTGCCGCGGGGGTGTCACGCGGGGGCGGCGGCTCCCCCCCCCCCCCCCCCCGCGTCGCGCGACCGCTCCGGCCGGGTCGGCCCGGGCCCAGACCCCCCGTCTTCGGACCGTTTCGGTAAATGCCCATAACATGAGCTACGAGCCTCTGAATGACGCGCCGTCAGTGGAAACGCGATCCTTGGATCGAGATGGTCATTTCGGTATATCACACTCAAGGATTCATAATACTTTGAGTTCGGCCGGGTTGGTTCGTACACGAAACTAACCGGGCCCTCAGAGCGGAAACACTCATATCTTGAGCTACGAACGTCTGATCGACGTGGCATCAATTTCGTTGAATTCCTCTAAGTGATACTGATCTTTTGGCATACTCCTCCGAAGGTTTGGACGCATGTGGAGTACGGTCGGGTTGGTTTTGCCTTAAAAACCAACCGGGCCCCTGAACGAAAAAGCCAATAACTCTCAGACCGGGCGTCCGATTGACGCGCCGTATGCGACGTTGAGTTCCTGTTGATGATACGGAACTTTTGGATACATCAACTTCGGACATTGTGTCAATTGTTGTATCAGCCTCTCGGCTCGTGGAGCGGACCCTCCCGAACGAGCTTGATGCGTGCGGGAACCCTACTGTTGGCTGCCACTGCTACTTCGACAGCGATGACCATGCAGAGATCCTCAGGGGACTACGGTGACGACCGTGCAGAGATCCTTAGTGTACTGCGACAATGACTCTGCATATATCCTCAGTGGACTGCGACGACTACTGCACTCAGCGATCCTACGTGGATCAGTGCTTCAGGTCCTGTGTGGGCCCGATCCTGTGTGGGTCTGATCCTGTGTGGGTCAGCGCTTAGTGGTTCTGTGTGAGCCAGCGCCTACAGGTCCTGTGTGGGCCCGATCCTGTGTGGGTCTTTGAGGGGGTTTGTACCTATCGATCCATTGTGGGTCCGACGACTTAGATGGTCAGTGATCATCTTTATCATCATCCGAAGAAGTATACCTGTGGGAGCTGAATCCTGTTTACTCTCCTTTGTGGATTGTGTTGAGCAATCCTATGTGGATTACTGTTTACACTCCTTTGTTGATTTTGTTTTGCTATCCTGTGTGGGTATACGTTTTTGCTTTCCTGTGTGGACTGGGTTGTGCTTGGGCTTCGACGTTGGAGCCGAATGGGAATTGATGACTTAGGTATATGTATGGGAATATACCTAAGTAGTGTCGGTTGTTACTTCGTGATTGTATCTTTCCTTTGTGGATTATCCTTTGTGTATGTAGGGAGACCTTCGGGGGTCTCGGGGTCCCTAATGAGTAGCTTATACTCAGCCCTGCACGGGTTATGCCTGCACTACGTTGTGTTGGTTGCAGACGACGGACATCGCTGATCGTGGTGGAGGTGTGCGGAGCAGGAGAGTACCTGGAGGTGGACCACTGGGCGGGACGTACTTGGAGCGTTCAGGTGGACCCGAGGAGCAGTGGAGGCTATCTGTAACCACCCTTCAGGTGGGACTCCCAGAGGACGGCTCGACGCTGCGGATTTTCTTTTCAGTTGCTGTTTTTCCCTTTCTGTTGTACTTTACAGTTTGGCTTGTATTTCCGGCCCCTTTTACTTTAGCACAGTTTGTTATAGTTTTACTTAGTGTTTACTTTTCCGCATGCATACTATGTGGTGCTTTTTTACTTTTCAAAGGCAATGCCTTCCCTTTTTGTTGGGATTTACGCCTTGGTGCTAGTCGCTAGCCCCTGGCCTATCGAAGGCGGGCTTGGGGTAGTCACGGCATGGGCCCCGAGGACGGGTCCTGACAAATTGTTATCAGAGGAGTTTCGTTCTACCGCAGACTCTGATCTTTCTTCTATGTGAAGAAATAGTGTTTAGCATATTGGGTGTGGTTACTAGTCTAGGGAGTCCGGTGTTGGTGCGGTGGTCGACATATCCATACACTAGGACCCTGACTTCTGATTTCCGACTTAATGCACGAAAACATTGATTGCATGTGTGTTTCATGTTATCGTTGTGATTACTTTTGTCAGCTCACCAGGTATACTGTTCTGACCATGGCGCACTTGTTTCCTTTTTAGGATGGCCCGACGACAGCAGCCAGCTAGGGTTCCGAGAGTAGAGCGCGACGACAGCCCGCCGAGCGACGAGGCCTCGGTACATGGCCCGTTGACAGCAGAGGCACCGGCGATACCTTAACCCGCTGGGCCCCCGATGCTTCTAGCACCGACCGCTGACGATGCACGACGCCTTGGAGCTCTGCATGAGTTCCAGCGCCAGTGACCACCCAAGTTCTGTGGGGAGACAGACCCCCAAGCAGCCGAGGACTGGCTGGAGGCGGTCATTCGGGTTTTCAGGCTAGTGAGGACACCAATAGACATCATGGTGATCCTCGCGGTGAGCCTACTGCACGCAGCAGCAGGACGATGGTGGAGCTTGATGATCCAGGTACACGATGAGGCATCTATTATATGGACAGACATCGAGATCCACTACCGCTCAGAGTTCGTCCCAGCCACCATCCGTGCGGTGCGCATTCAGGAGCTTCTTCAGCTGCGGCATGGCTGCTTGACGGTCGCCCAGTACTCGGCGAGGTTCACCGATCTTTCTCACTACTCGACTGACATGGTACGAGACCCATTCATCCGGGCCCGGACCATCGATCAGGGATAGAGACATGAGATTAGGGCATCGCTGATCTCCCTCAGCATCCGGACCCAGGCTGGAGTGCTAGAGCGAGCCCTTCTGATCGAGAGCTTTCTGGCTGAGTCCACAGCGAGACCTACCGCAGGGCGGCAGGTTGAAGAGTGTTTGGCAGCTGGTAGCCGACGGATGACTCAGGGATCCAGGCAGACCAGACCCTCTCGTAGACGACCTCAGGACACTGGCTTAGCAGTGCGGGGCACATAGCGCGGAGCTAGTCTTCTGAGAGGCAGGCAGTGCTACTCGTGCGGTGGGCAGGGCCACATGGCTCGTGACTGCCCGACCCGCCGTACCGAGGAGCAGCAGACGGTGGAGGGGCCACCCTGGCAGAGGCAGAGGGTCGACCGTGGTGGTCCGCAGGGAGGAGGCGGATGAGCCAGAAGAGCTGGACGAGCAACAGGTGGTGGGCGAGGCTTTGAGGCTCTGCCACAACCACAACCAGGAGGCCCGCCCCGACCACAGGGGGCTGGCGGGCAGAGACAGGCAGAGCTCCAGGCAGCGGAGGCCTATGACCACGGTGCGCCAGAGATGATTCGAGGTACGATCTGTGTCTATTCCACCTTTACTGCAGTTCTTATAGACACAGGAGCGAGTCACTCTTTCATAGCTGCTGCCCTTGTTCGGAGCTCGGAGATTCCGACAGAGCCGTTGGCTTGATCCTTACGACTAGAGACTCCTACGGGAGTAGACTCAACGATTACGCACTGGTGCCGGTAGTGTGAGCATACTCTAGGAGGCGAGAGCTTCGGCTGGGATCTTCTTGTAGCGGTGTCAAGGACTTACGACGTCATCTTGGACATGGATTGGTTATCTACAGTCCATGCTCAGATTGACTGTTTTAGGCGCAAGGTGCGATGTGTGCGCACTGATGGGAGCAGGTTCACCTTCACCAGCGAGAATGGATCCTTTGCAGCACAGGATGGACTCACGCAGAGGAGAGGGAAGCCCATCACTCATCAGTTGGCTAGCCTCATCCTTGTAATAATTGATGTGCGGAGTCCTAGTTTTCCTGCAGTGGTGGATCAGTATGCGGACGTCTTCCCCGATGATGTTCCAGGGATACCTCCTTGCAGAGAGGTAGACTTTTATATTGATCTGTACCCCGGGATAGCCCCGATATCCACTCCAGCATATCGGATGTCCCCCGCTGAGCTTCGAGAGCTACGGGTACAGTTGGAGGACTTGCATGGCAGGGGGTTCATCCGACCCAGTGTTTCACCATGGGCTTCGCCGATTTTGTTCACCAAGAAGGCGGACGGGGGCTTGCGAGTGTGTGTTGACTATCGTCGCCTGAACCAGGTGACAGTGAGGAACAAGTATCCACTACCGAGGATTGATGACCTCTTCGATCAGCTCAAGGGAGCACGGTGGTTCTCGAAGATAGACCTCGGGTCAGGCTATCATCAACTCAGATTTCGAGACGAGGACGTGCAGAAGACGGCCTTCAGGTGTCGATATGGACACTATGAGTTCTTGGATATGCCTTTCGGCGTAACCAATGCTCTAGAAGTGTTCATGAGCCTCATGAAAAGGATCTTTTAGCCGTACCTCGATCGTTTTGTCGTGGTCTTCATCAATGACATTTTGGTGTACTCGACCACCGAGGAAGAGCACGCCTACCACTTGTGGGTTGTACTAGACACACTCTAAGAGCACCAGCTTTATGGAAAGCTCTCAAAGTGCCAGTTCTGGTTTCGTGAGGTCCACTTCTTGGGGAACGTCATTTCTAAGGCGGGAGTTGCAGTGGATCCCGCGAAGATCGAGGCAGTGCTAGCTTGGGAGCCACCCAGGAGCATGACAGAGGTGCGGAGTTTCTTGGGTCTAGCCGGATACTATCGGAGATTCGTACCAGACTTCTCCAGAGTTGCGGTGCCACTCTCAGGATTGAAAAAGAAGGGTAAACCCTTCGTGTGGTCAGAAAGATGTCAGCAGAGCTTCTAGGAGCTGAGACAGAGATAGACCAGCGCACCTATCTTGAGGTTGCTTGAGGAGGTAGTTGGATACATAGTCTACTGCGATGCATCAGGTACCGGACTTGGGTGTGTCCTAAAGTAGGAGCGGGCCGTGATTGCCTATGGATCACGTCAGTTGAGGCCGCATGAGCAGAAATACGCTACCCATGACCTGGATTTAGCAACAGTGGTCTTCGCACTGAAGACTTGGCGGCACTATCTGATGGGAGAGCACTTTACAGTTTTTTCTGACCACCACAGTCTTAGGTACATCTTCTCGTAGAAGGACCTGAACCTGAGACAGTGGCGATGGCTTGAGTTCCTCCAAGACTATGACTTTGAGATAGTCTATACTCCTGGGAAGGGGAACGTGGTATCCGATGACCTCAGGAGGAGGACGGGCATCCAGCTACATGAGGAGGCGACATAGTAGATTTCCGCTTTGCAGATATCCTTCATGGATAGGGATGGAGCAACCTTCCTTCAGTCTCTCACACTCACTCCTCCACTACTGCAGCGGGTCAGAGAGGCACAACGTGAGGATGCTGACTGTGAGACGCGACATGCACAGATATCCTCGGGACAGGCACCTGATGGCTTCTCCTTTGGAGCAGAGCACGACATCCTTTTTAGAGGACGTACCTTGGTACAATTTTCTTTACAAGAGGAGGTGCTGGGAGAGTTTCACACTTCTCCTTTGGCGGTACATCCTGGAGTGGCGAAGATGTACCAGGATCTCAGATGGCAGCACTGGTGGCCGGGAATGAAGAAGGCTGTGGCAGAGTTCGTTTCACGGTGCCTCACCTTCCAACAGGTGAAGGCAGAGCATCAGGTACCAGTAGGCTTGGTACAACCCATGGAGGTCCCGGAGCGGAAGTGGGATGGGATATCTATGGACTTCGTGACTGGACATCCACACACTTCCAGAGGTCACGACTCCATTTGGGTGATTGTTGACCGACTCACCATGTCGGCACACTTCTTACCCATCAGAGAGCACAGCTCAGTGGAGAGCTTGGGGAATCTCTACGTTCAGTAGATTGTATGGCTTCGCGGTGTGCCATCGAATATCGTCTCCGATCGGGACACTCGTTTTACTTCCCGGCTTTGGAAGGGGTTGCAGGAGGCATCCGGGATGCGGCTACGTTTGAGCACTGCCTTTCACCCTCAGACGGATGGTCAGACGGAGAGGACCATTCAGACTCTCAAGGACATGCTCTGCGCATGTTTCCTTGACTTTGGTCGCAGCTGGTAGGACCACCTACCCTTGGTGGAGTTCGCGTAAAACAACAGCTACCACTCCACCATCGGGATGGCACCATACGAGGCGTTGTACGACAGGCCTTGCAGATCTCCTTTGTGCTGGACAGAACCTAGGTAATCAGCACTTGTGGGACCAGAGATGGTCCGGGCCATGACAGAGAAGGTCCAGGTAATCCAGGAGCGGAAGAGGACAACTCAGAGCCGGCAGAAGTCATATGCTGACAGGAGGCGAAGGCCATTAGAGTTTGAGGATGGCGACCACGTCTTCTTGCGTGTCTCACCTCGACGTGGTTTGCGGAGATTTGGCATAGGCGACGAGTTGTCTCCACGCTTCATCGGACCTTTCCAGGTCCTCAGCAGGATTGGCGAGGAGGCTTATTGCCTGGCTCTACCACCTCAGTTGCACCGGGTGCACAACGTCTTCCACGTGTCTCAGCTGTGGAGATACGTGCACGACCCGACGCACTTAATTGACCATGGGGAGCTAGATGTGGATGATGGGGCGACTTTTGCGGAGGTCCCAGAGGAGATAGAGGATCAACAGGAGCGGGTCCTACGTGGGTGATCGATACCTATTGTGCGCATCAGATGGCAGCCCGGGAATCTTCGGGAGAGCACATGGGAGCGTGAGGCTCAGATGCGTGCTTAGTACCCACATTTGTTTCCCTAGTTTATGATGTATCTTTACGGGGACGTAATGTCATGAGGTGGGAGTAATGTAAAGACCCATAAATTTCAAGGAAATTTTTTTCTTAATTTTTTTTCAAATTTTACAAGAACGCAGTTTCTTACGGCACCTGATTCCGAGTCCCGGTGTGCTCAGAATCATTTTCCAATGTTTGGCCCGGGTACATTCAGTGAACGGACGAGCGGGTTTTTCTAACATTTGAACCGGTGCCCGGAATCGAATTCTGAGGGCACCGATGAAATCACAGTGCCGGTATTTGCTTAGAAACGCCTCTTCTGGAGTTGCATTTTCTCGGGTGTGGTTTTTAATTTTTGGGCTTAAAGTTTAGAAATAAAATAATTTGTTCGAAAAACATTATTTTATTTCACTTAAACCACTTGAAGCCACATGAAAGCCACATAAACTGAGTTGAAACGGATAGGGTGCTATCTAGAAATATCCTACCCCCTTGGTAGGATATTTGGGAGGTGGGGCCCGCACGAGCCCCGCCATTTCTTTACGCTAAGTAACACATCCGCGAAAACCCGTCATTATGAAAGTTAACTGATGCGTTTTTTTAAATCCTTAACGGACCATTTAATTGGGCGGTTTATTTCATGAATTAAATGGGCGGTTTCTTTCGTTGAATTAATTCAACGAATTGATGGGTCGTTACTTACCTTTTTCGTTTGTTGGCGTAATAATAATATAAGACCAACAAGTCTTTTTGGAGGATTACTCATTGAGAGGTTTTGTCAGAGTTCTTGAGCCTTCATCCTCCTTCGCGAAGAACGCGAATAACGAGAAGAACGTGAAGAACGCCGACCTCCGACAAAGAACACCAAACCCGCAGAATTCGACGACGCGACGCCGTGTTCTGCGACGCCGACGTTCCCTTCCTGCAACGTTCTTCTACGACGTCTCTTCCTCCGCAACGAAATCTTCGATCATCTGTTTGAGGTAAGAGACTTCGGGATTCTCTTAAATCTCCCTTGTGTTTCTCTTTAACAAAACATGGATTTAATTTTATATAATTAAATTAAATTTGTTGTTTATTGGTCCGTTGTGTTCGCCGACTCAACGCCAGATTTTGCGATGACGCGATGACCTTCCGCGACGACGCTACGATCCGCTCCTTCCGCGACGAACAAATCCGCAAAGAACATGGGTGCGACGACGACTACGAGGTTGGGGTTGTTGTGAATAATTCCTTTTTCCCGTGATTGTTTCTTTTAAAAGTGAAGAACCAGACAATAAGAACAATTATAATACATTAAAATTGTTGATTCATGTGTTGAATATATTTCTCCCATTGTTTGTCTCTAACGCGGAGGGTGCGGGCCAAACGAACACGGCCCAAAAACCCTCCGCCGTTCTTCGTTGTTGTGGGGATTTGACGGGCGACGACGGAACATGCCACAACAGAAGTTTGATGGTTCAGCAGTGAGGAACGAGTCCCGGGAGGAGAAACGGCGCAGAGGGGAAGGAAAACGGACCATTGGAGCGACTCCGGGGGCCCGCGGAAGCCAGCGGCGGCGCCCCGACGCGCCGCTAGAAGAACCGCTGCGGCTTCGGCCGAAGGCGGCGGCGCCCGCTGACCCGCGGCCGCGCGGGTCCGGCGCACGTGGGACATGGATGATGCTGCGTCCGGCTGTCCAGGGCAACTCCTCGCGGGTGCCACGGGGTTGTCACGCGGGGGCGGCGACTCCCCCCCCCCTCCCCCGCGTCGCTCGGGTCGTCCAGGGCGACAACCCGCGGGTGCCGCGGGGGTGTCACGCGGGGGCGGTGACTCCCCCACGCGTTGCTCGGCCGCGCGGCCGAGCCGGGCCGGGCCGGCCGAGCCAGGCCGGTCCGACCGGGTCCGGCGGGGTCGGACCGGGTCGGCCGACCAAGGGGGGTCGGGCTGGGTCGGCCCGGGCCCGGACCCCCCGTCTTCAGACCGTTTCGGTCAAATGCCCGTAACATGAGCTACGGGCCTCCGAACGATGCTATGTCGGTGGAAACACGATCCTTGGATCGAGACGGTCGTTTCGGTATATCACACTTAAGGTTTCAGAATACTTTGAGTTCAGCTGGGTTGGATCGTACACGAAACCAACCGGGCCCTCGGAGCGGAAACGCTCATATCTTGAGCTACGGACGTCCGATCGACGTGCCGTCAACTTTGTTGAATTACTCTAAGTGAGACGGATCTTTTGGCATACTCCGCCCGTGGTTTGGATGCATGTGGAGTACGGTCAGGTTGGTTTTTCCTTAAAAACCAACAGGGCCCTTGGAACGAAAAGGCCAATAACTCTCAGACCGGGCGTCCGATTGACGCACCGTCTGCGACGTTGAGTTCCTGTTGACGATACGGAACTTTGGATACATCAACTTCGGACTTTGTGTCAGTTGATGTATCAGCCTCTCGGCTCTTGGAGTGGACCCTCCCGAACGAGCTTTCTGTGTGCGGGAACCATAGTGCTGGCTGCGACTGCTACTTCGATAGCGACGACCATGCAGAGATCCTCAGTGGACTGTGGCGACGATCGTGCAGAGATCCTCAGTGGACTGCGACGACGACTGTGCAGAGATCCTCAGTGGACTGCGACAACTACTGCACTCAGTGATCCTACGTGGATCAGTGCTTCAGGTCTTGTGTGGGCCCGATCCTGTGTGGGTCCGATCCTATGTGGGTCAGCACTCAGCGGTTCTGTGTGAGCCAGCGCCTACAGGTCCTGTGTGGGCCCGATCCTGTGTGGGTCTTTGCGGGGGTTAGTACCTATCGATCCTTTGTGGGTCCGACGACATAGATGGATCAGTGATCATCTTTATCGTCATCCGTTGAAGTATACCTGTGTGAGATGAATCCTGTTTACTCTCCTTTGTGGATTGTGTTGAGCTATCCTATGTGGATTGCTGTTTACTGTCCTTTGTGGATTGTGTTGTGCTATCCTGTGTGGGTATACATTTTTGCTTTCCTGTGTGGACTGGGTTGTGCTTGGGCTCGGACATTGGAGCCGAACGAGAATTGATGACTTAGGTATATTTATGGGCATATACCTAAGCAGTGTCGGTTGTTACTTCGTGATTGTATCTTACCTTTTGGGATTGTCCTTTGTGGATTTCGGGAGACCTTCGGGGGTCTCGGGGTCCCTACTGAGTAGCTTATACTCACCCCTGCACGGGCTATGCCCGTACTACGTTGTGTTTGTTGCAGACGACGGACATCGCTGATCGTAGTGGAGGCGTGCGAAGCAGGAGAGTACCTGGAGGTGGACCATTGGGCGGGACGTACTCGGAGCATTCAGGTGGACCCGAGGAGCAGTGGAGGCTATCTATACCCACCCTTCTTGTGGGACTCCTAGAGGATGGCTCGACGCTGCGACTTTTCTTTTCAGTTTTTGTTTTTCCCTTTCAGTTGTACTATACAGTTGGGCTTGTATTTCTGGCCCCTTTTACTTCAGCACAGCTTTTTATAGTTTTACTTAGTGTTTAGTTTTCCGCTTTCTTACTCTGTGGTGCTTGTTTACTTTTCAAAGGCATTGCCTTCCCTTTTTGTTGGGATTTACGCCTTGGTGCTAGTCGCCAGCCCCTGGCCTATGGAAGGAGGGCATGGGGTAGTCACGGCATGGGCCTCGAGGACGGGTCCTGACAATCACGATCCCCACTGGATAAGATGATATTTATTTTAATATTTATGGCCACCGATGGGATGTTACAAACTTTCCAAACATAGAAAATTTTAATATTATGCCAATAGATTGTTTCTGTTGAATTAAAGACCATGATAAATTTGTTCACATGTTAGTTGAAATTATAAAAATTCAGTAATGATAGTTCTTCATATTGATTAGAAATAGAATAATGGATTTTTGGGAAAATGTTAAAAAGGGTTAAATGTAATATAGTGAATGTGTAAAATGACTTATCAGATTGTAATTAAATTTCATAATTGGGATAATTAATTGAATTGATGAATAATGTGAAATTGGATAATGTATAAAAATTGTTAAATAATAAAAATGGGTTATTTTATACAAAGGGAGATGGATTAAACTGTCTATACAATGTAAATGGTAAATGTTCTTAAAGGTTATGGAATTATGATATTTCATGTTGTGAATGAAATTTGAATTATGAGTGTTATGTGTATTTATTACGTAAAAAATGAGATGTGGTATATATGGTATAACAATAAATAATCATGCATACATGGTTTTTAGTGTGGGATAATGGACTAAGGATCCTCCCTCTAATCATTTTGGATTAAGGCATTAAAATATACTACTATAATTCATGAGTAAGGGAGTTTGAATAAGGGTCTATGACCCTAATAGATTCCTATAATGAGACATCATGGACTGAGGATCCATTATAAGTATGATGTAGTTTTTATGAAATTTTTATCCCTAGTTTTATAGGAAACTTGAATTATCTACATATGCATGATTGTTAAAAGGCTTAGGCTATAGTCTATATGAAGTAAATGCCCAACTGATTGAATATAAGTTGAATATTAATAATGTTAATGATGTAAACTAATTGAAAATTTATATTAAAATTTATATCTTTTACATAATTTAGTGCATTCATGAAATATAAATTTAGAAATTATATTTTTATAGGCATCAATAGTGGATGCATACTAAATTTTACTCACCAGCTGCTTGGCCCACCATTGGGTACCTGAGTTGATTTCATGATTCTAGATTGGGAAAAGTACAATGACCCCATGTTAGGGAGTTAACAATGGATTGGGATGTGCATAAATTAGGATCTAGGCATGGGGTTAAGACATTTTATTGGGATTTAGGGGTTTTCTTTATTTGTTTCGTTTATCTTTACTCATTGAACTATTAGCATGAAATGGAATATTTATTATTAGTTATGGTTAATATCTTCCTTTGGAAATGATCAGCAATACATATTTTTTATCTTATTATTTTTTTTTCTATTTTATATGTTATATAATTTGTAAATTTCTCATAAAGATGTTATAGTCTCCACAAAAGATCCATTAGATCCTAGATACTAATTTACAACCTTTGGTGTATGGGGATTTGTGCTTGTGGACATGTGGAAAAAAACATGAAGCACCAGATAAGTGGATTCATAGTTAGAAAAGCTATAGTACAAACAGACAAAAATATTTCCAACACCAATTGGTTGTAATCATTTCCACACTTATGATTTATGCCTAAAATTAATGATTATTGGGTAAATATTAAGTGAACTAAAGCCATATGATAAGTCATATAAATAAAAATACAAAACATATATCATTATTCCTTTTAATGTCGATTAATATTTAGTGATATAGATGAAGTTGAATGATTCAATTATAAATATAATTATGGATGATAAATGAGTTATTTTAATAGTTATTACTTTTCTCTAATTTTTATTGATTATATATTTACAATATATAATTATGTGATATAAACAAATGAATTAATTTAATAATAGTTAAACAATATTAATGCTAGTACAAATATTAAATGTTATTTAAATTGATTGAATTTTGTGGTAAATTATTTTTTTAGATGAATACTTATCAAGAAATATAAATATTAACCAAATATAATATAATTACAATATGTTATTGACATTTGATAGATTGAAATTATATAAATAATGATGAAATTTATTTTAATGATATTTCAAAAAAAATTATATTTGGTTAAATGATTTAAAAATACAAAAAATTTATAAATTTTGTAAAGATATATTTTTTAATTTTATTCTGTATAAAATATGATTCATTCATTGAACAATTGATCTTTTATAATGAACATATTTACTGACATATAAAAAAATTGTTGACATAGATTGGGTTAAATTAGGGTGTTTGAACGTAACATTCGCTTCAATTGAATTTAATTCCATAAAATCATGAATTTTTTTTTTATAATTTTTATTTCAAATTAAATATTATTTTGTATAAATTTTATATGATTTCTCACTTTAATATAGTATTCAGTTATTAATTAAATATTTTATAAAACTAGTAACATTAAATAAAAAAAATAAAAAAATAGTAATCTTAAAATATATTTAAAAATTGTTTTGAAACATGCAGTTATTTTGGAGAGTGTAGGTTTTTCATGAACAAATCATCCATTAAATACATTATTATAAAATTTAATTGGCACATTTTTTATGTGATACCACCCAATAGTGTTTTCTTTTTTATATTTAAATAAATAACACTAATATCTCACTCTCAAATAGAAATTTTTCTGTCTTCTTATTAATAAATATAAATCATTTTAGATCAACCAAATCATACAAAAATATCCAAAAAACATTCTTACACTCTTTTAAGAAGACATATATTGTGTTTAAAGATATTAAATGATGTTCTATTGTTGAATCAAAAATCCATTACTAGAAAATAGGTATCATTCATCTACATAATTTTTTTTTATGATTCCATCAACTCTCCCACCAATTATTCTTATACCATGCATATATAAGAAACATATATATTTCATTATTATTAGATGTAGTTATTTTAAATGTACTCTTTACACCCACACACACATCTATTTAAAAAGTTTTCAAAACCATCGTACTTGTTTACAGAGGACTACTTCATCAGGGAATGTGAATATTCATTCTTCCAATTACACATATGTTGATTGATAATTATGATGAAAATAATAATTATATATGATATTTCACCCCATAGAACATTTTTTTATTAGGAATCAAAAAATCCAAAATGTTTCAATCATATTTATTTATGTAATTGGAAATATTGAATGATCTTGTATCAAAAGAGACTTTTTTCCCAAGGTATATGTCTGTTAGATTTGTTTGACCTATGATACTTAAGAACTCAAGTTGGTTGGGAGGATGTGTGGTCCGAATAGTCACACCCATTTTGGGGGAATTATTTCCTTCTCCAGGACTCTCTTATATAACTAAAGTATGGTCATGAAGTGTTATTAATTTACTATGTATAAGTGAGGTTTACCTTTGAAATTGAAATCCATTATTTAGCATGTATGAAACTTATAATAAAAGGTTCTCCATAGATGGAATCCTCTCAAATACAACTTATAGATTCATCAACTATTGTAGTGATGATTCTGGGTTTTAAGCCACTATGTGGGGAACTCTAGAATTTATGGTCATCCCATAAAAAAAGTGGTTTTTATTATGTGACCATACCCACAATTGGGATATCAATTTATCGTCATGAATGGAATTAAAACCCTCATAGTTCGGTACCACATAGTTGGACACATCATATCTTTTAAGGTCATGTGAAAAGGACCTAACCATATAGTCTAATGTCTTGTTGTAAGGAAATATAAGAAAAAATGATGATAACAAGGGCTTGGTGTGGGGAATATACTTATGAAACCCAAGGAAGATGGAAAGGACATAATTTTCAATGTTTTATTTGACCCTATATCTAATATGGAACATGAATAACATGGTTGATTTTGAGTGTTGGGTTTGAACATGAGAGAGGCTTCCTACATATCCCACTTATATGGGAACCAAATCCATTGTAGTTTAGTAAGTATCATAGGGGAATATGTCCCTTTGAGAGAAATCGGTTTGTGATTACTCCAAAAAAGGATTCCATTAGATCATGTTTTATGAGATATGTATTAACTCGTGGAGATTTAGGTGGGTTAATTCGGAGTTCACTTCCTAGGAGGATTCCCTGATCATGGGAGTTAGGGTTTGAATCGTGAGGATTTTGTCTAGTGAGCACATGCCTTGGGAGATGGGTTCCTAGATATTCCAATTATGGTGGGAATTATTTTTATTATAGATCAATAAGGGAGGTGCATTGTGATGATTTTGTGCTAATAAATAATCACAAAGACCACGTGAGTCATGATCGATGTGGGAAACAAGAGGATGTGAATGATTCATCAAACCACAAACATTCTCTCCTACTGATGGGAGAGGATGGGACCATGGTGAAAACATTGATGGGGATAGTGGGTGAGGGAACATATCAATGAAAACTTAAATGTAAATTTAAAGTGAAGGTATTTGGGTTCGGCCAAAAATACTAGGTACGTATTTCAAGAGGGATTCCTAAAAATTGAATCAAGTATAGCACAAATAAATATAAGTTGTCAAAAAGAAAAGTACGTGTGAATTATACCTTATCAACTAAGGAATAAATGATCAACTTTTAGATATAGTTGAAAAACATCGACTGAAACCTATCCTCCAAAATATGAACTCTTCAACACTGTTCTTTGGAGATGATTTTTTTATGACCATAGAGATACAACTCCAGAGACATTACATGAACCCATGATTCCCTATAGTAAAAGTATAATAATCCTATAACCATAGAGATACAAATCCAAATAAGAGACACACTTGTGTGCATTTCTATATAGTTTTTATTAATTGATAAATCATTTTAGAGGTTTCAACATGTCAATTTTCAAACAAAAAATCTAATTAAGAAGATTCTATACCATGAATGGCTTCGAAGGAGACATCATTAAAAGATTAAAGAGGATGATAAAGTGTGGTGAACCAAAGGTGGGTTATCAAGTTCTTAGTTCACATGTATTGGTCACACAAGTAGGATTCAGTTACCTCATGTCACCATTAGTGATGAGGAACCTAAAGGATAAGACTTGGGTGAAATATGGTTAAAGACTTCAAGAGTCCACACTGGAATTCCCAGAAGTGGGGTGGTAATGTTTCTATATAAAAAATATTGAGTACATAGGCATTCTAAATTTATGGAGGTTGGAAATAATGGGTGTGAAATTGTTATGGATTTCAAAATCTTACTTAACTGAAGTCATATGATCCTCCATTAATTCCTTCACCATATGTGTTAATGGACTACCTAGGAGGGTTTGGTATACGTGGCTAAAGCACCATGGTGACCAAATTAGAAATTGGGATTTGGGAAAATTCATCTATACAAATGAAGAACCCATGGGTCTATTTATTTTAAATAATATGACACTTGGTGAATTGATGATTTTGTGCTCAACTAGCTTGTGATCCAAAATGGTGGTGCCCTAGTAGACATGCATACTATAGGGGATTGAGCTTAACTTGGGTGATCCAAATGTTATCCCTTTTAATGTATTCAAATTATTTATGTATTTTCTCCTATTTTTCACAAGTTATTTGACTATTTCACTTTTTCTACTATGATGTGAAATAAAGTGTCAATATCCCCCGCTTATAATTTGATATGAAAAAAAGAGGGCCTTATGCTGAGGTAAAGTAATGAATAAATCGGTTAAAAAGACACTCTTATTTTGGTGCTTAATGTGGTGGAAGACATGTTATTGGTGCTCATGGTAGTGGTGAAAAAGGTAGTGGTGCACAATCTAGTGTAGCACAAGTTAGCATCATCATCTATATATAAGCCATTAACTTCAAGGAAAATTACAAATGCTTTAAAAAATAAATTCTTCTATACACAAGTCCCTTCATTCAATAATTTTTTAAAATTTTGGTCACACTTCTTCTATTTATGGGGAGACAACCTTGCACGCCATCGTTTCACATGTGTGCTGAACTCGTGGTGTCACCCTTGCATGCCGAAAATTCATATACATGAATTAAAGCATTTGTAAATATCTATTATTATTTTTTGAAATGTTTCAAAAAAGAAGTCACATTGAAAAATTATTTGGATCACTTATGCTGTTTCAATGGCTTCAAAAATAGTAGATACCAATATAGTTTGAAGTAATGATTAATTATCTGGATTTAGAATTTATAGTATTTTTGAGATTTTCTTGAATGGTTTCATTGAAATCTATAATACTACTCTCTTCAATATGGGAAATTATTTAAAAAAGTATCACAATGATTTTACAAGGAGTACATATTTCCAATTTATATCTATGTTCATCTATAAGATTACAACAATCCAAATCCAAATAATTATTTTCCAATTTCTAGGTTTCATGATCATACCAATTTCAAATTTCCCAATGTTTCATTTTCTGGAACACATATCAATGTTTGAGTGAAATCCAATTCCCATTTCATACATCAAAACTTGTGTGCTCAAGATTTGAATTTACATACACATGATCTACAACCACAATAATTTTAATCGATGTCTTATTATTCTTAAATAGATCAATAAAAGGGTTGGATGAAAATCTGGAACCCTCTACAAGGATGGGGTGTTAAAGGTAAATTTTTGTGAGCATACTAGGTGTGAAACACGTGTGAAACATTTATAGATTAAATAAAAAGTGATGGAATTAATGAATTGATATGGATTGGAAAAACTATTGTATATTGAAATACTTATTTTATGTAGGAGCTACTAAGCTTATAATGTCTAAAGAAAAATTTCATCCATTGACACATGGATAAGTAGGCATTAGTTTTTGGGATGTCTATACTATTTTTGGATCTCCGATCCTTGGTGATATTTATAATGAATTTATTACTCCACATTTGACATGGAAATACTTAGAAAAGACAACATCCATGTCTTGTGAGATTTGAAAATATTTTACAAAATCAAGAATAAATACATGAAAACATCCAATACAGGAAGGGATATTAACTCAGAGGAATGGGTTCAAATATTACTCGTGAAGTTTTATGATAAACACAGACACGCATTAAAAAAGTAATCTGAAAAAAGAAAATAGTGGTGATTTTGACACTTTCTATCCAAAATTATAGATGTTACAATGTAAAAAATAAAGATATAAAGTTAAATCCAAAATTCTGATGATGTTTCATCTTGCGTGTTACCTAGATATGTTGATCAGTGCATATTTTTTTTTCAGTTTGAGATTCTAGGGGCGGTGTAAGGAATGTAACATTTGTTTTAGTGGCCAAGATAACAGGGAATAATATGGTGGTGTTGGCTACCCCTATTATGGAAAATTTATATATGATTTTGTATCATATTCCTAGAGGGATGTTTCATTTTTTTAATAAAATGACAACTATAGGTTTTATGAAGATGGACATCCACTAATTTCAGAACCAATGCTGGGTGGAGTGGGATACAGGTCCTCATAATTTCATTCCAACATTCTGTTAAGGATATTTATAATTTTTCACCATTATCTATGAAACCTTATGAAAATATGGTTTGGTTGACTATGTTTAAGTATGTCAATATTTTACCTTATGGGAATCCTCCTATGGGGTAATTTTTTGATGACGGGGATACCAAATTAGAGTTATGGGAATATATGCATGCTTTTGGAGATTATTTATTGGCCACTAGGATTGGTGGGAAAATAATATTCATGGACTAATCTACATATAAATTCTCACATCAATTAAAATTCTAGAAACATATTATTGAATATCTACTATATCATGTTAGATTAGAGAAAATTCCTATGGTCTCTTTACAACTTGGTTTGTTGAGGACTGTTTGGAAGACAATGGTTGTATTTATCTTACCAGTTAGTGACACAATAAGTATATTGACAATCTTGTTTATTGAGAGTTGGGTTTCATCATTGGCCGGAGTGTTTCTAAATAATTATGGTTCTCATGTTTGAGTAAGGAGTGTATTTAATAAAGAATAATAATGTTTGGAAGCTAATGTATAAAGGGATTTATATTTCAATAATAAGAGATATATGTGCTTTATCTGATATCAAATTTGAGAATTATAATTATGATGATAGGATTCATACCAGTATTTGAAAAAACTCATATATTAAATTGATGAATCAATTACAACTTCAAAATTATTGAATGATATGATAGATCATGGCACTAATGAATGTATTAAACCATGATTTGTTGAATAATGGTGTGTTTTTTTATTCTGAAGATGTATGTTTTTGGTCCAAAATATTTTTTCCATATATGCTATTTTCATTTAGTCAAAATATCTTTTATTACGGTAAATAATATAATATATTATAGTTGAATAAGTGATAATCAACAAAAACTCCATTTCTATAGTATATCCTTGGAGGTAATTCACATGGAGCTATTGGATTACAAAATTAATCAAGGTAGATATCATTAGGACGAATGGCCATGGGGAATGAGATGGAATGAGGATTGAAGTATCTGGTAACTATTTTTGGAGATGATTATTCATGTCCTTAAAAAAATAAAAAACAATGAAAAAGATACATTGTAGAATGAAAAATATGGATAAAAGTTTTCTTAGTTGTGGTAAACATTCCTAACAACCTTAATTTCTTCTCTATCCAAAGAAAGTGTTTAAACATCATTGATTTTATGGAACTTATTCTATTTCTCCCCTTATGTAAATTATTGAGGAGCCTTAGGGAACCATATTGGGATCTTATGATTATGTGAAAATTTATCCCAACGGAGCGACAATATTTATTGAAGGGTTATCTAGGCTAGAGGAAAAAATATATGTTCATAGAACTACTTTTATTCCCACTACTAGGTTAGAGGATACCTGTATAAATTCAGAATTTTTTCTTGAGAATCTATTTTTATTAATAAATAAAATTAATATCTGAAATATTTATGTCTCTCCACATGCACCAAAATATTTAGTGATGACTGATGATGACACTACCACTGTAATTGAGCATGATGTTCTGGGTCAAAAATTGATGTAAGAAGGACATGAACCAACCACATCCAATATTATCATATGTGAGACAAATAAGGTACTTGGGAGGTCATTTGAAGCTACAATAAATCTTTTTTATGTCTTTTAACAAAAAATTGGAACATGTAAAAATTCCTAATGCGTTAAAATAATATAAAGTTCCATATATATAACCATGTGTGTATGAGTTTTTATTTTTTCTTCTATAAATATTCTCATTCCAATTTTTCTAACCATAATAGGTTTAAATTTGTTGATTCATATATAAAAACATCAATAGTGATGAATTATGGATGGAGAGTTGATATCAATGTCGATCCCTGAATTATAAAGGTGTTGTCATAGGTGAAACTCAAAATGGAAAATCTTCTTGAGGTTACTCTAGATAACTCTCAGTAGGTTTTAGAAGGTATCCCACACCACAATATGTCACCAAAAACTAATAAGGTTGAATATTTTTGGGAGGTTTCATCTCAATATTACGAATTTTTTTAGGTAAGATTTATCATCATTGTTATTGTTACTTCTCTATATATTACTTTGATCTTATTCATGATTTAAATTCATCACCTTCGATTATCAGCATCAATGGCTTGGTCGGAAATAAAAACATCGGCATATGTGAAACTAGTATCTAGATTTAAATAATCCACTATTAATGATGGAATAGAACATGGAACTTTATTAAGTATATTAATCATATAATAAATTACCCATTATTATAGCAATTAAAAATCAGATCTGGAGATGTAGATGTCTCTTCTCCATCCACATCAGAAGTAATTGAAGAACATATAGAAGAAAATTTCTATGGTTCCCCTTGAATAACTGTCATCATGAATTCCACGCCTTTTAGATTTGTTCAATACATTGGGATTTGGAGGATTTAAATACCGTTAAATCTATACTATAGTAAAAGATATCATCTAATAAAGAGAGAAAGTAGAGAATCATCAAAAAAATATGAAAATTGGGAAATTATTTTTCCGTAATTATGAATCCCATGAAGCATTATCCAAAGTAAAGGACAATCATAAATCAAAAATGCTAGTATAAAGGGAGCAATGTAAAGAAAATATTATTCAAATGTTTCGTCATCAAAATGAGTGAGATATTTTTATAGGGTTCTCGACCAACATTATGGTTGGATGGAATAAGCACAGATAAAAGGACTAAAATCTATTGTGTCTGAAAATTAATCCCTTCTTGAAGCATTGAAGAATGACACTTTTCAACTAGCTGAACATCATCATGAAGTGGGAGGAGCTCATGAGGCATCCAAAAAAATGAAAATCTATTTCAAATACATTATATGATTTATTATAGATAACATTAATTTTGACTATGTTCTATCTCTTTAATTTATTTCTTATAAATGAAAATATTTTCTTTTTGAAAATCATTTACCTCTTCATCCCAGCAACAAAACCCATTTTTTTAAATTCTTAATATTATAGATACTTAGTTGGTATGATTTTAATTTTTCATGGATTTCTATTTTAGGTTTTTCAACATAATAAGATTTGTGGATTATAATTTTTATTGCTCTATATTTCTTATACCATAAATTGAATAATATTAGTGATCTATGATTTGAATTTTTTCCTAATTACCCATTGCTGTTTTTTTCTATTTGGTGAGTACTATATCGATTATTTATTGTATTATAAAGTCATTTTAGTTAGAATAAAATGGATAATGTTTACGATTGAGTATCTTTGACCATAAATTTTTAGATTATAAACCAAATAAGAGTTGATCGTTGGAGAAAGTACCAATATTATTTAGATATTTCCAAGGGGAATAGTGATTCATGATGATGATGATTTTTATGATCACCAAATCTTAAACATGAAGTATAGAAACAGAGGAGGTATTCTCTGGGAATAATGTTACATCTATTTCATAATCCCATTATGGGTATTGTATTATGTAAGGCAAACAAGGGTATGTGCAATATTTCCATGTAGTGGAATTTTTTCACTCAGATGGTCGCTATGTAGAAAACACATAAAATACCACCAAGGGAACATAATATATTTTCATGTAAAAGAGATCTTAATAATTCTAACATTATGTTATTGATAATGAAATTCTTTTAAAATCTGGATGTCTCAAGACCATAGTGGGTGGCTTTTCCAAGGAATTGTATTTGAAAATAAAAGTGTCCATCTGTGTTGATATTCCCCCTGAATGAGGAACCACTATTACATTAATTTTGTGTATGAATAATGATATATTTTTTTTAAAAAGATGTATTCAGATATTTCACTATATAATTTAATTTCATGAAACATGTACACTAGGTTTTTTTGTTTTACATAATTTAGAAAGAACATTAGACTATGTTGTTTTAAGTCGTATAACAAGGACATTAGTATTTTATGTTTTATGTCATGAAGAAAAGAAATTGAGGGGATATATTTTATGATCTTTAGCTTTAACTTGATGTTTATGAATCTCTAATTTCTAGGTTATTTATTTGGAAATATTTTACCATACTAAGGTATGGAAATGAAGAACTATAATCTATGATTTTGGGATTTTTGAATATGAAAAGTTATATGGGAAAGGGCTAATGGAATTATAATAAGTCCTTTACTAGATCAAAATTACCATAATTTAACAAAACACATTAAAGGGAATGTATTCCATAGGGCTTCCTAAGGAACATGCTACATAGCCAAACATTGGCATCTTTCTCTTGACATTACTAATATATGGATGACTTATGAATGGAAACCTAGTGGCACATACTGTATAGTTAGAAAAATGATTTCTGGGTTATCAGAAATTCTATTTGTAAAATCCAAAGAAAATTTATAATGATTAAAATTTTCAAAATCATAGATTTTTTTTGTGAAAAAAAATACATAATTATAGAGGGGATATTTCCAGTCATGATTTAATGTTTTTAAAATATTCATTGAACCCATGGAAAGAAAAAATGTGTAAACCATGGCCATGGAGGATTTCATGTTGAGATAAGGAATCTATGAAAAATATAGAATACATGACCGCTTTAAAATATAGGTTCATCAATATCATTATCAATGTTTGAAGTGGACAGATGAGCCTTCTACCAATAACGATATTACTAATGTTTGAATAAACCGATTGTGGGGGATTTATTATATACGACGTTCGTGGGAAAGTTTTACAAATCCAAAAGGTGAATTATGTTTTTTGATAGGCCTGTTATGATGGAAAACTTTAGATAAGGCCACCTGGGGGCACATAATGAATATGCACGAAAAATAGTTCATAGGTATCAGAAACTCTACAACTAGAAAATGATGAATTATTAGGAAGGTAAAAATGTATACTAGATTAATAGTGAGAAATGCGAAATGGGTCATTTTCATTGCATAGAAAAAATATTTGAATTAATATTTTCCATTAGTTTTGAGTCCCTTACATAGATCTGAATAATATGCATAATGGTATGATCTATTGTTTCCTTAGATGGCTCTCCAATGGGATGACTGAAAATAAATGGATTCTACATGTTTTTTTAATTGTATATAGGAGATGGGTAATTTTATTTTATCCCATAGCTTGCACTTTGATATATGTCATATTTTTTACTATGTATTTCAATAAGATGAGAATCAAGACAAATGTAATTTTCTGTGTACCATGCAGTTTAATGTCCAATGGAAAGAACATTATGGGTTTTGATATAAATAAAATTTGAATATACTCATGTAGAGATTAATCTTTTGTGGGAGATAAAAATTCTTTTACATCATGATTAATCATGGTCTCCGATATAAAATTTTTAAATCACTATATCACTCATATAATTGATAATCAATCAACTTCCCAAGAAGTATAATGTCATTTAGTGATGATGAAGGTAAACTGATCTGAAATGATGACATCTGACATAAATATGATATTCATTAAACAAATGTTTTTTAAGGAGATAAAGTCGTTTATTGTCATTTGATGATGACATATACCTAAAAATATAAATTGAAATTCCTTATTTATACATATAAGTTCATTGTCAAATTCATTATCCCATATTACTTATGCTTAGTGAGAAAAACAAAGTGTGGTAAAATTTATTTTCTACAAAAAAATATAAAAAGAGTGAGGGAGAAGAGTTTAAAAAGTATATGGTGGATGAACCATGTTATAGGACTCGAGAGTCACTATGCATCTTATTGTAGATAAAATCATTGAATCAGTAGTTCTTGATATTTTTTCCCTTATCAATCTTTTTTTTTCATAGGGAAGATGGATTTTCATAATATACATGTTGATTTTTGGCCTAAAAAAGATAGTCTAAGAATCATCAGGTGTCTCGTTAAAATGGAATCAACATACAAGTATTGGAAGAAGTCACTATACAAATTTGATTTTTCCATAGTTAAATAAAATAGGTTATTCATTCATGTAACTATGGATGAGAACATGATTATAGATCTGGGTGTCAATACATATCTCATATAGATTATAATCATAAAAAATGATGTTCTTAAAATATTTTTTATTCATGTTTGATTCATAAACACATGAAAGGAAGTGGGAATTGATCTTTTTTTGTGAATGGGCCAACAATTGTAGATCTAGGTTTATATACATATCCCATTTAAAGGAGTTTGAAGTCAAATTTTTTTCTTGAAAATACCATTCCCCACAAATTTTGAGTTTAATGTGAGGTAAGAAGGATTTTAATACAATCCATAATAATTATAAACATTAAGAAAAAATATGATATGAAGATTAAACCATGTATCCTAGTAGTGTACTCTATATATATTTTTTTCATATACATGAGGAAAATGGGAAAAAAATTCTTTATGGTTATAGCTGGGCGCATAATTAGTGATCTAGGAATCACTAAAAATCTCATTTTATTGAGAATAATGTAACACATTGATCTTGAAAATAGTATTCCTTGTGTATATTTAACTCATTAAGGAAAGGAGTGGGGAAATTTTAATTTTTTTTGTTATTAGGCCCCAGATTTGAGATCTGTGCATCTCAACGTATCATACTGGATTATGGTGCAAGCCAGAATAAGTTCCTGAAAATTGGTCTCTATGATTATCTTATTAATACATAGAGAGAAATATGACTCATGTTCCAATAAATTGTATCAGTGATGCTTGCTCCTGGAAGCTACTCATTTTTATAGAACTATAATAAATTCCAATTTGTATTATCTTGTGGAATTTATTAATGTCCAATGTAGAATACATTAACAGTACAATTTAATGTCATATAGTGAGGAAACTTTTTTTCAATCTAGTTAAATTTCATGCGATAATGAAAAAATATTCTATGGATTTTATGGTCGGCAATCGTGGGAAGATATGTTTATTATACATTTTAATGTCTTGCACCTTGGAAATCACTCTATGTGATTACGCAATGTACTTATTCAAATATGTTCCCTTGTTTGGTATTGTAATAAGATCTTCATCCAATGAGTTTAGGTGTTAAGCTCCCTCAATGTATACAACATATATAGAATATGTTATTTCCCACATTGGATCAGGATTTGAATTATAAGATTCTATTATTATCAGATTCTTGAAGATGATTGAAAATTCCTCTTGAAGAAATAATTAGAGGTAATTATTTTTTAGATTTTTGTGTTGTTCTATTCTGATAAACTTATAAATGACGGAACCTTTGAAATCATGTTTCATCTAATCATTCCATCTAATTAAATATCTTATAATAATATTCATCTATATATAACTGATCAATGATGGATGCTTGGAGTGAAGTCAAATAAATTTCAATTGGTATAACTACATATACCTCACACACCAATGAATATGGGGTTGACCATGTTTTAGTATTACTAGTAGTTCAATATGCCCCTAAAACATGAAAGTAATTATCATTCCATGACCTTGTATCTTTATCAAACATATATTAGAATATATTAGACTGGTTCTTATTTATTGACTGTATCAATACACTGGCCACTACTTGGTAGTGAGATGAATGGTTCAATTTGATATTGTTCTCCTAATATATTTTTTTTCTCAGTGGGATAGAAATTATTGTCATTTTCCATCAAAATGATATAATGTTCACTTAATCCAGTAAGTATATTATCATAGACAATGAAAAAATGTTTTTGGTCCTGAATTCTGTGAGAGGTCTTTCCTCATCCCATTTGGCAATAAAATCAGTAGCAGTAAAAATATACGTTAACTTCTTTCTCCTAATAAGAGGATAAGGTCCTACCAAATCCATTCCCTATATATTAATTGGCTTGGAGTATTTAGCAGTACGTGTAAACTATAAGGGATGATGAATGAAGATGTAATTCATTAAGAAAGGATGAAACATCTTACTGAAATATATGAAATGTTTTGTCGTGATGGGAAAAAGTAACCAAGACTAAACATTTCATCAGAAATTTTATGTCAATAATGTTGAGAACCACAATCTATTGTATGTAGATCTTTCATGAAATCCCTAGTTTCATTACCATCAATGCATCCGAGAATAATTTCATCAATCCCTCATCAAAAAAGTATCTTAATGTGATATGGTACATCAGAAAGAATGAAATTTATAGCTCATTTCCAGATCGATTTTCTTGAAATTATTTCTGGTGAATGTACCCCATTTTGTAGACATTCTATAATGGGTGTCATCCAGAATATTGTAAGACCATCTGGCTCTGAAATTGGACTAATTTAATTCATTTACTCTATTCTGATATGGTCCAAAGGTAAATCTACTTGACAATGAGAAATATTAATGGTCATTTCATCCTGATTTTGCTCTATTTAGGTTATTGCTACATTTTCCAATGTATCACCTTGAGAATATTGAAACTTTAGGACATAATAAAATGTAGTATCTGAGGGAAAATCAACAACTAAACCTTGAACAAAATCTCATAGGGGGATTATTTCAAATTTTATAATTGTGCAATCCCCATTTATTTTTTTCATGTCCAACTATGAATCACAATTCACTTTCTGGTAATGATCTGGTACATGGACTTTTAATTTGAAGATTATGATAATTTCTTTATATTCAACCTCATTTTTGGTAGCACCATCAAATAATAGAAAGGAATATAGAAAAACTTCATTTTTGAGGAGATAAGCACAATTACTAACCCAACATTTTTATGTTCTGGGTTTCCCATCCACTTCCCATTTGGACTTCTAGAATACCCAAAAATCACATTTCCCATATTTGGGTAGTTTCAAGAATAGTAATTATTCTTAATTAAGAAATTAAATATTCAATGACATCTCTTCCACATATGAGTGCATGCAAGGGAATCTGTTAAATCATGTACTTTTAATACTTTCTGAGGCACAAAATGTATTCAAATATATCATAATAACTTCCAAACATGTTAGATGTCTTATAAGAATAGGATGACTAAGGATAAATTTGAGTTAGTTATTGTGAGATTACATGAGGAACTCATGATGATATAAATTGTGTCTCAATTTCTAAACTTCAAAGATTAATGCAAATCAACTTTTTTCAATATCTGAATATTGAGAATCTACATGAGGCATGGTTCCATTGAGAGAGTAAAGTTTGTTTTCATTTCCGGTATCTTTGTTATGTGCATGGAAGGCATCCAATAATAGTTCAAAGGCTATCATATAATGTATGAGAGGCCTTCTATCAACTAGTTGAATAAATACATGTGGTATAAAGGGTTATTTAATGAGGATATTAAATTCTTCCTGATAGTCATTGGTTCACTGATATATAACCCATTTCATCATCAATTCAGAAAAGGGAAAACACTCGCCTGTGAAATTATATATGAAGAATAATTATATTCCTATTTCCCATGAAGTACTCAAAATTAATTCTTGTTCAGATAATGTAAAATTAAATGGATATCATTATTCTTATCACGTTTGACTAATATGTCATTATGGTGTTCAAAAAACAGAAAAATTTCCAGAAGGATACCCAAAAAGAACATTTCATGGGGTTCATATCCAAATTATGTCTCAGAAGAATATTGAATATAGTGTACATATCATCCAAGACATACAAACATTTTATATAAATAAAAACTACATCACTAACATAGAATTCAATTAATTAAACCAATAATGTTTATAAAATACTGTATATTGCATGTTGATATGTTACACCATCATTATTCAAGCCAAAGGGAATTACCTGATAGAATCATATGCTTTGAGGGACTCTAAAATGTCAATATTCTTAATATTATATGATTATTCAAATTTTATTATTCCTAGTGTGTCCATCCATTAATGAGAGAGTATTATATCCATTTGTAGCATCAATAGAATGTTTTTTGATTGGAACTAGAAATCATCTTTGGGAAATTTCTAGTTAAGATCTTTGAAATGAATGAAAACCATGATTTACCCATTATTATATTTCATTGGGGAAATATTGTCAGGAAAATATGTATATTTAAAATATCTGATAATGTTATCTTTTATTATCTTGTCTACCACTTCCACAATTTTGGAGGCATGATCTGGGGGAGTTCTCCTTACCCCATGCTCGAATCCCTCATGTTCTTCTAGAAAAACCAAATTATTAGTGCCCACGTTGGGTTCAGGGCATGAAATTTCTGTATAGTTCTATGAAAATAATTCTTTTGGTTTCTTTAAAAAAAATATATAATCCTCTTTCACTTTATAATTAATGGTCATGCTATAACATCCCGTCTTTTTATAACATATCTTTCATTCCATTACACGGAACTGAGGATCGTTAAGGATTAGTGTCTTGGAAACAAGGATCATAATACATAAAAAAACATAAAACATTCTTCTTAAACACTTGAAAGGATTCGCCTTTAGTTCATCCTATGTTCATTTTGCATCTCATAACCTGGGGACATACATCAAAAGAAAGGGTGAGCAGAAGGCCCATTAAGGGAAATAAGAGAAACATTTTACATGTGAACTTGAGATACTTCAATAAGGACATGAAAAGAACTTTAAGGCATGAGAAAGAAATCATGAGATACATCATAAATAAAATAACATTTTTCATAACTTGAAGATGTGTCTACAACATTTAATATTGACAATCGTTTCGTTTCACCAAGGTCCATCCCCAAGGTGTCGTTAAAAATTACCAAGGTTATTCACCAAGGCGTAGTTAAAATGGTCATCTCTAGAGATTAAGTCTTTACCCAATGCATTGGAGCGCTATCAGGGCGCACCCTTAAATTTTCCTTTATTATCATGTGAGCCAAATATATCATCATCAAAAATTTCATAAATAACCCATATAGAATAAAATAAATGGGTTTCATTTCATAATCACAACGTTTTAAAAACAGATTTAAAGACACGATCTTTACATTACTTTAAACCCACGGAAAGGGAAAGCTGGTATCATGTATGTAAATCACAGAATTTAAAATAGAAAATTTTCATATATATGTGAATAACCCTATAGAAATAGGAGCTTCGAGTATTCACTTTATAACATAATATAATTTTGAGAAAAGAGAGGCATTTTGAGACGAAAATTCTGCAGCATAATGGCTATGTTACAAGGTTTTAGAAAACTTTGAAAAGATAGGGAACATGGGTAGAAATATCATAATTTACCCATAACACAGTAGAGGGACAAAATAAGAAGGATATATGGACATGGTGATGCAATTTTAAGGACATACCATTTGAAATGAAAAACATGGAAGGAAGACAAAAATTTGATTTCTCTTATGAAAATTCGGCAGCCTAACGACGTCACTTAAAATTCAACAAAAAATGAATTGAACAAATCAAAGAGGGTCTCTCATCATATTATCATAATAGATCAGTAAGATATATATAGAGATCATACCCCAACATAATAAAAATGAACTTGAAAGATTTGACATGAAAATTGAACTTGAAAAATGAGAAGGGTGAAAGAATCACTTAAACATTCGGCAGCCTAACGGCGTCACTTAAACATTCATAAAACGAAATGATGAGAGTAAGAGGGGATCTATCATCATATAAAAACGAAAGGGGAAGTAATAGGAATATAAAATAACATCCTCTCACATAATAACAAGGAGCGAAAAAGGAATGACATAAAAGAGATTAAATGAAAAGAAAGAGAGGGGTCGGATCCCTTACCTTAAAATGTGACTCTTGAAACTCAATGTTTTGGACCTTGAGGGCTTAGGGGCACCTTGGGAGGACTCCTTGGGAGGTAAGGAGACCAGAACGTCGTTGGGGGAGATTTGGGAGTGGAAACTAAAGGAGTAAAGGGTGGGTATTTATAGGGAAAGTGAGGGGACAAGGCATTAATGGCCAAGGGACACCTCACTAGTGGTTTTGGAAAAACAATGGGCTTGCCCATGGTATTTGCCCATGGTAGTGGCCACGTGGGACACCTCACACCTTATCTTACTATTCAAAATTCGACCATATTGAATTTATACTTAATACATAATTTAATGATGTCATTAAACACCCGTAACTTAAAAACTATACTTTCACTATTCATCGAAAATTCGTTTTTTTCAGAAAAATCCCCAAAAATTACCATAACATAATATCGATGCTTTGAGTTCTAAAATAAAGTCGTTTTTATAAAAATAATTTTCTAATTATTTTTAAATAAATTTTTAAGTAAAAAACACTATTCATCCGAAAAAACTAATACTTGACTAATAATTTATGAAACCGTTATTTACCCATTTTATTGAATAACATTACTTAATCTAGGTGTCTGAATTATATTAAAACTTTCTTTGAGTAAAATTACTAATCAATTTGGTCACATTACTAATCATAAGCGTAAAATCACTATTCATAATTTACTATTCATCAAAAATTAAGTTGATCTTATGAGACTCCAAATTCCTTACTGAACACTTTTGTAGAAGACCATTTTTTTAAAATCATTACACATCATTAGTTATTTAGGGTTTTCATAAATATTTTAAAATATCCCTTTTTCAAAATTCATCAATAAAATACATTCTAAAATTATCTAGACATTTGAAATTTCACAAACATCACTAAAGGAAGAAATCTCAATTTATTCACCCGAAAGGATTACACAAGGATGCTATGGTCTCGTCACATAGCACCTTATAACACCGGCATAAGACCTAAGTGTAAGGTGTGCTACGGTGAGAGAATCTGAGGGAGGCTAATATAACATTGCCCAAATAGTAATCTCTACTAACATGAACTTCTCCCATAGGCATTTCCGTTCAATCTTGACACGCTGGAGTTCGGCTTGGGCTTGGTCCAAAGCGAAGCCCATAGATGCTACCTCCTTCCCAAGCTCTGATAAGTGGGATTCATAAGGGTCGAGTCTACTGGATGAAGCCATCGACTCCTCTTTCTGCATTAACCATTAACATCTTATTAAATCATTAAGAGTAAGTTAATATACTACCCAAAAATATTGGGTCGTTACATTCTTCCCCCCTTAAGAAATTTCGTCCCCGAAATTTATACTTGAGGCCTAGTCGAAAAGTTGAGGGTACTTTTGCTTCATTGTTTCCTCCGGCTCCAATGTCGCCTCTTGATATTTATGATTCCTCCACAACACTTTCACAAGGACGGTAGTCTTCTTTCGTAGGACCTTGTCTCTACAGTCCAAGATCTCCACTGGCTTCTCCTCGTAAGAGAGGTCATGTTCCAGTTGTACCACATCTGGGTTTAGTACATGCGAAGGGTCGAGTATGTACTTCCTCAAGAGAGATACATGGAAGACATCATGAACTTGAGCTAGGTTCGGTGGAAGTGATAGAAGATAGGCCACTGCTCCTATGCGATCAAGGATTTCATATGGGCCAATGTACCTAGGGATGAGCTTCCCTTTCTTCTCAAACCGCATGAATCTCTTCCATGGAGAAATTCGAAGGAAGACTTTGTCACCAACACCAAACTCCAAGTCCCTTCGACCATTGTCAGCATAGCTCTTCTGCCGACTCTGAGCAGCCTTTATGTGTTGTTGGATGGCATGAACCTGTTCCGTTATCTCTTGCACGAGATCAGGCCCAAGAAGCTTCCTCTCACCAGTTTCATCCCAACAAGTAGGAGTTCTAAACTGCTTTCCATATAGAGCTTCATAGGGTGCCATCTGAATACTTGAATGGAAGCTGTTGTTATAGGAGAACTCAACTAAGGGGAGGTGTTGATCCCATCCACCTTTAAATTTCATTGAGAATAATCTCAACATGTCTTCGAGTGTCTGAATAGTCCTTTCAGATTGGCCATCAGTTTGAGGATGATAGTCCGTACTAAAATTCAATTCAGTATTCAGAGCATGTTGAAGGCTTCTCCAGAATTTTGATGTGAATCTTGGGTCACGATCCGATATGATGGATAGTGTTACCCCATGCAGCCTTACCACTTCCTTCACGTATATCTTGGCAAGCTGATCCAGAGAGAAATCTTCCCGAATAGAGATAAAATGGGCTGTCTTGGTGAGACGGTCCACAATAACCCATATCGCATTATTTCCTTTGGATGTTTTCGGGAGACCAGTTACAAAGTCCATAGTGATATTATCCCACTTCCATACTGGTATGGGTAGCGGTTGTAATACCCCCTTAGGAATTTGTCATTCTGCCTTTACTTGCTGACACACCAGGCACATTGTAGTGTAATCAGCAATCTCCCTCTTCATGTTATCCCACCAATAATGATCACGAAGGTCTCTATACATCTTAGTGCTTCCCGAGTGTATAGAGAATGTAGAGCTATGAGCTTCATCCATCAGTTCTTTCTTTATCTCCGGAATAGATGGAACACATAGTCTTGTACGAAATTTCAATTCACCTTCTTGATCAATATTGAAATCAGGGAACTTCCCATCCTTTACAGCCTCAAACTTCTCCTGCAGCAAATGATATTCTTTTTGAGCCTTCTTGATCCTCTCTAGTAATGAAGGTTGAGAAATCATTTGGAATAGGGTTGATGATGTCCCTTTACTTATAATTCCCAAGTCCAGTTTTACTAGATCTTTAATCAAGTGATATCCTACGATCCTCATTGTTGCCAGAAAAACAGGATCTTTCCTGCTTAACGCATCCGCGACTTTGTTTGCTCTTCCAGGGTGATAATGAATTGAACAATCATAGCCTTTAATAAGCTCCAACCGTCTCCTTTGGCTCATGTTCAATTCTTTCTGTGTGAAAATATACTTTAGACTTTGGTGGTCAGTGTATATATCACATTTCTCCCCATAAAGATAGTGCCTCCATATCTTTAGAGAAAAAACAACTGCCGCCAGCTCTAGATCATGCGTAGGATAATTCTTCTCATGAATCTTCAACTGTCGAGATGCATAAGAAATTACTTTATCATTTTTCATGAGGACGCACCCAAGCCCTTTCAGATATGCATCGCTAAAAATAATGAATCCTTCTCCGATAGAGGGTAGTGTTAACACAAGTGCAGTAACCAATCTCTTCTTCAGCTCTTGGAAACGTTCCTCGCATTCCTTTGTCCAGATGAACTTAACCCCTTTTCAAGTCAACTTGGTTAGTGGATTAGAAATCCGTGAAAAGTTTTTCACAAACGTCTTATAATATCCTGCTAAACCAAGGAAACTATGAATCTCAGTTACGGTTGTGGGTTGAGGCCACTCCTCTACAACCATTGTCTTTGCAGAGTCAACCGAGATTCCTTCATTGGTTACGATGTGCCCCAAGAAAGCCACCTGTTGTAACCAAAACTCACACTTGCTGAACTTCCCAAAGAGCCTCTCCTTCCACAGAGTTTTCAATATAACCCTTAGATGATCTTCATGCTCCTCACGACTTTTTGAATACATCAAAATATCATCAATAAAAACTACCACAAAGTTATCAAGGTAGTATTTAAAGACTCTATTCATCAAATCCATGAAAATAGCAGGAGCATTAGTCAAGCCGAAGGGCATAACAGTAAACTCATAATGCTCATATCTTGATCGGAAGGCAGTCTTTGGAATATCTTCCTTCTTTGCCCCCAGTTGATGATAACCAGATCAAAGGTCAATCTTAGAGAAGAATTGAGCCCCGTGAAGTTGGTCAAATAAATCATCAATTCTTGGAAGAGGATATCTGTTCTTCACCGTGGTCCTGTTCAGTTCTCTATAATTGATGCATAGCCGCATTGATCCATCCTTCTTCTTCACAAAGAGAACTGGTGCTCCCCATGGAGACACACTCGGTCAGATAAACGCCTTCTCCAACAAGTCTTGGAGTTGTTTCTTTAACTCTTCTAGATCCACATTTGACAATCTATACGGAGTCTTTGATATCGGTTGAGACCCTGGTACGAGTTCAATGGAGAACTATACCTCGCTTTCTGGGGGAGGTCCAGGTAACTCCTCAGGAAATACATCCATGTATTCCTGAACAATAGTAACATCTTCTATTTGTATGCTCCATTTTCCTTCTACATCATCACCGATTAACTCCATAAAGAATGCCATAGGAGGTGCTTCTAGATAGGGATCAGTTCGGGATATCTCTCCTTGGAAGATAACTGTAGGTCGTTCATTCAAGAATAATGAGATTTCCTTACTTCTGCATTTGATCTTAGCATTATACTTTGAGATCCAGTCCATCCCAAGTATAATGTCAAATTCCATCATGGGAATGACTACTAGATTTGCGATAAGATTGTGGTCACCAAAGTAAACACTAGAGTCTCTTAATACTGTAGATGCAAGGATAATCCCACTTGGAGTCTTGACAGACAACTCTACCTCTAGCAGTTCAGGGATTGATTCTATATTCCTTGCAGAATTGGAGGAAATATAGGAATGCGTAGAACCAGAATCAAATAAAGTACTTTCTAGTTTTGAGAGGACAACAAGAGTACCTACTAACACATCGTTTGGGACTTCAACTTCAGCTGTTGTGATAGCGAAATCACGACCTTTCTCTCTTGGCCTCTGCTGAGGTTGATGGTGATTCCCCTCCACCGCCCTTGGATTTGGACATTGGTTAGCAAAGTGCCCAAGCTGTCCACACTTGAAGCATGTGACTTCAGGTAGGGCCAGGACCATATTTCCTCTGTCGTTAGTGTTGGGAAGCTGAGGCTTCACTTCACTAGACAATTACGAGCAATATGGCCTCCTCTTCCACACTTTTTGCACTTGCCACATCCGTTCAAGCAGTTCCCCAGATAATTCTTCCCACATTTATTGCATGTGGTAAGTTCCATTTTCTTTCCACCTCTTCCCTGATCAAAAGACTTCCTTAAACTGGGCTCCAACGATCTCTTTTTTTCATTTGGTTTATGAAACCACTGTGTCTCACTAAACTCCAACTCGACTTTAATAGCGTTTCGATGACAAAGCTTGAGGTATAACGGGAAAGCCTTGTGAAGTTCATCTCATAGCTTCCGACAGATTCGTTCTCCTTCTGCTTCAGCTCGAGAAACTCTTTCTCCATTCTCGTTCTCATGGAACGAGGTAAATAGTTGTTAAGGAAAATTCCCCGAAATTCTTCCCACTCCATAGCTTCTATCTCTTCTCGTGGCTTCGTGTTTTTGATCAGTGACCACCACTGATCAGCTTCTCCCTCTAGGCGGTAAAAAGCAAGGGTGACTTTTTCTTGTTCCGAACAATGAAGTACAAAAATGATCTTTTCAATGGAGCTTATACATTGTTCCGCAACCAATGGGTCAGTAGATCCACTGAATGTTGGCGGTCGTTGACGCATGAAGGACTCAACAGAGTGTTGTTCCCTTCGTGGTGAGGTCGGCCTCTCAGCTTGATTCGTTTTATTACTCATAACTTGAGTTAGTTGGTTCATCATTCGCATGGATGTTTCCATTCCGTCTTCTATCGGAGGGCCGTCAGCACATGGTGCATTATGGTCACCATCGGTACGGTTCCTCCTATTGCCTGCCATTTTCTAAAAGAATAAAACCTTAGTAAGAAACTTATTTCATTTATGAATCTTTTAACTAAGACTTCATGCTTAGACAATTACACTTTTCTATAATTCCTTCATAATGATTCATAAAAAGCTTGTGACTAACCAAACATATCCCCCCGGAGTGTCGTAACCAAGAGTGCAGCAAGGCCCGTTATCGTGCACCAGTTCCCGTTCGAGTCTAGCTCAAAGCGGTGTTTTCGGGTTTTACCCCTATGTACATTTTTGCCAGAGCCGCCTCTACCTTCTCGAATCCAGACAGGGATGTATTTGTTTGATAAACCACTTACTCAATACTTACCAAAATACTAGGAATTTTTCCTATATTTAAACTTTTCTATAGGTTTCTTCCTAATGTTTTTATATACTAATTTCCACAAATAACTAAACCATCATTTGATACCAACTATAACATCCTGTCTTTTTATAAGATAACTTTCATTCCATTACACGTAACTGAGGATCGTTAAGGTTTAGTGTCTTGGAAACAAGGATCATAATACATAAAAAAACATAAAACATTCTTCTTACACACTTGAATGGCTTCTCCTTTAGTTCATCCTATGTTCATTATACATCTCATAACCTAGGGACATACATTAAAAGAAAGGGTGAGTAGAAGGCCCAGTAAGGGAAACAAGAGAAACATTTTACATGTGAGCTTGAGATACTTCAATAAGGACATGCAAAGAACTTTAAGGCATGAGAAAGAAATCATGAGATACATCATAATAAAAATAACATTTTTCATAACTTGAATATGTGGCTACAACATTTAATATAGACAATCGTTTCATTTCACCAAGGTCCATCCCCAAGGTGTCGTTAAAAATTACCAAGGCTATTCACCAAGGCGTCGTTAAATTGGGCATCTCTAGAGATTAAGTCTTTACCCAATACATTGGAGCGCTATCAGGGAGAACCCTCAAATTTGCCTTTATTATCATGTGAGCCACATATATCATCATCAAAAATTTCATAAATAACCCGTATAGCATAAAATAAATGGGTTTCATTTCATAATCATAACGTTTTAAAAACTACTTTAAAGACACGATCTTTACATTACTTTAAACCCACGGAAAGGGAAAGCGGGTATCATGTATGTAAATCCCAGAATTTAAAATATAACATTTTCATATATATGTGAATACGCCTGTAGAAATAGGAGCTTTGAGTGTTCATTTTATAACATAAAATAATTTTGAGAAAAGAGAGGCATTTTGAGACGAAAATTCTGCAGCATAACGGCTATGTTACAAGGTTTTAGAAAACGTTGAAAATATAGGGAACATGGGTCGAACAATCATAATTGACCCATAACACAGTATAGGGACAGAATAAGAAGGATATATGGACATGGTGATGCAATTTTAAGGACATACCATTTGAAATGAAAAACATGGAAGGAAGACAAAAATTTTATTTCTCTTATTATAATTCGGCAGCCTAACGGCGTCACTTAAACTTCAACAAAAATGAATTGTACAAATCAAATAGGGTCTCTCATCATTTGATCATAAGAGTTCAGTATGATAGATATATAGATCATACCCCAACATAATAAAAAGGAACTTGAATGATTTGACATGAAAATCGAACTTGAAAAATGAGAATGGTGAAAGAATCACTTAAACATTCGGCAGCCTAACGGCGTCACTTAAAATTTCATAAAACGAAATGATGAGAGTAAGAGGGGATCTCTAATCATATAAACATGAAAAGGGGCAGTAATAGGAATATAAAAGAACATCCTCTCACATAATAACATGGTGCATAAAAGGAATGACATAAAATAGATTACATGAAAAGAAAGAGAGGGGTCGGATCCCTTACCTTAAAACGTGACTATTGAAACTCAATGTTTTGGACCTTGAGGGCTTGAGGGAACCTTGTGAGGACTCCTTGGGAGTTAAGGAGACCAGAACTTCGTTGGGGGAGAGTTGGTAGTGGAAACTAAAGGAGGAAAGGGTGGGTATTTATAGGGAAAGTGAGGGGACAAGGCATTAATGGCCAAGGGACACCTCACTAGTGGTTTTGGCAAAACCATGGGCTTGCCCAAGGTATTTTCCCATGGTATTGGCCACATGGGACACCTCAAAAATTATCTTAATATTCACAATACGACCATATTGAACATATACTTAATACATCATTTAATGATGTCATTAAACACCCGTAACTTAAAAACTATACTTTCACTATTCATCGAAAATTCGTTTTTTTCAGAAAAATACCCAAAAAATACCATTACATAATATCGATGCTCTGAGTTCAAAAATAAAGTCATTTTTATAAAAATAATTTTCTAATTATTTTTAATTAAATTTTTAATTAAAAAACACTATTCATCCGAAAAAAATAATACTTGACTAATAATTTATGAAACCGTTATTTACCCATTTTATTGAATCACATTACTTAATCTTGGTGTTTGAATTATATTAAAACTTTCTTTGAGTGAAATTACTAATCCATTTGGTCACATTACTAATCATAAGCGTAAAATCACTATTCATAATTTACTATTCCTCACAAATTAAGTTGATCTTATTAGACTCCAAATTCCTTACTGAACACTTTTGTAGAAGACCATTTTTTGAAAATCATTACACATCATTAGTTATTTAGGGTTTTCATAAATATTTTAAAATATCCTTTTTTCAAAATTCATCAATAAAATACATTCTAAAATTATCTAGACATTTGAAATTTCACAAACATCACTAAATGAAGAAATCTCAATTTATTCACCCGAAAGGATTACACAAGGAAGCTAGGGTCTCGTCACATAGCCCCTTATAACACCGGCATAAGACCTAAGTGTAAGGTGTGCTATGGTGAGAGAATCTGATGGAGGCTCAGATAACATTTCCCTAGTAGTAATCTCTACTAACTTGAACTTCTCCCGTAGGCGTTTCCGTTCAATCTTGACACGCTGGAGTTCGGCTTGGGCTTGGTCCAAAGCGAAGCCCACAGATGCTACCTCCTTCCCAAGCTCTGATAAGTGGGCTTCATAGGGGTCGAGTCTACTGGATGAAGCCATCGACTCCTCTTTCTGCAATAACCATTAACATTTTATTAAATCATTAAGAGTAAGTTAATATACTACTCAAAAAGATTGGGTCGTTACACATGCTAATTATTGTGTGGTTTGTAAGTTTGTCTATACCCAAATATATTTCAATGAGCTCATCAACAATGTTGGAGATTACTACCTTATATGTGTAAGAAGGATCCTTTTTATCTTCCAATTCTTCCACATTCTAACATGTATCATATTTTTTGTTCATGAAGGTTTATTGATGAAGAAATCCAAATTGTACTTAGGGATGTGTATGTTTTTAGACATCGTGATGAAGATGCAACCATTTTGGACCCAACTAGTGATGATCGGTCTTCCAAGATAATTGAACTAAAAATAATGGGTTTGGAAACCAAATACCTATTTTTTAAATTATCATGGGGACTTATTCCAAATTTTCTAATGCAGAAGAGACGTTTTGATGTTCAGGGGATGAAATGATGACATCTCCAGGTAAGCATTCACCACTCATTAGTAAATCAATAATTTCTCTTATGCTGCCATGATCGATTTCTATAACTTACATTATCAAAGTCACTATATGAGTTATTGGATTTGGGTATACCCATTCAATTTTATTTTTAGGTAGCACATTATAAGCAACGAGATTCTTATATGGGTAAGATGAGAATATTTCTAGACCATTGAGAGCATTGATTTTTTTTATATATTTTTTCCACGGACTATGATCCCTTTGTGTGATAGAAAATTTCCTCAGCATACAAAGAGTCAAAAAAATTTAATGGGGCCTTCTCACCAAGAAATTTCCTAATTTGAATATTGGATAAATACATGATATATTGGTGGTATTATGAAAGATTGGAGGTATTCTAACTTAACTAATTCCTTCCAAGAATAATGTTGAAAATTTTTTCTCGTCGGAAGACAATAAAATATGTATTACATATAAGATCCAAAAAATGAGTTCATAGTGTAATATATCATATATGTTCTTGTTCATTATTTTCATAACCATGAAACATCAAAGTGGAGGGAGATATGTCAGATTCAGTGAGACCCAATCAATGATATTTACATATTGGAATAAAGCTGAGTCCTTAGAAATTATTCATTAAGTATCATTTAATGTCTATGTAATTAACCATTCTAGAAAAATACAAGGGCCCTATGTTTCCATGTAAAAAAATCATCCTAAACATTTTATTTGAATGATAATACAGAATTACATATTGTCACATTATTTTCTATAATGTAGAACTCATTAACATGAACATCAGTTTTAAACTATAGTGTTCTAGACAAAACCCCCATAACCAATTCCCAAAGGACTTTTGACAGATTTAGAGCATCCTGGAATGATAACATGGCCAGTACATGGGACAGGTATTTCAAAGGTATATAAATTTGGTCTAGAGGCTTTCTTTATATAGCATGAAGATGTAGTTTTGAAGGTGCTTCAATGTTGATGACCGTAGTGTATATGTACCTTCTGTCAAAGAAGAGGATGGAAATACAGTTGGGAAAATGGGTTAGGATGAATCGATATGCCCACATGCTGAGAAATTGGAGGTATAGGCTCTAATTATCTTTCCAAAATTATAATATTTTGGCTTATCTTGTAATGTGTGGGAGATCACCCTGATTCTTATTGAGCCCACTGAAGGGATCTCCCTCGAGATTCTGAACCATAGACGGTTCGAATAAAGGTGTAATTAATATAGTGGATTCTATCCCACGCTTGTCTTACCCTATGTCATTGACCATGACTTCATCCCCTAAATCACTATTCAAGTATATGTAATTCAGGTTCATAACTAGAATCATCATTTTCATAGGGGTATGTTATTTGGATAATGTAAACAGAACTGATGATGTACTCCACATATGATGATTATTTTTCCTGAATGGTCCATTCTTATTTTTTTATTTGGTGGGAAGTGCTCATGCTATTTAAACAGTTGGAAAGGAATCACCAAATGTCAAGGAAAAAAATTACCTTGATATGACCACATCTTATTATGAATTCTCTTTATCCTTCTGACCTTGTCACTTTTTAAGGACTGTACATTGGAGTACATATATTTTGATGAATATGACTTTGATGTAGCATATGGTGTAGGAAGAACAATCCGCTAAATCAACTTTGTTGGTAGAATGGATTGAATTATAATGACCATTTTCTTAACCATCCAATTATCAAAACATCTGAATATTCATGATTTTGAGTTTCTTCCATTGGCCTTCCTCCTCTAGATTATTATCAATAATGCATGCTACTTGGGATGATGATCTTTTTATTCCCACTTCTCTAGAGTCCATCATTTTTTGCAGGATATGTTTAAAAACAAAACAAGACTACATAGGGTACCCCAAAATTTTATAAAGGGGAATGTAGAGTGGGAGGTCCTCATCTATTTCTGTGTTCAGTTTCTTGGGTTTTGATATCTAGAATAAATTATAATCCAAGGAAGAAATGAAGTAACTGAGAACCTATTCATTTCAAAAAGAGTAGAAATTTTTCCATAACTCTTCATATTATCGTCAAATTTTATCATTTATATCCTTAGGAGTAGGCGATAATTTTTGTTGATACTCAGTAGTAGGAGACCTATAATATAATGAGGGCATAAATGTACAAGTAGGTATATGTTATTTTTTGAGTTTAACTATGACTACCACTACTTTTTCTGATCTCCTTCCCATATTTTGTTGGATTACATGAGATTAAGAAATGGTTTTCATGATGGAATTCTCCACTTCTTGGGTGACTAATGTAAGGTCTTGAAACCCTACTAATCATTTTATAGGTATTTGTTTTGTGAAAAATCAGCATGGATTATATCCATATATATTGGTTATGACTATTCTTGAGGGAGTGTAATATTATACGAGTATGTTAATCCTTTCCACTAAGAAATGATATCTAAAAGAGACACATTCTACCTTTTTTGATTGTTCATACGATCAAATACTGTTGTATTTTGTTACATTGAGCTGAATAGGAAATGGAATTTCTGACGGAGGAATTCCCATCTTCTATTTGATCTAGTCTACAATATTGTATAATGGAAAATTGTTAGCCCCTGTAGTGATTGAACAAAACAGTTATGATTTATTGCTTTTTTTCTGAGGGGTCTCCATCATTGGATCACAACGTGAAATTAAATATGTTACCGGATTCCATAGATCTACCAAAATATTTATAATTGGGAATGTGGAATTCACAAATTTTGGCTGTGGATGAATCAGATCTATCCACTAAGAGTAATCCTTACATTATAGTTGTACTGGTGCACGCCAGTCTTCAATTATTTCTAATTTAGTCATTAATGAGTCAATGGTATTCATAAGAATTTGGAAAATATTTTTATGACTGAGGAAATATAGAGGTGCAAAATCAAGATTCTGAACTAGTGTCATGACACGAAAAATCATCGGTGGTGGTGATAGTAGTTCTTTTTGTAGATAACCCATGGGGATAGGCCTGTAAGTATATGATTGACCTTGTTCTAGCTATGTACCCAATTTAAAGAATTAATTATCCACAATGGTTATTAAAATAAAAAATCTTTTTGAGTATATCATACTAGATTTCCATGATAAAGATATATTTATTGAGAATATCTTGTAGGAATACTACTCCAGAGTTTCTCAACATTGAGACTTCTCTACTCCTTTATCACCTCTTCTTGTTAGTAAATTCATTCATTTTGATAATGATATTGACCCTATCTATGTGGATGGATAACCTTGATCTGACCATTACATATCCACAAATTATGGGTCTTTTTATGTAGTGGATGTTGATTTTCTTAGGGAATACCATGATTTTAGGGTTTTCTCTTATTTCGACTATGCAAACTCCTTTTAATTGCAATAGTGCATACCATATTATAAATAAGAATTTCATCCTTCAACCTCCATGGAATGGAATCATTTTCTAGAGGATATTTCACATAGTAATTAGTGTAATTCACATACACATAATGAATTAATAAAATTATACTAAAATATTTGTAAGAACTATTTTTTTCATCCTCCATGAGGCATTGTTCTCATATATGTTGGTTCCACCATAACTATTTGATGGATAATAATTTGTAGGGAATACTTTTATTGCATAGTTTGACACACCCTTTGTTTATTCACTCATAATTTGGGGAAAACTGGCTTCTAATGAGGTTTGCAATGTGGATGTGAAAGAGCCAATAGACAGGTAGGTTGGGGTTGTTCTTATTCTTCTTCAATAACCCTTCATGACGTTCTTGTTGACTCTAAATGTTCAGTTAAAAATCCTCCATCCCTATATGTTATGTTGGTTTTGGATCTACTATGCCTGATATCTACACAACATATCTTCAAATTTTTTGATTTCTATTCCAAATATTTTTTGGGTGCATTATCTTGCACACACATAAAAACCTGTTTCGAAAGTTTGTTATGATATTTCAGACATTTTTAAAATATAATGGATGACATCCACTATGAAGGAAAATTGATCATGGTTTTCATACACTTGATGTATAAGCATATAATTTTTTTATATCTTTGGTCTTGACATTTTTGAAAACTTGTCGAGACCTACTCTTAATGATCATTTCATAAACCATGAGTAAAATTCGTTTATTATGGTAGACATGGGGAAATAAAATTTCATTATATATCATTTGAAGGTCATTGATTAATTTTGGGAACTGTGAAATTTAATTATCAATGTGCACCCTATCATTTATGATGAACACCATATGTGGTCTCTACAACAAGTGGAAACTGCCACTTTAATGTATTGATGCATTCACATTAAAGGGCCTCATGTTTCTTATCAATCATTGGATGTAATGAAACATAGAGAGATTCCATGTCAATATTGCATTGCAACAATTATATTACCTGGTCATGAATTTAATATAGATAATATGTAAATAAAATGATTTTTTATGGATGAATGTTTTTCCATCGGTTGAGGAAAACATCAGGAATACAATCTTCTTCTAACATTTATAGAATTTTATGTTGAGAGGTTTCGAAATACCAAAACATGACTATTATTTCACCCTTACTAATTGTTTACTCATATTGAGCACATAATCTTCATATTTTTCTATAGGTTTCTCAACATGGTTTAACTATAATGGATGATTCCCAATCCCATTTTAATAAAAAATGTGATCAGTTAAGTTTCTTCTAGTATTTTAGAAGGATAATAACCCATATGAGCTTTGGAGAATGACCATCACATTGGGATTTCTTCTGAATGAAAATGTATTTCACCTGACAATAATAAGGAATCATACATGTCTATAAATTTGTTTGTATGTGCCTAAATATAAGAGAGATTTTTCATCACTACATTGTCAGATAGTGAATTTGCATAGCAATTTGAAACACTGCTATGGAGTATAATTTCAATGATAATTCTACCATGTGGAGGAAAACTATTTTTGATTATATGAAGGGATAAATCCCCTTACAACTTGGTCTTCTAGCCCCATGGAGGGTTTCTGTTTCTCACATGTATTTATAGGTTCCCAATATTGATAGAATTTTCATGAAGCATAAATTCAGGATGAATTGTCCACTGAGGAATGCTAGAATTACTTCTACTACTCCCATAATTACATAATGTAAGGGTTTGATCTTGATTTACAAAAGATTAATTTCTAAGGGCTTTAAGAATAGTGGTATTAAGAGGATCAAGATTTTGGATTGACTCGTAATTCACCATTTTTTATTTATTAGACTTCTTCATAAATGATAACTTATATATAGTTGAGGCCACCTTCTAGGAAAAGTTGTAATCATGATAAAGTGTATGTGCTTTCATTCAAGGGGGAGTCAGAATAGAATGGTAATATTCTATAAGAATGATTGTATATGCCCAACCAAATTTTATGTATGATTTGGAATAGTCTACCCTATAACCCCCAAACTATGGGAATGGTATGAATATGATCCAGGATAACATGACGATGAGTTATCCTATTTTTGGGGACACAAATTTTGTTTTTTTCTAACTGGTATTGCTAAATCTTCGATCATGTTATTCTTGAATGTTTTGCTGATTTGTGTATGAATTTTTTTCTGCTATTTCATCATTTTTAAAAAATTGGTAACTGTAGCGGTCAGAATAGAAATATACATACATTATGTATTTGTAGTAGGTGTATGTAATATATCATGTCGTCCCATTCATGTCAATGTATGTTGCAATTACTCATTTATAGTGGTATACCGTTGATTTTTCCCCATATTTTTTGTTGGAGAATTCCGAAGGGCTTCTCTATGTGCAGTGAAATGAGACTATTGGAAGGTTTGATGAATGTTGGGATGTGTATGTTCCTTCTTACAAGTCTTCACTAAACATTCTAGAAGGGATTTATTGAATATCACAAGATTAATCTAAAAAAAATTTACATTATTGTAAGTTGGAGTATGTTTCAACTCATGGTACTCCACTATATTTGAAATTTATGATTTTTTGGTTCAAGAAAACGTGTATATTGGTTGATGATGTCAATGATGATTGGTTTGTGTGTCAATTTTTTAATTTCCATCAATATGGGTAGATTGACTTCTTCAGAGGGGAAAAGGTAGGAACATGCTCCCTGTTTTCCATTTTTTATCCCTGACAATACTTCTTGCATGCAAAGACTTAAGGTACCTAGACCAAACAAATGAGGATAAAACCCTCATTATGTTGAGTGTTTTCCACCATGCAACATTAGAATCAGACATTATAGGAAGGATACCTTAATAGGGACCCCTGTTTCTTCTTGAAGAGGCCTTAGATAACCTCTTGGTCAAACTCCCATGAACAAGGGTTATATTTTTTATTATTTTCTATAGATAAACATCCAAAATTATTGATGATGGTGGTTGGAATTGTATGCTTCTAAACCACTGGTCATTGTTAACTGAAATACTGAGGGTTATTTTTGATTTGGAGTTCCTGTCAAGTAGCCTGTATGGTTGGGATAATAATGTTTTGATTTTAATCTCATAGAAATTCATTAGAGACCCAATATTTAAGATTCTTAGTCAGTGATGACATCCTTTAAGCGGATGGTGATCCAGCTTGAACAACCACCTCAACATTCACTGGTTCAAACTTAAAGGCAACCATTTGTAATCAAGGGAGTTATTCGAAAGAAATTCCATGTACATATGAAAAAAACAATGAACTCTAGTAATGAAAAATCATTTAGACGAACACATTAGTGATTGATTCCCTAATTTTTTTCCTCTTTTATCAAATGTCATGGGCCTAACATATGCGTAAGAAGATCGTCCTAATTAAGGATTCACACCATGTTCTCCATTTTTTCCCTGGAGTGTTTGTTGTGATTGTTAAAAAATACTTCCAAATTTTTTCCACTGGATTTATATTTGTAATTGGAAATATCAAACAGTTCTGTATCTCATGAGACCTCCTTTCCAATGTCATGCATTCGTTAGGTTTCATTGAAATAAGATACTTAAAAACTCATAATTTTCGAGAGGATGGGAGTTCAGGATCATAAAACCCTTTTTGGGGGAATTATTTCCTACTTTGGTACTCTCTTATACATCTACGAAATGTTCATGTATATATATTAATTTACCATGTATTATGTATGGTTCCTTTTGTGATTGAACTTAATTATTTAGAATGTTTGAAATTAAACCTCACCACTATATATTCGAGGGTATTCATTAATGGAGGCAAAAAAATACATTCTAGGCTCCCCATTAATGGTATCCTCTCACATAATGAATAATGATTATTCAGCCATAGTTATGATGATGCTGTTTTTAAGACACTGATTGGGGCTCTCTAGAATTTATGGTCATCCAGGTATACAACATTTGTTTTGATGTGGGGATTTTACCTAGAAATGGGACACCTACGTATCTTCTTGAATGGAATCAGAAACCTCATAGTTTGGTGAAAGATAATGGGACATGTCAATCCTTTTAGGGCAATGTGATAGTGAACTAACTGTAATTTTTAATTTCATGTGTTAAGGACATATAAATGGAAGGTACTAAGTCAATTCTTTCTATGTGAATTATGCTTAAGAAACCCATTGATCTTTGAAAGGGTATGAGTTTCCAAGTTAGATTAGTCTCTATTAAGAATATTTCCTAAGAATAATGATGTTGATTTGGAGCATTGGTATTGAACCTTAGGGAGGCTTACTACGTATCCCACATTGATGGGAATAAAATCCCACATAGTTCAATATGTATCGAAGGGGAATATGTCCCTTTGAGATAAATTGGTTGTGGATTACTCCTAAAGTATATTCCCATTGAATATGATCTATGATAGATGTAATAAATCATAGATATTTATGATGTAATAATTTAGGGTTTAGTTCTATAGAGGATGCACAGATTAATGGAGTTAGTGTCAAACTCCTAAGGAGGATGTCCAGAAACCTCCAGCCTAATGTGAAGGCATCCTATGTATCCTAATTATTGTGGGAATCAAAGTTTTCGTAGTTCAAGTAGGGATATTGATTGTGAGTATGTTGTTCAAATAACAATTCTCTAATCATGTGGGAGTCATTATCATTGTGAGAAACTAGAGTATGTGAAATAATCAAGAAACCACACAGACTCGCTTTTACGGGTAGAAGAGGATGTGCCTATTTTGAATGATGTCGAGGTGACAGTGGGGGAAGGAATAGACAAATATACCCTTCAATATGAAATGAAAGTGATTTTAATTAGGTTTGGAATAAATTTCTAGGGGAATACTATAGGAAGGATGACCTAAAATTGATCCACATATAAGAGGGATATCTTTTTGGTCGAAAACATATGTATGTTTGAAATGTAAATTCTATTCTAGGGAACTAAGGATCCTGGTTTTTTTGACAAGAGGAAGACATGGACCGAACCATAATCCTACAAACATGGAACTCCACAACACTATTCCTAGGAGAAGATTCCCAATGACCATAGAGATACAACTCCATAGACATAGAAAGACCCATAGCTTCCCAATATGATAAGTATAATAATCCTTTGACCATACATATAAACATCCCAATAAAAGACATGGTGGTTTGATATTCCCTAACATTATTTAAATTGGGATGTTCTGGTAGAGTTTTCTACATGAACCCTTTCATAAAAGTAACCAATGAAGAAGATGATATTCCATAAAAGGCTTTGAAGTAGAAATCATGAAAGTATTGAAGATTATGTAGAGGTGAGGTGAACCAAAGAGGGTATCTCAAGTCTCTAGAGTGCAGGTATTGGGAACACAATTATTCTTGGGGGACCTGTTGTCACCTTAAGTGACAAACAAAATAGAGGATAATACATCAATAAAATATGGTTCATGCCTTCCTGAGACCATACAGGTATTCCGAAAAGTGAGGCACTCATGCTCCAATATATGTAATGGATTTTGTGTAAGTGTTCTTGATTTAGAGAGTTTTAGTTATTTCTGCATGAAAGTGTAATGGATTTCTCACATTAAATGGACATAATTCATATGATATTCATTTAATCCATTCACCTTAAGTGTTAAAGAACTACCTTGGTGGTTTTATAAGACTTGGGAAAAGAAGTTGGGGGACCATAGAAACAATTTGGCTTCGGGAAAATTTCTCCATACAAATAGAGATTCCAAGGGCCTATTTATAGAAACAATGGGAACCAAGGAAAATTAAAAATATGGTTCTCAAGTATCAAGCACACCAAAATGGTTTTTCCCAAGTAGACATTCATGCCATTGGTGATTGGGATTAGTGTGGGATTACCAATTTTATGCCATTGCAAATTAACAAATTCTTCATGTATTTTCTCATATTTTTTATGATATTTACCTTTTTCACTTTTTCATACATGAATTGGAACAATGTGTAAATAGATATTTATGATAATTAAAACATATTCATAAATTGGTTTTTCTTATTTATAAAAATTCCTTTTACATCTCAATGAATTATGGTTACCATAAAATTTCCCATTTGAACGCCAAAATAAAGTTTTCTGAAGTAACGTGAATGTTTTTAAACAACTATATTACATGCATGTCAATATGGTTAATTATAATGAATATATATGATATAAATGAAATAATTAAAATAATAATAATATAATTACCTTTCTTAAATATATGAATAATTTTATACATACCTTTTCTCTCAATGAAGATGTGATTATGTCATTCTTGGATGTCTAGACTACTACCTCCATAATGTGATGTGTTACCATTTTATCTCATGAATGATATATTTAACTATATATAATATAATATACTATATATATATATATATTAGAATTATAATTCTAAAATGATTATATATCACATTCCAAGTCTTCAATATTATTATTTATAAATGTGAATATTACTCAAGCGTACATATGCCCTACCATTTTCATGATTATAACATTTCTCCATATTTCATAACCAAATTTTTGAAATATTTTTAAATGTATAAAGAAATTTTTTAATATAATAATTATTTCATTATAAATATTATAGATATTTTTATATAGTTAATTTTGACTATAATCAACCTAACAATGTTATTATTTACACATGAGACGAATATTCTCAAATCATCCAACATAAATTTAATTGATTAGGTAAATGAGTAAAAAGTTTTTATAACTCAAGGAAAATTAATATCAAAATTATAAACATTCATGTAAAATTTTAATATCTAACATAATGTTATTTTTTTAATAATATAGAACATTAATGATGAATCAAACTCAGAGTAGTGGTTTTTCTTATCTCACTTTATATATTGTGAGATATATTCCATATTAAAACCCTTTTGTTCTGGTCTACTATATATTCTACATAAGAATGTGATTTATTATTAATAATGATAATTTATGTTGGTTTAAATATACATGTTAGAATATCTCTTTTATGGGGAGATAATTTTCATATTTACTAGTGGGATATGATATTTTTTTAAATTTTATTTCTTAACCTTTTTTGTTATGAAATAAACAAATATATTTTTGTTTAGTGTATATAATTCACTGAAATAGTTTATACTATGATTCTAATTAATTTCATTATTTTTAGATTAATTTTGTGATATTTTTTCATGTGTATTGGGATTTAATGTTAACAATGATGTAATATGTTTTTGATAAAATCTCATCATTTATCAAAATTTTGTTTTATTATCTGTCTAATGATGAAATATATTAATATTCATGAATTATATTATCTAATTAATATTCATGATACATCAAATTAATAATACCATTTTTATAATTTTTGGTAGTTAAATTTCTTGAGAAAGTGTTTTTTGGAAAATATCACTTGATTTCTCTCTTTTGACAGTATATTGTGTTCTTTCAATACATATTTTTCAAAAATTGTTTTCAAAATTATTTTTATCCATATTCTAAGATGAATTTAAAGGTAAAATATTTTGATAATTATTTATGACTTATATAGACATTGAAATTATTTTAAATTTTCCCTTTGTATTTTTTCAAGTTATTTTCAATGAAAAATGTTTTAATAATGGTTTATGTTTTTAAAATTTGATTTTATAAATATAAATAGTATTTTAATAAATATTATTTTAATTATCTTATAATTTAATTTTGATTTATCAATTACAACAGAAATTGTTGTTACTTATCCTCTACTTGGGATATTTGATATTAATACTAACCTCAAACTTTATCTAGAGGGAATTACATTTCCTAAAATATATTGTAATGAAACCCATTTCTATTCCTTGGTGAAATAATTTTACAATGATATTATTATAAAAAATAATTCATTTCTATCATTTAATCATGTAATGATTTGTATAAGATTTTCTATATTGGGCTACGATGAAATGAAATATTTTCTTTTTATTTAATATATAATTATTCTTAGAAAATTGAAAGGTGGTTATGTGGTAAACCAATGAGTTGTGTTTATGTGAAAATATTAGAATGGATGAGTAAGTGATAGTAATCCAATTCATTTTTTAGGGATGTCGACAGTATAGTTATTCTGTTTTTAAGAGTGATTGTAATGATTAAGTGTAAATGATTTCACATGTATTGTAAATAGTTTGTTTATAATTTATAGTGGTTTATAATGTTTATCATGAATGACAATGATAAAAAAATCCTTGTTAATGTTTATTATTAAATATCTTGCATTTTCATTCTTTCATAGTTGATGATCCATGTATTGGAGGGTATTTTTTCATTAATTGTTCTGTATTTCTCTGTGATTATTTAATTATAAAATTATACAAAATTATTATCATTGATGACATCTATTTTTTAATTATTATTATAACCCTAACTAAGAATTTGAGAACACCATTCTTATATTTCTTTTTCTATATGTTTTAAATATTGAGGTCTAATGATATATGCATATAAATAATTTCACCTCGATGATGTTGATGAACTAATTTTAAATAATAAAACCTGGTTAAATAGAAGAAATTTCAATTCTATGAATTGGGTGCTCTTTATATATGATTTCTCTGAAATCTCTATAACTATAAACATAAAAGGACCTCAATAATATATTTGATCCATGTTTTTCCATTTTAATTTGTATGATTTTGATTGAAATAATTAGGTCACAATTATTAGAATCATATCCTGTAATGTAATGTTATGGATTTCAGAAAAGGATCGGGGAGTGTGGGTCCTAAGTGGTTATAAAAAATGGGTAATTTTATTTAGTCATTAAAAGTTTAAAATAATGTGGTGTTATAATCACCACATGCCATTATATCACAATGTGGCCATTATGTGCCATACATCCCCTCCAAGGTAGTTTTCCTACACATCCTTTTAGTTTCCTCCTCTGTTAAAAATGTATCTACTATTCCCCATTGATAAAACCTAAATCCCACCTTAACTGTTCCTTGTGTCCTAGCCTACCAGTTATAACGAGTTTCCCGCCAGAAATATTGTCCCCTGCCTATGGATCAACCACATGCCTTAATGGGTAATTAGACTATTGAATGTCCCCAAATTCCAAAAAAGATTATTTTTCGTGGTCATTTTCCTCAATCAAAGAATCACTGGGAAATATCCTAGAAGGTCATCCATCCTGATCAAAACACAAATAAAAACAAACATAGCTATATATTTATAATAAGGAATGCTTCATAATAGAATGGTTCACATTGAAATCATGTTTTATATCATTTATTCATATGAAGTTTTAACATCAATGGCTATCACATTCATATTTGATACCAACTATAAGGACATAAATAAATGAATTATATATTATTGATTCATTGAACAATAATTCACATTAATACAATCCTCTTTATCTATTTATTTTTTAGTTTTGTATAATTAGGTTATCACTCATGCATAAAAGTTTCTATATTAAGATGTATCTAATTGTACTCAAAATACATCATTTCAAAATACGAAAATTTTAAAATACAAAATATATTACTTTTTATATAAAAATGATGATATTAAACATGAATTCTTATTTTCCATTACACATCCATAGTTTATGTGAAATAAGATTTATATCCTGGGAGGATTTAATGATTATGTGTAAGGGATATATAATTAATATATAATGAAATAATTAATCCATAAATACTTATAAAATTACCTTTTTAAAAAATAAACATTGAGCTCCAACCAAAAATTAATTTACCTAGGAAATCACATTTTTATCCCAATGGTTTTCATTAAACATTTCGAAAGAATGAATAAATGAATAATAATATCTATAACGGATTATTTGGAAGACATATAAACTCATTGAAAAATTCTCATAATGATACACTTATCAATCTTAATATGTGACATAAATTATCCTTGGATAATAAAATAAATAACATACCTTGTGAAAACCAAATATATCTATAATAACAAACCATTCTTAAATAAATAATATAGGTAACATGGGGAATAAATTTTTAAATAATTTGTGCTTTTGGAGAAATCGTGATATATACACATGAAATAAACCTCACGCTTATACTCAAAATAAAACTCATGGTTATTAATATAGTAACCATAAATGTTAAAAATTAAATAACTATTACAATCAATGTCCAAAAAACATAATTCAATAAGAATTTCATTGACACACCCATCTATTACTTATAAAGAAACTATACTTCCCCATAAACCAAAATAATGAACCATTACATCACAATAAATCATGTATGCATTCATCATAATAAGAATTTAGTGAGGAAATGTACTTATTTAAAATGATAATTGTGCACATATGCTATAAAATATTATAACACCCCAGGATTTTATGATGTAGATTCTTTTTAATTTCATTTATGTCTTGTGTTGTACGCTACACCAATATTAGTTGATGATATACCCAACAACGTATTTGCTTCCAATATACAAAACAAGATACATGGCTATTGTTGCACACAATGTCATGTTATTTTGAAAGAATTGATTTCGCATAACACTTAGTTTAGATTTTTTTTAATGAAATATGTTTTTATTATGTTATAAACAACACCAAAGGAATAACGCACTACACACAAAACTGACATGTCTTGCATTACACGCCAGAGTGACCTTCCACTGTAGCATACATTGTACGCAATACCGAGTATTGCTATACAAATATATATTATTAAAATATTATATAAACAAGTTGTAATGAATATTATTATCCAAATTTTAAATTTTATAAAATATTATTATTCATCATATAGATGATATGTGAACTAAATCATTTTTTGGATTAATTAAATTTTTTTCAAAAAAATGTAATTTTACAAACGTTTGATGGAACAACTATTTTAAATTTTTTTACACATTTATAAGTTATTTATTACATGATAAAAATGTTATATTTATGCAGAACATAAAAATTTAATTTCGATCAGTTATATATATTTTTTTGATAACATTCTTATTTTGAAGAATAATATAAATACGCAAAATTTTATTTAAACCCAACTTTTTCTCTTGAGATAATTTATATTGTTAAATTAAAATATTGTATGGTTTTAAATTATAAATTTAATATAATTTAATAATTTATGAATATGAATTTCATTATCATTAATTTTACTTTAAATTCATAACCAAAAACGTTTCAATCATGTGAAATATTTTATCTTTTAAAACCCATTATCAAATAAATGGGAATTATAATAAATTAATTACTTCAAATTCTTATTTTTAAATGGTGAAAAATTTATTCCATATTTGGAATCATTATTTCCAAATTTTCATATTAGGCTGCTTTTATTTTTGGGCATTATGAATAGAATTTTGGTAATTATTATTAGTACCATGGTTAATGGTGAATCATGTAATTAAGGGTAAAAATAATAATATAAAATTACTTTAACACCTGGGAAAATCATATTGTATGATTAAATTAAACACATATCATATATTTTTCAAATATAATTACTTTATTGCCACTTATCTAGGAAAATGACTAGATGAACGAAAAACTAATGAAATGGACAAAGTGTCATAGTCTATTTTTTATAAGTGTTTTAATTTTAATATATGGATAAATATGAGATAAAATATACGATATATAGTTCATGAAAATATATATAATTTACCCATATCAAAAAAAAATTATTTATAATTTTTAGATATTAAATAATTACCATTAATGAGGACTCATTTTTGTGGTAGAAGTTATTTTATTAATAGAAATATCAAATAAATGGATTCAAAAATGTAAAAATAAATAACATATAAAATAATTAATTGTCTTAATGAATATTATAGGTTTATATAAAAAGTTAAAAGCATGTTAAATATTTTGGATCAAATTTATCTTTTGTGTGAATCTTATTTAAAGATTAAAAAATGAATAGTGCCAAAAATATCAGTATTGATATTTTATAAACATTACATTTTATTAAATAATTTAAAAATCAAAAAAATTATTTAAAAACTAAAATGGTATATTTATAATGTCTATATATGATAAAGTATCCATTTATGGTCAATTAACAACATATAAGTAAATATTCATTTCCATTAAATATTTATAATGTTATTCACCAAAATTAAACATTAATATAATAACTAATGGTCAATTAAAATTATATGGTTTAAATGGACTAATTTAGTTGTCTAAAATTTATTTGTTTAAGATTTTAAAACCCTAACTCATCTAAAATTTGAATTAGGGACACTTTATAGTTTTTAGTAATGTTTAGGTCTATTATAAATTAATATTTTTGACAGTTTCCTATAGTTTCCCACTACTATCTTATAAAAGGGCTCCTCCTCCCTCTCCTCTTCAATCAATTTTGATCATTAAAGATTTTTTTTCCAATAAATATTACTATTATAATATTCTATAGTAACATTATAGAGGTGATGGTATTCTAAAATTCAATCTATTGTTCACTATGTAGAACATCAAAGGAGGCACGTCAAAGACTAGATAATCTCTTCTACCTATTCATTCAAGTGTCATTTTTCCCCTACTTACTCTTACTTATTTGTTTTATTATAAGATAATAACTATGTTATAACTCATATACGGATATTTTATTATAAATACTAAACAACCATATTTCACCTTCGATCCATCCTATGATGAAATGAAATCATTGTGTGTGCGTACATATGACTTACCATCACCAAGTCATTGTTAAATATGTTTTCCACCAGCACATTTTTTGGATGGGGTTAATGGTTTAACTATTTCATATATATTAATAATATAACCTTATACTTATTCTATGATACTGTACACCATCCACATCAACACCAATTAAGAATTATGGGAATTATATTTTCTCTCGTGTGTGCTTATGGCTTACCATCTCCACGGTGGTATGTGATTCGTTCTACATGATCTTCATTATACAATTATTAGATAAATACATTTATTGAATAATATGATATATATTTAACTAATTCCATGATGTAAATGATAATTTTATATCTTAAAAGGGGATGAAGAACTTATCTGAAAAAACATACGTAAAAACTTTAAGTAGTTAGAACCCGAATGATGAGTAACAATGAAATGTTACATACAAACATATGAACATATGATCATAAATGTTATCAGAAAAATGATTTTAATTCTAAAATAAAACTGTAACATTATTTAAATAATTATACTAGAGTATTGGATACATATGAACCATATCAGGCTTATGGAAAGGGATAACATTTCCAATCATTTATTTATCCAAAATTGTTTATATGCAAGTAATTTATGGGAAATATATATATCATTAATGTCCATGTTTTATAAAATTTCTTTCATAAAACGAATAGTATTCATCTATTTATGTTTAAATTCATATATAAACATTTTTACTTTTATTATATGGTATGGAAAAAATCATTATTTTTTACCACACGAGGTACTTTTTGACTTTTACGGTAAAAGTACGAGGAGAATGTTTGTTAACATATACTATATGAACATATTTTTAAATCTTTTTAACTCTTTATTTCCATGAAACAAACATTATAATATTTTATGATTATTTTCAAAAATGTTATATTATTTTAAAATTTAAAAACATTTTGAGAAAATAAATCATTTTTAAATAAGAAAGGATATTTTTTCATGAATTAATTTCAAGTGTTTTATCAAAAACAGTATACATCAAAGATGACAGATGGTTATGTATCTTTATAATGTATTACTTATGTTTGTTTTTTTTATTATGTAATTATTTTTAATGTTGTCCATTTATCATTTATGGATTATTTCATGATGGGATGATGTTTAAAAAACCCATTTTATTTCATAGGTTATGCTATGATGAATGATTTATGTTTTTGTGGAACATTGAAAAATGATTTCCTTATGAGATAGATGGGACCAATATCTCCCTCCAATGTATTGGGTAAAGATTTATATTTAATTATATTGAAATTACTAGAACATAAATTAAATCGGTATCATTAATACATTGATGGAATGTTAGGTAAACCTGGTTCAGTAGTAGAATTTGGCCACTTTGATTTTAAAGGAAGGAATGATTGTGAAACTATGGAAATCATATTATGTACATAATGCATTTTCTGAAATTTCATGTTTTATTCCCAAGATAATTTATGATGATAGATCTCTATTATTATATATTCCTTACGTACAACCATTATTTTTTTCATGACTCAATATTTTGATGTTTAAACACTAGGATCATGTTTTTACATTAAAATGATTTGAGTTTGTTTTGTGTTATCCATGATGACCCATTCAGTGAAATTGGGATCCCCATTTTTATGTTTTATTTTTTCTAAAATATAAATAATATTTTTTGGTAGGCTAAAAAAATAGAACAATCTCTATGGGATATGTTAAAGATCATTCACCATTATTAGAAGATTATGTTCCATGTTTCCAAAGTCACTAAACTAATACACACTTTGGGCATCTATTTCTGTCATTTTTTATGTATTCCACAAATTTAATTTAATGTCCATGCAAGCCAAACATGGGTATGTACATTTGGTATTAGAGTGAATGAATATTCATCTATTGGAAACTATAATGAAAAAAATTAGTGGTATCCTTAGAGATATTTATATTGTATGTCTAGTAATGTCCCAAAGGTTAAGTATATGTATAAGATACAATCGTAGAATTTTGTTATTGATCTGGAATATGTTATGATTAAACCTAAGATTTTAGAGATTTAAATTACTCCCACGTTGTTATATTTTTTTCCTAATATGATTTTTTCCTGTCACAATATTTTTTTTGGTTTTAGAAAATGGCCGAAAACAAGAGGATTCATGTTAATGGGGAATAATATAGAAAATTGAATGACATAATCCATGAGAAACTAAGTGATATGGATGTTGGATGGTGAAACATAATAATTATTTCTAATTTAAAATCATATAATATGATCAATAATTTCAACTTTGGTGATTTTATTGAAGATTATAATAAGATAAATATGGAGTATCATGGTGATAATTGAGTAAATAATGTTAAATTTTACTAATGTAAATCATGTGTAAAGAGACATTAATGATAATCTTACAAAGGAACTGGAAGATTCTTAGTGTGTGGAAAAGAAGGAAATGAATCTAGTAATTTCAATGGAAAGGGTTCATTTAACACAATGGACAAGGATAATGGTATTACTAAGAAATAAACAATGGCTAAATGATTTAAATGTGGCATGTATTATAGTATTTTAAAATGATTCCCTAAGCATAAAGAGAATCATCATGATCATAAGGGTATTATTTATATTGATTACGATGAAGGAAAAATGATATATGATATGAAAGAAGTGTTTAGGAAATAAATGATAATGCTCAGTCAATGGTTTATGAAAGAAGTAGAATGATATCATTTTTATCAAGATTATTTTTTTACAAGTAATTTAATGGTACAACACAATCAAGAAACATTTAAAGAGTTTTACAATACTATTTTTCTTTAAGTATTTTAATGTATATGTTGTAGGGTATAAGTTACCATGAAATGTTATTTAGATTTTCTTTGAAAGAACATTATATGTGCATAATGAAGGGAAATAGAGATAATAAGATGTTTGATAGTATTAATGGGATAATAACTAGTATAAGGACAATGTGATATCATGGTTTGAGTATATATAATTTATGGGATTTTGTTATTTGGAAATATTTAACTTCTGACAGCATTCAGGTTTTCACTATGGTTCTATGAAAATTCATGTTTCAAGTTTATACATGATTAAGGTTATCACATATTTCAAATGTGACCATCAAGATATATCTTATGATATATGGCGGATAAATGATAATATTCACATGCTTGTTTATTGACATTTCTAGTAATTTTTTTCTTCGTACTCTGAGATATGATGGATGTATCTTGGATAATAATAAAGGTTGGAATAGATTATGTTGGACATTATATAGTATGGTTTTTGGAAAAAACATTTTTATATATTATTTTATAAATGATATAATAGAATAATTTTAGAATAAGGGAAACTCGGAGGATGGTCGACAACCCATCTCATAGGACATGGCTGCGAGAATCAAATCCATAACCAATGTGTGACATTCATTTATCTCCTACCAATTCCCAACAGGATGTCCCTAGTTAGTATATGTCAGTTTTATTTTTTCAATCAGTATGACATATGAATTATGAGTCCATTTTTGGAACCATGTACGAATAATCTCACCGTAGTTGGACTTATGAATATCTAATAACTTGTGCTATCATATATGTTATAGAGATAGAAGGAATGACCTATCATTATATCATATGATCTTCTAACACTTCTCGAATAACAAATTCAACTTCATTTCATTAAATAAGGGATGATGTGAAAATTGTTCAGTGAACAACCATTGATGATATTACACTAAAATCAAGTAACTATTTCTAATTATGCAATAATTATTCACTATTAATGAATTGATATTGAAAACCAAAAATGTTTTTCTAGTACCCTCTTATCCGATGAATAAAATGGTCCCTGAAATCATTGAAGATTTTTGGCTTTCTGGTAGTTAAATTTCTCCAAACCAAATTATCTATCACTATGAATAAAAACATGTTAGTTTTATTTCACTTCTATATCGATGTTTTAACTTCCCAACTATGTAATCCAACGTGGAATTTTGTTGATGAGTTACATTGTGTAACCATTACATTTCTTACTTTCCTTTTTAAAAAGGATTCTGAGTTTCGTTTTTTACGATGTGGGATTACATGAAAGAAATGATCATGTAGAAAACCATTTATAACACTGACATATTTTGAGGGAGAAATTAATTTTAATGGGGGTATAATGTAACACCCCGAGATTTTATAAGATAGATTATTTTTAATTTTATTTATGTCTTCTGTTGTACACAACACCAATATTACCTTGTGCTATATGCAAAAACATATTAGCTTGCCGTATATATAATAATATAATTTTATTGTGTTCCACACAATTTCATGTTCTTTTAATATAATTGATTTCATGAAATACTGAGTGTATATTTTGATCAATGAAATTTGTTTTTATTATGTTATACACAATACAAAAGGAAGATTTCACTACACACAACACTGAAATGGTTAGCATTACACACAAGACTGACCTTCCTCAATATCTTGCATTGTAAGCAACACGAGTATCACTAAACAATGATAGATTATTAAAATATTATATAAACTATCCATTATTAATACTATAAACAATTTTTTTATTTTATATAAAATTATCATTCATCATGCAAATGATTTGAGAACAAAATCTATTTTCGGATAAAATATGAATTTTCAAGAAAATTTACTTTTACCAGCTTTTGATGGCACACCTATTTTAAATCTGTTTTTAAGCATTTATAAGTTATATTTGATAATATAATTTTTTACTTTTTATGTGGATATAAAAATTTACAATCGAAATATTTTTGATATTTTCATTGATAAATTTCATATTATGATGAATAATAAAAATACGCCAAATTTTATTTAATAACAACTGTTTTCATTTAGATAATTTATATTGAAAAATTATAATATTTAATGTTTTAAAAGTATAAATAGTATATATTCATTTCATTTAATATAATCTATGTAATTATCATTAATTTTATAGTTAACTCATAGATAAAAACATTTTAATCATTTGCTATGTTATATTTTTTTAAACTCATTTTCTAAACAATGAGATTAATTTTTTATTAATACTACAACTTATGTTTTTTAAATTTTAAAAATGGATTCTATATTTGGAATCATTAGTTCAATATTACGTTAATAGGATAATTTTATTTTTGGACATTATTAATGGTAACTTTGGTAATTATTTTTATTACCATGTTTAAAGATGAACCTGGTAATTAGGGGAAAACATAATATTATAAAATTACATTAACCCATATAAAAATAAAATTGGATGATTAAATTAGACACTTATCATATATATTTGGAAATATAATAACTTTAATTCCACTTACCAATGAAAATGGCATGAATGTAATAAAACTAATGAAATGGACAAAGTGTCATAATATCTTTTTATATAAGTGTATTAATTTTAGTATATGGATATCTAGGAGAGAAAATCAACTATATATAGTTTATGTAAAGCTAAAATAATTAAACACATCATTAAAATTTACTAATAATTTGTTTAGATTAAATAGTTACCATTAATGATGAGGCAATAGTGACGTAATGTTGGTTTTATTAAAAGAAATATCAAGTAATTGGTTTTAAAAAAATTAAATGAAAAATTTTATGAAATAATTAATATTCTAAATGAATTTTCAATGTGACTATGACATGTTTTTATTATATTTAATAATTATTTAGTATTTATATTCTTTTTTTATTCTATTTAATGTCTAATAAATGAATTATGTCAAAACTGACACTATTGATATTTTATAAACAAAACATTTTATTAAATTATTTACAAATCATAAAAATATTTAAAAATTAAAAAGTGATAATTATAATGTCAAAATGACCAAAAAGAATCCATTTATGCTCAATTAAGACAACATAAGTAAATATTCATTACCATTAAATATTTAGAATTTTATTACCAAAATTAATCATTAATAGAATAACTATGGGTCTATTAAAATGATAGGGATGAAATTGAAAAAAATTGTTGTCCAAATTTTATTGGTTGATTGATTACAACCCTATGTCATCTCATCTTCTAATAAAGCACACTTTTTAGGTAAATGGGTATGGTTTCATTTTATTATAAATAAGTATTTTTTAGAGTTCTCTAAATTGCCCCTCTCCTTGCATTTAATAGGCCACTTATTCCCTCTATTCTTTACTCCATTTTGAGACTTAAATCTTAGTAAAACCCCACCAATTTATCTTGTAAACATATCATTTAAAATTATAGAGGTTATATAAATCTCAAAAGACAGAATCTAGAGCCCTATGCAGAAATTCAATCGAGCCAGGTTGAGGAAGAGTTAATCTCTTGTACTGATTCTTTCATGTTTCATTCTTCTTATACTTCATATTCATTAGTTGTTCTATTTTAAAATAATAACTCTCATAGAAATAATATACTGATATGTTATTATTAATATGAAAACCCCATATTTTAACTTCTATAAATTTTATGAAAAAGCGTAATCACCACGTGCGCTTACGTATGGCTTACTATTTCCATGCCGTGGTGAAATGGGTTTATCAACACAAAATTATTTATATGGTTATAATTGTGTAAATAAAACCTATATATGAATAATATAACATTATACTAATTATGAGATACTATAAACCATCCTATTCATTATCATTCAACAATTATAGGAATGATATTGTCGCTCATGTGTATGTACAGATTACCATCTCCACAGTGCGATGTGATTCATTCTACATGATGTTTATTAAAAAATGAATATATAAATGAATTGAATGAATTAATATAATATATATTATTCTAATACCATTATCTAAATCATATAACTATAATATAATAATTGGAACAAGAACTTATCTGACAAAACATACATACAATCATAATGTAGTTAAATCCAAAAAAATGAGTAACAAAGAAATATTACTAAAAAATGTATGAAAATATGATAAAAAAGGTTATCATAAATATTATTATGATTATGGAATAAATCTGTAACCTTATATAAAACTTTATATAAGACTTTCTGATACATACATAGCAAATCAGACCAAAACTAAGAGATAGTTTTTCTAATCTTCTTTTTATGTGATATTATTTATACGTAAGTATTTTCTATGTATAAATTTATCATCTATGTCCATGATTTTTGAAAATGGTTATATAAAATTATTAATATTCTTAGATTTGCGTTTAAAGTTACTTTTACCCATTTTTTACTTTTACTACATAGTATAGAAGGAATATTTATTATGTTTAACATATGAGTTAATTTATGACATTTTGGGAAAAAGAACGAGGAGATTGTTTTTATAACATATAAGGCATGAACCAAATTTTAAATATTATTAACTACATATTTATATGAATCAACCTCTATAATATTTCATTTTTATTTTCAACTAAACTCATTTTTTAATGTTTCACGACATTTTGAGAAAAGAAAATGTTTTTAAATAAGAAAGGATATTTTCATAGGAATTAAGTTTCAGTGTTTTTTCCAAATTATTTACTATCTAAAATGAAATAGGATTATAAATCTATCCCTATTATTACTTTTATTTTATTGTGTTTATCATGGAATTATTTTTATGAGGTCTATTTATTATTATGAATTATTTCGTGGTGGGATGATTTTTAAGAAACCAATTTTATTTCATGGGATATGCTATGATGAATTACATGTGTTTCTGTGCAAAATGAAATAATGATTTCATTATGAGATTGGTTGGACCTATATATCCATAAAATTCATTGGGTTAATATTTATTTCTCGTTACATTGACATGAATGGAATTTTAGGTAAATCTGGTTAAGAAATACATGACTGGAACAACCGGCCATCCCTATTCAGGAATGGAATTTTTCCACAATGATGGTATTGGAACCAATGCCTTGGCTATAATAAAAATAATATTATGTTATTAATAGTTTTCCAAAATTTAATGATTTATTCCCATGCTATTTTATAATGATAAATGTTCTTTTAAAATCTATTCCTTACGTACTTCAATGATTTATTTAATTACTCTTGATATTGATGTTTAAACATTATCTTTATGTTTTTACATTCAAATGTTTACGGTTTGTGTTATCTTCTCAAATTTTTCAGTTAATAAGAATTTAAGTTCAAACTTTTTATGTTTTCATTTACCTTGGATATAAAGAAAGGTTTTAGGTAGGATAAAAGATGAAAAACATTATAGGAGATGTTGAAGATAAATCACCTTGATAAGAAGATTATGTTCCATGGTTCTAAAGGCACAAAACTAAAAGGTCTTTTTGGAATATATTATTATCATGTATTAAGAATTGATAAAAAGTAATGTAAATTATATATACGTCAATATTGTGTCATGTAATATTATAAAGGACTATTTTGAAAAAAAAATAATCCAGATGTCCAAAAAATCCACTCATGTCGTATAAATTAAAAAACCATTCACTCAATACATTTATCAAAAATTTCACAAAGTCAATAAATTTTTAAATTACTAAGAGTTTGTTTTCATACCATTTTCAAAAAAGGAATACATGGATATAAGTTATATTATACAATAAAAGAATAATACTAAAATCATTATTTAATTTCATTTTGTGAAAAAATATTATGGATAATTAAGGAAAATATTGTTTTATATGAAAAATTATAATTTTTTTAAAAAATTATATCCCATAAGTTGATTATTAATCATTAAATATAATATTTATATATCTAAATAATATAATTAGGTTAATTTATAATTTCATAAGAACGATTTTCAAGTTAATTATTCCATTTATATCATTTATTTCAATAGTATATTCAATTATTTAAGAATACATCGGTTGTATTTTGGATAGTTGGGAGTTAGTTTTCACTTCCATTTCCGTGTATTCAAAAACCAGTTATGTTCTTATTTTTTAAAATCTAGTTATATGTAATCTAGATAGTATTATTACTTCACATTCCACTCTAATTAAGTGGATTTTTTATCCTTTTTATGATGTGGTATTTTAATAATGGAATCTTGAATAGTCAAACCCTAGTTACCAATATTGAGTTTAAATTTTGTGGAAAAACATTAAACTATGTGGGTGAGTATAAAATCCTATGATTTTAAAATGAAAGAAAATGTCCATTAGAATATAAGATATGAAAAGCAGATCATAATCAAACAACGCAATCTTATTATTTAAATGTGACCATTGTAACATAGTTATAAAAGTGGTCGGTATTAATAAGGATAAATATTTTAAGAAAAATATATAAATCATAGACTATTTATAAATGTATTAATAAATTATAATAAAATAATACCTTTAATATATGTAAATCCATATTATTCATTAATAAAAAAATCAATTTTTTTATTTTATTTAATGAGTGAATATTATATTTATTTTTTATAATTATTAGAATATTTATTATAAAAAATGATGTTAACTTTTGATTTATTCATTTAACAATTAAATATAATAAATATTTTATAATTATATAAATTTTCTTAATTTTCCAGGAATATTCAAAAATAATATATTTTTTTGAAAACTACATTGATTGTAATGTATTTAGAAGATTAGATTAAGTTTTTGGTAAATTGTGTAATTTATGTTTGCATATTAAATGATAAGAACCATAAAATGACATAAAATATTACGAAAATATTTTTTAATGAGTATATCATGAATATAATATATGAATCTTATAATTTATGAAATTTTATTGCCAATAAGAAGATATTATATCCATTATATCATTTTATTTAACAAAAGTCAAACATATCACAATATTTTTTATTAACTAAAATGTTTTTAATTTTTTTTCATCATGGATAGAATATAATATATATAAATACAAAAATAAATTATAAATAACAATCCTGGTAATTTATTTTTACATTTTAGTGGAGGAATAATTATCATAAATGCTTACAAAAGGCTAATGGAGTGATTATTTAATTAATTAAAAAATATAATAAATGAAATTAAACATATGAAAATAAAAAAACATTTTGACGAATTATATAATAAAGAAATTTATATATATCAATTAATATTATTTGAAATATTTTTTTTCTGATTTTAGATGTTTTCATGATATTATTAACGTTACTATAGTGAATAGTTTCAAAAAATGACAACACAACTATTTTATGGTAAATGATAATTTATTAATTTAAATAAAACTCCAAAAAATCATAAATTCAAAATAGTTATTGAGATACGGAATAAAATACCATATATGGGTTATTTATGGGGGTTTCTCTTTTATAATAACAATAAAAACTCTCATTGTGTAAAATCCATGTTTTCAGTGTACGAGTTAAGGATGATAAATATGGGAAAAATTAAAATCATATATTTATAAATATATTCATTTATTTCATAATATTTATTGAATAATGGTATTTATACCCATAATAATTCTATGTTTGAAATTATTTTCTTTTTATAAATTATAAATTGAAAATTAATAATTATTAATTTAATACTTTTAGAAATTCCTAGAGTTTCCCTCCCCACTATTAATAAAGGTCACCTATTATTTATTTATTCAAATATAAATAATCATTTTGATGAAAAAATACATCCAAAAATAACATAATAGAATCTATCCTCTCATTCTTGAGGTCCTTTATTATGCATAACATCAACATGTTTATTCATAAGGTGTTAATCAATGTATATTGTTTGAAGAAGAGGTGAAATTTTTAATTGATCATCTCTATTTTGTTTCATCTTATAACACATCCAATTATAATCTAACTATGATAAAGATATAAAAATATTATCCCCATAATAATTATATTTTAATATGTTAAGATCAAAACCTATATCCAAAATTTCAAACATAAAATTGAAAAAGAATTATTTGTTTATATGTTCTACAGACCACCGCCTCACAGAAGGATGCAATTCATTTTCTATCACCATATCTCAAGACAATCTAAAAAGATGGAAAAAAGATTAAAAGATTAAAATAATTAAATTTATTTCATGATTACAAGATATTTTATCATTCACATTTTTATCTTTCCAAGTTATGAAAAATTGTTATGTCATTAATGCATACATGTTGACTACTACTACGATGAAGTGATATTTTTCTTTTTTCATCACCTCATCACATGAAAGATATATGTAAGTATAGTTAATGAAGTAATAGTATATTTGGGATATTATTATTTTTAATGACTATATAATCATTGATTTCATTGATTAATGATCGTTTAAATATGGAAACCTAACTCAAGTGTACATAAAACCTACCATCTTTAATACTGTAATGTTGTTCATTTTTAAAAACAATATTTAATGGATGTATTTTAATGTATAATTAATTAATTAAAATGAAAATTATCCCATGATTTTATTCACCATAATTTTTAATAATGGAATCATTGACCTTATTGAACTAACTAAATTCATTTTGTATATATGAATCAATTATCATCAAAACATATGATGTTTCCTTAATTGAATAAGTAATTATATATTACATGGAAATGAGTGATATAAAAGAAATAATGAATATGAAAAAGGATAAAAAGAACGTAAATAATTAACCATTTTTTATTATTCAAGAATATAAACAGTTTATTAAATACCATATGTGACATGATCGATAAAAGATAAGTTAAATTATTTTAAAAAATAGATTTTTAATATTATCCTTGAAAATAGTTTTTATCCATATACATCTTTTATAAAAAAAATTAATATTTTTTTTAATATTATATTATGAATATTTATAGACCTTTTCCCCTTGTGGACTTTTGAAAAACATTATTGATTATAATCTTTTTTTTATTTTTCCAAATAATTTACAATTTGAACTTCAATATTAAAGTAAAAAAGGAATAATGTTTTTACATATATATAATGAGATTCATATCCAGTCAACATAACTAATTTTATAATTGAAGGCACCATTATGTGATTATAATGTTAATTTATAAGACAATTATTTTCTTTTTATGTTCCTATTTTTTATAAAATATATTTTTTAAAATGAAAAGATATTTCCATTTTGAATATTTTTGTGAAGCATGATTCTTTTTTTCTAATATGGATCATGTCATCAACCCCTTTTCCTTTAAAACACCCCTCTGTTAATCAATGAATAAGATCATTTGTCTGCACTATTCATCTAACGCTTTCTCAACAATATCTTTATCTACTTATTTCATATTTATAATAACATTCAAATTGATTTTACATATTCATAGTGTGTAGGTAATCATATAATTGGCCACATATTTGTATTTAGCCAGTCCCAAAACAAAATTATTCTTTATATAGAAATAAAATATTTATTTTAAAATTATTTAGATTATGGAACTATATAATATGTGCATGAACCATATCTCTCAATAAAAAACATATAAAAATAATAATAATAAAATTAACCAAAAAAATAATGAAATGTTATTAAAGAAAGGGTGATATGATTTTACAACAGGATCATAAATGATATTATTTATAACTAACATTTTATAATATATATCAAATTAAAAAGAATTATGTGTAATGTGAGGGATGCCATCTCAATTTAACTTCACTGAGGAATATTCTAAATTTATATAATGAATTTATTATATATCATTCATAAATTTCCCCTTTGAATTGAAATATCATCATTCATTAATAACTCATCGCAATTTCATTCTTAATTTGAAATATCTCACATAATGATGTTTTATATATAATTTACCAACTTGTAATGTATATCATAACTCAATTTCATTTAAATTTTTTATATTCATTCTTAGCTACATTTGGATTTCTATAATTATTTGTGTAATAAATTTTTAGAATCTATATTTTTATTTGAAAAAAATTATATGGATTTTAATTTGATACACATATTCCTTTCATTAGAAAATTTCCACTTCAATGTTATGATCATTATAATGGTTTCTTTCATAGTTTCATTCCAATAAGATTAGTTATTAATAAATTTTAACTGAAATAAATTATTTGATAATATTCTTATAAACAAAATTCAATTTCTCATCCTTTTTAAATTCATGAAATTTTCAGTAAAACTAGTAGGTTCAAACTATTTAGTGCATAAAATTATTCAGAAAATATATTTATTAAAATATAAATTCTTTTATCAGTTTCGCCAAAATTACTTTTTATTTCAAAACCTTCTCTAATAAAATTGTTTTCAAAATTGTTTTAAATTTTTTAGAAATTATTTTTTAAATATATTTGAACCATTTATTTCAAAATGATGCGATTTGAATCGTTATGTAATTTTCACAATAGTTATTTTTTATATATTATTGTAAATGAAAATTGAATCATTATTGTAACTTGAATGGAATTAATTGAATTAATTGATATCATGACCACACAAATCCTATTATTATTCTTTTATATATTTAAAAAAATATTTGGTATAATTACTTTTTAAAATTTTGTATTAATAAGTTATTATCTAAATGAAAAGGGTACTATCATTAATAATGTTTTAAAAGTTATTATTATTGATTCTCTATTCGTATTTGAAATGAATGTTTTATTATTAATCTAATGGGTACATGTTTTATTGATATTATCGTTATTCATATATGGGATGTTTGATGATCACATTGCTCACTGATACTATTAACATTGTGTTTATTGATTCATTTTCACAATCATTAACATTTCAAATAAATATTACATTAAATATGATAATTAGAAAATAAATTTCCTCTGAATATTCATACTATTTAACATGGATCTTTTTTTTGAATAAATTGTTTCTCATTTCCACATAATGTGTTTCATTTTTAATGATTATTTATTTATTTAAGAAATATCAATAATAAGCATTATTTATTCAATAATTATATTTAATAATAATTTATATTCCACATGAAATAAATAAATTATTTTATATGCAAGGATTGATTTTGATATAAAAATATAGGTTGGTCCATGTTATAGGTAGCCCATCGATGCATCAATGGGTTTAATGAGACAAATCGGTAAGATACCATTAAATGGGTTTCTATATATAGTTTTAAGCCATCTAGTTAATGGCCTTAATGGTAGAATTATTGTGATGCATATGATTTTAGAAACCAATTATTATAGAGTTTATTCAATTATGATTTATTTATTAATATCTCTGATATTTTCTTAATTATATTATCTTTGGATGAATTTTTTCTCGTATTATTGATTAAATTGATTATGTGAATGGTTATTTAATATTTTATATGTATTATTCTTAAAAATTTCATGTTAGTAAACATATTTAAATGGAATTTTTGTTTAGTCATTTACCTTTCTAGGTTTATTAAGAATATTTATTCATAATTACTTTTTTGTACATAATCCATACTAGATAATTGACCTCACCACTTATTTTGTTTCCTTTCCTAATAATCCATGAAGTGTAATATGAATTACATGCATGAATTTCCTGGAGGGAATGATGATATTCTTAAAACAAATTTTGTGATTTGTGTTTTCCAATGAAACATGGGAATCATGGATGTATGTAGTTTACCAAGGATAATAATCTATTAGAACCATTTGGTTGAAATTGTATGTATCTTTTGACAATATTATAATGTATCAAAATGGATCTATGTTACTATATTTATTGTTGATTCATTTGGTATAAAAATTTTAGTAAAAAACAATAGGCTCAATATTTAAGAAATCATAAATTAAGGAAAATAATGATATGATTGAATTAGGGAAATGGTAAAAAATAAAATCCTAATGTTTTGGAAATGAAAATATTAGGGGTTTTTTATATAAAATATATCCTTTTTTAGATACTACTAGTAGATGTGTTTATAGAGCAAATGTAACATAGGTTAATAACACTTAAAAGGTTGTATTGGGATTGTCCAAACCATCACTTGGAAATCGAAAATAGGCCTTACATTGAACCTATTTTTACACTCTGTGGGGATATACAATGTATATTCACATTTTCATGAAAAAAAATTATGATGTATTTAAAAATAATGATATGTCTAATGAAACATAATTTTTCATTATGAGATAAGATTTGATAAAAATTTTAAATTTATGTAATGTATTTCACATTTTCGAGATTTAAAATTTATTTATCATGATTAAAATTACTAATATAAAGTATTACATCATTTTGAAAATGTGAAAAGGTGATGGAATTAGAACCACCTTAATGAAAGAAACCCATGGTGTTTGACCGATCATATCATTAATGGGAATAAGAAACTAATTTGAAGGGAAATAGTATCACAAACTTTCTCATAATTTGTGGAAATATAATAATATTATAATTTTAATGAGAAATAATTGTATTTGTTTGGTTGATTCTATAGGAATCAAGAAAAAATAATAAGGGGGAAAACATATAGAAAAAGGTAAGAAGTGAAAGAAAAATTTTACAACATGATATAACTAAAGAAATAATCACAATAGAAATTGATTAAATGAAATGATATTATTATAAATGTTTTGAAACAATGTAAAATTTTTGTAATATTTTAATTGTATGAAAAAACAGTACAATGAATAATTACAAGAATAATAAGTGATGGGGAACTAATCGAATCAGTGTTTCATGAAATAATGGAATATACATTAGAATAATATAATAAATCTTAGTCATAATTATAATTTTATCGTAAAAAATGTTGAATATTTAATTTTCTTTTGTTCAGATTCAAAAATGTTAAATATTTTTTATTTTATCAATGATATTCTCGTGATATGAATTATTATATGTATATGGATTTTAACTATATATCATTTTATTACTGATTTTATATCATATGGTGAACAATATTAATGAAAAATAAATATAATTTATTAGAATGTTATACTTCATGGAAATCACATCATTTATGGAAATATAACACTTAATTTGTTCCTAATATCATGAAACATTTTTGTGAAATGATCTGATTAATATGTATAATGTAAATTTTATAGTAATAAATACCTTCTAACTGATTAGGGATTTTTTGAAAAGGTTTCTATTATATATATAATGGAGTTTAAAACAATTTTGTAATTATTTAATATATAAAATTATATGTGTTTTAAAAAAGGAATAATTATGAAGGAGCATTTTTCAATAAGAATTTATAGTAATTCATGTTATTACAATGATTCAAAATAGTTCATGATACTGATATTCAAACTTTTGGAATATGAATATTATGATATACATTATTTGTTTGTGGTATTAATGATAATTTAATTTTTTTTAATTCAATTAACATCTTTATGAAATATTTTATCCCAATTTTATGGAATATACTTACTGTAATTGATTTATTAAAAGTTTTTATGTTGGAATTTGGGCAAGGTTTTATTGAATAATGTAATAAATATCTATATGTAGAATTATCATTATTGGATAAATTTTGATAACAATCAAATAATAATAATAACTAGCGCTTAGAGGAATGACATATTTTTATATAATGGAAATTTTGATATCTTAAAAGTTAATATTAGTGTTTTAGGTTTAGAAAATTCAGTTTTTTATCTATATTATGTATATTAAGGGTTGAATTATAAATTTTGAAAAATACAATGGAATGATGAAATCATTTTTATGAAATAGAAACATTCAAGTAAGTATAAAGAAAATATACAAAGAATGTAATATTATTCCCCAAATTTTAGAAAAGGGATATTGAATAAAAAATGGTATACTAATAATTTCTTATCTGATAACTAAAAAATTCTTTTAAAACTATTAAAAATTAATGGACATCATGTTCATAATATTCCATTAATCATTTACTTCTCTATCATTAATGACTTCTTTAATTTCTAATAATTATTTATGGAATTCATCTATGTCTGCATAATCACTTTAAAACATCATTCACATACATATAAACCTTGTTGTGTGTTATTAAATATAACCCTTGTACTTCCCTTTCACATTTGTTAAGAAGATCTTTTATTAACCCTATTACGTTATGAGGATTTCAACATTGCGATTTTGAAATGCCAAACACTTTATTATCTAGATCGAGTGTAAATTTGAAGGATTCAATTTTGTTTAATTTGTGGAGAATTTAATATTATGAAGTTCAAATAAATGAATATTTTATTTTATAATTAATTAATACTGAAACATCAAATATAAACAACACCAAAAATATATTTCTTTAAATTTTATATGATTGTTAAGTTTATGAACATAATAACCTAAGTCTAAATGAACTGTAATATAACATACAATTATAACCTATAAAATAATTTGTTTTAACTGTACTAATGAAAATATTAAAATTTTGATTATCTATTGAATGGAAAAAAAATAACAACCATTTTAAAAAAGAAATCATTTTCTAAAAAATTTGTAATATTTTGTAGAGGATATTTTCAACAGACTTTTTGATCAAAATATAAGAAATTTTTTACCAATTTTAAAAAAATTATATTATAAAAATCTATTATATTTCTAATTAATCATATTAAAATTATCTTATTTTGAATATTTTATATTTTTATCAAATGATTCATTTTTATAAATAATCATATCAAATATTATTTATCGTAGTTATGGTAAATTTTATTTACAGTGGTTTAAATTTAAATGATAATTGATGAAATTGACTAAATGATTAGAATATAATATTGGGTGACCTTATAAAGATAGTATATGTATTAAGATATATAAAAATCCATTCAGGAAACATTTTAATAATAAAAATACTGGTTAAAGAGTTGTCTTTTAAAAATTATAGGTGTTACGTCGATCTCACTTATGAAATGATACCCCTCTCCTCTCTTATTCACACACATAAAAACTTTTGAATCCTAAAATACCTTCCCAAATCACTTAAAAACTTAAATCCCATCATCCTAGAGGCATTATTAATATCAGAAATCAATCACAGGAATCATATTTGTGAAAACACAAAAAGGATAGTGGAAGAAGAAGTGCAGTTATTCAACGAGTGCCTTTATTTTATTTCTTCCTCCAAATCCATCAATTATTATTAAACCGTTATGACATAATAACATTATTATATTAAATATAATTATTTTTTCCCTTATGTTATGGTCTTAAAATTAAACCATTCCCACATCCATCAAATGGGTTATGATAACATCATTTTTGTGTATAGCAGTCTACCACATCACGAATCGATGTTAATAGTTTTCCCAATACCAAATCTCATGGTGGGTAATGATGGTAGATTTAATGTATATATATGAAATTTATATAATAATTAATAATATATATTCATAAAACCATATGTATCATCTTAGAACATCATAAATGTACATAACATTAGTTTCTTTGATATAATTCTTTTAAATAGACATAAATACGACGCCTAATCTTGTTAAGGAGGTATTGACTGATATTATGGGTCATTCGGAGCCCAAAACCCCAAAAATGGAAGAGAATACATGGCTATAAGGTTTTCCTGAAACCTTGGGACCATGTATTCCTAGACCTGTGATATATCTTTAATTTTTTAGATATATTTTGAAAAAATTTCACATAGTTAGTCAAACTATTCTGAAAACCATTTTATGTTCCTCTTATAGATGTGACTGGAAAATGGTTAGTGCATGGTTTAGCCAAACCATGTGTCTTACCCATGTGTAATTTGATAATTTGTGAAGTTATGGTTTTGTCATCTTTAATGAATGAAATAAAATTCTTTATTTTATCATTTCTATTTCCACATCACCCTCCTTATTAGGCCATTAAAACATATCATCCTCTAGAATATTTTAATCATTTTTAAATTTTGTTCATTTTTATAGCTTCCATCAGATCCATTGGAACTATAGTTTTATGATCTATGATTCTATCCAGAATATTTCAAGGTTCTTCCACAATCGATTATGCTATTGAGTTTGAAGGGTATTTCCCAATTTTAGGCAGGTGAAAATTTCATCGATTCCATCCAGTGTTGCTTGAATAACATATTGATACATTTTGAGGGGTTTTTATGAGGATAAGGTATATTTTTATTCACTTTTTCATCCTTTGGTTATGTTTCATAAATATTTTTGTTTTTTTCAATATATGTTATTCCAATGATGCCTCCTAAATGTAAATTTTATTATTATTGAGTTGTTTTTCATGTGTAGTGTGACAATCACAAGAAGAAAATCGTGTTAGCAGATGGATTCATGTACTTATGATTGTTATTTTCTTAATATTTCATTTATTGAAAAATATTTCCACTTTTTTCAAAAATAATGTAACCACCCCTGAAGTGTGTTTTCATATGAAAAAAATACCTTGGGTTCTAAATTAAATTTTTTGGGGTAATGAAACCAGTGAAATTCACTTTCACCATACCACTAGAGGATGGTCGAACTTAAATTTAATTGATAAAATTCCTACACATTTTTATTTTTGGATTAAATGAATTATTTCAAATTTCATGCCCTAAAGAATTGATCCTAATATGTTACAATGGCTTGAATTAAATGTAATGGTCTTTCAATTAAACTATTTTTTGGAAATGTAAGTGATTAAAACTAGTGATTTTCGAATTCCCTATGACACTTATGGTTGAGGGGTTGAATGTGTGGGTCATGTTATTAGGCCTTAGGTCGTGTGACATAAATGACATTGATAAATGATTTATCCCTAACTAATTCACCTTATAATATAAATACATAACTAAATGACAAGTCAATTTTTTTGCATCTTATATATGTGATTCTGGGTTATGTGTAGTTTCTAAAGTGTAAAAGTAGAACCAAGGGGATTCCTATATAAGGACCCCTTGCAATGACTATCATGAATTTTATTTGGGTGTTTTAAATGGTTATAAAATACGACATGGGTGGCATTTACTTTGTATGAGATGGGCATATCATATATTGTTGGTTTTTTCATCCAGAGGACTCATTCCAGTTCCCTTAAAAAGATACCATGGATGATCTCGATGTCATGATTGTATGTACCATGCCATGATAGATACACATGCCCCAATGCACAATACAATATATGAACTCAGTGATTAGATCAAACTATTTTTACACAATGCATTAATATCACTTGTGATGTTATACATTGGTGACCTTGGATTTTATCATGGTATATTTCCTTTATTGAGACCCTCAATTGAGAGTTTGAAAGACTCTCTATATTTCTAATGATATGATCTTGGTGTCTTGTAATATTTTATTAAGAGATGATAAAAATGTTACCTAAGGAAATAATTTTTTTTAAATGAGAAATGGATTGTTGGTTCATGGAATTCAGGGATGTTTCATCCAATCCCAGTCACATTCTTTGAAACATTTCATACTATAAATCATATTACATCTCAAAATACTATTACATGTCCTATTAGTTACAACACATTGGTTTAGTCCATCCAAGGTAGATAGGGGAGTTTCTATTTGGAACCCATACTAAATCTTTAGTTAATTAATTATGTCTTGCATATAAATTCTTATAGTATACAATTAACAATTATGTGCCATGAAATTGAAATTCCTTTACAATGTGGGTGTTAGAATACATATATTGTATCTTACATCATTCACATAATCTATTTGTACCTGAGTATACTTTATGATTATATGTGTTGAGAATGTGAATCATACAGATTCAAATGACTGATTTACATTTCTATGATTGATTTGCGAGAAGTGTACCGAGCCTATGATCTATATTTATGTTATATATGTTTTTGGGTTTTGGAAATTTTTTACTCATGTTTTATATGCTTATATCCCCTTCCCATTCTTTGTAATTATTTTTAGACACATGATATATTATCATAATTAGTTTTATATCCATATTTACTTAACTTCGACAATTTATTTCATTTTCACTTCTGTTTCTGTTGTTTTACTACAATGTAATATTTTCACTTATTTTAATGTTTTTTATTCATATTATATTGTCTATAGCTCTAATAAATGAATAAATATTCTCCCAAATGACTTACCCAATGTAATTACTAATTTTTTGAATCCTCGATCATTAGAGGAGAACCACTTGACATCTTGTATAAAAAATATCTACGCATCTATAGAGTGAAATATATGATAGGATATTATAATGTTTTATAAAATATCTATTTTTCTTTTTTGTCTTTATTATTTGGTTAGATAGGATACTAGGAAAATGGAATTTGGTTACGATCCTATTTCTTATAGTTGAAACCCCACATACAGGGGAAACCAAAATTACCTAGGATAGGTAAATACTATTCTTGCAAGTGTTTATGGTAGTTTCCTTATGTTCAACCATTGAGAGACTCAAGTGATTAATGTTGTCAATGATATTCAATTTACATGATTGGGATGATTATCCTTGGAACATTGATATGTGGGATAATTGAAACCATGCACCATACTATGAATGATATGGATGAATTTCAATGCATCTTCCTATTCCATATCTACTATCAGTGTTCATTTCTTATATTTCTTATAGTTATTGAATGTGGAAAGTTATTTATTCATTGTATTGTGATAAAAATATCATTTAATCACATAATTAGTTTAATTTTACATATAATTACAAGATATTTTTATTTAATTATGAGTGACAATTGTAACTCATCCAATCAAAACGTATATGGCATGTTACACATGTTGTCTGGATTAAGGGTCGGAATGGAGTTAGCTAATATGATAATTGAAATTTATAATGTGTAAAATCCTTTATTATTTGTAATTTTCAACACAATTAACTAGATAATGAATCATATAAAAAATGAATATGATTCCCTGAATGAAATTGTTATATGGTAAACAATATGATACTTTAGCCTATCACAACTTTATTAGTGGGTTATAAGTCATGTATCCATGTTCACTTATGTATATATTTTATTTTTTCCATGTTTTGGATCATATAAAAGGTTATGGGTTTTAAATTTATATATTATGGTTTGTACATTTCTGTATTTATAGCTTTTCATATCAATTATAAATCTTGTGTGAGACATGTGTTTGGAAACTGTAGAGCTATGTTTCCATGAATACATCATTTTGTACACATGGGAATTATAGATAATCATAATATATATGTTGTGGTAAATGGTCCCACCATAATTCCTCTTGTATTAATACCTTAGGAACCTCCTACAGACCTTCCACTATGTGATGATTCCTTGTTCTGAGAATACATTATTTGATTTATGAATCTTTTGTAAGGTGCTCATTGACTGGCATCTTATATAGAAGAGATGATCATGAAACTTCAGAAGCATCCTCCTCCTACATTTTTGGGTGAAGGAAGACAAGAATATGTTGATTCATGGTTGGAGGATATGATATTAATTCATGATCACCTCAAAATGCCTCCTGTGTCTATGTTCGTGCTTATGACCTATATGTTGCGTGACTCCGCCAAGCGATGGAGTGATTTTTTTGATGTAACATCATTGACATAATGTTATTATTTGGGTGGAATTATTGATATAATAGTTTTAATATTTATTCGCTCTTTAATTTATGATATTCCATGTTCACGTATTCATAATCCACATTCAAGGTGACATGTTATTGATGGAATACTTTGCCCACTCCACTAGGTTGAAGCATTTTTCACAATCTTTCGCTGGTGATGAGTTGACTAATGTGAGACACTATGATGATGGTATTTATTATGTATTCTATACAAATTTTATAATCATCAAATTGTATATTTTTCAGATATAGTGAAATAGGACATATTCATAGTGAAAAACCTAAATAAATTCTGGGACATTATGTAGGGTAGTCCTAATTCTAGGAATACTAGAAGTGGTATATGTTGAGAAAATAAGTTACTATTATATGTTTCATGGTGTTGAAATACCATCTAGTTGGAGTTCAATAATCCTATAGTGTTTCAATAGTATGGTAGGGAAGGCAATAAAATCCCCAATATATAAGGAACACAATAGAGTGTGGGGATTTCAGCAATATGGGTCACCTCCAACATTTTTTCGAATCATGTCCTTAAATGATGAGTGAGAGATGTTCTGTTCCACCACCTCCATTAGGTGTAGGGTTAGTGACACCCTTTCACGTTGAAATGTAGTCTTACACAGTCATTTTAGGCTGAGCAGGATCTCGAGGTCATGGAAATCAGTCATTAAGGTTCCAATATCAGTAGATAAACATACTCAGGATACTCAGGTACTGTCTCAAGGATGCGGTATCAGGCATATATATTATTTTCATCATAAATTATCTTTGTTGTATCCATGTCCATATAGAGGTAGAGGTACTATTCAGGTAGCCTTGACATTAGTATCTAACATATTCTCTACATTTTAATCACACAACATTCTTCTTTCTACAATTATTGGAATTCATGGTATAGTGATTGAATACTTCAATGGTGTCATGAACCTATGGACATTTTTGGGTGTTCTTTTAGAGGGTATACACTAGTAAGATGAGTACCCACTTACGATCGGTGGGATTCATTTTATGTAGTCCTTCTATATATATGAAATGAATGGATTTTATTTCATTATTTGTTTGTAATTGCTCATTACTTATCAAGATCAGGTTGATTTTAATAAATTAGAGAAGATGATCACATCACCAATGGGAAACTTCTGTATTTATAAGGTGAAATGGGATCATCAGTCCTGTCAAGATTGACCCAAACAAACTGGTCTACGCAAGATGAGATCCTAGTTTTCTATCCTCTTTATGTGTGATCAGGGGATTCCTTTGAAATAATTACCACCTGTTGAGTAATATTTTACAGAAGTATTCCCTCATGATTTTTTTGGCCTACTTATTGATATGGAAATTGAGTTCACCATTTATCTTGTACTTTAAGCAGTATGACCCATTTTCTTTACAGGATGGAACCTATATAGCTCACAGAACAGAAGATGTATCTTGAATACCTAAAGTCTAATGGTTTCCATAGAACAAACAAATCACCATGTAGTTCACCCATCTATTTCTCCAACAAGGCGTATGATAATAATATATTTTGTGTATATTTCACCTAAATTTACTAGCTTATGGTGTAGAACATGTGTCTACTTCCACGTATAGATAACCCATTTTAATAATTATGATGATAAACTATTTTATACAAAATATATTTGCGTCTGGGATTCCATAATATTGATGTGTTTCCATTATACATACCACAAATTGTGTTTCAGAGTAGGAATGACATATCTGGGTATCTAGTTTTTATGTTCATTAAGATGAAAACACTTAGTCATTATGGATTTTATGAATCTGTGATTTCACCTATATATTGATTACTTTGTTGTAGTATTTTTATATGACATCATGGTGTAATTGTTCTCAAGAAATGACTATTCAAATCTTCTTCAGATCATGATGTGTACACTAAGAGATCCCCAAAAATATGTGAATCTTCATATGTTTTACTTTTTGATTAGAATGGTTCACTAATTGAGTCGCAACATATATGAGTTATGTATATCCACTGATGTATAGTAGGTGTGGGACATGGTTTCTATATACAATTCTAAATGTGTGTTCGATATATGTATCTTGATATGGATATAAGGATATTACAAGTGATTCATTCCAGAAATAACATTTTTAAATAAACTGATTATGGTCTTGAATAATATGTGTGTGAATTTTTATTAGATCTAATCCTATGAGACATATTTTCATTAGTGAAAGGGAATACTCTCATAAGTACCAAATCTAAATCATCTAGAGTCTCGAAGAATCTATATGCACTAAAAACATTTTTATGAATCGAGATCAGTGATGTTCTGATGCAGGTTGATCAAGTCATGGAATATTGATCTTGCAAGTGGTGGCCTCATGAGAAAAACTATCCTATGAATGATATCAGGTTAGTTGTTGTGGTTCATGATCTTTTCTTTTGGAGACAATAATTCTCAGGTGAGTGGTTCATTATATAAATGGAAAACAAAAGAATCAAATACATAAACACTCAATAGAACCTGAATCTGATTTATCATATGTTGGTGGAACAACTACAATGGTTTAGCATTGTTCTCATTTAAACACTGTAACACCCTGAGCTTCCACGATACGCTTCTCTTTCAATATTGCAATAGCATGCATTGTACGCAAGTTCGAGATTCTGACACACCGCGACCAATAAAAATAACCATTATAAATAGTAATACCCACCTTTTGAAATTATATATATTTTATATTTCAAAATGGACATCATTTTTGGATTTGGAATATCAAAATTAGCCTATGTTGAATTTTTTGTATTTTTCTCAGAACTTCCAATTTTTTACGAATACTGAAAAATACTTAAAAACAACTTTTTAATCAAAATAATTTATAGTGATAAATTATACTATTGAGTGGTTTTAATGTATAATTAGATTACATTTATTCAATTCTATCGAATGGTGGTCATTAGAATTAATTTCACTTTGAAATTGGACATAAACAATTGTCATTCTTTTGATATATATTGTTTCTTAAAAACACGCTATTTGTTGTGACAGCCGAAATTAATTAAAAAATTAATTAATGAAAATTATATGTTTTGAATTTTGTAAAAAAACATCATTTTTGAATTCAGAATTTTAATTATAGCTTAGGGTGAAATTTTGGCATTGTTCTAAAAAACTTCAATTTTTGACGAATAGTGAAACCAGTAAGTGGTAGTTAAAAAACTGATTTTTCATTTAAATGAATCATTACCACTTCTGTGATTTTATTTTCAAAAATATGAGATACATGGTTTCCATTAGAAAGTAAAATTTTTTTCAATTGGATTAAAATAATTTTTTGGTGAATAGTAACTTTTATGTTTAATTAATCGCGTTTAAAGGTAATTAGTGAAATTTAAGGTAATAATGATATTATAAAAATATGAAAATACCCATACACTTGTCATACCATTATTTAATGAGTAATGTAAGACCAATAAAATCCATTGGTCAACATGGGACCCCATGGAGCCACTTGGGTAAGAAAATTACTGTAATAACTTTTTATTTAAAGTAAAAATAAAATTGTCACAAACATGTGTTGTTTTACTAAAACAATTATTACATGGGGTTATATAAGTTAGAATTTCGACTATAAATATTAATTGGACATTTTAAAATAATTCCTACATCATGATATTTATTTTTATAATTTTTAGACATTAAATAAATTAATATTATTATGACACCATAATGATGAAGCGATTACCTCATTAATTAACGATTTAAATAAAATGAAACGATAGTGTAAAATATAAGTCTTAAACTTGTAAAACACATATTGTATGATTATATTTCGAACCCTTATCAACTTAGCCTCTAAATATATAAGTTTGGGACCTTTAAGATTCGAAACTCATTATATGACAAAGTAACATTTCATTACTATCCCAGAGTGCCCCTCCTCTCCTCTTATAAATGGCCCTCACCTCTACAACCTTATTCACCCCATAAAAGCCATTTGACTTGTCCAAACTCTTCCAAAATACTCTCTCAACCTCCCTATATTACTCCTATAAGCCTCACATTGGTCATAATTCTTCTCAAGGAAGCCTTTGGCTCAAATCAAAAAGAGTTACCCGATTTTAAGGTAATGTCTTCTCTTATGTTATTTTGTTTTATTTTGATTCTCCAACCCCATAAACTCTTTTTATTCCTTTATATTGTAACAACACGAGTATATTAAATATACTATGACGTTTTTATGAGGATTATTTGTTTTAAACTTACACAAACCTTTGTCTAATGGTTAAATTGCATACTGTTTCTGTGGTTGGCGAATTTCTGCCTCACGAAACGATGATTGTTAAATCTTGTTTTAACACCTCTCATGGTGGCCATTATGATGAAAGTATTTTTATATATGATATATATTATGTTTTGTTTCTTATGATTCTATATTTTTCATTTCTGGCATACCTTTATGATTTTTATTATGGGTAAAGGCGATAATTTCATTTTTGGAAGTGCGGACTACCGCCCCCTCAAAGTGATTTGAATCGTTAATGCCATATGTGGGATGTATAAAGGATGGATTAAATGGTATTATACATTATACTATACTGGAATTATAGTATAATTTTATATAATTATAATTTCATTCCATTAAATACGAAATATAATTGAATGTAGCATCCATCCGTACGTACGGCTTACCGTCTCCATGAACGATGCATTTCATTTTCTACCTCTAAATGTTATGTAATATTATAAATGAATGAATATAATGGATATATATGATATATATGATATTTAACTCATGAATATAATTCTGGAGATAATGGATATTCTACCACATAAACAAATTTTAATAATAATATGTTTATTGTTGACTCATGTACCAAAGATCGACGAAATGACCGTTATTAACTAAAATGACTACATAATTTTCGTAACATTGTAATAAGTGATATAAAAGGGATAATGAACATTAAAAAGGAACTTAAGAAAGTAGAGATTAAATATAGTTTATTATTCAGGAGATTAAAGAACGGTCGAGTGAATTCGGACACGAGGTAAGGGAACTTCTTAACCCAATTTCCATTCATTGGGTTAATATACTAATTTCAAATTATGTCATGATATTATTATGTTCTATCATGTATTTTTACATTATTTATGTGTACTTATATTTAATACACATAATATATCTATTTTATTTATAAAAATGATCTTTTTAAGGGACTTCGTCTCAATCCCCTTTCATTGAGGCATATTTTGTTTTATAAACAACTTTCCTTTATACGGTGTATAAAGCCCTTTGAATTTTACTTTTATTCAAAATGAATCTTTTTATACGAAGTGTATTTACTAAATGACAAAAGGAATGATTTTTTCTTACATATGTGGCAACAATGACTTCCCCGCCGCCATGATCATTATTTGAGTTTCAGCTTCCTCTACAAGCCATTACTTTTTTTAAATGAAAAATAAATACCAAGTTTTAATTTTCTTTGATTTGGGTATTGAAAATGGTTTTGAAAGTGTTTTTATTATATAAATGTGTTGTATTGATATCTTGTGATTGAAATGTGGAAATTTTATGTTTTCTTTATGCATGTTTTATGTGATACGATTATGTTATGGGTTATTAAATGTTTAAACCTGTTCATATGAGCAATGCATTGGACTTAACAAGTGACGGGTGGAGCCCGCTATAGCTCTTTGATGCATCGGCAGGTCTCATGAGACAAACTAGTGTCTTGGAACGAGTCCTTGACAAAATCTTATTTTTATTCTTGGAACGAGGCCTTGGCTATGTTGTTTTGATAGTCTGGAATTATGCATTCCATCATTATGAAAGTGGTTATTGATATTGCATGTGATTATTTGACCATTAAAATATCCATGTGAATAAGTAAATGGCATTATTTTATTTTATTTTGCCATATTATTCTAAATTTCATGTTTAAAAGGCTTTTGTTTAGTTATAAATTGCCTTAAATATTTAGTTTTTTATGAAATCTTCTTATATATAGTTATCCTTACTGAGAATCTGATCTCACCCCTTTCAATGTTGTAATTTTTCTTGGATGTGAAGAAGTATTTTATGAATGACCTATAGGGATAGTTGGAAGGGGATATGAGTGTGGTCTATGGAGACCATGTTATTGTAGTTTTTCACATTATGATATAAGGTAACTTTTATGAATGTATCTAGTGTTTCCAAGGCTACTAAACTAATCGGTCTTTCAAGACTTGATCTTTTGTGATCATTCCAATGTTACGCAATAATGCACCGACTCTGGGTAACTGGGGTCGGGGCATTACAGTTTGTATCATAGGCAGTTTAGTACTAACCTTGGAATCTAGATTTATATAAACTCTGACTAGAACACATAGACCAAAGATAGACTTTGAGGATTAGTATAGAATAACTTCCTAGAATTTTGGTATTATAAAGTTTTTGTGAGTTTTCTGAGCAATACATCAATGTCTGGATACTAGCAGGTAGAGGCGGCTCTAGCACAGATGTACCTAGGGGTAAAAATCCAAAAACACCACTTTGAGCAAGACTCGAACGGGAACTGGTGCACGACAACAGGATATGCTGCACTCTTGGTTACGACACTCCTTGGCGATATGCTTAGGTTAATTCTCATGTTTTTACAAACCTTTATGAAGGGTTTATGAGTATATACTTCCTCAAAGAAAACATTTTTTTATGATTATGTATTGTATATATAAACCGTTCAATTTACATTATGTATTTTACAAGTTTGGAATTATTCATTTCAATTCATAAACTAACCTATTTTATGTCATTGTATAGAAATGGTGCCCAGTAGAAGGAATGTGAACTCCATCAATACGTATGATCCAAAGAGTAAGAAGGATCATATCTTTCATGGTATTAACCAAACATTTAGAAGGGAAATAGTCTCCCATGTGTTCTCAACATATGAATAAATAGTATCATTTGTTAATAATACAATTAAATAATTTAATGAGTCTTATGACTTTGAAGGGAATAAAGAGAAGAAAAATATGTAAGAGAGAATGATGGATAAAGGGACGAGGAAAAAGAAGAATTTTCCAATATGTGATAAATGTGGGAAGAAACACCTTGTAACATGCCTAAAGGGAATGAGAGTTTGTTATAATTGTGGAGAGAAAGGACACCAAGTGCATGACTGCAAGGGTAAGAAAAATGATTCAAATTTAAAATGCTTCATCTGCAAGGAGTAGGGACACTATGCAAACCAATTTCCAAAGCATCAGAGTATGCCCCAAATGATGTTATTGGATAATAATCAAGTTATGATACTACCACATATGAGGAGGAATGATTAGAGTTCTTATGTTGTTAATAAATAATTTTTTCATTTCAGTGTTGTATCAATGATATACTGGTTATAATAATTATGGATTATATAAGGATTGTACTGAAATACTATTTCATCAAGATCATGAGTTTTTGTGGAACCATGAAAATTCACTCCACAGTAGGTTAAATTTTTGGAAAACATATGGTTGAGGGAAAGATAAATCATAATATGGGTCTAATACCGAGATGGTGATTTGGGAATAATACATGATTTATATGGATAAATTATATTGGATTTTCGTAACATCCTTGAAACTAATTAAAGATTTGTATAATTTTTTGGATAGAAGGAGTATATATAGTATTCTATAAGGAATAAGGGATCATGAATGTAATCAATAAAGATTTATGGTAATTCAGGATGTTGCAGTGTTTTAAAAGAATACATGATGAAGTTGATCACATGTTGTTACGCGGAAAAAATGATCTTCATTATGTTTACCTTCCTTATAAAATTTTTATTGTGAATTGGATAGAAGTATTTTAGATTACTATAAAGTTTGTAATGGATTAAATTTAACTTTGGATAGTATTGTTTAAGGTTAAAACATTTCTGAAGATTTTTTTTTAAAAAAGGACAACATGCAAGTTGGGGGATAACCCGTCGCGTCGAACAAAGATGCATGAATCAAACCCACAAACATAGTGAAATATGCCTTAATTACCTACCACTAGCCTACATGAAGTCCTTAGTTATTACAAAACAGTTTTCCTAATCTAAATGGTATGTTTTATTATTGTGAACCTTGTATGATTAGGATGAATATAATATTTTTGAGTTCTATTATCTTTTTGAGTGAATGATTTGTTTGTGGTAGAAATTAGTTGAAGGTTGAAACTCAACTTGTCAAGAATAAATATATATATACTTTCTCTTATTCTATGAATAAATTAATTCATAAACTTTAGTAAAGGGATATTATAACAAAAAATGTATTATCCTAATACCTTATGTCTTGTTGAACAGATAATATTTTAAATCAACATAGATTGAAGACTTTGAGGCCCTCAGTTTTACACTTATTTTTGACTGATGACCTCAATCACTAACTAAAAATATTTACGTTTTCCTCTAATTATATGTCTATAATTGCCACCAATTTTCTCCTTAAGGTTATCATAATTTGGTGGTGACTTTTTCATTTCCATTTCCATCTTATTAACGCTAAATTTTAATAACCTTATTTCTGATGTGGGTTTTCCACAAAGGTATTTTCTATTTTCAACCATTTATTTTCAAAGTAAAATTTAAAATTGAGAGGATGCAATTTATTGAAAGAGGGGAGAATGTAACACCCCGAGCTTCCACGATACGTTTCTCTTTCAATAATGCAATAACTTGCATTTTATGCAAGTTCGAGATTCTAACACACGACGACCAATAAAAATAGCCATTATGAATAGTAATACCCTCTTTTTAAAATTATATATATTTTATATATTAAAATTTACTTCATTTTTGGATTTGAAATATCGAAATTAGCCTATGTGGAATTTTTGGTATTTTTCTGAGAACATCCAATTTTTTATGAATACTGAAAAATACTTAATATTTTTTTTAATCAAAATAATTTATAGTGATAAAGTATACTATTGTGTGGTTTTAAAGTATAATTAGAATATATTTTTACAATTTTATCGAATGGTGGTCGTGAGAATTAATTTCACTTTGAAATTGGACATTAATAATTGTCATTATTTTTATATATATTGTTTCTTAAAAACACATAATTTGTTATGACAGCGGGAATTAATTATAAAATTAATAAATTAAACTTATATGTTTGTAATTTTTTAAAATAATCATCATTTTTAATTCGGATTATCAATTATAGCTTAGGGTGAAATTTTGGCATTGTTCTCAAAAACTTCAATTTTTGATGAATAGTGAAACCACTAAGTGGTAGTTAAAAAATGATTTTTCATTTAAATGAAACATTACCACTACGTTGATTTTATTTTAAAAAATATGACATACATGTTTGTCATTAGGATTTAAAATGTGGTTCAATGCGATTAAAATAATTTTTTGGTGAATAGTAACTTTAAAGTTTAATTAATCGCGATTAAAGGTAATTTGTGAAATTTAAGGTAAAAATGATATTATAAAAATATGAAAATATCCTTACACTTGTCCTATACTTATTGGATGAGTCATGGAAGGCCAATACAATACATTGGTCAACAAGAGGACCCCATGGAGCCACTTGGGTATGAAAATGACATTAATAAATTTTTATTTAAAGTAAAAGTAAAATTGTAACAAACAAATGTTGTTTTACTAAAACAATTATTACATGGGGTTATATAAGATAACATTTAGACTATAAATATTCATTGGAAATATAAGAATATTTCATAAATCATGATATTTTTTTATAATTTTTAGACATTAAGTAAATTAAATTTTTTATGACACCATGATGATACAGCGATTACCTCATTAATTAACGATTTATATAAAATGATAAGATAATATTAAATCTAAGACTTAAACATATAAAAAACAAATTGGATGAGTATATTTAGAACCCTTATCACCTTAGTCTATAAATATATAAGTGTGGGACCTTTAAAATCCGAAACTCATTATATAATAAAGTACCATTTCATTACTTTCCAAGAGTGCCCCTCCTCTCCTCTTATAAAAGGCCCCCACATCTAAAACCTTATTCAAACCATCAAATCCATTTGTCTCGGCCAAACTCTGCCCAAATACTCTCTAAACTTCCCTATCTTACTCCTAGAAGCCTCACTTTGGTCAGAAGTCTTCCCATGAAATCCTTTGGCTCAAATCAAAAAGAGTTACCCGATTTTAAGGTAATGTCTTCTCTTATGTTATTTTGTTTTATATTGATTATCCAAACCCATTTAAACTCTTTTTATTCCTTTCTTTTGTAACAAAAACAGTATCATAAATATAATAGGATGTTGTTATGAGAAGTATTTTATTTAAACTTACACAAACCTTCGTCTAATGGTTAAAGAACATACTGTTTCTGTGGTTGGAAAATTTCTGCCTCACGAAATGATGATTGTTCAATCTTCATTTAACACCTCTCATGGTGGCCATTATGATGAAACTATTTTTATATATGATATATATTATTCTTTTTTCCTTATGATTCTGTATTTTTCATTTAAGGAATACCTTTATGATTTTCATTATGGGTAAACACGATAATTTCATTTTAGGATGTGCGGACTACCACCCCCTCAAAATGATTTGAATCGTTAATGCCATATGTGGGATTTATAAAGGATAGAGTAAATGGTATTATACATTATATTATACTGTAATTATAGTATACCTTTATATAATTATAATTTCATTACATTAAATATGAAATAAAAATTAATGTAGCGTTCTTGCGTACGTAGGGGTTACCGTCTCCATGAACGGTGCATTTCATTTCTTACCTCTAAATGTTTTGTAATATTATAAATGAATTTATATACTGGATATATATGATATATATGATATCTACGTCATGAATATAGTTCTATAGATAATTTATATTCTACCACATAAACAACTTGTAATTATAAGAATTGTATTGTTGACTCAAGTACCAAATATCGATAAATCGACCGTTATTAAAATAAAGGAATACATAATTTTTGTAACATTGTAATAAGTGATATAAAAGGGATAATGAACGTGAAAAATGATCTTAAGCAAGTAGAGATTAAATATACTTTATTATTCAATATATTAAATAATGGTCGAGTGAAGTCGGACACGACGTCAGGGAACTTCTTAACCCAATTTCTATTCTTTGGGTTAATCTCCTACATTCAAATTATGTCATGATATTATTATGTCCTATCATGTATTTTTACTTTATTAATGTGTACATATAGTAAATACACAAAATAGATCTATTTTATTTAAAAAAAAAATTCTTTGTAAGGGACTTCGTCTCAATCTCCTTTCATTGAGGCATATTTTGTTTTATACACAACATTCCTTTATACGGTGTATAAACCCTTTTGACATTTACTTTTACTCAGAAGGAATATTTCTATATGAAGCATTTTTACTAAAGGAAAAAAGGAATTTTTTTTCTTACGTATGCGGTGACAATGAATTCCCCACCACCGTGACCATTATTTGAGTTTCAGCTTCCTCTACAAGCCATACCTTTTTCTTAAATGAAAAATAAATACCAAGTATTAATTTTCTTTTATTTTGGAATTTAAAATGGTTTTTAAAGTGTTATTATTATATTAATGTGTTGTATTGATATCTTGTGATTGAAATGTGGAAATGTTATGTTTCCTTTATGCATTTGTTATGTGATAGAATTATGTTATGGTTTATGATATGTTTAAACCTGTTCATATGAGGAATGAGATGGACTTAATAAGAGACGGGTGGAGCACCCTATAGCTCCTCGATGCATCGGCAGGTCTCATGAGACAAACTAGTGTCTTGGCACGAGGCATTGAAAAAATCATATTTTTAGTCTTGGCACGAGGCCTTGGCTACGTGATTATGATAGTCTGGAATTATGCATTCCATCATTATGAAAGTGGTTATTGATATTGCATGTGATTATTCGACCAATATAATATCCATGTGAATAAGTAAATGACATTATTTAATTTTATTTTTCCATATTATGTAAAATTTCATGATTAAAAGGATTTTTTTTAGTTATACATTTCCTTAAATGTTAATTTAATTTATGAAAGCTTTTGCTATATTTTTATCCTTAATGAGCATCTGAGCTCACCCCTTTCAATGTTTTAATTTTTCCAGGATGTGAATGAGTATTTTATGAAGGACCTACAGGGATAGTTGGAAGGGGATATAAGTGTGGACTATGAAGACCATGTTATTGTAGTTATTCACTTTATGATATAATGTAACGTTTATGAATGTATCTAGTGTTTCCAAGGCTACTAAACTAATCGGTATTTCGAGACATGATCTTTTGGGATCATGCCAATGTTACAAAATAATGCACCGACTCTGGGTAACTGGGGTCGGGGTGTTACAGTTGGTATAAGAAGAAGTTTAGTACTAACCTTGGAAGCTAGATTTAGATAATCTCTGATAGAGCACATAGCCCAAAGATGGACTCTGAGGATTAGTATAGAAGAACTTCCTAGAATTTTGGTATTATAGGGAATTTGTTAGTTTTCCGAGCAATACATCCCTGTCTAGATACGAGCAGGTAGAGGCGGCTCTGGAACATATGTACCTAAAAGTAAATCCCGAAAACTCCACTTTGAGATAGACTCGAATGGGATCTGGTGGATGACAACGGGTCTTTCAGTACTCTTCGTTACGACACTCCTGGGGGATATGCTTAGGATAATTCTCATTTTTTTACAAACCATTATGAAGGGTTTATGATTATATACTTCCTCAAAGAAAACATTTTTTTATGATTATGGATTATATCCATAAACCATTCAATTTAAATTATGTATTTTACAGGTTTGAAATTATTCATTTAAATTCATAAACTATCCTAGTTTATTCCATTGTATAGAAATGGCTCACAGTAGAAGGAATGCGAACTCCATCAATACGTAAGATCCAAAGAGTATGAAGGATCATATCTTTCATGGTATTAATCCAACATTTAGAATGTTAATAGTCTCACATGTGTTCTCAACAAATGAAGAAATAGTATCATGTGTTAATTAGATAATTAAAGAATTCACCGAGTCTTATGGCTTTGAAGGGAAGAAAGAGAAGAAAAGGATATAAGAGAATGATGGATAATGGGACAAGGGAAAAGAAGAATTTTCCAATATGTGATAACTGTGGGAAGTAACACCTTGGAACTTGCCTGAAGGGAATGAGAGTTTGTTATAATTCTGGAGAAAAAGGAGACGAAGTGCGTGACTACAAGGGTAATAAAAAGGTTTCAAATGTACAATGCTTCATCTGCAAGGAGTGGGGAAACTACGCAAACCAATGTATAAATCATCAGAGTATTCCCCAATTGATGTTATTGGATAATATTCAAGTTATGATACTACCACAGATGAGGAGGAATGATTAGACTTCTTATGTTGTTATTAAATATTTTTGTCATTTGAGTGTTGTATCAAAGATATACTGGTTATAATAATTATGGAGTATATAAGGAATGTATTGTAGTACTATTTCATCACAGACTTGAGATTTTGTGGAACCAAGAGAAGCGACTCCACAGCCGGTTAAATTTATGTAAAATATATGGTTGAGAGAACGATAAACCATAATATGGTTCTGATACCGAGATTGTGATTTTGGAATAATACATGATTGATTTGGATAAATGATACTGAATATTCTTAACTTCCTTGAAACTGATTAATGATTTGTATTCTTTTTTGGATAGAAGGAGTATATCTAGTATTCTATAAGGAATATGGGATCATTAATGTAATCAATAAGGAATAATGGTAATTCAGGTTGTTGTAGTGTTTTAAAAGAATACAAGATGACGTTGTTCACATGTTGTTACGCAGAAAAAAGGAACTTCATTATGTTTACCTTCCATATAAAATTTGGATTGTGAGTTGGGCAGAAGTATTTTGGATAACTATAAAGGTTGGAATGGATTAAATTTAAATTTGGATATTATTGTTTAAGGTTAAAACATTTATAAAGATTTTTTTGTAAAAGGACAACCTTCAGGTTTGGGGATAACCCATTGTGTTGGACAAAGCTGTAGGAATCAAACCCACAACCATAGTGCGACATGCCTTTATTACCTACCATTAGTTTACAGGAAGTCCCAAGTTATTACAATATAGGTTTCCTAATCTAAATGGTATGTGTTAATAATTTGAACCTTGTATGATTAAGATTAATATAATATTTTTGAGTTCTATTACCTTTTTGAGTGATAGATGTGTTTGTGGAAGAAATTAGTTGAAGGTTGAAACTCTACTTGTCAAGCATAAATATATATATACCTATCTCTTATTCTATGAATAAATTAATTCTTAAACTTTAGTAAAGGGATATTAAAACATGAAATGTGTTATCCTAATACCTTATGTCTTGTTGAACTGATAATATTTTAAATCAACATAGATTGAAGTCTTTGAGGCCCTAAATTTTATACTTCCTTGTGATTGATGACCTCAGTCACTCCCTACAAATATTTACTTTTTATTTCCAATTATATTTCTATAATTCCCACCAATTTTCTCCTTATCGAGATCATAATTAGGTGGTGACTTTTTACTTTCCCTTTCCCTCTTATTGAGGATAAATTTTATTAACCTTATTTCCGATGTGGGTTTTCCACAAAGGTATTTTCTATTTTCTACCTTTTATTTTCAAAAAAAAATTTCAAATTGCGAGGATGCAATTTATTAAAGGAGGGGAGAATGTAACACCCTGAGCTTCCACGATACGCTTCTCTTTCAATAATGCAATAGCTTGCATTGTACGCAAGTTCGAGATTCTAACACATCGCGACCAATCAAAATAGCCATTATGAATATTAATACCCACTTTTTGAAATTATATATATGATATATTTCAAAATGGACTTCATTTTTGGATTTGGAATATCGAAATATGCCGATGTTGTATTTTTTGTATTTTTCTGAGAACCTCCAATTTTTTATGAATAGTGAAAAATACTTAAAAACAAATTTTTAATCAAAATACTTTATAGTGATAAATTATACTATTGAGTGATATTAAAGTATAATTAGAATATATTTTTACAATTTTATCGAGTGGTTGTCATTAGATTTAATTTCACTTTGAACTTGGACATAAACAATTGTCATTCTTTTGATATATATTATATCTTAAAAACACTCTATTTGTTGTGACAGCGGGAATTAATTATAAAATTAATTAATTCAACTTATATGTTTGTAATTTTGTAAAATAAACAACATTTTTGAATTCGGAATATCAATTATATATTAGGGTGAAATTTTGGCATTGTTCTGAAAAACTTCATTTTTTGATGAATAGTGAAACCACTAAGTGGTAGTTAAAAAACTGATTTTTCGCTTAAATGAAACATTACTACTTATGTGATTTTATTTTAAAAAATATGACATAAAAGGTTCTCATTAGGAAGTAAAATTTTGGTCAATGGGATTAAAATAATTTGTTGGTGAATAATAACTTTTATGTTTAATTAATCGCGATTAAAGATAATTACTGAAATTTAAGGTTAAAATGATATTATAAAAATATAAAAATACCATTACACTTGTTCTACCCTTATTGGATGATTCATGGCCGACCACGGCAATCCATGGGTCAACATGGGGACCCCATGTAGCCACTTGGGTATGAAAATGACATTAATAACTTTTTATTTAAAGTAAAAATAAAATTGTCACAAACATGTGTTGTTTTACTAAAACAATTAATACATGGGGTTACATAAGTTAAAATTTCGACAATAAATATTCATTGGAAATATAAATAGATTTCCTAAATCATTATTTTTTTATTTTTGAGACATTAAATAAATTATTTTTTGTACACCATGATGATGCAATGATTACCTCATTAATTAACGATTTAAATAAAATGAAAAGATAATGTAAAATCTAAGACTCACACTTGTAAAAAACCTATTAGATGAGTGGATTTCGAACACTTATCACCTTAGCCTCTAAATATATATGTTTGGGGCCTTTAAAATCCGAAAATCATTATATAATAAATTAATATTTCATTACTTTCCAAGAGTGCCCCTCCACTCCTCTTATAAAAGGCCCCCACCTCTACCACCTTATTAACACCATCAAAGCCACTTGGCTAGACCAAACTCTTCCCAAATACTCTCTAAAATTTCCTATCTTACTCTTAGAAGCCTTAATTTGGGAAGAATTCTTCCCAAGGAATCCTTTGGCTCAAATCAAAAAGAGTTACCCGATTTTAAGGTAATGCCTTCTCATATGTTATTTTGTTTTATTTTGCTTCTCCAACCCCTTAAACTCTTTTTATTCCTTTATTTTTAACAACAACAGTATCTAAATTATACTATGATGTAGTTATGAAATGTATATGATTTAAAATTATGCAAAACTTCGTCTAATGGTTAAAGAACATACTGTTTCTGTGGTTGGCAAATTTCTGCCTCACGAAATGATGATTGTTCAATCTTCATTTAACACCTCTCATGGTAGCCATTATGATGAAACTATTTTTATATATGATATATATTATGTTTTTTCCTTATGATTCTGTATTTTTCATTTATGGAATACCTTTATGATTTCTATTATGGGTAAACGCGATAATTTCATTATAGGATGTGCGGACTACCGCCCCCTCAAAGTCATTTGAATCGTTAATGCCATATGTGGGATGTATAAAGGATGGAGTAAATGTTATTATACATTATATTATACTGGAATTATAGTATACCATTATATAATTATAATTTCATTCCATTTAATACGAAATATAATTGAAAGTAGCGTTCATGCGTACGTGGGTCTTACTGTCTCCATTAACGTTGCATTTCATTACTTACCTCTAAATGTTATGTAATATTATAAATGAATGTATATATAGGATATATATGATATATATGATATCTACATCATGAATATAATTTTGGAGATAATTGATATTCTACCACATAAACAACCTGTAATTATAAGATGTTTATTGTTGATTGAAGTACCAAAGATCGACAAAATGACCGTTATTAACTTAAATGACTGCATAATTTTCGTAACATTGTAATAAGTGATATAAAAGGGATAATGAACTTTAAAAAGGATATTATGAAAGTATAGATTAAATATAGTTTATTATTCATGAGATTAAATAATGGTCGAGTGATGTCAGACACAAGGGAAGGGAACTTCTTAACCTAATTTCCATTTTTTGGGTTAATCTCCTACATTTGAATTATGTCGTGATATTATTATGCCCCATCATGTATTTGTACTTTATTTATGTGTTCTTATAGTGAATACACATAATAGATCTATTTTATTTAAAAAAATGATCTTTGTAAGGGACTTCGTCTCATTCTCCTTTCATTGTGGCATATTTTGTTTTATACACAACTTTCCTTTATACGATGTATAAACCCCTTTGACTTTTACTATTATTAAAAAGGAATATTTTTATACGAAGCGTTTTTACTAAAAGAAAAAAAGGAATGTTTTTTCTTATGTATGCGATGACAACGACTTCCCCACCTCCATGACCATTATTTGAGTTTCGGCTTCCTCTACAAGCCATTCATTTTTTCAAATGAAAAATAAATACCAAGTTTTAATTTTCTTTTATTTTGGTATTGAAAATGGTTACGAAAGTGTTTTTATTATATTAATGTGTTTTACTGAGATCTTGTGATTGAAATGTGGAAATGTTATGTTTCCTTAATTCATGTTTTATGTGATACGATTATGTTATGGTTTATGATATGTTTAAACCTGTTCATATGAAGAATGCATTAGACTTGATAAGTGACGAGTGGAGCCCGCTATAGATCCTCATTGCATCAGCAGATCTCATGAGACCAACTAGTGACTTGGCACAAGGCCTTGACAAAATCTTATTTGTAGTCTTGGCATGAGGCCTTGGATACGTGGTTATGATAGTATGGCATTATGCATTCCATCACTATGAAAGTGGTTATTGATATTGCATATGATTATTTGACCAGTAGAATATCCATGTGAATAAGTAAATGACATTATTTCATTTTATTTTTCAATATTATGCTAATGTTCATGTTTAAAAGGATTTCGTTTAGTTACACATTTCATTAAATGTTTATGTTTATTTATGAAATATTTTTCTATATTGTTATCCTTACTGAGAATCTGAGCTCACCCCTTTCAATTTTTTATTTTTTTCATGATGTGAAGAAGTATTTTATGAATGACCTACAGGGATAGTTGGAAGGGGATATGAGTGTGGACTCTGGAGACCATGTTATTGTAGTTTTTAACTTTATGATATAATGTAATGTTGATGAATGTATACAATGTTCCCAAGGCTACTAAACTAATCGGTCTTTCGAGACTTGATCTTTTTTTATCATGCCAATGTTACTCAATAATTCACCGACTCTGGGTAACTGGGGTCGGGGCGTTACACACACACATGAAGGGTGATGCAGTGGAAAATTCCTTGTGATGGAAGACTCATTGGATGTTGACATTTTTGATAGAAATGAGATTAAATTTGTTGATTTTATATCTTTTGAATTGCATATTGAGGTTAAAGATTAGACATGGAAAATAGTTCAAGAAGATCTAATAGTGATATACATTCTCTAGAAGTGGGTCTGGGTGATACAATAATTGGTTTCTAACCGCCTTATCTTGAGGTTGAGTGTCTTTTGAGATAACCCACGTACTGGTTGGGTTATTAATAGAGGTGATACCCTACTCCAATATGTCTGAGAATTGGTGCCTTATGATATGAGAGGTGTTCCGATTATGGAATCACATTCCTATATTTGGTTAGTTCATCATTGTATTACCATGATGTACCATGACATGTGTCTTCGGTACTGTTATCTACGAATTAGGAGGAAGATAAGAGTCTTTATCAATCATTGTATCATATGTTAGTAGGTGAATATAAATCAACAGTGATTTTCATGACATATACAACCTCTCTTTATTCTTCAAGTAAAAATGGAACGATGTCCCCATGGTTATCATTCTATGATTGAGGAGGTGCCATGGATACTACAATGTTGTATAGGTAATCATCGATAGGATGACCAAGGTCTCCAACTACATACTGATCCATTATACCTTCTCTGTTGATTAGAATGTAATCTTATTCATCCAGGATATAATCTGAATTAACGGAGTGATATGTTCTATCATTTCGAAAAGAGATTCCCACCATACAATATGGTTCTATCATGGATTGTAGATAGAACTGAGTTTTCATGTGGTATTGGATACAGAATGTCTCCCTCAGACCAATGGGAAGCACAAAGGGATGATTTTGTTGTTATGTTATATGTTGTGGGGCTGTATCCTTGATTTTGGATGTTCTTAGTAGAATCATATTCATATTGTTGATATTTCCAAAAATAAAATATTTTAGGAAACATTTCAGATTCAATATTATAATCACCCATATGTTCAACCACGTTTTTCACCTCCATACTAGCGAGAGGCCTATAAGGTAGCTCTACTGGGTCCATATCTCATTAAAGAGACTTTATAAAAATTCCAGTTGATTCAGAAGTGTATGAGTATAATTGAGCCTAGGTAGAAGTCATATACAGTTTATCTTCATAGACCACTTCAGTTTGATGTGGGGAATCGGCTAATTCACTCTGAATAGACCATATTTTGTCACAAAGAAATCTAGATATAGGGAATGTTATCCCTATGATATGTTGGGCATTTTTGGATAGTGGAGATAGTTAGCATTGTAGCCTATCAGTGGTTGTTATGTAAGGACCCGACCCCTATTGCCAAGAGCCAGTTCCTTACTGATTACATTGGCACACCAACGAGGAATAATCATCACAATGGATTGAGATGTTTAGTATTATTGGAATAAAGATACACACATAAGTTTATCATTAAAAGATTACATGAAAAACAACATATAAACTCTTTAGTAAACATCCATAACTCCTAGGTTATTTCAGCATGTCATTCATAATAAAATATTTCTTTCCCTGTGGAAATGAATCATAATAAAGGGGTGAACTCAACATCTCAATAAGTTTATGTAATACAGTGTAATATAACATAAACATTAGTCATGGTGAATAATTGATGACACGTTCCTTTAAAAATGAAATTGAACATAATATGGAAGAAATATGATCTTAGTAAATATTGCCATAACACAACATAAAAATGGGTATTCTACTAGTTGAATAACCACATGTTCCAACAATGTGACATTTATAATTATGGAATTCATAATTCGGACAACCTAACAATACTGTCAAGGCCTCATGCCAAGAACCTAAATAATCATTTTGTCAAGGACTTATGCCAAGACCGTAGTTTGTATCATTAGAAAAATTGATGAACCTAGGGGAAATAACAGGCCCCAAAATACACTTACTCTTTCTAATTAATTCCTCATATGAATACTAAAAAACATAAACAACATATAAATTCATATTGAAATTAATATATGAATTGAAAATAACATTCCCCGGTCATTATGCATAAATAGTAACCATTCAATGTAAATTGGGGAATGGATTTAAGATAGCACATCCACATCCAAATTAATCGTGAACTATTAAATTATATATGTTAGATTATAAAATTTCATACTAATCCCAATAATAAAAAGGAATCAACAAGAGTTTTGAAATAGTGGAAGGTACTCTTATAAAATCATCGAGTAATTTTTGAGATACATTCTATTTTACTTGGAAAAGAAGAGTTCTTTTGGAAAAAATATTTGTATAGAACCAGTAGTAAATTAAGATATAATATTCACAAAAATAATTAGTGTTGTTATAACGATAATGGTTTCAATAATCAGATTATAGAGTATCTTTGAAAATATGTATGAATTATAGAAATTTCATTAGATCACGCTTCCATTTCAGAAAATATTTTGAATGATCCATTTACAACGTTTAACCATAAATAAAATAAGATAATATTCTTATTAGTAATAAAATATATAACCCATAAAAATAACTAATTATGATTACAAGACAATAAAAAATATTTTTATTGAGTTAATAGGTAATAAAAGTAACATGAATGAAAATGGAAGTTCGGTTGGAAAAACCCTTACCATAACTCTGAACGTGTTACTCTCATAAACATAATATCATGAAAGATGAAATTATACTTATTGATAACTTATTGAAGAACATATTATACATGTATTTAGTTTTTCATAATTCTTTTAAGTTAAATTATTTTGTTTTTGATAAATTATTATATTGAATTTTGTCATTCTGTAGCTTTTATTTCCTTTATTTTCATAACTTGTTCACTTGTTCGTAAGTAATTGAGTTCGTATAAATATCCAAATTGAATTAAAATATTATTTATTATAATTCATAGGTGTTATTGGTCATTTATATAACTTGTTTACATTGCAAAATGATGAATTTTTATATAGATCTTTAATGATAATTATTTCGGTAATTTTTTGGATTTTTATTTAAACAAAAACATTTACCTTTAGTACATAATACCATTTGATCAAAAGTATTTAAGAAATTATAAATAGGTTATATTATATATATAATAATCTGTTTCATATATAAAAATAATGTTTTCATGGCCAGAATTGTGAATGATAAAAGAAATCGGAAGACAATCGTCCTTGAATACGGAAAATTGACACATCTCAGACAGTGTTCTGGCTTCTAGTATAAATGATGGTAAAAGTGATATATGATGAAAACTTATTCAACTATCATGAAAATTGTTTAGTACATATATGGTCCCAAAGACATCATAAACTTGGATAAGGATAGATAATAGAAAAAACAAATGAACTAGAAAGGAAAGACAATGAATTGAAAAGATGAATTTAACTCTCGAACCAAACATCTCTGAGAGCCTCTTTAAGGGAGATGTATTGGTCTTTAATATGAGAAAAATGCTTTATTGAAATGGGAGAGGATATTTGTAGGATATTTGGACAGTGAATAAAGGGGGGGGGGTGAGGGGGGTTATAGTGGAGGAGAGAAGGGATTTCTTAAAATAAATAAAATAAATTATTTTCCCCTCAAGACAAGGAATAATTAGTCATCCAGGACCAAGAATAGTAATTTGATCTTATGAATTTGAACCATTTGGACTACATCACAACTGATTTCATGTATGGTGTATTTAACTGATATTCGGTAATTTACCGTATTACATTATTCATCAACAATTCATGCATTTTAGAAAAATCTCAAAAATTCAACCCAACCATTTTTTATGTCTAGAATCATTAAACTATGTCCATTTCATAAAAAAAAATTTCAAAATATTATTAATTTAATATTAAATTAGAATCATAATTTATTCTAAAATCAACTATTTTAAAACATTCTTTTACTTATCTTGAAGCATACGTATATCATACATTCACATGAATATTATTTATATACTATCATGGGTAAGGTAACAATTCATTAGCGTATATTACTATTCATAAGGGAATGTTAGTATTCATACATGTTGGATACTATTCACCAAAAATTAGTTTTTTCATATCAAACTCCATATAACTCAGTGATCGCAATCGTGTAGGTCAGATTTTCGAAATTCACATCACAGAAGTGACAAAAAAATGTTTTTTGGGTCACATATCACATAGTAGTTAATTATGGGGTGATTTAATATGAATATGAAATATTTATAAGAATGGAATTTCCATTGAAAAATATTGGGTCATTACATTCTTCCCCCTTATGAAATTTGACCCTCAAAATATCATTTCACAAACTAAGCCAAAAATAGGTGGAAGTACTTATCATTCATTAAATCCTCCAATTAACTTTTTTTTCTTCATACATATGGTTTCTCCATTGTACATTGACCAGATGAGTATTCTTGTTTTGTAGATTATTGTCTCTACGATACAAGATTTTCACTGGCTGCTCCTCATTGGAAAGATAATCCTCCAACTCTACCACTACTGAAGAGAGTACATTTGATGTGTCTGGGATGTACATCTTTAATATAGATAAAATAATGGCATCATGTACATTTGACATGGTTGGTGGATGTTCCAGTTGATAGGCCACAACTCCGACTCGATCAAGGATCTCAAGGGGGCTGATATACATGGGAAATAGATTTCCTTTCTAACCAAACCACATGTGATTCTTCCATGGTGATATGTGTAGAAATACCAGGTCTAAAACATTTAATTTGAGGTATCAATGATGCCTATCCACATAAATCGTATGTCGACATTGGGATGCTTGGATATGCTGTCGAATGGTTTTCAACTTCTCTACTTTTTCTCCAACCATTTCAGGTCCTAGAAGCTTACACTCACTAACATCATCACAACACAATGGTGTTTTTCACATTTTCAAATAATGGGATCTATATGGTACAATTTAGATGCTCGAGGGGAACATTCTATTGTATTATAATTCAACCGGTGGAAGATATTGGTCCCTTAATCCTTTGAATTACATAGAAACTGATCTCAATATATATTATATTGTATTAGTATTCCTCTCAAATTGACCATTAGTTTAAGGATTACAGACCGTACTAAAGTTAAATTTAATTCATAGAAAATTATGGAGACATTACCAAAAACATAGAGGTGAATATATGATCGCGGATAGATACAATAGATAGTGGTCCTCCATGCGCCCTTACCACCTCATTGATGTAAATCCGTGCAAGTTGATCTAATGAGATATCCACTCGAATTAAGATGAATTGATATATATATATGTAAGATGATCCTCAATGGCCCATATAGCATTATTTCCTTTAGATCACTTTGTAAGCCCAATCATAGAGTTTATGGTAATGTTCTCCCATATCCATGTTGGTGTGGGTAGTGGTGGAATTATCACCATATACTTTTTTCCTCTTAGCCTTCACTTTGAGAAATATCACAATCTTTGATGTATATTCGACAATCTCTCTTTTTCATATTGTCCTACAAATGTTTTTCTATGAGATCTCAATACATCTTTATGGTACAAGGGTGTATAGAGATATTAGAGCTATGAGCATCATCCAATAGGTCTTTTTTAGCTAAGGAAAAGTAGGAAAAAAATCCTCTTCCAAAATTTAAAAATTAAACCTTCATAAGAAATGTTTGTCAACTTCCCATCATTTATAGCTAGAATTTTCTTTGGAGTCTCCTCATGATCATCCTGAGAACTTTTTAACATTTCTAATAAAGAATATTAGACTACCATTTGAAATACTAGTTATGTTTAACTTCCTTGATAATTCCCACATCCATCATTACTTGATCCATGAACATAGGATCCCTTTCAACTCACATCTTATTCAGAATTCCGTGGCCCTTTCTACTCAAAGTTGTCACTAAGTTATTTGCTTTCTATAGGTGGTAGTGTATTGTTCAATCATAGTATTTGATTAGCTCAATCCATCTCATTTTTCTCATGCTGAGTTCATTCTATGAGAATATATATTTCAAACAATTATAATTTGTATATATCTCACATTATTCGCCATAGAGGTAATGTCCCCAAATCGTAAAAGCAAAGATTTCTACTGCTAACTCAAGATCATGAGATGTATAGTTTTGTTCAGGAATTTTTAATTGCATAGATTCATAGGAAATTACTCAATCATTCTATATAAGGATAAAACCATGTCATTTCGTTGATGCAATGCTATATATAACAAACCCATCATTCCCCAACGGTAGGGTTAGGATCAGATCATTCACTAAACTCCTATTAATTTATTCAAATCATTGTTCACATTACTTTGTCAAAATGAACATAGCCACTTTTCATGAGATCTTGGTCATTAGGATGGAAAACGGGTGATGTTCTGAATGAAACGCCGATAATAACCTGCTAATCCAAAAAAAAATATGTACCTCAGTTAAATTTGTTGGAGTAGGACATTCATGCACAACATTTTTCTTTATAGTATCAACATATATTCCATCATTAAAGACAATGTGTCCTAGAAATGAAACTGATTGGAGCCCAAAATCACACTTTCTAAACTTCCCATATAATTTATTTCGTCTAAGTGTCTTTAGAATAGTGCACATTGATTTTCATGATCTTCATGGATTTTAGAGTATACTAGGATATCATCAATAAATACTACAAAATAGTCATCATGATATTCATTGAAAGATCTGTCCATTTGTTCCACAAAGATATATGGTTCACTAATTAGTCCAAAAGTCTTTTTTGTGAGCTCATAATGCCCACACCTATTTTGAAATGTTGTTTGTGGAATGTCTTCCTAACTCACAAGAAAATGAGGTTATCTAGAGCAAAGATCACATTTAGAAAAATATTAGGATCCATGAAGTTGATAAATTAAATTATCAATTAGTGTTAATGTATACTTATTATTTATTGTAATATTATTGATATCATTGTACTCAATGAACAACCTCATAGACCCATCATTCTTCTTAATGAAAAAACAGGGGCTCCCCATGGATAAACACTAAGACGAATAAAACCATTATCACTCAATTACTCTAGTTTTTTATTTATTTACACTAACCCCACAGTGGACTTTATATATGGGGTCTTTGATATGGGACCTAACCCAAAAATTAAGTCAACGGATAACTCAATTTCCCACTCTGGAGGATGTCCAGGTAAATCCTCTTGGAGGACAACAACATGTTCTTGCACAATTGGTACATCCTATATCCGAACATTCTTCTCCTAAACCACATTTATTTTACTACCATCCTCCCCAAAAATTTAATTCAGTTGATATATTGGGGGTGGATCAAGATGAGAATAAAATAGTGAGGTTTTGGATCTAAAAAAAGGATTCTACACCATTATAAAAAATTCTTTCTTCCTTCTTCTTGCAATAGATCTTCAGCTCATAATTTGATATCCAATTCATACCAAGAGTTTTATCATATTAAAACATTGGTATGATGATAATGTTAGAAATTAAATCTTGATTATGTGCCATTAGGGGGACTAATTGACATGCCTTTGATGCGATGATACATTAACCATGGGTTTTGATAGTTTACACTATTATGAAATCAAATTTGACATATCTTATTTTTTGGAAAGCTGGGAAGATATAAATGAATACGACAATCTAGAATCAAATAATGTATTAGCTATGTTGGATGAATTAATCAATGTACCTTCCACCACTTCATTAGGAACATCTAACATCACATTTGTGACCGCATAAGCTTGGCCTTCTTCCCTTGCCCTTCTTTGGGTAACATTTCCCTGACGTATAGGATAATCATGTTCATAATGTCCCACCTCCCTGAAATTGTATTACATAAAATTGATAGCTTCTTTATTCCCATTAAAATCTTGATATAGGTGGCCATTTTCTCCCGAATTAGAAGAGACTCCCATTACCTTTAGTCAGTTGCCAGAGTGTTTCTTCCTGAAATTACTTCATGATGTAAATTCAACTCTTCCCTTCTTCTGAATATCCTTATATCCTTTCCTATAGTTTTTAGTATCCCTATTTTTCTCGTTCTTTTCCTTAAAGTCATAAGTCTTAGATAATTCATTTTTTTTAATATCACATGATACAACATCTTTATGTGATGAGAAGTTTTGGGAGATTAGATCCCTTTAGAGAAATGGTTTTAAACAATCAATGAATTGTTCAATTTTACTCCTTGGATTACATATGTTATACACAGTTTACCATGACAACCTTTTAATGTTGGAATCATACTAGAAAACATTTGGATCCTCCTTATAATTCAGATTCAGGAATTTCCCCTCCATATCAGCTCGATGTTTAGGAGGAACATATTTCTCTTAGAATATTTATATAAAATCCCTCCATTACATGTCTTATATTTCTTCTTCCTCCTTTGTGTTTTGGATTAATGACCATTACTGATCTACATCTCCCGTTAGACGATAAACTTACATGTCTATCTTCTCGCGTTTATTACATCCCAAATCTAGAAATATCTTCTCAAGTGAACATATCCATTACTCTACTAAAAATAAGTTTGTAGTCTCATTGAATGAAAAAGGTTGTTGTCGCATAATTTGATCTAACATAGCTCCTCCACGGGGTGAATCAAGATTATCCATACTGGTAAGGCTATTATTCATAACCTGTGGAAGTTTTCACAGTATAATTATGATATGCCCAACAAAAACCACAACACTAGATCCAACATCATTATCTTACTTCGGAGGAAAATCCCAATAAGGGACATGTGCGTTCATGCATTTCCCATTCCTTCCACTAGGTTCTATATCTAGATAATTTCATACACTATATTTGGTTATTAATCATAATGTATAATTTTTAAAAAAATACATAGAACAAATTGAAATCTTAAGCATGTCTAATCCCATAATCACACAAATGGATTCTTTCTGGAAAATTTATCATTTAAATCCTTCAACGTGGATTGTAAAGAAGATGAAAATTTTCCTAATCATATCCCTTTATATTTTCGTAACCAAAAGTTCATAAAGTCCCATTTTTTTTGCTAGGATACCCCAGGTCATGCTCGAAACTCCTTTTCAAAGCATTCGCACCTACATAAATTTGTGCCATAGCTGCCTCTACATGCTCATATCTATACAGAGATGTATTGCTTCTAATATCCACATAATATATTCCTAATTAAAATACTAGGATTTTTTATGTTTATCATTAATGGTTATCTTAAGGACTCTTCCATACTCTACGTTTTCAATACCTACTTTCCAGGTTCTCTATTAAACTTCTTATGATACCAACAGTAAGGACCCGACCCCACTTACCCAGAGCTAATGCCTTTTTGATTACATTGGCATACAAACAAGTAATAAGCACCCAAATGGACAAAGTAGTTAGTAATATTGGAAATATGATACAAACATAAGTTCATCATTACATGTTGACATGAAAAACAACAATGAATCTTCTTTTAAAATAAACATAAATCCTTTGTTATTTCATCATTTCATTCATAATAAAATTATTCTTGCCCTGTGGAAATGAATCATAAGAAAGGGGTGAGATCAAATGCTCAGTAAGGGTAATAAATATAGTGGAATATAAAAAAAACATTAAACAGGGTGAATAATTGATGACACATGCCTTTAAAAATAAACATGAACATAATATGTAAAAAATATGAGCATAGTAAATATTTCTATAAGATAACATAATCATGGGTATTATACTTGTAAAATAACCACATGATCCATAAATACGATATTCTTAATGAAGGAATTCATAATGTGGTAAAACATAACCATAATTTCAAGGCCTCGTTCCATGTAAATAAATAATAATTTTGTCAAGGTCTTGTGCCAAGAGCGTAGTTTGTATCATGAGACCTACCGATGCACTGAGGGGCTAAAATGGGCCCCACCTAACACTTACTATGTCTAACGCATTAATCATATGAACATGGATAAACAAAAAACATATTCATTTTCATTTAAATTAATATATGAATTGAAAATAACATTCCATGAATATTAAGAATAAACATTAACCTTTCAGAGTAAATTATAGAATGGATTTAACTGAGAACATATACATACAAATTAATCATAAAACATTAAATTAAATGTGGTAGAATATAACATGGAATAATAATCCCAAAAATAAAAAATAATTAACAAGAGTGTTGAAATTGTGGTAGTTACTATTATAAAATCTTCGAGTAATTATTGAGATAAATACACTTTTACCGGGAAAAGAAGAGTTTTTTTGGAAATATATTTGTATAAAACTAAGTGTCAAGTAATATATTATATTCAAAATAAAATAGTGATTTTATAAAAAAATGGTTTCTAAAAATATATTATATATTTCCATTCATAAAAGGTATGAATTGCATAAATTCCCATGGATCAAGCATGTATTTCAGAAACAATTTCAAAAGATCATTTTTAAACTTTTATCCATCTATAAAATAATGAAATAATCTAGTTGGTAAACATATAAATAACCGAAAAATATAATTTTTGAGGATTAAATGAAAAAAATAGTTTCATTGTGTTAATAGACAATAAAATTGACCCGAATGAATGTTGAACTTTGTGTAGAAAACCTTTACCTTAACTCCAAATGTGTTCCGATCTTGAAAATAATCTCCTGGAAGACGAAGTTATTAATATTAATAAATGATTTCATAACCTATTATTCATTTTTTTAGATTTTCATAATTCTTTTTAGTTCATTTAATCCATTTTTGAGGAGTTATTATATTGAATTTCGTCATTCTGGAGCGTTTTTTCCATTATTTTCATATTCGGTTCACTTGTTCTTAAGTAATGGAGTTCATATAAATTTCCAAATTGAATTAAAATATTATTAATAATAATTTATAGGTTTTATTGGTCATTTATATATCCTAGTTACATGTCATGAGTATGAATTATTATATATAAATTTAATGATAAATATTTTGGTTAATTTTTGGGTTTTGATTAAATCTAAATCATTTTCCTTTATTACATAGAACAATTTGTACAAAGGATTAAATAATATTACATATCTTATATTAAATATATAATAATCTGTTTAAAAAATAACATGAATGGTTTCAAGACCATAATTTGGAATGATAATAGAAATAGGAATACTTTCGTTCTTGAATGTGGAAAATTGACAAATCTCAGAGGGTGTTCTTGTTACAAGTATAAAAGAAGGTAAATGGGAGATATGATTATAACTTATTATACTATCATTAAAACAATTATTACATATACGGTACTAGATTCATCAAAAAATTTGATAATTTATAGGTAATAGAAAATGAAAACAAATGAACTAGAAAGGAAAGACAAAGAATTGATACGAAGAATTTACCTCTTGAACCAAACATTTTTGAGTGCCAATTTAAGGGAGATGTTTTGGTATTTTTATGTTACCAAGTCTTTCTGGACGTGGGATAGAATGTTGGGAGGATATTTGAACATAATTTGGAGAATTAAAAAGGATTGATAGGAGTGGAGAAAATGAGGAGTGAGAGGGGGTATTTAATGTGGAGGAGAGATGGGATTTCATAAAATAAAATTCATTAATTTATAATTTCCCCACAGAACAATGAATAGTCAATCATCATTAACCACGAATATTAATTTTATCATGTGAGTTTGAATAAAGTGGGCCACAACACTTGTGATTTCATGAATAATAAATTTTTCTGATATTAAATATTTTACTATTCATTAAAAATTCATGTATTTCAAAAAAAACCCAAAAATTCACCACAACCATTTTAAACATCTAGAATCCAAAAATGAATTCCATTTTTCAAAAATAATTCTCTAAATATGATCAATTTAATAATTAATTAAAATCATTATTTATTAAAAAACAATTTTAAAACATTCTTTTACTTATTTGATAGCATATGTATATCGTATGTTCACATTAGAATTATTTATATACTATTACAGGTAGGTAAACGATTCATTATGGTATATTACTATTCATAAGTGTATGTTACTATTCATAAGGGTAGGATATTATTCACCAAAAAAAGTTTTTCTTATTGGACTCCAAATAACATACTTATGGAAACATTGTTTGTCAGATTTTTGAAATTCACATCACAGAAGTGCCAAACAATTGTTTTAAGGGTCACATAGCATATAGTAGTTAATTATTTTTTTATTTAATGTGATTATGAATTATTTATAATGAAGGAATTTCCATTGAAAAATATGGGGTCTTTACATTCTTCACCCCTTTAGAAATTTCTCCCTCAAAATTTCATTTTACAAATGAGGCCAAAAATAGGTGGGGGTACTTTTATTTCATTACATCCTCCAGTTCCCATGATGCCTCTTTATATATATGGTTTCTCCATTATACATTGACCAGATGAGTAATCCTGTTTTTTAGAAGATTGTATATATTATCAAGGATTTTCACTGGCTTCTCCTCATATGAAATATCATCTTTAAACTCTACCACCTCTTAAGAGATTACATATAAAGTGTCTAGTATGTACTTTCTTATTGGGGATACATGAATAAAATCATGTACTATTGACATGTTAGGTGGAAGTGAGAGTCAATATGTCACATATTCAACTCGATCAATGATCTCAAAGGAGCTGATATACCTAGGACTTAGCTTTCCTTTCATCCCAAACCACATGACCTTTGTCCATAGTGATATGTGTAGAAATACAAGGTCTTCAAAATTGAATATATGGAATTGTATCGGCATAACTCTTTTGTTAAAATTGGGTTTTCTAGTTATTCTGCAGAATGGTTTTCACGTTCTCCACATTTTCATCGACCATTTCTGGTCCTACTAGCTTTCACTCACCTACTTCATCCCATAAATCTGATCTTCTTCACCTTTTACTATAAATGGATTCATATGGTTCCATTTGGATGGTCGAGTGGAAAATGTTTTAGTTAGAGAATTCAACCGGTGGAAGATTTTGGTCCCATATTCCATTTAATTCCTTCAAAATTTCTACCAACATATCTTCTAGTGTCTGAATAGTCTGCTCTGATTTTCCATCAGTATGAGGATTATAGGTTATAATAAAGTTCAATTTAGTTCTTAGAGTATGTTGGAGTCTTTTTTCAAAACATTGAGGTGTTCTAGGAGCACGGTTGGATACAATAGATAGTGGTACTCTATACATCCTTACCACTTTATTAATGTAAATCCGTGCAAGTTGATCTAATGAGAAGTCTTATCAAATTGCAATAAAGTGATCTATCATTGTTAGATGATCCACAATGACCCATATAGCATTGATTACACTAGATGTCACTGGATATCCACTATTTACCTCTTTATCTCAAGAATATCGGGAACAAAAATCCTCATCCCGAATTTAAAAATGCTACCTTCAGATACAAAGTCAGTCAACTTCCCATCATTTTTAGATTTAATTTTCTTTTGAAACTCCTCATCATCAGCCTGAGAACTCTTTATCCTTTCTTTAAAAGAAGGTTCATAAACAATTTTAATGAGTTGCTTGTCATTACCATACTTGATAATTCCCTTATCTATCATTACTAGATCCATGAACATAGGTTCCCTTTCAACTCACATCTTTTTCAGAACTCTCTGGTTCATTCTACTCAATGAATATGCTACCTCATTTTCATTCCTAGGGGGTTAGTGTATTGTGAAATCATAGAATTTGAGTAGCTTAATCCATCTCCTTTCACTCATACTAAGTTCTTTCTGTGAGAATATATATTTCAAACTCTTAAGATATGTATATATCTCACATTTTTTGCCATAGGGGTAATGTATCCAAATCATCAATGCAAAGATTGCTGCTACTAACTCAAGATAATGAGTTGGAAATTTTTTTTCATGAATTTGTAGCTTCCTAGATTCATATGAATTCACTTGATCATTCTTCATAAGGAAACAACCAAAATTCTATCTTTGATGCATCACTATAAATAACAAACCCATCATCCCCTGATAGTAGGGTTAGGATCAGAGCATTCACTAAACTTCTATTCAATTCATTAGAACAATATTTATATTCCTTTGTCGATAAAACATAGACCTTTTTCATGTGATAATGGTCATTTGGTTAGAAAAATGGGTGATGTTCTGAATGGAACTATGATGATAACTTGATATGCCAAAAAAATGTGTACCTATGTTATGTTCATAGGATTAGGTCATTCTTGCATAGCCTCTTTCTTCACAAAATCTAAATATATTGCATCCATAGAATCAATGTGCCCCAGATAGGAAACTAATTTCTTCCAAAAATCTCACTTGTTAAACATCACATATAATTTATTTCTATTATGTGTCTTAAAAATAGTGCACAAGTTATTTTCATGATATTCATGGATTTTAGAGTATACCATGATATATTAAATAAAAAACACTAAAAATTCATCAAGATAATCCATGGAAACATTATTCAATAGATTCATGAAGATATATGGTGCATTAGTTCCTCTGAAGATAATTACTTTGAACTCATAATGCCCATACCTAGTTCGAAATGATGTTTTTGGAATTTCTTCCTTCCTCACAAGAAATTGATGATACCCAGATCAAAGTTGAATTTCAGAAAAATAATTTTCTCCATAAAGTTGATAAATTAAATAATATATTAATGGAAAATGATACTTATTTTTTATTGTTATAGCATTGATTTTCCTATATTCAATGCACAACATCATAGACCCTTCTTTATTCTTAACGAAACGAATAGGGGCTCCCCATGGATAAACACTAGGTCAAATAAGTCCTTTATCAATAAATTACTCTAGTTTTTTATTTTTTTTTACCTAACTAAATAGTGGGAATTCTATAATGGGTCTTTGACATGGGTTGTGAATTAAGAATTAAGTCAGTGGAAAACTCAATTTCTTGCTCTGGAGGATGTCTAGGTAAATCTTTAGGAACGAAAACAACATATTAATGAAAAAGAGATAGGTCCTTTATTACTATTTTATTCCCCTAACCCCCATTTATTTCATTAACATCCTCCAAAATAATTGAATAAAGTAGAGCTTTTGGGGGTGGATCTAAATAAGAATAATATTGTTAGGATTCAGCTAAAAAATAATGGATTCTACACTATTCTAAATAATTGAAATTTCATTCTTCATGAAATATATATTCGCATCATAATTTGATAGTAAATTCATATAGATAATTATATCATAGAAAACCATTGCTATGATGATAAGGTTATACATTAATGCTTGTTTATGTGACATGAAGGGGACTAATCGACATGCAACTATTGCAATGATACATCCAACAGGGGTTTTGAATAATAACTCCTTTATTAAATAAAATTGGAAAAATATAATTTTCATGGAAAACTCGGAAGATAAAAATGAATGCAATGATGTAAAATAAAATAAATTATTTTCTACATTGGATGAATCAATCAATATACCTTTCACCATATCATTAGGAAATTCAACCGTTGCATTTTTGATCGCATAAGATTGGACTTTCTCACTTGGCCTTTTTTGGGTAACATTTCCCTAACGCATAGGACATTCATGGGTGTAATGTCACATCTTTCTACAATTGTAGAACAAATCATTGGTAGTTTCTTTATTCCCCTTAAAATCCAGAGATAGGTGTCCTTTTCCTCCACAATTATAATAGTCTCTCATTCCCTTTAGGTAGGTGTCAGTGTGTATCTTCCCACAATTACTACATGATGCAAATTTCACTCTTCCCTTCTTTTCCATTTCCTTATTTCCTTTCCTAGAGTTTTTAGCAGCCCACTTATTCACTTGCATTCCCTTAAATTCATAAGACATAGATAATCTATTTTTTAATAACACTTTAGACTATATCCTCATATGATGAGAATATTTGTGAGACTGGATCCCTTTAGTGAAATGTTTTTACACTATCTAATAATTGATCCATTTTACTCCTTGGATTACGTATGTTATCCACAGTATGCTTTCCAGCCTTTTATGGTTGGAATCAAACATGGAAAAATTTTAATTCACCTTCCACATCAGATTAATTAATTGATTATCCATAACATCTCACTGTTCATGAAGAGAAATATTTTTCTAAGAAGAATTACATAAAAACCCTCCATTACATATCTTATATTTCTTCCTCCTCTTTTTTTTTGTTTTGGATTAATGACCACCACTGATCTACATCTCACATTCGATGATAAAACATCCCTGATAACCTTCTTTTTTTATTACATCCCAATGAAGGTAATGTCTTTTCAAGGGAACATATCAACTTCTCTACTACAAATAGGTTTTTAGTCCCATTAAATGGTGGAGGTTGTTGTCGAATAAAGTGACCTATCATTGTTCTTCCACGTGGTGGATCTGGATGCTCCATATTGGTATGGTTATTATTCATATCCGGAGTAATTTGTCATAGTATATTTATGAGTTCTCAATATCAATCACCGCACTATATCTAATATCATTATCTTGGATCGGAGGGAAATCACTACAAGGGACATGTGCATTTGTGTGGTTTCCATTACTTCAATTAGGTTCCATATCTAGATAAGGGCATACATTAGATTAAGATATTAATCATAATGTATAATATTTGAAAAATATATAGCACCAATTGAAATCATACGCATGAATAATATCATAATTAAAAAAAATTCTTTGAGGAAAATTTTACAATTAAATCCTTCAAAATGGATTTTAAAGAAAATATGAATTATAATAATCATATCCCCCAAGAGGTTAGTAACCAAGAGTGCAGCAAGGCCCATTGTCGTGTGCCACGATTCCCCTAGTGTAGCCCGAAACTCCTTGTCGTTGTTTTCACTCTTAGGTACATTTGTGACATAGCCTCTTCTACCTGCTCATATACATACAATGAACTATTTATTAAAATATTCAGAGAATCTATTCCTTACCAAAACACCAGGAAGTTCTTGTATGTTAATCCTCAAAGACAATCTTAATGAATCTTCCCTATTCTAATTTTTCTAAATATTGTTTTCATGTTCTCAATTAAACATCTTATGATACCAATTGTAAGGACCGACCCCAGTTTCCCAGAGTCGGTGACTTATTGGTTACATTGTAATATAAATAAATAATTATAGTTCTTACGGAACGATTAGTTCTATATTATTGAAAAAAAGATACATAAATAAGTTCATCATTACAACTTGATATGAAAAACAACATTGAAACTCCTTAGAGAACATCCAAAACTCCATAGTTATTTCAGCATGACATTCATAATAAATTTTTTCCCCTGTGGAAATGAAACATAAGAAAGGGGCGGTTCATAAGCTTATTAAGGGTAATAAATACAATATAATATAACATAAATATTAAAAATGGTGAATAATTGAAATCACATGCCTTTAAAAATAAACCTGAACAAAATATTGTAGAAATATTTGCATAGTAAATATTTATATAACATAACATAATCATGGGTATTATGATAGTTGAATAACAACATGAATTATCAATTCGATATTCATAATGAGGGAATTCATAATAAATGAAAACATAACCATAATGTCAAGGCCTTGTGCTAAGAACCTAAATAATCATTTTGTCAAGGCCTTATGTCAAGTCCATATTTTGTCTCATGAAAACATCTGAGGCACCATGGAGCTATAACAGGCCCCACCTAGGACTTAATATGTATAATTAATTCCTCAAATGAATAGGGATGAACATAAAAAACAAATAGATTCATATTAAAATTCATATATGAATAGAAAATAACACTCCATGATCATTAAGCATAAACACTAACAATTCAGTGTAAATTGGGGAACTGATTTAAGAGAGCACATCCACATAAAAATTAATCACAAAATATTAAATTAAATTTGGAATATGATAACATGTCATACTAATCCCAATAATACAAAATAATCAACAAGAGTGTTGAAATAGAGGAAGATACTCTTATAAAATCTTTGAGTAATTATTGAGATAAGTACTATTTAACATGGGAAAAATGAGTTCTTTTGGAAAAATGTTTTTATAAAACAAGAAGTTAAGTATGATAGTATACTATAAATAAAATTACATATTTTATAAAGATAATTTTTTTGAAAAAAAATTATTATAGTGTTCCTTTTAAAATATGTTAGAATTAGAGAAACTCCCTTTGATCAAGCTTGTATTACGGCAACAATTTCGAAAGTCCCTTTTAAAACCTATAACCATCCATAAACTAAGAAACTATTCTAGTTGGTAAACATATTTATTACACACAAACATAATATTTGAGTAGTACATAATATTAAAAAATATTTATATTGAGGTAACATACAATAAAAGTAACCCAAATGAAAATGGATGTTTTGGTGAAAAAACCCTTACCTTAACTCTGATCATGTCCCTCTCTTGAACATATGATCATGGAATATGAAATTATAAAAATTTATAACTTATTTCAGAAAATATTAGACATGTATTTAGTTTTTATTAATTCTATATATTAAATTTATTCCTTCATTAATATTTTTTTAATGAATTCTGTCATTCTATAGCGTTCATTTCCTTTATTTTCATAATCAATTCACTTGTTTTTAAGTAATAAATTTCATATAAATAATAATGTTGAATGAAAATATTATATATGATCATTAATAGGTGTTATTGGTAATATATATATATATCCTGGCTATATAGAATGGGGATGAATTATTATATAGATCTTTAATGAAAACATTTTCAGTTCATTTTTTTGGTTTTGATGAAAACGAACTCATTTTCCATTATTACATAATACCATTTGTAATAAAGGATTAAAAAATCTTACATTGGTTAAATTAAATATTTTATAATATGTTTCAACCATAACATGAATGGTTCCATGGCCAGAATTGAGAATGATAATAGAAATCAGAATCCCATCATCTTTGAATGTTGAAAATTGACACATCTCGGATGGTGTTCTAGCTACTAGTATAAAAGAAGGTAAAAGGGAGACATGATGATAAATTATTCTAATATCATGAAAAAATATTTACATATAAGTTACTTGAGTCATCAAAAAATTTGGACATGGATAGTTTTGAGAAAATGAAAACAAATGAACTAGAAAGGAATGATGATGAAGTGAAAAGAGGAATTTACCCCATTGAACCGAACTTCATTGAAAACATCTTTAAGAAAGAGGTTTTTGTAATTTGATGAGACCAGGTCTAGACAAACGTAGGGAAGGATGTTGGGAGGGTATTTGGATAGAATTTTATAAGGGAAAAGTCTTGAGTGGAGTGATGAAAAGGGGGAATGGGATGGGATTTTTATAGTGGATGAGAGAGGGGATTTCTTAAAATAAAATTAATTAATTTATTATTTCCTCACAAGACAAGGAATAGTGAGTCTTACATGACCAAGAATAGTAATTTTATCCATTTAGTTTGATACAAGTGGGATACATCACTTGTGATTTCACAAATAGTGTATATAACTAATATACAGTATTATACCATATTTCACAATACATAAAAAATTCATGTATTTCTGAAAGATCCCAAAAATTCACCACAACCATTTTATGATATATATAATCCAAAAACAATGCACATTTTTCAATAATAATTTTCTAAATATGATTAATTTTATATTAAATTAAAATACTAATTTATTCTAAAAACAACAGTTTTTAAACATTCATTTATTTATTCCAAAGCTTAGGCATATTGTACATTCACATGAATATTATTTATATACTATCATAATTAATGTTATTATTTGTTAGGGTATATTACTATTCATAAGGGTTGGTTACTATTAATAAAAAATATGATTTTCTTATTGGTCTCCAAATAACAAGCTGATCACAACCGTGTCCTTCCAATTTTTGAAATTCAAATCACAGAAGTGACAAACGTATGTTTTAAGGTTAACATATCACATAATAGTTAATTATGTTCCTATTTCATGTGATTATGAAATACATATAATAAATGAATTTCCAATGAAAAATATTGGCTCGTTACATGTTACCTTAGTGGTACCATTCCCCGAACGATGTCTATAATGTATCTTAGCTTTTACAGAATCATGTCGATGCTTCTCATTCATCTAACATTATTGATTTCAAGCTTTAGTGGGTGCTCCTTTAAAGAGAATATGATGTTTATCATTTATTAAAGCATAAGTGTCTTTCGAGGTAGGTCAGTCTCTATGGTCTAGGTGCTATGATAGAATAGACATGAATAATATGAAACCTAGGAGAATCATGTCAATATAATTTTCAGTGGTCAAAAGTGTTATTTGATTTCCTTCTAATACTCTTGGAAAGATAACTCCACAAAAAATTATCTTATGTATGGGAGGTTGTTTCAACCAAACACTTTATAGTGGTAAAAACATTACCATTTAGATATAATATTTTTAAATAGACATACATATGATTCTAAATCAAGTCAAGGTGGTCATGATTGTGTTTGTGGGTTGTTCAGAGCATGAAAACATAAAAAAGGGACAGTATATTAGGCATCATGGTTTGTCCAAAACCACGTGACATGTGTGGTATGGTTGTTTGTTCCATATATAATCTATTAATGCTATGTTTTTCCATTAATTTTTTATTAGTAGTCAAAAATTTTGAAAATACATGTATTTTTTCGTTTATAGCAGTGACTGACACACGATTGACATTTGGTTTGTTAAAAAAATGCGACCAAACCATGAATAGTGTAAAATGGGTAAATTTACTATTTTAACCTCATTAATAAATTAATTTTAAACCTTTATATTCTCCATTATATTTATACAACATCCTTTTAATTCTCCCATTGAAAACCCCTCATATTCGTTAAACTTGGAATCAAGATGGAGCCACCATTTAACATCTGGTTTGTCCGTTTGTTTTTTTGGAACACTAGATGTATGATCTATGATCCTTTAAAATATAGTTCACGGTTCTTCCTCCACCCATTACTCAATTATTGTGCATGATCATTTTGCATGTTTTCATTGAATTTGACGGTTTCATCATTTTTATACATCCAATCTCGATTCAAACATTGATAATATATAATGGAATCATAATGAGGCTTTGGTAAGTGGTAATTACCTTATTCTAGTGTTTCATTGTGTTTTATAAATTATGTGGATGTTTCAACATTAGGACTATTCTAGTGATGCATCAAACAAAATGTATTTATTTCTTCTGATTTATTGTAGAGGTGTGTTGTAACCATCCGTAGTGGTGAGTCACCTTAGTCATTGGATTCATTGGATTATGCTTCCCCTTAATATGGGCTATCCTTTAATGGAACTTCTTTGCCCTTGGTTATAAAACTATTTAACACTATATTTATGTATTTTGTCATATAACCAATTCCTTGGGTTGTAAACTGAGTTATATATTGTATAAACATAGTTAAAATCCCATTATCATGCCACTTGATGATGGATGGAAATAATTAAATTGATAATATAATTATGCGTTATGCATTTTTTATTGAATGTTATATTACCAATGACATGTATTATCATATTATTCCTATAATGATCCAATAATTTTAATCGAATTTAAAATACATTAAATTGAGTAGTGTTTTTATATTATAAATGTTGGATACTCATTACTAGACCTTTCCCCATGAAACTTATTCTTGGTTGTGTTGAATGTATTGGCCAAGTGCTTATTCTATTGGCCATGTAACCAAAATTAGATAGATTAATTATTTTTCATTAACCAATGATATTTATAATGTAAATGAATAACTAAATGATATTTACCTTGTTGTACATGTAATATATACGATTCTTGGTTAAGTGTAGTTTCTACAGTTCGAGGGTAAACTAATGCATTTTTGACTAAAGGACCCCTTAGGGCGACTCTCACAGCGTTAGTTGTATATAATAAATAGATTCAAATACACTGGGGGTGATATAATCTATCCTTGAGATAGGATAACTATATATTATCTATTTTATCCTCAAAAAATTAGACATCAGTACCCTAGGGGATACCCCATGGATATTCACGATGACACAATTTGATATACCATTCCAAATGAGAGTCTCAGTCTGCTATGAATGATTCTAGGTACAGATTCATTGGCTAGTTCATACTATTTTTCTATCATATGAGAGTGACATGTTGGAATTCATACATGTTTAACCTTGGATGGGATCATATAATCTGAAAATGATCGATTCCTTTAAGTGATACCTATATAATATCATATGATTTCTGTGAACAAGATCAATGAGATGAGAAATGTTAAGTAAATAGATGAATAAATTTTTTTGATGGAAATAAATGATTTCAATAGATAAATAGATATTCATTTTAGATAATGTAGGGAAATTTCATCCAATAATAACCATAATATTGAGGAATGATCAACAAAGATCACATATTTCATCTCACCTTATAATTGTAGGTCCAATCACTTTAGACATAGCATATTAGGTCGATGTATATATACAAGAAGAAATCTTAGTTGAACCCATTCTAATGCTTCAGTTATATAATTCTATCTTAGATTAAATATTTTATGGAACAATTTTAAAATTTGTGTCACAAAAAAATTAAAATGTTGTATCACTGTGTGTTCCAGTCTACTAAGATTGTATCTCACACCCTTCTTGGGTTTCTTTGGTACCTTAGTAGACTATATTAAATTAGAAAAAGAAATGGACAAGAATACAACTTCCATTTTTTGATTTATATTTCTCGGAAGGAGGTGGGAGAAGAGGAAAAACAATATTCTATTGATTATAGGAGAAATTGAATTTAGATATTATATATTTTTCGATCATGTCGTTTATGTTTCTCTCCCCCTACCCTTACTTGGTAAATTTTATATAGAAACATGATATACTCTCAATATTATTTTCTTATTCTTATTTATTCATCTTACACACTTTATTTCATTATCTTTCCTGATTGTGATTTTGTTTACATACATTATATGTATATTTTATTTTCTTACACTATTTTAAATAAATGTAAACTCTTGTGCTATACTATGATAAATGAGAAAATATTCTACTTACACACATACCAACAGACCTCATTGCTAGTAGACACCCTATCACCTTTGGGAAGATGTGTTTGAGGACATCATAACAACTGCTTTGGGGTACTATTTAGTTTTACTAATGATAGGATTATACACACCATATTACATTTTTGAATTTCCATTCTATATATGTTACAATGACATCACTCATGTGTATGGTGGACTCCTAACTCATGAAGTGATGTGACTCATTTTTCACTAACATTTTACATAGAATAAAATAAGGATTAATATAATGAATATTTGTGTTAAAAATTAAATAATAATGATATTCATTACATATGTATAATTCTGTGAGGATAATTAAAAATTTTCATTTTTTACCATTATACTCACTTAAATTTGATAACATCATTCAGTTTTGTGCAGACTACTGCCTTCTAGAAGATATGTGACTCTATATTCATCAACAAACCATGAGTATGATATATATAAATATATGTGTATGTAAGGATCTAAAAAATTATTTTTGATATTATAATTTGTATGGAATTTTAAAATATTACTTACAATATTATTATAATGATCATTGAAAAATGGAAATGTTACTATTGCATATGTACAACATATAATCTCCACAATTGTATCAAACATTATTTCACAAAAATAAAATTCATGAAAGGGTTATAAAATTATAACTGATAAAAAAATGTGATATTTTTATAATTTTAATTATTGGGGTGATGATGGAATGACATAATTTGTGAATGACTGTATTTTTCATGACTACACAAGCAACATAAAACAAGTACATTAACACCCAAAACAATGAAAGTAACGAAGTATTATTTCTAAATGGGAGATATGTTTTTATAAATATATCATATTTTATATTAAAAATATTTATATGATTTTATGATAATTTAATTACTTGTTAAAACCACCATAGAAGTGGTTAAATTATGTTTTACCCAGACGGTGTGTGGGTAATGGGGCATCATCTCAATATACCTTCGTTGAGGAATATTATAATTTTATGCACATAATATATTATATAGAGTGATCATACATCCTATTATAAAAATAGTATCATGATTCATTAATTCCAAGTTTTCTTTCATAAGTTTCAATTTGAAATATTTCATATATGGGTGTTTTTACATAAATGTTAAAAAGTGTTAAAGAATATCAAAATTCAATTTCTATTCATTAGGATATATTATTCATTTATTTTGTATTATATTATTTGATAAAGTATATAATAAATATTGGTATTATATTATTGCATTTATAATTCTTTTAGGTTAAGTGAAAAAAATTTATATATAATGAAATCACATTTTAATTTTATTTTTATCATTTTTATCATCTTATGTGTTTATTTAACAACTTTATTTTAATCTAGATTGTTTACTCATTAATTTCATTTAATATAAATTATTGGACAAGTACTTTATAAAAACATTTTATTTAATTCACAAATATTTATTATTTATATTTAAAAATAATTTTACTATTTTATAACTATTACATATTTAATTGATTGAGAAAATAGTTTTAAGAAGATCTGGCATCAATTCTCTCCTTATATGCAAATATATTTTCTTCCAAAAAAATCATTTACAGATTTCAATTATTTTTAATATTTTACAAATGATTTGTTAAATTCATTTTCAACTATATTTAATTTTTAAATATTTTTTTATTGATATTCATGTATGTTTAAAAATTATAATTGTTGGTATTTTACCAAAAAAATTGATATTAAAAACCAATTTAATATATATGGAATGTTCATAATATTCAGAATTCAAGAACACTAAATTTGTTTTATTGATTCCATAATATGAATGAAATATTATTTTTAATGGGAGAAAATATTATATTTTTAATTTATTTTAGATTTATTATGTCATTTTCATAATGAGAATGAAATTTTTATGATGAATGTTTTCAAATATTAGATTTTGGTATTTATATTCATCCACATAAAAAAATATTTATTCATACTATAAATAAGAACATTTACTTTTGATACAATATTTAATCTTTTTATTGATGGTTTATGAAATTTTTTATTAAGGAAGGTGTTGATATTTATTATCATGACTTTTTTTTGTAATCATTATCATTCCATTGATATATTCCATTACATGTGATAATTTGATTTTAAATTATCATTTAATATCATTAATATATTAAATCAATACATTTTTCTCCTAAAATAAATTCCATTTCTATATACTTTGTTTAAATTTGAAATCATTTTTAATTTTCCACAAAATATTGATAATCCAGGTTATTTTTTAAGAATCAGATATTTAATTGATAGGAACATTGTTCATGAAATAAATTGAAAATTACATATATGGGGAATACATTATATATACATGTTTATGTTTGGACCTTTTATAGAAAGAATCTTGATGCATTGATTAGTATCATTCGAAAAATAGATAATCTCATAATAAATTAGACTATACCTGTAGTTTTAATATATCTTTTCAAAGATCATGATGGCACTAGTATCATGATTTCTGAGTTCGTGGTGTCTATTAATAAATAATTTCCTTCAATAAGAATATAGTTTTTTGTATCATCAACATCTTCAATGTGATATTATATTTTTATGTATTTTATTGATATTTTATTGAGTAAATATCAATTTTTTTTTGTAATTTACCTTTTCCAAAATATTATTCTTCATATTTTGATGATATAAAACTACATTAAATGGAATTTATGTTTAGTTATTTAACATTCCATGTTGAATATGTTTATTTTCCATTACACCTTATGTAGTGTTTAATCCAAAGAGAGCATTTGAGGTCACCCTAGTTTTCTCAATTCCACTAAGTCGTTGTAGTGTAATATTAATGGAATAAATGTTTATTGTAGAATAAAAAAGATTTATTTTTTTTTTCAAATTTAATATTGGGATCATGTATATTTCTAGTTTTCTAAGAAAAATAATCTCTTCCGCTCTTCGTTTATGATCCATGGAATATTATTCTTGGAAAAAAATATAAGAAACACTATAAGTTATTAGCGTTAGTGTAATTACATTTAATTGAAAAAAAAATTTATAATATTAAAAAAATTATTTAATATACTTTTATAAAACATTAATGTGGATTAAAAGTTATTTTCTATTGAAGATAGAAATAGTGGTGGGTTTTTACAAAAATATTCTAATAATATCTTGAATAAATTATTTTTTGAAAAAAAATAAAAATATTATAATGAAATTACTATATTAGAGGAAAATTAACATTTTAATAGAGTGATGTTGCATAATATTATTTATAAAAAAATTATTTATAAAAAATCATGATAAATATTGAGATTTCAACATATAACCAAGACCTATGATTCCAATTTTACAGCATGATATATAACCTTCTATATAAAAGATTTAAATTTATTATAATTATATAATGGAATTATATTAACATATATAATATTATATATATTTAATTTAAAACATATCAGCACACATGTGTCAAAAATTCCTTATAAAATACTCTAAGTAAAATTGTTAATTATTTAATTTATTTAAATGAATTGTGGTTCTATATTTCATGTTCATGAACATGGATCATTTTTAAAAAATATATATAATTTTTATCATTAAATATATTTCCTTTCATTTTATTATACATATATACATTTTTAAATTCTCATTTAATATTTTGGTATATGAACATGAATTATGTTGTTTATGGAGTTGATATCTTGAATGTTTTCATAAAATATACTTTATGTTTTTAATTGGTCGAAAAAATAATGTAAATAATAATTCTCTTTTATAATGTAATTATTTTTTAATATAAATATTATATAATAATTAAATTCATACATATTAACACCCATTTAGATAGTAAATGATTGATGAAATATATCACTTCGTTGTGGTGGTAGTCCACACATACGCATGAGTTATGTTGCTATTTTCCTGTGGAATAGAATGTAAGAATAAAGATATGATATTACCACTATAAAATAATAATTATTCCAAAATAATATCTAAATAATTTTATAAGTTATTATTAAGATAATAAACATCCTTAAAAATTTTTACTCAAAATTTTTTTTGCTACGTAGATATGGTATGTCAGGCATACAAATGACTAATACATCAACATCTTCTTATATGGGAATAAGGGTGAATAATATTTTTTAACAATTATAATAAGTATTATATATATATATATATATTTTATGATTAATTCCAAATATTAATATGATATAAATGAAGATGTAAAAAAATAATATCGATTAAGGTGATAAACTGTTGTTTGGAAGAAAACATTATTTCTTCCATTAATATTACTAGGTTTGGACTCTTGGAAATAATAAAACCTCTTTTATATGAATAATCAAGCGAATAATATAATATTTATTATTTTTGGGACAAATAAGGCTCAAAATTATGTAATGAAGAGAAAACATCGACATCATTTTATAAGTGAGGGGAAGGGAACCACTATAATTTCGTAAAAGAATAATTAAAAAATATATTAATTTAGATTGTTATTATAAATTAATAGGTAGTAGAATAAAATATATTCATTTATTTAAATCACTTAATTTAATAAAATTTTTAGTGGTTTTTTGTGTATTTTAGACTATTCTTTTGGTTTAGACCATTTGTTAATATTTTCATATTAATGAAAATGTATTATTCTCCCACTATTTTTTATTTAATTTTTTTTCCTATTCATTTATCTTTATATATGTTCTCATGAAACAGAAAAAATATTCCTAATTTAAATCAACATTCACTCTATTTTCAGTCATAAACATGTTTTTTTCTATATCCATGTTTTCAAATAATATTGATAATAAAAATCAAACAATTATATAATTTTTTAAAGGAATTTTGACCGAATATTTACATTTCATAAAAATTCATCTATGAAATCTATTATTCACTACTTGAATGAGTGAATTTATTATTTATTATTGAAAATAGAAATGGAATATTTTTCTTAATGTACTCGACAATAATCGTGACGAGTCGTTGGTTTAATGCTTCATTTAGAAGATTCAGATACTCATTTGAAAGAAAATAATTCTCATATAATTTTTCAATTTTAAATATTTTAAATATTAATATAAATATGAGAAAGAATTTTCCACAATAAATATTTTAATAATATTATTATGGTATGAATATTCATCAAGGAAGAAAACCCATTATTTTAATTATTCTACACTAGGGATATATTTGAATTACACCATCCTCAATGATAATATAGACAGACTATGATCTTATTATAGATTAGATAAAGTATTAATATTTCATATTCTATTTGTTCAATAATTAATTATGTATTAATTTCCCCTTTTATATGATGAATGCCATAGAATTAGTAATTATTATTAGGGGTCCATTATATCCCCTTGATTATTTGGTTGTTCTCATGAGATGTAACAGAGTTGATATTTTGATAATGATTTACCCATTTAAATAATATTTCATATCATTATTACATGAAGGTATGTTAATGGTGTTTAATATGATGAAATCTATAATTATGAAATAAGTTATCAATGTAAATGTTTTTATTAGATTAGGTATGATATCCATCGATATTTTTAAGATATTTTTATTATTTATATGTAATTATTTGATCATATTTTATCATTCCATATTATTAATGTTACTCATGTAATTTATAAAATATAATGTTTTTTTATTTACCATTCCATATTGATTACAGATTATTTATACAAGATAGATTCCACTGTTTGTAATGATTAATGAGCATTTGAGCTCACCCATATCTTCTTTTTCATTCCATAATATATATGGAATAAAACATTAAATGTGTATAAGGATGTATATTTCTTAATATTATTATGTTTGTATATATTAATTCTAATGTAATATGATATTCTAGCATTTATCAAGTTTACAAGCCAAAAAAACTATTTAGTCTTTCAGGATACAATCTCATCTATCATATTCCAATGTAAAAATGTATCCCTCAATTATATAATATTTGATATGGGGACATTACTATCGGTTTATAATCACGTTTAGTGGAATATTTTCAAATATGGTATCAAATAACATTATTTATAGAACATAACCATTTGACTAATAGTTAGAATAATTATAGGTACATGATTATATCTGAATGTTCTAGTAAAGAAAGATTATGTCGATTCCCATGATATATATAATTGTTTAAATAATTAATTGAATTTTTTGTAGATGAATCTAAATCAAATAATAATGAATTGTTTTTAATTTATACATTATCCTTCATTCTAAAGCACGATATGTTTTCCTTTTATAAGACCAAGATTTCACAATCCCGAGGAATATTATTTTCTTAAATAACATTGCATCAATTATCCATGGTGGTGAATTAGAGACTTGTAACCTACGGAAATCCATGAAATTTAACTAAGATATGTGATAATCCTAATGCATTTTATGATGATATATCTAATAAATACCAAATGTTTAGAATCATGCATATCATTTTTGTGAATTTAATTTGTGAAATTTTAATATGATTAATGATATTATGTGATGTTTTTATTGGTTTTAAATATAATTTACCCACTTATTTATCATAATAGATTTTTCTAAAATAATACTATTAATTTTTTTGGAATTCAAATAGGATGATATATGGTAATAGTTGATCTCCAAACATTATTGAATTTTGTTAATAATCATGTTAATATTGAAAGTCATCATCCTAATTTTTTAAATTTTAATTGAATTACATTAAAAAATTATTAGTACAAGGATAACATATCATATATTGAATAACATGTATCATCTAATAAATCATTTTCATAATTTTATTCATAATGGTTTCGATCATAATGTGAAATAATTATCTCATTGCATTTTTGTAATGTCTGTAATATTTTTGGAATCCCATGGGGTTTTTCATTTTTTGGAACATGGTTAGATAAAATGATGCAGTTGTGATTATCAAACCACATTAAAAATTTGATCCACTGGTATGGGGATCATATATTATTCAAACTGTGGGGTCTCACATCTCAACCAGTCATAGTATAATTGAGGGGGTTTTATAGTTTGTGAAAAATTATTTTGACAATATAGAAAAATGGTGCACCCATCCCAAAAGTATAGTATGTGTGAGTAGATAGTACTAACAATTCATCCCTACCTAGGAATAGAGATTCTTAGCACACAAAAAATTTAATTGTAAATCATCAAACCACTATCTAAGATTCCTAAAACATCCCATTCGACACTAATATTTTACTCTCTTTTCGAGGCCATAAATAGAAATCCATGGATCTCCAAACCTGTTAATTTGTTAATATATGTGCCTTTGGATGATCAGATCACTACAAAGTAGGTTATTTCTCAATCTTTTAGGGTTTTATATCTCTTATCATTGACTCTATTTTTAGAGTGGTTAATACACTCTATGTAAGAGTATTTGATATCAATTTTGATTATTTTAAATTCTATGTTTTATTCTATGATTTATTATCCCTTCGTTATTCATTGGCGGTTCTCATTATAGATGTTGTGTTTTTTGATTATGTGACTAATGGATGTTGGATACAAATTAAATTACAAAACAATTCAAACACTAATTTTATGATTAATTTGAAATGAATTTTAAATTTTATTATAATTGAAATTATTTTGATATATTTGAAATTTTATTAAAATGAATTTATTTATTTTTGATTAAATTATTTGGTTTTTAATGATGTGGAAATATATTAAAATAAAATGTGATTTTACAAGGAATAAATTTTGAAAAAATCCAATACAATTTTTTGAAACATAAATAGAATATTGATCTAGAATTTTTTTAAAATGAAGATTATATGAGTAAATGTTCTAAATTGAATTATTTATCCATGAATGAATGAATTAAGTATTTAATGTTTGAATAAAATGTGGTCCTAATTTATTGTTATGAAATTAGGATAACCTTGTTAGGACTCTGAATCCACTAAATTGGATTGATAAAAAAAAACTAACTTAAACATGTTTGAAATATTTTACAATAATGGGTACTTTATTGGTTTGTTTATATATTGTAATGCTTCCCCAAATTGGTTTTGTTTTGAATATGCATTTGTATATAAATCAAGATTTTAATAGTCAATTGTTTGGATTATATAACTAGAAACAAACATAAATTTGGGATAGTTATAATTGTACCTTTTGTTGGTTTGACATGATTATACATTCCATTATATATATAAATAATTTATTAATACTTGTTTTTTATATAATCCATTTATATAAAATTTTCATTTATTCAAAATTTGGAATATCTTCCAAATTTTGATTTTATTAAATGTTTTGGGTCAAAATATATAAATGGATTACAATTACTTGTCATATTAAAAAGTATAGAAAAAACGGTTTACTATTAGGGAATTAATTATGGAACACTAGGTGAGATCCTATCAGTATTTATATCTCAAACTCTAAATTTTACTTTTTAAATATAAAAATTATGCTATATTAGGGAAAGGGAAAGTGAATGTAACCCATCTAGTTGGTAGTTGCTCTTGATTAACATGATAATATAGTGATATGTACTGGTAGATATATGGTACACATGTCACATTTGGATGGAAGAAATTTTCTCAAAATATATTGTTTATTTTAGTGAGATACTATTTGCAGGTTTTATTCACCTTGCTTCATGTGGTTCTTTTATCATTGATGACTCATTGATATACAATGTGATTGATGTTTCATATTCTAATTTGATTTTGAAAAATTTGTTTCATTTTTGTTTTTCAGGTTTACAAGATAAATTCTATAGACCGTGGGGATATGGAACACCCTTTATGATATTTCATGTTCGGCTCATCTTTATGGATACGAGGGTATCTGGGTTGGTTCAAGACAAAATGAATCAATTCTATGTTAACCATCTTTAATTGGTGTCAGTGTATAATTTAGGTTGGTCCACATAGTTAATAGGTAGTATTATTGGTAATTATTTAAAATGTTTTAACATGTTATTATATGTCTCTTATAATATAATACCCTAGGTCACCATTTATGACTATGGAAATCATCGCTATTGAATAATTTATTAAATTGTAGTCTTATTATTTTTAGATCTGACTGTATTTACTGGGGATTTATCTATTGATTTTTGATGTTTGGTAGTATCATTATTTTAATAAGACTGTATAATATGATATAGGGGAATGTTGTAGATGATCCACAATGGATGAATCCACTAGTAGATCAAAATATTATTGAGATAGTGGTGCATGCTTTCAATATTTCAGACATGTACATACACCAATTCTAGTTGTCTTTCCATCTCCAGTATAAGAACATCAATTTAATGATTCAAGAAATAATGATTAAGAGGGTTTACACCAAAAAGCACACATTTTATAAGGATTAAATTATCCTTAATAATAAATGTATTGGTTGATGAAGCTTGAGATTATTTTGGAGTATATAGAAACACCTGACACAATAATGGTACAATTTGATACTATTAAGATTGAAGTGTATATTATGAGATGGTGGGATTAAATGGAGATTTCAAAGAATCATGAAGACCTTGTGTTGAAATAAATTATATTCCCTTTTAAATAATATTTTATTCTAAAATATATTTTTTAGGAATAAAATATGGTGTTTTGAATCCTACAATAATATGAAAGGGTTGTGACTATGTCTTTGAACCACGTTGAAAAACGTATTTTACATTCCCTATAAGTGGTGAAGAATTAAAAACTAATATATAGAAAAATTGAAATGGTCAATAATTTTGATTCACAATCCATATATTTCATAAAACATATTGTAACTTATATAGATGGGTTTATTGATAATTGATGGTTGAGCATGACCTGACTGGAATGTTTGGGTTTTCATGAGTCAATTATTGTAATAGTGGGTGTTTGTGTTGTTCTTTCTTAGAACATATAAATATTTATGAGACTAATGGTGGGTTTAAATATTAAGAATCATAGAAATCATATATAGTACTTGATAGATTTTTTATATCATTCTTTAATTGGGAAAAATATTTTCATTATAAATGGATTTTAAGTAAGGAACCCATGATATATGGTACTTGTGAATTCTATAGTCTTTTGAAATTTTTTTGTCAAGTAATTTCATCCCACACTGTGTTATATGATAATAATATCCTTTATTTATAGTGATTCAATTATATCCCTCATAAGATAGGGGGATCCAACAACATGTATCCATAATATTGTTTCCAAAGAAGTAAAAGACACACAAATGGAACCTAATGTAGTTCCATCAAATTTGAGATGTACAATCACTAAAAAATCATCTTCATAATAGGGTTTTATTTATATTGAATCATAAAAGCCATTCAAATCGACTCATGCTATGAAATTATAATTTATATACATTTATCCATTATAGAATATGATTGATATTAAAATTATTCTCTAAATTATGAGAGAATAGTGTGACAAATGTAGCTGTTTTATTTTTTATTTATCAACAATTGAGATCACTTATAATTTTCAAATTCTCAAAAATAAAACCACATGACATAAATTTTGTGATTGATTGGATTATTTCACCTAAATCACAGGTTAACAATTATCTTCAATGGTAACTAGTTAGTTGACCAATTATATTGTTATTTTTCAGGGAGAATGTGTCCCAAGGATGACTACAGACCAAAATCCTTTTCCATTATTTGATAGGGAAATATTAGGTTTTTTATTTTGACTATGAGTGTGAGTATTTTATTTATGTTGTACCTCTTGTTTACATCAAGATTTCAAAAACAATTTATCTAATTTATTTGGGGTTTCGTTTGTGAGGGAGGTGTAGATATATATTTATTTATTACATGGTACATAGTAGGTATCAATTCCCTTTTACTATATAGATGTTTTTGAATTGAAGTATTTTAAAACATTGTTAAGTGATTTTTAGGAAATATAAATTAGATTTCTAAGTGTTCCTACTTCAATAAAACCTCTTCTTTTGGTGTATAAATATTATATAAAACATCACTGATGATTTTATTACATATATATAAATAGAGTTTTGATAATTTACTAGAATATGTTCCCATATATAGATGATTCATTTTAACTGTTGAAGGGATTTATATGCCTCTCATAGTTTAATATCTAATCAAGTTAACTCCAGTTGAGAATTAGGTAATATAGATTCTATAATATCATATTCAATAGTATGTATTATTATTTTTAGTATTTTATTATTCTTATTTGAATGTCATATTCTCATACATTGTTTATGGAATTTATTAAAAGGAAACCACATGTACCTTAATTCCTTAATGGTAGTCTTCATGGTTTGCATATATGATTACTAAAAAATTTATGATGTCCACATACATCATATTGTATATGTTAAATAAATATTTAGTAACAATGAACAATATGAACATTTATCTATTTTTTGGATTTGGGAGGAACATTTAATGAGACAAGTGGTCTTGAAAAATTGTATTTCAGTTGTTCTGGACAAGATAAAGTCTATCCTGACATTTGATAACCCAAATTATGATTTCAATAATCGAATATTCATACTATTAGTAGGGTTATTCAATTATAATATTAAATATTTTAAATAAATTTCTTTCCAAATCATTTCTCAAAGTCGGAATTTTTTTTATTCGAAATTACATAGTTTTTTTTAATTAAATTTTTTACATTTTTTCCTGTGCTGACTATAATAGAGGCAGAGCTGGGATATCTAGTCTTTAGTGACACATTTTGTTCAATATAGATAATGTAACCGTTTATGGTTCCATAAATCATACTCTAAAAAATAATATTTATCCCATCAATGTCATGGAAGATTACATCATGATACATTCCTTTATGATAAATTGTAATTTAAATTTTGGATAAGAATTTACTATTTATTCTAAAAAAATGTTCACTAGTAATATATCCTATCAATAAGGATTTTAACCTTTTACATTATAGTTTTGTGGAGTACATGTAGTCTTTTGATTACTACATTTCTTATAATCCTATAATTAGTAATGTCATTGTTGATTCCATGTGCATGAATCATCTGACATTAACTAATTCTACATTTTTAAAAGAATGGAATATGATGGATCTCCATCATTAGTTGTATTTAGGAGTCTTAAAGGATGTGACATAGTTTGTTATAATGAAATTTTAGGTTAATTACACCCTTATTGTGATACATATTGAATAAAATCTATATGATGAAGAATTTAATTAAATTTGGGACACTCTACATTGTGGTCAGAAAATTTTGGAGTGGTCATTATCTAGAGGGGGTATCCTATATTTCCCGAATAAAAACATTGTGAATTTTCTACTAAGAAAACTATTATATGGGATTTCAATAATTCATTATTTATAGTGCGCATAGGAACCACAAACATTTTATATGATATTTGATTATGATTTTTGGGTTCATGTAAGAGATAATAAATATATTAATTTGTGTCTCATTTTTATAAATATCATAAGGTTATAATAGAGGAACTGAAACCTGTATTCATTCTTGAATCACTTCCATTACTGACTTTGATATTGGATGATATTGTTATGGATTTCATGTTTTGTCTTCCACATAAACCCTGGAAGAATAATGAGATATGATTTTTCATTTATAGGATATCTATATAAGTTCAAATTAAACCTCTTCATGATGCAACCCAAGTCAATGATTTATTATTTTTTAATGACAAATATATTTTTATTGTATGGAGTTCTATCAATTATAATTTCTTATATGTTCTTATAGGGAACCCATTTACATAGATTTTTTTTCACATGATTTGAGATTATGTTCTCATCTTTATTGGACCTTAGGATTTACAATGTAGGAAAATTGAAATTTAACTATAAAATTTCCACAAATCATCCATAATGATGGGTTTCATTGAGGACTATTATATATACACATTGTTAAATGGCGATTAGGGAATCATGCGTTGTTGGATAGTTTATGGTCTTAGAGACAATTCAAAATATTAAATTAATTAGTTAGGTACTGATGACTTCATATAAAATTATAAATACTATTTTTATTATCAATTTCAATATTTGCAGTTTTTATGGAAACCATGTATTTTATGGGGATGGCATATGTTAGTTCAATAAAAGCATACAAAACTAAGACAAAATTCCACAATATTTGTAGAACCATTTTATATTAAATGGAGGATGTCTAATAGTTCTTACGATTTAGTTTTTTAGTCACATTTGACATAGATCCTTAATGTTTTTAATATATCTTTGCCAAGAATGTTTCATTCTGACTCATCCTCGATGATTTGCCTAGAGATTTCAATGTGGAACCTAACTTTTCCATTACAGTGAATCCAAATGGGATAACTAACCAATTGATAAAATATCATCATATAAAGTTCTTTCCACTATTATACCAAGAATGTTTTCATGGATCTGATTCTCTTGATATATTAGATTATGAGGTACTGATGATAGGGTAGTATCCATATCACTATGAAATAGAATATTCCAGAAATTATTCTAAGGAAAGTTAGTGTTTAGAGTGCGTATTAGTTGACATATTATTAAATGATATTAGATATATAATGACTATTTATTTAGTCATACCATTATAGGGTCTTTTCTTGAGTTGTTTTTTCTGGATGTTGGAATTATTAGGATGCTTATGGGTCTATGAATTGGTGGATCACAATTACTGAAAAACATGGGATTTGGAAATTATTCAATGAACTATATATTCAAAAACTATAATGGGTGCACTATTTTTCCAAACCGTGTGGAAAATCTTCCAAAATATGATCTCCAAGATAGTTTTTTTGCACAATAGGTGAATAGTAATTTTAACCATGTGTCAAAATCAACCATTCATTCCCAATGACCATTGGTGTCTCCTACTTAAGGTACATATTAATAGATAAGAATTTTTTTGTACATAAAAAACAATTCACACAGGTTTTAAAACCGAAAAAATTAATTAATATATGAAAGACCCCCTTCAAATACTACTAGAACCACCTTTAAACCTAATATGTTTACTTTTACATTTATATATATCTAGATGATTTATTATGACTCTTAAATTATTCTCATATGAATAGAGTTTCAAATGAATGATCCAATCAATCTATATTATTTTAATTACACCATTATTCGGGTTTCAACTATATTATATTTCTATCCATTTTGAGAGGTACGAATATGGTCATTCTTCATGAATTACATATTGAATTTAAAGGTAATTTATTTTATGTTTGTTTCCATGATCTTCTTCCACCACTTTATATATTAGAATATCCTTTTTTCAGTGTTGTATAATTTGATTGCATGTTGAAAGGTAAGTGGATCCGTAACAATTTACCCCATAATTGAAACCATATTTACATTGTTTATATTCAAATATTTTTTAAATAATTTTATAAAAATATATTTTTTATTATTTTATGACTGATTATTAAATGGAATGGGAAAAATGAAAACAGACAATGTTAATGTAATTGAAATTATTTTGTGGATTTGGGAAAAAATAGCATTAATTGAATTTAAATTTCTCGGAACTATTTTCCATTGATATTTTATAAAATGGATTTAAAATAAAGTTGGTTTTAAAATGAATGAATTTATTAAAACGGTATGATTTTGATTTGATACTAAATATTCCATGATCAACATGAAATAGTAAAATTGGATGGAGAATGAGGATTTATTTGAAATTAATGATTTTCTAATTAATTAATTAATTAATGATTTACATATTGAAAAATTATTGATACTTAGTAGTCGCTGTGAAATTATAACAATAAAACTATGAATACGACTCTATATTAAGGAATTGACAATCAAAACACTAACTCAATTTATTTTGGAATGTTTTACCAAAATGGATCCATGAATGGGATGATGAATTATTTATTGTAATGGGTCCCTTAATGTGATATATTTCATGTGATCACATATAAATGATCCGTGAAATTGATTGTGAAGTTTGATGGACTTATAGAAAGAAACCAATATAGCATAGGGCATATGAAAATAGAAATTCTATTTTTTGAACATGATTATAGAATCAATTTTCATAGATATTAATTATTATTTCAATTTTTAATATAAATGTATTATATAAAAATTTCAACTCATTTTGGTTTGATATAACATCAATTTTATTATTTCAATGATTTTTTTTCAAAATATGTAAATGAAATTACATTCCTTTTTTATTTAAAATTTAGAATAATTATTAATATTATTATGGAATTTATTTTAGATAATTTAGTGTTTTTATAGTGGGGTGTTTAGATATGACCTAAAATTTGTATTTTTTGTTTTTATATTATATTTTTATTGTATTAGGAATGGTTAATCAACCCTTTGAGGTGCCATTTTTTACTTCATCTCTATAAAATTTGAGTGATGGTGACTAGTGGAGCTACAGTCCAATTTTCTATGAATTATTATAATCACTCTCTTAAGAAATTTTTTATTGATTTAATGATGCACCATTTTACAGTTTTTTCACGAATCTGTGTGTGGTAGTATTCTCCTTGTGTACTATTAGGAATTTAAACTATATGATTTTTTACCTTTAGCAATTATTATTTGTTGTGGAAAATCAGTTCCATTATTATTTTTTAAGAAACCATGGGGTAATTTCCAACCAATCATGATCCGTAATGTATTTTTGGGAATGGCTAGGATATGATCACATATTGGTGTACCTAAAAATTCGGGATAAATTGTGACATAAAAAATTATATGGGAATGTTTTGGTGCTTAAACCCTTAAATTATGGTTGATAAAGCAGAAATTACTACCAATAGAAAATGTGATGTACTTGTCTGTATATAATTATTTTTACCTCAATTATTCAACAGTTGTAGAATATGATGGTGTTGGGAACATTTAATTATTATTATATATAATTATTGGACTGAGAAGTGAGTTTCTGATTATGTGATTATTGTTAATTCAGAAGAAAATTACTAGAATTTATTAAAACATTATATAATGGAATTTTATTTGATGAATCAGGGTCATATTATCTTTTGGAAAGATATTTGAGATGAATTTATGGCGATCCATGTTATTTATGGAAATTTTTATCAAATCACATTGTGTTCATGATATGGGCATATAATTTGTTTTATATACTAATATTTTAATAACAAATATTTATTATTGAAAAATAATAAAAATAATCATTGATGAATATGTGATTAAATCATTCTAATCTTTGGGTTTATATTTTTAAAAAGATATATAATTAATAATTTGAATGATATTTATTTGTTTAAATATTTAGTGTTTTTGTTGATATATTGTTTAATATTAAATATTAATGTATTATTTTTTATAATGGTTCATTCATTATGGGAATTACCTTGGGCTAAGAAAAAAATTTAAATTTTATTAATAATATCTAAATAAATAAGTAATGAATTTTTATACATTTTATTATTATGTAATAAATTTGATGTTGTTTTCATTTATTTATTCAAAACAATATATCATGAATACTCATCATTTAGAGAAAAATACGATATTGTTGTTGAAATTGAATAAATAATTTAATTATATTTCTAAGTATATTTCATTATCTTAATAATATAATTAGTTATGGAATTCATAAACTATGCAAAAAAGATCTTAAATCATACCAATTTATCTTTTTACCTTCATTTTTATTGAACCGTTGGCATTTTTCAAACAACATCGATTTATATTTTTCACAATCATTGTCTACTTGTGTCATGTATTGTGCAGATGATCAATGATTTTGTAGTGTTATAGGTGGAATGGAAGAAGGTGGTTCATAGACTCATCAATAAGGAATGACGTAATTATATAACATCAAACAATGATCCTACACCTAACCTTCTGGTTGGGACTTCGGATGATGTGTTTAAGGTACTTCTCATTCAAATTGGAACACTCAACTTTTTGTGGGAATGTGTTTTGGCTTTGTATAAATTCTATTAATCCTACTATCATAGTTCATTTTTGGTATTATATTTTATTAATTCATTGTTTACATAGTGTTTTAAAATATTCTCATTTAAGGCATGGAGATGTGTGCATCTGTATATGTACCTATCCAAATGCCTCTAATTTGTTGGATATTCCTAATCGGTTCCAGTTGTAATCCCATGTGTTATTTAGTAATAGGAAGAGATATATTTTTATGGAGGAAGATTTCACTGAGTAGTTGGGAGATAAACATGAGGTTGAATAAATTTTGACATTTTACCACCACCACCCTTAGGTCATCTGCACCAGGTTTAGGGTGCTGGGGGACATGTATGGAGTACAATTAATGCAGTCGAGACATATCACCCAATGAATCTAGGAATGATTTTAAGTAATGTATGTTCCAATTATATCTTGTATTCCATATTGATGGACAAAAATTATAATCATTCTTTTCATTCCACGAATCATGTTTGATACATGGAGATTCTGGTTGAACTATTGACTTGTCCCTCGTTTTTAGACACTTCAAATAGAGGTCACCCATGAGGTATGATTACAAGGGTCTGACCCAATATATAGGTTGATTTACCCCATATTACATTACTTGCCCTTCCCATGCCCCTGTTCTGCGATGTCTTCTCTGATCACATTGCTCTGCTATGATACCCAGTAGCTACAATGTCAAGTTGCGTTTCACATGGTTGGCCCAACTCCTCACCATTCCTCCTATCCTCACCACCACAGATTCCTCCAACACATCTCCAAGACACAACTCTACTCAATTTCACAACCCCTGGTCACCACCCATGGATTCTACCACCATGGGATCCACACATTCAATCCATTACAATTGGCTCCCATGGTTACCGTCGTGGGAGACCGCCACCATCCACTACACTAACATGTGGTCTCCACCGTTTTCCACAGGGCACTACCAATAATCACTAGTGGTGTCGGTGATTTGCTTCCCTTGTTCTGTAGGGTTCCCCAATTTCTTGCTTATATTGTTTTTTGAAATAGAGACACATATGTGACCTTCAAGTTGCGACCTTCACTAACATGGGCTTCGATCAATCTTACTAGAACTCTAATGGTCTGATCATGAAGGGAGTCTCCTAGAAAATTTATCCATGACCCTGATGGTCCAGCAACGATGAACGCCAAAAATGGGGGTAGGCATAAAAGATATAATTCCAGAAAAATGAATCATTTCATTGATTATATCATCAATTATATGTTCATGTTAGAAGGTTTATAAAGAACAAGAATAGATAATCAAAAATATTTATATCTCTTTTTAAACCCCATAATAAATAATCCTTTTTGAATGAATTGATAAACAAAGGAGAATTCTATTTGTGGTTTTGTCTGTGTTTTTCAGTTGAATATATGAAGGGAATGGAAATCACCAAGAGATAAAAGATCGTAACACATGGTTGGATGAGTCATTTTCAAGGAATGGAGGTCCATTTCATTGTTCATCCATATTGACACCTAATTTCATCAAATAGTCTAAAAATGACAAAGGGAATCCCCTTATAGAGAAAATGGAAAAATACAATATGAAAACTCTAGATTTGAAAAGGCCTAAATTTTGAATCACATTAGTAAATCCAAAATTCCAATAGTTCATAGCCAACTTTCATTCCAAAAAATGTCGAAGAGCCTACTTGGGTGCCCAAATGTGTCGTGAAGCCTACTTGTGTTCCCATCCTTCTTTCGCCCAAAGTCATGTTTTTTCTTATAAATAGACCCATGGGGCCCCCATTTTTATGGACAAACTTCCATGAAGCCCAATTGCTACTCTGGTCACCCTATTAGTTCTCCATAATCTTCTAAAACATTAAAGGTAGTTCATATACAACATGAAAATATGATTTAATGGAGGATCGTCGGTCATAATTACATTTAGTGTTTTAAAACCATAACACTTATGCTCCTAAAGCGCCCAACCTCCCTAAGTCAAGAATACTTGTGCTCCTACTATTCCTCTTATAGGAACACGATCACCCCACTTCTTGGATCACCTATGAATACTCTTGAAGGTTTTCACAAGGTCATGCCCAATAATTACCATACATGATTTTCATCGCTTTAGTGGAGATCAGGTCTCTCAGTTGTACTTGCGTGACCATACTTGAACTCCCTTATCTCTATGGGATCCCTCTTTGATTCACTTATTCTACTCAATATCTTCATTATACCAGCCATCAATACTTTTTAAGTGATTCATTGCATGGCTTCTTCTTCATTGGATCCATTGTTTGTAATGGATTCTGTTGATACCTCCACCAATAACTCATGAATTATCAAACCATTGGGAAAGTCACATCATCGTGTCTTCTATATGGGTTTGTATTTCCATATTCAGAGCTTTCCTGCATTTGTTTCACTACGGGGTTAGTATTCATTGTATGTTTGTGTGTTTTTATATCCATAGTCACGTAAGATTTTCTCACAGAATAATTGTTGGGAATTTCCTGGTTTGGAAGGTTGTGTCTTGGACTCTCATTTCTCAAAGAGGTGACCCGGAACCTCAGGTCTCTAGTAGGGAAGTTACAGTTCGCACATACTTAGCTGTGCAAGAAGAGGAGAAGTATCTCTTTCCTACCAGGATCAATTTTAGGTCAACCATCCTACTGTAAGACCCTAACCTTCATCACTTCCAACTTAAATTGGACCCATGTCTAGTGTAAATTTAACAGAGGTATGGCTCATCGCCTCTCCCTCCTCCATAATCAACGTAACCTCTTCCATCAGCAGAGGTGGAAAATTTAGATGTTTCATTTTTGAATCTTTCACATCCTCTTTTTTCTCACACAGAGCATGAATCATGTGCTCTTAGAGATATGTGATGGTTACAAAATGTGAACAAACACACATTAATGGAACTAAGAGAACATTGATTCCTATTCAAAACAGAATACATCGAAATCTGTCTAATGGAATGATCTCACTAGGCATCGTTCTTATGAAATAATCCCTAAATTCAATTTTCACATCATCAAGGCCTCCTTTTTATAATGTAATCCCTAAATAATCTTCCACAGGAGACCATACTCTCCTATGAGATTTATTGAAATATGTGGGATTTGATTCCAATTAATATGAGATACATAGGAAACATCCTTTAGGTTCAAATCCAACACTTCAAATCAACCCTGTCCTCTTTGGGTGATATTCCAAATAGGATCAGATTCAAAATGGAAACATATATAGCTTCCAAAGATCCCTAGGATTATTTAGCATATGTCCCACAGTATGTTTCAACTATGCATATTTCCCTTAGAGGTCCTTATCACATTGCCTTAAAGTGTTAGATGTGTCATGTTATGTGACACTGAACTACAAGGGTTTTGATTCCTTTCACAATGATAAATAGAAAGTCCATTTGACTATCATGATCCCAAGATCAAAACAATCCTTTGTCTCCCAAGATGAAAAACAAATCTGGAGTTCGTCACTCGGTGTCTTAAAAACTTGTATCATCACAACGATGATTGAAATAATATTTAATCTGAATATTAGAGGATACCATTGATGGAAAACCTCAAATTAATGAATATTTACATTAATAAAGAACCTTGAATGCATACTAATGATTCTAAATTTTAATGAATTTAATTAGTGATTGTAAATTCCAAGTGATACTTATGATATACATGGTGAATTAATAAGGAATCATGAAAATATTTTTATTTTACAAAGAGTGTCCCTGATAAAACAATAATTCAACCCAAAAGGGACTGACGAGCCAGACCTCCCATTCTCTCAACCAATGCACATTCTGAAGTATCATCAAATTCAAAACATAACGATTTCTTGCCTTTGGAAAGCATGTCTTCTTTGGATAAATAATTGTTGGATGTTTTTGGTTCTAGGAATAAATCCAATTGAAAACACCTGGAAAAAGGGATTCATAAATCCATGAACACACATTTCAAGGAACTACGAAACAAAAATGGGGAACCCAACATGAATATTTAACCATGTTAATAATATTACCCCCTTTTTAGGCCCATATCAATTGGTAAAGGAAGGCCAGACAAAGGAATCAATTATGCATGTATCCATCTAAAAAGATGTTCATTCAAGGATGTTTGTTTTGTTTCAGGTTTGTCTTCATATAACTCCCTTTAATCTAAAGAATATATTTCTCCATGACAACAGATGTGGACATACCGACTCCTGATCATGATAGATCATCATCCTCAGTACGGACGTTATCACCAACCCAGCATCTCCAACGTTGGGTCTCTAATGTTCTGGTAATGGAATATTTCTAGAAAAGTACAATCCCAACTTTGGAGGCTTCTTGATAGGCCCTCCAAGTCAAAATAATTCCTCGCTCATCTGGACAAAGACAACCAGTGATGAAGAATAAAATGGTGCCAACCACCATCTCCAACCATTTCGAGTCGTTATCTCTAAAATGTAATGATCAATCCCTCTCGTACTTTATGGAGGTGGATAAGAAGGTCACTCAAGTCCTCAAATCTAGAATGTAGGAGTCCTTCCTGAGGACACCCAATAACAATCGTAGCCAGAATCACACTGTAGTCCACCCCCAAAATGATGGGTTTATTGGCTCTGGAAGTTTGGCCCTAGTTTCTCAGACCTAGGAACGCAAGAATAACTGCCAGGCATAACTTCCAGTTAACAGGGAGCAGGTTCTCAACTCTACCTCCTCTCAAAAATTCCATCTATTTATATTAATGGAAAACAAAAAGCAGGGACATACAACCATCCATTTTAATTTTGTTGTTCAGAAGGATCGTATGAATGCAACCCACTAATCCCACCGGATAATCTCGGTTGAGTATTGTGAACAGGCACACACACCTACTTACACATTATTAGCCAGTTAGCATTCTTGACTGAATAAATTAAAAGAATCCCACCAATATAATATTTTGGAAACTAGGGAACATTCAGATACACCTATTTACAATCACCAATTCTGTCAGCAGCCTCATCTGCCAGTATAGAAGGAATTTCATCGACCATACATGACGGGAAACAACAAGAAGTCACATACACCTACTGATGTACATCAAGCCTGCCAACATTTTTGTTTGGTAGCACTTGGAGAATTCATTTGAAAAGATCTAACATAAAATTTGGGGTAGACACAACTCTCTACCCACATTCCTGAGTATTGTCAATACCCATTGAATAGAAATGGAGGATAGAAGCATTCACATACACCTGCTGCCCTTACGGAATGGACATATATTCCCATTCTATCCTCTAATGTCACCTAACTCATCTTATCAATGGTGAAAGGGATGACACACATCCATATCCATATTCTAGAATCATGCCTGAATATTATAAGAACTACTTCAGCAGTATCTAGAAAATAGACACAAAAGTATGTACCCACAAATCGGATGAAAAATCGGCATGACATCCCAGATCAGACACACACCTCTGTTCTAGTATAGGAGGTTCATGGGGAATTCTTCTCCATATCATACAAATAACAAGATCATGAACCTAAATCCATTCCAATTGGAGTTATTCGGACTGTTCTGGTAACTACTCCATGTTAGGAACATACACCTTCCCATTATAACCACATCTCCATACATGTGGACCCATCTAAGTATAATAGAACATCCAAGAAAAAGCCTCACCATGAATTCTTGGAAAATCAAGTGTTGAGTCTCGATGTGGCACCTATTAATGATAATGTTCATGAAGCCCACAGACATTTATCTATTACTGCTCAAAATCCTACCGTCTCATTAACATAACATGGGAGTGGTAGTTGTTATTCTTAATATTATCATCAGACACTTAATCATTAATGTTTTCTTCATGAGAATTTGGTCAATCCAGAGTGTCTATATCTTAATTAAAGCCACAAAAAACCTTCGGTGTGGCCAAAAGACCAAAGAGGAAAATGATTTATCCCATACTGTAATCTACCATGGTGGTCCTCCCCATGATGGAATTTACCGTAAATGTCCTCTCCACAGTAGTATCTCACATTGTCAAAAAAATTCCATAATTGTCAATGTAGCAATGAGAAAGGCCTCCTATGTCGAGGCACATGTAATAACAAGGACAATCATGTCTGATAACTTTTTATTTAAGGGTGAAATGCATTCTCATCTTTAAGAAAACTTAAGGGAATAATCATTCTCTTATCCTCCCATGTGTCATTTACCATCTAATTCTTAGCATCCACATTCATTAGTCCAAGTGGAGAAATTTCAAGTCAAATATAAAGAAGATATGTTTAACAAGAGAAAACAATTATCTAAAGGATAAATACAAATCATGATCTGGCCTTTGGAATATTCCCAATATGATATTTCATAATTGATAAAATAAAATTTCATTCATGACATTTGACTCAACTTATGGAAAACTCTTTGTCATTTGAAATCAAAATTATTACCATTTAATGAATATAAAAATTATTTAAAGGTAATAGAATAGTTGCAACACCAAATTGAATTTGGAATCTCTCTCAGTTTCACAACATCTAATGGATGAAAAATTGCAGAGAAATCTTCAGTGTGTATGAATCATTGCTTTAAAAAGGAAATTCAAAATTATTTCGGATTCCCCATCAACTGTTTCTCAAAGAGGATGGGGTGCATATAGAGCATTTCATTTCACTGTAATCCAAAATCAACAAAGTCTAATAAAATATGTCTCATTCAATATTATTTCCCACTATCGGCCACAAGTAATAGGTTTTCTATGTAATATGATGTACGCTAAAGAACATGCCTCAACCGGTTTTCAACAGAATCAAGCCCAAATACAAGATGTTGTTGAGTTACATTTACATTAAGCCTTTGAGAATCTTGAACAGGCATCCCCTTTAGAGGATGTCAGCCATCAAATAATTAAAATGTATGAAATAAAAAACGATCATCAGAAACATTTGATTTTAGTGATTGTATTATAATTCACCAACAAATGTTCGAACCAAAATCTGCAAAATAAGAAGAGTAGTTGCATGAATTTCAGCTATAGTAGTTCAAGAATCACCCCATCTTGCAAGGATGGGGCCTCATCTAATTAAATATTCAAATTCATTAAAAAACATTCAATTATTTGAAGAATAATAACAAGAACTACCACTACCTGTTGTGTAGGGGTTTTGTTCACATTTGTAATTCCATTCCCAGCAGAAGTTAGTTTTCATCCAACTAGGGAAAAGCCACAAGGAAAGCGTAAAACTGAACTATCCAATGATTCTCTTTCAAGTAATTGTACACCAAATAGTTGAAGGGAATAATTCATACATAATAACTCATTCTCATTAAAGACACAAAGGAATATGATCAACTAGACAATGATAAAATTCCATCGATGCATTATGCATCAATAAATGTCATTAACACCATTGTAGAAGATCCTCCAGAAAACATGTCTATTTTAGGGGAATTCAAAGATAAATTTTTGGTCTATAATAGGGTATACACTGAGGCAAATGAAGAAGGTGTGTGTTCCTGAAATTAGAGGCTTACCAAGAATCTAGGTATGCGTTTAAATTACCAACACCCCCTCTCTAAAAGGAATGTAATAAGGGGAATAGAAAAAAGTCAAATTGAATCTCACATTTCCACTGGAGAAGGATAATAACTTTCACATGAAGAGGGATTTGCACTACATTAATTGGAAATGAATTAGTTGAAAAGACTCAATAATGAGTTACTTCGAAACTGAAATTCTTGATAGGCGTACTCCCCATGGAAATCCTTAACATGAAAATAATGTTGGATATCCTCATCAAAGGGGATGTGTAGTAACTACATATGCGAATAATTAATTCCCTACATTGGTTATAAAATTAACAGAGGATAATATAGATCCTGATTTAACTATTACCATTTGTTTTCCAAGGCAGATATGAGCACCACCATAAGTGGTTTTACAAGTTGTTGCACCAGATCAAGCTCCAATTTCATTAACATCTTAGAATCCAGCTCATCCGGATTTTCCCCAAATGATTAAGAAGACAATTGAGTCCTTAACGAATTTATTGGAAGTTATAGAGGAACAACGAGAATGATTTCATCTATAAAATGGATCATACCCTGAATTGGAGGAAGAAATTCCTCCACATCAAAATATTGTGAAAACCATATTCCCAATTTTTTATGTTTTGGGAGATCTGTAACAACACATAACACATATTGTTTATCGTTGTGATTCTATGATGGGAACTTCTCAACAAGAAGAATAAGTTCTACTTACGTTTTCTGTACAGTCATTATGAGGACCAACTTTTGTCTGGTATACATCTTTATAATCTTGATCAATTATTGGATGGGAAGATCTCGGTCATAAGATTATTCTCCAATTTTTCTCAATTCAACTAAATACAAATTTTTTAATCTTAATTATTTTAAAAAATGGGGAATGAAAGAGTTTCATATTTCATAGCATGATGGAAAAGATTAACCTACTCTTTATGTCATGAACTCCCTCAAGAAGAATTGTTTCCAATCTGTGTGGTAAATCTGCGTGATAAATTACACACACCATTGATCCTTTTGAAATACACCTGAGGGTTTAGAAACCATACTTATATCTCTCAACAAATTGAATATTCTATTATAGAAACAATGGATAAAACTTGTGTAATTCATTTTTTTCTAGGAAGGATGATAGGGAGAGTAGAAGATGATACAGTAAAAAACAATCTGGTACATATACCTGCTTCTACATCAAGACCCTTATCATACTGATGGACTCCGCCTCCTCAGCATCAACAGCAACGGCATCCTCATCAAGATGATCAAAGAGATCAAAATATGACAAATATTGAGGAATTGAAGAATAATGTTTATTATTTAAGTAATTAGAATGTTTCGGGATACATCATGTCATCTTTAGAAAATAATTTGGTTCAATTAACAAGGCCAAAGAATCCAAATAAAAATAGAGACGATGATCCTCCAAATTATTGTCCCTTTCATCATATTTTTGAAAACCCCATTCAAGAGTGATTTATTTTAAAAGACTTTCTGCAAAAGCAGGTAGATTATAGAAAGATGAAACTAAAAAGTTCTTTAGATCCAGTAGCATTTATTACTATTGATGATTCAGAGGGAAACGGTAAATTAAAAGAAGTTAAATATAAAAATGTGTAGAAATATGATTATTGGATGATCAGGGAAATGATCAACCAAACACATGATATTTTACAAACACAGTTGAAACAACCAATTGTGTCTTTTTCCACTACTTCCAAAGCTAAACCATCTTCATCAATAGGCCATTACTCAAAGAAGAAAAGTGATCATCAGGAAAAAGAAAATTCAAAATAATATGATCTCATGTCAATGCCAAAGTTTTCTTTGACCCTGATAGATTTTATACCATCTGTTTCAAAGGCATGGGCTCTACCCCGCCAAACGACACAACAAGAAATTACTTTTTATGAAAAATCCTCATCATATTAAGAACTAATATTTGGATTGATTAATGTTATCACTGTAATATATCATGATGATAATGATGATTCTGATTATGATATGCCATAATTTCAAATTCCAAATTGGGGAACAGAAGGTAGATGCCAAGGTTGAGGATAAATGGGAAGACATGGTAATTATAAAAACCAACAATTTTTACTCTACCCATACTCAAACCATATATGAGGCTGAAACACATGGTAGGGCCCTTCAACGGGATCAATAGGAACAATGATTTTATTCTATGACTTATAGGCTCAGTTCTGAAACAATTATTCTAGAAGACTGATTAGAAGTTAGAATATCTTCTTCTCATCAAATAAATAGACTTAGTTTGTCTAATTTACCAAAGTCAGCAGTATTTCCTGCTTCTACGTCAACAAAATGTACATCTAAAACATAATCATAAACTTTCAAAGCACCTTCAATACCACATCTCCATGCTAATAAATGTAGAACATTGGATCAAAATTATGATTATTTTAATCAATTGGCCCACGTACCGGCCATGTTTTAAATTCTGGTTGCTTTTAATCTATCAAAATATCTTTGAGCGACACTCATTGATGAATTATCAAGTCCTCATGAGTTTTAAACTGCAGTTTCTGCTACTGTGGTTTACCATATAGATAATGATTTTTGAAAATTTCATGCAGTAATATCTTTTACAGATGAGGATGAAGACCATGTGGTATATAGGAATATCATACCTTTGTGACTTTATGGAAAGGTCAATGGCATAGATATCTTACAAGCCCTCATTGATTATGGTTCCAGGGTCAACCTCATTCCCATTCATACACTTCGTCCCCTGGGATTGACAAAATCTGACTTATCTACTTCAACATAAATGATGCAAGGATATGACAATAATTAACAAGATCCACTGGTAGAAATTACACTCAATCCTCGATTTGGAGATCTTGTGTCTAATTCAGATTTCATGGTTTTTCTTCAGGACACAACATTAAATATTCTGCATAAAAGGCCTTGGCAGCATCAACATGCATCCATACCCTCATCATACCACCTATGTCTGATGTACTATTTCAATGGCCAAATTTGATCATTGTTTGGTGGCAAGGATTCATTACAAACATGTTAATATCAGTACATTGAGGCATAGATATATCACTCAAAAGATAAAGTCCCATGAAAAAGGATATAACTATAGTTAATTATCCAAATGAGCTGGAAAAGATTCAAAAAAATACATTCATACATTTGAGTACAAATTATGTGTTAACTATTAATCATATTTAAAGGGTAGAACTAAATCCAAAGACTTATCCAGTAATTTTCATAATGTCAATTGTGGTAATTAAGCCTGATAACATGGGAGAAATTATTGATACACCAATAATTAATGGAAGCCTGAATGGAGATGTTTTTATTTCATCTGCTGAACTATAACAAGACTCTACTTCATCAATCATAATAGAAGAAATAGTTGCAATTCAAGGGGAATAAAAATATCTAATTTCTTAATCCATCAATCCCTATTTGTTACCATAGTAAGAGACTTCGTCACCAGTAGGTTTAGATATGGTGGCCTCTTATTCAGGATGTTCAAATACTTACTCCTCCCCTAACTCTGGGAGTTTTTCCTCGTGATCTACTATGAAAATAGAAATAGAAGATGTTACAGAAAATGAAGAATATGAGGAAGATATCAGAGATGCTCCTCCATAATTTAAAGTAGGTGTCTCTACCACTGTGGATGAACAAAGATAAATAAATCTAGGTACGGATGAAGATCCACGTCCCACTATAATTAGTGTGGCCATGACCTCTGAAGAGAAAGAGTTGTATAATTCATTTCTAATGCATAATAGAGATATAGTTTCTAGAAATTTTGTAGAAATGCCATGTCTTAATTCAGATGTACCCACCGATCATTTGGGTTTTCCCGAATAACATTGTGGATTTTAGCAAGAAGAAAGAATAACACACCCAACTCATGCCTCTAAAATTGATGTTGAAGCTGATAATATTATAAAGGATAACATTCTTTGGGATGTTAAATATCTCAAATGGCTAGTCCATATTGTTCCAATGAAAATGAAGAATGGGAAAATGAGATTCTGCATTGATTTTATTGATCTTAAACGACATTGTCCTATGGATGATTTTTCAGTACCTATTATAGAACTTCTAATTAATGAAATAGTTGTCAATGCCACACTTTCCTTCATGGATGGATACTATAGGTATAATAAAATCTCTTTAGACCAAGAGGATGAAGAATTTATAGCCTTTAGGGACCCTCATGGTGTGTTTTTTCATCTGGTAATGCCCTTTGTTTTAACCAAAACAGGTGCAACATACCAACTTGACATGCACCATATCTTAAAACCTTCGTATGGAAATTTTTTGAATGTTATGTGTATGATTTGGTTGTCAAATATATGAAATGTTCCAATAACTTGGCTGATTTGGAGACCATATTCCAAAATATTGAAAAAAAATTGAAGATGAACCCCTTGAAATGTGTTTTCATTGTAACCTCGGGAAAGATTCATGGCTTCATTGAATGTCATCATGGTATTGAAGTTGATCCTGAGAAAACAAAATCAATCATTGGAATTTAACCACCTAAAAAATTAAATGAATTAAGAGGACTCAAAGGAAACTTGACCAATATTCGGCACTTTATCACCAATTTGGCAGGCATGTGTTTACCCTACACCATATTAATGTTGAAGAGATTCACCTACTAATGGACATAAGTTTTAAACGTAGAATTAAATACCCTCAAGAAATATCTCTTGAGTCCACAAATATTAATGCCACCTATTGACGTGAGATCAGTTATTCTCTATTTGACAACTTTAGAGTGATCACTATGTGGATTCCACGCCCAAAAGAATGATGTTGTATATGACAAAATATCCTTTACTATCTTAGTCGAACTATGATTGATGAGGAAACTCTGTATTCAAGTATTGATAAGTGATGCCTGAAATTAATCAATGTATTTATGAAATTGAGGCACTACATGAAACATCATGAGTTCTAATTGGTGTCTCATAAAAATACACTCAAAATTATCCTCAGTCGTCCTATGATTACAAGACATATGGCACGATGGGTGGTTATTTTTCCACAATTTGTTATCCAGTTTGTACCTCAAAAGGCTATAAAAGTCCAACCTATGGCTGAATTCTTTGATAAAAATCCATCTATGTATGATTCATCATTTTATACCTAGATTTCTGATGAAGAGGTCTTCTCTATTAAAGATAATTAACAAATATGGGAAATGCATTTTGAGTGTTCCTCCATGCGTCCCATGGGAAAGATAATAGAAAACCCTAAACACAGAAATGATGGATTAAGAATTGTCATTATTTCCCCAGAATAAATTGTATTTCCTTATTCTTTTCTATTATTATAAGGTGGTACCAATAATGAAGTAGAATATAATGCTCTCATCACAGGTTTAGAATTTACCCTTCAGGTGAAATTTGATCATTTCAAGGTAAAATTTGAATTATAATTGGTAATAAAACAAATTAATGGAGGATATTCTATAGGAAAAGAATAATTAATTCGCTTGTGTGATTACATCAGAGAGTTATTGTCTGAATTTCCATCAGATCTGATATTTTCCTATGTCCCACGATCACAAAATGCCCAAGCAGATGCACTGGATAATGAAACTATGCCCTGGGCAGATCTAAATTTGGGTGAGACAGTTATTAGCATAACCCATCATCATGTCTTCTCAAAAAAATTTCAAATTAGATGTGGGAAATTTATGAAATTATCCCTATTTCTGAACCAAATGGTCAAACAATGGGCTGAAGAACATTTATAATGGAATATCTTTAAAATGGGATACTTCCACTAGATACAGATGAAAAATAACATATCAGACTATGAGTGGCCAATTTTACTCTTTATGATAGTCTAGACCAACAAAAGATACTTTACAAGAAATGATATGATTGGATTCTCATCATCTGTATTGATTGCGATGAGTCTGTACCTATCGTAAAAGAAGTATATTCAAGAGCTTCTGGTTCCCACTAATCTAGGCACAAACTCTCTGATCAGATATAAAGTCTTATATACTTTTGGACATCAATGACACAAGATTTTCTATATTTCACTAAAAAATTTTCATTCCTATCATTTGCATTCCATATTCATTCATCAACCCCCAGAGTTGCTACATACAGCTAAATACACTTTTCTATTTTCCACATGGGAAATTGATGTAGTAGGTCTTTATCCTCTAACCATAGTTAAGAAGATCAAGTATATTATAACTGCTAATGACTTATTCAATAAATGGTATGGGGCCATAAATCTCAAGGAATTCATAGTTAGAAGAATTATTAGTTTATTCAAAATCTAATATTATCACAAGATTTGGCATCCCTCAAACTATTTTAATGGAAAATTGAACTGATTTTTGTTCTGTTGAAGTAAAAAATTTATATCAGGATGATAATATCAAGTCCAACCACTCATCTCACTATCATGTAGTGGAAAATGGATAGATAAATGCCTTCAATAAGACTCTATCAAATATACACCTAATGTTGGTGGATAATTATAAGTTATCATTTACTGATAAAATTATCAATGCTTTGTGGGATTATCAAAGAAATACCCTCACTACAACCCAGGAAACTCCTTATTCATTGGTATATAGAACCGAAGTAGTTTTTCCGTTTGATATAAAATTGCCATCACATAGATTTGAAATTTTTGGTCACTTGTCTACAGATTAAAGTTCTCATAAATGCTTTTATGAGTTGGAAAGAGTAGATGAGAAATGTCTACATTCTCTGCAACATTTAGATGTCTATCATAATTGAATAATGCTAGTTTTTATAAGAAAGTTCATCTACGTTCATTCCTTCAAGGAGAATTGGCATTGGCCCTTAAGACTCCAACAATACTATGAAATAAACCTCTGAAACATAAACCAAAATGGGAAAAGCCTTATTCCACAAACAATGTCTATTCAAATAGAGCCTATGATTTAATCTAAATGAATGTGTAGATCATTACAACTCCAACCAATGAGAGATTATTGAATAAATACTTTGTGTAATTATACCATAGTACTCACTGAAAGTATTTAAACTGAACAGTACCACATCCTCACTACAAGACATTAAACTGAACAACCCACATGTCTTAGTTACAAGGCATTAAACCGCATACCAACAATCAGGGTCCAGGTTGCATGATTTTATAATGGGTATCATCGTCATCTATGCCCGATGACGTTAAACTAAATGATGTCAATTGTACAACTTATGTTTTCACTGTACGATGTTAGATTCTTCCATAAGAAAATATCATTGATATCATCAGTACTCCTTAGTAGTGCATGAGTCCCTCCCTTTCCTATGATTGACTCATATCTCATTAGAGACCATGATTCAAGAACAATGTATGTCTTTAATTTCATTTTCATTGAGTTACGTAGAGATGCACGAATCACTAATTTTGGGTCCAGACACAACCACGAAATCTTCTTATTTTCTTTTATTCAATTGTGTATAAATCAAATCTATATAGAGTGTTTCATTAAGATATATGATTTGGTCCTTATACTATTTTTTATGTCTTATGATTTTCCGTTTTCTCAGAATGTGTACAAAATTCCCCAATCTTCACGCCAAAATCCATTAGCATGAAGAATAATTGTTTATAGAACTACATATAACTTGATTATCATATATTTTTGAGATATGAAGAGATGCCTGTATCTCCAATCTTGGGCCCAATGATGATTAAAAAACCATTTAATTTTTGTATAAGAATCAGTTCTGCGTAAGAAATGTTTTAAGAACTATGTATGAATTGATTCTTTACCCAAAAAGAAATATAGTGACACTTGGGGTTTATCCATTAATCCATTTACAACATCTCATTCTTTTCACATCATTTCATTATCGTCCTTACCACATTACATTAAACTTCATGGAAATATAAACACCCCCATTCTTCATCTGTGTCAACTTTGTATTAAAAAAACCCTTATAACTCCTTATTTATCACACTGAGAATAGCTCAAGTGATCTTTGGAATTTGATAATGAGGTTCTTAATATAATAAAGGTATTTTAATTATTTATGGGGGTGAAAATGTAACACCCCAGTTAAATAAATAATATGACATTTTTATATTTATCCATATTTGTGAATAAAATATTAATATTACTTTAAAATGTATGCTATGCTCGATGGCGTACCCAACACGCAACAACGAGTTTCTTGGGAATCTTACGTTGCACTCTAATAATAAAATAATATTATTTTAAATTAGTAATTAACGCCTAGCCGTTCTATTGGCAGGAATGAATAGAACTAACTAAAAAATGATTATATATGATTTTAAAATATTTTTCCTTTTTACAATAAATGTTAGAGGATTAAAAATGCAAATGAATCCAATTTTAAGCGTAAACATTCTAATATTCTTTAAAAGGTCGATTCACCGCCTTTTGATGGAGAACCTCTTTTAAATCCATTTTTTTAGAATTTTGTTTTTTATATTTGACAGAATATACTTCTTCTTTAGAATCGGGACATCAAATTTTACTTTGTGTAATTTTTGGTATTTTACCGAAAAAGTTCAATTTTTAATGAATAGTGAAAAATGTTGTATTTTAATTCAAAACCTCTTTTAATCTAATTAATTTATATGATTATATTATCTTTTTAATTGTTTTTAAAGTGAACTTAGAATATATTTTTACCATTTAATCCAATAGTGGTCATTGGAATTAATTTCACTTTGATATCGGACTTAAACTAGTGTCAATCTTTTGATACATTTTGTTTCATAAAAACACGCTATTTGTTTTGACAGCGAGAATTAATTATTAAATTAATTAATTCAACTTATATGTTTTGAATTTTGGTAAAATAGACATCATTTTTGAATTCGGAATATCAAATATAGCTTAGGGTGAACTTTTGGTAATTTTCTGAAAAACTTCAATTTTTGATGAATAGTGAAACCACTAAGTGGTACTTATAAAAACTGATTTTCCGTTTTAATGAAATTTTTACATATTTGTGTTTTGAATTTCAAAAATCCTATATACATGGTTGTCATTGATAAGTAAAATGTGGTTCAATGGAATTAAAATAATTTTTTGGTGAACAGTAACTTATTATGTTTTTAATCGCGATTAGAGGTAATTATTGTAGATTAAGGTAAGAATAATGTTTTAATAAAATGAAATGACCTAGACACATGTCCTACCCTAATTTGATGTGTCATTTCCGACCATGAAAATCCATGGGTCAACTTGGGGACCCCATGGAGCCACATTGGTTGGAAAATGAAATAAATATCTTGTTATTTAATGTTAAAGTAAAAATGACACTAACAGGAAATGTTTTCATAAAACAATTTTTAAATGGGGTAATACAAGTAATATTTTTTTCTTTAAATAATAAATGAAAAGATAAAAAGATTTTATACATCTTAGTAGTTTATTATAATTTTTAGACATTATATAAATTAAATTATTTATGACATCATGATGATGCAGCGATGACCTCATTATTTAACGAATTAAATAAAATGGAAAGATAATTTAATATCTAAGACCTACACATGTCCATAACCTATTATATGGTTGGATTTCTAACCCTTATCACCTTATCCTCGAAACACATCAATGTGGGACCATTAAAATCCGAAACTCATTCTAAAATAATGTAACATTTCCTTACTTTACAAGAGTAACCCTCCTCTCCACATATAAAAGGCCCCCAACTCTACCACCATACCCACACTTCCAAAGCCTTTGGCTCAGCCAAACCCTGCCCATTTTGTCCCTCCACATCCATCTCTAACTCCTTGAAGCCTCACATTGGGCAGAGGACTTCCTAAGGAAGCCTTTGAGCTCAAACCAAAGGGAGTTACCCGATATTAAGGTAATGTCTTCACTTGTGTCCTTTTGTTTTATTTTGCTTCTCCAACCCCCTAAACTATTTTTATTCATTTATTTTGTAACAAATACAGTGTATTAAATATACTAGGATGTTTTTATAAGAAGGATTAAAGATACACTTACACACACCTTCGTCTAATGGTTAAAGAACATATTGTTTCTGTGGTTGGCAATTTTCTGCCTCACGAAACGATGATGGTTCAATATTCTTTTAACACCTTTAAAGGTGGCCATTATGATGTCACTGTATTTTATATATGATATATATGGTATTTATGTTTACTATATGCTTATTTATTTTATATTTAAACCATACCTTTATTCTTTTCATGTTGTGTAAATGGGATAATTTCATATGAGGAAGTGTGGAATACAGCCCCCTGATGTGATGTGACTCGTACATGCAATACATGGAACATATAAAGAATGAATTTAATGATAATATGTGACCTATACAAATATATATTATACTGGAATTATTATATATATATATATCATTTATTTTCAATTCCGTTCATATGAAAAAGAAAAAATGAAAGTAGCGTTCATGGGTACATACGGTGTACCATCTCCATGAATGGTGCTTTTGGTTTTATCTCCAAATGATATGGAATATTATAAAATGAATATGTAATGGATATATATGATATTTTAATAATTAATACTATTCTGGAAATTATTTACTTATAACTACATGGACAATAATTTTTCAAACAAGTTCATTTTTGACTCATGTACCAAACATCGGCAAAAACGTCTGATATGAACTAAAATTATTATACAATTATTATAACATTATAATATGTGATATGAACTGAATAATAATCATTAAAGTAGGTCCTTAGGAAATTATAAATTGACAGAAGTTTATTATTCAGGAATATAAAGAAACGATCAAGACAAGTTGGATTTGAGGTAAGGGATCCAACTCCTCTCTTTCTTTTAAAGTACACTCTTTTATGTCATTCCTTTTAATGCTCATCTTTCTTGTTATTGGGATATTATTTTATATTAATCTTACTGTAATTTTTATGTTCATATGATGAGATACCCTATTCTCTCTCATCAATCCATTTTGGAAGTTTTAAGTGGCGTTGTTAGGTTGTCGAGTTTTCGTAAGAGATTTTTCATCTCACTTTTATTCCAATGTGATTTATGCTACATTTGACAAAATTTCAATTGAGTGGTGTATGTACTGACCATTATTATATTCTTTGTGTAGTATAATTTGATTTATGGGTATTACCATCTTCATTGTATGACCCTTCTTCCATGGGGTGTACGTTTCGAAAGTTACGCAACTCGGTAAGGGGACCTTTCACCCTCAATTTTTTAAAAGACTTCTTTTGTTATGTCTTTTAATTTACATAATATTTTGTTGGGATATTTTATTTTATATCCTTATGGATGTAAATTTTATGTCCAATTGATGAGATTCCCTTTTTATCTCTCATCAACTCATTTTTTTAATTTTGAAGTGATGTCGTAAGGCTGTCAAATTTTACCAAGGGATCTTTTTAACCCAATTTCGATTTCATTGGGTTCAACATATAGTTATTGAATATGTCATCCTTTTAATATGTGTGAATGTCCCTTTATTGTTTTAAACTTAATATCCACTTATATTGGGTGTATTTATATTTGTCACACATAATTTTGAGATTGATTTATCCTTAATTTAAGGATACCATCTTTATAAGGGATTTCATCACATTTGACATTTCTATTGATACTTCATTATTGTTATGCACCAATTCACTCTTATATGGTGTATACACTGTCTTTTGGAATATTATATCATGAATCCATTTATTTTCATGATATTATAAAGCTCTGACTAAAAGATATTCCTCAATTATTGTATTCAAGTGTCTCTAATTTTGGTAAAACCACTTTAACCAAAATATCGCTGTAAATGTTATAATTATTTGTTCTTAATAATATACATGATTTCAAAATGGATTTAAGGATTTAATTAGTTGGATATTAATGGTTTAAAATTTTAAAACCGTCAAGGTGGAATGGAACACTTTGATTCAAAAATCTCTTTTATTTGGTTTTTGAAAATGGATTGATTAATTTAATATCAAGGAATTACTTATTGTGATTGAAAATGAAATTTTTTTATTGAAATGTTTATATTTTAAATATTTTATGTGTAATGATGGTACTTGGACATTTTACGGGTGGTTACGTGATAAACCATATTACAGGTGGTGCCGTGAATACCTGGATGGGTGGTTACGTTATAACCTCCAATGCATTGGGTATAGAAGTCGGCTGTATGGATAATCCATTAAGTATGTGTGGATGTCGGCCGTATGGCTATTCCATTAAGTGATATGTGTTGAATTCGACCATATGGTTATTCCACTTATGTATGTTTATGTCCCAAGTTACCTTTTTATGTTTTGTGTTCTTTATATGGGTTTTATGGTAATCTTTTGGTTACAAAAGAGTATGTAATGATATTTTAATCAGTGAAGAGTTTTTACTACTTCATAAAGGTGAAGGTATTACTTTGATAATGTATACATGGTTTACTTGATGTTTGAAAAACTAACAGTTTTCATTCTTTGTGTATCCCTTACTGAGCTTTTTATGCTCACCCCAAGTTTTTTTTGAAATTTTTTTCACAAGACTTAATGTGGAATAGGGTCAAGGATGGGATCAAGGGAAAGTAATTCTATCTAAAACATGAAACTAGACATGTTTCTTTTTAAAAGTTTTTATTTTATGGAAATTTAGTCAAAGTGACTACTTTGTAATCATTTGAGATGTAATATTTATGTCCTAATTCTCTAAAACTCTAAACCTGAAAAGATAATCAATGTGAATTATTCATTTAATTCAATATTAAGTAAGGTTTAAGGCGGGGCCTTATAGTTGGTATCAGAGGTCGGTTTAGATAACATTAGAGGTTAGGGTATCCTTTAAGCATAAGTGACATTACCATAATGGTTAGGATTTTAGAAAGAGTCATAGTTTTAGATAATGTGAATGAGTAAGTATATCTTAGTGTTTACCTACCTCATTAGTACATGATGGTTATGTTGATATACTCACACTGAAATTTCTGTTTTTAGTGAATGGATGGATCTAGAAGGCACCAAAGTGACAATAGGTTTGAAGTACGCTGTGGTGGTTCTCTGATTATGAGACTGGATGAAATGGGGTATTCAATGAGGAAACTCATGGTTGTTCTAAACCAACTATCAAGGAGTCATGGTCAACCACTTGAACCTTGGTATGTTCTCTAATGCATCGTGTATTAGATGACCAATCGATGAGGAAGTTCATGTAATAATTATAATGGTAACCATTAGTGCTTATATGATCCTTACTTTTGAGGTAATTATGGGTTATTATATGTTATTATGGAAAATGAAATGCATGAGATAATCATGAGGTTAAAATTTGTTATGAATATTTTTGAAGATTTTATCTCATTTTGGGGTATGTTTTTAGAATTATATAGTTTTTGAAAAAGGACAACACGCAAACCGTGTGACAACCCATCGCGTCAGACAAAGCTGTGGGAATCGAACCCACAACCAAAGTGCGACTGGTATTTATCGCCTACCACTGGACTACGTGAAGTCCCTGTTTAGTTTGACTGATTCTTTTTAGTTAGGTGATTTTATGAATTAAGAGTAAGTTGATTTTGGGTTGTCTATGGAAATTTATTAACCTATCTTGGAGTATATGTGATTAGGTTAATTACTTTTCAATACGAGACTTTAGGAGCAACTGATGTTGTTTGGAGATAAATGTTACGATTTAACATAGAAGACTATGTGACTAAATCCTTCAAATATTTGGGTTTAAATCTTAGTTTGGTTTACTTTGATGAATTTTATGGAAAAATTGTTTATCCAATGGTCCTCGTTGAACATTCGGTTTTGTTGGAAAAATTTTGGAGATTAAGAATAGATTTTCTTTTTATAAAGGGTTGTCCTTTTCTGGATTATCTGATCCTGTACTATCCTTTTTGTTCTTGTTTTTGGTTAGATTCTAAAGACATGGGGAGTATATAGTTCTCTTTTGTGGATTAGGTGATTCTCTAGAAGTTGATTATAGTACTCTAAATGTGAACAAGTCTTCCTAAATACTCGTCTTTTGGAGAAAATATGAGTTTGTGTAAGGAATCTAATAAAAGTTTAAAGTAAACATGATAAGTGATTATGTTTCCTTATGAATAAATTCCTCAATAAAAAGTAACTTAAAACAAAAATTTTGTCTACTAACTTTTCCTACTGGGGAATCGAATACCGTTTAACCCATCACAAGATTGTGATATTCTTATGGTTAACTTTATCCTAAACATGTTTTCTATTACTCTCCATCAGAACATGACCCTATGTTTTCTCCTCTGTGTCCATGTTTTCCTACATGGAATCCTATTATGGGTTAACTCGGGTGACCTCTGTACTTATCTTTCTTTATTTTAAAGTGATTGTTTTACCGACTATTGTTCCGATGTAGGACTTTCAAGGATGTTTCCAAGCTCAATTTTAAAATTGTGAGGACGCAATTCCCAAAAGTGGGGACAGATGTAACACCCCAGGTAAATAAAGAATATTACATTTTTATATTTATCCATATTTTTGAATAAAATATTAATATTACTTTAAAGGGGACTCTATGATCGATGGCGTACCCAACATGCAACAATGAGTTTCTTGGGAATCTTACGTTACACTCTAATAATAAAATAATATTATTTTAAATAGTAGTTAACGCCTAGCCGTTGTAATGGTGGGAATGATCAAAACTTACTACAAAATGATTGTATATGTTTGTAAAATATTTTTACTTTTTACAATAAATGTTAGAGGATTAAAAATTCAAATCAACCCAATTTTAAGCGTAAACATTCTAATATTATTTAAAAGGTCGAATAACTGCCTTTTGCGGGTGAACCTATTTTAAATCCACTTTTTGACAATTTTATGTGTTATATTTGAAAAAATACAATTCTTCTTTAGAATCGGGACATCATATTTTACTTTGTGAAAATTTTTGGTATTTTTCTGAAAAAGTTCAATTTTTAATGAATAGTGAAAAATGTTGTATTTTAATTCAAACACTCTTTTAATATAATTTATTTATATGTTTAGATTATCTTTTTGTTTGGTTTTAAAGTGAAATTAGAATATATTTTTACCATTTAATCCAATAGTGTTTGTTGGAATTAATTTTACTTTGAAATCGGACTTAAACTAGTGTCAATATTTGGATACATTTTGTTTCATAAAAACACGCTATTTGTTTTGAAAGCAGGAATTAATTATTATATTATTTAATGAAACTTATATGTTTTGAATTTTGGTAAAATAGACATCATTTTTGAATTCGTAATATCAAATATATCTTAGGGTGAACTATTGGTAATTTTCTGAAAAACATCAATTTTTGATGAATAGTGAAACCACTATGTGGTACTTATAAAAACTGATTTTCCGTTTAAATGAAATTTTTCCATCATTGTGTTTTGAATTTCAAAAATCCGACATACATGCTTGTCATTAAGAAGTAAAATGTGGTTCAATGGGATTAAAATAATTTTTTTGGTGAATAGTAACTTATTAAGTTTTTAATCGCGATTAGTGGTAATTAGTGTAGTTTAAGGTAAGAATAATGTTTTAATAAAATGAAATGACCTAGAAACATGTCCTAACCTCATTGTATGTGTCATGGCCGACCAAGAAAATCCATGTGTCAACTTTGGGTCCCCATGGTGCCACTTCTGTTGGAAAATGACATAAATATCTTGTTATTTAATGTTAAAGTAAAAATGACACAAACATGAAATGTTTTACTAAAACAATTTTTACATAGGGTTATACAAGTCAGATTTTTTACTATAAATAATCAATGAAAATATAAAAAGATTTTCTACATCATAGTATTTTTTTTATAATTTTTAGACATTAAATAAATTAAATTATTTATGACATCATGATGATGCAGTGATGACCTCATTATTTAACGATTTAAATAAAATGGAAAGATAATGTAATATCTAAGTCCTAAACATGTCCAAAAACTATTGGATGGGTAGATTTAGAACCCTTATCACCTTATCCTCGATACACATCAATGTCGGACCATTAAAATCCGAAACTCATTCTAAAATAATGTAACATTTCCTTACATTCCAAGAGTGCCCCTCCTCTCCACTTATAAAAGGCCCCCACCTCTACCTCCTTACCCACAATTCTAAAGCCTTTGGCTCGGACAACCCCTGCCCATTTTTTCTCTCCACATCCATCTATAACTTCTCGCAGCCTTACATTGGATAGTAGTCTTCCCATGGAATCCTTTGAGCTCAAACCAAAGGGAGTTACCCGATTTTAAGGTAATGTCTTCACTTGTGTCCTTTTGTTTTATTTTGATTCTCCAACCCCCTAAACTCATTTTATTCATTTCTATTGTAACAACTACAGTATCTTAAATATACTAGGATGTCGTTATAAGAATTATTCGATCTACAATTACACAAACCTTCGTCTAATGGTTAAAGAACATACTGTTTATGTGGTTGGCGATTTTCTGCCTCACGAAACGATGATTGTTCAATATTCTTTTAACACCTTTAAAGGTGGACATTATGATGACACTGTATTTTATATATGATATATATGGTATTTATGTTTACTATATGCTTATGTATTTTATATTTAAACCATACCTTTATTCTTTTCATGTTGTGTACATGGGATAATTTCATATGAGGAAGTGTGGACTACCGCCCCCTCAAGTGATGTGACTCGTACATGCAATACATGGAACATATAAAGAATGAAATTAATGATCATATGTTACCTATATAACATATATATTATAATGGAATTATAATATATATATATATATATCATTTATTTTTAATTCCGTTAATATGAAAAATAATAAATGAAAGTAGCGTTCATGCGCATGTACAGCCTACCGTCTCCATGAACGGTGCTTTTTTTTATCTCCAAATGTTATGGATGTAACAGCCCGAGATTTTAAGAAAAATATTATTTTAAATTGTATTAATGTCTTGTGTTGTACGCTACACCAAAAGGATCTTTCACAACACACATCCTTGGCTTGCCTTGCATTACACGCAATCACAACCTTCCTCGATAGCGTGTGTAGTACGCAATACTGAGTTTCACTAAAAAACGATATGCTATTAAAATATTATTAAAACTAGCTGTTATAAATAGTAATAACCACTTTTTGAAATTTTGTAAATTTATTTTTTAAAATGGACTTCATTTTTGTATTCGGAATATCGAAATTATCATAGGGTGAAATTTTGGTAATTTTCGGATAACTTTCATATTTTGATGAATAGTTAAAATTACTATATTTTAGTTAAAAACAACTTTTTCAATTGAAATAATTAATAGTGATAAATTATTAATTTGAGTGGTTTTAAAGTATATTTAGAATATATTTTTGCAATTTAATAGAATGTTGGTCATTGGATGTAATTTCACATTTAAACCAGACATAAACAAGTGTCAATCTTTTGATAGATATCGTTTCTTAAAAGCATGCTATTTGTTTTATCAGCGGGATTTAATTATAAAATTAATTAATTGAACTTATATGTTATGAATTTGGTAAAATAAACTTCATTTTTGAATTCGGAATATGAAATATAGCTTAGGATGAAATTTTGGCATTGTTCTGAAAAACATCAATTTTTGATGAATAGTGAAACTACTAAGTGGTAGTTAAAAAAACTGAATTTTTCATAAAACTTAATTTTACCGCTTTTGTGAATGGAATTTCAAAAATCCGAGAGTCACGGTTGATGTCAGTAAGTAAAATGTTGTTCAATGAGATGAAAATAATTTTTGGTGAATAGTAACTTTTTACTTTTATTTACAACGGTTAAAAGTAAATATGGTAATTAAGGGTAAGAATGTTATTAATATTACCCTAACACATGTCCTAATTCTATTGGAAAAGTGTATCTCGACCAAAAAAAACCTTAAGTGTAAAATATTATCATTTATGCCCACTTGGATTAGATTAGGACATTTATTATTATTTAATTCAAAGAAGAGTTAAAAGAGATAAAATCAAAGTTTATATAATAAAACATTTTTAATATGGGGTTATACATAAGATAAATTCGACTATAAATATTCATTAGAAAGCTAAAAAGATTTCCTACATAATGGTATTTAATTTCAATTTTTAGACATCAAATAATTTAATTTATTTATGACACAAAAATGATGCAGTAATTATCTTATTAATGAAATATTGACATAATTGATGTTATAAACACCAAAATAAATGTAATTTGATACTTTTTATGAATTCCACAAATTTTATAGGCTGATATGATATATTAGTGTTGATTTAATCAACTTGGTTCGAACATATAATTTTGTTATGACTTTCCTAAAAATCATATATCAAATAGTGTCAAAATTGACACAAAATAGTTTTCAAATCAAATATTATATTACTAATTGTTATTTTATTCCTAAAAATCTAAGGTTCGGACAAATAACTTAGATAAGAATATATATATTAATAATAAACAATTTTGGGATCGTTTGGCATGTTATAGTAAGTGTATTAACCATATAGTGATAGAAAACAAAAAGACACGGTAAAAGTTAAATTATTTAACTTAGAGTTAAATCTAATTGATAAGGTTAAAACAATACCCTAAACTTGTCTAAATCCTATTGGTTGATAGGATTTCGACCCATCCCCACTTTAGCTTCGAAATAAGACCCTTTGGAACCATTATAAACCGATTTTGACTTTAATATAAAATAATATTTTGAGATATTTTTAAGGTGCCCCTCTCCTCCCTTATAAAGGGGCACCTCCTCCCCCTCCTCCTCACACCAATTTGATCACTCAAGCTCCGCCAAACCCTGCCAAAATCCCTTCTCCACTTCCCTAGAATTATCCTAGAGGTCCTGGTCTTCTTCAAAGACCAATCATAGTTCCCTAAGTGGAGGATTCAAAGAGGCGTTTCAAAGAAGAGGTAATATCCATTACCGATCTTTTCAATTTCTTTCTTCTTCAACTTCTTCTTCTTTAGTTGTTTCATGATAAAGTAATAACATCAGTATTAATTACATACTGATATGTTATTATAAATATGAAACAACCCTAATTCACCTTCTATCCAACCTATGGAAAAATGAAATCACCGCGCGTGCGTACGTACGGAATACCGTCTCCACACCGTGGTGTAATCTATTTTCCACCATCACCTTACAAGGATGGGTATAATGGTGTAATGAGTAACTATATATGATTATTATAAATTGATATTGATACTGAAATAGTATACATACAATTTAACACAATTCCGCAACCATGGGAACGATATCATCGCTCGTGCGTACGTACGGACTACCGTCTCCACGACGCGATGAGATTCATTCTCCACATTAACCATTCATGAATGATTATAAAGTATATATAATAAGTACTAATGAAATATATGACATAACAATGATACTGTATTTATGTATATTTGTATGTATGTCATCAACATGATTCCATTCAATTCAATAAGGAAACGAAAACAGCGTTCATGCGTACGTACGGACTACCGTCTCCATGAACGGTGTATTTCATTCCATTTATAAATATATATTATATATAAATCATGTTTTACATTCTGGATATAAGTAATCATGATCCAAGTAATCATATTAATAATTACAAGTTAAAAACACGAACAACAAATGAGACGATTTTACCCAAAACGCTACTTTAACATTAATTTACAAAAGAACGAGTAATACAAAGTCATAAGTGGACCATATTTGATATAATAACAATGAATATGATTCTGGAATAAGTCAATAACATGATTTAAATCATTATACAGGAGTTTCGGACACGTACGATGCAAGTCGGACCTAAGGTAAGGGGAAATATCAAAATCTCATTTTTAACCGAGATTGTTTATACTTGGTATTTACTGGGGTGTATTTTATCATCCACATCCATGTTCCCTCAATAAGTAATATTGTTTCCATCCACATACAATAGTTTAAATCCAATTTTACCCTTCGGTGAGTTTTTACTAAAGAATATGAAATGAATCTTTTGTCGTTTTTTTATATGAGGTACTTTTTGACTTTTCTGAAAAAAGTACGAAGAATGTTTTTTATCAACTTATACTGCATGAATGGGTTTTTAAAAAATTATTTCCAAGAATCTTCCTTTACAAGTTTTCAAGTTTATTTAAAATAAACCTCTTTTAGTTTAAAATTGTATGACATGTTAAGAAGGAAAAATTGTTTTTGAAGAAGAAAGGATATTTTACTTAAGAATGGAGTTCAAGTGTTTTATCAAAATTATTTTCCATCTAAGATAAAAGGGTTCTATTTTTATCCCTATTATTACATTGATTTGATTAAGTTGTGATGGAATTAGTTTTATGAATTCCTTTATCTTATATGAATTGTTTTATGATGTCATGTTGTTTAAGAATCCCATTTTTACTACATGGGTTATGCAATGATGTATGATTAATGATTTTGTGGAACACATTAGAATGGTATCATTATGAGATCGGTGGGACCTATATCTCCCTCCAATGCATTGGGTAAAGATTTTATATCTCATGAGATAGACATGGCTGAAATGGTAGGTTATACCGGTTCAGTGAAACAGGACTGAAACGAGGGTTACTCGATTCAGAAAGGGACTTTGTCCACTAAGATAGTCTTGGCAATGATTCTTGACTAACAAGAAACGATTCTCTATGATTATGTGTGTATGCCACAATGTTTCATGTTTTAAGTTGTGATTATTGGGATTACATTTCACTTCTATGATTTATCCCATGTAATGATATTAAGAGCTCTTTTGCAGGTTAAGATTTCCAAAAGCTATGTTCTTATGTGTATGATGTGATTGATATTTCTTTTGTTTACCCTTACTGAGCATTTGAGCTCACCCTTTTATGTTTTCTTTTCCCAGGATATAAAGAACGGTTTTAGGTAAGGAAACAAAAAGGGGAGAATCATTATGAGAGATGTTCAAAGATCTTTCAACATGATAAGAAGTTTATACTCCAAGTTTCCAAAGACACTAAACTATTACGGTCCTTGTGTGTGTGTTATTGTTATGTACTAAGTATTCCACAAAAGTAATGTAATGTACATGTACGTCAAGCTTCGGGTCTCTACAGTTGGTATCAGAGAAAAAAGGTCTAGTCAACCTTTGGAAACTAGGACGTGGGAACGCTAGTGAGATCCCTAGAGATATTTCTAAGGTATGTCTAGGGATATCCCTAAGGATAATTATACGTATAGGATATAGTCCTAGAACTATAGTAACGATATTAGATTAAACCAAAGATGTTAGATATTGAAGTTACTCCCCCTTTATTATGATTTTTGCCTCTCACACTATTCTTTTTTGGGTTTTAGAAAATGGCTGGAAACAAGATGATTCACAATAATGGAGGATATGATGGACAATGGAATGATATTCTTCATGAGCAACCAAATGAAATGGGATTTGGAAGTCCAAACATCATTATTATGCCGAATCATCAATCTCATAATATGATCAATAATGTAAAATTTGGTAAGTTTCCGGACTCGGCTAGTAAGAGAAAGATGGAGTTTCATGATGATCATAGAGGAAAGAAAGTTCAATTTCCCCTATGTAAATCATGTGGGAAGAGTCATCACGGAGAATGTTTCAAAGGGGTTGGAAGATGCTTTGGGTGTGGAAAAGAAGGACACAATGCGAGTAAGTGCAAAGGAAAAGGTTAAGTTTACACCAGGGATGGGGATAATGGTATTGCTACGACATCAACAATGGTTAAATGCTTTAAATGTGGAATGTACAGGCATTATGAAAACCAATTCCCTAAGGGAAAGTCTCATGAAGAGAATCAGTATGGTCGTATGGGATGTATTTATGTTGATGATGATGAAGAGACTACAAATGATATTTGAGATGAAAGAATTGTTGAATCTCGGTCAATGGTTTAAGAATGTAGTGGAATGATTACATGTTTATCATGTGTAATTTTGTATAAGTAATCTCATGGAATAAAGAGACATCTAAGGATTGTTACACTGTTGTCTATCCTTAAGTTTTGAAAGTGTATGATGAATGGTACTAGTAACCATGAAAGGTTTTTCAGATACTTTTGGAAAGTAGATGATATTTGCATAATGAAAGGATAAGAAGATAATGAGATGTTTGATTGTTTTCATGAGCTCATGATTGATATAAGGACTAAGTGATATAATGGTTAGAGTATATAGAATTTTGAGGATTTTGGTATGTGGAAAGTGCAAACTTTTAACTGTATTCATGTTTTTACTATGGTTCAATGGGTATTCAAGAGAATACATGATTAAGGCCTTTAAATGTTTGGAATGTGACCAACAAGACATATCTTATGATATATGGGGATCAACGACAGTATTAAATCTCTGGTAATCGTTTTCACTATATTATGAGATTGGACTGCAGTATTATGGATAAGCCTAAAGATTAGAATGGATTATGTTGGTCATAAGTTAGTATTGTTTAAGGATAGAATATTTTCGATATTATTGATGGGATGTTATAGTAATGCAATTTTAGAAAAAGGACAACCTGCAGGACGGGCGACAGCCCATCGCGTCGGACAAGGCTGTGGGAATCGAACCCACAACCGAAGTGCGACTAGCCTTTATCGCCTACCACTGGCCTACAGGAAGTCCCTGTTTAGTAGAAACTAGTTTTATTTTATTAAGCAGTACGATATATGAAGTATAAGTCCATTTTAGGAACCATATATGATTAATCTCACTATAGATAGACTTATGTATTTTTTGATAACTTTTCTAACATTTTGTTTGAGACAGATGGAATGACCCATCATTCTATCACATGATCTGCTAACACATTATGAATGAAAAATTCAACCTCATTTATTTAAGAGATGAAGGGGAAATTGTCCAAAGAATGACAAACGGTGAGACTATACCAAAATCACAAAAGTATTTCTTCTAATTCCAATTCCATCAACTTTAGGGAAATGATCTTGAAAACCAAAAATGTTGTCCTAGTGATCTTATATCTAATGAATCAGATGGTACCTTAGATCATCACAAATCTATGGATTTATGATTGTTGGATATTTCATATCCTTGTTCTCTACCACTCTCCATCAGAACTTGATGGTTAGATTTTTCTTCCATATGATGAGTTAATTTGGGTAACCGTTACGTTTCATACTTTTGTTTTTTTAAAGATTGGTTTTGGTATTCCTTTTTATGGTGTGTGTTTCTATTAAATAAACTTTCTAATAGTAAACCATTTATAACCCCAACGAATTTCGAGGGCGAAATTCATTTTAAGGGGGGTAGAATGTAACAGCCCGAGATTTTAAGAAAAATATTCTTTTTAATTTTATTAATGTCTTGTGTTGTACGCTACACCAAAAGGAGTTTTCACAACACACATCCTTGACTTTCCTTGCATTACACGCAATCGCAACCTTCCTCGATAGCGTGTGTAGTACGAAATACTGAGTTTCACTAAACAACGATCTTCTATTAAAAATATTATTAAAACTAGCCGTTATGAATAGTAATAACCACTTTTTGAAAATTTGTAAATTTATTTTTAAAAATGGACTTCATTTTTGGATTCGGAATATCGAAATTAGCTTAGGGTGAAATTTTGGAAATTTTCAGATAACTTTCATATTTTGATGAATAGTGAAAATTACTATATTTTAGTTGAAAACAACTTTTTCAATCGAAATAATTAATAGTGATAAAGTATTAATTTGAGTGGTTTTAAAGTATATTTAGAATATATTTTTACAATTTAATACAATGTTGGTAATTGGATGTAATTTCACATTTAAACCAGACATAAACAAGTGTCAATCTTTTGATTGATATTGTTTCTTAAAAACACGCTATTTGTTTTAACAGCATGATTTAATTATAAAATTAATTAATGCAACTACTATGTTTTGAATTTGTTAAAATAGACTTCATTTTCGAATTCGGAATATGAAATATAGCTTAGGATGAAATTTTGGCATTGTTCTGAAAAACATCAATTTTTTTTGAATAGTGAAACTACTAAGTGGTAGTTAAAAAAACTGAATTTTTCATAAAACTTAATTTTACCGCTTTTGTGAATGGAATTTCAAAAATCTGAGAGACATGGTTTATTTCAGTAAGTAAAATGTGGTTCAATGAGATGAAAATAATTTTTGGTGAATAGTAACTTTTTACTTTTATTTACCACGGTTAAAAGTAAATACGGTAATTAAGGGTAAGAATGTTATTAATATTACCCTAAAACATGTCCTAATTCTATTGGACAAGTGTATCTAGACCAAAAACAACCTTAAGTGTAAAATATTATCATTTAGGCCCACTTGGATTAGATTAGGACATTTATTATTATTTAATTCAAAGAAGAGTTAAAAGAGCTAAAATCAATGTTTATTTAATAAAACATTTTTAATATGGGGTTATACATAAGATAAATTCGACTATAAATATTCATTAGAAAGATAACAATATTCCCTACATAATGGTATTTAATTTGTAATTTTTGGACATCAAATAATTTAATTTATTTATGACACAAAGATGATTCAGTAATTATCTTATTAATGAAATATTGACATAATTGATGTTATAAACACCAAAATAAATGTAATTTGAGACTTTTTATGAATTACACTAATTTTAAAGGTTACTATGATATATTGGTGTTGATTTAATCAACTTGGTTCGAACATATAATTCTGTTATGACTTTCACAAAAATCATATATCAAATAGTGTGAAAATTGACACAAAATAGTTTTTAAATCAAATATTATATTACTAATTGTTATTGTGTTCCTAAAAATCTACGGTTCGGCCAAATAACATAGATAAGGATATATATATTAATAATAAACAATGTTGGGTTCTTTTGGCATGTTATAGTAAGTGTATTAACCATATAGTGACAGAAAACAAAAAGACACGGTAAAAGTTAAATTATTTAACTTAGAGTTAAATATAATTGATAAGGTTAAAATAAAACCCTAAACTTGTCTAAATCCTATTGGATGATAGGATTTCGACCCATCCCCACTTTAGCTTCGAAATAAGACCCTTTGGAACCATTATATCCCGATTTTGACTTTAATATAAAATAATATTTTGAGATATTCCTAAGGTGCCCCTCTCCTCCCTTATAAAGGGGCACCTCCTTCCCCTCCTCCTCACACCAATTTGAGCACTCAAGCTCGTCCAACCCCTGACAAAATCCCTTCTCCACTTCCCTAGAATAATCCTAGAGGTCCTGGTCTTATTCAAAGACCAATCATAGTTCCCTTAGTGGAGGATTCAAAGAGGCGTTTCAAAGAAGAGGTAATATCCATTACCGATCTTTTCAATTTCTTTCTTTTCAACTTCTTCTTATTTAGTTGTTTAATGATAAAGTAAAAACCTAAGTATTACATATATAATGATATGTTATTATAAATATGAAACAACCCTAATTCACTTTCTATCCATCCTACGAAAAAATGAAATCATCGCGCGTGCGTACGTACGGAATACCGTCTCCACGCCGTGGTGTAATCTATTTTCCACCATCACTTTACAAGGATGGGTATAATGGTGTAATGAGTAACTATATATGATTATTATAAAGTGATATTGATACTGATATAGTATACATACAATTTAACACAATTCCACGACCATGGGAACGATATCATCGCTCGTGCGTACGTACGGACTACCGTCTCCACGACGCGATGAGATTCATTCTCCACATTAACAATTCATGAATGATTATAAAGTATATATAATAAGTAATAATGAAATATATGACATAATAATGATACTGGATTTATGTATACGTACGGACTACAGTCTCCATGAACGGTGTATTTCATTCCATTTATAAATATATATTATATATAAATCATGTTTTACATTCTGGATATAAGTAATCATGATCCAAGTAATCATATTAATAATTACAAGTTAAAAACATGAACAACAAATGAGACGATTTTTCCCAAAACGCTACTTTAACATGAATTTACAAAAGAACGGGTAATATAAAGTCATAAGTGGACCATATATGATATAATAACAATTAATATGATTCTTTAATAAGTCAATAACATGATTTAAATCATTATACAGGAGGTTCGGACACATACAAAGCAAGTCGGACCTATGGTAAGGGGAAATATCACAATCTCATTTTTATCCGAGATTGTTTATACTTTGGTATTTACCAGGGTGTATTTTATCATCCACATCCATGTTCTCTCAATATGTAATATTGTTTTCATCCACTTACAATAGTTAAAATCCAATTTTACCCATCGGTGAGTTTTTAGTAAAGAATATGAAATGAATCTTTTGTCGTTTTTTTTATACGATGTACTTTTTGACTTTTCTGAAAAAAGTACGAAGAATGTTTTTTTAACTTATATGGCATGAATGGATTTTTAAAACATTATTTCTAAGAAGCTTCCTTTACAAGTTTTCAATTTTATTTTAAATCATCCTCTTTTAGCTTAAAATTGTATGACATGTTAAGAAGGAAAAAATGTTTTTGAAGAAGAAAGGATATTTTCCTCAAGAATGGAGTTCAAGTGTTTTATCAAAATTATTTTCCATCTATGATAATAAAGTGTTATGTTTTTATCCCTATTATTACATTGATTTGATTATGTTGTGATGGAATTATTTTTATGAATTCCATTATCTTATATGAATTTTTTTATGATGTCATGTTGTTTAAGAATCCCATTTTTACTACATGGGTTATGCAATGATGTATGATTTATGATTTTGTGGCACACATAAGAATGATATCATTATGAGATGGGTGGGACCTATATCTCCCTCCAATGCATTGGGTAAAGATTTTATATCTCATGAGATAGACATGGCTGAAATGGTAGGTTATCCCGATTCAGTGAAACAGGACTGAAACGAGGGTTACTCGATTCAGAAAGGGAATTTGTCCACTAAGATAGTCTTGGCAATGATTCTTGACTAACAATAAATGATTCTCTATGATTATTTGTGTATGCAACAAAGTTTCATGTTTTAAGTTGTGATTATTGGGATTGAATTTCACTTCTATGATTTAACCCATGTAATGATATTATGAGCTCTTTTGCAGGTTAAGATTTCCAAAAGCTATGTTCTTATGTGTATGATGTGATTGTTATTTATTTTGTTTACCCTTACTGAGCATTTGAGCTCACCCTTTTATGTTTTCTTTTACCAGGATATAAAGAAAGGTTTTAGGTAAGGAAACAAAAAGGGTAGAATCATTATGAGAGATGTTCAAAGATCTTTGAACATTATAAGAATTTTATACTCCGAGTTTCCAAAGACACTAAACTATTACGGTCCTTGTGTGTGTGTTATTGTTATGTACTAAGTATTCCACAAAAGTAATGTAATGTCCATGCACGTCAAGCTTCGGGTCTCTACAATGGAATAGTTAAAATGAATATGTACTGGATATATATGATAATTTAATCATTAATACTATTCTTGAAATTATTTACTTATAACTACATGGACAATAATTTTTCAAACAAGTTCATTTTTGACTCATGTACCAAACATCGGCAAAAATGTCTGATATGAACTAACATTATTATAAAATTATTATAACAGTATAATATGTGATATTAACTGAATAATAATCTTTAAAGTTGGTCCTTAGGAAATTATAAATTGACCAAAGTTTATTATTCAGCAATATAAAGAAATGAACAAGACAAGTTGGACTTGAGGTAAGGGATCTGACTCCTCTCTTTCTTTTAAAGTACACTCTTTTATGTCATTCCCTTTAAAGCTAATATTTATTGTTAATGGGATATTATTTTATATTACTCATACTGTAATTTTTATGTTTATATTATGAGAGACCCTATTCTCTCTCATCAATCCATTTTGGATGTTTTCAGTGGCGCTGTTATGCTGCCGAGTTTTCGTAAGGGATTTTTCATCTCACTTTTATTCCCGTGAGATTTATGCTACATTTGCCACAATTTACTTTGATTAGTGTACGTACTGCACATTATTATACGCTTTGTGTAGTATAATTTCATATATGGGTACTCACATCTTCATTGTATGACCCTTCTTCCATGGGGTGTACATTTCGAAAGATACCCAACTAGGTAAGGGGACCATTCACCTTCCACTTTTTAAAAGAGATCTTTTGTTATGTCATTTAATTCACATACTATTATGTTGGGATATGTTCTATTATATACTTATTGATTTAAAGTTTCTGACCAAGTGATGATATTATCTTTTTATCTCTCATCAACTCATTTTCTGAATTTTGTAGTGATGCCATTAGGCTGTCGAATTTTACCAAGGGAACTTTTTAATCCAATTTCGATTTATTTGGGTTCAACATGTAGTTATTTAATATTTCATCCTTTGAATATTTTTGAATGACCTTTTATTGTTTTACACTTAATATCCACTTATATTGGGTGTATTTATATTTGTCACACATAATTTTGAGATTGATTTATCCTTAATTTAAGGATACCTTCTTTATAAGGGATTTCATCACATTTGACATTTCTATTGAGACTTCATTTTTTGATGAACCAATTCACTCTTATATGGTGTATAAACTATCCTTTGGAATATTATATCATGAATCCATTTATTCTCATGATATTATAAAGATCTTACTAAATGTTATTCCTCAATTATTGTATTCAAGTGTCTCTAATTTTGGTAAAACCCCTTTAACCAAAATATCTCTTTAAATGTTTTAATTATTTGTTATTATTAATATCCATGTTTTCAAAATGGTTTTAAGGATTTATATATTTGGATATTAATGGTTTAATATTTTAAAATCTTCAAGGTGGTATGGGAAACTTTGATTCAAAAATCTCTTTTAATTGGTTTTTGAAAATGGATTGATTAATTCAATATCATGGAATTACTTACTGTGATTGCAAATGAAATGTTGTTATTAAAATGTTTATATTTTCAATATTTTATGTGTAATGATGGTACTTGAACATTTTATGGGTGGTTACGTGATAAACCATATGACGGGTGTTGCCGTGAATACCAGGACGGGTGGTTACGTTATAACCTCCAATGCATTGGGTATGGAAGTCGGCCGTATGGCTATTCCATTAAGTATGTGTGGAAGTTGGTCGTATGGCTATTCCATTAAGTGATATGTGTGGAAGTAGACCATATGGATATTCCACTTAATTATGTTTATGTACCATGTTAACTTCATATATTATGTGTTCTTTATATGGGTTTTATGGTAATCATTTGGTTACAAAAGGCTAAGTAATGATATTTTAATCAGTGAAGAGTTTTTACTACTTCATAAAGGTGAATGTATTACTTTGATAAAGTATACATGGTTTACATGATGTTTGAAAAACAAACAGTTTTCATTCTTAGTGTATCCCTTACTAAGCTCTTTATGCTCACCTCAAGTTTTTTTTGAAATGGTTTTCAGAGGACTTAATGTGGAATTGGGTCAAGGATGGGATCAAGGGAATGTCATGCTATCTAAAACATGGAACTACACATGTTTCTTTTTAAGTGTTCTTATTTTATTGAAATTTAATAGAAGTGACTAATTTGTAATATTTTGAGATGTAATAGTTATGTCCTAATTCTTCTAAAACTCTAAACCTAAAAAGATCCTCAATGTGAATTATTCATTTAATTCAATATTAAGTAAGGTTTAAGGCCATGGCCTTATAGAAAATGTCCTCATAGCATGACTACAAACTGCATATTACCATATTCGTTCAGAGGAAACAAATGAAGTAACCATTTTACATATGAGTTTGATATAAGTAATGTACATAAAATAATGGTCAATAATTATTCAATCATTTCCCATGAGCATTAATAAAAACCCTCGTTCATATCCTACACTCATAATCTTGAATATTCTCAAATTTTTATAATCTTTCATACAGTTTCTAGTAACATTGTTTCTAATAGCTGAGACCTCTTTTCTTGACTATGAAACATGTTCCCTTAGGTGGCGTTACATTAGTTTCCTACAGAATAGGATTTTCAGTCAAAAGATTCAACTAATTGTTTATGTAGCATACGTACTACTTGGATATGCATAATATATCCCCCATAACGGGTTTTTCATGTAATGAAAACATCATTATTGGTTATATTATCCTTGATCTCTTCAAACATTAATAACAATATATAAGAATATATATTTTAAAATAACCATTCGAGTATACTTGTCCCATTATCATTCTCACATTTTGAAAGTCTTCAATACCATGGTTTACACTTTTCCTTCACCATGTGTTCTATGCACACAGAAATAACCCTGAAATTACTTGGACAAATTTTATTTATTATTTCCATTTTTGGTTCTATTTATATGACCTAAAACTACAGACATCATATCTTTTATGTTTGGATCAGAACTTTATAAAAGTCTTATTCCTCTAATTCATTGGATATCTTGATTTGAAATACCCTTTCTATATTCAAGTACCTTTCTGCATAAATCAAAAAATATTCATTGAAAAATCAGAATCTTCATAAACATTCATCAATATTTATCAATATAATTTCAAACATCTGAGAGATCTTTTTTCCTGACAATGCAAGATGTGCGCTTAGGCAAACATGCATAGGTTTCTTACAAAACAGTCCTATCAGTCAAAAGATTACACTATTTGGCTATGTAACATATTCCCCAATTGGCACTGCATAATACATACCCCATTACGGGTTTTTCAAGTAATGGTAACTTTGTTCTTGGAAAAGAAATACTCAAATGATTTTATCCCTTTTTTATACCATTCCACGGTACCAGATATTCCCAAATCATATTTTATAGTTTTTCCTTCCATACCTAAATATGATAGTATTTTTCAAAAAAATTTGTCATGGAATTGGGGGAGTTTTCTCATACGTTTGGATAGAACTAAAGAAGTTAAATTTAAGCCATCCCATGTCCTTAATGATTGACATAAAACAACACAGTACCAATGTCCTCACTGCATTAAACAGAACTTCACAGTTCCAATGTCTTCACTGCATGACATAAAACTGAACAATATGATATCAGAAATTCCCTTTTGTGATAAATTTTAACCATTACTAATACACTAAATTAATATAAATATGATTTTTTTATTAATGATATATGTTGGTATAAAATTTCATTTTCATTCTTAAAATTTATTTCCATGGAAAAACCAACCAATATGGTCTTGAGTCACCCAACTCATATTTTCCTTATTTATTGGCAGAAAATGTAAAACTCTTAAAGATCAATTTTTACTAACTATGCCACGCATTCCCTAAAGTGTCCTTGAAAAAACTTTCATACATAAAAGGCCTATCAATAGAAAGATTCAATTATTTGGAAATGCACCATATCCCATTGTTGACCGTGAATAATATATCCCCCATAAAGTTTTTGTTAAATAATGGTAACTTTGTTCCTAGAAAAGACACCCATTATGTTGATACAAGATTTAAATGTTGTATCCATAAAAATCAAGGCCCAAGATTACCTTAGGAAATATTTAAATAATATGAAAGAAATTATTAACAGCATAGTTCAGATTGAGATATAATTAAATGTTTATGGTCAAAGATATTTCCCCCCTAAGTATTATCCCTTTACAGTCCAACATGCATGTCTCTAAACTGCTAAAAACAAAAGATGTGGTACACATTTGATTGGGAACCTCAAAACAACACTCTGAACAAAAGTCCTGCCATAGATCAATACACATGAATTTGGAATAGTTTAGGTAATATTTAGCAGTAAAAAGTCCTAAAATATATTGTTTGTGGGGTTTTCCAAATAACCCTAAGGAAATAAGAAATCATACTATGCATAATGGGGCCAATGTCCTAGGTAAAACAATAGAATTTAATAAAGGTGAAAACATAAATGATAAAACACAAAATAATTTATATTTATAGAAATTTTTACAGAGGGGCATCCAAAAATGAAAATCTCACTCAAAAATTTACAAAGGGCATTCTACATAGCTCTAAATTTTTTTAACAGCCACTTGAGCCACATCAACTCCTTGTTTGAGTTTGTTTATTAGGTCATCCTCACTCTCTTAAACATGAATATGTGATTCTCTAGAATCTGAAATGTTTTTTTCACCATACTTATTGAATTTTCCTAATGAGCCATGAAGTTGATCCAGCTCACCGTAATGGCATCTATCATCTGTTAAAGGTGATCTTTCTGAACAATATTTTCATTAATGGTTTGCTTTAATTCCTTCAGCTTCTAATTATTTTTAACCTCTTATTGGGATAGTGCTTCTTGGAACTCTTCTATATTGATTGGAATTTTGGATTTTATCATGTTTTCTTGAAGTATTTTCTATTGTTCCCTCCTCTAAATAATCTATTTCACAACGTTATGAATTTCATGGTATTCAAAACTTCCAAATCGTAACGTGATAAGCTGAGATGAATGTCGTGGAATACATGAAGATAGTTCCTCGTGGGGAATCTCAGATATTATCTTCAAGATATTTTTCCTTTCTTTGCGATGAGAAAGATGGAGAGCCTTCAGCAGTTCTGGGTCTGATTTAGAATCATTGTCATATAGAGGGGAATATTTTGGGACTAATGAACTTAAATGAGTGCCCAACTCTATTCCTTCATGGAAAATGGTTGCTCCACCTTCAAGTGTTGTTTGGGCAGATGTAGAGACTTCACCACCTGACCTAGCCATTGATTTTAATAAACCTATATGGTAAATCAAGAAGAATGGTTATATTTATTAGATAATAAAAGCGAATATAATAACAATATCAACATCTCTTACGTAGAAGTAGGTCAGAAGCTTGAGAAAAATCCTCCCAATGTTCTCTGTTTCATAAATTTCATTTTATTTCTCTGGTTGAACAGTGTTATCTTTAATATGCTCATGATTTTTAGAGTGAGTCTCAGGATGATCTTCTACTATAAGATTCACATTAGACAATGTCTCTGCAATTGTATGGTTGATATTAGAAAAAACACAACCTTCAAGAACAATCGCGGAAGCATATTATTTATATTGAACAAAATATAAAAAAACAAACACGATTAGCAAGTTAATCATAATATGATTAATAAGTTGAATAATAAGAACTCAAATTCAGTTGATTCAATATAAGAAACTCCAAAATCATCTAAATAATTTTATTTTTTACATGTTCAAATAGTTCTTCCAAAGACATTCCAAGGTTAATTATTTCATCCAATGATATCGCAAATCCCATGTTAGTCTCACTAGTGGGAACAATTGATGTGTTTACTTCACTACCTTCCTCAAATAACCTGTGGCCCTGAGTTTCTTCTTCATCAATAATTTTTGGGTCCACATAAGTTTTTTACATTTGTTTTGGTGCTTGTGGTGAACCTAAAAGTGTCATTTAATGGAATTAAGCTATTCTTGAATTGGATGCACTATGAAATATTATTTACATAATAGAAGATTTATCTCTTTTGATAGGAGTAATCAGAGTAGTGCTAGGAACATGTGTTGGTTACTTTGGCTTCAATTCCTCTTCAAGAACCACATGATTTGTAATTTGCATTTTCACCTCAACAACATATAGGGCTTCTTGAATCTTATCAGTAGTTTCTTTCAAAGAAGAAATAGAATAATCCCAAATAATCATGAAATTTTTAAACACTTTTACATGAATAATGAATAAAATTCATGATAATCAGATTGACATGCAAATTCTAAGAAACTGTTTAACCATGGTTTTCTTTTTTTGATGCTTTTCATCTTCGCCTTTTTAAGAGGGATTGAATAATCATCAATAAAGATAGTTATCAGAGATTCCAATACTCTTTTATTTCCTCTTCCATGGAATATTGGACCCGGAATATTTCTCTCGATTTATGAGTTGAACCAGTATATCCATGAGCAGTGCCTCAAAGACTATATTATGGTGATGGTGTTTCAGTTGACGTTCTTTTACCCAACTGATCAAAAAATTCATTCCATAATTCATCTAATGAAGGATTAATATCTTGGGTTGTACCGCGATCTATCTTTAACTTTAACCTCTTTGTGGTAATAATTGATTCATCAATGTCATATATGAGCATTTTTAGCTCTAGATTATAGGTCCTTACAACATTGGTATTCTCCTTAAAAAAATTTCAGATGAAACTGAAAATCCCCTACTCTTGGAATATGAAGACCCTCACACAAATTAATCCACATGGTCTTAGAATCAAAGTATAGACACTACCAAGTTCAAACAGCCTCTAGTCTTATATATTCAGACAGTATGTCATATGTTTGTGACAGGGATCTTACAATATTTGACATGAGTTTTTTCCCATCACCACGTGTAATAGATGAAGGATTGAAAAATGGAAGTCACCGCTCTTCAGAATGATGGTGACTATATCGATTTGATACGACTTTAGTAGGGATTGATGGAGTGGATCTTTTTATCCTTGTAGGAGGATTATAAATTGCTCAGGGTCTCTTTGGTGTATTTGAAGCATCACCACCTCCACTCTTTGATTCTTGCAAGATAGCCCCTGATAATGATGAATTATTTTCTAAGTAAAGGGGTCCCTACCTACTACATATCTTTATTCACATTCATGAAACATCATGATTTAATACCCCTTTAGGATATGATGCAACCATGTTTTCAGTATTCCAGATTTTTTATCTGCTTACTGCATCCACAAAAGGTTAATTAAAAATGTTCTCAGTCTTCCTTCTGGATGTCAAAAACCACATTTTTAGGGAATCCATTAAGTGTGGATCCAGTGTAACATGCATGGGAGGGGATAAAATATCATATTTTAGACATTTGAAATGACATAAACCTCAATAATGCTTATATGTATGAAAAATGATTTCACTATCGATTCTGGTGGCCAACACACCATCTTTACAGGCAAGCATATATACTCTTAGTTCCAAATTGAAAGTACCATTGTCATGATATAACCCGGTAGATATATTTACCTAGGGAATGAAATGAAAAACCAGATGCATGTTCAACCTAAAATTTTTGTCATAATCATTTAAATATAAAGGTGAAATACCAGAAAAGGCCTTAAAAGACGTTCAGAAAGAACATCCAAAATCTTGTACTCCCCTTTGTACATTATATGTTCTAATATGGGTTTAAATCCATCCCCACAACAATTGGAATGGCCCAAATATTATAAAGGGAGATTTTACTTTATAAATATGGAGAAAACTTCTATGAATCTTGGCTAAAATAGAAGTATCCTACCCTACCATCCTTTTCATTACCAGCTTTGCTGCAATAAAAAAGGTTCCCGACCTGACACCTCCTTTTGAGTCTCAGACTGGTAATAAATATAGGCTGAGCCACATGGATAAGAAGCCTACAAGACTTGTCTTTGTAGTAATATTTTGGTTGATATCAAATCCCCATTTTCAAATTCTTCATTCTCTAATGTAAGACAAACGGTGTCAAGAGTTCCACTATTCTTTACCCTTGGACAACTAGTTGGCCGAGTGAATGTGGGCCCCTTTTCCTTCTTCATTATTGAAAAATATTACCATCCATTCCTATAGATGAATGTCCCTCCTAGTGAGAGTTTTTATGGTGATTGAATTATTAGGTTTGTTAAATATTTTCATCAACTCACGAGCCAAATATGGAGTGTTTTTTGAGTCATTCCATGTCTCCTTGGGAGGAATAAACTCTTTATACATGAATCCAATGATTGGAACTCTATAAATTTTGTAAAAATCCAAGAAACTCATACCAACATCTCAATGTGTTAAATTTTAAGGAGTTAGTTTCTGGGATCTACCAACGTAATAAATCGGGCATGAAATCATCATTCTTATTCAAATATGTTTTCCCAACTAATACATCTTCATAAATCCCAATGATTCTCAAATTATATGCAAATTATACACATGTATTTCACACCGAGTATGCCCACATCCATGTGAGTTTTACCCCTCCTCCTAGGCTGATATCCCAAATATTCTTCCACCCCTTGGACTAATCTGTTTGAGAATCTCTAAAGATGGATGAATAACAGTGTGGTTGCAGATCAGGTTATTTGGCATTCAAATCTAGTGCACATGGGCTGTGATGCATAATATGAGCTTTCTCTACTGTCCCAGCACCAGAAAATGATCCCCCAATAGAAATATTGGCTGATGAGAATTTGGTATAATCATGAAACCAAGTACGTGGTACATAGTTAATTGTATCTGGAATGTTAGTATCCTGGAAATGGCCATAACTATACAATGGTAGATAGGTGATCCGTTGAAAGTTGAAATGATACTTATTCAAATATTTTTCTATGTTTGGAAGTGTGGTTTCACAAAAATTGAACTAATCATCACCAATGACATTCATCATGTCATCAATCCTCTTACTGGAAATGTCATCAACATTTCCAATTATTAGGGAATGCTAGTTTTAAAATTGGTGTGCAAGTATAAGTCGGTGCACAAGTACGGTGCCCCACTAATGGAGCACAACTGAAAAATTTGAAGGGGAAGCACAGTGAAACAGGAGAACCGAAATAGAAGACTTTTGCGCCAAGAGCATAGAATCTGGAAGTTGCGAAACATTTCTCAAAAATGAAGAAATTATAAATAAGTGATAAATTATACAATGTGTGCTAGAAATCCTATGTGATGAGCACTTGAACACCCATGTATACATGAGCTCCTTATACTTGCATGCCTAATTGCGCTTGTCTTTCTTCTTCATTACTTTACCTCAGAATAGGATCCACTTTTCATTTCGGATCAAATTATGTGGGGGGATTTTATTGACACCTCATTCCATCAAAGAGTGGAAAATTAATAAGTTAATTCTCCTAGAGTGAAAATGAAAAAATTCATGATGAAAACTAAATATTTTCAAAGGAATTAATTTTTAATACCCTTAGTCAAGCCAAAATTCTGATGGCCTACAACCTACATGTGCGCCCAAAAATGTCATGCAACCTACTTGAGCATGCAAATGTGTTGCACAACCTAATTGCATGCCCATCCTCATTTCTCCCACTGTCACGTTTTTTCCAATAAATAACCCCTTGAGACCACCATTTGTATGGATGAATTTTCATGATGCCCAATTGCGGCTCTGGTCTCCCTAGTACTTCACCCCAGTCTTTCGAAACATTCAAGGTATTTCATCAACACCTTGAGTGGAAAATTTATGGGAGGATCATTGGATGTAAGTCCTTTTAGTTTTTGGAAACCATAATACTTGAGAACATAAAGAATCCAACCTACCTATGTTATAAATACATTCCTTCCTCTCATTCCTCTCACAGAAACATCAGCGCCCCACTTCATGGATCACCTGTGAATACACTTGAAGTCAGGGGAAAGGTCTCACCCAAGTATTACCATACTGGTTGTTCATTTCATAAGTGAACATCTGGTCACCCAATTGTACTTTCATGACCATATATGTGTGCCCTTCTCTACTTGGGCGCCACTCTTTGATTCAATTATTCTCTTCAGTCTCTTCAATCTACAAGCCATCAATCCTTCCTCGTACATTTATCAAAATGATTCTTCTTCATTGTCTCCCTTGTTTGTATTTGATTATGTTGAGACCTCACCAAAACCTCTGGACTTATCAATAATTTGGGAAAGGAACATCACCATATCTTCTATTTGGGTTTTTAATTCCACGGTCAATGGTTTCGAACATTGTTTTCACAATGGGGTAAGGATTCATGGGATGTTGGTGGGTTTCTATATTCATAGTCACATGGACTTTTCTCCCAAAAATAGTTTTTGGATGTCATTGGTTTCGAGGAAGGTTGGGTTTTGGCCTATATTTTCTCAAAGAGGTGAACCGGAACCTCAGGTATCTAGTCAGGAAGGTATAGTTCACACTTACTATTGTGCGCAAGAAAAGGATAAGTCTCCCTTTCCTAACAGGTTAAATTTTTGGTCAACAATCCTAGTGTATGCCCCTCACCAGCATCCCTTCTTACTTACATTGGATTCTTATCCAATGAAAATATAATATAGGGATGGTTTTCCGCCTAAACCTCTTCCATTATCGATGCATGATCTTCCATCAGTAGAGGAGGAAAAGTGTGAGGTGTCATTTTTGAATCTTTCACATCCTCCTGTTTCTCACTAGAAGCATGCCTCATTTGGGATTATAGATATGTGATGGTTTCAACATGCACACAATCATTCATTAACGGAACATCGAGAACTATGATTCCTATTCAAACAGGGATACGTCGGAAGCTTCCTCCATGCCTGAGCTCACTGGGCTTCCTCCATAAGAAATAAGCCCCAAATTCAATCTTTGAATCATCAAGGTATCCTTTCCAGGAAGTAATCCCAAACTCATCATTCTCAGAAGACCATAATATCCTATTATATTTATAGAACTACAAGTGATTTGATTCCAATTAATATTGGATATGTAAAAGGCCTCCTTGAGGTTCAAACCCATAAATTCAAATCAAACATGTTCTCATTTTTCCATATTCCCAAATAGGGTTTGATCTTACTTTGAATCATATATCCATTCCAAATGTCTCTATGCTGCTTCAACATAAGTCCTGAACTTTGTTTCAACTATAAATCTTTCACATTGTGTATTTTATCACAATACCTTTAAACATATGATTTTTCCTATTAAGTGACACTAAAATATGAGGGTATTGATTCTTTTTACAAGGATACGTAGGTAGACCATTTAATGGGAATGATCCCAAGATCTAAACAATCATTCAACAAATTGGATGAAAAAAAATTCCAGAGTGCCCCAATGAGTGGCTTAAAACCAGTTTCATCATAAAGATAATTAAAATAATCTAAAATTCGTATATTATAGGATACCATTGATGGAAAACCTCAAATACATCAAAGTTTTGACTAATGAAGAACCTTGAATGCATACTGATGATTCTTAATTTTACACATGTTATGAATTGATTATAAACATCAAGGTATATAAATGATATACATGGTGAATTAATAAGGATTAATGAAAATATTTTAATTTTACAAACAGCATCGAGAAGTATACAATAATTCCCCATAAAGGGTGTGATGAGTATGGCCTCCCATCCCCATGACCAATGCACATTCTTATGTATTGTAGAGATCAAAACATAATGAATTCCCGCCTTTGTAAATCTGGTCCCCTTTGGATAAATTACTATTGGATGTTTCCTATTTCCTGATTAAATACAATGGAATCCACTTTGAAATAGTGATTGTTAAATCTAGAACACATGTTTCAAGGAACATGAAAACAATCAACAATTTGAAAGCAATTTTCAATGAGAGGGTTTCCTTTCATGCCTCATAAAAATTCTAGGGTTATAGTGATAACCCAAAATTCATGAAAAATGTTTCATTACAAAGAAAAAATCCAATACATACAATAGTATATTTTTATTAAGATATTTTAATTACGGTTATATAAAAATTCAAAAATTCACCATCGACCCATGCCAGTGGATGATGTCCCTCACCTAAAGAAATTTCATTACTCTAAACATAGTGGTGCCCTTTGATTTTTGATATAGGCTCCAATTTAGATGTTATTCCCATTTTAAAGAAAGCCCATCATCTATGATTTACTAAAACATTAAATTTTTAATTGTATTGTTTCAGGCACACTGAGCCATAGAATATAACACTGTCTCCAAACCTGTACACAAAATATTTACTGTAAATTTATAAATAATCCAGGGAAAATCGGAGTCATTAATTTTACCCAACCATAGAACATTACATGCCTGGAATCAATAATAAAGAATACTCAATAAAAAGATGAGGCCATTAAGCATAAATCAGAGACTCACACATCCATGTTCCCTCATGGAGATTCATGTGTGGCCACTAATTGTTTACTAGAAAAATCTACTAGCCATTAATTATCTCCTCTTGTTGATCATTGATTTTCATCAGGTACATTGTAGAATTTTTCCCACCATCAACATCCAGCTAGCCCAATTCGATGACATGCGTTAGACCATGAATGTACCTCCTCTGCTATGATGCACGAAAGACAACATTCACCAGATGCAACTATGGGGGTAGAGCTAGGATGTATTCTACCTCACTGAATCTACATATAATCAGATAAGGTCCAATGATGCATAGAGATAACTTGTCACATTAGAAAAATCTCTACAATCCCCTCCAAGGTGATACATAACAGAACACATGGTGTCCGTATTTAAACTCAAAGAGCCTCTATGTTCTTTCAAAATATGAATTATTACTTTTTTTAGTCCTTATCTACTCCTAGACGAGCTACACCTTTTCATTAGTAGCCTGCACCATCTCTGGACCTATGCGTATTAACTATCCTTTGTCAGTATAGCAATGTGGTGATCTATATGGTTTCCAAAAACAAGTCCTAAAATGGTTTCAATCCAATGGTGGAGTGATATATTATTATGTATGAAAACTACACTACTAGTAGGTGATACTCCCAATTGTGTCCAAAGTCTAAGATGCATGCACGTAGCATTTTATCATGTACTTGGATGGTCCACTCCATCTGGCCCTCCTTCTGGGAAGAAACGTCTTGATCAGGTGCAACTAAGTAATAATATCCCCATTGTAATCCCTTCCACATCTAGGATATTAAATTATAACCACAGTGTGAAAGGATCATTAATGGAACTTCTTAATCTGAACTATCTTTTGAATGTATAGGTATCCCATGATAGTTACTGAACTCTACTCACAGATTGGTAGGATGTGGGATGAAATGGTGAGTCAGTTAATGATCACCTATATAAAATCTGTTCCCCTGGATTTGCATGTTAAATTCATAATGAAGTCCACTGATATTACATCATGATTCCTCTATGGAAATATAACTAGTTTGTTCAAGCATCCAGGATCCTAGTGGTCATCCTTCCTTGGCTAACAACTGAGGCATCGAGAAACAAACTCTACCACTTCCTTCTTGAAGGAAGAAGACCATTATTTCCTTCAGGTCTCACCTTAGTTGCAACGGCTATGATTTTCCATGTTCATAAATTTATTTCTAAGATACATTGAACCTTTTTCATATTTCATGTATAGTTGTCTAGTTAGAGTACCACTTAGCTCTACCCCATTGTTTCATTGGCTGCATGATGTCTTACACAGGTCCTAGTTTTGGATGTATGTGAATGATCCATCACACAATATTTACTATGGTGATCTGGACATTGAGGATATGGTTCCATTTATGGAGAACCTAATGGAGATCAATGATCTGTATGAGTGGATACTTCATTTTTGGTCAATTCATTTAGTATGCATTCGATGGAAGCATGAGAATACCCGGTATAGAACATGGGAGTTAGAGGCTCAAGGTTATACATAATGCCCTCATATTTTTTTTTGTAACCCTTGTTTTGGATTTTGGGGATGTAAATCCATGTGGTGGGTAGAATGTAATGACTTTGTTTTTCTCTGGTTATATATAAAAATTGTAATTTGGAAAATTCTAAGATAAGGTGATGTGATGGAATTAGATTTTGAGGCCCAGTGTTCAAAAACAATATGTTGAAAATTTTTATGTTTTTAATAAATCACATTTTTTGTTTATTATTTTAAATTTGAATAACATATAAATGGGTTATTGGATTATAAATTTGAGGTCACCTTTGTAATTATAGCACTTACTTTTCCTTAGCTAGTGCCTTACATCAATCTGGGTTGGTCGACTGTGGATCATAGAATTTGGATGCAACTTTTTTTAAAATATTTTAATAAAAATATGTTATTGCACACATCTGAGTTATTATTTTTAATGAAAAATTTTATATGAATATAGGGTTATCACAATAAACATATAATTACTCAGAGGTGTGGAAGGAAACTCTCTCAATGAAAATCATTTGTGGTTTTGAGGATCAAAGATGACATGGGCTTTTGTTCTTCTTCAACAACTGATACAACCACAATATATGCTGTTTTATTCCTTCGTGATTTCTTTTCCCTTATTAGATTTAAAATTTGAACACAGACCAACCCGCAATCATGTTGATCCATTGTTCATCCATTCTTGTCGGATGGATAATTTTTTGGGGTGTATAAGAAGGGATATTGATCAATGTGATTATCTATTATTATTTTTGTTAATCTATATAAGATGAATGTATGAAGGACGATAAAAAATGGTCATGATCTATTCTTTGAGAGTTTTATGGGTTATTCTATCCCCATTCTTAGCTTTATTCATTGTTCTAACCTCATCATCATTGCACAATTTTCTGGGAGGCTATGAATGCGATCAGGACCAAGATTGTTATAATATTGGATCAAGTCCCAAGGGAGTGATGGTCATGACCTGATGATTGTGGTTGTGGCTTTTATTAGAGAAAATAAAGCAACATAGAAATGTGGGAGACTTAAAGAATAATGAATTCTGGCCGTTGGCACTATGTGCTGGTACAGGCGGCAATGTGTGTGTGTGGTGGAAGAATGTAGAAGTATCAAGAGGGAGATGGACCACACTAGTTGTGTGGCCAGTCTGTGTGGAGCCTGAGGCGGTGGATTCCATGGTCGGTGACTGGGGGGAAGTGATATGAGGCTATGCCAGTGAGCTGCTCACGGCTCAATGTTGCATCGAAGGAACCTATAGTGGTGAGGCAGTAGGGAGTGTAGATGAGGGAATATGTCCATGTGAAACATGAATTTGTGCTACGTGGACTAGGAAACATGGTGAATCCATGTTTTCATGGTGTCTTATGTCGACCATGGGGCACAACTAGTGCATGAATAGTTCGGTAGAGATAACATGCTCGTAGGGCATTCCAGTCCAAAATACATGGGATGCGCCTATCAATATGAACTAGTTTGGGCCTGATAGACCCAAATCGCACCTGGTCAGGACGTTCGGGCCGAGTAGAGCCTGAAAAATTGGATTATTTAGGTTATTTTCCGGGCCCAGTGTAGACATTTCCACAAAAACAACTGTAACATTCATACTATGTGTGAATTAAATGAGATATTTGTGATGTTGGTACCATTTTGATGAGGTGGTACATTATAAATACATTGTGTATGTTTTTTGGAATTTATTTTACAAAAAAATGGTGTGAGGGGTGGTTTTAATACAAAAATTTTGCTATGTGCAGAATCTTATAGATAGTTTTCAATTACTAACTACGTTAATTTGGGGCTACATGACCCGTCAACACAACATTCACAAATGATACTCTACGAGCCATTAAAATTCCATACACTCTAGTAGATTCATGCTCATTCTATGCACAATGTTACATAGACACTCTGTGAACCATCATCATTGTCGATACTATGTTCATCATCAACACTCCTTTTCCCCATCGATGTTATGTACGACATTGACTGTTCATTAGACGTTGACACTATATGTTCCCTCAATGCTATGTGCACCTATGATTCAATATGATTCTTTGATGTTGTATGCACCATAAATGATCTATGCACTATCAATGGCCTGTGATCCATAAACGCTCATTTCAGCTTCGATGCTCGATGTGCCGTCAACACCCTATGTATTGTCGATGCCCTAAGTGTCATTGACACTCTATGTTCCCTTGAAGCTCTATACACCATCTATGTTCCATATGACAACAATGCCTTATTCAATATCAATGTTCCACTCATCATAGACATGTCGTGTGTTAATGAAACATAGAGATCTCTGCACTACCACTAAAAATCCCTCTCTCCGTGCTTTAGACATACACCTATGTAAACATAAATTTCATCATGTATTTCTTTGTCGTACACTTTCTATTTTTTAGTAATATATCTTTTTGGTTTCGGGGTGTCCTAATTGTATTGTTTTACTCACCCCTACATAGGCTTTTATCTCAAAAATCATGTCTTCAGTAGACGATCAATTCATTAACAGAGTTCATGGTAGACTTGGATCAATTGGTTCTTAGAGTGATTAGGTTGACAAGGTGTACTTAAATGACACCCAAAAACTGTCATACACTTACCCTTTAGGTAGGGTTTTTTGTGGATTTGTTTTAGCAACTTGTGTATACCCTTTAGCATACTTAAATTTTGTTGGGCATGTATTCTGGCCATTTCTACATTCAATTTTTCTGATATTCGTACTCTATGGTTGGTATCGAAGTGTATGTATGCATTGTTTACTTACTATTTTTAAATTTCAGAATTTTGGTCATTGAGATGTGTGTGTGTACAGGTAATTATGAAAAGTACACCCATTTTTGTGCTATGTGAAGTTGGTTCTAGTCTTCATCTCCTTGCTTATAAGAGGCGGGATTGGGGTAGTCATGGAATGGGCCCCATTGAGGCAGGTTGTGAAAACTTTTGTGAGGAAAAATAAATCTAGAATGTGTAAAAGGTTGTTTAGAAGATAATAGAGTAGTATTTTTAATTATATATTGACAAATGGTGTCTATTGGAAAAATATAAGTGGTATCCATATGTATTTGATTGATGGGAAACATATGTAATTTATTAATGTATAAAATTAGTATATTTTTTTTCATTTCAAAATGGATACAAATTAAAATAACTATAATATAGGATTAGTATGAGTATATGTACCATAATAAATTAAAAATGGAAATGCTAGATGATGTTTTCACTGTAATCTCTTTTTTCCCTAATTAATCCTTCAGAAAATTATAGTGATGACAATTTTTTTCCTAATATATGGGCCATGTATGTTAAAATAATGGAAAATTGTACCATAAATGTAAATGGGTGGATATTACCAAACAAAACCTATTATAATTTCCCTAGTATAGTTTACAATTTTTTTTTAAATAATTTAATAAAATATTAATTTCTTAAAATATCATTAATGCCATTATGTAGAACTATTGAATAATATGAAAATTCATACATTACAAAAATGAAAAAATTAAAATATAATCCTTTATTAAATCACTAATATGTGATATTTGTCTATAAATTAAATGGGATATAATAATTCACAAAAAATTTATAATTGATAATGTTTTATATCTAATTTATTTTATTTTTCTATTGATTGAACTTGTACTACGTCAGTGTAGCATAAAATTAAAATTTATTTATCTATTAAAAAAATTAATAATAAATAAAATTAAAAAAATTTATATTTATAAAAAAAATTATAACTAAATATATGGTTTTATTCCTATCGAAAAATATTATATATTTTAACAAGTATAGGGTGGCGTTCAGGAAATTATCCATTAAATTAAAATTATAATGGTCAAAATCATAGTTGAATGGTAAAAAATGTAATATTTTATTATTTTGGATGATTATGGATGGAATAGAGTCGTACAATGAAATAAAATCATGTTTTGACTATAGTTTTAGTACCTTATAATATTAAGTTTTATCATAACTTATTAATTTACCCTTAAACGAGGTGATAAATTGGACCATTGTTTTTTTATATTACATAAAAATTAGTGTCTAATATTTATAAAAGTTGGGAATATTTATTTAATATATGGAATATATTTTATCTTATTCATTACATATAGGTTCAAGAAATTAATTTGAAAATCCACAGAAAAATTGGGATGTAAATGGTTTCCCTAAAAAATATTTCTTAGGCCAAAAAATAGAGCTAGTTAAAAATTATATAAAATATTGATCATAATTTATATCAAATGAATATTATACGAGTTTAATAGAAAATTCAAAATAGACTCAATCATTTGAAATTACATTATATTTTCTAAAATTGATATTTTTCCAAAAGTAAGTGTGTCCACTTTTCACTAAGAAATATATATATTTTGGAAAATTCTCAAAATCGAAACCATTTAAAATTTTGAAATGATGATTCAGAAAAAATATATTATTATAATATAATATTATTTATTTTTTATACAATTTTTTATACATGTTAATCTATATAAATAATTTTATCAATGATATTTATTTTAAGAGAAGAACTTCTCAAATTTTAGTTTTGTTGCATTATTTACCTTTATATGAATATATCCATGAAAATATAAAGACTCAAATATAGATAAAAAAGGAATAATACACTTAATCACATATCCATATTCCCAAAATATTCATTAAACAAATTATTTAACTATAAAAAATTGACAATAATGGTGTTTTATTTATTTTAATATTCACTCTATGATGTATAACATTTATTGATTATTCCTATTGATTTTAGTAAATTATATAATTTAAAATAATTTTAAATAACTGTAAAAATACAGTTATAAAAAACACAAAAATTTTTTTTTTGATTTTTTCTTAAAATATTGTTTAATCATGATGTGAATTTGATAAGTAATGTTGAGAAGTGGTATTGATTGGTGACCATTATTCTGGAATTAACTTTTAGTGAATATTTTTTGAATTTTAGGTTGGAAAGTGAGTATTTATCATAAATGAAAATTTTTTAATGTCTAGATGGGACCATGATTGTTAAATATGAGTGAAAATTGAAAAATTTCCATAAGTTACCATTATTACTGAATATTAGTGAAAATATGGAAAGGTTTGAAATTTATTTTAAGAATCCAACATGAGTGAACATTGGGAAATTTTAGGGTATGACTGTGAGTGCATATCATGAGTGAAAACATAGTAATATCAAGAGGTGTCCATGATTACATGCCATGAGAGAAATGTTTCCAAATTATATAGGTGAAAAACAGTAATGATGGTTAGTGAAAATATTTCAGCCATATAGAGAAAATGATTAATAATAATGGGAGAATATTTATAAAATAATTTATGTGATAGTGATTAATGATTTTCAAAAGTATGGAAATGTACATGAGTAATAATTTTAGTGAAAATATGACTGACTCTAAGTGACCATTAGTAATGAAATCTTGAACAAAATATACGTAAAGGATCAAAAAAATACACTGAACACAAGAACTGAAAAACCTTAGCCAGATTAAAAATACTGATGTGAACACATATTAATATATGTTAATGGGTTGATCCTACCATATAAATTAACTATAGTAAATAATTTACATTGATATATTTTTTTCTAAAACATTATTTTTTTAATATATTATTTTATATTTCAAATTATATCATGAATGATTCACATGTTAGTTTTAATAAATATTTATTAATTATTTTAATAATAATATAGTTAATATAGATTTGTTTTATATATGATTAAATTATCATTGTATGGTTACAATATTCAATGTTGTTTCCTAGGAAAATTTGCCTTCAAAAATAAATTTGGTTAGAATCTGAATAGAATGACTCACATGGTTTATAAGGGTTCTCACATAGCACAATAATGTTTGTTGGGATCATATTTCAGTATTATCTTAATTATAAAAATTATTTATCCCTATATTACAATTTTAAAATTTTGTAGATTACCATGTAACCTACTTGGATATATTTTTCATGCAAATTAAATTAATATATAACGTGTGAAATTGATAAAAAATAAACTAAATGGGATTATAGTATTAAAACTATTATGAATAAAAGAACTCTATATATTGAGTTCGACAAATCCCATTTGGGAAACTAAGTGAAATATATTTTCTAACTGTACGAGTGTGACATAATTTAAGGATTAATTAATTGTCTCAGCAAAACATAAATTGTTTCATTACATTCTTCTAGAGATTACCTTATTGTATGACCTGTAATATAATAAATATTTCAACTTCATCTTTGGATTAATTTTTATATTTTTTTATATTTGTAATTGTAAATGGTTATTATAAATAATAAAATTAAATATTGTGTATTGTGACGACCATCCCAATTTTAGGAAGTGTATTTTCCCTTTAGGTATGAAAAATACAATTTATTGGGGTTCTTCATCTAAAATGAAGAGTTAAGGTCATTTTTTTATGATTCCATGGGGAAAATAAATTTTAATTGTGTTTCAAATTATTATTTTAAGGATTCATTATAATGATTAAATTAAAATCAGTTACGAGGTGTTAAATCATGTTTTTTTCATGAATAGGGTGAATATTGTACTATAATCATTTATATCTAAAACATTATAAAAATATCCTGTGGTTTTTTTAATTTCATTTCTTCTGCAGAACCATTTTTTGAACATTGAATAACTATGTTCTATATTAAATTATGAAACCCAATTCCCTCCCAACTTGGAATATCTTTTTATCATAATTCAAGTACATTTATTTGTATCATAGAAGGTTTCCTACCAGTATATATATATATATATATATAATTACTTTGTTATAAAAATTCGAGAATTTATTTTTAATGGGGAATAATTTATTTATGATAGAAGGAACAAGCTAAAATATTTTATGTATAACTCAAAAATAAGGTATCTTTTGAAGTAATGATTTTAGATATTTGAAATATCTAATGGATGTATATATACAGTTACAGATAATGTATTATTTGATGTTCATGGGAAAACCATTACATGTTTCTAACATGTAAACATGACTCATTAGTTGGAGATGTTGTGGGACATATTGTTTTGAACAAAAAGTTGATGAATATTTTATATTGGGATATAAGTAGATATGTATAAAATTTTGTATCAACATGTAAAATATTATAATTAAATCTAAAAAATTATTCATGATACACATCATGGATCATATAAAATTCTATAGATAGTGTTGGGAAAGTTATGATATGAATGTCAAGAATTTAATATGGGTGATTAGGGAACTATAAGTAAAATTTTACACACGGACATATATATGTATATATATATATATATAAGAATTTATATTAAATGATTTATTTTTTTATAAATGTATTAAAATACTATACTTGTTGAATGATATTATATATTACTTCTAAAACAAATTTCATAATATTTATTTACGCAATAATGTAAGAACATCTAAGAGTGCAATATTTATGAATAAATTATATAATTATTATATGCTTAATTAAATGATAAAAATATTACAAAGAATGATAATTCATAAAATATAGGAGTTTATTAAAAATAATATTTATCTAATACATATTTTTATTTTAAATTATATAATATGGAAAATAATAATACAACATATGTTGCAAAATGATGATTAGGTGGAAAAATGGATACTCATTGATAAATAGAAAAAATATATATTAAGGATTATTATAACTAAAACAACTAATATAATTTATTTTCTAAAAAACATCAAGATGTAATTTTTTACAAGAGTAAAAAGGGCGGAATATAAAGCCCAATAACCATATAATAAAAAATGAAAAAACTAATAGAATGTTATAAAAGAATAAAAGGAAATGAAAGGTTTCTATATGCAGTTTAATAGAATATTCAAGTACTACTGAATATTTTAGATTTCAAAATATTGTAGAAAAACTAATCTTAATTGATTTAGATAACCAATTTTTTTATGAAAGGAAAACATAGGTACATAATAATCTCTTAGGAGAGAGGGGTTAATATATTTTTTTAACATTTTTTCAATATTAACTTTTATCTATTTAAACTCTGAATAATTTTAAAATCATAAATATCATATTTTTTTCTTAGAGTGTGTAATTATATGATTTTTTTAATTAGTGTACATGATATTTTTATAGAGTTCACTACCCAAACAGTGAATCCATTACATGTAATGGTTTGAAAAAACTCATACACCACTCAACTGTTAGAAAAAAATAAATTACTGTTGTTTTATATTGATTGGAATATTAATTCATTTTTGTCAAAATGTAATCAAATTATAGTTATTATTTTTGATCTCCTCAATAGCTTTTCTGGAAACCTCTAAATGCAATCTTTAAATTCATTATAATGAACATTTTATCACCAATAATTTCTTTTACCATATGAGACTTCATTAGGATGTCAATATTCTTCATTGTTCTTCCAATAAATTCATCACATGTTAATTATATGGTATTTAGAGAAAAACACATGTTCTAATTCCTATTAGAAAATTGATTTATGATATGTATTTAATGTCTAACATCAGTGTCAATAATATTAATATTTTTTGGATTTGTTATCATAGAATTTTTTTTAACATAGTTGATAATTTAAATATATTAACTTTTCTATTAGATCTTAAAATATTATTTTTACATGAATCAAAAACAAATTTTATGGTTATTTAATCAAATAATGTTCATCCCTGCATAATATCTTCACAACTTATTCTTCCACATAAAAAAAATATCCATAGTGAATTTGAATAATATTTTATTCAATAAGGTGGTCACACAAACATAATTCTTTGAAAACATTTATATGAATTACTCTGACATTATTTTACATTTTAGTGTATAATTATTTACACATGAAATGTGGAATATTGTACACTATCAATATATCATTCATCTAACTGCTTAAGAAATTTATATATCTTATTTGAGATAAATCTTTCCCTTTATTTACTAAATTGAAATCAACATTTCTTTATAGGTTAATATCATAATTCTTTAGGTATGGAACATCTCAAAATAAACCTATCACATATTATGTACTACTATTTTTATTTTAGGTTTCGTTTAATTAGATTTTAAAATTTTTATTTTTTTACTTGAATATTTAAATTTATATACATAAATAATTCATTTAAATATTCACATTGTCTTCATCCTTTATCGTTAAATTCTCTTAACACAAAATCCAACATAATTCATTAGTATATTTCAATGTAATTATTTTATAAATAATATTCAGTAAAATTATTCTTGTGAGAAATAATATTATTTTCATGGTACGATGAGTGTATACACTATTTCATGATGTCATTAATGAGTGTTATTAGATAATAAGGGATTCAAAAAACATTCTCTATGAAGCTCATTAAGTGTGGTATACAGATAATGAAATCCAAGAATTACCATCTTCATCTCATAAGTGTATCATAGGATGTGTCTATATCGATGTAAGGATGCATTTGTGAAAATACATAGAATATCATTGTGTGTGAATAACCCAATTAATGGTTCAATGGATTGTTTTTATTCATATAATAGATTATGAAAACTTATTCTCTTCACAAATATGAGAGGCTCATTAATTCAGTTTTTTTACACAAAAGAATTCTTGGAGTGGATATTTTTTTACTGAAAAAAAAAGTTATTTCATGTCATATACAAAGGGAAACAACATATTTATCCTTGCGTGATAATTTTTTATAGGATATAATACACTACCTTTGTTCATTTAGTAACTTACTAAAATTAATAATTTTATATCATATCAATCCTTACATCAATGTATGATTATCTGGACAAATTTTATTATTTCCAACCATATGTTATATTTCTATAACACACTAATAATAATTCAATAACTTCTTAGCTATGAAAATAAGCACATGAAAATAATTTTGGTCAAATGTTTCTCATTTTAAAATGATTAAACGTATCCCTATAAGTCAAATGCACAAGTGGACTTCTATAAATCTGTTTTTATTCAAGAAAATTATCAACATTTAAAATAACTACATACATTCATAAAATATATTTTCTGATCAAAATAATCTTTCAATTCATAAAATATTGATCATGTAGTAATAATAACCTCATTATGATGAGGGAGCTCTCATCATGAAGGACATTAGTGTATAGCTCACCAATAATGTTTCATGAAAAAATATGATTCGTAACTCAACTCTATATTATTGATTCACAATATAGTAAAACTATATTTAATCCGTATCAATTTAAGGAGAAAAAAACTAGTGAATTTTACCATGTCCTACATCGACCATGGACTCAGTTTGGGAACATATTAAGAATAACCTTATTTTATTACGATTATAATCAACATTAGGGGATCCTCACCAAAACACATGGACTTCATTCCTACATATGGAAATAACTCTTATTATACTATATGTAGGAATACTACATGGGATATCTCCCAACCAATTCTCTAATTGAAACAACATAGTCATGACACTATGTTTTTTCTAGTATAGGAGATCTCCCAAATGGGATTATCCCTCATCCTCATATATGAGGTCGAGAATTCCACTCTTAGTTTAAGTGCATGGATGTATATTTTTTTGAAAGAACCATAAAATGGTTTCTAAATTAATTAATATAAATTACCAATCATTTAAGAATTTACACATTATAATAATAATACATTATAATTTTTTTAATAAATTCATACAGTATATAGTCTTTATAATAAAAATATTTAACATCATCAATACTTAAATATATTGTTTTTTCTATCATATTGACCAAATTCAGCTCAATTAATTGTTTGAATTTAGTTTAACAACCTTGAAGATAAATTAAAGTCATTTAAATGAAATTTAAATCATAGTAAATATGGAATCTTCAATAGCTCAATTTTTATTCATTGTAAATACATTCATAATTATTTCAATAATAATATTTCAATATGAATATCTCTCCCATTTAAATTTACAATTAAATATTAACACATACTCTCCCAATTATTTAAATTAATTAGAATTATTACAGTAAAATGTTATCTATTCATAACTAAGAAATGTTTTGTCCATCATTTCACTCTATATTTACATTATTATTTCTCGGTGTAGATAAAAAGGGTATGATTTAGAAAAATAAATTTCAGAAAAAAAATATCATGATACGTCATAAAATGAGTACTCATATAAATGTATTTAAAGATTTTCCAAATTTATTTTTTGGGTGAAAATATTATATAATATTTGAAACATTTCTAAAAACAATAAACATGAAAATACCTAAATTCAATTCAATAACATTATAAAATAATTCATGTTTAAAATTTTTTTTATGTTTAATTGGGGAACTTCCATTTTTAAATTTATTATTTCATTGATTAATTAGATTAACCACGGTGTACATGGTTTTTATTTTTTACAAAAAGGAATGAGAGATTAAAAAAATAAATCTCCCATAATGAAATGTTCATTAAGTACACTACAAAATAAATAGATTTGATACAGAATAATATAACAATTGAATGATAAATTTTATTATTTTCAACCCTTTACCCCATAACAGTAAACAAACATTATCATCCTCATAATGATTAATCTATTATGGAATGAATTTAAAGTTGTTCAATTGGGAAAATAAACATAAATAGATCATCATATTATCGTTGTTTGGATTTTAATTCATCTACAAAATAAATGAGAATGATATTATTCAAAATTTGTTTCGTAGTATAACATATATATGATCAATATAGGATAATATCTTCAGTATACCTACATTCTAGTTAATGAGAGATTAAACATTTAATTCATTAATTTCAATCATCTATTATATTATTATTTTAATATTAGTCGAAGAATGATTTTATAATAGTGAACGCATATTCTTTACTATAATGAATTCATTGATCTCTCCTCTTCAAATGTTATCCCCATTAGAAAATCCATTGCCATAAATTCCAAACATTTTTATAATAAATAAAATTATAATAATTTAGTAAATTAGGATTACCATTATAAATAAATCAATGTAATCATAATGTTTATACTTATTTTACAAATGATGTTGCTTTATTTGATTTAAGAAACATTCATCCACCTCAGATAAAATATTTTGATATAATATGTATGGATCATTTGACTTATTCAATATAAATGATATTTAATGTTAAAATTTCAAGGTGTCTTGAGGAACCTGAATCAGATGGATTTAAATTTTTATTACTAAATAATTTTACATGAATTAAAAGTGTTAAAAATTAATTTTTTATAGTATATGTATCAAGGTTACAGGTCATACAAAAAATTTCAAAAACTAATTGTGAAACATTTTCATTTCCAATACTACATGAATTAGTGTGTGTTTATCCAGTTTTTATTAACAACTCCAAATCAACTAAGTAGATTAACAACAGTTAAATTAGAACCTTTGATGAAATATTGGATTGTCCACATGGATTCATATTAGTTCCTTTTATCTTATTAGATATATTTGTACATGTAGTTTTTATCAGCTTCAATGATATCGAATCCGTGGTATAATCACATTTCGTCTTGTTAGTGTTTTTTATAAAATAAATCTACATTCTTCCAATGGTATCTTATTAATTCTTATCCAATTTCCATAATAGATATAATTACACCATTCTTGATCTAGTGTCTACTATTTTACATTAGCACTATATACAACTTATCACATCAAATTGTACTGAATAGCTATGTAGTCATACAGAACCAAATACAAACTTGGTTCCCATTTTAGATTTGGAATACAAATACAAAGACTCATAATGGAATAAATTAGTCATCCTTCAACTCCATGAGTTTGTTCTTATGTTCATGTTTGGTAGTATAAGGGAAACAATGGTGATATAAAATACTCAATTAAGGGTTGGAATAACTAAATATTTCCTGAATTTGTAAAAAATAAATATTGAAAGATGTATAATTTAACAGAAATTAAATTTTATCAATAAAATGACTGTCATGATTAGATAAAGAATAATAAACATGGCATTCTAAATAACAGAAGACACATTGAATTAAATCAATAAGATGATTATTATTAATATATACGGCATAATGAATATAAAAATGTAAATAACGGACCACACATTCCATTTAATATAGAACAAAATAATAAAAATCATCCAAAGATACTATAATTTTGAAATTATCATGGATTATTACAGTTAATAAATTCAAAATGAATAAAGTTCATAATTAAATGACTTCATTATCTCATTAATCCTCATAATTCATTAATCAATACATTTTAAATGATAGTTTAAAACAATGTTTAAAAACAAATATAATGATAGATTAATAATTCAACCTATGACAGTACCAATGCATTGAAGGTATATATAACTATAGACCCCACTCCTCACATCAGGTCCAAATATATACTTATATATTGAATAATTTATATAATTCATTAATAAATAATATTCTCATCAAATATCCTCATTCAGTAAAGAATAAATACTTATTAATATTTCCACATCTAATAGAGTAAATTTCAACAGAAAAATATTCTATATAATTGTTATATGGTTTCAGAAATAATTATATTAATGATATAAGGAAAATATATATTTAATAAAAATGTAATGTCCAGTGAAAAATGTTTGTAAAAATTTTATTTTCTCAATTAAATGTAAACAAAAAAAATATTAAAAAAAGAAATGAGAGGTGATCATTGATTCATAACAATTTCATATTTTTAAAATAAAATCACGAATATATTTTTATTCATCTCAAATACATATATATATAATTTTAAACACTTCATTAATGTTTACATGATAATACTAAAATATATTATCAATGAAATAGAAACTGAGATGAAATACCTTTCTATAGGATTCCATTGGGATTAATATTAATTATCTATTTTTACATTGGTATTAATAAATATACTATAATATGATAAAAACATATTCATAATTATAATATCCTATATGATCTTATATTAATATTTTACAAATCATTTGTTGATAATATTTCATTATTGTCATTGTTTTTTGAATTAATTTCCATGTCTTCCAATAAGGGTTTTGTCAAGAATGTTACAATTATTATGTATTGTATATAAGTCCATCATAAATATAATTATATTAATCATATAAATATATCATATTCTCAAAATATATATTTTCACAATATTTCATGAATATTTGAAAAGTAAAATGAATCACATTAGTTCATGGATATGGTGTGTCATTCATAAACATGAGCGAAGGTATCATTCCATTAATGAATGAAAGTGATTGAAAGTGGGTGACATGTTAATTTTATAGAATAAATAGCCTATATTTTATATAAAATATATTCATAAAAATTATCCCTATAAATTGGCTTATAAAAAAATGTGTAAAATGAATCAAAATGAATTGTGAGGCATTCTTTTATCATCTACACAAGAGAAATTAGCGTATACCAAATAAAATATAATTTATTAATTTATATATGAGAATCTAAATCCATATGTATAGTAATATAAAAAATATTATATATATATATATATATATTAAATCCATAATTATATAAAATCTTGAGTTATGTTGATGGAAAATGAGATACATCAGCTCATGAGGTTTTTGTCCCTATACACACGATCACTTATTCTGGTTCCCATTTTATTGAAGTGGTGATTGATAAATATTATAAAAAATAAAATAAAATAATTCTATATGGTTTAAGCTTATATAATTATCTTTTGAGATTAAATACATAATTTAATTTTGAATACATTGAAAAAACATTAATGAACTTCGTTATGTTGATTACTTTCTCTTAGAGAAACCACATTTGGTTAAATATATAATGTATGGTTCTCTTGATATAAGTGGGTTTGATATGTGTGATGATGTTAGGGGAGTGAGTGACTTTTCTAATTGAGGAAGAGGGGAATTTTTTTAAATAAAAGAAACTATTTAATAAATAAAATCCAAACTCACCCCATGTGCCCAAAAAATTAATAAATAATTGTTTTGAAAGATTATATGGTCAAGACACACATAAACAAAAAAACATGTCATTGACGTGTTATTACTTAGCCTTTATGTTCACATAATTTTGGGACATTATTTTTCCATAAGAAAATGTGAATATTTATATTTACATGGGAAACATACCATTTAAGAATAAAAATAAAGTGATACATAATAGACAATATGGACCCAATTATTATAAATATAATATCCACATTATGAAATAAAAAAACTACATGTACGGATAGTAGAAGATAACACAATTACATGAAGCACACAAAACCTATTTGTTGCCTTAACTAGATTACTTAATTTTTAATGTCTTTTAAAATTCTTTATTTCTAGAAATTAATTTGAAATTATTAACTCATATTAATTTATTTTTCAAAAATATTTGGTTAATTTTTATATATCTGAATAATTGTATTTTAATAAATTATTTTTTAATAAGCATAATTTTGTTTTGAAAAATAGGTTTCAAATTATTGTGTTTTTTCAAGTACAATATTATCTTATATTAAATATATGTATTATTATAATTATTATATAGATTTAATTTAATATGGTTAGAAATTAAAAAAATAAATTTATTATAATACATTCATAATTTATTATTTTTTAATTTATTTATATGGATTAACATTAGTTATATTGAAAGAAAATTAGTTTTCTCGAAAATGAATAGTTTTCTGGAAAATGATAATGTCCAAATGTTATTAATACTATTTATATCAAAAAGTTAATATATTTTTAATCAAACTTATTATAAGATCTTATTAAAAAATTGGTTAGTAGTTTAATAGTACACTTTCTATTTATTCAAGAAATATTATTTTTAAAGGAAGCATTCAAAATTTCATTCGTGGATTATTTTAACAATGAAAATAAAAAATGGTATTCATCATAGCTAGTTAGAATATTTTATTTATGGGATAATAATATAGGTATATGATTATATTTTTTTTCAATATATGATATTAATATACTATAAGTGATTTTTAGGTATTCTTGTATCGTAAGATATCGAGAGATTTAATTTATTTAATATGTAATATTTCATAAAACCTCGAAGTCATACATTCATCCATTCTAGAAAAAACCAATCCTTGAATTATCAGTGTCATTAACATTTTTTGGTATATTCTACATATCATTTTAATGATCAAAATGTTTTTTCCACTAATTTATGGCATATCTAAACTTCCATTACCAGTAAAATCATATGATTCCACAATACATTCACTCTAGAATCAACAATTTTGATAGAATTCTCAATGTAGGATAGAGAGACAAGAGAATCCACTTGGACCAAAGAAGTGACTTGGACAAATCTTTTGTGTCGATAACCCCACCACCATCCATCGAATATCGTATACGTAAGCAATCAAACACTACTATCCAACGGCTCTTCTGTTCGGAAACGAAATGTTCCTGGAATTGATTGCTCCCATTGGACCATTTGTATCTATATGCATTAGGATCCCGATTCATGGAATTTTGCCGCTATAGAGGTGATATTAGGTATTAAGAATAAAATTAACTTCATTAAAAATGATATATGATACACATAATGTAATTTATAATGTTACATATTAATTTAATGTAAACAAGTCTTGACTCTAATGTATTCAAAATTCCATGTGTTTGATGAACCAAGGGTGTATAATTACCATATTACTAAATAGTATGTCAAAATTCCATATATATACATTTATGAAAACATTATCTCCAACATTCACTATAATAAAAGTGATGAGTAAAGGTATATTTTTTATTTGGTGGTAGATTAAACCACCTCTATATAGTTTTGAAACAGTTTCCAAAAATCACTAATAAATCATTTATCGACATCAAATACATTTTAGTTTATTCTATTTAGAGATAGTTTCATGTCAGTTTCATAAAAATAATATTTATTTCTAATTTCCCAGGGAGGAAACAAGGATTTACTGGAGGTTTTAAACGGCCACTAACTTTCAAAATATTTTTTCCCACAAAACCAAAACTAAAACAAGTGAAACAACTGCTAAATAATAGTACATCAAACTTAGTGTTAGTTTTAACCAATGAAAATATAATATAAACCTTATTGAATAAGTTTTAACCACCATAAATAAAATTTTTCTAAATATAGTGGGAGATTAATTTGTTGGTAAATGTTGATTTTAAAAAAAAGATTGCTTCAGATTCTGCCTCCCTAGAATGACTTTGCATGAAAATGAAATCCAATTGTATCACATAGCAGTAGCACACCAAATCGCTATCATAAGCCCACAAAATCACACAAAGATGATAAATATGGCACGAAAAAACAATTATATTAGTATACATCCAACCATAAATGGTTTTTGGTCTATGTCACCAATAATACATCCACATACCATCTCATTACATTTTAGTCCAAGGCATCAAAAAGACCAATATTCTCTACCAAATGTACTCTGATCGTCACCATCTCCAACTCTATCTCCATCTTTATTTCTATATATACATCATACTACCCCCACCTATATGAAATGTATATTGAAAATTAAATAGTGTTATATATTTATATTTAATTATAAAACCAATAACAGTTTTTGAACTAAATGATTTTGATGTTATGTGATTTTCCATCTTACCAACAATCATCGATGTAATTTCACTAGGGATAGATCTTTTCATATTCTAATATAAATCAACCAAAAATTTCATTTCCTATATTATTTCTATAACACAAGTAATATGAAAGAATAATAACATATGTATAAAGAGATTATTTTTTTAAATATTATAATTTTATAACATAATCACATTAAATTATACCATAATGTATTAAAATTACATTTATCATAGAATAAAAAACATCATTTTTATAATATGAAGGAAATTGTCTCCAATAACCATAAATAATTTAAAGGGTAACTGGATCTACTAGTAAATATCCAAAATATGGCTAAATAATCTCAGAATTCCATCTCTAGGGACCATGTAATAGTATAGTGGGATAACTATTATTAGCCCATTTTGAGTCCTGACATATGAACTATTAATATTTTTCTCTATAGTAGCATTTTTCCATCATTTGTGAAAATCATTATTATTATAAAAATAATTAAATATCAATATTCATATTAAATTTATTACCTCTTATAATTAACCTTTGATATCCTCATGAAGATCCAAGAGTGGCTTGCAGCCTCACTATTTAGGGTCGACTAGTATCAATATAATGCTTCCCCCTTGAAATTTCTGTAATTTAATAAAATAAAAGTGACTTAAGAATATACATTTCAAAACATTCATGCAGGAAAAAAATTAGAAGTTATAATATATGAATAGTATTTAAAAACAAAATATACATTACTATGATAATAAATAAATGCACAATAGACATTAGTGGTTGATAAATGAATGCATGACTACACATATAATCATTTTATCCTTAAATAATTTCATTTTCCTTGTACAAATTTACTTCATCTACATCATCCAACCTTTCATGAATAAAATTTTAAATATCCTCATGGATAAATAAGTTCAATTATTACTTTGTATTGGATTTAATATAAAGGTCATATCTTCCACTTCATCACTCATATCATACAAGTCTCATGTTTTATGCGAGAAAATACACTTGAAAATTAATCGGTGACATATTCCAAATAATATAAAATTTTCTATTGTGATGATAAGATATATAAATCATTTAAATCCTGGTCACCGACATCTACCAAGCTATATATGTTGATAGTTGTAAATTGAAATAAATCCCTTTTATCAACCATGATGAACTCGAACAATTTTTATTTGAATAAAACAAATAAAAATTTCTAATGTTAGATTAATTCAATTATATCGTTAAATATTACATAGTATCCTTCTTAGTGAAACATAAATATACCACTATTTGTTGTTTTCAAACACTCTTCCAAATTGACTATGCAAAATTTAATGCCATTCACATTGTATGCGTCAAAAGTTCGATCCTTTTTTAGAGGACCTCAAGAACAAAACATCAAATATTCTAAAAAATCATTCTAAGATTCAGTATTCATGATTTAAAAAAATTAATACAAATTGTTAGATTAATATAATATATACATAAGCCGAATATCATTATTTATTGTAATATGTATGAACATACATTCCATGCAATCAATTCTACATGGTCATTTTTAACTTCTTTTGTTATATCATTCTAATTTAATGTTCTACCTCTCATTTGAACCTTTTTTTGTATACTCAAATCTTTATTAAATGGATCTATAATTTCACTACTCAGTATCACATATCTATCTTCCTATGATAATTCAATTTCGTTTAGTGTAACATTTTAGAATCACTCTACTAATTAGCCAATATCAGTAAATATTTTTTGTTTCCCATATAGTTGAGATAGAGTCTATGTGTCTTCAACATGTCCAATGTGATTTATTATTTATCAATATCATTAAATTTTATATAACTAGAATTAAGACTCACCTCTTCCAAATATCATATAGAAATAGAGCCTTCAGGTTGAGAGTTATTTTTCATGTATGATTTCAAATGACTATGATATCTATGAAATAAAAGGATAAACATAAATTTTTATTAAATTAAATACCAATAATTTATTAAATAGATGAAAAATAGAAAAATAACATTCCTATTCATGTGATACATCCATAGATAATATAGGATCCCTCTTAACTTATCATCTTAATCAAAATTCTGGTAAATGTATCATGGCAGAAAAGATTGACAGAGGAAAGAACATCTCTAAGGAAGAAATTTGTTAATAAAAATATATAATGATGGTTTTCAAGCACAAATTGCTCTAGGAATTTCTCATATAGTATTCTAAGTTATGTAAAAAATTGGATTACCACAACAGTATCGTTTTTAGGAAATAATTTTTGTAATGCCAATTGTAGAATTTACACTTACAAAATATATGAATCTCTACATTTTAATCCATGTAACATATAATGAATTATATCAACACACCTTGAGATGTCATTTGAATTCCCATAAGATACATTGACATGTTTTAAAATTTGATGGAATGTATATTTATATCTACTTTTCATTGAATTATTTTGTATCATATGTTTAATTCTCATATATCCGGATATGACACTTTATGTTCAATTGTTGTAATTGTTTCAGAATATTTAGAAAATCCTTTGATTTTTGATGATCATTAAGAAATGTGATGATCAAATTTTCATAATAATTCTTTTCAATATGCATCACATCATGTTTATTCCATAACAAAATATATTCCCAATACATATGATTGAATAATATATATTTTTTCTTCCATTATAACTTTTTGATTTCACTTGGTGATGCACTTTGAATTAATTTCCCACTATCACTGAAATGACGCACCTTCCCAGATTCTATTTCAAAATTAAAAAGTTGTTCTAATATTTCAAAACCAATCAACAACTTCTAATCTGGTCTATAATCAATATAACAATGGATTTTATTTACATGTTCAAGCTAAATCTATTACACACATCAATAATTTTAAATGACATGTGATGATAAATTTTATACTATGAGGAATTTATTTGGGAAGAAAATAAAAGTTACAGAAAAGAAAATCCAAACCCATGTTTGTGTTCCATCCAACTAAATTCCCATGTACATGGAAGATAATAATAGTCCACATTAGAGTGAATTTCGTTTTGAACATTATTCATGAAGATGTATCGTATGTCTCAATGTTTATTATATATAAATCCTATAATTCATCAATTAAAGGATTAAATACTAAATAAATATCATTTCTAGGAATTTATTTTTCTGGAATAATCATCAAAATGATAAAATATGTATATTTCAAACAACCATATTGAGGAATATTGTAAGGGATCCAAACATTAATATTGATATTATAATAGTTTCTCAAAGTCCCAAATGAGTTTAATATATTAATATCTAGTCACAATCAAACATTCCTAGGATCAGATGAAAAATATAGATGAAATGAATCAAATGCATTCCATAATTATGATTTTTTTGGATGTCACAATAACCCATCATTTTTATTATCTATAAAATGAAACTTTTGTGTTGTTCATCTTTCTATTACATGAATTATCATTCCATTAGAGTATTTAAAAAAATTATCACACCACTATTGTTGGTGTGTTCTTTATTTCCTTCTTCATAGTGGTACATTGATTCAGACATCCATCATCACTCATTGACTTCTGTCTGGAACAGAAACATTTTTTCAATCATGTCTCCTTGAATTATCATCCCAATAAAGAAAAAAATTATTAGTACACACATGTATTTTTTATAATTCTTACCATCCTTGTTTACAAATTTATTTCCTATCATAAATCACATAACAAGAATTTCATTCAAAAATGAATCACGCAACAATTCCAATAACAATAACATCTCCTTATTTTTAGGTACACATAATAATTTTACATGGTAAAACATTAATAGAGAATAAATTTTTTATCATATCAAACTTCCACTATAAAAATTTTTATTTCCATCTTCAACTAAACCATGAAATGTATATGCATGCTCAATTATGTTTTCTCATACATTAGCCTAAATTGAAAAATGATTATGATACAATGTTGGGTTACAATATAGATCATGTTGTCCTATAGTCTCGAAAACATCATGTTTCCCATATCAATTTATAGAACCCTCTACTGGTTGATCTAATATGTTTTTATGTTTTTTTTGCAGTTAGGAAAAACTGGATGCATCGACAATAAGGTATTTCATTTTATTTTCCATTGTCGATAAAGATGGTAACTCATTCTAAAGATTTACATCAGTGTTAAATTTTACTATACCATTTAATTCTATGTGAAATATCCAACTCAAAAATTGGGCAGGGAATTGCTTAATTATATAGTTATTATAAACGTCATATCTCTTCAACCATCATCTAAAATAACATTTAGGACCTATACAACATATTATCCCATCAATAGAACTATTAAAAATTGAATAATCTATATAATCCTCCCAAACCGTAGCATACTGTGGTGTATTACCAAGTAATGTGATCCATTTTTTATCCATATATATCACTATGTCCCTATACATTATTAAAAAAATAAAACTAATAACTATTTGTAAATAGTGAAACATATAAATGGAATTAAAAAAACCACAACTCAAGAAGTTATAAAAAGATTCATATAATTACAATATGAGACATCACTTATTGATTCACTACCATTGATAATGATTGATGACCTCATGAATAAATCACATAATTTATTAACAACTTATTGCGGTTAGTCAGCATTAATTTTTGATAGATGTAATTTTATGATATCCAATTTTTTTTTATTTTTATATACTATTTTTATCATAATATAATAACATAATATATAGTAAATTATTCATTTATTATTATCCATGATCTAAAAACTTCATCTATTTATATAACTAGTCCATGATCATTAATGTAGGCTCAATGATTAAATTTAAATATATAAATGAATGTCTTCTAGAAATTAAATCCTAAATAGATATGTTTTCAATATCTTCTTAATTAACATATCTATTTGGGAAATAAATATCAATACTATTTGGGTGAGAATCTTGTTAATGAAAAATTCTCAAAAATTTATCATGGTGATTGAAACGGGATCTGCTATTTGTACCAAAAAATGGGTTATAATTTCTAATTTATATTTAATGATACTATATTTTCAGGATTATAGGGTATTATTTTTCAAAAACTATACATAGTACAATTTAACCCTATAATCAAACTACACATTCTACAATGTCATCCTATAAATAAATAATGTAAATAATGAAAAATTTTAAAAAGTGTATTTGAAATATATAAAGCCTATAATTGAGGAAATATGTGTGTTATAGATTTACATTTTTCAATTAAACCCCATTTAAAACCCACAGAGAATAATTCATGTTTAAATCCATTTTTTAAACAAATTATTTTATGAAATATTTGAAAAAGTATCACAGTCCAATGATAATAATTCATATTGAAACTATGATTATGTACCATGATGCTATATAGAATACTTCACATCAAGAAAGATTCATTGGGAAAATATACCTCATAAAAAATCATATATAATAATGCAATTCAATTTTATAAATTTTATTATTGAGTAACTATCAAGCAAAAAGAGATACATAAAAACTACCAACATCTATTTTCGATATCATATATCATTGGATAGTCCTAGGTAAATTAGTAAAACAATTTAATATAATAAAAATACAATAAGTACTTTATACATTCAAATTTTATATCTACTAACAACACAATATTACAAACTCAGAGAACAGATGCTTTATCATTGCATGTCCCTAGTATAAATTAAAAATTCTATATCGATTATAGTTGGGATGTGAGTATCTAAAATCATATAACAAATGTATAACTTCTCATCATTCTAAAATGCATTCCCGTTGACCAATCAAGGTCGTGAGTGATCTATCATGAAAAAGATATCCATATATTGATCATCAATTGAATAAGCATAAAAAATAAATATTCTATTTGATTCAAAGGTCTCATGTATTCCCACAGCCAAGAACCCTCAATAACCAAAACCCTAATTTTGATAACCAAAAACATTTTTACCAAGAACCACCCATCAAGGAAAATTTTTAGTTAAGGAATCATCCAAAATTTATTATAAAAAATAATTAACATTAAAAATTTCCAAATAGTCTTTTTGGAAAACAATGTTTGTAAAAAATTACTTCATCAAAAAAACATTTCATTCAACTATTAATTTTATAAATTAAAATCATACACATTTCATTTAAAACTGATTTAATGTGTTGAAATAGAATTTTAGGAATAAATATTAAAATTATTTGAAAATAATTTAATTTTTTGAAATAAAATATGGTATGCCATAAATAAATCATTTAATTTTTTTATTTAAATAATTTCAAAACACATTTCATGGAGACAATAACATTAAAACATGTGGTATTATCATTAGTAAATAATAATACTTTTATTAAAAGTAATCATTATATTTTGATATTTAATTTTTTTGATATAAATGAAAAATAACGATATCATTTCAAAAAAAATATTAGCTCACTATATGAATGAATCCATGCTAAACTCAATTTTCATACAAATTGGCCATTTTTTGTTAAAAATCGATAAATAAAGATTAACCAATATAAGATGGAAAAAATTATATATATACCAATAAATTAAACAAATGAAGAATAAATTACATAAAAACCCTACCTCATGATTTGAATAATAATTCTTAGAAGACAGAAAACGAATGAGGGTAAAGGATCATGCAGTAACAAGTGGCTGGGGGGGACAATAGTGGGGAAATTAATATGGGATGTAGTGGAAGTGAATGTTCAGTGGAGAGAGAGTAAGGGGGTAAGTATTTGTATTGAGGGATCGTGGGTGTAGTAAGGGTTGTGTCAGCAGCTCGTATTGTTAAGGGAATCGGCCTGGGAAGCGAGTGCTAGTGGCTCGGGATTGGTATCTAGTGTTAGCTATGGAAGGGGGTATTAGTGGATTTTTATAGGACTAGAAGTGAGGCACTAGAAATCATGGGTCTTATGGGTGGTGGTGTCATCCTCAAGGGGTTGATGTGGGGTGGGGGGAGTGTCATGTTTTTTCAACAACTCTATGATTTAGTGGTGGATTCATAAACCAAAACTAAAAACCCACCAAAAATTACAGCTTTTGATATAGTGGTTGAATTTTGAATCCTTTACCTAATCTCCAATATAACTATTTTTCCTTTATTTAGCAACATTTATATTTTATAAAATAGAATTTACAATTGTTATTGTATCTTACACATGATTTGGTCCCATAACATTCCATTCCTAAACAACATCCCTAAAATTTAGAGTACAATTTATATTTCCATATAATGATTCACGTGACACCATTTGAACATTTTAATTGAATCTATTTCTATCGGAACACACTACTAAAGGTAAATATTGATCAACCAAAAATTTATTGTTTTATATGCATAATATCAATATGACTTCAAATGTTTGAATAGTCATTTTAGAATATCCTTTAGTTTTAGTATTTTTGGTGGTTCTCAAATGAATATTTTAGTCATAATACATATATTTAATATTCTGAAATTATGATTTCAAATATTGATCCAGATTAAAATAATTAAATATTTCCACCATAGAGTATTAATATTTCATGAATGTAGATACTTGTGAGGTTCTGAAGAGGAAAATAATCTCTTATAGCATTGAAATTTATAATCATTGATATGTGTTCAATTATAACATATATTTCATAATTCTATCTATGATTATTTTTAGTCCTATGAAAATTCCTGTAATAATTTCCTCCCATTTCCATACTGAAATAGGAAGAGGTTCCATGACTCCCTATGGTTTTGTTTTCCACTCTTCAATTTTTTTTTAAAAAAATCATCCTAAAACCAAATCACAAATTTCATGTATCATTTTAAACCACAAAAAAATATTATATTATAATATATATTATTATTATTAATACTTTGGTGTATAGATTAATTCAAGATGTGATAATCCACTATCAAAAACCCGTTCATATCAGTTATATATTGTAATTACCCAGAATGTCCATGAATTTCTTTAATAAATTGGAATTTTATGACTCTGTGAAATCTGATGGCGCGCTATTTTGAGGCTTGGAGTGCTTGGAATAATCCTTCAATGTTTTGTAAATTTTATGTTAACGTGCGTATGCAGTTTTCCTGAAAAAGTGGAAAAAATAATAAAAGTTTAGTCGAATCAGAAATCAGAGGGAACTTTTGCACTCAGGATAGCGGGTTAACCCTAGGCGCGACTTAAGACTAGTCGGTGCAGACCTCCTGTGTGAAAACCCAAAAATATATTAATCATAAATAAAATAATTAAGTAAATTATTCTATTTTTTCAATGCTTATAACTCACAAATGGAAGCTCAGAATACAAATCTGAGACCACCCCTGAAATTATAACGGCGTTCATTATTTAAGATGATACTAACTTTGGCTAGTGTGGGTCCCCAGAGAATGATAGTTTATGGAGGAAAATAAAATAATTAAGTGACAATTATTTTATTATAAAATTCATAACGTCTAAAAGGTAACTCAGATTTAAATTTCGAGAGTACTGTTGGCTTTGTTGAGGTGTGTTTCACCTAGGAAAAGCCTAACCTCGTCCGACGTGAGTCGAGGGTGACTGATAATAATTTTCTGAACATTTTTCAGGTACGTTCAATAAAAGCATGAGCCTAAATTTGAAACTATTGAATCGATGCTCGAAATTGAAATCTTGGGGCACCGTTGAACTCATGACGCTGGTATTTGCATAAGGATACATTCACCTCGATGGTAGTGGGTCAGGAATAAAAGATAGTTTTTGGGATTTTCATGGAAAATAATAAAATAAAATGATCATTACTTTATTTTAATTGGAGCTTCCATGTGGATATTTCAGGTCGGGTCCACCGGAACTAAACCTCCAAATGGAAGATGGATGTGGGAACCACCACACCTTAACCTTGAATGAGAGGGTATGGTGGTGGGGACCACAAAAACCATAACCTCCCATGAGAGGTTATGGTGGTGGGGACCACCCAGGTTTTGAAACCCCCTTGAAACCTCCCATTAATTTGGAGAAACCACTGAAGTCCCTCTTAAATGTGATGGGATCCTCTTCGTATCATCCCAATAATTATAAAAAACACACCTATTAAATTTCTCTAGCATTATTAAATTCTCTTAATCCTTTTAAATTTAAATAACCACATCATTGGAATTTATGAAGGTTCCTAATTAATGAACTATCATAAATTCCAACGATCTTTACCTACCTACCTCCCTGCCCTATATATAGGAAGAATGGGAAGAGGTTTTGGGATGGCATCACCAAACAATGAAGCAATGGTAAAGTGACACGACGCCCAACACTTGGATGATTATGCTTCCTCCATGAAGAACACATTCTTCCAACGAAGAACGCTGGCGAAGTGTGACTTTGACTTCTTTCCTCGGAACCTACTCTTACGTAGGATGTCTTTAACTATGATTAGTCGGCGCACAAACTGATGATCGAGGTAAAAAACAAAGAAAATGATGTCCATAATTTCCCAATTGATCTGTCTTGTTCCTCACACCAACGTTGAAAAACATCGAAAAAATGTAAGGGGTTTATTTTCATGTTAATGATTTCGTTGATTTTCTTTTGCAGATTGGAAAAAAATAATTTTGAAGGATATAGAATTTGATGTTCATCATTCTCTTTTTAAGATGGGTCGATTACTATCATCCTAAAATCGGAGGTTACAGGCCAAACTAACATGGTCTGACTCACTCCACTGATCTCTTTGTGATGTTCATTGGCATGGAAATGAAACGACGAGGTGACAGAGGCGAGTGGAAAAGACAGCACTCCCTGCAGCCTCGGAAACCCCGGCCACCCTCGTGGTGCTTCGGCCGAACCGGCCCCCAGCCGCCACCGGCCTCCCACGTGCCTGTCGGCCTCCCAGGATGCCGCTGGCCACCCATCCGCCCACAGGCCTCTCGGATTCCAGCCGACACTGCCCTCCCACCCGCCTGCCGGCCACCTGGCTGCCCGCTGGCCTCCCGGATGCCCGCCGGCACCCCAGCCACTCACCGGCCTCTCGGATTCTGGCCGCCGGCGGAATCTCGTTCACCCACCGGCACCCCTAGCTGAGCCGCACTAGTTTTGACCCATGCAGCGTTGGCAGAACCATTCTTGGCCACCCGTGCTGAGCCACCGATCCGCGCCCCATGCGCGCCTGGCTGAGCTGGCCTTCCTCACCTCTCACAACGCCACTGGGCAGAAGCACCCTTATACCAAACGGTGGCCTTTCAACGCCATCACGATCGGTCTGTTCCCTCACGCTACTTGCGGCCTTCGTGGCCTAGTGGGTCGAGATTAGTGGGCCAAGTCGAACCCGAACAGGGTTGGTCTGACCAGCTCGGACCAAACTCGGGCCCACTATGATCCTTTACATTCTTTTGGCCATATCATTGGCACCAGACGTCTGTTTGGTAAACCGTCAGTGGATCTAGTATTCATGGAGCGCAATGGTCACTTTTTGTATACTCCACTAGAATTTTGGGTATATTTGAGATATGGTGAGGTAGGATCGAACACGTACCCCACCGGGTTCCCGGGACAAAAATGATAATAACTTACATACTGGGCGTCCTATTGACGTGCCATATGTCGCTTTGGGTTTCTATTAGAAAGAAAGATCATTTGGATACATAAAAATGGTAATTTATGGTAGTTTATGTATAAACACTTGTCTTGATGAGAGGACCCTCCTAGAATCAAGAATGCTTTTTGGGGAACCCTGTGGCTAGATTCACTCTGACTACTATTCCTGGATCCATTGTGGGTTAGACAGCTCTGATTATTGTTCTTGGATATTTTGTGGGTTCGACATCTCTCACTATATTTCTTGGACCCTTTGTGGGTTCGATAGTTCTGACTACTATTCCAAGAACCTGTGTGGGTTCGACAGTTCTGACTACTGTTCCTGGATCTTGTGTTGGTTCGATAGTCTGACTACTGTTCTTGGATCCTGTGTGGGTTTGACTGCCTTGAATACTATTCCCAGATACTCTCTGTTTCGAAGAGTTATGAATATTGTTCATGAATCTGGTGTGTGTTCGATAACTTTTAATACTGTTCCTAGATCGTGTGTCTTTTCGAAAGCTTTTACTACTGTTCCTGGATCATGTATGGGTTCGATAGCTCTCACTACTATTCCTGGATCTTGTGTGGGTTCGATAGCTCTGAGCACTGTTCTTTGATCCTGTGTGGGTTCGAAATCTCTAACTACTATTCCTATATCCTGTGTGGGTTCGACACCTCTAACTACTGTTCATGGATCCTACGTGGGTTTGACAGAATAGATGATTTAGTGGCTACATATAATCATCCCTATTTCTATGCATTTGTTGTATAAATGTGTGAGGTGAGTCAGTACGTTGGTGTTTTCCTCATGATTTAGATATATCACTTGATAACATTTTAATATGTATGGACTTATACCTACGTAATGTTATTTGTTGATTTCATACATTGTGGTTTAACATTTTTGGATTTTGAGATACTTTGAGGGTCTCAAGGTCCCTACTGAGTATCGTTATACCCACCCTTGCATGGGCTATTCCCACACCTTGTTTTGTTGGTTTCATACGATGAACATCATTGACTGAGAATAAGAGTACTAGAACTGGATGGTTCCCGTAGGTGGACTTTAAGAAAATATGGTACATGGAGGTGACAGACAAACGTGGAGTGCTGAGGAGTCTACGTATATCTACCTTTCAGGTAGGAATTCTGAAGGATGATCCGGCAGCTATTTTCCTTTACATCATTTGTTAATGTACTTTCAGTTTCGTGTACTTTACAGTTGGGCTTGTATTTCCAGACCCATTTTATTTTAGTACTCTTTCATTATACAGTTTAACATCATGTTCTGTATCTAGATGTGCACTCTATTGTGTCTGTTTACACATTAAAAATGAAATTCCTACCTAGTTTTAAGTAAATATGTCTTTGGTGTTAGTCTTCAGCCCCTTTCCTATGGAAGGAAGGGTTGGAGTAGTCACAGCATGGGCCCCAAGGGATGGGTCCTGACAAATTGTTATTAGAGAGGTCAGTTATACTGATGATCTATGACTCTATTCTTTATTTGGAATGACAATAGAGTCAAATGTAGTGACTTTGGTTTTCAGTTCAGGGAGTCCATTATTGGTTAGGTGGCCGACGTATCCCTACAACAGGACCCATAATTCGGATTTCCAACTCAGTGCACAAAAACTCTGATTGCATGAGTGTTTTCAAGAGTTTTATTTATGAACTCATTAAGTCAACCCACCAATTATTACTTATTAACTATGGTTCACCTTTTAATTTTCAGGATGCCTCCGTACAGATAGTTATCTGGGGTTCTGAGGGTTGTACACACTAACATCCAACCGAGCGACGAGGATCCAGTGCAGGGCCCAATTACTATGGTGGCACATTCAGGTTGTGTACCGGTAGAACCACCAACTGTTGGGCAGAAGATACCACCAGCCACACTGGCAGACGGTGCACACCGACTAAACGCATTACACAAGTTCTAGTAGCAGAGGCATCTGAGGTTTCGAGGTGAGACAGATTCCCACATTGTTGAGGGCTGGCTAGAGGCGATTACTAGAGTGTCTGGTCTACTCGAAACAATAGTAGAGAAGACAATGATCTTAGCAGCTACTATTTTTTAGTTATTGACCATGAGGATGGTCTTCTTAGTGATGTGGATTCGGTACAGGGATTGTTGCCCAAGATAGTACCTTCAGGTAGTGTGCCAGCTATATCGCTACCTGTTGGTCAATAGTTACAGTTGGTGGTACCTGTAGAGGACACATGTTGGCTTAGATCCTTAAACGTGTTTCGGCATCATATACCGATCATGATTCGAGGCGAGCCCGAATAATATGCCATCGAGTACTGGCTCGAGGAGGTTACTGAGAGTTCTCTTGAACTTCTACAACTTCAACAGGACGACATGTCGGTAGCTGAGTATTCATCGAAGCATGATGACCTTTCCTGGTACTCAATAAATATGATATGATCAGTATATCAAGGATCGAACTTCCGAGAGAAGTGTTTTTAAAGGACTTCTGAGCTATCACTATTCCTCTATGCATTACTACTTTTTCTAGGGTGTTAGAGAGATCCTTTGTGGTTGAATGTTCTTTGGATGAACAGATACAACTAGTGAATGTAAGAAGTGGGAATGCAGGGAACTGGAACCAGTCTAAGATACTTGGGCATGTAAATTGTTTTGTGAATAATAATTGATAGGGATAGATGAATCTTTCGGGAATCAGACATCAAAACATAGATATTAGGGTAGCATGTGGTGATGTACTTTTTGACATGTTATAACCACCCACCTTTTGTGGACCCTATAGGCTCAGGGAGAATGAGAACATGAGAAGAGAGTTGTTGCATGCGGTCAAGTAATTCGACGAAAGGGCTCTAGGAATGATTTAATGTATAGTATATGTCTATTACTCGTTGTAGTATCAATATCCATAGGTACCATTCGGTCCTTCCTTCCAAGAATCTTGTCCAAGACCTATAATTTCCAGTTAAACAGTTGACATGAACCTCACGTCTGGAGATACCATTGGGATGAGATTCGATAATCATATTTACATCGATGGTGTGATATGATCCTTGAGGTGAGAGTTTCGGTTGGATCCTCTTGGTGGAATAGTCGAGGCATTACGGTGTTAGTTTGGGTGTGGATTTGACATCCACATTTCACACTCAGATTAACAATATTAAAAAAAGAGGTTATGTTTTATCTACAACATTGGGATGAGGTTTTCCTTGGTCGGTGAAAAAGGAATCCTAGAAAGAACACGATAAAATCATGTAAAGGAGGCTGCATCCAATCACTCGTGATTTGGCCAACCTCACCCTTGTTGCAGCAGAAGTTGACTTTTTGATAGTCTATACTCATGGGAAGGGGAACATGGTAGCAGCCACACATGACAGGAGGACTGTACTACATCTATTGAGTGAGGTGAAAGAGTAGCTAGCTACTTTACAGATAACCTTTGTGGATAGATATGGAGAAGACTTTCTTCAGCCTCATATAGTAACTCCCCCACTTTTTTAGAGAGTCAGGGAGGAATAGCATGGGGATGCTGACTGCGAGATACGACATCCTTAGATATTCACAGCGCAGGCACCTGATAGATTTTCTATTGGTGGGGAGCACGTAATTCTCTTAAAAGGATGTACCATGGTACTAGTTTCACTTCAAAAGGATGTTTTGAGGGAGTTAAACACATCCCCTCTATAGGTACACCCAAGAGTTGTGAAGATGTAGCAGGACCTCTAAAAATAGTACTGGTGCCTCGGAATGAAGAATGGAATTGCATAGTTTGTCTTTCGGTTCCTCATATGTCAGTAAGTGAAGGCAGAACATCAGGTTCCAGTAGGATTGGTTCAACCTTTTGAGGTCCTAGATTGGAAGTGGAATAGGATATCCATGGACTCTGTGACAGGAATTCCACGTACATCCAGGGGTCATGACTAAATTTGGTTGATCGCCGACTGAATCACCGTTTCAGCCCACTACCTACTGATCAAAGAACAGGGTTCGATAGAGAGCATGGGATGCCTCAGTGTGTATGATATTTTGAGGTTACATGGAGTATCCTTGATTATTGTCTCTAGTATTTATTCACATTTTACATCCATGATATGGAAGTGCTTGGAAGAGGATTTCAAGATTTCGCTTCATTCGAGCACCACCTTCCTTCTTCAAATGGATGGTCAGACTAACCAGACCATTCAGATCCTTTAGGACATGTTGTGTGCTTGTGTCCTTGACTTCGTTCATAGCAATGAGGATCACTTAGCGTTGGTGGAGTTTGAATACACAAACAGCTATCTCTCCACCATTTGTATGGAAAATTTTAAGGTGTTGTATATGCGACATTTCAGATCACCATTGTGCTAGATTGACCTAGGGGAGTCAGCACTCATGGGACCATAGATGGTATGGGCTGACCCAGAGAAAGTGTAGATCATCCAGGAGCGGATTAAGACTACATAGAGTACGCAGTAATCATATGATGACAAGAGATTACGACCTGTGGAGTTTGAGAATGGTGACCACGTCTTCCTACGGGTCTCACCCCGACGAGGTCTAAAAATATTTGGTTGAGGCGGCAAGTTATCTTATAGATTAATTGGTCCTTTTCAGGTCCTTATAAGTGTTAGTGAGGGGGCTTACCGATTTAATCTTCCACCTAAATTTCATCGTGTGCATGAAGCCTTTCATGTATCATAGTTGGAGATATACGTGCACAACCCTTCTCAAATCATTGACCATGGAGAGATGGATGTCGATTATGGGGAAACTTTTTCAAAGGTTCTATTAGTTTATCGATAGGTTAAGGTCCTTCATGGATGGTCAATACCTCTAGTGTAAATTCTTTGGATGTACGGGAACCTCTAGGAAAGAACATGGGAGTCGAGGACTCAGAAGCATGCTCAGTACCCCAACTTGTTTACCTTGATGAGTTGTGGATTATAGGAATGTAGATCCCTGATGTGGTAAGAATATAAAGACTCAGAATTTCCATTTTTTTTAACACATAGTTATTTTATGAGTCCTTGAAATCTAACAGCACATGATTCTGAGGCCCGGAGTGCCAAGAACAATCCGTCATAATTTTGTCAAGCTTAAGTTAATGCGCCTAAGCAGTTCTCTAGAAAAAGTGGAATAACTCTAAAATGATTACATGGATCAGAAATCTGAGGGCACTATTTCACTCAGGATGGCGGGTTTACCCTAGATACGACTTAAGATTAGTCGGCGCATGCCTCCTATAAAAAACCCCAAAAGGCATAATCATAAATAAAATAATAAAATAAATTATTTTATTTTTCAAAAGCTTATAACTCAAAAATGGTAGCTTGGATTAAAAATATAAGACCACCACTAAACTTGTTATGGAATGCTTTATTTATGAAGATACTAACTTATGGCTGGCACGTGCCACCAGAAAAAGTAAATTTTTTGCTGCAAATAAAATAATCAAGTGACAATTATTTTATTGTGAAATTCATAACATCTAAATCGTAACTTGGATTGAATATCTGAGAGTACTGTTTGGTTCGTTGGGGTGTTTTTTTCTTAGGCATAGCCAAACCTCAATCGGCACGAGTCGAGGGTGACTGATAATATTTTTATGAACCTTTTCTCAAGTACGTTCAGTAAACGTGTGAGCAGCGTTTTGTAACTTTTGAACTGGTGGTTGGAATTTATATCTGAGGGCACTGTAAAACTTGTGGAAATGGTATTCGATTAAGGAGACTTTAACCTAGAAGGTAGTGGGTCGAGAATGAAAGTTAGTTTTTGGATTTTTCTTGGAAAATAATAAAATAAAATTATCTTCACTTTATTTTATTTTGAGCTTCCATGTGAATATTTCAGGTCGGGTCCACCAGGACGAAGCCTCTACATGGAAGTTGGAAGTGGGTACCAGCACACCTTAACCTCACATGAGAGGTTATGGTGGTGGGGATCACCCGGGTATTTGAACACCCTTGAAACCTTCCATTAATAGGAAGAAACCTCTCATGTCCCTATTAAATGTGGGGGATCATCTTGGTATCCTTTCGATAATTATAGCCAAAAAACATCTTAAATTACTCCGAAATAATTTTATTAGATTGCTCCTTTTAATTTTAAATAACCACAACATCGGAATTTGGGATGATTATAAATAAATGAACCGTCATAAATTCCAATGATCATTACCTACCTCCCTCCCTCTCCTATATATTGGAAGCTAGGGATTCATTTTTGGGACATATTCAATATGCGACGAAGCTCTAGTAAAGTGAGACGATGCCCAAAATTTGGAGGATTACGCTTCCTCCATGAAGAACACATTCCTCCAACAAAGAACGTTGGCAAGTATAGATTTCTACTTCATTCCTTGAAACCTACTCCAACGTAGGACATCTTTGACTACGATGAGACGACTTAAAAACCGACGATCGAGGAAAACACCAACAACACCGAAGTCTATATTTTCCCAACGATATGTGTTCATCCCCGTTCCAACGTCGACAAACATCCAAAAGAAGTATCAAGTTTATTTGTATGATAGTGATTTCCTTGTTTTTCTTTAGCGAATTGGAGAAGAATCGTTGTGGAGGCTATATAATTTTATGTTCATCATTCTATATTCTTGGTGGACCGACTGCTATCATCCTAAACGCAGAGGCTGAGGGACAAACTAAGATGGTCTGTCTCCCTCCGCTGATCTCTTTGTGATGTTATTCGTCATGGAAGCCAAAAAACAAGAAGAATGAAGTGACATGCAATGTTTGGGATACCCACGGACTTCGTAACCTGCACTGCCCTCGCAGCGCTTCGACTGAAATGGCTCCCTGCTTCCGCCGGCCTCCCGCGCGCCTGCTAGCCGCCCGCTATCTGCCGGCCCCCCGGATGCCCATGGGCCTCCTAGATTCTTACCGTTGCTGGCCTCCCATGTGCCCGACATCCCTCTGGCCTCCCGGCCGCTTTCCAGCCACCTGGCTTCCGGCCGCTGTCGGCCACCCATGCGCCCGTCGGCCTCCCGGCTTCCCACCGGCTGCTCGGTCGCCCGAGCCATGCCCCTCGCAGCGTAGGCCGAAATGACCTTGGACATTTGGGTTGAGCTGCCTAGATGCACCCCATGGGTGCCTAGCCAAGTCGGCCTTCTGCTTCTATCATGGTGCCGCCCTGCTAATCCTCCCATACACCATCCTGCAACCGGTCCGCACACTCACGGCCGGTCTGCACCATCGCGACCGGTCTGCACCCTCGCGCTACTCATGGTCATTGCAGCGAGCTGGGCCGGGCCGAACTCAACGGGTCAGGCCAAGATGAACTCGAACCGGCTTGTCCATGACTATGTCTGGCCAGGTCGGTCCAACTGGGGCGGACCGGACCCAGGCCCACTACGACCCTTTACATTCTTTTGGCTATATCATTCGCACCGGACGTCCGTTTGATGAACCATCATCAGTGCTGGTATTCTTGGAGCGTGATGGTCCCTTTGTGTAAACCCTACTAGATGTTTGGGTATAGTTGATATATATTTAGGTTGGATCGAGCACGAATCCTACCGGGCCCACATGACAAAAATGCTAATAATTCACAGACAGAGCATCTGAATGACGCACTGTCTCTCGCATTGGGATTCTTTTGGAAAGATGAATCATTCTGATACATATACATGGGGATTCATGACAGTTGATTTATAGAAATGTGGCTTGATGAGCGGGACCTCCCGTAATAAATCATTCATTGTGCGGAACACTTTGGCTGGATGCACTCTGACTACTGTTCATGAATCATGTGTGGGTTCGATAGCTCTAACCACTATTTATGGATTTTGTGTTGGTTCAACAGCTCTGACAACTATTCCTGGATCCTATGAGGGTTCGAAAGCTCTGACTACTATTCCTGGATCATGTGTGGGTTCGACAGCTCAGACTATTATTCATGGATCATGTGTGGGTTCGACCGCTCAGACAACTCTTCCTAGATCTTGTGTGGGTTCAAAAGATCTAACTACTGTTCCTGGATCCTGTGTAGGTTTGATAGCTCTAACTACTATTTCTTGTCCTATGTGGGTTCAACAGAATAGATTATATGGTGGCAACATATAATCATCACATATCTCTACAAAAGTTGTATACATGTGTGAGGTGAGTAAGTACTTTTTTGTTTTCCAAATTGTTGAGATTGGTCACTTGATAACTTCAGTATACGTATGGGCATATACCTAATTATGGATATCTAATGATTTAATAATTTTTCATTTATCCATGTGGGATTTCGTGAGACCATGAGGTACTTAGGGTCCCTAATGATTATCTTTATACTCACCCCTACCTAGGCTATGCCAACACCTTATTGTGTTGGTTGCAGACGACAAACAACGCTGACTAAGGCTGAGAGTACTACGACTGGACAATACCCAGAGGTGGACCTTTAAACAAGATGGTACATGTAGGAGATTGACATACATGGACTACTGATGAAGCTATATGTACCTACCCTTCAGGTAGAAATCTAGGAGGATGACCCAACAACAGTTTTTCTTTAATTAATTTGTACTTGTTCTTTCAGTTTCTTATACATTCCAGTTGGGCTTGTATTTCTGGTCCCTTTTTCTATTAGCACACTTTCGATATAATTTTTTACATAGTATTTTGTTTCTAGAAGTGTGCTCTGTTGTGTGTGTTTACACATTATAAGGCAATTCATTCCCAGTTTTAGTGAAATACGCCTTTGTGCTATTCGCCAGTCCATAGCCTATGGCAACAGGCTTGGGGTAGTCACATCATAGACCACGGGGGATGGGTCATTACATAGATATAATAGAGATTCATTAGCACAAAATCATAAAAAACTATACCAAAAAATGTCTGATAACTTCTCATCACTCGCATCATTAATTTACATTCTACAATTATCAACATTAGATTTAGAAATTTTTATATTTTCCAATATATTTTATTTATAAATCATTCGGAAAAGAATTGATTTATACCCTTCCATAATTGTTCCCATATAAATCCTTAATATATTCATATATATTGTAATACAAAAATTGATTATTTGGGTTAAAACACTATAATCCATATGGCATAATAGATCCACTATGTTATTTGACATCCTTGTATAGAACTATATTGAATGATAAAAAATTATATGTGACACAAACCTTTGTATTTGCCTCATGTTTTTTCATTTTTCATAAAATATAAATTTGAGTCTTTTATACTCTATGTATATCTCAAATAATTATCCATAAAGATACTGAACCAATATATTAAAGAGAGTAATTAATTGTACCCACTCCAGATTGTAGGATAGATTGTTATTATTTTACTATTCAACTACCAATAACAGTATAATTTTTCCGAAGGACAGAACCCATTCATTTAATAAATATATCACTATATTTCAAAAATCCATCATTTTGTGATTGTATATCCAAAATAATATAAATGGAAAATATCCTATTGAATTCATAAAATAACTCATCACATTCCATTGTCAATATGAACTTATCTCCTTTATATATTTGCATGGTTAAATTTATACTAATTGAGAAAAATTATGAACAAAATCTTACCGTATCATTAAAAATAAATGAAACTACATACATCAGTTATCTTTATGGGGGTATTAGCTTTTATGAATATAGTTTTCTTTTTATACAAAAAGAGATTATATCCAACGTGATAATATAGGCATGAAATTATACATCATGAGGCTAGAAATATAAATTTTTAATGATCCCATATGACTTTTTTTGTAGATGATTTGGATGAATTATTTGCATTTTATACATATAGTCTTCCTATTTTATTGAATACACAATGATAAATTCAATTTATTCTATAACAAAATCATCATAATATTAAATAATACAATGTTCCCATGATCCGTAAAAGCTGTGAGTTTATAAGTCAATCAAAATAGTATTACCATTGTATAAAAATTTGAATACTTCATTCTAAATGTTGTCATAAGAATTAATTATAATTTTAATCATAGTTTATGATACCCAAAATGAAGTTCTATTTTTGAAAAATATTGATCTTCATGATGTTGATTGAATAATTCTTCAATGTGTTAATTAAGATACGAGCTCATTATCATAATGAAATTTATTTCCATAAATATATTACATAACTTCATATATCCATTTTTCCTTATAAAAAATAGAATAGTTTCCCCCTAGGGTGAAAAAATATGTTGAATATATTACCTATCACACAACTCCTCTAATTTTTTATTTAATTCCATAAATTAAACAATTCCCATACTATATTGATTCCTTGATATTTCTCTTCAGTTAGGAATTACAATAATTGAACACAAAAATTTACACTCTCCTTGGTGTCTTACTAATTCCCCTTGATATACACCAACATATTTATATACAATTAGAATATCATCAATTTGACTATTACCTTTTCTATCCAAATAATTTTCATAGTAATATTCCACAACAATATAATTAATATATTCTACTAGTGGTGTATCTAGACATGAAATAGATGCTAATTTCTCCACTGTAATAATAAGGAATTTATCACCATCAAAATGTATCATAATTTCTTTCTCTTCGACATAATTTACTTCTTTTTATTTTGAATTCCAGATCATAACCCGTATTATATCGATCAAACCCAATGGAATGAAAATTTATTCCTCACGAAAAGAATTTTAATGACCCATAATGGGGGTATCCTGGCACATCCTTTATGTAGTGGGACTTCCACTAAGATTATTGACTGAAAACATATTTCATATACTCCATAGGATATATTTAAATTTATTAGAAAATATTGAAGATATAAATGAGTGAAATGATCAATTATAAAATAAAGTGTTATCTATATTTAATAGTATGAATAATATACATAACACCACATCCATAACTACTTTTACCTCAACTATAGTGATCACATAATATAATCCTTCTACCCTTTTTTGTTTATCGTTGATTCCCTCAATATTTTGGTCATTGAATTTAATAATTTCTAATTTAATAATATTTTAAGAATAATAATTAATAAATTTTGTTTTTGAAAATCATAAATTCATTGGAATGATGACTTCTATATCTGCAGTAACAATAAAATATCATTCCCATCAAGTATTTCCTATGATGAATATTTCCATATTTTTCACAATATGTATATTTATTCATTATATTCTTATTCATTGATGTTTTCACTTTTTGTTAATGATTAATCTAACATATTTTTTTATTATTATCCATGAACCTATAATAACTAGAATACCCATTTCAATTTTGAGGAAGAAAAACAGTATTTCTTTATATAATGAAAATGATTTCATCTTTAGTGTCATTCAAATAATTTTTTTCATAGTTTAATGAAAGGTCCAACCATTATTTTTATATTAAAGATATAATTTGTGGCATACATAGCCAATAATGTAAAGGAAATTACATAATATAAAACACATTATTCATCCATCCACTCTTAATATTTTGGAATATTCTATTTATATGTGATCATTTTCCAAGAATGAAATATTTTTTTGAAGTATTTCCCCTTAAAATATGTCAATTCCATCAGTTTTATTTTTTTCCACATCCTTTGTAATTGGGATCAATGACTACAATTGTTCATCATCTCCCTTAAGATGCTACAATTCAATTTTAACAATTTTCTTTTCAATAAATCACAATGATTATAATATATTATCAAAGGAATTAATCTATTACTTGGATACCACTAGATTAATTGTTTCTCTAAATGATGTGGGATTTTATTCAATTATGATAAAAAATACAGGGTAATCATATAACAAACCTTCTTTTGATTACATGCTTACCTAAGTTATTATATTAAATATTCACTTCATACAACATAGAGGATCAGGTGGTTTAGTTTATTTGGGCTTAAAAACATTACACAGTAGCTTAGAACATAAAACACACAACATATTTGTTGAAAAATTCCTCTACATGACCACTAAATTCCCTTGTACATAGCATTGCATGGGATAACCTATGGACATGAATATGAAATGGGCGATCTATAAGGCCCATTAAGGGAATAAGAATTAAATAAAATTAAGAATAAAATAGATTTTAGACAATAGGTATATCAAAGGAGAACAAGATAAACATAAACATATTGGCATGATAAAGCATGATAATCATAACATGGAAATGTGGCAACAACACTGAACAGGGAATTTGCATGAGCCTAGGCTCATTGCACATGGTGCATGAGTAAACCCCCACTGCACATGACGCATGAGTAAAAACTCATTGCACATGAATTAGCATGAGTAAAAACCAATATCACATGATGTATCATGATACTATAATTTACCCAATGCATTAGAGAGCTATCACGGTACACCGTTCTTAAAATTTTATTTCATTCATAAGTTTGCCACATGGATCATATGACATGGAATCAGTCATCATCATTTATTCCAAGATAAAGGGATTTTTAATAAATACATGATGTTTTATAATGAATAAGTAAATGTTCATATAGGTGAATACCATTGATAGCTAAATGGGCATGGGATTCACTACACAATGACATTGTCTTGGAAAATCGATGTGCAATTTCATAAGCATAACATTGTGAATTAAAAACTCATAAAAATGGTTGATGAGAGAGAAAGTGGTGTCTCATAATTTTTACATGAAATTTATAGAAATGGGTTCATATAGATATATTTCCAAATAAAAGTAATGGAATTTAGATGCATAATTCAAAAGACTTACATAGATGTAAAAGAGGAGAGAGAAATCCACCACGATATTTTGGCATGGTAATGTGTGTACATGGGTGGCATTAATTAGAGAGAAAGGGGTCTCCCATCATCCAAACATAAAAGGGGATGTATGAGGGAGATGGTAAATCACACCCCAAAATTATTAATTTTATAAAAGGTCATAATAACCTAAATAAAATTGGAAAGAATGAGAAAGGAAAAAAAATCATTTACTTAGAAGTGTGATCCCAATGTCTTGGGAAAGGCCTAAGATAGGCTTCATGGGAGCTTGGGGAACCATGAGAGAATTATAGAGAGAGGAGGGAAGGGTTGGTCGAACTCAAAAGGCTTTGAGTGAAGATAATGCGTAATCATGGGTGAGTTTATATAGGATAGGAGAGGAAATTCATTATTATTTAGGTTTGGGACACCTCACATTAAACTATTAAAAACCTCAAACTATCACATTGTTATTGGACATATTATTTGCCAAAGGGGAGTGGAAACAAACTATTATAATGAAAAAATCTGAACTTATTAAAATAATAGGGTTGCATATGTGGAGGTGAGTCACACTCTCAAGGAAAACTATTTAAAAAGACAAAATGTATTATAAGCCTTGACGGTTCCACTAATGATTTGTTAAATAAATCAAACAAAACCAAAATCACGTTATTTTAATGGTAAAACATATATTGGCAGAACATAATGTTTATTGTATTTTATTACATCAATTTCAGGTCATTATGATGTCATAAAACACATTATATACTAAAATGGTATTTAATTTTAACCCAAAAATGCCAATGTCTCAGAAAATTATGTCAAATTTACCATTGGATAATTTCGGCATCCTGATTACAAAAATTATATTCATTTTATATAAATAATTTTTTTAATATGTGATTTATACTTTTAAAATTAAAACCGACATTTTTCGAGAATTCATGGGTTTTGACAAAATATCATTCAAACCTTAATTAAAATTTAAATTGCATTCATAAAATTATATGATAATTTATATGAAATAAAAATTAAATTAATTATAATATTATTTTATTATAATATTATTTAATTCAAAAATCCATTAATTCATCAAAATTTATTTCTTAGTTGAATATTAACTAAAAATATTATTTTTTCAATATACACTATTTACAAATTAACAATAATAAAATTAATGCACATTATTTATACAAAAAAAATGTTCATAGTCATAGTTATAGTGTAATGTTACATAACCCCTTATAAGACCTGTATAAGACTGAAGGGTAAGGTGTGCGATAGTGATAGACTCATGGGGTGGCTCGGATAACAACACACAAGTGGTAATCTCTATTAACAACCACTTCTCCCATAATTTGTTCCTCTCAAGGTTAACATGTTCATTCTTTGATTGGGATTAGTCATGAAAAAATCCCAATGATGCCACCTCATTTCCGAGCTCCCACAAATGGGATTCATTCAGGGCAAGTCTACTAGATGAGGCCATTACATCTTTTTTATGAGTAAATTGGATTTGTTAAAGCCCTATATTTATACTATTCATGTGATCACTATTAAAAAGTTAAATTAGAAATGGTTAAAATTCATAACATTATTCTAAAATCCATAAATATAAAACTAATGAGGTTCACATTTTATATAAACATAATAAACATTTAATTAGATCAAGAGGAATCTGCATTAATGAATGTTTATATTTGTTACAATCATTCTCTCTTAAGAAATATCAACCAAAAAATATCATTTTCTTACTATAAAACAAATGTGGGATACTCTGATTGATCACTTCTTCTGATTCCTACATCACTTATTCAAACATGTTGTTTTTTCACAAGACCATGACAAGGGACATGGTATTATTTCTTCCAACTTTTTCTCTATGATCTGAGGTCTTCACTGGTTTTTCCTAGTAAGAATGATCATCCACTAGCATTACTACCTATAAATAGAGTACTTGTGAAGGTTCAATCATGTACTTCATTAAGTGGATACATGAAATAAATCTTGTAATTTGGCAACGGTAGGTGGAAGTTCTAGTCAATAGGCCACAACCCCAACAAAATCAAGAATCTTTAAGGGGATGATGTACATAAGATGTAACATTCCTTTCATTCCAAAACTCATGAAATTATTCCATGGAGATACAAATAGAAATACTAGGTCTCCAACATTAAACTCAACGTCTCATTGACAGTTATATGCATAACTCTACTGTCGACTCCTAGCTTTCTATATATGTAGTGGAATTGTTTTCTCCTTCTCCACCATTTCTTCGACAATTTCTCGTCCTAATAGATTATGTTCATTGACTTCATCCCAACATGCTGGTGTTCTGCACCACTTCCCATATAGGTCTTCTTATAGTGACATTCAGATGCTCGAGTGGAAACTGTTATTGTTAAAGAATTCAACCAGAGGAAGATGTTGATCCCACCCACCATTGAAGTACGTAGAACATGATCATAACTTATCCTCCAGTGTCCCAATAGTTCACTCAGATTAGACATTAGTTTGAGGATTATTGGCCTGACTGAAATTCAGTTCAGTATTCAAAGCATGTTGAAGAATCTTCCAAAATATTGAAGTGAATCTTGGATCTCGATCGGATAAATAGGTAGTGGTACTCCAAGCACCCTTACCACTTTTTGATATATATCCATTACATCTGATCCAATGAGAAATCCTCCCTAAATAAAATAACGTGTGAAGTCATTGTAAGATGACAAAAAAACAACCTAGATTTCATTGTCACATTTTGATGTCTTCATAAGTCTAGTGACAAAGTCTGTGTTGACGTTCTCCCATTTACATGCTGGTATGGGCAACAGTTGCATCATCCCCTTATACTTCTACCTCTATGCCTTCACATGAGGACACACTAGGCACTTTGATGTATACTCAACTATCTCCTTCATTATATTATCCCACCAATAACACTCTCGAAGATCTCGATACATCATTGTGTTTCCTGGATGAATAGAGAAATTTGAACTATGTGTGTCATCAAAAAGTTCTTTCTCCAGCTCTATACTTGATAGAACACATAGTAATTTCCCAAATCTCATAATTCCTTCTCTATTAATATTGTACTCCAAGGATTTCCATTTTTGGAAATCTTTCACTTTATTCTGAATACCCAAATCATCGTTTTGTTCATCCTTTATCCATTCCAAAATATATTGTTGAGAAATAATTTGTGAAACGATTGATGATGTTCCCTTTTATATGATTCATGTGTCCATGTTCATCGAGTATGAGAAGATTGGATCCTTCTAAATTCTCTTCAATTATAGAATCTTCAGGTCCTTTCTACTTAGATAATCTCATACCTTGTTCACATTCCCATGGTGTTATGGATTGATATGTCATATTATTTGATCAACTCTATCTATATTCGTTGGTGAATGTTCAAATATTTCATTTCGAATATATAAATGAGGCTTTTGTGGTCCTTATATATTTCACACATCTCCCAGAAGAGATAGTGCCACCAAAATTTTGAAGCAATGATCCTCACAACCAACAACATATCATGTGTTGGATTATTTTACTCATGAACGTTAAATTTACATTATCCTTAGGAAATGACATTGTCATTTTTCATCAACACACAAACCATGATCATAATCGAAGAATTACTAAATACAACAAAACGTTTTCCACTTGTTGGTAAAGTGAGCAGGGGCTCAATGATAAGCTTTTTTAACTCCATGAATCTTTCATCACATTTGTCACTCTTGGAAAACATTACTCATTTAAAAGTTATCACGGTAAGAGGGTTGGGAAATTATGAGACATTTCTCACAAATCGTCGATAATATCCTGCCAAACCCAAGAATCTATGGATATCCTTTACCAATTTTGGCCTCATCCATCCCTCAATTGCATCAGTTTTGGAGGGATCCATAGATATTTCATTTCTTTTGATGATATGGACCAATAATGAGACCTCCTTCAACAGGAACATACATTTGATATACTTTTCATAGATATTCTCTTTCCTTAAGGACTCTAGTATAGTTCATAGATCCTTATTATGATCCTCCTTGGTTTTGGAGTATATCAGAATATTATCTATAAATACTACCACAATTTTGGCAAGGAAATCCCCCATGACTCTATTCATCATGTCCATGAAGATTACTAAATAATTTGGGATTCTAAAAGGAATTATTGTGAATTCATAGTGCTCGTATCTTTTATGAAAAGTATTCTTGAGGATATATTCCAACATCACCCTAAATTGATAATATACTGACCTCAAATCCAACATAGGGATGTATTTTTATCCATGTAGCTTATAGGACTATACATAGATTCGGGGGAGATGATACTTGTTCTTTATCGTGATTTTTTTATGAATATAATAATCTATGTAAAGGTGCATTGACCCATCTTTCCTTTTGACAAAGATGACTGGTGAACCCCATTGTGAAGCACTTTGGTGTGTAAACCCTTTATCAAGATTCTCTTGTAGTTGATTCATCAACTCCTTAGGAACTAAAACATCCATTCTCTATGGTTTCTTGGATATGAGATATTCCCCATGTATAAGATCAATTGAGAATTCAATATCTCTTCTATGAGGAAGACTTAGAAATTCCTCAGGAACCACATCAGTGAATTCCCCCAAAATAGGTATGTCTTCAAGGATGGTTTCCTTTTTCGACTCAATTATATGAGCCAGATACGCATACTGATAGGGAAGTAATACCCATTCATGAGATTATGGAGCTGAAGAAGATTCATCTTCCTACTTGTACTTGTATAAAATCAGTGGTTGATTCTCCAAATGGAGAGTGATTTCCCTTTGACATCAATTTATATTGGCTCTATATAATGAAATCTATTCCATGCCAAGAATTAAATCAAATTCCAACAGAGGGAGTGTTATGAGGTTCACCAGGAAATTCAATCAATAGATTATGATAGGTGAGGAATTATATTTCTTGGATGGAATGTTTTCCCCATTTTACAAACCCACTGAAATCATTACTTCAATGATTGGTGGTGGTGCTGGGATTGTTCAACTAAATTTTCAGGATATAAAAGAATGTGTAGAACATTCATCAAATGTACGTTCACTATTTTTAAGTGAATAACTCTTATACCTATCACCACATCATTTTTGGGTATCACTTCAGCTGTAGTGATGGAAAAATCTATACCATTCTTCCTTGGAGGTTGTTGGTTACCTCATAAAACCCAAGGCATAGGGCACTGATTTTCAAAATTCATTGGTTATTTGTAGCTGTATAAATGACCAATTGGTTTATGTTAGAATGAAGAGTTCCTTTCCTCTATTTTAGATTCTTGTTTTTCTTGTTTCCAGTTAATAGCTTGGTTCCCTTCTCTTCCACTACTAAAGCATTTCCTCATCACCTTGTAGATATTTAATGGGGGCTTCTATCCGCACCTTTTGCAAGTGGGGTGCTAGATATTTTTAGAACAATTGGATTTATCCATCAAACCACTAGAATTGAAGTCCTAATTACCCTTATAATCACTATGATACCCCTACGATTCTCTTATATCCATTTCTACATTGAGGGAACCTAAGAAAATTTTCTTATGGTTGTCGAAGCCACGGATCGCCCGTGCTTTCTGTAGGCTAGATTTCGTCCCACAAATGAAGCAGTAAACCTTTCATTCAAGGGTAACAATAATGTGGGAGGCATATTGTGAATGCCTTGTGATGGTCACCTCGTACGCTCAGATAGGTTTGTTTCCTTTTGGATTGAGGTAAAAGAAGTCCCTTTCATCTTATGTCAGATAGTGCGCAGAAAATATTTATCGAAAAACCTCATCTGGAAATCCTTCCATTACAACTACTCGATCTCTGGCATAGACTCGATTCTTATCAAGGATTCTATTATTTATTTTTCTAGGGGTCTCCCCCATCTGTCTGGGGACTATAGTCTAGTGGTGTCTTCACCCCTGTCCTTGCCAGCTCTGTCCCCTTCTCCTGTGTGTTATCCTCTAGTGCAATAGAACATGGACCAGTGTAAAAAATGGGGAATATGATTTTTGTATCCAGAAGTTCCCTGTAGGGAACAATATAGAAATTGGGCTTCTACAGTGGTTTTTTACACACAGGTGCACTCTTGTTTTTGTACTCGCTCAAAATCTAAACTCGATGCTTCTGTAATTTGACTCTCGTCACTCTATGATATGGGCTAAGAGTTTGGATCCAAATCTAGGCATGATCAGATCAATTTTTAGAGCCCTACGATGGAATGGTTGAGGCCTTTGAGATAGGGTTAAGTCCGATTTCATTACTAATGAAATAATTAATAGGAAAGATGCTTTTGTGGCTATTTTGGAACCACAAAATTCTTCCAGCAAAATTAAGGAGTATGATAAAAATATTGAGGTTCATTGTTTTATGTATGGGGATCCTCCCAATTAAAATATATGTGTTTTTTGAAGGATCATGTTTGTATTGATCATTTGAGTGTCATGAATCATGTTACGAATACTAATATTATTGTGTAGATCCATGTTTTTTTACTCCTTCATCTATGCAAAGTGAATCGTCATGGGGAGGGAGTAATTGTGCACTTATTTGGAGGGATTTAATTCTGATAATGATCCACAGATCATTGGTAGGGATTTCAGCATTGTTGTGAGTCCAAAAGAGAAGAAAGGGGGTTGGGATTTCCCTAGGAATGGTTTCTGATCTTTTGTTTCATTTATGGCATGGAGGGGCCTTTTGGATGTTGGTTATGAGGGTAGTAACCCTACCTTGTGAAATATCCAATGTAGGGGGAGACGTTCCTACTACCGGCATGACCGGTGCCTTGTGAATAATGCCAGTATTTCCATGTTTTTTGATTCCAAAGTTGTTCACATGAAATAATGTCTGTCTGATCGCTCTTTGCTCCGCATATCTCTTATTTCTGGGTCACTGTTGGAGGAGCATGATAAATTTTGAAAATCATGGATGGAAAAAATAGTTTTCTAAATGGTGGTCAGGGAAGCATGGGACCTGAAACACCAGGGGAATCTGTGGATCCCTTTTCACAAAAAGCAAAAGTGGATAAGGACTCTCCTTCGTGTCTGGAGAAGAATGATCACAGCTCGTGATCAGGAATTTTCTGAGATTAGTATTGAGTTAGAACACCTGCATAATTTTTTGGTACCAGATTTGGATGAATCTATGATTTCTTAACTGAAAACTAAAAAGGGTCTGTGATTTGATAGGCTTCTGATGCATTAAAGGATTTATAGAGAAGGGTCACAGGTCAAATGGATTTTTAGGAGGATCAGAACTCCGGATACATTCATTCTTTCATTAGAGAACACCGGTGTTTTTATAGGCATAAAATTCGTAGGGATGATGGATAATTTTCCACTGACCGAGAGGAGGTAGGGCTCATGGTAAATGGAGCCCTACAATCTTTTCTAGATATTCCCAATACTGGTTGGGTAGGGGGATACCTGTGGGGTGGGGATGAGATTTTTTATAGTATTTAAAATAATGATTCGGAGGACATTGATGAGGGCATCGGGAGAACAGCATATGAGGATGAGGTGAATGAGGTGGTTTGGATGTCGAACCTGGATAGTTCAATGGTTCTTTATGGGTTCCTTGGTTAAATTTATAGGGAAACATGGGATATTATTATTGGGGATCTTGTATATACAGTCCATGATTTCTTCTAGGGAGGGAACCTTCCTAGAATTGCATGTGAAACCAAAATGGTTCTTATTATTAAGGTTTGAAATCCTCAGTCCCTTGATCAATAACAAATCATCAGTATATGCAATTTATCGTACAAGGTATTTTATATCATACTCAACAAGATACGGGCTACTCATCTGGATTATTGGATGAATTCTGAGCAGAATGGATTCATAAAAGGGAGGTTAATCCAGGGTGCGATATAAGTTGTCCATGAAATAGTAAGTGGAATCAATAACAATTATTTCGAGGGAAATTTGGTGGTTATATTAGACATGATAAAGTCATATGATATGTTGGAATACAGTTTTGACCTAAATGTCTTGGCTTGCATCGCGTTCTCCAATTGTACCAGTGACCTTATTTTCTATTGATTCAGCTTGTCTTGGTTCTCTAATTCATTCATGGGTAATCAATTATTCCTTTTCAAGGATTGTAGTGGTCTTAGTCAATTGGATCCTCTTTCCTCCACTCTTTGCATTCTTTAAAAAAATGCTTTGAGTTGTTACATTAATCAAGGCCTCAACTCGTGTAAAATCCTAGATTATCACAATAGGCATGCCTATTGGGGAATCACACACATGGTGTTTGTAGATGATACAATAATTTTTATCAATTTTATTAGAAGGTCAGTGCATAGGCTGGATATAATTTTAGCATAATATTTCAAGTGGAGTTGGCAGGTGGTGAACAAAGATAAAAGAATTTTCTTTACATACATGATGACTTATTTGAGGAGGGAGAGGGTTTTGGGGATATTTTGAATATAAGTAGTGGATCCTTCCCAATAAAATACCTTGGGTCACCAGTTATCCCCTCTTCCATTTGGGTGCATCATTTTGAAAAACATATTATCAGAATCACGGGGCACATCTATAATTGAAAGAACAAATTTCTATCCTTCGGAGGTCACATTGCTCTGGTGAACTATGTTTTAGTTACCATTTCAATTACCATGCACATTATTTACACTATAAATGTTTCTAATAGTGTGGTTTTGAACATGTAAAGTATTAATGTATCCTTCACATGGGATGGGCTTATAGAAGGAAAACATCACTGGGCTTCGGGGAAACGGTTAGAAAAACCTCTATCTGAAGGGTGAATTAATTTGAGATGTGACTCATCAACCATGCAAGTGCTCCATGTTATGCTTTCAAGGGAGGCCCGGGAAGGTCGGTCTCCTTTGGGTATAATAATAAAAGTCATATATGGATTGAATGTAAATGTTTAGAGAACACATTATTCTTGGATATGGATTCTGATTCACCCATACATAGAGGTCTTACATCAACACTCTCTATGGATAGAGGGAGCATGAATCATTAATTTTTCGTAGCTATATTGGGGGTGGTAAGGCTATGGTTTTTGGGCTTCCCCACCCCAAATTTATCATTCAAAGAGGCAAAAAGTCTTCCATGGTTTATTCAGGCTATCCTTGATGAGGGAAAAATGGAGCTTTTCAATGACAAAGATACTAGTGATGTGCATGATAGGCTTATTTTCACTGGTTCTACATCTTGTTCCTTTTCTACCGAGTATTATGATCAGGTGATGAAAAAAATGTCAAATTATGATTTGTGGGGGAAGGATTTTTGGTGCAAGGATATCCCTTCAAAATTTAATTTTCTGTTATGGCATAAGCAGAATATGAAACTTACTATAGATGATAGCTTTCAATGAATGGAAGTTAACATGGCTTCATGATGATGGTGTTGTAGGTATTTCAACCAGGAATCAATGGGGTATCACATCTATGATTGTTAATGGGCCAGAAAGATATGGCAGACTATTGGAGCTTTCCTTTGTTGGGATGTGAATGACGGGGCATGTGGTAACTTCCTCAATTCATGGTTTAGTGGCACTGTGAATCATGGGGCTGAGAGGAAAGCTAGGACAATCATTCTACTTGTAGGGTTATAGACAATATGAAATCCAAGAAATGATATCCTCCACAATAAAATTTCTACATCCCAAATTGGCGTTATTTGAAAAAATAAAATTTATCTTTTCAGACTGTTCCCTGATTTCCTTGATGCACCATCTTTGAGCTCTATTTTCTCCAATATATTCACCGATCATCAGGCCGACATCTCAGGGCAGGGACGACGGGTTCACTAGAGCCATCCTTACCAGGGGCTAAAACATAACAACGTTGGGTCATTGATCATGGGGGATATGTGTAGGGGTGGTGGGGGTGTCATGAAAGACCATATGGGGTCTGTGATTTCTGTATTCGCAGGCGCGCTCGGGAGACGCAATGCTCTCCAGGCGGAAGCCCAAGCCTCTGCAGTTGGTCTGTAAATGTGTTCTCAGAGGAATATTTTTCTAACAACAGTGGCGATAGACTCCCTGATATAGTGCAATGTGATTCTGGGAAAAGGCACGGTTCCTTGAAATATTGCATATACTATTAGGAGATGCAATCAACATATTGGGTGTCACATGGCGTTCTCTCACACATGGAGGGAGAAAATATGGTGGCTGATTTTTTGGATTCTACAGAAACCTTTGATTGCAGTGTGTTATCTTTATTTAATATGGGGTATTTTCCAAGTGAGGGGATGAATATTTTTATCAATAATTCTTTTGTATTTCAGTACATTAGACCACCATGATGATCTTTTGTGTATTGTGTTTTTTCAAATCAATAAAAATATTAATTTTCATTCCATTGATAGATAAGTGTTCCCCATGGTTCATAAAACATGGAATCAATCATCACCATTTAATCCAATATAAAGGGATGTTGAATATATGTACATGATGATTTATAATCAATATGTAAATGTTCATAATGTTTAATACCATTGATAGAGAAATGGGAATGGAATTCACTACAAAATGACATTGGCATGAAGAATTGCAATGCAATTTCAGCAGCATAATGACGTGAAAAAAAAACTCATAAAATATTTTTAATGAGATAAAAATTGGAGTCTCATCATATTTACATGAAATGGAAAGAAAGGGGGTAATATAGATACAAGTACAAACATAAATAATGGAATTTGGATACAGGGCTCAAAATAATTACATGGATGTAAAAGAAGAGAGTGAAATCCCTCATAGATCTTCAGCTTGGTAACAGGTGTACATGTTAGGAATTAATGAGAGAGAAAGGTGTCTCCCATCCTAAAAAAAATATAGGGATGTATGGGTTAGGTGAAATATCATTCCAAAACATTTTTAATTGCAAAAAAGGTAATAACAATATAATAAAAATTGTAGAAAAATGAGAACGGAAGAAATCCCTAACTTGGACGTCTGATCTCAAAGGCTTGGGAGACGCATGAGAGAGGATTATTAGGAGCTTGGGTAACCTTGGGAGGATTCTAGGGAGAGGATGGAAGGTATTGGTTTAACTCCAGAGGCATTGAGTAATGAGGAAGTAGGATCTTGGTTTGGGTTATATAGGAGAAGAGAGGGAATGTTTTATTATTTAGTTTTGGACACCTCATATTAAACTAATCAAAAACACAAACTAGACCATTGTTTTTTCCCATGGTTTTTTCCAAAGGGGAGTGGAAACCAATACTTTATAAATCCAATAGCCTAAATTATTAAAATAATAGGATTTCTTCCATTGAGGTGAGTCACACTCTGAAGGAAACCAATTTAAAATTACAAAATGTTTTATAGACCTTGAAGGTTCCACTATATCTTTGTAAAATAATTCAATCAAACCCGAAATCACATTATGTTAATGTTTAAATATATATTGACCGAAAAAATGTTTATAGTATTTTATTAAATCAATATTTTATCATTATGATTTCATAAAACACATAATATATTTAAACATTGTTTAATTTTTACCCAATCAGTTGACTATCACAGAAAATTCTGAAAAATTCACCGTTGGATAATTTCAGTGACCTGATTCCAAAAAAATTCTAATTTATATAAATAATTTTTAAAATATATAATTTTTTACTTTTAAAATAAAAACCAACATTTATCGAAAATTCATGGTTTTTGACAAAAATAGCATTCAATCATTACTAAAAATTACAATTGCATTCATAAAATTATACGATAATTTGTATTTAATAAAAAAAAATTTAATTATAATAATATTTTATTAAAATATATTTAATTAAAATGTCCAGTAATTCATCAAATTATATTTCATAGTTGAATATTAACTAAAAATAATATTTTTTCTTTAAAAATTATTTATAAAGTGACAATAATAAAATGAATTCAAATTTTTTATACCAAAATAATGTACATAGTCATAGTTCCAGGATCTTGTCACATAATCCCTTATAACACACGCATAAGACCGAAGGGAAAGGTGTGAAATGGTGACAGACTCCTGGGGTGGCTCAAATAACATTTCTCAAGAGGTAATGTCTATTAACTACGACTTCTACCTTAGACGGTTCTACTCAAGCTTAACCTGTTCCAGCTTGGCATGGGCTTGGTTAAGAGTGAAGCCCAATGGCACCACCTCCTCTCCAAGCTCTGACAAATGGACTTAAAATGGGGTAAGTCTACTGGATGAGGCTATCAATTTCTTTTTATGAGTAAATTGGATTTGTTAAAGCCCTATATTTATACTAATGATGTGATCATTTTTCAACAACTATATTAGAAACCTTCACAATGCAAAATTGTAATTTAAAATCTAGAAACAGAAAAACCCTAAAGTTCACATTTTATATAACCATAATATTCATTTAATTAAATCAAGAATAATTTTCATTAATGAATGTTTTGGTCATTAAAAATCATGTTTTGGAACAACAAGTTGATCCATTTCGGAGTTTTTATTTTTCTTAACAAATTTAGCTTCCCGAATATATCCATGGTCGTCCATATTCCAAAAATATATTAATTTGTTTTCTATGATATTAAATCTCTACATTAGATATAAGAAATGATATCCTCTTTTCGTCCATGAACCATTTCCATGAAATGGTGTATTCTAGGTTAGATCAAATTATTATTAATTTTAAATCATAATGTATTATTCTAAATATGATGTATCACTAAAAATATGTTAATAGTTGTTGAATTATTAATCACAGAAACATAAAACTTGTATAATATGGATTATATTTATTTTTGTATCCTTCATAATGGGTTGTAATGAAAATGTGAGTTATCCTAAAATTTTCTCATGGGTGTTTCAAACCATGATCACAGTAAGAAATATTTTCAAATACCATGTAACATTATATTCATGATCGATGCAACTTTTGTTGTGTTATTACCCCTACTTACCTCTGGGAGAAAAACATGCCAACATCTACTGTCCTAAAAGTGATGCATTCCTTGTAAAAAAACCATAATATCAACTTAAAAATGCATTATGTTTTTCTAATAAACATATCTAATACATTTATCATAGGATTATATTACTTGTAAAATTTCTTCTTTAATATGGTTAATATTTTGCAATTAAATATCTTGTAATACTAATTGATGCATCCCAAAATCATGTAACCAAAATCCATTGTCTAATTTATTAAACTGTTACTAGATATAAGAGATATAATTAAAATGTGCTAAATGGTTTATTAGTATTGTGTATCCAAGTACATATATGATATCTGTTTTACAATGGGATTAAAATTTCAATTATAATAATGGAAAAACATTAGCATCATTACAATACTTTATTGAATTCATCATTATATACAAGGAAAAATAAATTAAATAATGGTCAACCTAAAGTCTCTATCTTGGTAATATATTATTGATGATATGATGAATCGAAAATATATAATCAAAATAGAAATGTATGTAACTGAATACAAATTCTTCAAAAATTAATAAATTCACTAAAATTAGTAGATAAGAAATAATCATCATGGTATGTTAAATAACTGAATATACATTCCATTTAATCATTTTCATGAGAATTATAAATATTTTATGTATAATTAATATATAAAGATAAACAACTTAGAATACATTCCATTAAATTAATAGACTTAGAATGAAATAAATCCAAATATAACATCATTGTGAAAATATCCTGGATATTAATAATAACTGAATTCTAATTGAACGATATTATCAATTGATGGATTTTGTGATCTCAAGCATCTGGATACCTATAATTTCATGTCCTTTTATAAGACTATTTACAAATATTGTTCAAAAAAATTATATTTTAGATTATTTATTTCCCAAAGTATATTATAAATTCATTGATGGGGCATAAAATTCTAGACCCCACCCATCTTTATATGTCCAAATAATTCCTCATAAATCAAAAAATAAATTTAATTCATCGATAGTTTGTCCAATAATAATATATAAATACTAAGTAAGGAATATTGATAGCTAAATATTTTACAAAATATTTAAATAAAATGAAAATAAAACACCACATGTACAAATTTAGTATATTTTTATAAATATTCATATCCATTACATAATGAATATGGATATTTAAGATCAATTTATTGTAAAATTAATTTTTTTAAGAGAATGTGATTATGTCAAAATATTGTTAACACTAAAAAAACTTTAATAATAAATAATAGGTAGACATAGATTTATTACGAATATAGTTTTTAAAAAACAACATAAATAAATATTTATTCATTCTAAATATATGAATGTTGTCCTATATATATAACATAATAGTGAATCAGGGCATACTAACAAATACGCCTCAATGAAATAAAAATTTAGACAAAATCCCTTATCACATATTTAATTCTAATTGAAAATGATTTAACCCCTTGTATAATGGTTTTAAACATGATATAAATTTATATCATAACCATATTCACATATAAAATATCACATTTTTATTCTTATATCATTGAACAACTAGTTAGTTAATAATATTTCGTTACATTATTATTTCAGGTTTAAATTGTCTTGTTTTATCATTTGTATTTTATCATGAATGTTCAAGAACATGATTATAGAATATTGATCCATAATATATATAATTAAATAAATGTTATAAATATCATATTAACATTTTATATACAATTTCTGAATCATTCTTCAAATATGGGAATGGAAAATTAATTGCATCGCTTTTTGGAGACAGTTGGTCACATGTACACAAAATCGAAAATATCATTACACTATTACAATGAAATTAAGGAATGTGGGTGAAATATTAATATTATTGAATCATTATTCTATCATATATATAAAATATATTTTTAATATTTATCTTTATTTCATTTCATTCAAACCAACACTTTATTTAAGTTTTTACCAAGCATGAACTATATTTTTTGTGATCCAACATCCCTATAAACATCCATTTTCAGATAAAAAAACCATACCCTTTCTAGTTTATTTCATTAATAATGTCTTATATAACAAATTAGATAAATTTAGTTTGTTTTAGATTATAATTCTTTTTATAATTTTAGGATATTTTACCGAGATATTGGTGTGATTTTCTATATTGGTTGGTGGTTAAATTTAAATGAGTATGTGATTAGTGGAAGAGTAAATCCATGTAGTGGGGTAAATCACCAATGAAGTTAGGGATATGATGTTATATATTATTGGATGAAGTTGTTACCTATTATGTAAACTATAATTCATAATAGAGTTAGATGGTTTTGATGCTCATCAAATCCAAATCAAATAACATGGAGTCCCTTATACAACACAATATTTGGAATAAATTGTATATTGTTGGACAATATGTTTCGTTATATTTATACAACGTTGTGTGGCTTATTTTTTAATTTTGTGGACCTAATTTATATGGAGTTCATGATAGAAAATTTTTCACTGATACAATCATGAGTGGAATAAGTGTTTTACACACTATTAACAACTCTGTGATTGTCATGTATATAATCCCTGTATAATAATTTATATATTCAACCATACCCATAATTTGAATAAATTACGTTCCACATGTCAATTTTTTATTCATACCATGTACCATTCCCATATTCCTATACATTGTAACGAATGACACATTTCAAGAATTATACACTAAAATTGTATAAAAAAATCATAAATATATGTTATCATGATAAAACTATTTTTTAGAATGAATATTATATAATTTTTTGTTTCTTCTACTATGGATGATAGAAATTCACACCTGAAAATTTTATTTGGAACAACATTCATCATAAAATTCAGTATTTAAATTTTTAAAAATATTAATTGTTAATTTTCATTGATTTTATGATATAATCAATTCCATAACAATTTTTAATGTTGTTAATTTATAAAGGTGTAATTTAATGTTTGTGTGGGGTTGCTAAAACCTCTCAAGATGATCATATTATTAGTCTTTGGTCCCCCATTTATACTATAGAGAATCTAAACATTAAAGGATCATTGAGTTATAATTGAAAAACATGTAGTGTGGGTAATTAATTCGTTAATGTTATTCTTAATTCCTCAATCATTACAAATAATTAGGGTCACTTACTAAAGGATGTGTGAGTACTCCAATAAATGAATGGAAATTGCCTCTCTATAATTATTGGTAACAATTGATCCATATGTTATTTTTTTTAGTATATCCTTTATTATGGATCATCACCCCATCTCTAATTTACATCCTTATGTGGATATATCCTTCAACTAAATTTTCAAAACATTCTTTTCAATGAAGATGAGGGTATGAGATGGTATTGTGATGTGATTGTTATTTTATGGGTATTTTATCCTAGTAGTTAGTCTTTGTAACATTTTAGATAATAATTATAGTTGTGTATCCATCATCTGCCATTGAGATACATTACATATAGTCAATATCACAAGATTCTAATGGAATATAATTTTTCATCAGGCTAATCTGAAATGATTTGTATTCTTCCACTCATATAGTTGTCATAATCAAAGATAATACCTATAATTTGTTGAATTCACATTAATATTACCTTTTATTTTGGTTATTTATATGAAAAAATGACATATCAGTACTAATAATATAGTAAATATAAATAAATATCTTTATAGTAACTATTTTTAATATTTTATGATCACAAAAATTGATTCAATTCATTTTTTCATGTGTTTTTTCTTGATCATAAATTTAGAGGTTGTGGAGCTATAAGAGATGATGTGCAGTATCATATAATGGTAAATGGTAGATGATGATAATATATGTTGTTTTTAGGAGACTTTAGAGTGTTGATGTTTCTTTTATTTCCCGCAATTTGTTTCACCTATTTATATTTCATTCTTCATTGGTATTCTTATTTTTTTATTTACCATTCTATTGTTGTACATTTTTTTATACCTCACATACATATTTTATAAAATCAAAGCTTCAATTTATATATTGATAGTGTTATTATATATTATTTTTCACTTGTAATGAATTATTGTAACTGTTTTTTGTATGTTATGGCCTCTGATATAGTTCTATTAAATATGTGTTATTGTTTTCATCCCTTATAAAATCGAGCATAGTCATTGGGAGTTAAAGTCAATTGTCTAACAATTAGTCACGACCAAGTAAGAATAATTTTGGATAAATGATATATATTACGAAATTATAAAATATTAAACATGTAATTTAAAATCAGATAGAGGTGATGGAAAACCCATATATTACAGAAATTGTTTAGGATTGAAAAAATAACAGTAGTATGAAGTTTTTTATTCTGAAAAATATTTTACAGTAAAAGTAGAAGGATGAGTTCCAAACACTATATTATTTTACAATGATTGGTTTTTAGGGAGATCAACCTGCATGAATCAAAAGGTGGAATTGATAAATATTGGCTACATAATAAAAAGATTATAGTTATAAATCTTGTATTATTGAAAAAAACAATGATATATTCCTATAGTTTTATATATTCAGGTTATTTGTTTTGAGAGGACACGTTTATAATATGATTTATTGTGCTAGGTGATGATCTAGTATTTAAAACAATTATAAAATAATAGGTTTACTTATTTTAAATTAGGAATTGTGTTCCTTAAATGGAATATGTATATTAATGAAAAACATTATTATTTATTTACTGATTAAAATTTTTATTTAGTTATTATATGATGAAAATAATTACCTTGAGGAGGAGTTTTTTTGTCTTGGAATCATGTTTTTTAAACTTCCATATGAATTATCATTTTTTCATTATTTTATCCAAATTTAAGATACATTATTGTAATATATAGTAATATAATAATTCTTATAGATTCAGAAATATTATACACAATAAGTGACATCACAACCTAACAATAGAGATCATTACAAGGATATCACGATCAGTTCATCTAGTGATTGATTTAGTAGCCTCAAAGTTATATTTGTATTGTTGGAGAAATATGGATGTATGTTCATGATTCCTTTTAAATGTTTTCTTTCTTTAATTAATTGTTTCCAATTTGTTGATGTTAGATAAGGTTATGATCGTGATTAAGAGATTTGATGGGTCATATTTTTGTATTTATAAATTTCATATAGATATTTTTTAGTATATATTTTTTAAGATTAAATATTAAAGGGATTATAAATACAAATAAAGATAAAAGGAAATGGATAAAGGAATTATCAGAAAAATAATCATGGTATTTGGGTGTCACAAATACAGATCAATATATTTAATATACAGTTAGTGATTAGTAGAAAAAAAACTAATTTATAAACATGAAATAATTTACAAGAAACTATATGACATGATAAATGCTTTTATGATGTTGTGACTTTTCATAATTAATATTTGTTATGGATATTAAGGGAGAATATTTTTAATTAATTTAATGAAATTTAGATTTATTTTGATCCCATTGGGCTAATGTTTGGTGGAACTATAAAAAATCTACCATCTTCACTAGAATACTAGATTATCATAATCCCTTTAATTAATATCTATAGTTTGAAAAATAAATAATAGATCATGTTTATTCTATTGATGATTATTATTTTATTGTTTTAGAGGATTTAAAATCACAATTTCCTTGGATTTTCCCACTAGGATGATAGATCAGGGGATCTGGTAACATAAAAGATAAAAAGTATGTAATGTGACTGATTGAAAGGATTCAAATTTATTTGAATAAATCTAGTCCCATGTAATATAATATTTTGTAATAATAGAAATTTTAATAATATTTTAGGTACCAAATGTTGAATTTTATTTTATTTTTATTTTGGAGGCTCATTTATGAAAATCATTTTAATATATAAGACGATTTTGGTCATCGATGTCACTAGTAAACATGACTGTTTAATGTTTATGTTTTATAATAATGTATTTTCTATATATAAAATGGTTTAAATTGTTTATCAACTATTGAAATATACTCCATGGAAAAATAGTTGGATGATAAAATTGTTGAGTTCTAGATAATTTGTGATATTTCAGGATGTAAAATCATATTTTACTTTTTGAATTTATATGATTAAGGAACATACTGAATTTAATGAATTCATCGTATCTATAAGTAATTATTGATGATGTGTAATTTTTTAATAATATATGGGGATATGTTGTGTAATATCACATGTTATATCATGGTGTTTCCCAATGGTGGGAATAGAGGGACACTACATCTAAAAAAATTTAAATAAGTCTAATTCATTTAGAAAAAATAATATTCGAATGAATGATGATATGGAATTATAATAAAGGAAAAAATGTTGAGAAATGAATAAAAATTCATATGTATTATGCTATAGTAGAACACATATGTATGAATCCAACAATTATTTTATAGTGATCCATAGAGATTTAGATGAATGTGTTCTCTAAAATCAAAGGTACCACACCAATGAAATAAACTCTAATACCTATTCATATCATAAAATGGTTTTATTCTACATTATAATCCCCTAGAGGATAAATTTACATTGTTATCATCGTTAATGATGTCACATAGAGTGCTTGGGTTTCCATTCTTAAAGAAATTTCTAAACTATGATTGATTTTTTTTCTCCAGCATGATTTTTAAAAATGATATCTTAACTAATTTGACATTTATATGGTCTGAAAATGGAGTGGATTATAAAATCATTAATTTTTTTTAAATAAGTATAAAGGGATATAGTCTGTGAAAAGTATTATAAAATAAATTTAATAATTTTTTACAAAAATAGGTTAAATATGATCTTCATTGAGAATCGAGATCACATGTGGTTGTATGTCTACTACCCTAAATAGTATTTGTCATATGATTGATATTGCAATGAAATTATTCTAAAATAAATTTAACCCCCTGAATTGGTAAAATAACATTTTGAATAATTTTATACATAAATGATTACTTATATTTTTGATAAAACAGTTTTTTAATGATGCCACAATGTAAACATTGAGTTCCCAGAATGTGATAATATTGAAGCAATGTTCTGAGCATGTATCTATATTGATTACACTAAAATAATTTTTTTCATTTCAACTATATAATAACATTAAAAGTATTCTTAATATAAAAATTTCACTCTAATGGGGATATATTATAAAATGATAGTATCCAAGAAGAAGATAGATATTAGATTAAAAATTTATAGCATGATGATGCTAATTTAAATAGTCGTATAAATGTTTTTCTAGACCAGACAGGGTAACAGTTCTATAAATTACATTCTCTATATGAGATATGTTATATATGTGTATTATTTTAATTATTTTTACCAGGATACAAATTATCAAAACCATTAAACCAATTTATTCTCCTCAAAATAACCTCAATATGAAAATAAAAATTTATAAGTTTATAAAATAGTAGATTAATCAGTCAGTTTATGTACATAAAAAAGGGCTACATATATAGTGAAATTTTTAAGAATCATTGTTTACTATGTAAGTTATAACAATTATTGGTATTCTTAAATATTGTATGAGTCTATATTTTTTTGTGATATTGGATAATGGAAGACATAAATATATTTATAGGGAATCCTTTCCAATTTCATATACGTGTGTCCTATCATATTGAAATCATTAAAAAAAATTATATGAGATAAAAAGGATTTATTGGTTGATGTATGTATCTCATTGTATAAATACTAAAATTTATTTAATGTGATGAATGGAATTCAAAAAAACTAAATTTTATTATTTCACATATAAAATTATGTTTTATAAACATCTTAAAATTTATATAGTGGAAAAAATGGTTTCCATATTTGTGTTATAAAATAACAACTAAAATAGAAAATTCCTTATATCATGGTGGCATTGATAGGAAGTCTTTCATATAACATTCCAATGGGTAATTGTAAATATATAATGAATATCATCTTTTTAAAATCAAATACATGTTGTTTGTTAATATAAAAAAATAGAACAAAAGATTCAATGTTTTCATAGATAAAAATTAATATCCCTTGAAAGGAACCATTAAAATTTTTATAATATATAAATTATTGGGAGCTTCATCATCCTTCTAAAATATATTGATGTAATTATTCTTATAGACTAATGAGATAAAATATTGAAAAGTTTAAAGAAATACTATCCTCGAGTATATAGTTGAATTATTTTTATTTTTAATGATTGGTTTTTTGGGTACAGAGAGTATTTAAATTGATTCTAGAATATTATTCCATATCTTGTTTAAATAAATAATTAATATGGTTGAATAATATTAAATTAATGTGATTGAGAATGTTGTGAAGGTTACTACATAATTTGTGTTAAATTATTAATTTATTCCATGGTATTATGAGTTTTTACATTACTCATTTAGTATGAATATTATGAAGAAACTCGGTTAACCTCAAAATAGAATTCTAAGATGCTTCTGAATAGATACATCTATATCAAAATGTTTCATAGTATTTTTATGTCATGTTCATATTATATAAGAGATTATAAAGATTATATGAATCATAATTTTATATAAATGTAAGTAAAAAAGTAGAGAACCACTAGATTTTTTGTATCTTTAAGAGAGACCCTCATGAGTCTGATATGTATAGATTAACTTTTAGTTGCAAAATACTTAAAAGGTAGATTATATTATATTAAATAAATCATGGTAATAGATTATTTCAATAAATGAGATAATATATTATCATATAAAAATGAATGAAATTGGAATATTCTTCTATGATTCCCATAGTGTGACAACCCATTCAATAAATTGCCTGATTAACTCAACAAAAAATAATTTTTAGTAAAAAAATAACAATTTTTGGATATTAATAGTGGAAATGTGTTGAATATATCAATGATGAAGTAAATTTTGAACATGGAAAAAATATTGAGTAAATTCACACTCATTGAAATTTTATGGAAGTGTTGTGCCTCATTAATGATTATTTGTCTAAAATAATTGTGGAAGATCATGATGACCTAGAAACAAGTCAAATATCATATTTGATTTGTGAAAATTTCCAAACAAAATTTTGATGGAATTAAAAAGAACTCTCTTTTGGGATATTTCTGTGTGTATTTATAAAAATAATTTTATAGTTTGTTGTTATATATATGTAGAGGATTATCCTATAATAATAAAATAATAATTGGATATAATTACTTAATGAGAAAATATTTTTAATTAATTCATGATAATACATAAATATATAATAGGAAACTATGGTCTTTTACAAAATATTCATTTTAAGGGTTGTTGTAGGGTGATATCTAAACACTACATTGTTCACTAAAAATTGGAAAATGCTTTGGTTCATCCAATGAGATTTTGTTGTTGTTCCTAAAAAATGAAAGTCATATCATGATGATCATATGGTTGTGGAATAGGATTTATCAGTTTAATTATACATTTATCATATGTAAATAGATGGTATTTAAATAAATTATTTTCTATGGTTGAAGAAGTAATCAGTATAATATTTTATTAGTATTTTCCGTCTTTTTTAATATCCTGTTCCACATATTTTATTTTTCAATATAATATTATATTTTCTTCCGTATGTGGATCATGATTAAGCACGAAAAAATTTATTTGTTATGATGCTATTATATTTATTATTCTATCACACTCAAAAATGTTTTTTTCTACATGTTGTGATTTAGTGGGTATTTATATAAAATGGTCATATAAACTCATGATACATATCTATTCTTTTTTATTCGAAAAAAAATTGTTTAGAAACATTATTATACTTTTTATTATATGATGATGATATTTGATTGGTGGTTTTAGAAATATCAAAACCATAAATTATAACATCTTAATTGGTGGTACATTGAATTTATACATATATGTTGGAGGTAATATAGATTCCAATTTCATTCATAATATATTCCTATAGATTTTAGGCCCTTTATTATGAACATGTAATCATAATAATGATGAATACTTTTATAATGGGATATAGTAGATTGTTATTGAATGTGGAGATAAATACACCACCTCAAAAAATCTATATGAAAATGATGTTTTTAATGAAAACCGATTTTTTTAATATAATTTTATAAAAATTATTTAGTAAATAATATATAAATATATATGTAATAATTAACATCTATATAAAATTTTTATTGTATGAATTATTTTCTCAATGTAATAATATTAATATATATTGTTCAAGTAGAGAAATAGTGATAAATTTTATTAGAAAATTATTTATTTTCTAGTCTAATAAATTTTAATTTCCCTCACTACCATGGTGTCTAAATTTATTATCACATGTAGAAATAATATGTAAGGAATATTCAAATAATTATTGGATCTAAATTATAGTAACTAATAAATAATTTTTTCATAGTGAATTTTTGTTATGAGGATCTGAATCCAAAATGAGAAGAAATATAGTATACGTTTGGAAAAATAAACATATAATATGTACATTTACTAACCTCAAAAACTTCAACTGCAACTATGTAATATTGATTTTATTATTGTAATTGTTTAATTCTTTGATAGACGAAATTATTGATCCTAAATCCCAACAAAATTTAAATGAATAATTTAACAAAATTTGAATATATACATATCTAAATAAGGAATAATCCAAATTTAGTTTATCCATGTGGTTTTACAATTGTAAGGGGATTCACATCGATGTAAAAAATTAAGGGATATGCATAACATTGAGTGATGAATTACATTCATATAAATAATCTTGTGAAAACAATGAATTTCTTCATCGATGAATTGTTTTTAAATTTATATAAATAATATTATAATTTGAGATAAAATTATGTTTTATTATCAATACTATGAAATATAAATGTTTAATCAGCATACTAAAATTAAGGTTCTAGTTCACCTCCTAGAATTCACTTATATTCATTGTTCCCTATTGATGTATCATGATTGATGAAAAAAATTACTTTTTAATCAATGACATTTTATTTAATATTATCGTTAGGGTATTGATAGAAACCTAAGTGAATATTACCTGTAATATTTTATTAACTATAATCTATATAGGAATTTTCCAACTCTTAATTATTGAGAGAAAATTAGAAAAATCGGATTAAAATATAAAAAACAGTTATAAACCCTCCAATATTGATCCCAATCGTGGTTAAAAAACACCATATTCACAATTTGGTATATCATAGGATCTATCACAACACATTGTATTCCTAAAGAAATTCATTTTTAAATAATTAGAACAAACTACCAAACACAATAAGTACACTAATGTGACAGATGATATAATAATATTTCCTTGAATTTCATTACCCATATAATTATTATATTGAATATAGAGCACTATTTTTAGATTATTGATGACTGATTGGATTCCAAAATTGATCCATATATTTTTATTAATAATATACATATATTTCTTGGTTTGTTTTGATAATTTTTCTCTAAAAATCATTTTCACATCAGTTTTATCTCTCAATTGGATATAAATGTTTTATTTATCATGGATTAAATAATGATAATTTTTATTGAAACATTTTCAAATATATTTAGTGTTGAATAATCTATAATTATACTTTATTAATGATTCCCTAATACCTTGGGAGACATACATTGAAATAGTATAATGAATTTTGACTAGAATAAAACATATGAGACCCTTTTAAGAATAGTGTTATACAGTTAAACATTTCTATGTCATCTACAAAGTAAATACTGCAACACTAATTTCACATCATTAAAGGATATGAAAATAATGATGAATGGTTCCAAGGACAAACAAATGTCTTGTAGTATTTAAATAAAAATATTATTTACTTTTAATGTACATATTAATTTATATATAGTAATCAAGAATAATATTTGGTTTTATGACTTAAAAAATTATCATTCCCTTAAATGATCACCATTACCTATTGATGGTGAATTTACACAAGAAACCATGTATTTATAAAATCATCTACCAATAAAATTACCATATATGTGTAAATGAATATTTTTATTCAATATTCTCCATCCAATGTCATTATTAAATTATCATCCATGTGGCACATCAAAAGGTGGTGATTATCTTCTCTTAAATTATATATTTTTAGTGGAATTAATAGGGTCAAAATGAAATTTAAAAAATATATACACTCCCTCACGATATTAAATAACCTATTATAATTCTTTAAAATTGAATGATAAATATCCGGGGACAATCTAGTGGTATATATATAAATTTAAAAGAATAATAAATTATAAATGAAATCTATCGTATATGGTAAACAAAATTCATGATTTTCATTCTGTAATAATTATTTTATGGTATCCTGTTGAAACTAGTAAAAAGGTATGATTCAAAATCATTAATGATATATTTTCACATAAAATATTTTGTTCCAGTTACAAATAAAAGTAAACATTTGGTTGAAATTAGTAGTTTTGGAAACTTTTATCATTAAATAATACAACCTTGCAAGAATATGAAATATAATTGTAAGATATGATATGTTTATTCCAATTTAATCCATCATCCCCTATAATATTATATTTTTAAATATAATTCTATATATTATCCAGTGTTAGGATCAATATAATATATTTATATAATTTAGTGGGTTTTTTATATTAAATTTTGATAATCACTGTCACCACAGTGTATAATATTTTAGAAAATGATATTCCCTTATGGGGGGTAGAAACAAAATATGTGATGATATTGATAAATAAAGGTCCATTAGATGGTTTTGAGTTCCTATTGTTATCTAGATTGATAATTTTATCATTATTTATACACTGGTTAAAATAGAATAACTAAATGTGTAATATCAAAACTTATGAGAAATCCTAATTTCACGATTTTCCATGTCATATAAATAATAATATAATAATATTCTATAAAATATCAATATGAATATGGTATAATTATATAACAATAATTTTTAATTGATCATTAATTGATTGGGTTACTATAATAACAATAACGACACATCAATATAGGATATCCAATCTTTTATAATGATTGTAATTTTTTTTCTTTTGAATATGTATTTAACTGATTTAATATTGAAAAATAATTTATAAAAGATTTTAAAATATACAATTTAGAATATTAGATGAGTTAATTTATTCAATTTTTGATACTTAAATATTTTGTGTTGTTTTGTGGTGTGGATTTATCATTGTATTTTGAACTATGAAACCAATGAAAATTTGTACTAATGTAATTTTATCAAACTCCCCAATTTAATTAATTCACAATTCAATAATAATTTTTTTTGAATCAAATTTGATGTTTGAAAATGACCTCTCTCGTTAAAGCTAATAATATATTTATAATTAATTGACATTATTAATATCATTATAGATTAATAAAATCACATCAAAAGAAATATATAAATTGTAAAAAGAAGTGGTCCGATTATAATTTTATAATTTTTTTGAGAATATTTATAAATAATAATAATCACCCAGCAGCAATAAAAACAGAGGTTCAGTATCAAGCTGAGACTTGGTTCTCTATATAAGATATTAACCCAGAGACATGTAAAATAAATAATATTAATAGGACCCCTGAAAATCAAGATCACAATAATAGGTAAAAGTATTAGAAAATTTGGTCTCAGATATCACATAGTCTATAAAATGTTGATCATAAGATAAAATGAATTATGAAATTAATGATTCTATATCAAATTTATTTTTAATTTTTTATAATTGTACATTCATATCATCTCATCCAAATAATGTAAACACGATTCAAAAGTAAATTAAAATAGAGGCAGAGATAGATGATGTATGATAACGATTTGACACGGATTTACCTTTTTTATGGTCAATAGTACAAAATATCTTCTAAATGATTTCTTTTAGTTTTAAGAGAAGTGAAAAGGATTTATAAAATTCCTTTAGTTCATTATAGGATTCAAAATAGAAAAAATATGTTCACTTTATTTTGAAGAAACTTAAGGGAACATGTGTTCTCTTTTTAATGATCAGCTAATTTTAACCAATTTATTCATTAAAAGAGCATATCTATTCCTAAAAATATCAATTGAAGCATAAAATTTATTGTAACATCACCATAATTATGAAATTCGAATGTAATAAATTCTATGAATATGAAATTAATTAATATGTGATTAATATTTAAATAAATTATATTAATAAAATTTCAATTAGCCCATGAATATGTATGACTTCCATGAAATAATGATACCTAACAGTTTACTCAATAATATAGGACAATCAATGTAGGATACCATTGACATGTCGTATGGTCAATCCTTTTAACTAGTTGAAAATTAAAAATAATGTGTGGTAAAATTAATTTATCATTTTATTACATTGATACATATCTAAAATTTTAACTCAGTTATATGGAAGTATGATTACATCATGTGGTCAATTTGAAATAACCACTAGTCAATTGGATAATTTATAATCTCAGTAAATGATTTGATATGAAATATCAAATGGTTTCATAATTTTTTTTCTTTTTGTCTATTTGTTTATTCTAACAGATGCTTAACAAATTCATGAAATTTCATGCACCATCAATCGATTAGTCATATGATTGATACACTTAGTAATTTAGTCACATCTATCCCATATAAAACTTAGCTATATACTAAATTTCATTATTTAGTTGATTGAATCTTTTTAATGGTAGATCTAGTAAATTTATTTTTGGTCCAATAATTTTATATTTCAGTCATATCATAATAAAACGCTTGTCTATTGGAACACATAGTTGATTTTAACCATGTTGTTGATTTCAAGATTTATGTTTTTTATAAAACATAATAATATAATAATATTTATGATTAAAATAAAATTTAATAACATATAAAATTGGATCCATTATTATTTAATAAACATGGTTTGAGATCATTATTATAAATATTTTCGAAAACATACCAACAATATTCCACTTTATTAAGATCATAAATATTGTTATAAATAGATAAATAATGTGTAGTAATAAATAATTTTAATAAATATATATATTTTAATATTTAATTCATTCATGTTATGTTTAATCCCTCTTTTGGTAGTAAAAAAATGTTTTTGGGTGGAGTTTGGTAAAACTAATATAGAAAACATGAAAAAGTCATTTATATTATAAATAAATATAAATATATATATATAGCCAAAATAAATTTTTATTTTTATTTTCATAAAAATGAATAACATTTTACAATATCCCATTCTAGTAACATATTCATTATTTCAGTATTTTGGGTATAAAATTGTAGAATGGTCAATAGGAGCCATTTCATTATTATTATATGAAGAATGATATGATACATGGTGAGGTTGAGTAGGAGAACAATATCTTGGAAGCATAATTCCATTAGATATAGGTCATATTTAATGGACAATAGTTGGAATATTTTGGCCAAAATTTGTTTTAGATGCTTAAGACGCTTGAGTAGTAATAATCTAATCAAGATTATATTATGATAAATAGGATCAAGAATTAATGTGATTGAAAAAATAATAATTCTTACAAAATGTAGTGATATCAGACACAAATCAGTCTACCTTATCTATGGTATTCAATAATTCTTCTTAATATTAATAAAATGTTCAAATGGAGGGGTCATGAATAATATATTTTTAAAAAATATTTCAAATTTTTGAATAAAGGGTGGATTCCTTAAACCCTTTTTCTACTAGATAATTTTTTTCTTATTTTTATATTTGGAAGATTATCATCTAGAATAATACATTATTGAACTATTTATAGTATAATTATACATGGTTATAAAAAATTTATCAACCTGAATAATATCTTACTTCTTTTTACCATGAAAAACTAAGTCTATCTACATAAAAATCATATATTTAGTAAATTATACCAAATGATTATGAATATATTTATTAAAAACTATTTAAAATATATTTTCATTAAAATACATTGGTACAAAAGGAGGAGTTGTAATACGTGTTGTGGAGGATCTTTATATATATTTGAGATTTCACATGTATCTTGATCATCATGTCTATGAAAACATATTTGAGACCCCATGTTGTGATTTTTGTCTTTTAATCACAGGATCCATATTATTAACATGAAGTGAATATATTTTATTAATGTGACATTGAAATGAATAAATTTTAAAAGAAATATATTTATTTCTACAATACACAACAGCACATCCTATACCCAAAATAATTTCATGGAAAAAATATAATAAATATTATTTAATTGAATAATGTTGGATGAAGAAATTAACAAGGAATAAAAAACTATTTTATATTATAGATTTAGGTATAAAATATGTATGTTTAGATAAATTATATAATTTATATATTTAGAATGATATATTTGAAAAATTAATAGGATTAGATGGATTACAATGCTTTATAGGTATTGAACCAGAAATAAAATTCAAAATATAATCAGTTGAGTGGAATATCCTTATTTTCTGTACTACAAAATGATAGGATGGAGTATATATAACATTATTTATTTAATAAGGAAAAATAGGTAAAACATGCCCTATAGTTATTGGTTGACTTTTACAAATAGGTTGAAACCAACCATTACAGTACTGAACAGAATTAAACAAATTCTTGAAATGGATGTCAAGAGCCGAACCCACTATTAGTGGTGTTGAATAGATGTTTATTGACTCTATATTTATAAAATTCTAGTACTATTTGTAACTATATTAACAATTTCAATACTTAAAAAAATTGTGATATTTTTTCAATGAAAGATACTTGAGTACCCTACAAAACATGAGATACTACTATTTCCATGGGTTCTATATAGTTTTAAAACTATATAGTGTGACTCAATCATTACTCATAAGTATATAAGGATTTTACATTATGATCAGATTCAACATATTATTCAATTTCGTCACAATTATAGTTAATATCAATCAATTTATTTGTTTCTAATCCAATATAACCAATTTCATTTTGTCTAGTTGGATTCGTCAAAGGACATTAGTTGTCAGATAAATTTATTTCATCCTCTATCCACATATCCATCCATAGGTTCTATAAATTTTATATTCTCTTATATTTGTATTGTTTTGAAAACATCTATGTGAAAAATTTTTCATTTCATCTCCGTATAGAGCCATTCATATAAGATCTAAAAAAGCAAAGTAGAACAGTAAATAAAAATGATTTCTAATCTAGAAAAAACCATTCAAAACATATCCATATGAATAAAAAATTAATGGATGACTTATATGTGGTCTTATAATCATCAAATATAGAATGTGAACAATTATGATTCATTACAATGTTTAATTTTTTTATGATAAATAGTATGTCAGATAATGCTTGGAAACTACCGTCTCTCACCACTGAACTAAAACACATTTGGGATTTTGGGATTAAATTACTATTTATCTATTATAATGGAATCTAAAATAAAAAATAAATCATATTAATAGGTTAATTACATTATAGTCCCTTTTTGACACAATTTTGTAATTAATCAAAATTTATAGTCCCAAAATTGAAGACATGACATGCATATGTTTATCAATTATGATTCTATTTGATGCGATAATTTACTATCATAAAAAATCAAATTCACATAGAAATATTTCAATAACCAAAATTCAAGGACATGACACATTCTATCAATCACCTTATCAAAAATTTTATTCACACACATCTCCATAAAAGTTATCATTTTATTATATACCATTTTAAATCCTTTTCTTTTTCTTGAATGAATTCAAAAGGTAAAAACATTAAGTCCTAAGGATTTATCAATCAACTAGTTCTTGATTTTATTATTTTATATGTACTTGAATCTATAAGAGTAGTATCCTAAATATAATTCTTATTTTTTTCCATTCTCAAATAAAAATGGATGTTTTTACCGATATGGTTACATTAAAAAAGAGTTATATATGAAGTTTTTCATAGGTTTTGAGAGAATGAAAACTAATTTAATTCTACATGTGGATATTGATAAATTATTTAAGGAATTATTAATATATTTTATGGTGATATAAAAAATATATAGAAACAATATAAAGATAAATATTATGTCGAAATATTGACTAATAATACGTTTCTCTATATAACAAAAAAAATCATTAAATTTAATCAATTTTATAATAAATTCATTAAAATATCATAAACATAAAAAATTGAAGCATTCTATTAACATATTTATGTCCAAAATGAATATTTTTATTTATATACATTATATACATAATATTAATTATATCAATAAATAAAAAATTAATATTGAAATAATTTTACATATTTAGTCATTCTTAATTATTGAATGACACAATTTATTATATAATATATTTTTAGGATTAATGAAGTTTATTGAAATGTGATATTTAGTGATAATGAATTCAAGAGTGACAAACCCATTTTGAAAATGATCACTAAAAAGTATATTATTATATCAATATAATTTTTCATTGAATGAGACAAATGATTCATAGAAATTATAACTTCATTTCTATAGTATCAATTTACAAAGACGTGTTGAAACTAATATATATAATGACCAAAATTTTATTTGACAAATACATTGTCTACATAATAAAGAATTAAATTAAGAATTATGATTTAGTAATGTGTAATAAAATAGAGTTTGACTACATATATTAACAATATATTATATTATATCCCAAAAGGGGCATGTTCTATAAATTATTTTTATTTTTATCATATTATCTCTAAAATAAAATTCTCAATAAAAAACTAATTTCTAATCATGACTTCTAGAATAATAAATTTAAAAATTATTTTTATTATTTGTGTTCTTAAAACCACTTTAGAATTCAATTATATGATATTACATGGATTTTGTAAGTGTGACACTAACACACTGTAAATAACATCTTGTTGACTATTACATTAGTGTATACAACACTAAATATATAATGACCCATATTTTCACAATGGTACATCACATTTGTTTTTTATTTTAAATTTTTTTAGCATACCTTATAAGGTTACCCAATAGATTCATCATGATCTTGAGCATGACTGAAGATTGTTCAGAGCATGGAAACCCAGGAGTTAAGAAAATTGACAGGACTGTACAATTAGTAAAAATAGTTCATCCCATACTAAATGTTCTCTACTAACCATGCTGGCTGAGACATATGAAAATTAGGGGATACATGATTTTCCTGAAATAGTCACCCCAATGTGTATTCCTATGAAAGAACTAGTGTTTTCTGAAAATGTTATTTTGAATGATTTTGGAAGAGTTGTGAATATTGTGTGCCATAACCTTGTGGGTTCTCACTTTAGGTAGTGGAATGAGAAAGATTTGAGAATTATTTTTCCATTCCTTGACATGAAAATATGTTCCCCCTATTTTGAGGGTGAAAATTACTATTTTCCCAAAATAAATCTTTAAACCTAAATTTTATTTTCTTCACATTTTATTCAAAAATATGAATTCATTCTCATCCTCAAGTCTATATTCATCCTCCTAAATCTATGCTTTGGGAAAACTCACGCACCTAGACTCTTAATAATGATAAATCAAAGGAATTAGATAGCTAGATGTATGATCTTGAATCCTCTTAATTTTTATATATATTTATCTTAGTATATAAAAAACTATTTAGGTGCATGAAATTTTCCATTATTTTTATAGAGTTGGAAGATTTAATTTATTTCTCTCATAATATTTTAATCCCATGATGATATCAGATGTAATGTCATCAACATTCTTAATAGTTGGTGGTATTGTTTTTCTACAAATGTATTGGGTCTTTCATCGCCAGACCATTATGATCCATTAAGTCATTTTCTGCAAAACACCCTAAAATGTATTTATTCGTTCCAATTTCAACATAAAACATTGTATTACTCAAGAAGCTTGATTTTATGTAAGTTATAGGTTGTTCAAAATAGTTATTGACAACCCTATAATGTTTAGAATTGAATTAAACTTTACAGTAAATTGATTAATTGACATGAACACCCCATAATATGTTGGTTTGGATTTTACTATATTTTTTCCACTACCATATAAATGATTCATGAACCCAAAGAAACATATATATTCTGAGACAAACATGTAATCATAATATACCTTGTTTGAAATTTCCCTACTGACCAGGAAACCTTGTACATGAATATTGGATAATTTTATAGAACCATGTTTTATGGGTTCAATGGAATATATAAAAGGAATATAATGATCATAATGTTGTCACTTTTTTTATTGAATTGGATGGATAATATTAAATGGTTTATAAAGGGTGGGAAGGACAGATTTTTTTTTTCCTTATTAAATGGTTAATTGAATTGTAATTCCATGATTATAATGGGATTAATAAATATAAGGCATTAAGGTTAATGAATAATGACTATGATTATAAAATGGTTATGGTTGTTTGAGTTATTCCCCAATCCAGCCAACACATAGAATTCATGTTTATGGCCAATCACATGATTGTCTGTATATTGTCTCTATAGGTTGATTAAATATTTATGTTGACTATATATATATAATATATATATAAGGTTACTAATATTACACTCATTCTAGCCATGAAATGATGTTGGAAGAGCCACAATGCTTCCTTTATGAACATGAAAGTGTGGTTTATTTATTTATTCACCTTGTTTAATATCCCATTTATATTGTTTCATAATATTTCTATAATAAATTCATGTAGAACTTATTTTAAATTATTATGGTGGCCTAATTTGATTTTATCTCACTCACTCATTATCATGCTTTTGGTAATTGAGTAGGATATTTTCCTGGAGGTTTTGTTAATGGAATGTGTCCTACTATAGATTATTGATATTCCTCTCTTATATATAGAGAATGGGAATAGGGGACCGAGAAATAGATAAAGATTCTAGTGGATCACACATTTTTTAGTATTTAGTTCTTTTGTATAACATGATATTTTATGTGTTCCCCCTTTTTTCCATTTTTCTATATCTAATTTTCATACATCCATATATATAACACTACCTAGTGGCACTTGATTATTATTCAGTTTCATAGTAATTTATTCTCTCACAAGTTATTTATTTTGTCTATTTACATATTCATATAATTTTTTATGTTTATCGTTATAATTATTATTCTACTATGATGTGAGGATGTAGTTTTCCCACTATACCACCTTTACAACCTCACTATTAGTCAGAAGCCCCTAAAACATAGAGAGATACACTGGAGGCCGTGTGACCCACCAAATCAAGACACTTATTAAGTGGATACCTTGTTTGGATACTAAAAATGGTATGAGAGGGTATTTATTTTTCTTATTTATTGCCCTTAGGTTATTTTATACGGGTCTATGAGTGGATGGAATTAGAAAATAACCATCCACCTCAGCATAGTTAACCCATGAACAAGGGAAGATATAATTACCTTGGATGTGAATTTTTTATTATTCATTATGCCATTTATAGTTGATAACACATCCATGGTGGGTGACTGACAAGTATAATGGTGTTATTAATGTTGTTATTATTGAAATGATGAATTATTTCTCCTTGTAACAATGAAATTAGGGATTTTCATCTATTCCTGAATCATTATTAGCACAATAAAAAAATATTCCATACATTTTTTCATGTCACTTCTACAATCATAATGAATTTATAAATTTTATATATTTAGTTCATTGATTAATACAAATTTTTTTAGATTATAATTTCTTTCAAGGATGGAGAATACATAATTTACTCTTTAATATCATACCTTACCTAATAGTGATTCATTAAATATGTTAAATTAGACACCATAAAAAGCTAGTTATGGCATTTTAGTCAATGGACCATTAGTCAAATTCACTGGAACCTGTTGTGGTATAGATTAAGTTTACACCATATTTTGGTTCATAAGGAATATTGGACCATATAGATTGGAAATTTTTATCCATATAATTCAACCATTTAATGAGAATTATATATTCAAATGAGCTCAAATATTAAATTAATATGAAATTCAATTAATAACGATCATCAAATAGTGAAATAGAGACCTACATCAAAACAAGGTCTTAGTAGTTTTTTTGGGTGTCTCCTACATTATACTTTCCCAACATAGTATGTATACATTACCTAGAACATTAATTAGCTTTAGGATGAAGGGAATGATTCATCTATATGGTGGATATGAACCTGCCATCATTTTATATGTGTAATATTTTAAATTTTTATGATCTCCTTCGTGGAATGATTTTGTAATTTTAGTATCATGTTTACATAATCTCCACTATTAAACTACACTAAAGGCAATGATTATTATTCTCTTAAGATGGTGGTCCCTGATCCCCCAAAGATTACTCATATAGTGACACCCATGAAAACACACTCTATTATTGATATGGGAATATATGATAAATTCCGAGAGGCCGTTATATATATGTAACAAAATATGAAACGTTTTGTTAAGCCTTCCCCATGCATGGCATATTTGACTCTAGTGTTCTAGCTGGAGAATACTCCATCATTTTTGGGGGATGGAAGAACTAATTTTTGCGGAGTGGTGGTTCAAATCTATTTATTATATATTGTAGCATTTGGATCTACCTCTAGGGTAGTGGGTTAATCAAACCTCTTATGTTTTATGAAATTCTACTGTGTGGGGGTTGGATTTTATTATCAAATCTGATCGACATAGAGGTATGTGATTGTTAGATTTCTAGAATATCTTCTATGAGTATTTCATTCTCAAGAATACAAGGGATGAAAAATAAATAGAAATTATGAACCTACAATATAGAGGCATGTTTGATATGAAAAACTTTATTCATGTTGTTATGCTAAAAAATTTCACTCAAACACTGGAAAGTAAGGATATTATGAGCGACATGAGAATTAAGAATGGGATGATATATGATATCTGGTCACAGATCGTTGCATTTTAGTCGATGAACATATCATAGATAATCATCTAAGACTTTTTCAAAGAGTAATATTTTAGCAATAATGACGGTGTTAGTTAGTTTGATTCATCACTCAGATCTATAACTACTTATTATTATTGGGAAATTAGTTGTTTCTATGTTTCGTGTAGAGTTAAAATAGTTTTTTCTATACAAAAAGATATCATTATGATATGTTTCAAATGTAGGAAGATGGTACATAAATTTTTTTAGTTCTAACAGATATAGTAGAATGTAGAGGATGTGGCATGATGGGGAATATCTAGTACTCCTAAAATACCATTTAATAAATGTATAGCAATTGGGGATCTATACAAAATCAATGTATAGGAGTACGACTAGTAGGATAATGCTAGGTAGGTAGTTAGAATAACAATCTACATTCTAGCTGAGGTGGTTGTCTAGGAAGAGAGAGAGAGACTCATAGTTCAGAGTTTCTGTAGATTGAGATTGCTCAATGCATTTAGGATATGACTCTTGGCCACAGTACTTGCCAATTACATGTAGTCCATCCCATACAAGAGGAAAAGAGCACCAAACACAATAAATTATAATGCATTATTATTATATTATCCTCAACATTACTATTTTATTAATATCACATAGGCACACCACATTCATTTTCACTTGAGACTATTATGGAATGTCTAGGCCTCGATATACATTACTATAATGGTTTTATGATTCTTGATACCCCATAATGTATCAAATAAGAGGTTCTTCTCTGCTGTATGGATTTATCCCAAGATATTGGTGGAAACCTATTTAAATTCTACATTTTAGATCTGAAAATGAATATCATTGATGTAATCGTCATTATGGACTTTTTAGATCACTATCGATCACACAAACACTGCACCCATCAGAGGGAGGTGTATTGATCACGAGAGAATCATAGACATGAGAATAAGGTAAAATTGATTATGAAATATATGTTCTCAAGACCTGAGTAGCATACAATGGGTATAGTTATAGAACTGATCAAATGTATTTTCCTTGATGGATATGTGTAACAACTCACTATTTTTTCTCATATAGTGGAAAATTTTAGTGATTTGTTTTCTAAATAATTCCCTACACTTCCAATATTGTGATTCGTAGAATTTTCCATTGTTATTGAGATTGGAGTACTGGTAGTGACCATTACTCTATATAGGATAAAACCTATGTATCATATTGAACTATGGATGTTATTTGATGATCTAGAGGCTAATGTATTCACAAAACCTAGCACACCCATTTGGGGTTTGATGGTTATTTTTTCCTAGAAGGTGGAAAATAATTTTTTAGATTTATGGGGATTATAAGACATGGAATTATCTTACAGATAATAACGTGTGTCTAATACATGTAAAAGATGACATATTTGATCAATTCCTAGGTGATATAGTGTTTTCAATGAATGTTTTGAAGTTTGGTTATTGTCAACTGCGTTTCGGGTTAGTTGACATACCTCTCACCTCTTTCAATATTGTTTTATGGTTCGTTTGAGTACCTAGTCATGCCATTAGGTCTAACAAACACACATGTAGTTAATATGGATCATAGGAATCAAAATTTTCACCTATATCAAAATTCATTCATGATAGTGTTTTTAGAAAACATCATTTATTTATCTCACATAAAACACAACCATGAAAATGCTCAAGAGATCATGTTGAACACACTAAGAGTTCATCTGATCTATGATATTAATAAAAAATTATACTCTTGGGTCCCCAATGTCCACTTCATGGGTCACATTATCATAGACTCAGGAGTCTCAGTAGACAAGAAGAATGTAAGAGATCTAGTTTCTTAGGAGAAGCTGATTATTTTTATTACATTATATGTTTTTAAGGGGTAGAAGGTCATTAAAAATGCATCATCTATCATTTCTCCCACCATTCATCACCTCTTTCAGGCTTCACAAAAAATAATTTGAAATTCCAATGGTTATAATTATTCAATGAATGATTTCAAGTGTTGAAGGGCCATTTTACTACATGGTTGATACTGATTATCCAAGTGATGGGAAGGACATAATCAATCTACTGTATACATTATGTATTAGTCTTGGAGTAATCCTAATGCCAAAAATTCGAGTAATAGTATATTTGTCTCATTATTTGAGGCCTCATGAATAAAATTTCTTTGCACATGACCGTGATCTAACTACTTTAGTAAATGATTTATTTTTTTGGTGACACTATCTATATTTGTAGAATTTTGTGGTACGAAGTGAACACAAAATTCTGAAATACATCTTTATATATTTATTTTAGAATCCCAGACATAGTTGTTGAGTTTATTTCCTATAGACTTTTGATTTTGATATTCCTTACACACATGGTAGAGGAAATCATGTAGATGACGCTCTAAGACATAAGAATCATATACAAATACTCTAGGAGGTAGTGGAGAATTGAAGTACATTATATCGTTCAGAAAGATTCATATTTATAATTGAGGAGATTGTGGTTAGGAAATCCTCATAACCTTAACAGGTACATAAACTCTACTAAAATGGGAACGGAAGAGGAATGTATATGATCCTGAGTTCCATGTCAATGGGGAATAATCCTACATACTGATAGCTATATAGGTTTGACCATTGAGGGGTCTGAAACTATATTATCCCATGAATGTTTATGGGTCCTAGCAGACATCATAGATGAATGGATGTGGGAATTTCATTCTTGGAATTTTTTGTTAATCTAAATATCTACATGATATATCGGTATATACATCTAATGTATTAGGGGCCATGTATGATAAATGATATTTTCATATTTATCACACTTTTTTCCACAAATATCTATGTGAATTTAGAACATCAGCATCCAACATGGTTTTACAACTTTTGTCCATTCATGAGTGGTAATTGGACAACATATTAATTGGTTTCTTGAATGGTTTTCCCATGTCACCTAATGGAAATGATATTGTATGGGATTTTATTGGAAATTGGATGAAAGTAACACATTTCAATCATTTTTGAGAAACATTCATGGTTTATTAGTACTGGAGGATATATGAAATTGTGTTATATGTCTTTTTGAGCTCCCTATTCTATAATTTCATACAGAGATACTCTCTTTATGACTAGTTATAGAAGGGTTTTCAAAAGGCCTTGAGTACAAAGGGGATTAGAAGAACAACTTATCACACTCATATTGATGAAAATTTTGGATGTACAATTCATGTGATAAAAAAACTCCCTTTATATATTCCCTTTAAATTGTGTTTCATCTATGAATCACATTACCCTTTTCAATTTATCTTGTAGTTATTGATTTTAGGCAACCATCGATATGGATCCTTGTGAATCATTATATGGTAGGCCTTTCCAATCACCTTTATGTAGGCTATAAGAATGGAATGTAGATATTCATGGACAAAATCTCATGCATTATACTAAATAGAAGGTCTAGATTATCAGAAATCCCAAGATGATAACTCATTCCAGGATGAATTTCTAATAAATAGGAATAAACTATTGAGTTTGACGTTGGAGATGAAATTTTCATATGATTATTATCTAACATAGGAAATATAATTATTCATAGTTATGTTAATCCATAACCTCGGTTCGATAAATCCTTCTAGGTTATGAAATAGACCATTATTGTGTCCTACCAGTTTGATGTTCCACAGAGATTCAAGTCTTTGAATTATGTCTTCATATATCATAGATTCACTAGGATTATATTGACCTGTCATATGATCCCCAACTGAATGGGGACTTGTAGGACGTAGATGCTTAATTTATAGTGTGTCCAGTGTGTATTATTGATTGGATCCTGAATACAATCCTATAAAGTCTAGTTCTATTCTTACGATTTCTATTAAAACACGACCTAGTAAAAGATGATACATTGGAACATGAACCAAATATACAAGTAAATTAGTTAGAGCTATTATTAAATGATACATTCTTACCATTAGAAGATCTACTCATGGAAAAGTTTATTTGTGGAGGGGATGTTATAACAAATTTTCATTTCCTAATGATATGTATTGTTTGTTTTTAATATAAATATAATTAAATGATACTTATAATGTTACCCAAGGGATTCATGGAGGTCCTGAAGATTTAGAGGGCCTGTTCAGAGCCTATAAACCTAGGTGATGATAAAATATACTATACTTCATAGTTATTTTAAATCTTGCTTCCCATACCGTATGGTCTTTGATAACCATGTGATGTGAGACAAAGAATTAGTACGGGAAATATAGTTTTTCTGAAAAAATGCTACCCTAGATGAACAGTAATGAGAACAAACAATAGAGGATTGAAATTTGGATTTCACATAGTTTTTCATGGATAGGAAATCCATTCCCCTTAACCATACATGGTGTCTCTTTGGGTAATGTATTAAAAATAGTGTGTGCTTTGTTTGGCCAAACCATTCTTCTAAAACATATTCCCCTATTTTGATGGTTAGACCTCCAGATTTCAATTAATTAATTTTTAAAACTATTTTTTCCTTTATCTTCTACTCATTCGATAAAACCAATTAATTATCCTCGTGTATCTCTTATTCCTTCTCTGTCTAAGATTTATGATACCTCAAATATTTAGAATTGGAATCATGATCTGTCAAATTTTTCATATCGTTATAGGTTCTCCCTATATTTCTTTGATATTCGACCTAAAATTGTATTCACATATATGATGCAATTTCACTGAAATCTCATTTTCCATATTTTTTATGATTTGGAGGTTTCTTATATTTCTCCAATCCTACATAAAATCAATATATGATATTTGATGAGGTGTCATCACTAGAACTAAGGTATGTGGTCTTATATTTTTCCCTAATGCTTTTGGTGATTTCATTGTTACTCGATTGTGCTGCATGTCATACTTTTCCAAATCCCCCTAAAATGTATTTACTGACTCCAATTTAAGGTAGAAACATTGTCTATTTTTCATGGATTATTGTTTAGTACGTTAGAGGATGTTATCCTCAATTATGGACACCGCTTGGGAGTTACTGATTGAATTTCCATTTATAGTTATCTATTAACTGAAAATAACAAAATTAAGAAATTGACTCAGGTTGTACATGAAATATTACACTACCATATCAATAATTCAATATCCCAAGTCACCTAATCTATTCTTATCCCATATAAAAATTGGAATTACCCTTGTGGTTAAATGGCCTACTAACTCTGACACCTTCTAATTGACTCATGGAGCTTTATAAAATGAATTTCCAATATTGATAGATTAGTTGAATAGTTTTAAATTGAATGTATTTTGTGTGATTTTTGGACTTCTATGAATGAAATTAATACTTTAAATGAAATGAATTGTAATGTCAGGAAGGTCCATGTGGAATGTTTTATCACTTATTGAGTGCTTAATTAAATTATAAATCTTTTATTATAATAGGCATACTATATATAATGCATGAGATATAATATACCTTTCCTAAGCTTATAATTATTATTACACATAAAAAATAGTCTATGTTATTATTTCAAGAGTTATGATTGGAATGAATTATCTTACGAACATACATCAAGTGTCGAGAATGGTGTATCACACCAAAGACAATAATTAGACATTGGGCATGACATTCCACATCCATTTCTTCAATTGATGATATGAAGTCACACTCAATATCGTAAGCATTTAGCATAAATAATCTCAATAATTATAATATGTAATGAATTAATCTTATCTTGTGAGATTGTTGATGTAATTGGAAAATTTATGGATGTCGAGGGTTCAACCACATATTTCCATAATCAACATTTCTTGGTGCATGGCCACCTACATATTCGTCTACTTGATCTATATTGTTTGATGAAAAATGAAACTATACTATATATATTATTAAGATATATATATACTTCTCATGTTCTCATTCAATCCCAATGAATAAATATATATGTCTTTAAGGTTTACTTAAGGAACCCGAGCGGGCAAGTTATTTATTTATTTAGTTTTCTAGTTACCTCATTTATACGTTTACACTATTTATCTATGAGAAATTATTGGATAACATTTAGAAACCATTATTGATGGCCAACTGTGATTTTATCATACATCCTACATGATATGACATTGGAAAACTAGTGGACTATTTTTATATAGATATGGACAAGGGAAAGAACCATGGTAATGAATCATGATTATCTTTATTTATAGTTAGATCAAATTAGTAGAGGATTGGAAATATGTTATACATTCTAGTGGCGGTCACTTTGGTAATTTTTTAATTTTTTTTTACTTATTTTATACAGATATACCATATATTAAATTTTTGTATATCCTCATTCCATGAATCCTTGTATATGACAATACCTTGTGGCTCTTGATTGTTATACAGTTGTTCAATAATTTTATATTCTTCTTCATATTTATTATATATTTTTATAGAAGTGTCATCCTTTGTATTTTAATAGTTATACCTAATGTAAATCTATTATATACCCACTAGAACACCTTTACAGCCAAGCTACATATCAGTATCCTCTGCCACAAGTGTAGGTACATTTGATGACATGTGACACACCACCTCAGTAAATGGAATTTTTATTACCTTGGTCAGGTAATTTCTAAATAATTATTCTATAAAATGTTTTGTTAACCTATTTCATTATTTAATTAATATAAAATTTATATTTTTCAATAATAAAATGTCAGTATATTTTATTTTATCAATGGAAACATTTCTAAGATATAATTTTTGAACATTATAGGGATATTTTTCTAAATATAAATACCAAGGCTGAAAATTAAATCATGAATTAAAATTATTTAAAATAACTATTTTGTTCACATTAGTAAATTAAATATATAAGATTTTTTTATATTACAAAAACACAATATCATATATATATATATATATATATTATCTATAAAAATTATTTCGAAATACTTTTATGAAACAGTATATGATCACATATTCTATTTGATAAAATTATAAAATTAATAAATTATATGAATCAATAATACCTTGAACTATGAGACATTTTTAAACTATAAATTTATTTGGTAATATTAAACAAATTATTTTGAGAATGAGGATTTTAAAATCTATTCATTTTATCAACAAACAAATTATTTTTTATATAACCTTTAACGAAGTGCATAAGACATCCAAAAGATTTTTTTATTTTATATTTTCCATCATTAGGGAGAAGTATTTTAATGGATTTAATTCAAGATACATGTGAAATTATTTCATTATAATCATTTCTTTATCTTCTCTATAACCACATGAATCATTTATATCTTTACTCTTATATATAGATCCAAATTTAAGAACATAATTTATAACCATAATCATAGAGATATTTTTTGGTTAGTATATATGTATTTAAGATTTTTTCTATAATTTATTCCCTTAAAAATTAACATTTTTGTTATAACAACGACCCAAAATTCATCATTGATATCCTTAGTACTATTTTTATTTTCATTATATGGAAAAAGAATGACCTCTAACGTGGTTTCTAATAGAAGAAATATTATGATGACCTATATTTATTTCACACAAAACTATATATAATAAAATGTATAAATGTTTTATTATGCCTTTTGTAGAGAAAAACGTGGTACTTAAATGAATTATACAATATCAGGTCGGTCAAAATGGTATTATTTTGGTGAATAACCATGATAATCTATAGTTTGGACATAATTTTTTATGGGTTTGATGTTATTAATATGTTACATATCACCCTCAATATATTTTATATTGGTCTTAAATTCATATAGGACTATTTCATCATAATTGATATATAATGTTTCTTCCACATCATTAGTTCTTTTATTGAATACATTATATGATTTTTTAGAGGTTGAATAATCTAGAAAATTATCATTAATATTATTTAGATAACAGTTATCAATTTTCAGATGTTTATTAATATTATATTATTTATAATTAATTAATGTATTTTAATTGACATTATTTTTTATATCTTATCATAATTCATAGGTGGACTTTCTTAAAATTTATCAAAAATGATAGAAATTAATAACATAATAGGTTGTATTGATACCTTTATCCTAAATGTGGACATATTTTTCAGAATCATTAATCATATTAATGGAAATTACCTGAAGAATTATATTTCACCATTAAAATACTCTATTTTGTTTATAAATTCATATATCATGGAAATCAAGAGTAAATCTATTTTTTGATCATATGGTCTTAATGTCTCGAATATTAAAATTGCATCTATGTTCACTTATTATAGATTTTAATGTATTTCCATAATTTTTTTCTATAAGAATCATTTTTTTAAAATCCAGATTCCTTAATTTTTGGATCCATAAAATATAACCTTGTGAATAATAAATTATCATTAATAATTATATAAGAACAATTCTTCCATCCTATGATAAAAAAATATTTTACATTTCAAACCATGAAAACAAAATTTTGAGAATAAGAAAACAATTTAATTGTATTGAAATATATCATATTATAATTCCCTTTTATACAAGTATTATAGAAATTAATTTGTAAAATTATATATTTTATAGATCACAAACAAATAAATTTGTATTATGATTTATAAGTAGGTTTTATTGAAGTGTTTATGTATTATATACAGGGAAAAAAATTATGAATTGAATATAATAAGTAATTATTTTTGTTAATGAAACAATCTATTTAAATATTATTAAAATTATCATTCATTAAATAATAAAAAAAATTATGTAAACATTCATAAATTTCATACAAACTACTGATAACATAAACTTGAAAAACAAAATAAAATTATTGAGGAATATTAATGAAATTATATTTTTAGTAATTAACATACAAAAATAGTGTAATTATAAATAATTTTTATTTTTTAAATTGTGAATGTAAAATAATTTTACTGCTAAAATTTTCACCAAATGTATCATGTCCACCATTAATTTATATAGGAATCAAAAAAATGAGAAATTTAATGTCATCTGTCATGAACATCAACTATTAAATAAAAATATGTACATATTGGTTGTTTTCTTGAATTTATACAATAAGAAATTAATTTTGTAAAAATATTTTCATTAGAACATTAATTAATTAACATAATTCATTGATAATCCAAAAATTCATGAAATATCATTCAATAAAAAATTATCATATCTGGTAATTAATGAATTTTTTTCTAACTGTAAACGAGTTTTTCCAAAAAAATATGATTTTGACCTATAAAATAAGTTATTTTTTAGATTTACCATTAATTATTATCATAGACAATTCAACAATTATATCCATGGGATGTTTATTACTTATCAACGTACTAAATGTTTCTCTTCTCTGAATGAAATTTTCAAGGTCCTTCTTGGTTTAATCATTAGATATATTACATTCATTATTATCCTTTATGTGAAAACCATCAACATCTTCTTCACGAAATAGATCATATTCAGTGTAGTATACAATTAAATTTTTTCTTATATTTTTATATTTTAAATTTAGTTAATTTTTGTATTCTAATATAAAATTAATGTAGTAAAATAAATCCCCACTATAAATATCAAAAAAAATATTATTTGCATCATCATAAAGAACATGAATAATATTTTTAACTACATGGGTGATTTATACAAATCCTGAAATTTTTTTCTAATAATAATAAATAATGGATGATTCTAAATTTGTCAATGTTTCATCAGACGTGGTATGCATCTCTTATATATTTCATATGCTTACTTCTACGGACATCATATTTATTCATTAATTTAAATTTTTTAAAATCAACATTTATGTTTCCTTTCATTTTGAACTCATGGTATAGAAATTCCATGAAGATATTATCATTTTGTATTTATCCCTTATTATCATATTTTTCATGGAAATTTGAATTCAAGAATAAAATTATATTATCATAAATCATCAAAAACCTTGCTGCAAGTTGTTCCATTTTGAAAACACGATCAAAAGGATCTCCAATTCCACTAGTTAAATAAGTATTAAAAACATCAATTAATTTTTATTCAGAATCCATAAAAGTATTATTCATATTGAATTCATCATTCTCACTTGTATTTCCCATTAATTTATCTCTATACATAGCTAGTTTTCTAAATAGTTCATTGACTAAAAAGCTCCTCATATAAGATGATTACATTATTCAAAAAACACTACAATTCATATAATTATGTAGACTTTTCAATACCTTTAATACATTGGTTGCGCCATACATATTCATTCTAATATAAAATATTGTTTTAATTATTTTAATGAACTTGAGATAATTTTAAAAAATATAATAATATTATTTTATTTTGAATGTATAATGTTAAATTATATAGGTATTTTAAATTTCTTCCTTTCCATTTGATGAAAAATCATGAGAAACAAAAATGAATATCCCATATTTTAAAAATAAATCACATGACAATATTCATGTAAATCCACCTTAAACAAAATAAAAATATAATTTATTTTTTTTTTGTAGTTATAGACATATAAATTATTAATGGAAGCACCCTAGCCATAGTATTTAGATTTTTTTTATGATGATTCACCATTACATTCTAAATACTCTCAACATGATTATTTATATTGAATTTCTATTTATCAATGATATATACAGTAAAATATGATGGTTTATGTATTTCAGGAAAATGATATCTAGAGGACTCGTGTTTTAATAAATAATAATAATTAAGGAAAAAAGTGATATTTTACAAGTGAATTTAATTTTAGTTAATATAATATCGGAAAAATATACTAATGATATAAAAATTAACAATAAATATTGGTCAGAGTGGATTTCTCAAGAGGGGAGATGGGTGAATTTAGAAACCGATTAGAATTTCTGTTAAAAAATATCTCAAAAATATCCCCCATATTTGAAAATACATAGTTAAATAATATAGGTGGTATTACTAATATTATGTTGAAATATGAAATCTAAATGGACGGTCAAAATCTCAATAAAAACAACATGTTATTAACATAACCATTGAAGAAAAAAAATTAAAATTAATATATATATATATCATTGGTAAGTATTATATATTAAAGTATTGTTTCATGAAATTTGATTTTAATTATTTTTAAAAAAATAATAGAAAGACATAAAAATAAAATTAAAACATGATATTAAATCCCGTGTTAAGATGCATCCCTCTTATACTGCATGAAAAACACTTCCCTGAATTTTTATGAATATTATCAAGATTATTCACAACCAATAATTTTTATATAGTTTAAAAATAACCAAGGGTTTTCCAATATATTAAAATGCCACACCCATAGTAAATCATGGGGATTAAAAATTTATGGAAATTAAATAATAAGTATTAAAGTATCCTATAATGATTTGTAAGATTATGTTCTTAGAAATATATAATATATTAACTATGATAAATACAAAATTAAAATTATCAATGGAAGAGATAGATTTTGATGATTATGTTTGATGTTGTTTTCATAATAATTATTATCTATTTGATTAATATGTTTTTCATATAATCCTTATAACTCCCTATACATAGTATCCCAGAGTTGGTGGTTACATCCTTACATTGTTACAAGATACAAGGAATCAAATCCCAGATAACCTTATAGTTTAGTGGTCATGGATACCCATATAGATATTGTAAATTAAAATTAAAATTAAAATATAAAATAGAAAAAGTATTTTCATTAAGAATCCAATTATACCTATAGAAAATCCCTACATAATCAATCATAAATTGTTTACATGTATCCTGGTAAAAATTTAAGACTAAGAATGAGGTGACATCAGAAGCTCAATAAGGATTAAATATATTAAAACGTATTTTGAAATAATAAAGATAATCAATATGGAATGAATAAATGATGATAATATAATTCTATATAAATAATAAAATGAGAAAAAAATAAATATGGATATAATTCTAATTGAATAATTACATAAAATATCAATAACTAAATACTTAATGTTCAGATGTATAATATTGAACATCTGAATCATACCATCAAGGCCTCACCAAAAACCTAGTCATGTTTGTCTAAGGAGACGTGTTTATGGATCAAGGGGATATATTCAAGACCAAACCATAAGTTAAAAAGTCTAATTCAATTTTAACATGAAATAAAAATTAATGAACATGAAAAAATAGAATCCATAAATCTCCATATTAAAATAATTAATCATATGATATATCAATAAATCCCTAGTAAACCTAATCATAAACCATCAAAGAAATATGGACTGTGTTATTATATGATTACATTATGAACATATTATTTGAATAGCCCAGTTTATAGATAAAAATAATATTATTTATTTCAATTTAAAATTTCATGGTAAATATCAAATTTTTAACCATGTAAATTAGTTTAAAAAAAATTAATTTTGAACATAATAAAGAAAAAAATTTATGTGAAAATAACGTTTTAAAAATGCAATTTTTACTTCAAAAAATTAAATTGAAATAAATTTTATAAATACCATTAATTATCAATGAGTTAAAAAGTCATTTTCATGAAATTTTTATAAGAATACCTTAAAGTAATTTTTTTTGGAAAATAATTGAAATATTCATTAAACAACAGTTTTTAAAAAGTCAAAAAGGGACCAAATTTATTTTAAAAACAATTATGGGAATAATAAAAACCTATTTAAAAATCTATTTACACCACATATACATGGAATACTAGTATTCCCTAGTAGATACATCAACTTAAACAATACCGAATTATAATTTTAATTTTTATTTCATCACTTTTTAATAATTAAAATAATATACCAATTAATAGAGAAACATTTAAAAAAATATCATGAGAATAAAAAAATTAAAAATATGACACATCATAGTCCTGTTATATCTTCCTTAAAAATATTATTAGTTCCTAAAAAAAATTCATCAACTAATGATATTTGACATGAGGTCCTTTATAAAGAACATATCATTGATGTGAGAATTAATAAAAAAAATTATATTTTTTCCAATGTAAATCCACCAAAAAAAATTTATATATAAAATTTCATGAAAAAAATCATTTCACAAATAATATTATAATGATATAATCAATGATGTTGATGTTTAACCCAATGAATTGAGATTGAGTTCAATAGTCCCTCACCTAACTCCTTCCTTTAGTTATGTATATATAAAAAACATACATAATGGTTTAAATACTATTATTAATTTCTTTGGTAACAGTCTTATTATTTATAATACCTTATTTGGTCATATTATACGATATTACCACACATTAATTAGAAATATTTAATTATATAGTTTTTTCAGGTGTTTGCATTTCATGGATTCATGGTTGGTATACTATTGAGTAATTATGGTTAATATTGTAAAATGGATATAAAACTACATATGTAAAATGGTGATATATATATCATTTTTCATTGTAAAATTTGGATTTATAATTTTTTAATATTTTTATTATAAATTTTTAGTTCATTCAACAATTTTTTTGACCATTGTGATCTTGTTTCATTTTATTGTACACTATGTATATAAATTTATTCCATAACATCAAATAGATTATAATATAATTTTTAAAATATAATTTTGATAGAATATTGCACTAATTTCAATACTTGAATTATGTAATAGAAAAGGAAAAATAATTATCCATAAAGATGGCTAACCACACTCATTTTTACAATGATGTCAATTCATTTAATAATATAATTTAATATAAGGTATGGTTTTAAGATATTCACATAAAATAAAAAAAATAATTAATATAAATGATAATGAATTAATAATTTCGTGATGGATTAATTTTTCTAATTTAATTTAGAAAAAGAAACGAATTTAAGAGATGTTGTTTGGGAAGGCAGCCTCTTGATTACCAACTACCCAAATCACTTTTTAAGGAACATGGAAATTAAATTTTTGTGATGCCATTAGAAATTTAGTGTTGGGATTGTTGGGAGGATAGATATTTCCATAGAATTTAAAATATTCATGTATTTTAAGAGGAAATTTTGTGATTATTGGTGGTAATTACAATTGTGGAGGGGTAGTTTTATCTGATTAATTAATGAGTATTACTATTTCAATCCAACCATATTTGTGTGGTTTTAATTCAAAGTAATTACATTGAATTTTTTTTAATAATTTATCATTATTTTCTAGAAACACATTAACCACCAATTTAATGATTTATTTTTATGTATTTTAAAAATTTTCCATTTAACATTATTTTGTTACATTATTTTTCCCACTCTACGGTAAATTATTTTTCACCATGGTAAAATTTTTATGCCTAAAAATTGAAATGAAATATATCCTAATTTGGACCTCCTATTTAAAAATATATATTTAATAATAAACGATTCAAATACTAAAACAGATAAATATACATTCTAAATATTTTAATTGTTTAACTCATAAAAAGAATTATTTCAAATGTTGAAAACATGGTTTTGAAAATATTTGTGCATTTAATTCAAAATTTAAGAACAAATGTATTATGTAATTAATTACATGTATTTTATTCAACAATAAGGTTTAATAAAATTTTAATAATTTTCATGTAATTATATTTTATTAAGTGTTACGGTATTTTGTAAAAACCATATATAGATTTTTGATCAAATAAAATGATTATTTAGAATGTATAGATGAAAATGTACCCTATGAAATTTTTTACAATAGGATACAGAAAATGTATGTTTATTTTATAAATACAATTTCTAAAATTTTCTAAATAAAATTCTACTTTTTATCATATAATGGAGTAAATTTCATTTTTGAAGGAAAACATTATTTTAATAATAAAATTACTTTACTAAAACCATATGTTTATATACAAAAGAATAATTAATTTTTTCAAATATTTATTTAATATTTTTTTAGAATTTATGAAATAATATTTTCATTCCAAATTTTGTAGAAATTTTATCGTGGATGTGTTAAAATAATGATATTTTAGAGTTCGTATATGTTATGTGTTTTTTGAAACTAAAGCTATCAATGATTATATTATTTTAAAATATTAGGGTGTTGCATTATAATGTACATCCGTATGTTTTGACGGTAGAAAAAATTAGTCCTAATTTTCTCTTATATGTTTTAGTGCTAAATAGTAGAAACATACAGTCTTAGGTTATTGAAACAAACTAATAAAACATGTGTAATATTTTTATTTATCGGCCTCTCTTTACCTTGTTTCATATTTTATATGAACTAATTATGAAATTAAATAAACAATTAAGGTTAATAATTAAAATGTTATAATAATCTATATGATATTTGGAAGTTGTAAGTATTATGGATTTGTACTTAAAATTTATATTTATCATAGGGTTTATTAAATCATTATTTCAATAAATACAATATTATTTGGATTTATATTGTACATAGAGAGTTTTTTAATTTTACATAACACCACCTGTCTATTCATGTGAATCATTGTGGGATGTATAACATTTATAAATATTTTAGGACATTTTGATATTATCAAATAATAAATGCTCTTAATAGAGATCATAGAATTCATTAAAAATTAAAAAAACATGATTTTTAATCATTAAAATAAGGAATCGGTGGACTAGGCCATCATGGGACTTACATATATTTAATGTTTAATAATTTATTTTTTCATAAGAATATAATATTAATATCTACCCCTGATCAATCAATTACATTAAATTGTTGTTAATTCTATATATTATAATGATAGTTAAATAACCCCGTCTAATATATGAATCCAATTGAGAGGGTAATAAATCCATACAAAAGTATCAATACAATAAAAAACAATCCCCCAACCTTAGAATGGAATTCCCAACACGCCTCACAATAATGTTAGGATTATGAAGTAATACTTCCCATGAATTTTTTCCACATGAGCACATATTTTTTAACACAAGATCATGATATATAGTACATGTGCACACATTAAAACAATAAAAAAACATAACAATAGTTATTTATTACATCATTATAAAAGTTATGATATATTATTCTAGTCATATGATGTTTAAACTATATAGCATATATTACTCCATGTGTGATATTAAATTATTCACATTGATTCTTGCCATATGTCACATAAACTCCTTGATACTCCACCATTAATAATTTTTTAAAAATATTGAAGTATAATAATATATGTTTTTATGTTTCTGATATGAAAATGCGTCTATTATATACCATATCACCCAAAATATCTCCATAATTCAAATTACCCAATTATGTCTCCATTTTATTCGAGTCATATTTACATAACTAAGTGTAATACTAGGAGTGAAATTTTATCTTAAATTATATATTCATAGATTGATACTGTTATGGAAAAAATAGTGATTCTCATATCACCTATACTCATAATAACATCATAATCCATTTCTATTTTAATATACTTTTTTCCATGGTGTTTTCTTCCCCAAAGACCAGTTTCAGATATATTAGAGTGTACATATATATTGATATTTCTTTAATCCAACATTTTTTAACCGAATAAAAACTATAAATTCAATATTAAATTTGTTAACATCTAGTGTCATTTATTTAGGGTGTATATCAAAAAAATTAGCGGTTCCTATTAGCAATGAATAGATATTGTTTGATAGATTTTCATTCATTGGATCAACCATGTAATTACAACCCCATTTTCCCATCAATTAATCCATTTTGGTACATAACTACTAAAATTAATCATAGGTATTTTATAGAAAAAATATACCATGATAAGGAATAAAAATTTATAAATCTTGGTTTAAATAGATTTTTACTACAAAAGGAAATATAGACATTTGTAATCTCTTATTCTAGAAGAAAATATCAACATTACAACTTTCATCATAGTAGTGGAACATTATATAAATTTCAATTGATTGCACTTAATGGAATATTTCAAAAAAAATAAATCAATTACATCCCTTATGTTAGACATCACATCTTGAATATTTCATCAAACAAATATCCTTCATATATGATGGTACATTGTAAATTTTATCTCAAGGGACCTATATATCATTCAGAATAGTTATGACATATTCCCAAAATATATATTATTAAAATACCCAATTAGTAAAATATATTTTTCATGAGATAAATATTAATCAATCTGTTATTCTCTCAATAATTTCATTGTAGATCACATAATTCAAGTATGGTATGTGATAATCAATTTTGTATACTTAAATTTTTATGGAACCATTATACACATTTCAATAAGGTGACAATTATTCCAGAAGAACAATTATATCTCAAAAAATAACATCTTAAAATATTCATTTTTATGAATAGTATCATATCAAGTTCTAGGAAGTGATTAATCATAAATTTTACCATATCTCATTCCTTTATACATTTTTTGTTTCATTAAAAGAAAAAATATTTGAATTTATAATTAAAATGGTAACTCATATAAATTTACAAGATAACTTTATTACATTATTTTAATGTTTTAACCAAGAAGAATTAATATACTAGTCACCTAACCTACGTAAAATTGTCAAAATAAAATGTAATTCTTTATATGTAGTTTTTTTCCATCAGTAATTTACATTTCATTTTATGAGATACTTTTCTAATATTCATCACTCATAAGTGATTTTGAATCATCTAATACATTTAATACAATGAAATCCCTACACTATTGTGTTTCCATTAGAAGGTATAATCTCTTTACCATTGAGCTAGATACCTTCTCATCACACAATTTTCATGTTACACACTAGTTAAAAGGGTATATAGGAATTTGATATGGTAATATGATAGATCTGAATAAAGATTATGAACTCTCACATGAACACCATCACACTATGATAACCTGTTTATATATAGTAATTGGTTGTTTCTCGATCCTCCATTCTTTTTTAGAAGGATTATATAATTAATTTTCAAATAGTTTGTTATTACATTTTCTTTTAAACTAATAGGAAAATATTTTCATGTATTTATAATATAAAATCAACGTTCAAAATTCCATTATTTCATTTTTTAATGATAACTTTATGAAGATATCATATTATGAAAATATCATTCATTAATACATCTATCTTGAGGAATATTAAATACCAATTATTTTCATCATGATATCTCAATAACATAATAAATGAAATTCTTATATATACAAAATTCTATAGAATGTTATAAAATCAAACATCCTTGTAGTATAAATTATGAAATAGGATAGAATTTAAAACACACACACAGATATATATATATATATATATACTGGGGTTTAGGAAATACTTCCCTTAATCAATAAAATTTTACAAATGATTAATAAACATAGTACCATTTCACATTATATAATATCCTATATAATAATATGTTAATAAATATTCAAAAAACATTTTGGATATATTCTAATACAATTTTTTCATGATTTCATTAATTTCACCATGATTCAAATTGTATGAAATTACGTCTGATAACAAATACAATACAACATTTATATAATCTCTAAAACACTTTTATAGTATATATATGATCCAAACTCTTCCATCAATTTGGATATGAATAATTATAACCCATAAGTACTATGTATCACTCGTTTAAAAATGAATCACCAAATTCATAAATTTGTGTAATGAGTGTTCACTATATAATATTTACTTATATAATGGATAAAAGTTATAAGGAGATATTTTCATGACCCCCTCCCCACAACATGTACCCCTCCTATGCGGGAAGTGTGAGAAGAGAGATAATGACCCCCGAGTCCATCCTCTAGTAGGCCCCATCATGGCGACTATCACCAAGGGTATAATAGCACATAAAAATGGGAGGCATTACCCATTAATGAGAACACAAGTTGAAGAGAGAGAAAAGATAGACACCGATCAACTCCATCTCAGACTGCAATATAAATGAAGACCCATGTACACATATGAAATGTCATTCATAAGTAATACAAATAGATAGAAGAAACTACAAGTACCCCAAAATAGAAAAAACAACAGCAACCGCAACCCCAAACAGCTCATGAACTCCAAGCTCGTAGAAACCAGCATGATCTCCAACCTGGTGCATGTTAACAGAAAAAAAGTTATATATTCATAGGGTGAGTATTACAGTATACTCATTAGGATCCTCCTCGAAGCCTCTCATACAAAAGTAAAGAAATCATGCTAAAGCACAACGAACATTAAGTGAAACTAACTAGTAACCTAAATAGGTATACTAAGTTCCCATCCTCACATTGGATATTATAACTAAGTAATGAATAAAAGAATATATCATATAATAAAGAATATAAAGGGTACCTCACTACTACTTCCCCACTGGTTTTCCCCTTTTCCCCTACGTCGTAGGTCTGGAGCATCTCTCTCCAAAATTGCTTTCCCACAGACAACTGGGAGAAACACCAAAATATGCACCTCGTGCAACACAAAGGCTTGCCCGTAGAAACCTGGGTGAAGCACCAAACCATCCTCACAACCAAAAGTAACATGGTAGTTTATGGGATCCAACATAGCTCGCATAATGTGTATCATACATCGGGTATTATACCTCAAGACGTCACATCCTATACACGTTACACCTATATTATTCCATAGGATACTATATCTAGAATATATGTATGTGAATAACCACAATCCATTAAATCCCTCTACACAAATACATGGGGAAAGCTATCCATTGTCCCCACTGGCACAAGTATCTACTAAGAGAAGAGAGCAGAGTCAAAGGGGGTAGTCATCCATTCTTCCTCCCACTAGAATGTTGGGGAAGACACACCCCCGATCTCATAATCCTTGGGGTGTTAGTTTACCTTACTGAAAGGACAGAGTAACATATAGAAACATAAAAAGTAAAAATATATTATATATCACAACCACACTATGGGAATTACCTAGTCTTAAGATCAACTACATCTAACATCTCTCGGACTCAGGGATTCTACTTCTCAGACAAGGTTTCCACTAAGAACAAAACCATTTAAAGAGAATTATTAGATTACTTCATTCCCTTTTTATCAGTTCCACTGTACGTTAATTAATTCTTTAAACATTTACCATAAACATTTCCACATGAAGTTCCATTATAATTACACTCAAAGCTAACCATCCCATTCAAAAAATTACAACCACATCATTATATTCCAAAAAACATCAACCCCATGAGGTAACACCATTTATTCAAATATTCATTACAGAATTACATTCCCATATTCCCAAGAATTCTATAAATTCATCCTATGCTACTGACACAAGGGTCTCAACACGGTGAGTAGATGTACTACCTATCGAGTCTTTGTCGCCTATAGCAAGAGCGTAGACACATCCTCCCTGGAGAAGCTAAACACGGAAAGCACGTGACGTACCCTGTGCATCATCGCCTCTTTCGGAAGAAGTGTAAGAAAGACATGCTGCCTTGAGTAGTGGGGACAAGTAAAGCAGATAAACAACCAAAGATCAAGAAATCATCAAACAAATGTATTCATCCCACTCCATTATCCCAAGTGTCCTCCCCAACACCCACATACATAAACTAATACATCTCACCAATCTAGGAGTCATGTGCTGCCACAACCAAAAGTCTACATGCCTCTACATATCATAGTAGTTGTCTAGGCTCACATTACAGCAAAAGCAGTAGTAAAACAAAACATCAAATCAATGAGATATTGGATCTTTAACAATCAATATAATATCTATGATCCCTTTAAGAAATTATCAATAATCAGTTCTTTAATACATCTCGAATTAACAGGTTTATTATTTGTAGGTGTCAAATTTCAGAAACCTAATAAGTATGCTATAACAATTAATTAAACATGCTTATTGAGAAAATTTTATAAACATCAAATTACAACAAGAACCAGATTCATTTCCATGCCTCTTTATATTTATCCAAACTATTATTAATTAAACACAATTTCTGTTCCTTACTGATTTCTATTAAGATTAATCAGCTAAGCAAAGCAAGCATAGATATCACACTATCGAGAAAACCAAGAGGCAATCTCATATGATCAATATCGATTTATTTATCCAGTTAAATTATTTATTATGTAAATTCCATTGTAATCAAGTGGGATTAATAATTATAACAATACATTTTCATGTAAAAGAAATATAAGAAATGAATACCCTTCTTCGAAGAGTTCTATACATTCTTTATCCACACAACGGTTCACGATCCTCCTCTCGCGACAACTGCTTCCACCCGAGGATGCCACGATACGACCGTAAAATCAAAACTCCAAGAAAACCCCATTATAATCATGGAGATTACATGGTATAATATGGAGGGGAGAAATATGAGAAGATTACCCCAATGTAATGCCAATAAAATATTCCTTACATCGAGGATTGATCGTTATAGCTTGGTTACATCAAAACAGAGCGGAACCGATCCAAGAATTAATTTTTGATTGTGAAACTCATACAGGAAAGATTTAATGGTTCTAGAATCTCATAGAAGAGAACAAATAGGAATAAAAAGGTATGATGATATAATGCCCCTTTTGAAGATTTAATGGGTCGACGGTTTAAGATACACTTAATTCCCCATTAAAAGCGGACCTTATTAACCCACATAGTTGGAACAGGTAAAATCATCCCAAGCCATGTGAATAATTAATTTAAAAGTTATGGAATTTGAATTGGCCTTAGAGTCCTTAAAACAAGTCCTTAAAAACATTTTACATCAAAGGAAAATGCTAAAGGGGAAAAACATGTGGGAATCTAGAAACACTATTCACGAACCCCAAATATGGAAAGGGATAGAAGAGGTGATAGTTAGAAGGTCAACGTTCTGGAAACATTGTTCACAAATTGATATTTTGAAAAGGAGAGAAATAGTTACACTTAGAAGGTCACCATTCTAGAAAAACAGTTCACAAACTCAAAATTTTGAAAAAGAAAGAAAATGTGACACTTAGAAGGTCACCATTCTGGAAACATTGTTCAAAAACTCAAAATTTCAAAAAGGTTGAAAAGTTGACAATTAGAAAGTCACCATTCTAGAATCAATTTTCACAAACTCAAAATTTGGAAAAGGAAAGAAATGGTAACACATAAAAGGTAACCATTATGGAAACACTGTTAACAGAACTCAAAAATTCGGTAAATGAAAGGAAAGGTGACACTTAGAGCTCACCGTTCTGGAAACAATGTTCACAGAACTCATAAATTTTTCAAAGGAAATAAAAAATGACACTTAGAGCTCACCTTTCTAGAAATACTATTCCCAAAACTCAAAAATTGGAAATTGAAAGAATATGTGACACTTAGAGCACACCATTCTGAAAACATTGTTCACAGAACTCAAAAATTGTGAAAGGAATAAAAAAATGAAACTTAGAGCTCACCGTTCTTGAATCATTGTTCATATAACTCAAAATTTGTAAAAGGAAAGAAAAGTTGACACTTAGAGCTCACCGTTCAGGAAACACTGTTCAAAGAACTAAAAAATTAGCAAAGGAAAGAAAAGGTCACACTTAGTGCTCACAGTTCTGGAAACACTAGTCAGAGAACTCCCAATTTGGCAAAGGAAAAAAAATGTCACCATTAGAGGTTACCGATAGAGGTTAACATTAGAGGTTATAGATAGAGGTTACCGTTAGAGTTTACCGATATAGGTTACCGTTAGAGGTTACAGATAGAGGTTACCGTTAGAGGTTACTGATAGTGGTTACCATTAGAGGTTACAGATAGAGGTTACAGTTAGAGGTTACCGATATAGGTTACCGATAGAGGTTTCTGTTGCACTGTTCACAACTGTCTACCGTTGGAACTGTTCACAGAATTGGAAAATGGGAAATGTGTTGGGGATAAGTCACCATGACCTCCTAGAACACCTCAAAACCCATAATTCAATAATGAAATGGACCAGAGAGGTCTAATACATTACATTAAATACCACTGAAAACATTATCATCCTCGAGAATTCAAAACCCGACTAAAGAGAAAAAAAAAGAAATAGGGTTCGAACAACTTCCCATTGAGATACCTCTCAAAAGAGAGAAAGCCACAAAAGAAATGAAAGAAATTTAATAAATAAAACATGAAGGGTCTAACCAAAAAGGTAACATCATTACATGAAATTTGTTAAACATCAAACAACTCTGGGTACTGAGCATGTATCCGTGACTCACGTTCCTAGGTACTCTCTTACATGCCACCATGTCGCAACAAGACATGAACTAAGAGGATATAATAACCACACAACACCTTCTCCTTGAGGTCATGGATCTCCACAGGTCGCTCATTGATTTTTGAATCAACATAAACATAGATATCTCCCCAATTGATGATGTGAGAATCATCATGAAGATAATGACGGAGTTGTGAAACATGGAAAACATCATGTATCTGACTCATCCGTGGGGGAAGTGCTACTTGATATGCCAGAGCTCCAATATGAGCTATCACCTCGAAAGGCCCTAACGAACCAGGGAGAAATCTTACATCCATGACCAAACCTTCGCTGCACACGATGGGGAGTCACCTTCAAAAAATCATGTCCCCCAACTGTAAACTCTAAGGGCATCCTTATTTGATCAGCATATGATTTCTGAAGATCTTGTGATGTCTTCATCCTCTCACGAATCACTTGAACCATCTCTGTTTTATCATATACTAGTTCCGGTCCAAGAATTACTGACTCTCTGACCCTAGTCCAGCACAAAGGAGAACGGTAAGGCTGGCCATACAGGGCTTAAAATAGCACCATAAAGATAGTGGAGTGAAAACTATTATTGTAAGAAAAATACACCAAGGGTAATTGCCTCATCCAAGAACCTCAACAATCACGAACACAGGAGCGTTACATGTCTTCAAGATTCTGGATGGTTTGCTCCGTCTGACCATCTGTTTGAGGATGAAATGTAGTGATAAGGAATAATTGAAAACTGAAAGCATTTTGGAGACCTCTCCACACCCTAGATGTAAAACAAGTATCTCGACAAAAATTGGTCATCCTAGGGACTCCATGAAGTCTCACCACATCCTCTAGATAGTACCTTGACGAAACATCCCCTGATCATGACTCCTTGATCACTATAAAGTGGTAAAATTTTGTTAAACGATCCACTACCACCCAAATAGTGTCATTTTATCCCAGAGCTCGAGGTAAACTAGTAACAAAGTCCATTGATATATCCTCCCACTTCCACTAAGGAGTCTCTAATGGATGGAGAAGACCATCAGGAACTCATTGTTCAACATTCACCTTTTGGCAGACTAAACATCGAGACACAAACTCCACAACTGCATGCTTCGGCCTAGACCACCAAAACAGACTCGTTATGGCTCAGTACATATTTTTCACGATAGTATATACTACTAAAGGAAAACTGTGGAACTCTCGGAGAACTATCTTGTTCATCATCAAGGGAACAAGAAGCCTTCCATGATATAACCCTAGGTATTGTTCATCTTCAATCCAACCATCAGGGGCCTCACCACAAACAACTCGGTCTGTCCAGACCTCCACATCGAGATCCCCCATTTGTGACTCTTCCACCTTCTGCACTAGGGATGACTGTACTGTTATCTGAAAAAGACAACCTCTACCCCCAACTTCTCCCATATCAAGATGAAATTTTGAAAATTCTTCCATTACTCTCCAGGAATCCACAGAATCATGCACAGCATCACTACGTGACTTTAGGCTTAGTGCATCATCTACAAATTTCCCTTTTCCAGGTGTATATGATATTTCAATGTCAAATTACTGTTATTAATCTATCCACCAACATTGTCGTAAGATCAAGTCGCGCTTGGGGAAAGCATTCATCAAACTATTATGATATTGGAAAACCACAAAACGCTCTCCAATGAAGTAATGTCTTCACAACTACAGAGCAAACACAATGTAAGCCAACTCAAGATCATGGGTGGAATAGTTGAATTCATAGGGATACAACTACTGATACCCATAAGAGAAAAATGACCTCTGTTGCAAGAGAACACAACCTAACCCCAAATGTGAAGCATCATAGAAAACATCAAACTGAACTCCTTCAGCTGGAGGACAAAGGACTGGAAAACTTATTCACTTCTCCTTTAGATACTCTATAACACTTATCAATCCATATGAATGCCTAATAATTACTAGTAAAAGTTGTTAGAGGTGTTTTAGCCCAGGAGAAATTGCATACGAACCTCCTGTAGTAGTCTACGAGACCAAGGAAACAACACACCTCTAACTCCGTATTCGGGGCTGCCCAAGATACAACTGCTTCTATCTTCGATGGATCCATATCTAATCCCTTTTCAGACACAACATTCCCCAAGAAACAGACTTCTAAATCCCAAAAATCACACCTAGGAAACTTCCCATATAGCTGATGTTGACGATGAACTCCCAAAATGTCTTGTAGATTCTCTGCATGCTCCTCTTATTATATAGAGTACACAAGAATGTCGTCGATGAAAACTACCATGAACATGTCCATGAACTCACAGAACACATAATTAATAAATTCTATGAATACAGCTGGATCATTCTTCATGTCAAATGGAATTACAACGAACTCATAATGCCCATGAAGACAACGAAAAGCAGTATTCTGGATATCCTCATCCTTCACACGTATCTGATGATATTATGACAGCAAGTTGATCTTTGAGAACCAACTTTCACCCTTCATTTGATCGAATAAATCATCAATTCATGAAAGAGCATAACAATTATTTAATGTAACTATTTTTAAGTGACGATAATTGACACACAACCGCCAACTGCCATCGGCCTTCTTCACAAACAAGACTGGCGCAACCCATGGTAACACACATGGCCAAAAAAAACCGCACTGCAACAGACCATCAAGTTGTATATATAGCTCTCGTAACTCATAAGGGGACATCATATAATGATACATAGAGATATGAGAGGCTTTTGGATATAGCTCGATCCCAAACATGATCTCTTGTCGAGGGGGTAATACTACAAACTCTTTTGGAAAGACATCAGGGTACTCCTCTACGACCCTAGGAAACACCAACTATTGAACCTCTAAAGAACTCAGAATCATCTCAACCATCATGGATGATAAATATGGAATGCCCCTATGACCCATTCGAGGATCTCTCTCACCAACAAACACAACTGGCTCTTTATCTGCACTAATGAAGACGAACTTCTTACTAAATAAATCAACGATTGCCTGCACAAAATAAACCAATCCATTACATGGATGACATCATATGGTTGTATTCATAAACATATCAAATCTCCTCAAGAGAGGTGCTACCCCAACACTAGCTCACAATCTCTTTATACTTCAAACAAGTCAGCTCGACCTCCAACTGGCATAGTCAATGCCAAGGGAAATAGAAGCCACTCTACCTCAAGTCCCAAAGTATGGACAAGGGTAGGTGATATGAAGGAGTGTGTTTCTACTGAATCAAAAAAGGCATACAACAAGTTAGAAAACACGAAATGGGTACCTCGAATGATGTCTGGATTGCCTAGAGCTAGTAACGCAAGAGCATGATGCTGACCTTAACGTTCTCCAAGACCTCTATAACCCTGATGACGACCACCACCATAGCCGTGTTATTCTCTATATGGACAGGGATCGTCATGGGGTTGTCCTATTCCAGCCCCATATAACCTCTAAAGATCAAAAGCTGGTGCAACTGGCCACTACTGCCTCTGCTGGAACTTTCTCAATGGAGGAACCTAGATCATACCACCTATTGCACGATAACCGCTCGGAAAGGTCGTTCACTCCCACTGGTGATGGCCATGACCAACAAAAGAAAAACAAGAGCATGATCACTTGTAATAGGCATAGAGTTTTCGCCTCAAGAGAAACGATATGTGAAGGGCTGGGACATACCGCTGGCTGAATGAAAACACTTCTGCCTTGAAAACTGGTAACCCAAAACCACAACTCTTCTTCTTGAAGAATCATGCCGATTCCACTTTCGTGATGATCCGGTATGGGTCAAAGTCTTCTCAATGACCTCTTCCATCGCTAGTACCTCAAGATATGTTTTCTACATAAAAGGGGTGACCTGGTGCTGGATCTCTGGATGCAAAGCCTACTCAAAATGCATCTCCTAGGCCTCCTCATCTGGAAGTAGGTCTGAAGCATATCATAAAAGGTTCCTTAAACATATTCCAAATAATCGAACCCTAGAGCTCCCCAATCGAAGGGTTAGAAGCACATGGCGACTGGATGACTTCACAGTCGAAGAATGAAACTTGACTCGAAACCTGTCTCATAACTCCTCCCATGAGATCGCTAACTCCTCACGATCCCCGAGGAACAAGAAACACCACTTCCTTGAGGATCCACACAACATCATCACAACCAAGGACAACCCGTGATTTTTACCAGAACGAATCAAACTGATGCTGATCTCGACCTCCTCTAACCAGTCTTATGTGACTGAATCTGAAATGGATCACTCATACTTCTGCAGACTATGGTGCTTAAAATATCGGAGTTTCATCCTCAAAGTGTCGTCTTCGTCAAACTCTACCTAGTGGCGATCTACTGGAATAGCCTGTTGAACATCTTCTTTGCGAGCCTGATGAGGACATCGAACTGGAGCCATACCTGCAAAATAACAAATAGTTAGAGCTCCCCAACCAGGAATATGGAAGACTCAACATTAAATAAATATTTATTTTTTTTATTTTTGTTATTCATTTTAGATTAACATATCCGAAGGTCTACCTATTCAAACACTGGAACAACAAATAATGATGCATGATCCTTTCATAGGTCTCTACCGTGCAACTAGTATCACCATGTTTAGTATCCATTGTAATCATAAATATCTGAACATCATATCATAGGGGGAACTAAATGCCTATGTCTCAGAAGGTCTCTTATTTTTACCTCACTTGATAATCATGAATGACAATGTTGTCCTACCTACCCATGAAACCTCAGTTGTGCCTAACTCTAAACTCTATCTTATCCCTCAACCAGAGATCTAATACCACTCTGCCACAACCGCCACACCAAAAATTAAATATCTCATGGGAAAATAATGTGAGATGGGAGATAGTGACCCCTGAGTCCCGCCTCTAGTAGGCCTCGTCTTGGCGAATATCACTGAGGGTATAGTAACACACAAAAATGGGAGGCATTACCCTTTAAGGGAAAACATGAAATAGTGAGAGATAAGATAGACACTGATCAACTCCAACTTAGAAAAAAATATAAATGAAAACCCAAGTACACATATGACAATGTAATGCAAAAGTACAACAACTAGAAGGGAAAAACTGCAAGTACCAAAAAAATGTAAAAGCAACAGCAACAACATGCCGGAACAGCTTCTGCACCACAAGCTAGTAGAAACCAGCTTGATCTCCAACCTTCTCCAAGTGACCAGAAAAACATTTAAATATACATAGGGTGAGTATAATAGTATACTCAGTAGGATCCTCCCTGAATCCTCACATGAAAAAGTAAATAAAGCATGCTAAAGCACAGTGAACAACAAGTGAAACTAACTCATCACCTAAACAGTTATACTATGTTCCCAAACACACCATGGCTACACTCACCAAGTAACACATAAAATAATATATCATATTATAAATAATATCAATGGTATCCCACTACTACATCCCCAATTTTTTTCTTATTTTCCCCAATGTCGCACGTCCTGAGCATCTCTCTCCAAAAAGGCTTGCCCGCAGACACCTTGGTGAAGCACCACAATATTCACCTCGTGCAATACAAAGGTTTGTTTGTAGACACCTGGGAGAAGCACAACTCCATCCTCACATCCAAAAGTAATGAGGTAGTTTCCGAGATCCCAAAAATCTCACATAACATGTATCGTACTTTGGGTATAATACCTCAAGCCATTATAGCCCATAGACCGAGAAAGGATTCTCAAGCCATCACAGTCTATACAAGTTACACGTAGAGTAGTCCATAGAATACTATATCCATAATAAATGTGTGTGAATAACCAAAATCCATTACATCCCTCAACACACATACATGGGGAAAACTAAATGTTGTTCCCACTAGAACAATTATCTACCAAGGTAAGACAGCGAAGAAAAATGTTGTAGTCATCCATTCTCCCAACCATTAGAATATTGCGGAAAACACCCCCAGGGCTCAGAATCCCCAGAGTGTCAGTTGCCCTTATAGACAGGGCAGAGTAACATATAAAAACATAAAAATTATAGAATATATTATATATCACAACCACACTATGAGAATTACCTAGTCTTAGGAACAACTGCAGCTAACATCTCTCAGACTCCAGGATTCTACTCCTAAGACTATGTATCCTATAAGAAGACAACCATTGAAAGTACTTTATTATATTACTTCGTTACCTTTTTATCAATTTCATTGTACGTTAATTAATTCTTTAATCATTATCCAGGAACAGTTACGCATTATGTTTCATTAGCATCACACCCAAAGTCAAATGTCCCTTTAAAACATTTAAAACCTCATCATTATGTTCTAGCGAACTCCAAACCCATGATTTAACACCATTTATTCAAATATTCATTATAGAATTACATTCCCATATTCCCAGGAATTCTAGAAAATCATCTTATGCTACTAACACAAAGAGCTCAACATGGTGAGTAGATGTACTACTAGATGAGTCATTACTGCATATAGAAAAAGCAAAGACCCATCCTCCCTGGAGAAGCTGAACATGGAAATCATGTGGCCTACCCTGCACGTCTTCGTCTCTTTCAGAAGAAGGGTAAGTATGAATAGCTTCCTTGAGTAGTGGGGAAAAGTAAAGCAGATAAAAAACAAAAGAACTCGAAATCATCAAACAAATACATTGAAACCACTACATCATCCCTGATGTCCTCCTAGACACCCACATACATAACCCAATGCATCTCACCACTCTAGGCATCATCTTATTCCACAACCAATAGTCTCCATGCCTCCACATATCACAATAGCCATCTAGGATCACATCACAGCACAAGCAGTTAGAAAACAGAACATCACATCAATGGGGACTTGGACCTTTCAACAACCAAGAGGTTAACTCAGAACCCTTTAAGAAATTATCGAATAATCAGTTCATCAATCCATACCAAATTAACAAGTTTATTTTTCATAGTTTACAAAATTTGGGAAACCTAATCAGTAAGCTATCACAATTAATTAAACATTCTTACTACGCAAATTTGATTAACATAAAATTACAACATGAAACAGATTCATTTCAATGCCTCTTTATCTTTAGCTAACCAATTATTAATTAAACCAAATTTACGTTATTTACTAATTTGCATCAAGAAAAAATAGCTATGCAATGTAAGAATATATATCACACTATCTAGTAAAATAAGAACCAATATCATATGATCGATATCAATTTATTTATCCAGTTAGAATATTTATTATATCAATAATATTGTCATCTATTTGGATTAATCATGGTAACAATATTGTTGCATGTAAAAGAAAGAGAATCAACGAATCCCCTACTTCAAAGAGTTCATGACGTTATATATCCACAGAATGGGTCACAATCCTCCTCTCGCGACAACTGCATCCACCTGAGGATGCCATGGTATGAACACACCAACCAAACCCCAAGAAAAACCCTATTAGAAGAATGGAGATTACATGATATAATATTGAATGGATGAATAGAAGAATATGATCCCAATGTAATGATGATAAAACATACCTTATATCGAGGATTAATCGTTACAGATTGGTTGCATTAAAATATAGCAGAACCAATCCGAGGAGTAATGTTTGATTATGCAACTCCTACAAGAAGGAATGAATGGTTATAGCATCTCATAGTCAAGAATAAAGAGGAAGAACATGGGAGGATGATATCTTGTCCATTTTAATGATATAATGGGGCGACGGTTTAAGATACACTTACTTCTTCATTAAAAGTAGATCTCATTAACCCACACAGTTTGACCATGTAAAAACATCACGTGCCGTGGGAATTATTTATTAAGGATTTATGGCCTTTAAATTGGCCATAGAGTCCTTAAAACAAGGCATTAAATTCATTTTACGTCATAGGAAAATTCTAATGTTGTGAAACTTGTGGGAAGTTGGAAACATAATTTACGAACCAGAATATAGAAAAGGAAAGAAGAGGTGATAGTTAGAAGGTCGCCATTCTGGAAACACTATTCATAAATCGCAATTTAGAATAGGAAAGAAAATGTGACCCTTCGAAGTTCACCGTTTGAAAAAAAAAACTGTTCAAAAACTCAAAATTTGGAAAAGGAAAGAAAAGGTGACACTTAGAAGGTCATCATTCTGGAAACACTGTTCAAAAACTGAAAATTTTGAAAAGGAAAGAAAAGAAGACACTTAGAATTTCATTGTTCTAGAAACCTTGTTCACACACTGAAAATTAAGAAAAGGAAAGAGAAGGTGACACTTAGATGGTCACCATTATAGGAAAACTGTTCACAGAACTCAAACATTTGGCAAAGGAAAGAAAATCTGAGACTTAGAGCTCACTATTCTGGAAACAATGTTCACAAAACTAAAAAATTTGGAAAAGGGAAGAAAATGGGACACTTAGAGATCACCGTTCAGGAAATACTATTCATAGAACTCAAAATATTTTCAATGGAAAGAAAAGGTGACACATAGATATCACCGTTCTAAAAACACTATTCACAGAACTCAAAATTTGGCAAAGGAAAGAATAGGTGACACTTAGACCTCACTGTTCTAGAAACACTGTTCACAGAACTCAGAATTTGGAAAAGGAAACAAAAGGTGACACTTAGAGTTCACCCTTCTAGAAACACTGTTCAAATAACTCAAAATTTGGCAAAGGAATGAAAAGGTGACACTTAGAGCTCACAGTTCTGGAAACAGTATTCCTAGAACACAATAATTAGAAAAGGAAAGAAAAGGTGACACTTAGAGCTCACCGTTCTGGATACACTGTTCACAAATCTGAAAATTTGGAAAAGGAAAGAAAATATAACCATTAGAGGTTATCGATAGAGGTTACCATTAGAGGTTACCGATAGAGGGTAACAATAGAGGATACCGATAGAGGTTACCTTTAGAGGTTACCAATAGAGGTTTTCGTTTGAGGTTACCGTTGCACTGTTCACAACTGTTTACCATTGGAACTGTTCACTGAACTAGAAATTGGGTTATTTTTTTGGGATAAGTCACATTGACTTCCCTGAACACCTCAATTACCATGACTCAACAAAGGATTTGACCAGAGAGGTCCATCCCATTACAGATATTTTCCAAAAAAATGTATTACTATGAGTATATAAACCAAGAAAATCATATGCATGTATAATTTCATATATATTGCCCATTCCTAAGGCATAATGCGAAAAAGGGACATAAAATATTAATCCTATATGGCTAATTCATGCATTCACAATTTTCATAGAGTAGTATAACATGAATGATTAATACATCACATTTCATTAAACATTATAGATATTAACATCCAACTACCCATATAAAATAAATAATAAGATTATATATACTATATTGGTGTGGATGTAAACTGCATGTATCTATCTAACCTGAGGGACCTGATTTCATACAATAAAAACGAGAGAGAAAATATTTTATTGGATAATATATAACCAATGAGTCAATTAAAAACATACAAAAAACAACTTCATTATCATCCCCTCAATTCTTATGAATGAAAAATTGTAATTTATTTGGGTTCTCATGGTTTTATATATATTAATATATATATATTAGGAACATTATATATGATCCTTATACCTCTAATATAGAAATGAAATAGTGTATTACACTATATATTATATAATTTTTGGGATATTTTATATGTAAAAGTATTTTTATGTCACACAAACACATTATTTACCTGATTACATGAAACATTATAACTCTAATCATATTATTTAATTTTCACATACACAACTACATGATGACCATCGGTTAGGGATAAATAAATTTCAAACATCAATAGTTCAATTATAAATTCACATTAGGAAATTATATCTATATAAATATAAATTCATCCAATGTGAATCTATCAAAATTAGTTGATTGAATATGGTATAAAGTTATAGATTATCATTCACAAATTTTTTTTAAATTAAAAGTAATATATATTCCCACATATAAAATATAATATAATATTTAAAAAATGGAATGATTATAATTAAAAAAAATTATTGTTTTTATAATCAAAAGATATAATGATAATTCTTTTCAACTATTATGTTACCAGATTAGAAAAATTCTACTAGAACTTACATTGTTGAGTTATATATAAGAAGTAATATCATTGAAATAATGTGGAAATATAGGAATTATAACTATGATTTTTAACACCCAATGTATTTTTAATTTCTACAAAAAAGAAATCATAAAAATTTATTTTTTATTTAATTATATATTATATTGATAAACATGTCTATGATCATCATCATCATCCATTATACCCCTATCCCTAAAAAACTACACTTTAATTACAATATAATTTCTTAAATTATTACTTTATCAATAAATCATAAACTCATTTATGATAGAGATATTTTGAAATAATTATTAGAAAAGATTTATAATTTATTTATAAACATTAAACAACACCATGTACAGACATATTCTTGAAAATATATTAAACATTATACTCATTTTAGAAAATCATGTTATAATTTGGAATATCATTTTTATGATGGAAATATTTTATTACATTTAGGTATAATATAAAAATATATGTTATAGATTCAATATTCAATATATAATTATATGTTTTTATAGAATTTTACTGATAATATTACTATTAATTACTAAATTTCAATATTCATGGTGTAATCTCTATTTCGTGGAGTTTAATAAACATAATGATAAATTATTTTTTCATGGTTAAATAATCATTTATCATTTTATATTTCTCAAACACGTTAATGACTTATATGAATCATATTCATGATTTAACATCAATCATTTGGTAAAACATGTATATTTTTGCAACCAACTTCAATTATCATAATTTTGGAGATGAATGAAATTATACATTTATTAATTATATTAATATGATCATTATAAATTCTATATTATGAAACTAATATCTATAAAAAATAATTCTTGATCTCGTGTATGTTAAAAGATATATTATTTTATGTATTTGTTATGAAATATGTTTTACACACAATAGAAATAATTTATAAATTTGGTATCACATGAAATTCATAAATGATGAATTTTTTTATATAAAATTGATTCGAGACATGGGAATTCTATAGAGTTTCCAAAAACCAATTAGATATCTTGAACAATTATCTCAAATGTAATAATTACTAATTCAATGAAAAAAGTTTAGGTTTCCATATCATTGGTCTTATAGTTGATGAAACATTGTTTGAGTTTCACGAATCACGTTCTTGTTCCTTCCAACCTGAAACCCGACCTTGTTCAGGGCATGGCCCGAACAGTGTTCTTGATTCCCAAGGGTTGTAAAGAAGTGTCTGGGTATCATCTACATGGTTTGTCAATGATATCTCCAATTTTTATAAAAATTAACATCCCAAAATAATAGACAACACAATGCCAGATAATTATAACTAAACAAAGGATAACATATTTTATATTTAAGGTATAAAATTTTAAATTAAAACTAAAAATAGTTAAATAATCTTTTTAACAAATAACTATCCCATAAACAATAATATTCCAAGTTGGATGACACAATTATACCTCCACTACCATAATCCCAGCCATGTAAAACCACTAGAAACCTGAACAACCATATACATATTCCATTCCATTACCTGAGATAAATAGAAGGTCTACATACACATAATGATGTATGTATGGTGGGATCCAAATAATAGTAGCATGAAACATAATATTGTGATTCCTTACTAAAACATTATATGAAAATTTTCATGCATGTTTTAATGATTGAAAATGATGAATTTTTTTATAGTAAACACCTTAAAGTGAAGAATTGCTTTGTTTTAAATTAAAAAATAAATGATGTTGTATACTAATGTAATGTATGATATCATAAGGTAACTATGTTATAGTAAAATATTATACGCACTAGCTAAAATTGTACAAGAGGAACATCATATCTTTAAGATATATGTTATAGTAACTGCAACTGATAGATTTATCAAGAATGTGCAACTATGAGGGAACATTCCATTGGCCGTGCAATATCCATTCAATATCACTGTTTAGTTATTGTTTTAATCATCAATCCCATTATATGAATCTGAGATAATCCAGTTCCATGTCAACTAGAATAATGGTCCTAGTATTAACACCCAGATACATAGATTCACTATTCGGGATTAATTATCATTTAACATATCTCATGGATAACTACTTTCACATGTACAAGAACAAAAATATAATATCCCAAGATAAATAACTATTTTCATATTCAAAATAATTTTTAATCTAATCAACCACCATAACAAATGAAAACCTTGTTCCACAACATACACATAATGTATCGATGAACATTAATATGAAAAACAAGGATGCATATGTGTAACTGAAATTGAACATAACCCACATACTTTGAAAACCCCTATTTTCAAAAAAACACACAATAAATCATTTTAAAAACACATTTCACAACTCATTAAAAATACATTGAACATAAAAAGGAGGCATGAAAGAATAATAAAATCATCCAACAAAGTCTAAGCATTGAACCACCTACGGTGAGTAATGAAATCATAAATAAATGGATAAAGAAAAAGAACCACACCTCAAGATGACCCTATAAAGAAAATATTAAACCATAAAAATAATGATCAAACCCAGAAGAACATGGTCTTACCATAAAAATATCATACAACCTTCATGTGAACTAAACCAACAATTATGAAGAATTGTAACTCTACAATAGAGGGTAAATCGAAAAGGAGAATCAAATACATGAATATATCATAAAGAAATCACCCCAAATTAACCACCAAAACAAATATCCAAGGGATGAATATAGATGGGGTAAGAAACCAATGGTATGAAATCCTGAGTTGGGTGATTTTTGGGGGGATTAGATTAAAAAATCATAAGGGGTGTGAATGTAAAAAATCTAATTTTTAATGACCTTGATAGGCATCATGGTTTCCCAGTATAGTTTTCCAAATAGTGCGGAAAATAAGCTCCAAATACTGTCTATGTAGTTCATGTTGCATGGTTTTACCACACAATTTACAAACAATAAACTAATCATGTGATTAGTGAATATCAAAAACACCACATGGTTTCTTCGTTACTTCCAAAACAGTACACAATATTACAAACCATGAAACAGTGTTACATCATTTAATATTTATCCATAATGCTCTATTATTCACAAAATGAACTCAATGGAATATAAAGTAAGAAATTCAAGATAAAAATAAATAGAAAATGGCACCAAAATAAAATTATGGGTTTGACAATTCCCCCACCCCCACGAAAACCTCTCACCCTTAGAATGTCTTTACAAAGCAAGATTAGGGAAAAGAAATAGGTATTATTGATCATCCTATTCCATCCAATATCAACTCTCGTGAATAAAACTACCATGCAACAAAAGGAACCAAACCAATATATTAGAAATCCCATGATGTAAATTGTGTTGATACTCTATAATTTATAATATAAATTCAATCACAGAATAATCATCATTATTTCAAACACATCTCATTTTAGCGTATGAAATGGATCTGGGTGATACATTTTCAACATTCAAACATAGAATATGTTAGGAATTAACATCAACATGGAGGGAAAATATAATATGTACTCCAACTTTCCAATACACTAAATTATCTCAAAAGGTCTGACATACCTCAACGTTAGCTACATTTTTATTTTCAAATAGAGATATCGTAGACAAAGTTATACATTTAAAAACACCTGATCGACCAGAAAAAACTCTAGATCTCATCATAATATATCATTATAGGATTTATAGAAACTCTAAGAAGTCAAAAGACACTTCCTGATCAGCTTTACTTTCATAGACATCACTTGTAATAATTCTCGCCCCAGGATTTAGGTCTCACCTACCACAACCCAACATAATGTAGACCGACATGGCCAACCATAATGAACCAGAAAAGGAGACATTAGAATCGATGATTTGATGATATTATTATATGGAAACATGACCAACCCCAAATGAATATTCCACAAAAATATAAAATCCAAGTCACATTCCCTAATCATGTCTTTCCTAATCTTATATTCCCACTCCGTATGACCATATGTTTTAGGGATGTCTTCCTTGGTCAATTAAACCTCTGACCACATTTATATTTAAAGTCATTTCTAAACCAATGTGGATAAATGAGGGTCTCTATTAGATACCATTGATAATAGCACATTATGAATCACCACAAACTCCTTACCAATATAACCCTCACAACTCATCCACCTTTGCTGAATCCCTGGCCGGAATGAAATGGGATGACTTTCATAAGCTATCAATCAATACCCAAATTTCATTTATTACATGACGTGTATGCGGTATTAAAAGATTAAATACCATGTCAATATCATCCAACATATATGTAGAATGACTGGTAGATGAAGAAAACATGGGGGTCTTTGGTGCTCCACTTTAACCTAATAACACGTATAACACATTGATATGAATCCATCAATATCCCATATAAATCAAGGCCACAAGAAATATCAATGAACAACATAATAAATCATACTATTACTAGTATGAACAACCAAATGATTATAGTGTACATCATATATCACCACCTCTATCAAGGATAAAATCCACACAAAGATGACCTTAAGGTATATGAATTCAACAAGAGACATTGACCAAATATAGAGAATCTAACAACAATAAAAGAACTTCATGGAATACTATAAATAATCATCACTAGGATAGGCATGATTAATCAGCTATAGAAGTAAAAGATAGAAATGAACACTAGCCATTTACTCCTCTCCACATTGCTCCTTGACCTATATGTTCCTCTATGAAAAGAGTCCAATTCTGGTCGACTCATCACAAGACACTTTTAGAACCTAAACATGAACCTTTTTAATGAAGCCATTAACCATAATATTTATTTCTTCCATGGTTTATAGAATGTCAAACTAAAACAACTAATGATATTCAACCCATCGACACTACCTCAAATTCAAATCCTTTTTATAGAATCTTCCATCCATGGTTTTTTTCTTTTTAATAAATGAAAATCTAGTCACCAAAAAGATAATAATTCCACGTATTTAGGGCATGCAACACCACTTATAGTTCTAGGTCATGGGTATGTTAGTTTTTTTAATGAAGTATAGTTATAATGACCCATACACTACCAAATGATTATTTTTCATAAGAACATAAAAACACACCAATGTCTATACCTGATTTGTCTCAGTAAAAAACAAATCCCTTCACTAATTTTTGAATGATCATCATAGAAGAAGAATTAAATCACCGCTTTAGATATAAGAATGACCAAACACACTCTAGGATCTTATTAAACATCACGAAATTAATGTTGAGCACCGTCAAGGATGAAGAAATCCAAGATAAGTCTTGATCAAACCACCTAAAATACCATTTTGGGCATAGAAATCTCTAGATTTCAAATATGTTCATCGGTTTCCAAAAAAAAATAACTACAATTATCTTATCATCATCAACCCAAATCCCTTATTCTGAGATCACATGTCACAAAAACATTTTCTCTTTAATAAAAAATGCATACTAAAATTATTTGACATCGACATGATGGTCTTGATGGGTGGCCCATAAAATTTATAAGTACTAATCATGATCACGTTCAGATTCAGGACAAACTAAGATGTTGTTAGGGAATACAACAATGAAATAATAGAGATACTTGTGGAAACAATTATTCATAAGTTACATTATATTAATATGATCAATTTTCATCCATAAAGACATAATGAACTTCTAAAAAATGTTTTATCTAATTTATAACAATTTTTGGGACATAATCCTCTCTTAATATGACATTGTTATACCTAAAACAAAAATATATTTTAAAAAACAACAAAACCTCCTTATAATGATCAAAGACGTAATCAATTCAGGTCCAAGGGTATTTTATCTTGATATTCTCCTAATTTAGATTATGGTAATCTCTGCACAACTAGAGGTATCCATTGGCCTTTTTCAATAATAAAATTGTTGCATCCCAAGGGTAGACACTCGAGTGAATGAATCATTTTCATTCCAAACCCACAAGATGTATATTTTATTATATTAACTCGGTGGGGGTAATAAAATATGAGGTATGAGATATTAACATTGTACATGGCTCTATGTTGATAAAAAATCATCAGCCCTCTTTGTAGAAAAACTTGCCAAGTCCCCTCGAAAAACATTGAGGACGTCATCCGCAAAATATAATAATAAACCATCAAGAGAACCACCATCATACTCCATCACAAGTGGAAAATACTAAAAAATTATATTTCCCAACATCGGATGTGCAGGTCATGTATGTACTAGCTAATTATCCAATTCACCATGAAAATTTGAATACTGTCATCAAGTTCCACAAAAATCAATTATTATCTATAACAATCGACATTTCCCAGGAATAACACCATCCAATACATTCTGAGGATTAGATCAAAGAGTTTCGTATCATAGACATGAAAGTCCTATAATATTTAATCCCCTAATAGGGTGAGGGTCCAAGATGGACACCTAAACCCATTTTTTACATTATACCAAGAGGCTTTACTAACTCTATCACATATTTCATCAACTCAGATTTTAGTTTTAGCACATCAATAATATAAGAAGATAAAAAAGTGATATATGAACTAGTGTGAAGGAGAATAATAGATTTATATTATGCAATGATAATGGTAGCTCAAACTGTCAAAGGCCCTACATTTGATTTCACTAGTTTCTGATCCACTACATGAAGCTAACTTGAATCAGCATGATCCATGGATTGACCACTGACTGGTGGCTCTACCCAAAATAGATTCAACCAAAAATATTATCTAGAACAACTGTCACAACCTCCAAACTAGGATCCCACTATCCTATATAAATCTAGCTAGGATGACATTCCTCTAGAAGATATAGATCAAGTTCCACTATAATACGGGTGTACCACTTTGGAAAAACATCTCTTGTGTCGCATAGAACCACAAAGGTGAAGTGGTTTTAGATGACATATGAATGATGCTCATAAGATCCATAAAATCTTACCCTCATCAAAAATAACTCACCCTACATCTGAATCAATAGATGAAGATATCTGATAATGATGGCCCGATCAACCATCTCCCTTCTTCAACTAATCATCATGCTTTCTCTTCTCCTCTGACGAAATTCCACTACCCACTATTATCAGGTCCTCATAGGTACTACACCTACCCTTTCAATCAATTTTCACAACACATTCACCTTAACCATACTTGTCATATTTTTTAAATATAATATAATTAATTGAGAATAAATCTCTAGCCACAAACCCTATCGAAACATTTAGCCTTCATCAACTAAATGGAAACTATTTTAAGTGAATATAATTCCAGCTCTAAAAAGTGATAGGTATACTCCATAACCATAATGTATCCCTAAGATAGATCAATAATATATTGAGACCTATTATTGTCTGAAAGCAAATGGAATTCCTACTCTTTGAAAATGACCGTGAAATAATTCCATCTCATCTGATTATTCTTCTCAGTTTGGACCACTATGTTCCACCACCAATGATTGGTACCTTCTAGAAAGAGTGATGAAAATTTAATACTAAACACCTCATATGTTTTAATGAATTAAAATCATCTCAATAAACTCTTATTTTTCATTAAGATTAGTGTTACCATGGAAATAAGGAGTCTTGTTCTTATGAAACCCCTGATACTTGTCCATTACAGGACCTTGTTCAGTTTATATATCCATAGTAGAACTAGGAAACACTCCCGATACCAAAACATGGACATCCTAGGCTATAAAATCTAAATGTATTTTATATATTACAAAGGAATAAATCTCTGTAGCCTCTTCCCATTGTTTCACATGAATTCTCCAAGAGGAATATTTCTACAATAGGAAATAACCAAAAAAAGAACTATCAATTCTACCTTTATATATTTTTTGAATTTATAAGAAAGAAAAACATTCCATAAATAAAAAATAAAATAAAATATATCATAATAACATGACAGCCAAACTACATCACCTCCCCCAAAAGCCGTGTATATCATTCAACCTGTACGTCTCACCTAGATGAGAAGTCAGTCAAAATTCAACATTTCAGGGAGACACCAGTCATATCACAAGGTGTTGTGTCTAGGCACTATACTGGGAACTAGAACATCAATTACTAACAATCATAACTCTATTCTATCATGAATCATCTCAAATATCATGACCAAAATGAGCGTGACTAGCTCTAATGCCATTTTTTTCACAAACCATGATGCAATTCCATCCACCCAAAAACCCGAACTAGTTTGTCCGATGGTAGATAGGCATTACAGGTCCCCGAAGGATGGAAATATGTTCCTAGGTATCCATAACATGCTTTATGAATTATTTCACCCGTTTCTATAAAAATAGAAAACCCATTATAATAAAAAACCAAAGGATGAATAAATATTACCCAATAAGACATTAAAAAATTCAGAATTATGGTTTAAAACATCAGAATAATAAAAAAGAGATACAAAATAGTGGGAAAAACTAATCCATAATCCACCATATGAGGAGAGGGATCAAACGCATAGGCCACTAAAACCAAAACACAACCAAAGGATGAACAAATGAATCTCGAACCACTATCTTTATACTCATTTTAATGACATGGGATTGCCACATGTTTTTACAATATGGTGTTCCAAACCATGCAATAACTATTCTCTTCTTTCTATAAATGAATGACATGTCACATGATTAGACAACATGGTTTATATACTGTGTTCAAACCATGTGACTATCTAATATTAAAAAAGACAACTTGGATTCATAGTCACTTGGGATACGACACACAGTTTGAAAAAAATATGTGCCCACCATGAGACACCAGATGTTTCTCAAAAACATATATTTTTTCTCAATAAACAAAATAGAAATCACAAGTAAAAAATCATGACAATAACAAATTGGAATATAAATTAAAACAAAATCATGGGAGTATCACGAACTATCTATATAAAATTTCTTATTCTAGTTCAATAATTATACCAACAGTGTTGTTAACATCACTCAAGATCTTAAACATCATAATCTCTAATAAAATGTTCTTAATAAATACAAAACAATTGTTAAGTATTTATTGAAATCATTCACAATGCTAAAAGTTTCCTATCACTGATAAAAATTAGAATTCATTAAAAAATAAAATCTCAAATAAACTATTAGTACCACAATATAATTAATTTACAATCGCATTGGGTGTATAAATATAGAATGATGTTAATTTTTTAAAAATAAATATACATTTTTGAGAAAAATTGTAAATTATTATACATTTCTTATAAGATCCCATTTGATCTACATGTTGAACTATATAATCCTTATGTTACATAGTAAAGTGTTTTTTGAGATGTATAATTGTTTATTTCATATAAAAACATTTCTATTACCATTATTCAATGTTACATTATGTAAAATTACCCTTTTAATAATTTGTAAAAATGATAAAAATGATGATCCTGAATTAATTTACCTCTAACAATAAATTTATCATAAGAGAAATTATTTGTAAATTATGTTTATATAGTAATACACAACATGTGATCATAAAAAAACAAAACTTTTTAAATTAATCAAACACATTAGTAGTCCATGATCCAAATTTAACTAACTAATGATTACACTTTAGTATATTTCTCAGAACATTGCTATTTATATAGGCAATAGGGTCAATCATATCAGACATGGTTTTAGGAGAGTCAAATAAAAATAAATTTTTCAAATACATCATATGGATAAAAAATTAACTATATTTCTCAATAATCCCATGTCAAAGGTATTTATACCTTTGTTTGGCACAAATAAAAAGAATGATATTTTCTTACCTAAATATTTGTGTAATCTATTCCTATCATTATATATAAGAGATACTTCATGGGAATTCATCATTATTAGAGTCCAACATATTTGGATGGTCATGTTCATGAAAAGTTTTTCTTTTGATGGAATATAATACATAATATTTTTAGGGATATTTAATATCACTATATAAACGCATATATTACATTTACATGAAATAATTCATTTAGTAATTTAGCTTGGAACTCTATTCCCATTCACAAGATAAAAATTATTAACTATATTGATTTGTAGCTCTTTAAAAATAACATATCATGGGTTACTTACCCAAATTCGAGGTCAACTATAATTATTCATATCAAAATTATTCCTTTCTATAATATATATGAAGTCATCTCATGTATTTAATTATAATCTTATAAAGTAAAATATATCCACATAGGTTTTCATAGAGACACATATTATCACCCCTCACATTTAATGATATTGAATTATCCCCCTGAACCATCATAATTTCAATCAAATAATACACTATGTATGTATATATTAATCAATAAATAATTAAATTAAATCATAATAATAACACCTAAAATGTAATTTTAAACATTAATTACATTATTTAATATCATAACTCATTAAAATCCAAATTTACGATAAAATAAAACAACATCCATTAATATACATATCATGCAACCCTTTCAATTATTGTATGATCATTTCATGAATTATGTCTAAAACCATAAAAAAATATAACATATAAGAATTCTTAATATAAAGGTTATATATAAAAATAATAAAAATTGGATAGAACTAGATAAATATTGAAAACTTATATTTAAACATAATAAAATAATTTATAACGAAATCATCAATATACCAACATTTTTAGAATATTTATATTAAATATATAGAATCCATTATTTTGAATATAATGTCCTCTTTATTAATTTTCTAATATGAAATATTCAATATAATTTATTTTATATAAATTTCCTTTAATATATAATATTAAGTGAAATGTAACAATTTTATACATCAATTCTATTATGTAAATAGATTTCATAGTCTAAATACGTCATATTACTTATTAATCAATGAATGATCAAATCAATTATAAAAAATACTTTTTATATTGGTTAAATATTTTCAAAATAACTCTTATATTTTTATCATTTCAAAATTTAATATTATCATTAATTCCTAATTTCAATACAATCCCCTTAATATTTTTAATATTTTGTTTTATTTTCTAACACTTTAGAAATAAAAATGATACATTATTTATAAAAATAGTTCTATAATATAAGTCATGAAATATAATAGGAAAAATAATTTAAGAAAAAATATTTTTATTTTTTAAAATTTTTTCATAATCTTTTTATAATGATTTATTAATTGATAAATAATTTTTAAAATTTTAATTTTTTATTAACATAGTTAAAAATAAATTGATATCCAAAATATAATTTATATAATTTGTAACAATTTTATAAATTATATTTTTATATTAATAATATATTTTTACTAAATTTTATACATTTTCAAATAGAATAATAATTCTCAATGTCCAGAATGTGTATTATAATCCCCAAGACCCATGATATATTTTCCTATGGTTTACAACATATAACATTAACTATCAATTAATATTATATTTCATACCAAATGATGTGGTAAAAGGCATTATCATAGATAAAAATGTCATATATATCATAAATATGTTGAATTTTTTACTCTATGTTAATAAGTATGAATGATTATAATTTATTCATCATAAATAATCATATATATGATTAACTGAGATAAGTATCTAACATGGTGTATATATACTCTGTGTACTAAATCATATTATATTTTATTACAAATACTATATAAAATCTCATGAAATATATAAACAAAACCTTGTGATAGTGTTATTAATTGAAATAATCCTTTGTCACATAAAAAACCTCCCATACGTAAGATTATGTTCACATTTTGTATTCCTTTTATGAATATATTCTTAATCTATTCATTATATCGTTGTTAACATTATTTTACCATTTATTATAATGATAATTTAAAACATATAATATCACCCACATCATATTTAATTACCGCCATCCAATCATAGATAACAATTCATTTCTCCTTTACTACTTCAGTTATGATACCTCCATTTAACATTGATATAATTACCTAAGTCAACTAGAATTTAATTGATACCATTAATGAATTTTTTAATATTTTATAATGATATAACTATGAAACTGAAATAGCATATAATCCCAAATGAGATACTACAAGTAAAAAATTACAGTGCGAAAAAATAAGGTAAATAACATCTTTTTTAAACCAGTCAACATTTTTGATATTATTTCCCAAAAATAAAAATGTTTATGAATAAAGTATATAATATAACAAGATACTATATGTCATGCCTCATCCGTGGATTATATATTGTTTGGTTTAATTGGCCAATTCATGAGTTGTAATCCACTTATTTTCATGAAATTCAAGTCAGTGAGAAGGTAAATAAGATGAATGAAAAGAGATTTTGGAATATGAATGTAAATATATTTATTTGAAAATATCATATGATCGTCATCTCATATAGAAAACATTATTATATTATCCATAGTATCATTAATTAATCCTTTTTATATATTTTCATTGAGTGTATAACTAACGAGGAAAATGTATTATTAACAAAAGCTTATTACCAAACAATTGAATGTATACATTCCATTATCATATTAATGAAATGGTCAACCTCAATTTCCTAAATTCCATAATTAAAAACTATATTTTATTTAGATGTTTTCAATAAAACATGTATTATTATATGATTATCTATGAATTCTATATTTCAGTCTAGTTTATAATAATATTTATATATAAAAATAAATAATTTACCCCGACATAGGACATTTCATTTTTACAATACCATATATGAAAATATTATAACATTAATTACATTATATGATTACTTATATAATATAAATATTTTTCATTACTGAATTTAACTATAAATACACAATATTATTAATCAATTTCAAGCTAAATATGTCTGTTGAGTTCCAAATACTTCTAAAATAGTATACCTTCCATCCACCAACATTTATTTATCAATTCACACATTGTCAATCAGGAATATATTATCTATGATCCTAAAATTTTATATAATATATATAAAATTAAACAAACATGTATATAGTTTTTTTAATTTATATCTCCTAAAACATGAATAATATATTTTCTTTTGATAAAATAAGTGTAATTTTAGTTGATCAATGGATTGTTTTTCATATTCTATTTGTTAACTTATAGAATGAAAATTATTTCCCAAATAAATGATATATAATGAAAAAAAATCCAACACATATTTTATCCATGATAGATAACATTAATATTTTGATATTTTATGTGGCTTAGACTATATAACCATAAACTACATCCATGTTCCTCCCATTGAGGTTACAGATTATGAATTGTGTTTAACCATTATTTTTTGGTTCATTTTTTATTTTTCACATGATCTATGACCTAAATTGTATCCAATATATACATCCATTATCTAGAAAATATTTATTAATGAAATTGACTTTAAAGGGGATATTTGGATCCGTCTCTTTTATAAATTTATTTATCCAATGAGTCTATGTTAATTATTATGCATGTTGATAATGTGAAATTCTCATCAAAAATAAAAAATATGTGTATCAAACTTTAAAAATTAAATAAAATAATTTTGAATTTTCATTTGGGGTTAGTTAAATTTTTATCATTGATTTTTTTTTACAAAATTGTTATTGAATTTTTTTTGATATATTAAAAATACAGACATTATTTTATTAAGTATTATGATGTTAATTAAGAAATAATTACTCCTCACTGATGAGTTAAAATATTAATATTTAATTTGAATATGTCATCAAAAGAGTCAAAAAAATCTCCACATTAGAATAATATTTAGTTTAAATTATATGATAATAAGTTGAAAATATATCTTGTTTAATTTATTATTATTTTCTAGATATCATGAAATACTTATTTCTTTACACATCACTACCAGAATAATGATTTTTAAGGTACTATTAAAGAAAAATTTTATTATATTCAATACTTAGACAATCATTTTTTTTATGATTTATTATATTATTTATGTGTTTACATTTAATGATTTAGATTATATTGATTAATTATTTCAAGAACAAACAACAATCTAAAAATTCATTACTTTCATTATATTATAAAATGAAACATTTAATTTCATTATCAACTATTAAACCATAATACATTTCATATTTATTTAGTTTATATAGTTCTTTCTTGATATAACACATTTCAAAATATTTTTTATATTGGTTTTATAATGTTACAATTTCATTTCATAAAACATTTCCTATAAGAATTTTTAAGAACAAATAAATCTATTATATCATGAAAAATTTTGAATTGATGAATATTTCTTCAACAAACCACTAAAAAGGGTGATATTTTCATAGGTTTCCTTGGTACTAAATAATATATAATAAAAAAATATAAATTTTATTTATATGTTATTATATTTTATATTATTATAGTGTAATTAGTATTTATTAACATAAAATTATTTTATTAAAATTTAAAAATGATTGTGTAAATACCCCCATGCTAGTATCCCAAAATCATTGATCACATTAATATATTGGAATTAGATACATGTGATCACATCCCAATAGACTGAAAATTTATGAAGTCTTGGTAAAATCGATATATAATTGAGAATCACTTTAAAATTTTAAAACATAATATACAAAATATTATTCTAATTATGATCATCATTATTTTTTCTATAATATTATTTCATATCAACTCTCAGAAAATCCTTTTTTTCATGGGAAATGAATCAAAATAAATGGTTAATCGTGGATACATAGTAAGGGTATCCATATAGAGGAAGGTAACAGTGAAAAAAATTAGGCATGAAGAATATTATTGTAATAATGTACGAAATAATAAACCCATATTAATAATCACATCATCATGAAATGTGATCATGGATATAAAAACAATTAAAATAATAATATTGATATTAATAACTAATATAAAAATTGTGAAATATTGTATTACAAATATATTAAACATACTGTCAATGACTCATAGTAAGATATAATACATAATTTTTTAATTGATCATCCAAATACCCACCATGTCAGGTATAATGATACACATTGATGCATCAATGGGGTATGAAACATTTCTACCCACCCATCACATTATAATTAAAATCAATTTATCATATGTATAAACTAAAAAACACAGGAAAAATTCCTTTAAAATCAATAATTTCCTATATTTATAGAACTAACATAAACACATTCAATATTTTATCCACAACAACTGATAATTTGTAATCCTTGAATATTACATGGATTATACATTTTTAGTATACCCTTCGTAAATCATAATATTTATCATTGGATTTGGACATAGATATATATATTTTAAAAATATCAATTGTTGATTTCATGATGAAAATAATCTTTTAATTTTTAAATACCTTCTTTAAAATATATAAATTTATAAAATTTTTTGAATATAAATTTAATTTTATATAAGAATGGAAAGAACTATATTAAGATTTAGAACATTGAGTATTCATGCTAGTGAAATGTTATTATCATTTATTCTACATTATAAAAAATAATCCATTTTATTTTTATCAAAAATGTTAAGAGTACATCATTAATAAGTAAAAAAAATATTACCCACTTTTTTTTTAATTTATTCCTTTGTAAAAAAACATTAAATAATATTCTTAATTTTCAAAACATTTTTAATTTTTTTAGAAAACATCAATGTTCATGGAAAGTATTTTGACCAAACATAAAAATATTGATGGTTTTCATTATAAGTATTCATTATGTATATTGATTTCATATTAATAATCTATTGAGTGGAAAAATATATTATAAAAAATAACCATCATATATTATATATTGAATTTAAGATAGAATTTTAATGAATTACCTAAATGGACCCTTAAACATAAACAATATTTAAAATAGATTTTGAAAAAAACCCATCCCTCGGTACCATCATTCATCATTTTTTCATTTATCCTCCTATAAATCAAATAATTTTATTTTATTATAATTACACAATAGGCCCCTATTTATTAATATATTATTATATGTGATCAACATATAATATTTCAATAACTATTTCATAATATTTTCTTAATAAAATCATTATTTCCTTGTATGATTTTCCATTATTTTCATATATTTATTTTATTTAGTACTCAATGTTCTTGAATCCATATCATTATCCCATAATGTCCATAATGTTATCCCCAATTTAAATATATTTTATATTCATATTTTAAAATTCATTATCATCCATAAAATTTATAATAATTAAATGATTTACACAATTCATTCAGAGAATATATAATATGTATGCTTCATTAATGTTTTAATTTTTAAATAGATTGATTGAAGTTAATTTAAATAGAATTAATCACATAAAAATTAATATTTATAACATATTTATCTAATATATTCTTTAAATATTTCCATATTAGGATCCATGTAAATAAGAAATGACAAGGAAACTACATTATTTCACTATGGTAGTTGTCCATACATACACACATAAGATATTATCATTTTCCTTATTGTTGGGAGGTAATAATTTTTTATGTGATATTCATATTATAGATGAATACATTTGTCATAGGTATAGTTTTTATAATTTATACACATCATAATAACCATAAATGAATGATTATGTATGAAAATTAATTGTTTATCTATATGGAGGTGGCAGTCCACACGTACATTTGAGAGATGTTGTCACTTCACAAATGATTGGATAGGTGGTGGATACAGGTGGTTCTATAATAATAATAAAATTTCATAAAATTTTTAATATATAATTTATTATATTATTATTAACTATGAATATATATGTGTGTTTGATGATGAAATATAATGAATGATATCAGGAGTGAAAATTAAATATTCTTATGTAAGTATCATTTAGATCCTTAAAAATGTCCATTTTTAATGGTATTTCAATTATAGAAATACATATAGATATTGTATATTGCAATTTATAAGAAAATTGTTTAGATTTAAGTTGATATAAATTTCTACAAGTGTTGTTCAAAATGAAAATAAAAGGTGTCCAATTATATGTGGGGGATAGGTCAAAAATGGAATACCATAAAATTTAAAAATCTAATTAATCTATAACCATGAAAAATAAAATGAATTTAAATATATTTAATTTATATTTTCCAATGGGTTGATATTTATAAAAATATAATTTTGAATCATTTAATTGGAAAATATATGATTATATATTGGTTTAACCCTCGGTGAACTCTTATTAACCTTAACGGTAGTTGTAAAATTTTACTATTGTCACAATTTTTTGGACCAATACGTATGTAAAACATATTATATAATTTTAATTATTATCATTAATAACATTGAAACAATTTTATCAAATTAAATTAAATTATTTTTAATAATTTAATTTCAAATAAATGGTATGAAACATGTTAAAAGGTAATTTTCATGAAGAAATGATTATTGCAGTATAAATAGTTTTTAAACCACACTTTAAAATAAAATTGATTGTAATAACAAAAATTGTTCTACTAAAAATATAAATTAATTAATTAAAATTTTATGAATATTTTTTAACAGAATGTAACATTGAAAATACTACAAATAAAAGTGAAGTTTTCTATAAAAGTTTATATTAATTAAAATTATCTAATAATAAATATTACCCAAAAATTATAAAATAACATATCTTTGAAAATTTTATCCTTCTTGTTTAAATATAACTAATCATATTTTTTCGAATTCATTTTCTAAAATTCTAAATTGTTAATTATATTATCTGTTTTTATAATGAAATAGAATCAATTTCAGATATTTTTTTGATTAATTGAAATATATTACTACAATTTGGTTACTAAATTTTATTAATAATTTATATATCAAAAAAATATCTATAATTTATGGGATAATGTGTTTTTTTTACTTATTGTTTCTACTTGTAGTGGTGAACTATTTTACGGACCATTTAGAATTTGGGTTTCACGTATCCCATGACCTTAATGATAATAAATTTATTTGTAGAGAAATATATCATAAAATATCATGGTGTCACATTATACCCACCATAAAATGCTAATTCCAAAAAAATTATATCACATATACATGAGAAAATGTTGATATATCTATTTTATCATATCCTTTGGTTATTATGTAGCATCTCTGAATTTCTGATACATCTAGAGAACATTAACTAGTGTGTTGTCATAATATATAAACCATATAATAGTGATCGAATATTTCTACTAGTTATTTATCATAATATATATCATTGGTTGGTTTTATAATTTATAAGACCATCACATTGGAATGATCAGTTACGTAAATTCTCAAGATAAAAACATGGAATGAATCATTAACCTGAGAGATGTTCGATGGTTGTGAAAATTGATAACATATAATACCTATTAGATCAGAAATATAAGAGTGAAAAATCTACCAATGTATCAATATTACCTTATTTATGAATCATAGAATCTTCTCTTTTGGATAATGTGATGTGAATAACTTCTCACTAACTTCTAATTATACATTCATCCAAATATATCCAATGTACATTTTCTACCAAATCTATGTCATGTAGATGTGCTACTAGATGTTTCTAACAATCTCAACCATTTCATCAATAAAAAATATAATAAAATATTTATTTACCCATATTAATCACATAATTTTGGATATTTATAATTCTTTTTATTTTGGGATTCATAATAATACATCAGAATAATCGAGTGTAAGTTTCTTTGTAGGATATCATTACTAGAGGAAGGTATCGAACCCAAAAATATTTAAATTAAACTGAATAAAAAATCTGTATATCTTAAAAGATTTGAATAGATACTTTAGAATGACCATCTACCCAAGGATGATATCAATTAATGAAACAAATAATTGAATCTAATGTATACAGAGGTCTTCTCCAAAACATAATTTTAATAATTGGATCTTGATCAATTATTGTAGAGGGTAATATTCTATGAAATCATAACATATACATAATGAATATCTGTGTAATATTTTAAAGAGATAAATATTTTATAAAGGAAATAAAATGAACTTATGTTTAATTGTTGTTTAATAAATCTCTTAAAGACATATTCTAAATATGTTATTTTTGGATTCTAATTGTCAAATCCATCAAAATTTTTCCCTAATTCTTTTTTAAATCAGGTAATGTTTGTAAAATCACCATATATATATATCACTTTACCATAACAAGATTGTTTGATAATTATCATGATACAAACTCCACAATATCCTTTTTCATTTTTCCAAACGATAAATACACTTTCAGATTTATATACACAATTATATGACCACGATAAATACAGTATGATGAACTAGGAACTTCATCCAAGTGTTCTTTGTTTAAATATATTTTTATGGTAAATATGTATGGTTCTTGATCTTCTAATTGTAGTTTAATAATAAATATTCATAAAAGAATATTCCAAAAATATTATTAAATAAACATCTTCTTTAAAATCCTTCTAAATTTTTTCATGGATGGATTTTTGATCATTCTTCCAAAAAAGATATGATATATGAACATTCATAATGATTTGAATATCAATATTCTGTAATTTCATTAATATTGAAAAAAATTTAGTTATTTGTATGGAAAAAATGAATGGTATTTATGGCCCAATGAATTGGACACCTTATTTTCTCTCTAAGGGTGGTAATGTATTGATTTATCCTAATATTTGATCAAATCAAACCATATTCTATATGTAATATTAATCATTTTTGTGTAAATCTACACTAAAAATTTTGTGGTTAGTATAAAAATATCCTACTTTCTCCATATATATAATGTACCCATATCCTCAATGAATAAATATCCATCTTATAATAAAAATCAAGAGTAAGGTAATTTTATAAAGAATTATTATCTTTATAGATGAAAAGGCTATCAATATGTCACTTTTTATGATGGAATGTCTTAGTCCTTTATATGATGAATCTATGTGGATAAAAAAACATTTCTGTAAGAAACAATACTATACGAATATGTTCATTATCCCCCATTTTCTTCATCTAATTAAATTTAACATAACATTCCAATATCCCTATATACATAACACCTATAAAAGAAAACATGTTCAGTATATTTTTTTCCCTGATAAATATCCTATAAATAATCGATACTATCCATATAACCAAATAATACTTTGGATTTATGAAACCATTATTAGAATATGAGATTAAAAAAAATTAGTATCTTTGATAGATCCACTAATATAAAACCACATGATAATATATGCCTCATGAATGAATCATTCTAAATTCTAAATTCACACTTTTTGAATTTATCATACTACTTCACCTTACTTTGGGTCTTCAGCACATTCATCAAATTTATTTCATTATAAAAAATTCAGGTTTAATGTATAATAGTATCATATATAGATAATATATCAATTTTCAAGGTAACATATAATAACTATATCTATTAAATCATTGATGATAATAGAAGAATTGGTAAGTCAAAATTTTATTATGATAAATCCATAATTACTATATTTTGTATAATGGATTATCTTGGGAATATCAATCGTTTTTACCCATTGTTGATGATATCCAATTAATGACAATCTTTAGAAGAGTATATTACTTGATGTAATTTTTCATACAAATTGATGATATTAGTGTGAGGATGTGAGTTTTAAAAAGTTCCATGATTGCTTCATATCAATATTTTCATTGGTGTATATACCCATCCATTTTTCTTAAAAAACCACCCCATTGATAACAAATAGGTTAAAAAATTATTTTATCAAAATTACTAAATATTTTATTATTCAATAATTACTCCTCAATTTGGTACATTGTATAATGACTCTATGAAATAAAATAGGCACTATTTATTATTACTATTGATGACTCAAAATTAATATTATGTTGATGACTACGCATATGCTTATGGAATGTAATAAAAATATCCCATACAATAAACATATACTCAATGTTTAGTTTCGTGCAAAACATATTCAGTAATTACCCATCATTAATATTTTATAAATCCCCTATAATGGTAGTAGTTTATATTGGTTTTCTAAGATCATTGTGACACTAATATTTGACCGATGTTTGATTTTGGATATCAAATGTAACTTCCCTTCTTGGAAATATAATATGGTATCTATATTAAGATATAAAATCCATACATTAAAAGACATAAAATTCATCATGATAATTATTAATATCATTTTATGGAAACAAATTCCCAAAAATAGATTCAATCACATAACATTTTTTATGTTTCATATTTACTACAAAACAAGGAATATCCACATCAGCTATTGTAGTTTCCTAATATTAGAATTCTACTCTTGGTCTCCATTATGTAATTTTCTGATGATGTCTTGGGTCTTGGATAGAGATTTTTCATATCTTATTTTATATTAAGACTATATTTTTATTTTTTCTCCTTAATCCTTGAATTCATGAGAGTGATTGTATTTTTCTCCACATTTGTTGATAACCCATTTCCCCATTATTCGTGTTCGATGAAGGTTCTTCCATATTTATCCCATTTCTTAAAACCCCCCTTTTCTTATTACCATTTTCCTTTATTTCCTTAGTTGTCCTATTTTTATATTTCATTCTATTCATACTATATGAAATTTGGAATTTTTAAATCTATCTTCATAACACATGCTACTATATTCTCATATGATGAGAATGTATGGGAGTCAAGTTCCCTTCAATGGATAAGCATTATCCCATAAAAAAGGGTTGTCTTACTCATCATAATGTAGAAATATTTTGTATCATATTTTTATAACCCTGGAAACAAGCATCATAATTATCAAAAATTTAATCTTCCTATTGTCTTAGACTTTGGTGTTTTATATCCTTATCCTATTTTTTTCGTGAGTAAATTGTTTTTTGTTGATGTCCATTTAATATCATCAACAATATAATTTTAGTTCTTACACATCCTTGGTGTTTTGATTCAATGTCCACAATTGATACACATCCCAGATGAGAAAATAAATATCCATGAAAGTATTCTTCATTTCCATAAAAAATAATTAGGAAAATATATTTTCTAAAAAATATTCATTCCCCATGAAAAATTTGATTATTCGTTTAATTTAATCATGTTGAGTTTTGTCACATTAAATGATAGATCATATTATAACATCATTAAAAATTGATGGGATACTTAATATGGGAATCATATTTTGTTTAAACCAGGGTCTAATGACTAAATATATTTAGAATTTCCACTATTCCATTCTGTGATCATTATCATTCAAAAATAAAAATATCTATATAGATTATTTTAATTGATATGTTATCTATTACATTAACTATTATCCATTTCTAAATAATTAGATATCATTTGTTATGACCTTATTGAATCAGGGGACGGAGATGACATTACCTCATGTCCACCACCATCATCCAGGGGTTGCAGAGTAGCACTATATCCAAAACTAACATAGGGAGGAATTTTCTAAATAACGTGTATAGACACACAAAACCATCTTGATGAAGAAATAATGATAGAGTAAAAGTTGAAGATGAAAAAATTATAAGGTAAAAAAAATAAATGAGAAAACTATAGAAATTAAATGAGTACAACAGATTTAAAACCAATTTAAAGGGAAAAGAATTTGATGAAATAGATATATGTCCAAAACTAACAAAACCTAAAATGTATAATTCATGAGAGACCAACTCATGATATATATGTTGTGACCATCATTCATGGTCCAATATAATTTGTATTTATAAGCTCATTTGATGTAACCATCTACTAGTCCATTATATTCATAAGATTTAAAACAAGAGAGAAAATACCATGTAGGGGTGACTATATAAATACCTAGTACGACGCATCAAAAGATGAAGGGGTAGCAGTTCAAGATAAAATAGTAATAGAAATAATATGTATATATTATAATATACAGAATAAAATGAAAGGGAAAAATTTATCCCAAAACCTAGTAACCTCTTCCAAACACAAGGGACTCAACATAGTGAGGAGATTAACTACCCACATAGTCATTTCCACTCATAGAAAAAGATTATATTAATCCAACAATTGAAACTAAATCCCAGAAAGCATATGACATACCCTACGCAGCTTTTCCACCCATGGATAGAGATTGACTAAATGTAATAGTTTGTATATAGATAAATATATATATATATATATATAATGTTAATCAATGAATCAAAAATTATAATGCATAGAGATCTTCTTCTCAAATATCATCCCAAGAATAAGTTTATCCAACAGTCCTAAAAGTCTATCAATGATGGCTAACATCTCACAAATATTCTCAAAAGTAACCATCCAGGCTCAAGCATGACTCATCACTCTAACCCATTTTCATGGAAAGACTATAGGTATAAGACCCAGACTCATTTAAATCATGACTGTTCAACTCAGATAGACATCGAGGACCTCACAACAACGATTTACAGGAGGTTACTACTCGCAAAGTAGTCGACGACCTCACTATGCAGCCCAACTAGAGGGTACCACTTGAAAAGCATCAAAGACAACATTCCCCATCTCTACTAGAAGGTACCACTCATAAATTCATTGAGGACATCATAGACCAGATATTCTAGAGGGTACCACTTGGAAAGCATCTAAGACACTACTTCACATCTATATTACAGTGTCTTCTCGTAACACTACGGGAAAAATAACTTTTGGAAACATACTATTTATGATGGGAATAAATATCATCAAAAATAATATGTCGATTATGATATTTGGGATTGGGGCATCGATCTATCTCACGTAATTAGTTATTTGTGACAGGACTTTGGGAACCATCGAAAAAACATTAGGCACAATATGGCGCGGTTTGAGCGCCAAACTGCGGGAAGGGTATTTGTGACGGGGAGGCACCCCCCATCCCAAATACCAGGAGGTGGTAAATACAACATACAATGGGGGAATTCACCATTCACAAATACAACGTTGAATGACGGTATTTACGACAACACTTGTCGTAAATACACGGTGATGGTAAATTATACTTGTCCGGTGATGTTATCAAATAACAAAATGTGTGTTGACATGAAATAATTTGCAATGGGTCTCGTCACAAATACCCATTTTTCCGTTGAATGTTATTAAGGCAGCAGAAGGTATTTGTGACGGGTCTCGTCACAAATAGTACTATTTTCGATGGGATACCTGTCACAAATAGTGTCGTTGCTACTATTCGAACCAATATATACCCCCCATCTTTTGACTGTAATTATACATGTTAGTTTTTTAAGAAGATGTTGTGAAGCCCTCTACCCCGAAAAATATCATGTTTAAGGGTATTTATGTTTTATTTCATTTAGAATTTATTTCAATATTTTTATATTAATGTTAATTATTATTGATTGGTAGTAATTAAATTAGATTTAAATTGTTTTTTTACCAGTATATATTTCTAATTATAAATTGAAATTATTAGTACTAATTCATAGTAATTTGTTGTAATAAATTATTATTAACGATAATTATTACTGTATATAAATAATTAGCGGTAATTAGTAATTAGTTGCTGTAATTTGAAGTAATTAATAGCAATTAACACTACTTAGAAATAATTGGCGGTAATTTGTAATAATTAGCTGTAAATAAAAATAATTAATAAAAAATAGTAATAATTACTAACAAATAGTAATAAAGGGTAATAAATAGTAATAAATAATATTATATAGAAATAAATAGAAATAAATAGTAATAAATCATACAAATTAGTAATAAATTGTAAAAAAATGTAATAAATTGTAACAAATAGTAATAAATTGTATCAAAGGGTAATAAATATTATTAAATAGTAATAAATAGAAATAAATAGTACTAATTAATAATAATTAGTAATAATTAGCAATAATTAGTAATAATTAGCAATAATTAGTAATAATTAGTAATAATTATTAGTAATTAGAAATAATTAGTAATAATTATTAATAATTATTAATAAACACTATGTAATAAAAACATAGTAGTAAATACTATGAAATAAATACATAGTAATATGTATATAGTAATAATTAGTAATAATTAGTAATAATTTGTAATAATTAGTTCTAATTAGTAATAAATAGTAATAAATAGTAATTATTAGTAATAAGAGTAATAATAGTAAGATTTAGTAATAATTAGCAACAAATTGTAATAAATAGTAATAAATAGTAATAAATAGTAATAAATAATAATAAATAGTAATAAATAGAAATAATTATTAAAAAATAGTAATAAATTGTAATAATTATTAGTAATTAGTAATAATTAGTAAAAAATAGTAAAAATAGTAAAAAATATTAATAACTAGTAATAATTACTAATTATTACTAATAATTATTAATAAATAGGAATAAATAAGATTACATACGAACAAATAGGAATAAATAGGAATAAATTGGAATAAATAGAAATAAATAAGATGAAATTAATAATATTTACTAATAATTATAAATGAAAATTAATCCATGGAAATGAATAGAAATGAAGAGAAACGAATAAAAATAATTTGGAATGAATAGAAATAATTATGAATAATTAGAAAAAAAATGAGAATCATTTGGAATAATTAGTATTAATAGTAGTAATTGGTAATAAATAATTATAAATAGTATTAAATAGTAATAAATAGTAAAAATTATTAATAATTAGAAATAATTAGATAAAATATGTAATAATAATTAATAATTAGAAATAATTTGAAATAAATAGTTATAATTAGTTATAATTAGTAATTATTTGAAATAATTAGTAATAATTGACAACAATTAGTAATAATTTGTAGACAATAGGAATAAATAGTAACAAATAGTAAAAAAGAAATAAATAGTAATAAATAGTAATAATAAGTAATAATTAGTAATAATTAGTAATAATTATGAATAATTAGTAATAATCAGTAATAATCAGTAATAATTTGTAATAGTTGGTAATAATTAGTAATAATTTGTTCTTAATATGATTAAGTAGGATGAAATATTAAATAAATAACAAAATATATAAATAAATAGAAATAATTACAAATAAATAGCAATAAATCATAATAAATAGGAACAAAAAGCAATAAATAGGAATAAATAAGAATTATTAGCAATATAAATGAACAATTAGAAATAAATAGAAATAAATATCAATAAATAGTAATTAATATCAATAATTAGTAATGAATAACTCTAATTAGGAATCATTAGGAATGAATAGTAATAATTATGAATCGTTTAGAATAAATAGGTGTAAATAAAAATAAATTTAATAATCAATAATTATTAATAATAATTTGTAATAGTTAGGAATAATTACGAACTCAGAGAGAGTCATCATTTTCTGCATCACAGTTTGAAGAGCAGTTTCAAGCTCAGAGTGAGCATATAGAGACTTTGCAGAAGTGGTAGGAAGAGATACGTCAATTGTAGCAGCAATAGCAGTTCAAGGAGGATATGTGTTGTTGGATGCAGCAGCAACATCAACATGAGGTGGAGATGAGTCGATGACAGCAGCAGCAACATAAGCAGATATAGTACAAGTGTCTTTTGACTCATAGTTTATTGATGGAGTTTCCCCCACTATCTCATCCATCTCCTCCATCCCTTCTAGATGAATACCCCATGTGATTATTTTGTTTTGTTAAAACCAATTAAATTTATGATTTTCTCTAATAATAACTATTTACATTTTTTATCATTTATATTAGTTATAATAGGGCCTAATATATTTTTATTATTTTATATTATTTTTATTATTTTTATTATTTAATTATTAGTAAAATATTTTTTAATTTTTTTTATTTCACTAATAATAATAATAATAATATAGAATTATTTTAACAATTTTTTTTGAATATTTATAATTTTAATATTTTATATATTTTTATTATTTTAATGACATTAATATTAGTTTTTTCATTAATAATAATTATATTAAACAATATTTTATTTTTTTTAGTATTTTCGATTGGACCATTGAAAAAAGTATATAAATATATATTATGTATATAATCAGATATCTCTTTGCTGTTGAATTTTCTACAATAGGCTATTTGTGATGGGACACCATCGCAAAAGATAATTTTTGACGGGATACCATCACTAAAAGCCCATTATAATTACCACAAATTTCTGTATTGGAAAGACTCAATGACTCCACTTCGTAGGTCTACTTGAGGGTCTACTCATAATGCCTCTGGTAAAACTGCATGATCGTTATCATCATCGAGCATCTCCTAACTATGTATCTTCTCTAGAAAAATCAAAACAGTATACCGAAAAGCTTCATTTAATGGTATTATCTCATTCTACAAAAAAAAATATATCATGATTGGATAATCACAGGACACAATTTTGGTATAAATGATGACAATATGAAGGATTGAATTTTCCTCAATGGAACCGAGTACATACACAACATGTGAGGCATCCACACATCTAGTGGTCCCTCTCATATGCATGTTCATTTCCTTGGATGATGACTAGATTATTTCACATTTATAACTAACTGATGTGTAAGTTTATTACACGACATGTCTCATCCAAAATCCTAATGGGTAGATGAGGCACATCGTCGGTCGAAATAGAAAAATATTATTTCCCTAATATGCCTATGAATATATCCCTTAGGTAAAAAGGATCAAACCATAATAATCCTCAAAAAGTAACACACCTGATAGAATATTCAGATGACCAATCCAACAACCGCTGAAAATCAACATGACACCATATATTGCACAAAGGGTGTTGTGTCCGCCTAAGAAATGAGTCTCAATTAAACACTCGATATAGTCCTTTAAATGTCAACCTCAATTTCAGGGTCACTATTTCACTTATATTTCTTCATTCCAACAATGTATCAAAAAGATAATCCAAAAATAATATTCCACAATAATAATAAATTTATTATTATTGGGAGGTTTGTTTACATAAGGAATGAGTCCATCAATGATATCCAACATCAGTCTTAAAATGACTATCTCAATTCTTGGTTCAATCTGCCAGTAAATGTTCATCAATCAAATACCACAATGAAATTTTATGATTGGAATATGGTATTACACACAGAAGAGAATTTTTATTATTATATTAATAATATTAATATTTTTCATTTTCTTTATACTTTTAACCCATGTGAGAGGCATCCACCAAATTCGTTAAGCATAGAGCCGAGTCTCCAAAATCTCAATGAGATGACATCTATATATAATTATTTTATAAAATAACAAAAATATAATTATTATATAGAGAGAATAATTTCTCCTCCCCTACACCATGCCTAGGTTACGGCCCCATTAAGGCATCTACCATCCCCATATTCATCAATAAAAAATATATGAAATTAATAAATAAAATTCCAAAATTATTTTAATTTACATATTATACTCATTTGAAATAAAACTATTGAAAAACCATCTCTCTCATATAAATTTAATATTATGGATAACAGTTATATTAATTAAACCCATCTCCATAAATTTTTTTATTATCCACAAAATTTTTTGTTTATGATATTATTATTATTAATGTAATAATAACATATTACACTATTATCACACACACCCACATCTTTAGAGATCCATATTCATCATGCATGACACCCACACTGATTATACATTTCTATTAAATTCAATTCATTTCCTCTTCTCATAAATAATATCATCACACCCCATGTCATCTACATATTCTAACTAGGTAAATGAGGATCGCTGGTATGATCTTGAACCGCCTCTGATCACAAACCCACACACACGTTACTAAACTTATTCAATTACTAAAAACCAACCTTCTAATTGGTCAATTCGACCCCATAATGTTGATTTATTTTTGATTTTTTCTACCACAACAAATCTGGTATTTTGATCACACATGAACCCACTATGTCAATTTCAATAAGTGACATCATGGCCCAATGATGAATATCATGAAATATAATGGGTAAATTTACTAAATAAAATAGAGATAAACAGAATTTGAAAATTTTTATTGCCAACTAACATTATAATAGTGAATCCAAGGTGAGAAACATGGCATCAACAAAAAAATGAATGAAATATTTTTTTATATTCATGGGATCTTACAAGACTCATTTAAACATATATCTTGGAAAAAAAATTTATGACGAAAAATATTTCAATCAAAAAGTGATAAAACCATAATTTAAAAGGCGTAGGAAAATTATGGATTTATTTTGGCTGAAGAAAGGATCCTCTCGAAATGAAGGATATCTACTATATCTTGTGCATGTCGATTCTCTTCAATCTAATCACTTGTTATTGTCTAGTCTCAATCCACCAATGAAGAATGGGTGAAATATTCTATCAAGTATACCAAGGTTATCATTCTATCAATTGATATTTTAAATATATGATTACCTATAGGGAAATATTATTTATGTCATTTAATTCAAAATTGATAAATAAATTACTCAATTTAATTAAACACAATGGCCAATACCAACCTCATCTGAATGTCCCATAGAGAGAAACATTAAGTATATCATAGGTTAAAATCTATGTTCCAATCATGATAGTTGTAATATATTTCTCATCTATTTGTTTTTTGATGAGTTATTTAGGGTATGATTGTTTAATAAATCAATTAGAATAATAAATTTATCAAATTCACCATACCATGGGGTCCCCTTATAAATGTCTTGTTCCAACCAAACATAATCCATGCCTAGTGTAAAACCTACACTACATATTCAACCGTGGTCTTCGGATTTCGATAAGGCAATCTATTTAGGATATCTTACACATATTCTAGAAAATTTTTTCTCATAATATAAAATATATTTTACACTTTTATAAAAAAAATTGGGCTCACTGGGGCTCAGAATAATTTAATATCTCAGTTATTAATTCTTATAATAATCCTTGGAATGTTCCAATGTCTTACATGTTTAAACAAGAGTGTCTCATTTAATCAATTCTTCAAAAAAATCATCTTAAAACAAAAAAAAATATGAAAACTTTTGTGATACAAATCCCTTAAAAGACCATCCAAACATTCAGATGTACAGTCAATGGAGATGTGTGAAACCCACTCATCACCTTCTCTGGTAATATGACTAGAACCACTTCCCATCCCTAAAAAAATAAAATGACTCTATTTTTTAGAAAATAAATCTCCTTGATCTCTAAAGGATATATTTTCATCAAAAATAATTCAGTCGGTACCCCCAATTTGTTCATACATAAATCAATGTAGAAACAATGAAGTATCAACAATCAACTAAGGTATGTTGAACCATCCTCACCCACAATAATCAACTGTAAATCAGTTAACTAATCTTTTACCTTACTTGAAAAAAGTAGATAGAAAAAATTAGTGTGAGAATTTGCTCCCTCGACCATAAAATAGGTGGGCCTTATGATCAGGTCTCACTTACCCTTATAGGGCCCACATCCACTCAAATTTCTGACAAGACATATACAATAAAATTGAAAAAAAAATCATACTCCATGAGGGCATTCATATGACTTTCAGAAACAACAAATCTCATGAATTATAATCTTCTGTCTCATGTTCTCCAATAATGAAATAATGGAAATGAGGGAACAAATGATGAATAATACCACAAACCAATCCAAGAACAGTTAAGGATATAGATCATGTTCTAGATAACTCTGTTGGGGTGTTCCACATGCCCATGGGTATCACAAACAATAAAATGAAATCAATGTGTCTCTCTGAATCCATTCCTGACATGTCAACCTCATTTACCAGGAGTTATTGATAGCACATTATATGGCCATCTTCTGAGATCCAATGCAACTAAAACCACTGGTCAAAGTTCTCAATGATTCTTGGGGGGTGGATAATCATCTTGTCATCACATAGTATATGTGAAACTATTCCACACATGATCCTAAGCTCGTATCATCCTATTATGTGAATGAAAATGTATTCTTAGTGATAAAAATAAGTCTTAAAAAGTCTCATATATTTATACTATTATGACCAAAATAATTTCACTCATAGCTACATAGGGTAATCCGTTATGCCATCAAAAACATCAGGTCGTCCATTGTACTTTTCCATGTTGAAAACAAACTATCAATAACATGGTAAACCTTGAAAATAATCAATATTCATTCATTCATACTATTATCAAATTTTAGGATATTGGGAGATCATAGGATGCACTCCATGGTGGGTAGTACTTACCAACTGATATAGAAACAGCTTAACATCCTATGAAATAGCTCATCCTACCATGTTTGGGGATCCCTACACATCAAAGGAGGAAAAAAATCCAATCAATTAAATTCACTGCTACATTTTCTATTATTAATCATATCAACTTGGATTGAAAACAATGACCCATACTGATGAAACCATCATATGGTCCCACTGCCTTTTTCGAATGATTTCATTTGAGGATCCCTCCCACTCTCTTTCTCCGTACAAAGTCAGGTCACATCATCAAGATAAATAGGTGATCTCTAATACTCTATAAAGGAGCCTCCAACATGAGGGTGTAAAAAATGGACATCCATTTTATTTCTATATCATGATCATGGCATAAATATTGGTAAAAGTGGATTATAACACAATGATATAATTGTAACTAAAATAGTCGAGGAACATGACATACCGAAAACTGCACTTGAAGACACTGATACAAAATAAACTACCTTATGAATCCATCCAATCCCATTCCCATTGTGTTGGATCATCAATGGATATATTTTACACCATATCACATTATAACGACCACATACACACATGTAATTAGAACTCCTCCTCCAAACATAAATATTATTCTCTTTGAGACTTCACTGACTCCACCACATGATATTAAATTGTATCAGAAGAACATGTCATTGTGGGGATCCATCCTTCATTCTTACATGCCTAAATAAAATTGTAAAATCACAAAAATGGGTATCTATTGATGCCCCACATCCCTCTGAAGAAGAACCCCCACTAAGAACACCATTAAAATGGGTCCTATAAAAGAGGGATAACAAAACCATAGAATCGGTCCTCAACTCCACCACCTAAGAAGGGAGTCTGGATAATCACAAAAACTAGGAAAACTCTTACCCTATAACCCACAATGCTCACTAATCAGGGGTTAATCATCTTCTAGAACAACTAAAAATGACTATATCACTATGAAGTGAATTTGTTGTGATCATAACCATTCGATAAGTAGGGGTGTGAAGAAGTCTGAAAACTAGATTAACCAACTCCAAACAAACCCCTGCTTCCTAGCGATATATTTAATTTTGGTTCCTTATTGACCACTAACATTAAAACTCATTGATTACCCTAATATTTTAGACATATTAGGAATTATATTCTAGTATCATGTACTTATCTATAGTTTTTTTAATGCTACCTTTCTTCCTGGTAGAAGTAGCTCATGGGATGGACCCCGATCTAAGACATCATCGCTAATAAGATCCTCATACTAATCTAGAAATGTTATCATGGATGGATTTCATCATGCATTCATCTTGAAAGTGTTTGAGATGTACAACAATCATTTGATCATATATAAATATATTCATATAAATGATTATATTATTCACAATGAACACTAATATACTCTCTCTTATAGGGTGAATACACCATTTTCCTTGAAACTAATGTATCAATATGTCCCATCAACATGCAGGTAACCATGATCCTGGTGAAGAAATACATTTTCAATAGGATCCATAACTAGATTCCCTATACTATGATCTACACTAAAAAATGAAATTATTTCTATAATCCCACCCAAAGCCTCATTAGGTGACTACTCTAAACACTATCCTTAGGATCAAACCACACTTTCATACAAATATATCATTGTATGACCTAAGACATGGATCGAGGCTCAATCACCCCATGAATGCCTCCATAGGAGAGGGGTTGGAGAAAGTCACCAAATACATCACTGGCATGTAGAGGAATTTGCCTCTGTAAATTTATGCTCATACACAAAAATTTCTATATATAAGTTCTGATGAAGTAAAATTAATTGATTAATAAAAACATGGAACATCCATGAATACAAAACTGGTAGATAGAATAATATTCTTATAGTGTAAACTAAATTGTAAATGGTAAAAGAAATTACCAAATAGAAATATATCCAATATTGAGAAAATTGGATATGTAAATAGCTAAGAGAGGTAAGATCCTAATCCCTATGATATGACCACCATACATATTCCAAATACCAGATATTCATATGCTCCTTTGAAGTCATAATTTACCTCTCCTTTGACTATATAAGACATGGCACCTGTCGTAAAATTCCATGAAAAGTTTAGTATATAAATACATATTAGTAGACCACAAAATCAGAAGGGGGAATAATAATTTATGTAATCGGAGAACAAATATTGTAGATATCACAAGATATAAATTGTATTTAAAGAGACTAGATCAAAACAATCCAAGAGAGAGTAACCTCATTGAAACACATGGGGAACCACATGGGGAGTAGATAAACTACCTATTGAGTCATCACCACCTATATTAGGAGAGAAAACTCATCCCAACATTGGAATATAGACACGAAATTCATGTGACATTCCACATGAATATTTTCCTCAAATGGAAAGAGTCTAACCAAATCCAAAGGTATAGATACAAATGTATATGTGTGGTCAGTTTGATAAGACCAAATGAGAGAGTAATGGTATATCCATATCATGGCCCATCCCAAGAAGAATGGTATATTTTACATCCATAATTCTATTAATTATGCACACCAACACATGCATCAGGACATAAGTAATTGTCAATGGATAACAACACCTCATCACTCGGATGCATATTTAAGGGGCCAAAATATCTTGTTATATGACCAATACCCCAGAAAAAAATTATTATTCTACTCTGATAGTTATTGAGAACCAAATTACCATTCTCTACTATATTTTACAGCCCAAAAACTCATGTAGGACCTCTATATTGATCTCTACTGGAGGGTATCACTCAGAAATCATCGAGTAAACCACTTATAATGTCTACTATTTGGTCAACGTAGAATGTCTCAGAGGATCTCCATGATTCACTATAGTAATAAGTACCACATAGAAATCATAAATAACTACACTAATTTGATCCACTAGGGGTTTTACTTATAAAGCATCGAGGACTCCACTGCACTCCTTTATTGTATTTCCTAGTACGGCGGTTTATGCTTATCCTACATTATAACTTCCATAGTCGATTGTCACATAAAGCATACTGATACCTATAATAGTCCACATAATATCATTAAATCAATAATGAAGGTTACCATTTCGTTTTACATTGAAAAAATATCATCATAGGCTATTGGTTGGACAGAATCTGAGTTCAAATGAAATAGATATGAATCATTGACATTTACTCAAAAGAACCCATATGGTACATATTGTCTGAGGCGATCCTCATCGTCTATGGGCCAACACCTCTTCCTAATCAAGTCCCTAACTGATACATGGATTGCTACCCATGTATTAACACCCAACCTTTAAGGTTACTACACGAAAAGACTCATCCAAAATCCTGAAGAACACATGAATCTCGTCATCAGTATAAATAAAAAAACATAGTATCACAAATATCCTTCTGAAAATAGTACCAATTGGCCAAAAGGTGATCACTATTTTGATTCTCAGGAAAAAAATTTAGTATATTTGATTTACATTACCAAAGAAGGAACCCAAGGAAAAAATCACATTTCAACATATAATACATGAAATGTGGATCAAGGTCTAGATCAAAGAGTCTTAATCAAATACATGATATTAGTATTGAAACTTGCAACTAAATTTCAAGGTTGTAACATCCCAGACTATTTTTCAGTTTGGCACATTATGAAGATGATACATCACAAAGAGGATTCCACAATAATAATCAATTTATTGTTAATGGATTTTTCATTGAACTGATGTAAGAGTTAAAAAAATGAATCCAACTTCGATTATTAAATGATTCCCTCCATCCAAATTCCATTACTCCACTAATGGTTTATCAAACATATACATCACAAAAAAATCATATTATGATTTTACATTAATAATAATAATAATAATAATATATTATTTTTATTATAATTATTTCATTATAAAATTTTAATCAAATGGAGAGGAACGCACCAAACCCTTCCTTCAAAAAGTTCAATCTCCCAAAACCCTTTGATGTGGTGCCTATATATCATTATTTCATTAAAAAATATTATTATTATTATTAAATAAGAATAGTAGTTCCTCCTCCCCTACCCTAGGCATAAGTCAGGCACCTACTAGGTATCTATCCTCCCCCATATTCATCAATAAACAATTTCATTAATTATTTACATTACATTAAAATTTTAATTTAATTAACCAATTCAAATAATTTTCATTTATATTACTCATTAAACGTTATCACTAAAATCAACTAATCATTATATACTATAATTATTGTAATTAAACATAACTTCCATCGAATTTAATATTTATTAACCACAAAATATTTTTTTCTATCATTATTATTATTAAAATAATAAAAATACAAGGGACCACCTCATTGGAGATCTGATCATGGACATTGTCATTCCCTCACAATGTATCCCCCGCTATGAGACATTATTCACAACATCTACTCAGAATTGATCCCATCACACTACATTTCATCACCACATGCAACCGGGAAAAATGGGATCACCGATTGGATGTCAAACCACCACTAATCACAACCCCGCAACATTAGTACTAAACTGATCCAACCGTGAAATGCCATCACACTATTTTATCAACACATCTATAAACATTCAATATGTGATTATTTTATTTATACCGTAATGAATATAGGGATTAGGTCACAATTGGACCACCCTAGTAATGTTAAATCGTGACCCCGTGGTCCAATGATAATAAGATGAAGAACGAAAATGGAAAATAAACCAATAAAAGTGGTTATAAAATTAATTTCTCTTATGTTCTTGGACCAAAATTTCAAAGTAGGTATCCTTGTGTGTGGAACATTTCATGGATAATACATAAATTTATTGAATAATATATTTCTCTATATAGGTTCATGCGAATGATCATTTGAACAAAAATCAAAGAAAATAATTAGATCATGGTTTTTCATTTAAAAAAAAGGGGCAGAAACAAAAATTGACATTTCATAACATGATTTTGTATCAATATTTGGTGATTAGAGAATCCTCTATTGTCTAACCCGATCTACTACATTTGATTACTATTGATTTCCCTCGATCTGATCATTAGTGGTCTCTTGGTCTCAATCATCCAACAAATAAATTATGGAATCTCATATCAATGATCCCAACGACATGTGGCTAACCATGGAAATTTTCTATAGAATATTACATATAGATAAAAAATTAAGTACTTTATTTCAAAATAAATAAATAAATTATTTATTGTCAATATAATTACTCACGAACAGCTACCACATCCAAGCATCCCATGTCGGCCAACATTAGGTTGCACATATGGTAAATTCCACATTTTGAAATCAACAATGTTCTCAAAAGTTTCATCTGAATCCCAGTCAATGAGTAATTTCTATTTTATTATAAAATAAAATTAATAAATTAATTAATTTATCTGATGCACCCACCATTTTCTATACCATCAGTGCATCCAGTGTGGATGGACCTGAGGTCACACCGAGGTAAACTAGACACTATGGATTCAATAGTTGTCTCATATTTCTGATCTAAGATTCAATTTTCTGATATTGTATACTATTTTAGTATAATTATTATGTGAAACATAAAATAAATTTGAAAATTTGATAAAATTATTTTTAGGATCATCGGGCCTTAGAATTTCATGGCTCCTCTATTCATTGCTCTAAAAATATTCATAAGAATATTTCAATTTATTAAATATGATAACCAATATATCTATATTATAGATTTGATAATGAAATTTTAAATCATAATGAATATTTTTTTCAATAGGGAAACACATAATATAAATTAAAATTTTATGTGTAATAATTAAAAGATTCTTGTGCTTTGTTAGATTTGGAACATTATCACATGAGAAAAAAATTTCAATTATTTCATATTGGTTATTAAAGAAAATTTTATTCCAACAAATAATATCTTTTAAGAGTGTCATAAAATATGTTTAGTATTATTCAGTAATATTTTGGTCCATATATAATTGGCCAACTATCATTAGAGTAATTTCCCTAATTATATTCTATGATAGAACCATATACTATATATAGTATATATATAGATATATACCATTAGAAAAAAATCATAATCTCCAAAATAAGAAAATATGATATTATTATTCAATTAGACAAATAAAAAATGTATGTGATGTAGATATATTACCCTATATATGATTTCATAAATAATGTTCCGATGGATTCTACTAAATATTTTATAATTCACAATTTAATAACCCCAACCCATGTAGCCTAGAGTTTTTGGTTACTTTATTACATTGTATCAGGATACAAGATATTCAATACCAATGGATAAAATAAATTTTTATTGTTAGTAAACACAATATATATTTGAATATAACATATCATTTTGAAAACATTATAATCAAAAGAGTATTTTATTAATGGAAATCATTACTCTATATCAGACTTCCTTCCATATTATATCAAATATAATTTCTATTATTTTGGTGAAATGGACCATAAGATAGTGGTAATCTATATTGATTAGTAAGGGTATAAATATATTAGAAGTCCTCATATAAAATATAAGTTTCAATAATATAAAAGGAATAAAAAATGGTTATACAATAACATATAAATAATCACATTTGAATTAAAATTATCCATCGATATCATGCATATTTAAATAAAAAATTGGATTCAATAACCTTTTTCATAATGATGTAATTTATAATTGTTGAAATCTTATAGTTATGATGGAGTCCCCATACCAAAAAATTATACATAATTGGGTAAGGCCTCTTATAATTACTAAAACTATTTTGTCTCATGATGCCTATCAATTCATAAGGGGAAAATAATATTGGTCCCCACCAAATCAAATAATAACTAAAATGTAGTCATCATATTAATAAAAAATAATATATAATCAATATGCATTAATATTCAATAGTAATGATGATTAATAAATCTAGTATAAAATTTGTTAAAATATTCTTTAGTAAAATTTAAAATAATTAATCCATAGAAATATAATTGTCAATATCATTAGAGAACAAGGCTAGTAATTCCTATGATTTTAGATAAGATGTTACGGTGGATTAAAATACTACTAAAAATATCCTTTCCGATCTTGTCGGTATTGAAATACCATTTTCATTTTTCAAAGACTTTTTTAGAATTTAATATTTTATTAAATATATGTATAATCCACATCTTTTGAATGATATATTGATGTGTTTTATGGAAGATTAAAATCATTGATTTCTCATGATGGAATAAAATATAATATTTCCATTTACTTTAAAATATAGAGTCCTTTTTCATTTTTATTAAAAATTCAATGTTATCTAATTTAAAAATAAAAAAAGACGATTCCATATAAAATAATTTTATACATCAATAAACTAAAAAAATAGAATAAAAAAACATATTGATTTTTAAAAAAATATTGAAATAATTTTTAGAAAACATTGATGTTGATGAAAATATATTTTTTGTCAAAGAGGAAAATAAATTTAGTTTCATTTAAAAATATAAATTCGGCCTCATAAATTCATATACAGAAAAATTTGAAAGGAAAAATTGTTATTTTTATAAAAAATAGGTGGAAATAATATATTTTTTACATAATAAAAAACATTCATATATATTATATCATATATTATTCACATATAATTTTTGAATAATGTTTTATTAATAATTATTTATTAAAATCATCGTTATATGGTGTCAATTTTTTAATTATTCATTTATGATTTGGTTTGGTAGTTTCATTAAATACATATTTATCATGGTTACATCATATATATAAATATATTATTGATATAAATGAATTAAATATTCATTATATAAATATTTATAATAATTCATAAAAGGTAGGGATACAAAAAATTGATAAACTATTCATGGATGTGGTAGGTTATAAGTAAACATGACCATTGTTTTTTTACTATCCAATGCATATAATGAAAGAATGGTAATTAATATTTAACCATTTTATGAACATTAATATATTATATTATATATATATATCATATATATATAAAGTAAATTTATGTTTATTAAAATCCATGTAATAGTTAAATGAATAACAAGCCACATCACCTCATATAGGCGGTCTATCACATGTACGTAGAAGTGAAGTTACCATTTTCTAATGGGATGGATAGTAATAAAAAATTTGTAATATTATAATTAAAAATTAATAACTATGTTTTAATTATAATATATCAATTATGAAAAAATCATAATTACCATTTGTGAATTTTGGATTTTGAACATTAATTGTATTGCTACTTATTGTTGGTAGTCCACCCTTAACTATAAGATACACATTCAGTTAACATTTGATTAAATAGAGGGTATATAGTGGTTTTCCCACAATGGAATAGTTTTTTTAATTTTAAATAAGAAATTTATTATGTTATATTTAATAAATATTATTTATATTATTTTTTAGAAGAAATAACTTGGATGTAGTTGGTTGAGAATACTATATATTCCCTAGTAGGACTCATTTATATCCTTACATAAGGACACATGGGATGGTATAATAACATTAAAATCATATATAAATAGTTTCTAAGTAATTTTTAATAGAATTGGTATAATATTTTTCAATAAATATTTCTAAATGTGGTGTAGTGACTGGATTGTAGGGGTTTTCTTTTATAATTGGGGGAGAAGATAAAATCAAAATTTTATAAAATATTTAAATATAATAAATATATTCCATGGAAGAAATCAATTAAATTTCAAGATAATAAATATTGTGATAGTATATAATATAAATATATACATCCAAAATGATTAATAAATTTTTATATTTGAATACATACTCATATATCTGGGATTACCCCCGGTAAATCTATTTTAACCTTAACCATGGAAATTACATTTTTCTATTTCTAAAATTAAATAATAAAAAAACTATGTCAAATATATTATTTACTATTATATAGTTTTTTATAATTTATATATTCAATATTAATATATTAAATTCTATGAATTATTTGAATTTAATATAAATTTATTCCAACCAAATGTGGGGAAATTCAATTTTCCAAATAATGTTTCTTAGTGATAGTTGATTTTTATTTCAACATTAAAAATTAAATTGATTAAATTTACTGAATTTTAATATTCATTATATATTTGAATAAATTAATCCTTTAAAACATATATTTAAAAATTGTATCACTTTATGTATTAAATGAAAATAATGTTTTTAATAAAAATCAATATTTTTCAATATTCATTTAAAATTAAATATTTTCTGAATTTTCTAGAAAATTATATAGTTGATAATTATTAAATGAAAATTTAAAAAATATATTTATAATTTTCAAATTAATTTTCAATAATTTTTTATAAATAAATACGTTTTTGTACAACAAGCAATATTTTTTGAGGGGAAACTTTTTCATGAATCCTATAAAAATATTACAATAAATTTAGTAATTGTTTTTAAATATATATAATTTATCTAAATAATTATTCAAATTTATTCAAATTTAGTCATTCAAATTAATTTAACAAATTTAATTGGTAGATTATATAAATTTACTATGTTATATTTCATAATGACTCAGGGTTGTGTGTTTCACAAGCTATCATTGAAATTACCTTTTTAAATAAAAATAAATCATAAATTCGTGAGGTGTTACAGATTAATAATTAATTATGTAATAAATTTATTTAATTATATGAATATATTTTTATATAATTTGATATGTGTTTTATATTATACAAAAATTTACAGCAATGATTTGTTTTATTAAATCTATTTTATGACATCACGTATCATACCAATGAATATGAAAATAGGCAATCTATTTTTTATGAAATTAAAAGCAAACATTCTCGTAGATCAATCCAAATAAATTTAGTTTCCCAGTTATCTGTCTCCCCATAACCCAAATCAATACCCTACATCCTTTTTTTCAAATTCCAGAATCCTTCTCATATATTGTGAAATCTATAATATATGATGAATTTAAATAAGTATGTTCAAATAAATTTATATAATTTGGTAAGGATCAGTGAGTGCTCCCATAAGTATCATGCACAATGTTTACCCAAATCAAATTAATATTTCCCAAAAGAGTGGTCTTTGATTTAGAAATCTGAAAAAGAAAATTTGTCATAATAATACATGATCTATATTTTTAAAGGTATTTAGGGTGCTTTACTCATATTCATTGTTTCTCTATAATATTGATTGATATTTAGAACAATATAACAAAATGGGGAATACATCTCCAATTTTAAAGTAGTTAGTTGAAGTATTACATAAATCTCCTTGGTGTATATATCTCTATATTGAATATGCAACATGTGATGATGAAATCCATCTATTAGTAAGCATGAAAATATTTTTATAAATGTTAATATAGAAATGATAATTAATTTCATCATAGCTATTAAGTAATGTATCCACTCTATGTTAGTTACGATTGAAATTTATTAGAAAGAATGATTATTTGAGATTGTTTTTTAATATGAAGGTAAATGATTTTTTAAAATATTTTTTGTGGTAAACATTCCAAAGATTTAGATTCTCTATATTCATTTTTCTATTCAAGAAAACTATATAATTATGTTTTACAACTAAGGATATGTTTTAGCCTCAATCATTAAGAAAATAGATTTAAACCAAACTAATACTTAGGTGATCATGTGTCTAATCCATAACATTCTATCTAAATTCAATCTATATAGTTACCTAGCACTAACTTATTTGGATATTAAATCAATTTAAATTAATATTCACCACATTACATAATTATACATTAGAGGCCCATAATTTAGTTTTGTAGTTGGAACCCTAAAATAAAATATTTTATCTTCTTGAACGATCTACAATGTTACCGACAACAATATACCCCTATTATACATACAAATAAACAATTAATTATACCCTGGTGAAATGGAACATAATAATGGGTTGAGCTATGAAATTCAATATGGGTAATCATGAGAAATAATCATGATAATAAGGGTATGATAACATGATCATGGCATTATAATTTCATACCTTGTATACCATTCATTATAAAAATGAGTTATGTCATATCTATAGGTAGTTTATAATACATGAATCAAAAAGGAAACCAGACAACAAGTCATTAAATCATGACCTAGGGATATGAAATTGAATTTTTTTCATACACATAAGCATATAAAATTCTATTTCAAGGCTGAAATCCAAGAACATGATCACATTTCTATCTTGGGCTGATAACATGTGTACCAGTATTGGGAATGGGATTCTCTACCATATACTTTCATATTTCTGGCATTAGATTCCTCCAATATACCCTATTATTTCTGATGTGGGATAATCTCACATATACCCTCTTGTTTGTTGCGTGGGATTCCCTTATGTTCACACTATTGTTTTAATCATAGGATTACCTATTTTTTCAGTATTGAGATTATTTACCATGTACCATCTTGTTCCAGGCATCAAATGACCTATTGTTTTGTTCTTGGAATGACCCCTATGTAAACTCTTATATTGAGCATATGATGCCTTATTTTTTGGTCTTGGTATTCCCTTACATTTACCCTTTCTTCTCATAAAACATTAATCATTACCCAAATCAATGGAGGGATACATAGACCCCCACACCACATAATGGATTCACACTTTCATGATCCAATTGATCACAAAACATTCATCATATCATGGCCCAAGAAAAGCTATGGGTTCTATAAACATAAAATCGTAACCAATGATATGATATGGTTATCATTAAAATTTCATCACCTCATAAATTATTTAAAAATAAAATGCTTCCAAATCCTGTAATTAACGAAAAACAAGTAAAAAGAAGTGGTTTATAAAGGCATATAAAATATGGTTGAGAAATATGTGTCATAAACATTATTACATAAAAACACAACCTATTCAAAAAATAATTTAAATTATATTTATTGATAATGTCCAAAATATTAATTATTCTATATCAATGTATTCATTAATAGATGGATACAGATTTAAAAAATTAGATGAAGAATTTATAAAGGGTACTATCTTATCCATGAATTACATATTTTAAAACATATAACATAAATAATTTAAAAAAATACATTGTAAACATATATTGAAATATTTGTATTAATTTGATTCATTTTTTGAGGAAAATATATTTTCTACATCAATAATTTTATTTCAAACATAGATCATTTTAAAAACTATTTTATTAAATATCATAAAAATATTATAATGTAATCATGAAAAAATTTAGAATTCATTTTATATCAAATCCTTTTAAAACATATAACGGAAGACTAATAACATTTTAAAAACATTTTCTACTAGAAAACAAATTAAAGGGACTAGAAAATGTTTAAAAACATTTAAAATGTTTTTTATTTCTATTAATTTTTCTAGAACCATGTTTTTGAAATAACATATTTTTCTGACCCAAAGGATAAATAAAGTCTGATTATCATAAAAACATTTTTTTGAATTATCTTATGTACCGAATAATAGATCATTGTATTAAATATTAATATATATTTTTTAACTAGATGAAAATAAATTTCATAATTGTTCTAATAATATTTATCTGTATATTTCAACATTGAATGAATAATCATTATCATTCTCGACAGATGATGAGATTATAGTAATAATCCAATACCACATTTGTAATGTTGACTCAATCACTACATGAGAGAATAATTTTTCATGAAACATAAAATAATGTGAATGAATTATATTCGATATATAAAATTTCCAAGGGATTCCTATACACCCCATAACAAAAATATAGGTTAATAACATGAAATGTATGTCAATGAAGGATACATGACACAAGATTTACTTCACTGATTTGGTAAATTTTCATCAATAAAACCCAATAAATAATGATCATAAAATTGATACATAAAATAAACAAAAATTTAGTATAAAAATAATATATTAAATTAAATACAATATAAACACCACTTAAATAAAATTAGTTCTGAATAAATAACTAATAAAAAGGATATAAAATGATATTTGAGAAAACCCTTACCTAATGTTTTGAATTTTTTCATAAACATCCAAATTAGATATATAAAAAATATAAGTTCATTTTAAATATACCAATGAAAAATATTCCAATAAATCACACCATATATGATATAGTTATGAAATTATTTTATATATTTATTAATGATTCCTAGGTAATGTAATGTTTCGAGTATAACCCAATGTGTTTATCATATGTGTTTTGACTAGTTGTTCATTATAATCTTACATTGACCATGATTTAAGTATCTATAAAATATAAAAGATTATATATATAATATATATATTTTGTATATATATATCTGTTAAAATTTATAAATTGTTTATATATGAAATGGAATACACTGATGTTGGAGATAGAAGGATGTACTTACACATCAATGTTGTTTCTATTTTATTATCATATTTAATGATAAATAAATGAAATATAAAAATATAATATAATTATAGTATAATTACTATGTCATAATAATCATATATGTTCACAACACCCATCCTTAATATTATCCATTTATCTTTTGAATGAATCACAACGCTCAGAGGAGGTGGTTGTCAACACATCCATAGTTGAAGTTTTCGTATTCAAAAAAAATGAAAATCATGATTTTATCTATTATATAATCAATATAGAAGAATAAATAAATAAAATATATCATATATATTAAATTGAAACATATTTTACACTGTAATTCCAAAATATGAGAATTTTTAAGGGAAAAACAAACATCATCGTTTTGTGTTGGTGTAGTTCTACACACACTGGGATGATGTTATTCATTTTGGTTTACACCAAAGGGATTAAATGGATAGATTTATTCTCATCGGAGGATTCTTGGGTGAAGGTAGGGATGTTCAGTATCGATTTCGGTTGCATCATTCTGATACATGTGGGTTGATAGTTGTGAATAAGTGTGCATGCCGGTTGAGTGACTTTTTGTTGTGTCTAAGGAGTGGTATTCTTGAGTATTTTTTAAAATGTAATTCCACCCATAATATTTTCATTTCAGGATGATCCAATAATAGTCCAAATAAATTAAAATGGAAGATAATGTATATATATTAATATAATGTTTTTATAGAAGTTTCTTGGTCATTGTAGACCCTATGTTTGACGTTTGGTCCTTCAACAAGCTATTTTTTCTCTTAATCATAGTAATTAATTTTAGTGACTGTAATAAATTTAATTACATTCACTAATATTATTGGTAAAAAACTAATATTTTATTAATATAAATTATAAAGAAAAATTACTCTAAATATAGAATAAATTTACCAAAATGAAAATAATATAATTTGTTGAATTTAATTTAAATTTAATCTCACAGACGTGATGACAATGTTGGTTTTTAAAGAACAAATTCTCCAATGATTTAAATGGTTTTATTTCCAATTGATATGTGAAATTGATTCCAATGAATTAAATTGGATTTATTTATTTTAATGTTATCAAATTAACCATAAATAATAAATAAATATTTAATTTATCCCTATAAATATATTAGATGAAAAATAGGGTTTAATATAAAATTACATATTTATTTCACTATTTATAATTATTGGATATTTTATTAAAAATACAAAAAATTCAGCAAAAATATATTTTTATATCTGAATTTCCATAATTAATTCTTATATTATAATTATAATATATAAAATTTTCAATTATTATATTTATAATATATTTTTCATTAAAATCGTGTAAAATTATCTTTTAGAAATATAAAAAAAATTTAATTTTATTTTATAAATTCTTATATTACATCTGTAAAAACTATTGGATGAGTGTGAAAAAAATTTATTGAATATAAAATGTATAAATTTAAGTATTAACAGACATGAAAAGTTGATTATTTAATTTACTGAGATAAAATGGTTCTTATATAAAGAATTCTTATAAAATTATTTTCTTTATTTTAAACTAGTTCTAACATTAATTTCAAATTAATTGTGAACCAAATGATTCATTTTAAATATATTTTTAAACTATAGTGTCATAATTTATTCATTCTCATTTATATCATCCATTCTAATAAATATGAGGTAATTGTAATAATATTGTAATAATATTATTAATAGTATATCATAGTTTAGAAAAAAATGAAAATGTGTACAATAATAAATAATCAAGTGACTTGGTATTGTGTGTATGGAAAGCCAAAAAAATGTTTCATGTATATGAATTTTGAAATAATGGTGTGTATAATTTATACTAACTTGGTTATTTCTTATAATATATGATAAAATCAGTATCGCATGAAATTAGAAATACCAAAAAGATAATGTCAATTTGAGAAAAAATACTAAAATCTTAGGGTGTAACATTTTACCCCACTTAAAATGAATTTATCCCATGAAATTAATCTATTTCATCAAAGGATTAATTACATTATTCCCCATTCTTAGAAATCTGCATAGTAAAAATAAATACTAAAATTTTATTTAAAAGGGTAATGTTTTAAACATAATTATTACACAAAGTACATCATAAATTGGATTCTATATAGAAGAACATATGTTAAGAGCGGACATTTGTTGTGGAAAAAACCTAAAAAATAAATATACATATAAGTATCAATGATCACCATTATGATAATGATCACATGAAGTATATGTTTCTTAAAACCATAAAAATATAATGTCTTACAAGGCTATATATTCCAAAAAATAATGGTATTTGGATCAATAATTATTAATAAACTATTTTTATATTTTAGAAATTGTTTTAATGTCTCGAAACACAGGGAAATATACATACTAGATTTAAAAAAATTTAATTAGTAAAATAATTCCCTTTTTTGAGTGTTGAAAAATATGCACTTCATATCTTACTCCAAAAAAATTAAGGTAAAATTTTTGTCCAAAAAAACCAACATATCTTATGACAAATACATATAATTATATGTCATTCCATTTTTATTTTGTTATCACTATATCAAAAAGTTTAGCATAGGTTACCCAATATGAATAAATCCCCAAATGATGATATAGTACTTTAAACACTAATTCTATACAAATAATATTAATGTAAACCATTCCATAAATGGTTACCATTATAACATATACAAATTATAATCAACCCATTATTATATAAATAATCTCTAATAATATATGAAAACGTTCATCAGATACATGGTTCTATCCTTTTACCAATAGAATATGAAATTGAATTTTTATTCTAGAATCCATGTATTGGGATATAATCACCTGAAACATCATAAAAGGATAAAAAATAAGATATTCTTTGGGATTGATCCTAAAAAATAAAACATGGAATCACTGAATAAGGCGGGGGGGATATGTGATCAGTACTTATCTTGATCGAATTCATTCATTGTAGTTTTTTAATCCTTATATTTTACAATTTTCATGAGAGATTATTATATCATATCTTCCACATTAGTCTTTGAAATGGTGAATTTGTTACCATAATAGAAAAAATATTTGTAAATGAGACACTGATTTTTGGCTGGTACATTCTATGGGTATTTCTCTTTATATTCACCGAAAGGTATCTTCCCCCAATTACATGGACATTCAACATCTCTATAACCTTCACACACACACACACATAATACATATAATACTCCCTTCATGAAATTTACATCTGGGTTTCTTACCACACTTTGTGCACAATGGAAGGATCATTTTTTTCTCTGTGGTTGTTAGATTCTTAATTTAACTACATCATAGATAAATTTTCATTACCAATATATTGATATGTGATTATTACCTCTATTTCAACCTTGATTTCACATTAATCAACATATTAATTGATGATAAAGTCTTTTTTAGCCAATAAATATTGGTGACTACGATTCAAGAAAAAAATTGATAATTTTTTATTTCTATTTGATGATCATTCAAAAACATCACCTCAAAATCCATGTAAAATATTAGCATGGGCACCAATGGATTAATTGTACTTCTCCCAAATATTTAGTAATTTATATTCCTTATTTTTATGATAAATAATAGTATAAAACTAATGGAAAAATAATTTCATGGACTCATCCTAATATATCAATTCAATTTCATCATAGAACCTTATATTCTTAATAAGATTCCACTATTGATCCACCAAATATTTCAAGGGATAGATCACCTAAGTGAATTTTCTATTCTCTGAACACTATAGAATGTAAATTATCATTTTGGTGGTACTGATAATTTCCTTAGTGGATAATATTTTATCAGACACATTAAAATAATATCATTGTAGACTTATAAAGGGCTTATCATATGATTATTCCAAAATTTTCTTGTATAAATGGTCACAATTATTTACAGCTTCATAAATTTTTGTGATAAGAGAAATAATAATTTTCATTCAATCAATTAGAAATTTTTTGTATCCCATGAGAAAAAATAAAGGCATTTTTATTTCATTTCTAGTTATAAAAAATTAATTAGGTTCCTAACATTAACTAATAGAAGAATAAATTGGGTGAGAAAGAAATAACATATCATAAATCCACATCATCATGAAAAATTTTATATGTGATGCCAAAATCATGACTACCACATTTAAATCCATAACAACATTGGATTATCCTTAGGGACATCCATATTAATATCCTTAAGAATGTTCTAGGGATCTCATTATGTTGTTCTCATAGTAGATTCCATTGGATGACTAGACATTTAATTATATAAGAACTATAAGGATCCAAGATTAACATATATAGATATAACATCAATTTTGATGAATATTTATCTCATTATAAATTTCATTCCCAAGGACCGTAATATTTTTGTGACTAGAAATTTGGAAAAAAAATATTCTAATTTGTTGAACGATCTTCTATGATTCCCTAAAAATATATTCCTCTTATGTACTTAGACACAAAACCATTCATCATAACCAAGAGAAATTAATCATTAAAATTTGGTGAGATCAAATGATATGTAAGGGTAAAATGGGATATAAAAATAATCATAAGCACATGAGAATGGGATCAAGACATAATATGATCAATCCTTGTATATGAAAGATCCTAAAAATGAATCATGTCATAAATATTTGTAGTTTATATGACATGAATCAAAAAAGAAGCATGAGAATAATTCAACAATGAATTATATATAAAAAAGACATTTAAATTGTTTCATAGACATATTAATTTAAAATCCAACATTAATGATACAATCCAAGTCTATCATTACTTGTTTTATTGGGATAATAACATGTGTACCTTATTTTGGATTGGGATTACCCCCCCATGTCCCCTATTGTTTTGGTCATGGAATTCCCACCCATGTACCCTATTATTTAGGGCTTCGGATTCCCTCCTATGTACCCAATTTTTTATAGTTTGGGATTCCCTCCTATGTATCATTTTGTTTTAGAATTTTAATGCCCTATTATTTGGGAATAAAATTCCTTATAGTGTACCATCTTGTTTTGGGATTAGGATATCCTCTTACTTCAGGATTGGGATTTTATACCACTTACACTCTTGCATCAGGCTTAGGATACCCAATCATTTTAGGATTCAGATAAACTCTCGTTCAATTTTTGAGATAATAAAACTTCTATCATTACCCAATGCAATGGTGGGAGATATAGGTCCTACATTTCACATATTAAAAACCTAAATTCATGTTCCAGAAGATAAAAAACATCAATCATATCATGAACCATGATAATATATTAGTTTTGAAAACATCAAATCATAACCCAATAAATGAAATTGATATCATTAAAAATTCATCACATAATAAATTATTCAATATAGATAATATTATTAATCATTTAATTAATTCATAACATATTAAAAGTAAAAGGGTCCAATTGAAAAAAAAATTGAAAGAGAAACATGTGTCGTAAAAAATGAAATTAAAAAATTTAAACCATTAAAAAATTAATATTAATGTAATTCTTGGATAATGTCCCCAAAAAATCATAAACTATATCGGAGGATTCCATCATATATGTAAAAGTATTTTGAAAGATCTCATAGAATATTTCAAAATTAAACATACTTTTTTTGAGATTCCTTTTTTAAAAAATAGTCTATATTCGATATTTTTATTCAAAAAAAACTGAAAACATATTCACTAATGTGTATAGTCATTTAAAACATTTCTGAAGTTAAATATATTTTCCACTTTGATAAATTATCTATGAAACATAAATAATTGTAAAAAAATTATTTATTATATATTTTCATATATATAATAGAATCATAGAATCATTTAATATTACAATTTCTTTGTAAATACATAAAATACATATATAGAATGATTTAATGGATTTCAAAAACCTTGTTCCATAAATGTTATATAAAAATGTATTGAAAATATTCATAATTCATTTTATTCATAAAACATTTTTTAAATTTTTTTATTAAACAAGGATATGAAAAAACATATATTTCTCACTGAAATTATAAATAATGTATTGTTTTTATAAAAACATTTTCTTAATTATAATATATAAGAAACGGTGTAAAATCGGTACTGATAAATGATGATAACCAAGAAAACTAGATTATATTAATATTAAATAGTTTCTTGAGGAACAATATAATCAAATTTCTACAATGGAATCATTATCATAAGAAATCCCAATAAACAATGATATGGTAGAAAAAAACAATTATCACTTTTTTGAAATTTAATCATACTATACATGTGATGATAACATAAAACGAGTCATAAAATTTCTTTAAATAAGTATAAAAATATATAAAATGTAAATGGGGTGTATATGCACCCCATATAAAAATATAATATCTTAACAATGCATGAATCTCAATGAAGGGAACATGGGACAAAAATTACATTACTGTTTTGCAATAATTGGAAACATAAAACCCATCGAAGAGAGATAATGAAATTAATATGTAATTATTAACAAAGATAATTATAATAATCACATTACAAATTATTGGTTGTTATATACACCAACAAAAATATATGAGTGGGGTATATGACATGTATATAATGGATATAAAAATTTAAATAAAAAAAACCATTACCTTATGTCTAGAATTTGTAGGTAAATGTCCTATAATCAAATATAATAAATATTATTTTATTATGAATATTAAAAAATTCCTATATTTCACACCATATATGATTCACATATGAATTTACAATACACCTTATTAATAATTCCATGCTAAAGAAACATTTTAGGTAACAATCCATTTGTTTATCATACATGTTTTAACTTGTTATAATTAGCACAAAAAATTAGATAATGCTTTAATTACTTGATGAATTTAAACAATGATTTATATATCATATATATTTATTATATATAAATTTATAATTATCTATAAATGATATATATATGAAATGAAATATACTATTCATGGAGACGAAATTTCATATGTATACATGAACGATGTTTCCATTTAATTGTCATATTGAAATAAAATTAAATGACTTATATTTATGAAATGTTTAAATTATCATTATTATGTCATTTATATCATGTGTTTTCATTAAATACATCATTAATGCAATCCATGTATTTTTTTTAACGAATCACATAGCTTGGATTTTGTGGTAGTTCACATGTCTACAAACGATGTTATCATATTTACACAGATTGGAAATCATGATCGAATATTTAATATAATAATCTAATAAGAATAAATAAATCATATATATCAAATAAATCATAGAAAAATAGAGTCTACATTGAATTTTTTTACCATGATATGTGTTAAAGAATAAAATGAACAACATTTTTTTCTTGATGTAGTAGTTCATCAAAGAGAAGAAAATTATTATCCCCACCCATTAGATTGATGTGTGTGTTTGTGTAGGTACAAAATATATAAAAACAACATATCAATATATATAGGATTACTAGGATACAATATATTCATTGAATTTGAATATTTGAGGGGTATAGAATTGAAATAAAACAAAAGAACATGAAGAAGGATGTTACTTTATATTTGGGTAACTCATTTACTTTGCACCAAAGGCCTTACATTGAAGGATTTATTTAAAAATGGATCATTTTAGGTTGAATTTATGAATTTTGGAATTAAATTTGTATATATAATGTCTGTTATAAAGGGTATTACAGTTGGTAATAAGTAAGAGGGATGATTATCTTTTTATAGTTGATCAGTAGTGTAATTCTTGTAAATTTATTAAAATGAAATTCCACCCATTTTTTCCAAGAGTTGTGGCTCCACTAATGTTATAAATACAAGAAAATAGAGTATATAATCTAATTAATAAATGAACATGTATTTTGGACATGTTTCTATGAAATGTTTTACCTTATGTTTATTGATCAGTCCTTTGTTTTCCTAATTTTTCTTTTATTCATTATAATTAGTTTTTACCACAGTATATTAAATTTTTGGTCAATAAATATTCTGAAAAGATTATAAATTATAAATTATTATGATATAAAGTATAGAATTTTTTAAGAAAATTTATATTATATAAGTGTTATAAATTAATTTTCATTTAATCTCGTTCATATGATGACAATGTATGTTTGTAATGTAAAAATTTTCAAAATCATAAAATGTGTGCATATCTAATTTTAATGTAAAATTATTTTCCGTAAATTAAATTAGATTAATTGATTTAAAAGTTATCTAAATAACATTAAATCCAGTCAATAAAATAATTTATCCCTATAAATAATTTATATGAAAAATTAGTTATGAATTAAATTTTTAGGATTTTTCAATTTTCATCTAAATATTAGAATTTCCCAAATTTTTAGGATTTTTCAATTTTCATCTAAATATTAGAATTTCCCAAAAAATACACAAATTTTCTCTAAAGTAAATTGTTATATTTTAAATTAAAAAATATTTTTTTTATCAATAATAAATTATAATAAATTTTATTTTTTTTACAATGAGTTCACTATTAAAATGTGGTTAAATTACTATTCAAAAATATACATATGTTTCTGAAAAATATTGGATTTAATATTAACATAAAACTATAATACTATTAAAATGGTGTTATGAAATTTCTTTGAATATATAATATATATATACTTATTAAAAACACTCATCAATAGTTGATTATTTAATTTATTGAGATATAATTTTCATAGTGCATAGATTTATTAGAAAAGTAATTTCATTATTTAAAATAGTATGTACATTCATTTTTATGTAATTTACAACCATGTGAATAATTTAATTTACATGTGTAACCCATAGGTTCATAAGATAGTCAATATTACTAACAACTTCCATTTTAATTGGTATGTGATAATTATAATAATATTTTTATAATATTATTTGTTGTATATTTATGTTCAGTAAAACATGGCCTCACATGTATCCCAAACACTCAAAGGTACATGGTGTTGTGTATGACAACATGGATAAATAATGTGTCATGTACCATGTGGTACACTTTATCTTTCTATTAACATAATTATGTCTTATTATTGTGTATAAATTAATTATTACATTGTTTATTCATATAATATATGATAAATAATGAGTATTTTGTAATGAAAAATATAAAAAAACATATATTTATTCAAAACAAAATTAAAAAATCACACAGTGTTACGATCTAACAAATTTTCCATCCCACATGTTGGGGATTAGTAGAGTATTAGGTCCCACATCTATCCTATTTTTCTCTCACAAGACATATTTTTTCCATTAATGTGGATATTTTTTGAAGAGTCATATGTGGAAAAGATTCACGTGAAGATAAATCAGTTGTTGAGGAACCCAACTATGCACGTATTGTTGAATTGCATATTTAAATTAAGGCTATAGATAATCTTGAGGAAAGTGTATTAGTTAAAACAATTCATATAGTTATAGAATATTCTGATAAATTTGAGATACCTGGAGAAAAATATATATGATTCTTATCATAGGAATTTTAAAGGAACTCATATAAGAATAGACCTTCTTGTTATATCTTATAATATTTCATCACAAATAAGTAAATTAAAAATTATGATTTTCTTATAGCTAATAATATATAGAATAATATATAAGTTTTTATTGAAAGTAAATAAGATTCCAAATCATTAAATCATGATGAACTAATTTTTCATAAATATATAATTGAGGACACTACTAATAATTTGATTAATGAGTTTTGGAATTTAAATTATTAGAGAAATGATCTATTTTTTAAAATTAAATCATCATAAGGTAGGTATAAATGGTTATTGTGAAATTAAAATAATATAATTTATATGTATAGTTTGATAGAGATTATGGATGATAAAAATATCATACTAATTAATTTTTAACCTATTTGGATTGTTGTTCCATAAAAGTCATATATAAATTTTTTTCATTAAATTATTATTTAATAGTTTTTATGAACTAGGTAGGTAATGTTTTAATAAAACTAATACAGTTACTCATGAAAACCTGATTTTCAACAACTGTGACTCAAATTTATTTTATAGTTTTGGATTTCCATTGATTTTTTTTAACATTGTTGTATTAGACATATCCTAACACCAATATAGTGAATTAATGTAAGTTTAATGGCATTTATGGACATAGTATACTCCCAGATCTTTATACTATGATTCCCATCATGATACTTCATAAAATCGTTCATTCGTTGGCGTCTTTATGATGTTTCCACTGGGTTTTTCTTATCTTCAAGGTGCATAGGATTTCCATAAAAATGTAGTTAGTGTAGTGAGGATCTGTGGGTGGAGGGGTGATATGGGACGTACATGGTATTAGGTGGATGTAATGGGCTTAGGGGCTTCTCCATTGAAAATCTATGGGAAACATGGCTACTACGGGTCGAGAACGTATGTTGGGCTACAATGCAGTGACGATCTATATGAAATAGGGCTTTTATGAGTCATGAAGTGAGGCGGAGGACAATATGGGATGCGTGGATGATACAGTATAGATATGTGGGTGGAAGACTAGTGGTATCTATGGGGCTTGTGATGGGGTTGTGAAGGAGGTCTGGGGGTGATGGAAACAGGTGAAATGCTTTTTTCCATATGTGAGGAGGCTCTATTGGCAGAGCATATAACACCCGCGACCCAGAAGCCACTAAACGGGTGCTCCGATCCGGGTGGTTACATGACCTTAAGCGCACCTCCCCATATTCCAAAGGCTGTCGAATAGTAGTAGGGGACTATGTAGTCAAGTGGTCAGACTATACCCCCTTTTTATCAGAGTAAGACACAACAGAAACAAACAATAGGGTATACAATAATCATTAAACAAGCAACTTGAGGAACAACAAATTCAAACATTAAATATGCCATGTCATACTACAAGTGAAAAAGTGAACAAAATCCCAAAATAAAGACAACAACCCAAATCCCAAAAATGGTATAGACTCCAAGTCTAGATCCTCCACCAAGTGTTACCCATGTCCACAAAATTATCTAGTAAGGACCCTTTCCCTTCTTCTGAACTTCAAACATGTACTCTACTCGGGTACCCAACGACAGACTGAGTAGGGTGTGAGTACAACTCAGTAGGACACCACCAACGGTGTATACAAAATATCCAGTATAAACAAATTGTGCATTCAAAAAAGAATATTAATGATAATTTCCATGTAATTAATTAAGGTTACATTAACAAATTCAGAGCCAAGCCATTTCCATTCCATTACCATTCATTTTTTACCAATTATCATCACCTACCATTTTGCCACATTTCCATGGGATAAACACAGACATTATGTTACATGGTTCTAAGGACAACAATCACATGCATGATGGTAAACCCATCATTATCCTATCTCACTAGGACTAACTCCCTCATAGCAACCATATCCTCACCTCGAAGCCTCAGTCCTGGTGGGTGAAACCGTTAGGAGAATAGATCATCAGTCCCCATTTCTAACTCATGAATTTAGGGTGGATTTCGGAGCCTCACCCTTCACAAGACCTTTGGTCATAGATCATCAAGACATAACCCACACTACCAAGCCATGTGCACATTATTATATATAAGTAACCATCAACTTTCCAACCATTTTCCATCAACAACAATCATTCACAACAACCCACATGGGAAACCACATCATTCCTTAACCCATTAACACATTATCATTTCACATCATTTAACCATTCTCCCAATTCCCTTGTGTTATAACTATCTCAAAAAGCATTCAACACTAGACCCATAATCTGTTCCATTATGGTCTTTATTCAATTTACGCATTAACCCATTTAACCCATTCATAATTTCCATGAATAAACCATTCATTCCATTTCCAATAACACTATGGTTAGTTTCCATGTCTAGGTGCATCACCTAACATATTTCAGAAGTTCACCAATCATGCCAAAATATTCATCAAGGGCTCTACATTTTATGGAAACATGGTCACTTGTTTAATTAAGAATTTCTAGCCCAGGGAAAAGCCGGCACATCCCATGGATGGCCCCAACTAGGTCCAGTCCATCACAACACATCCCACGAGGATCGTGAGGATTCCCATTTGACATTGTAAACACCATTATTACAAAACATGACAAGGTTATCCAAAACATAACCAAAGGAAAGAAAGAACACAACTAAACATGCACAAAACCCCAAATAACCAAGGGATATAACTTGTAGACCACCTACCTCAAAATCGTGGTTGAACACACCCTCAATCAAGTCCTTAGACTTAGATCCAAACAACCTTTGGATCTTTAACCTAAAACTCGCCCAAAATATTGGGTTTTAGGGCTTCGTATCGATAGGGAGAAAAGATTTCAACAATAAACCAAAAAGAGAAGCAAGAATGAGTTTAGCCTTACCTGGAGCATCGATCCGCAACCAACTGCACAAAAAATGCCTTACAAATGAGGGAGATCGATTTATTGGAGTCTTTGGGAGGCTTGGTCCTCACCTATGGCGAAGAGGAGAATATGGGATGAAAAAAATGAGTTGGGTTTATAAAGCCCAGAGGGGCAATTTTGTAAATTTCCCAACATTAAGTGGTCGCACAGTTTAGCCACACGGTTTGGAAAACTGTGTGCAAACCGTGTGCATGCCACTGCCCAGAGGAGGGGGAGTCGTACGATTTAGCCGCTCGGTTTGGCTAACCATGCACAAACCGTGAGCTCCCTTTTTTCCAGAGGAGGGAGGGTCGCACGACTTAGTTTAGGTAGGCCACACAGTGTGTCTAAACGTGCGCAGGCAGTGCACCTTGGTCTGCTTTTCCCAGATATCCCTTCTTTCGTGCCCTGAGCCCTCGGAACACCCCCAACGCCTCTCACATTTTCAAGAATCCTTTTAAAGTCCAAAAGCAAGGGTTTAACCTAGAACAAAACAAAAACATACCATTCCCAAAACCGGGATCTTACACCCTCCCCAGCTTATAACGGCTCATCCCCGAGCTATGTTCTTAAGCCTCATTGCTCCATCGAAGAGAAGTGTTCGGGCCACTGAGCCCGCACATCTAATTACCGCTCCCATGTTTCTTCCTGAACCTTCCCATGCAACCATATTACTCGAACTAATGGCACAACCTTGCCTCGTAATACCTTTTCACTGTGATCCACCACACGAACCAGATGCTCCTCAATGGACGCATTTGCCTCAAGTTTTACATCATCATCATCAACCACATGAGATGAGTCAGGGTGATACCATCAAAGATGAAACACATGAAAAACATAATGAACCTCACTATACCGTTGTGGAAGAGCCAATCGGTAAGACACTGGCCTGATCCATTTCACAATCTCAAAAGGCCTCACATACCTCGGTGCCAACTTTCCCTGCTTTTGTATCTGACAGTGACCCATCCTTGGCGATACCCAAAGGAACACTTTATTTCCCACCTAAATCTCAAGCAGTCTACGTCGCAGATCTGCATATGTCTTCTGACTACTCTGAGCTATATCCATTCGCTTACTGATCAACTGAACTCTCTCAGAAGTCTCCTGCATGAGACTCGACCCCAATAACTCAGATTAACCAGCCTCTAGCCAACATAATGTATATCTACACCGTCTCCCATAAAGCACCTCAAACGGTTCAATCTAAATTGTACCCTTAAAACTGTTGTTGTAGGAAAACTCAACTAAAGATAGATGCATCTCCCATGAAACACCAAGGTCCAAGATACACACTCTTAACATATCTTCCTACACTTGGATCATACATTCTAACTTCCCGTCCATCTGTGGGTGGAAAGCCGTACACAAAAACACTTGCATACCAAGAGCCTTCTGCAACCATTGCCAGAAGTACAATTTGAAATGCGAATATCGGTCTGAATGTATGGTCTGCGACACCCCATGCAACTACACTATCTCCCGAACATACAGCTCACCCAATTGGTCGACTTTGAAGGTCTCCTTAACTGGTAAGAAATGTGAAACATTTATTAACCGATCCCCAACCACCCAGATTGCATCATTCTTTCGCGGCATCCTTGGAAGATCTATTACAAAATCCATCATTACATCATCCCACTTCCATTCCAGAATGGAAAATGGATGCAAAAAACCACCTGGGCGTTGATGCTTGGCCTTCACTTGCTGACAGGTAAGACACAATGCCACAAAGACCGAAACTTCCTTTTTCATTCCATGCCACCAAAACTGCCTTCAGAGATCAAGTTACATCTTGGTAAAACTAGGATATACTTCCCACCTTCATGCATGGAACTAATGCATCAATTCTTCTCGCACACACTTTGGCACAACCACACGATCATGATCACGAACAACACCGTCCACACCGATGGCCCATCCAGAAGGTAGCTCCCCACATTTATGATTTTCCCTAGTGCTCAAATACTCATGATCATCATGATGTCCTTCGTTAACTTGACTCAAGATCATTGACTCAATAATTAATGAAGAAAGAGTGACCTGACCATTCTCCTCCTGCACCTCTAGGTGCAACTCTGTAAACAAAGCCATCATCCTCCATTCGGTGCTGGACTCCGGAACCACCTATTTCTGAACATTCCTGCTTAGAGAATCCGAAACACTGTTTCCATTTCCCAACATATACACCAACTAAAATTCAAAAGACTGGAGGTATTCAACCCATATTCGCTGCAGAAGATTTAGATCCCTCTGGGAGAAGATGTAATTTAAACTCTTATGGTCCATAAACATGGTAAATTGTTCCCGCAAAAGATAGTGCCTCCAGCACTTCAAGTCATACACCACTGCAGCAAACTCAAGATCATGAGTGGGATAGTTCTGCTCATGGGTCTCAACTGCCATGACCTATAAGCCACTACCCGCCTATCCTACATCAATATAGCCCCATGTACAATTCTAGATGCATCACAAAACATGATGTGATTCTTACCCGGCTCATGTAAGATAATGGTAAGTGCAGTCATCAACCGCTTCTTCAACTCTTTGAAGGAATCCTCACAAGCCCCAAATAACTTGAACCTGATTCCCTTCATGGTCAAGCACGAGAGTGGTGCTACCAAGTGATAGAAATCCTGGATGAACCTTCAATAATACCCATCCAATCCCAAAAAACTCTGAATATCTGAAACAATCTTAGGCTGCTCCCAAGTTAAAACTACTTGCACTTTCTCTGGATCCACTGACACACCTACCTTTGAGATGATGTGACTGATAAAATGCGCCTCACCAATCCAGAATTGACACTTTGATTGCATGGCATATAGCTGATGCTCTCTTAGCATACCCAGGACGATGTCAAGATGTTGGGCATGATCGCCATGTGATTTCAAGTACACTATGATATCGTCAACGAAGAAAACCACAAACCGACTAGATAGGGATGAAATATCCAGTTCATCAAAGCCATATTCACCACCGGTGCATTGGTCAAGCCGAAAGGCATTACCACGAACTCAAAAACCTGTACCGAATCTGGAAAGCTGTCTGCGGTACATCAGAAGACCTAACTCTTAACTGGGGATAACCTGAACTCAGATCAATCATAGAAAACATTGATGCACCCATAAAATGATCAAACATGTCATCAATTCTAGGAAAAGGGTACCAGTTTTTCACTGTCATCTGATTCAACATCCGATAGTCAACCCATAGCCTTAACGACCAATCAACCTTCTTTGAAAAAATCAGAGGAGATCTCATTAGAGACGTACTAGGATGGAAAAACCCTTTACGCCCCAACTCCTCATAATGAACCTTCAGTTCAAGGAGTTCTGCAGGTGAAATTTGGTATCGCAAAATTGAAACTGGCTCCACTCCCGGCAACAACTCGATTGTGAACTCAACATCCCTCTCGGGTGGTAACCCCAAGAAATCCTCAGGAAACACATCCTAAAACCGATCCACTAAAGGATGTAAATTAGTTTGTTTCCCTCCCCCATCATCATCAAGTATGATTCATGCCACTTGAGTCACGATTCCACTCATAAATTGAAAACACTGCCTTGCACGCCCTTCTCGAACATCCAATTCGCCACGGTGGACATAAACATCACCCCCAAGTGACCTGAATGTTACTATGTAGCGATAACAGTCTATGTGTGCTCGGTAAAACATCAAACTATCCATTCAAATGATTAGATCAAAGTGAGAGATATCGAGGATGAACAAGTCCCACAGAAAATGATACCCACCAACATCCAAGGAACATCCCTTCCACTGCTTGATATTCTCATCCCGCACCACCAACGAAGTGTCAATGGACATAACTCCACACAACCTTTCCACAGGTGAACCCGACCATACAACAATTTGAGAAGAGATAAAATAGTGTGTGGTGCCTGTGTCAAACAAGACACTAGAAAGTGTAGAAGCCACAATGATCGTACCTCGAACAGTCGACGGTCTAGCCTCGCCATCACCAGGTGCAAACTGAACTCCCTGAAGCTGACCTGCCCCTCTTCCCTGGGCTCCAGCCTAAATACTCTGTGTTATACTTCCCTACTAGCGTGAGCGATCATGCCCTTGAGGTCCATGTCCTCCGGCCCTTCATGTATGGCCCGTGTAGCTCCATCTTCCTGCCTAATATGGGGAAACTAATCATCTTCCATTACATGGTATCTTCTTTCCACCATCATGCTCCCCTACCTACAGAGTATTCTTGTAGAACCTATGTATGTGTCACATCCTGCCACATGAATGACACTCATCTAGAGGTTGAGGAAACTGACCACGCATATGCCCTGGCCTACCACACAGATAGAAGAACACCAGATTCCCACAGTGAGAGGCTAACCCTCTCTTCTGATCACCTTGCTGGAAACTTTCCAAACGATGCTTACGACCTTCAGAAGATGCACCAATTGTCCTCCCAACTGACACGACAAGCCCACCACCCAAATCTCCCTTCAGGTTCCCTTTAGAGGTGAGTGCTTGATCCATCACCTCTGCACACCTCTTTAAGATAAAGATATTTACTTGAGACCTGATGTCATGTCTCATCCCATCTTGGAACTTCCATTCTACCACTGCCTCATCCCTAGCTAATAGTGGGATGAAAAGTTGAAGATCAGTAAAGTGACTAGCATAGTCCATCACTGAAAGCAATACCTGAGTCAGGCTCATAAACCATGTAGCCTGCTCCTGCCTCAAAGTCTCTGGGATGAAATGTTCCATAAACATCTCCTGAAAAAACTTCCATGACATCCCCTCATCCTGCATGGTTTGAGCATTAATGTCCCACCAACGCCTAGCCTAGCCCCGCAACATGTAAACGGCCAGCTTTACTCACTTTTCGACAAGGGTCTCTAAATGATCCAATATCTTCTGGAGAAACATTATCCAGAACTACGCTACCTCTGGCCCACCCTCTTTGGTGAATGTCGGAGGGTGATTAAGCTGGAATTCCCTAGTCAGCTAAAACATAGTTGGTGCAACCTGCCCGAGGTCCCGATCCATCATCTGCTTAAGGTGATCCATTTTCTCTTGAAACAGGTCTTCTACACCATCATTGATCACCACATTTTCATGACCCTCTACTGGAGGACTTTTCTCAGTGACATCCTCCCATTGCCAGACTGGCAACCGACGTCGTGTTGGCAACTCTCTACAATGCCAAGCATGAGATTTAGGACGCATACCATAAAACATTCACAACATCATCAATACTATTCAATAGCTACAACAACCCATTTTTAACAATGTTAACATCTCAAATTCACTACCTCGACTATCCCTACCGTGGGCCATGGTCGACATGGGGTAAACAACCATGCACTACCACCAAACTCACAAAACATTTTACCAAACATTATACACTTCATTTCAAAAACATATATTTCATTAAACATCATTTACCCACTTGTTTCATTTCATTATTCTCGTCATTTCTTGGTTTCATGAAATGCATGATGCACCCTACCTTCCTTACTCACACACCAACCCTGTGAATGTTCCTTACACAATGCATGTCTACTATCTCCCTAGGTGACTAAAAATGATGCATGAATTCAAATTCACATACCGTTAAGGCCACGAGCCAAATATCATGAAACCGTCACATCAAACCACATGTGCATCACCCAACAGTGGAATACCAACAACTGTAACAACTCATGACCAGGAATAACAATTACCACCCATGGTGACATGGGTTTTTCCCCGTACCTGGGGTTTGATATTCCCAAGCACGAGCTCATTACCAAGTCCTGACACTTATTAACCCTTTTCTACCAATTCCAAATAACTTGACCTTAGATAAAGAGAAGAAAAACCTACTCTGATACCACTTTTTAAAGTCCCCGACCCGGAAGCCACTAAACTGGTGATCCGAGCCGGCTAGTTACATGACCTTAGTGCACCTTCCCATACTCCTAAGGCTGCGGACACGTAGCAGGGGTCTATATAGTCTAGTTGGGAGACTATACCCCATTTTTATCAGAGTAAGCCACAACAGAAACAAACAATAGTGGAAACAAGAATAAAAAAACAACAAACATGAGCAAAAACCAATTCCTACATTACATATTCCAAGTCATACCTAAAGTGGAAAATGGAGGAAAATCCCAAAATAAAGACAAAGGACCAATTCCCCAAAATGGTCCCGACTACAAGTCTGGATCCTCTACCAAGTGCTACCCATGTCTACTCAACATGTGTCTGAATTTTCATAGATGTTATTTATATTAATGAATAATAAACATAAATTAATTATTTACATTATTAATACCATTCTCAAATTTATTATTAATTTCTTTTATTATTTCCATGATGTAATGAAAATAAATAATCAATTAATTTTCTGTTGGATGTTTCAATGATATTTTTTGAATGAGTAAAAAATGTACTTGTTATTTAGTTATATAAGAATATAAAAAATAATAATCCTGACATAATTTTAATATTTTGGAAGAAATTATTTTTTAAATACAATCATTAATGATAATTATGAAAAGTTAACAATGAAATAACTATATAGATGTGAGGATGTACATTTCCCTGATTAATGATCCCATTTTTCAATGATTATTATAGAAATAAGTTAAGTAATATTTTATCTTTATATAATGATCATAATATTAGATATTCCATAATATATCATTATATATCATTATATATTTATATATCATCAATATGGTATGGTTATGAAAATAAATCAACATTTCTTTGGGAAGGTTATTAAACACCGTTATATGAATGATGGTTACATTTTGTAGTGTAAGAAATAAAATGAAATATTATGATTAATGAATAATAAAAAATTAACAGATATCATAATAATATCATTTATATAAAATATATTAATTATAAATATATTTATTATCATCCATGTAATTAGTTAGTGTAATATGAATCACATTACTTCGTGAGGGGGTAATATGCCAAACACATGAGCGACGATGTTTTATCCCATATATTATTGAAATAATAAGTGTATATATTATATAACTAATAAATATATATAACTATGTTATAAATATAATATATAAAATTTATATATTGCATCATAACCATCCTTGATATTCGGTAATGGGTAAAATGAATTACATCGGTTGTGTTTTCAGTATACCATCTTACACATGAATAATAATTCATATCCCATTTGAATAATGTGGGGAAGATTGAAGGTCATGAAATTAACATAAATATATAATTATATATAATATTTATATTATATAATATCATCATGTTCTAATAGTAAATTTAGATTGTGGATGAAGAAAAAAATATCATTGAACAATGCTAATTCTTCACCAGGCTTCCTCCTTCTATTTTCCCCAAAGTCCATCATTGGTGGGTTTAACCACCGAATTAATGATTATTTTATCATAGGAATCAGAATGTTAAAATATTTTGCCACTAAATAAATTAAAAATTTTGGTTTTATGTTGCAAAAAATCGAAGTGATTTGGTAGAATTTTATAAGTTCGGTGAGTGGCACGCATTGTTTTTTTAATATAAAATTGTGTAATCACAATAATCATAATAAACTTTTTCCATATAGAGTATTATCGATCACTAAATACAAAATGATATAAAAAAATCCATAATATATATTTTTGACATGTATTTAGGTAACCTTAACACTTATGTGTCATGTTTAATAAGTCAGTAAATCAATTATTTATTTTCAATATAGTAAATAATTATTTAATGTATTTACTATTAATTTGGTTCAAAAATAAAATTTACCATATTATATATTATATATTATTATGACTAAATATGTGGAATATATTTTTCCATTTCCATTTAAATAATTGTGAACATGTAATATAAACTTAATTCTATTGACATGATGAGAAAGTATGTTTCAAAATACACTATATTGAAAATATTTCAAGGTTTCTTTAGAAATATATAATATGAAAATGATTCCATTAACCTAAATTGGATTAATAAATTTATTATTGAACTAGTATATTATATATAATGAATTTATTATATAATTTAAAATAATAACTATTTTTAAAAATTGTAATTATTTAATTAAAATTCAGTATTTTTAACTGTTATTCAAAAAATGAAATATTTCAAAAAATTACCATAAAATGACCATAAGATACTTTTTATATTTTTATTTCAAAATTATTTTAAAATTTTAAAATTCCCCCTTACCTAATTTTAATTTTTCTTTTTAAAACCTGACATAAAAGTCTTTTAGAAAAAATATAGTGTTTTCGAATGCATTTATTTTTCATATAAATGATTCTTATTGTATCTCAAAAAATATATATCCATTTTATTTAATGTAAACAAGTGTAAAACATATAATTTTAATAATTTTATTCATATTATCCATAAACATGGAATTTATCACTATAAATTATGTTAAAGTTTGAATAATAATATTTTAATATAGTATAACATTTCCTTCAAACCTTGTCTTATGCGTATTACAAGATATAGTTAAGATTATATTTATTTAAATGTAAACATATAATAAAATATTAGGATGTTGAAATCCATTATAAACTTGGTGTTACATATTTAAATACTATAGAATTTGATTTTAAAATTTTAAAATCTCATAGTGTTACATATTTTGTATTCTATAAAATCATAAAATTACTCTATAACAACATGATAAGGGATACCATCTGAACCGGAACTCGAGTAGATTCTTCTATATCCCTAATGAAATTCACTATCCCTACGACTGATTTAAACTAATAAGGATTCAAATTTAAATAAATGAAAATTATTTAACACAAAAATAATAAAACACCAAATAAAAACCCAAAAGGGCAATAAATTTGATATTCAATGATATAGAACCAATGGAGATATAATTGAATGGTAAAAAGTATAATTAGATATATTTCTAAAAAATATATTAACACACTACCATAAAAATTTCATATTAGGTAAACAATAAGAAAACCTCCATCAATGATCATACCCATTGAAAAATAATATCCATTTTTTTATAAAACTAGTAGACCTGTAATATATATACATATGCAAGAGCTAAAATCCAATTAATTTTACCCCTATAGACACAAACAATAAAATTTTAAAATATAATTAATAACACGGTGGTTTGAAAATATGGATACAAAATTGGTTTTACATTTCTTCATTAAATTAAACAAGAATCATATACTTTACATGAATATGGAAATTTTGAAACAAAAGAATCCCATTACAAAAAAAATATAACTGTTTATATTTATTTTATAAAATTATTTATGTGATTCAGTTAAATATAATTATATAATAACATAATTAGAAAAAATGATATCATTACATAATTTTCCAAAATAATATTACATTGGAAAAGTTTTACATGTCATCGTCATATAAATCGAAGGTGGCTATGGTAAATAGTGAAAAATCGTGTCAAAAAGGTTAATGAAAAAGAATATGTGCACCAATAATTTTCCAACAAATAATTAAAGATAATTCAAAATTCCATGTCTTACTAAATAAAATCACATCCATGAAGGAATCCAATCTGTTGATATAATCATAAATAATTCTACCAGATATATAATAATACTTAACGAGTTCAAATGTGAACATATAATTCCCACCTAAAAAAATTGGGCATCCCATGACATTTAAATGTAACTGTGAATTTTATATAGTATCATAAAAAATATCTTATCATTATATCATATTTTCAAATAAATCCTTAATAATTATTATTCATATGAAGACCGCCATATGAATATTTTCCCTTCTCATGCAAACATGTTTAGTTAAATTCAATTTCCCTCAAATGTGGTATTTCATTAAATTTATTAAGTTATATTTTATTATGATTGCTTTAAATGGTCCATTAACCTTGGATTTACCATATTCAAATAAATTACTAAATTTTATATACGTTCATTTATACATTCCACTCATATTTTATGACAATTAATCTATTTCAATGAAATTTAACGAAATATAAATATATTTTGTTTTTAAAATAAAAAATTTTAAATTATAAAGTCAAAAAGGAATAAAAACAAAAAATATATATATTAAAATATAATTTACCCTCTTATATAGAATATAATATTTAAAAATATCATAAAAACTATTTTTAAAAATAAATCTGGTATATTAATTTCCTATCCAATTCTATATTACCTTAAAATGGATTTCATAATAATTCTTACCATAATACACTTTATTAGGGTTTATAAAAATTTTATGGAAGAATAAATTATTTATATATTCTACAATTTATAATAATATTATATCACATAAATTTAAATATCTTGTTAAAAACATAAGATATCATCGATTTAATTCTATACAGTGGTGATTGGGAAACCAAACTTGTAAAACAAAGGAACTCAAACACAGGATAGAAAAAATTTAATAGAGGAATTGGGATCTAAATGTGAAAATGGAGACCCTGAAATGATCAAAATAAATGTCATAATATAACAATATATTATACCATAGATTAAAAAAGGTGAAATGGGACCTCTTACTATGAAAACTATTTTATATTTGTACAAGGATCGAAGGATATAATGAGTTCATCCCCCCCCCCAATAATGTTATTCTATGAAAAATATAGTTAGGTAATTACAAAAACCATAGTTCTAGTGAAAATATCCCCATTCTATGAATTATTTTATGGAAAATTAAATATATCTAGAGGAATGAAGAATAATAATGATGAAAAAATTTATACCATTGAAAAACATGACCAAATTCCACTTTATTGTTTAGAATATATTTCTAAAAGATTTTGAGTGCCCAAAATAATAAGGAATTGAAATATATTTTTTGACACTAATGAAGAAGTGAATGAATTATTAAAGGATGATATTTTCTAGGTTTTAAAAATAATTTTAATAATAATTAATTTCTAATGTATGGCGTAACCACAATGATTAGATGCATACTCATAATCATGCACCTAGTGATAGAATTCAGAGAGGCCAAAAGGTTTTGTGGAATGTCTGAAAATGCCATTCACCCAAAATGAATCATTATACTATGTACCTTTACACCATTTCTTAAAGCAGGAAACATATTTGGTGTAATCATGAACTGGCCTTGAACCCTAATTAGGGATCACAAAATGAGTTAAATAGTTTCTTGTAGATGGTTTAATGTTTTTTATAATAATATACTAACCATACTCAAATAAAAATACATAATTTTTTTGAAAAATACATTTAATATTTTGTAAAAAGTTAATTCCCGTGAATAAATAAAAGCACAATGTTATCAAATCATAGTATGGGAAATTCTCTGAAACACACGTCTTTCTTCAACATGAATTCTTCAAGAACAATGATTAATGAATATAGAAGAAAAAAATGATATCTCAAGTGATTTAAAAAACCATGTGAAATATTTGATAGTAAAAGTGAAGTGTGGATCCATATTATACAGTATATTTTTGAGAAACATAATTTATTCTAACAAAACCCAAGAAGAAACTATGATCAGGGATGAAATCTCCATGATCCAACTCCATAAAATATATATCTAAGGAATATAACACAACTGATTTCCGAATGGGTGGGAAACTATATATATAGGATTAACTAAGTTAATATCAATGGATAACTGAAAAAAACCCCAACCAATCAATGGATATTGAATAAGAACATCAAAATCCAATATAACAGCAGTATTTGAAATGAAAAAATGTTAAAAAATTCCCTAAAATTCTTACAAGGGTCTCCACCACTAAAAAAATCATCCAAAATGTTATGTGAGATAAAACCAAGAACAATTATGAATTAGTTAATTAGAAACAATCCATATTATGATATAAATATAGTAGAAATAGATTAAGAGAGTGTAACATGGGTCCAAACATCCAGAGCACTAAAAACTTGTAAATTTCAATAAAATCATCAAATATTAATCCTCACTAAAACCTAGTAATCCTATAACTCCCCAAATATTTCTTGTATAAACCAAGAGGTTATAATGAGTTTCTTGTTCTTTGGTTATTATCATAATGGCTGATGAGAAGAATAACAACCACAATGGTGTAATCATTTATAAATAAACAGAGATACAATACGGTATGGTAAGAAAAATAACATAAGTTAAAGAACACGTACTGATCTTATACAAAGAACCCATGAAAAACTAAAGGATTATTCATAGTAAGTTCAACCATGGATAGATAAATATTTATATATCCAATTATACTTTTTCTTAGGAATACTCTAAAAATAATAACTAATCACATAATCCTATAAAGAAAAGAAGAATAACATCAATAGAAAATAATGATTAATATTTCATTTAATAAATTAAATAATTGAGTTCCCCCCATCATATATTAATTTACCTCATATTAATACATCCTAAACTTAGTTAATCAATAATTATGAATTTCATATAGTTGAAATGAAATATGGATGTTCACAAATTGAGATTTATACAGAGCCAATATATAATAAAATAGAAAATCCTAGAGAAAATAAATTCTCTCTATAGGAAAAAATGGACATTAATAAAGAGAATCAATATTTAAAAATTTATATAAGAGAAAAAAATATATGATGGAAAATAGAAACAATCAATACACTTACATTAGGATTAACATGATGGAAATTCATCAACATTTTTCACAACATCCTATACTACCAGATAATTCTTCACTTCTAGGCCCATGGATAGAGCCCTATGGTCATAAAATTATGGGGTACCATAGTTTGATTAAGAGATAATGATCATATACTATTTCTATTTGTATATAAAACCTATCATAATCTCTTGTAATGTATTTTATGAACATAAGTATGATAGATATTATGATATTTTTTAAAATATTTTTTTAAATTATTTACCATTCTATATTGTTAGAGAACCAAATGTCTCTTCTAAAAGCAATCCATTAAGAATAATAATGATTCTTTATTCAAAATATTTCTCATGGGATATGACTTTGAATTCATATTTTTCACATAAGGAATTTGCCTTTGTCAATGAAATGAATATGAGAAATATATAACACCTATAAGGCTTCGATTATGTAAATTTAATCCATGAATGTATGAATCAAAACATAAACAATATGTCCAGAAGAGTGGAAACAAAACCCTTGTCAATATTAAACATTCACCATTTCCAAATCAATCCATCAAGAATAATTTTCAGAAACACAATCTTCAGAGACTATCAAATTTCATGTTGGGTGCAAATATCCTCAATATTCTTAAACAACATTATAGATTCATAATAACCAAATTTTTGGCATAAGTTATGTTTATTTAGTCTTTTTAATGATTTAACATAATCATCACACTGGGAAATGATAAAAAGTATATATGGTCAGTAGTATAGAGATGATGGAATTTCCATTACAAGTGAATATTTATTAAATAATGATTCAATTATATTCATATGGTAGAATACTCTAAAAATAGAAAAAACCCACTAATACAAAAATAACAAGTTATGTCCCGTAATAGAGAACATAAAAAAATAAACCCAACTTCAAACAAATCATAATACATTATTATGAAAATCCCTAACAAAATTTTCTTGTTTTAAATTTCAAAACAAAAAAGTCTCATACTTGACCGAACAATGTTATAAATACTTTTATTTTTAAATTATTTTAAATTATATTGAGTATCTCTTACACATACGTGATAAATTTTAATAAAAAATATATTTATCATCAACAGTTTATAAAATATTTATTTGAAAATATTACATGATTAACTATTTAAAATAATTAATTAATCTTTTCTAATATCACCAAAAATAATTGAAAAAAATTGAAACTCTAAAACATTCCCAAAAGAATCAATAATATTTTTCAAATATATATAAACTTTTTAATTTTGAAAATGATAGAAACAAAAAATTCCAAACATAATGATGAATTTAAAATATATTCTTAATTCTAATGAATTTCTATCACTTTTTAGATAGGATAATTTTATTATTCAAAAAGATTAACAGAAACAAAAAAATGCAATGGATAATCCCAAATTCAGTGTGAAAATAAATAAATACAATGTAAATTAATCTCAATAGTGGATTGAAAACAAAAATAAATTAAATTAAAAAATATATATTTCATATGGATGGTTTTGTAACATAATTCGATAAAACATGAACCAATCATGTGAATTTCACTAAATATTAACCAGATCTCGATGAAAATCCTATGTAAGGGTTTCTAAAAAATGTGATTTAAGAATTATCCCAATGAGCTACATTAAAATTCCAATAAAATCATGTTTATAAAAAATATAATATAAAATCATATAATCACATGTTTATAAAAAAAGTAAATCCAATACTCACAAAAACAGTTGAGGACTATACTCAAACCGAATTTATGACTCATCTTAGATAAACCTAGTGAAACAATCATCACTTTGGATGGGTGGTGATAAAGAGAACTCCAATGATAAAAAACATTAATTATAAATGTTCTGCATCCAATGAACTAGAAATCAAAAAACATAAGATAAAAAATACTTTCAATAAAAATTATTTTAACAATCATGGGATAACATCTGATGAACAACCTGAATAGATCATCCACTGTCATGAGGTGTTTTCCCAATCACCATGGGTTGTTGAGAATGACCTAGAAATTGGAATGAATAAAATTAGATTAATTACATTCAAAAAAATAAGCATAAAAGGATAGAATATGTCATGAAAATATAAATATGTCATAAATAGAGATATCCAACTTTAAATAAATAGTAGCCTTAAAATGGTATGGATTATAATTTAAATTGCTTATATATATAGAATTATAAGAATAAAACACAACAATCTTTATGTTTATGTGTGGAAACAAACATTCACCTACATCTTATCTCAATTTCATGGAAAATATAACATTTATATCATTAAGTATCCAACAAGACCAGTAATATATATTTTTCTAAGATAAAATCCTAGTTGATCTGTATTCACTAACACAGATCATAAAACATTAAATGAGAATCCTTCACTACATGATTAAAAATTATGATGTAAAATATTTTTTCTATGTTTTCATAAATTAAAATATTTATCAGACATTTTTTATTGAAAAAACATTTACAAAAAGATATCATATATTAAAACAAAATAAAATTTATTTTCGACATATTATTATATATATATATCTGTTAGAAAAAAATATTTTCAAATCTATAGGTAAAATAAAAAAATTTCATAATTTCTTAACTAATAATACATGTGAAAAATGTTTCATGTAATATTGCTGGAAACAAAATGTTCTAATGGGAAACATTCTGTAATATTATAAACACGTTTAGTGATGAAAGAACATAAAAACACATGTAATAAATAAATAACCAAATCAATTTATTTTAAAATTCTTTTTATTTCCATATTATATAATATCATAGGGGGAATTCCATAGGATTACGTATGTCTTACTTAAGTTAACAATCAAAATCATTTTACAAACCTAGTTCACATATGTACCTAATCATCCCACGTATAAAATAACGTTATCCAATGACATAAAAATAGATTTATGTTGTTTATGGTTATAATCATAGTATATTTTATATCATATCATCACATTTGAAATGTTATCGTAAATTCGTCACATATAACCAAACACTCACATTGGTACATTCTTCATTATCATGCATTTCAATAACATTTATATCAATTATCACCCTGTAAAAGGGAATAACATTATATTCATTGAAACATATAAAAATATAATTATTCATAAGGTCCTTCTCTAATTGGGATTCAAATTTAATAACGATAAATCAAATTGAAAACTATTAATTTTCCCATTCCACTCAAAATACTAAGACAATAAATGAATGTAAAATCATATTATAAAATATTATGTTATTATAGGATATTAATAAGTACAATTTTTCAAATAATCATTTATTAAAGTGAAAAACATTATTTAGCATTATAGATCCATATCTTCCTCTTAAGTTTTATAAATAATTATTAATATAAATTAAATGAAATATACCAAAATCTAATCATCCATGTCAATTTTCAAGTAAATATTATATTTCTTTAAAATAGTTTTCTTTTCAATTCATATAAAATTAAACATTTTTTACATTAATCAATATGTTAATAAAATATCAATTATTTATGTAACATATAGATATATCATGATAAAAATTAATACATTGAAACCCCATTTATAAAACCCAATCTTTACTATATTAAATTATAAAAGGGGATTATTAAGCCACATATATAAGAAAACATTATATCATAATAATCAAATAAAAAATGAACACTATAGAGTAAAGGGAGCCTGGAAATATTTATGGATACCCCAAAATCTGGAATCCAAAATCATTAAATCCCTTATAAAAAAACCTTGTACCATAGGAGGTCAATGGAGAACACATTTAGTGAAAATACACATGGATTCACATATAGTTAAAAGAAAAAAAAATTCCCACCACCCTCATCAATTAATATAAGAGAAATATTGTTAGATCATAATTATAATCATTGATTGAGTAATTAAAAAGGATCTCATATTACAATCACTTAAAAGAGGATATATAAAGAGAAACGATGAAAAATGATTAAGAATGGGTTTAAAAATTTATAAAACTATACTCAATGCCACTATATATATAACCAATATCTAAAATGGTTATAATACATAAAATAAACAACAAATCACTTCTTATTTGAGACCCTATATAGAGGGGTGAAAGAGGGAGGTACACGTGATGCATTTCAGGTTTTAGGAAATTGATTCAATATTAATTAAATGTTTACGCAAGGGTTGGAACACTTTTTAGAAATCCATTCCCCCAAAACGTTTCTGTATCTAGGTTAAGGGAGAGGCCTCATGTTTGGTCACATGGTTTGACTAACTGTTCTTCAATAAAGTGAAAATTTTATATTTAAATTTTAATTATTTCTTAAATAATATTACATAGAGTGTCCAAACTATGAACCAACCATAAAACCTCTTGTATGATTCCAAAATAATATTCATGGTTTCATTGATATGGTTAATTGTTTCCCCTAACCACACACCAACAATACTCTACAAAAAAATATATAAAACGCTAGGATAATATATCTAAAAGTACGTTGAAACATGTGAGACTCAAAAAATAGAAATGATATTGTAACATCCCAAAGAATTAAAGGATAATATATTTTCATATCTATGACCATTTATGAATTATATAGTGTTTTAGAGGCATAAAATGAAAATAAATACAATCTTAAGCCTAGAATACTCTAATATTTTTAAAAAACTTCTTTACCGCCTTATGATGGAAAACCATTTTTAAATATAAATCTTGACATATTTATAAGACATATATTTAAAAATGAAGTTACTCATTAGAATTTGTTCATTTAGATATACTTAGGATACATTTTTGGTATTTTTCTGACAATGTTCATTTTCAAATGAATAGTGAAAAATACTGCATTTTACCTCAAAACCACTTTTTCATCTAATTTAATTATACGGATAGATTATCGTTTTAATTTATTCTAACGTTTAATTGTAATATATTTTTACTATTTAATCCAATGGTGGTTATTATAATTAATTTCATGTTGAAATTGGGCATAAACAATTGTCAATCTATTGATAGATATTGTTTCTTTAAAACACTATTTGTTTTGACAACAGAAATTATTTTTAAATTGATTCCTCCAATTTCTGTGTTTGTAATATGGTAAAATTGATTACATATTTTGATTCATAAGGTCCAAATTATGTAATTATGACTCTTTTGTTTTTGGACATTATGAATAGTTATGATGGTAATTATCTTTAATTATCGTGATCAATTAGTAATTGGGTAGTTAAGGGTAATGAAATAATATCATAATAAAATAAAATGACCACAAAATGTGTAAAAATTATTTTTATGAGTCATGGATTACCATGTAATTCTTTTTACCTAACTTCAAGGCCCATGGAGTCACATCGGTTTGATAGTGACATTTATTACATTATTTTTAAAAAAGAAGAAAAATATAACAATGGTTTGTATATACTAAGTAAAATAATTTTAATTTTGTTTAAATAAATTATATATTAGACTATAAATAGTCATTGGAAATCTTAAAAAAATTACATCATGGTATTTTTTTAATAATTTTTAGACATTAAAAAAAAATATTTTTATGACACTATGATGATGTAGTGATTACCTCATTAATGAACTATTTAAATAAAATGAAATGAGTAGGTAAAATATATGAATTAAACTTTTAAAAAACCTATTGGATGTGTTTATTTCGAACCATTATCACCTTATCCAAAACATATACCATTATGGGACCTTTAAAATATGAAAATAATTTTATAATAATGTAACATTTCAATATTTTATAAAAGTGACAATCCTCCCACTTATAAAAGGCCCCCACCTATAACACCTTACCCACAACTCTCAAGCCCTTGGATCATCTGACCTCTACTCATATTATCTCTTTAAATCCATCTATTTATCCATTAAGACTCACTTTGGGAATAATTCTTTTCAAGAGATCCTCTGCCTCAAATCAAAAGAAGTTACCCGATTTAGAGGTAACACCTTCTCTCAAAATCCATTATTATATTTTCATTCATCACCCAAACTAACATTATTATTATTTGATTACATAACAGCACCAGTATCCTCAATATACTAGGATGCTTTTATGAGAAGGATTTGATTTACACTTACACAAACCTCTGTCTTATAGGTAAAGAACATACTGTTTCTGTGGGTGGCGAATTACTGCCTCACAAAATGATGGTTGTTTAATCTTCTTTTAACACATTTAATGGTGGCCATTATGACATAACTAAATTTATATATGACATATATGGTATTAATTTTTTTTCTATGCTTCTGAATTTTATTTTTAAATTAAATCATTATGCTTTTCATGTTGTGGAACTGTGATAATTTCATCTTAGTAAATGTGGACTACCGCCCATTAAAGTGATGTGACTCATTCATGCCAAACATGGAATTTATAAAGAATGTAATTAATAAAATTATGATACATATATAGAATATATATTATACTGTAATTATAATATATATTTCTCATTTATTTTGAATTCATTTATTATGATAAAGAAATGAAAGTAGCGTTCATGCGTACGTACGGCCTACCATCTCCATGAATGGTGAATTTCATTTTTTATCTCAAAATGTTATGGAATAGTATAAAAAGAATATATACTTGATATATATGATATTTAAATAATTAATACCATTCTGGAGATGATGTACTTATAACTACACGGGAAATTCTTTTCAAACGAGTATATTTTTTACTCATGTACCGAACATTGACAAAACGCATGATATGAACTCACATAATTAACTAATTATTATAAAATGATAGTATGTGATAGGAATTTAAAAATTAAATGTAAATGAATTCCTTAAGGAATTATAAATTGACCTAAGTGTATTATTCAATAATATAAAGAAGGAATGAGAAAAATTTAGACATGAGGTAAGGGACGTCGTCTCAATCTCCTTCCGCTGAGGCATACTTCAATTTATATATGACTTTATTTTATTAGTTGTATAATATTACCTTTTGACTATTAATTTCATTCTAATGGAATATTTTTACATGAAGCGTTTTACTAAATGAAAAAAGGAATGTTTTTGTCTTACTTATGTGGCGACAACTACTTCTCTGCCGCCGTGACCATTATTTGAGTTTCGGCATCCTCTACAAGCCCTAGATTTTTTTGAAGGAAAAATAAATTCCATGTTTTAATTTTCTTATATTTGGGTATTTAAAATGTCTCTAATAATGTTTTGATCATATCCATGTGTTGTATTTATATCTTGTGATTGAAATTTGGAAATGTTATGTTTCCTTTATGCATTTTTGTGATACGATTATGTTATGGTTCATGGGCATTGTTTATGAAGTCAGGTGGTTCCATGATAAACTAAGGGTTGGTGTATCTAATATAGCTCTCCAATGAATTTGGTAATTCTATAGAGTTAAATTCAAAGGGTTATCCAAATATATTTATGGAATGTCCTATGATGAGTATTCCAAATGTAACCATGAGGGTTACTCCATATGAAAGAATGCTATGAAAGCCTGATGTTACCTTTATGTATTATGATTTCTATGAGTTATTCATAAATATTATGATTTCATGAAGTATATTAAATTGCTTATGTTTTATGTGTAATGTATGATTTCATTGATTTTTAAGTAATCATGAACTAATGTTTTCTTTCCGTATTTTTATTTACCATATTGAGCTTTTTATGCTCATCCCATGTTTTTGAAATGTTTTTCAAATGTCGAGGGAAAAGTTCATGATGTGACGATAGTGTCGAGCAAATGTCAATAAAAAAACCATGTTTTATTTTAAATTTTTTTCCTTTTATGGAAAAAATGAATATTTTCTTTTATGTAACCACGTTGTTTAGATGTGGAATGTAATGCATGATTTATGATATAATTCTCTAAAACACTAAGCCTGAAAAGATCCTCAATGTTAATTCTTGAAATAACCCAAGATTAAGTATTGTTTAAGGCTAGGGCCTTATAGTTGTTATCACAGTTCGGTTTAGATAACACTAGTAGCTTGAATTCTCTTAATTGATTATCCAAATTATATTTTTTTAAATTCTGGAAAAATTGAAACGATATAGCATTTGAAGATTACCATGCTGCTTCATCTAAGACATGTTTGTTCAGAATGTTTTTCCACAAAGGAAACAGGTAAGCATTTCTAGGAATGCATATTGATGAAAATGAAATTCCAAATTAGGATCCTGAGATGTTTGGAATGGAAACTGAACAGTTTTTTCTGTAATGGTGCAGTTAACTCAGGCAATAAATGGTGGTGGTATCCATGCACGAGATCATCCAGATCAACCGCAGAGGAACATTTCAGTAGTGGAACATTTCATGAGGCAACATCCCCCATCATTTAGAGGATCATATTACCCTATTAATGTTGAAGGGTGAATTAAATCACTGGAGAAGATTTTTGATGTCATGGGGTGTTCAGACAATCAGAATGTTAGTCTTTCTATTTACTATTTGGAGGGTGAAGAAGATCGGTGGTGGTCGATGGTTAAAAATATCGGCGACAATGATGAGATTTATGCTCTTGACTGGTATAAATTCAAAGGTATTTTTCTTATGAAACAGTTTCCTATGGTTTTTCGACTTAGGATGGAAAAAAATTCATTGAATTTATTCAAGCAGATGACTAAGTGGCTGCTTATGAAGAAAATATCACTCTATTGGCAAGGTATGCTCCATATTTTATTTGAGACCATGATAGTAAAATTAATCATTTCTACAAAGGATTAAATCCAACATATCAAATGGAATTAGCTTATTGTGAGTTCAAAACATATGAAAAGCTTGTTCAATATGCTGAGAAGGTGTAAATTGAGTTTGCTGATGAGCTAGTGTTCTATGACACCCAAAATAAGAAGATATTGAGGTGATAAGAGAAAGGGAATTATTCATCAATAAGTTTTCATGATAAGAAAACTAAGTTTTATGTTTGTGATAAATGTGGTAAAAAGTATGATGGGGAATATAAGGCCCCAGCCTTAAACCTTACTTAATATTGAGTTATTACAAGATTACACATTGAGGATCTTTTCAGGTTTAGAGTTTTAGAGAATTAGATCATGAAACTTGCATTACATTCCACATTTAAAAAAAGTGGTTAGATAAGAGAAATTATTCATTATTCCCATCAACGGAAACATATTTAAAATAAAACAAGGATTCTTTCTTGACACATCTTTGACACTATCACCACATCATGTACCTTTCCCTTGACCTGTGAAAAACATTTCAAAAACATGGGATGAGCATAAAAACTCAGTAATGGTTATAAAAATAATGAAAGGAAACATGAGTTCATATATACATAAGAATAAAATCATAATTTACCCATAAAACATAGGCACTTTAACATACCTCATCAAACCATGAATAAATCATAGAAAACATAAGACATAAAGGTAACTTGAGGCATTCATAACATTCTTACGTAGGGAGTAACCATCTTGGTTACATTTGGAATACCCATCATAGTATATTCCATAAATCTCTTCAGAGAAACCTTAGCATTTCACTCCTTCACATTACCCAATTCATTGGAGAGCTATATCAGGCTCACCCGCACTTAATTTATCATGGAACCACCCGTTTACATAACAATGCCCAAGAACCTCAACATAATCGTATCACATAAAACATGCAAAAAGGAAACATAACATTTCCACCATTCAATCACAAGATATCAATACAACACATTGATATAAAAACATTATGAAAACCATTTTCAATTCCAAAATAAAAGAAAAGTAAAACATGGTATTTTTTTAAAAAAAAGAAGGTATGGCTTGTATAGGAAGTCGAAACTCAAATAATGGTCACGGCGGTGGAGAAGTCATTGTCGTCGCATACGTACGACAAAACATTTCCTTTTGTGGTTTAGTAAAACGCTTTGTATAAAAAAATATTCCTTTCAGATAAATTAAAAAGTAAAAGGGGTTTATACACTGTATAAAAGAAGGTTTTTTTTAAAACAAAATATGCCTAAATGAATGAAGATTGAGACGAAGTCCCATACAAAGATGGTATCCTTGGATTAAAGATAAATCAACTACATAATTATGTGTGATAAACTAATAAACCAAATATAAGTGTATATTAAGTGTAAAACAATCAGATTTTATTCACACATATTAATAGAACGACATATTCAAGGAGTACAACCTTATCCCAAAGAATCGAAATTCGGTTAAGAAGTTCCCTTGCAATAATTAGACAGCCTAATGACGTCACATCAAAATTTAGAAAAAAAGTTGATGAGAGATAAAAAGGGTATCTCATCACTTGGACATAAAATTTACACCAATAAGGATATATAGGAACATATCCCAAATTAATATTATGTGAATTAAAAGACATAACAAAATATGTCTTTTAAAAAGAGGAGGGTGAAAGGTTCCCTTACCGACATGGGTATCTTTCGAAACATACGCCCCGTGAAAGAAGGACAATACATCATTGATTTAAATACTCATAAATGAATGAATATTACACAATGAGTAAAATAATGGTCATTACATACACCACTCAAAGGAAATTTTGGCAAATGTAGCATAAATCTCACGGGAATAAAAGAGAGATGAAAATTCACTTACGAAAACTCGGTAGCCTAACAGCGCCACTTAAAACATCCAAAAATGGATTGATAAGATCAAATAGGGTATCTCATCACATTACAACAAAATTTACAGAAAGAGGAATATTAATAACATCCCCCATCATAACAAATAGGATCTTAAAAGAAGTGACTTAAAGGGGAGTACTTAAAGAGAAAGAGAGAGGTTAGATCTCTTACGAAAATTTGGCAGCCTAACGGCGCCACTCGAAACTTCCAAAATGGATTGATTAGAGAGAACAGGGTCTCTCATCATATGAACATAAAAATTACAGTAAGAGTAATATAAAAACAAATCCCAATAACAAGAAATATGAGCTTAGAAGGAATGACATAAAAGAGTGTACTTAAAAAGAGAGGAGTAGGATCCCTTACCTCAAGCCCAACTTGTCTTGTTCGTTTCTTTATATTCCTGAATAATAAACATTGGTCAATTAATAATTTCCTAAGTACCTCCTTTATAGATTATTATTCAGTTCATATTACATATTATTATGTTATAATAATTGTTTAATATTGTTAGTCATTATCAGACGTTTTTGTCGATGTTTGGTACATGAGTCAAAAATGAACTTGTTTGAAAAAATGATTGCCTATGTAGTTATAAGTAAATAGTTTCCAGAATAGTATTAATGATTAAAGTATCATATATATCCAGTATATATTCATTTTATACTATTCCATATCATTTGGAGATAAAAAACGAAAAGCACCATTCATGGAGACGGTAGGCCGTACGTACGCATGAACGCTACTTTCATTTTTTTGTCATATTAATGGAATTAAAAAAAATTAGAGAGATATATATATGTTATAATTACAGAATGATATCCATAATTTAGATGTAATATATTAGATATATATCCATTATATATATGTAATTATAATATTACATAACATTTTGAGATAAGAAATGAAATGTACCGTTCATGGAGACGGTAAGCCGTACGTACGCATGAACACTACTTCCATTTCTATTTCATATTTAAAGGAATAAAAACATAATGATAAATAATAGTATTTTAATTCCAGTATGGTATCATATATAATATCATTAAATATATCTTTACACGTACCACATATGGTATTAACGAATCAAATCACTTTGAGGGGGCGGTAGTCCGAACTTCCTTAAATGAAGATATCACGTTCACACATAATGGTAACCATAAAGGTATTCCATTAATGAAAAATACATAAGCATAAGGGAAACATAAACATATTATATATCATATATTAATATAGTGTCATATTAATGGCCACCTTTGAAGGTGTTAAAATAATTTTGAACAATCATCGTTTCGGGAGGCCGAAATTCACCATCCACGAAAACAGTATGTTCTTTAAACATTAGATGTAGGAGTGTAAAATTGTAGCTCGAATCCTTATTATAAAAACATCCTAGTATATTTATGATACTGTATTTGTTACAAATGAAATGAATACAAATAGTTTAGGGTGTTGTTGAAGCCAAATAAAACAAAAGTACTCAAATGAAGACATTTCCTTAAAATCGGGTAACTCCCTTTGGTTTGAGCTCAAAGGCATCCTTGGGAAGACTTATGCCCAATGTGAGGCTTCAAGGAGTAATATAGGTAAGTGTAGAGACACAATGGGTAGAGTTTGGACGATAAAAAGGCTTTGGGAGTGTGGGTAAGTAGGTAGGGGTGGGGGCCTTTTATAAGAGGAGAGGAGGGGCACTCTTGTAATGTTACAAAATGTTACTTTATTTTCAAATGAATTTCGGATTTTAAAGGCCCCACATTGGTTTATTTCTAGGATAATGTGATAAGGGTTCGAAGTACACTCATACAATATGTTTTGGACATGTTTAGGTCATAGATATTACACTATCTTTCCATTTTAATTAAATCATTAAATAATGAAGTCATCGCTGCATCATCATGAATTCATACATAATTTAATTTATTTAATGTCTAAAAATTATAAAAAAAATATTATGATGTAGGATATCTTTTTATATTTCCAATTAATATTTATAGTCAAAAATCTGACTTCTATAACACCTTGTAAAATAGTTTTTGTAAAACATCTCATGTTTGTGTCATTTTTACTTTAACATTAAATAAAAAGATATTTATGTCATTTTCCAACCAAAGTGTCTCCATGGGGTCCCCAAGATTACCCATGGGTTTTATTGGTCGGCCATGACACATCCAATGTGGGTAGGACATGTGTCTAAGTCATTTTATTTTTTTGAAACATTATTCTTACCATAAACTACACTAATTACCTCTAATTGCGATTAAAACTTAATAAGTTACTATTCACCAAAAAATTATTTTTATCCCATTGAACCACATTTTACTTCTTAATGACAACCATGTATGTCGGATTTTTTAAATTCAAAACACAAAGATGGAAAATTTTCATTTAAACGGAAAAATTAGTTTTTATAAGTACCACTTAGTGGTTTCACTATTCATCAAAAATTGATGTTTTTCAGAAAAATCCCAAAAATTCACCCTAAGATATATTTGATATTCCGAATTCAAAAATGAAGTCTATTTTACAAAATTCAAAACATATAAGTTGAATTAATTAATTTAATAATTAATTTCCACTGCCAGAGCAAATAGCGTGTTTTTATGAAACAATAAGTATCAAAAGATTGACACTAGTTTAAGTCTGATTTCAAAGTGAAATTAATTCCAACGACCACTATTGGATTTAATGGTAAAAATATATTCTAATTTCACTTTAAAAAAAATTCAAAAGGTATTCTAATCATATAAATAAATTAGATTAAAAAGAGGTTTTAAATTAAAATACAACATTTTACACTATTCATTTAAAAAATAAACTTTATCGGAAAGATATAAAAAATTTACACAAAGTAAATTTTGATGTCCCGATTCTTAAGAAGAGTTTTATTTGATCCAAAAGGATGTATAAGAGTAAAAAAAACTATATTTTATGACGGTTCTCCATCAAAAGGCGATAAGTGAACCGTTAGTGAAAACTGGGGCATATACGCCTAAATCGAATTATTTCCATATTTTATGCCTTTATCTTTTATTGGATAAATGTAAAAACATTAAAAAACATATATAATCATATTTTATTTATTTATATCCATTCACGCCAATACAACGGCTACATGTTAACTATCAATTAAAATAATATTATTTTATTATTAGAGTGCAACGTAAGATTCCCAGGAAAATCGTTTTTGCGTGTTGGGTACGCCATCGAGCATAGCGTCCCCTTTAAAGTCATATTAATATTTTATTCACAAATATGGATAAATATGAAAATGTCATATTATTTAATTACCTGGGTGTTACATCCTTCCCCCCTTTTGGGAATTGTGTCCTTGCAATTTTAAAATTGCGCTTGGAAACATCCTCGAAAGTCCCACATCGGAACAAGAGTCAGAAAAACAATCACTTTAAAATAAAGAATGATAAGTACAGAGGACACCCGAGTTAACCCATACTAGGAATCCATGTAAGAAAAAATGGACATGGAGGAGAAAACATAGGGTCATGTTCTAATGGAGAGTGATAGAAAACATGTTTAGGAGAAAGTTAACAATAAGAAAATCACAAACTTGTGATGGGTTAAACGGTGTTGGGTTCCCCATTAGGTAAAGTTAATAGACAACATTTTTGTTTTAATTTACTTTTTATTGTGGAATTTATTCATAAGGAAACATAATCACTTATCATGTTGACTTTCAACTTTTACAAGATTCCTTAATCAAACTCATATTTTTTCCAAAAGACGAGTATTTAGGGAGACTTTTTCGCATTAAGAGTACTATTATCAACTTCCAGAGAATCACCTAATCCACCAAAGAAAACAATATACATCCCAGGTCTTTAGGCTTTAACCAAAACCAAAAACAGAAAGGTTAGTACAAGGTCAGATAATCCAAAAAAGGATAACCGTTTATAAAAAGAAAATCTATTCTTAATCTCAAAATTTGTCCATCAAAACGCAAAGTTCAACGAGGACCATTCGATAACCAATTTGTCCATAAAATTATTCAATGTAAACCAATATAAGATTGAAACCAAAATATTTTAAGGATTTAGTCACATAGTCTTCCAAGTTAAATCGTAACATTTATCTCCAAACAACATCAGTTTCTCCTAAACTCTCGTATTGAATAGTAATTAACCTAATCACATATCCTCTATGATAGGTTAATCATTTTCATAAATAACCCAAAATCAACTTACTCTTAATTCAAAAAATCATCTAACTAAAAGAAATATGTCAAACTAACCAGTGACTTCACGTAGTACAATGGTAGGCGATAAATACCAGTTGCACTTTGGTTGTGGGTTCGATTCCCACAGCTTTGTCTGACGTGACGGGTTGTCACACGGTCTGCGTGTTGTCCTTTTTCCAAAGCTATATAATTCTCAAATTATTCCCAAAAATAGATAAAATCATCAAAAATGATCATAACATATTTTAACCTCACGTTTATCTCATGCTTTCATTTTCCAGCATATCATATAATAACCCAATATTTACCTCAAAAGTATGGATCATCTAAACTCTAATTGTTACCTTTATAATTATTACCTGATCTTCCACATCGATTGGTCATCTCGTACATGATGCATTAGAGAACATACCAAGGTTCAAGTGGTTGATAATGACTCCTTGATAGTTGGTTTAGAACAACCACGAGTTTCTTCATTGAATACCCCATTTCATCCAGTCTCTTATTCAGAGAACCACCACAGTTTCCTTCAAACCAATTATCACTTTGGTGCCTGCTAGATCCAGGAATTTACTATAACCAAAAAGGTTAGTGTGAGTATATCAAAAAAACCATCATGTACTAATGAGGAAGATAAACACTAGATATACTTACTCATTCACATTATCTAAAACTAGGACTCTTTCTGAAATCCTAACCATTATGATAATGTCACTTATGCTTAAAGAATACCCTAAACTCTAAAGTTATCTAAACTGACATTTGATACCAACTATAAGGCCCCAGCCTTAAACAATAATTAATCTTGAGTTATTACAAGATAACACATTGAGGATATTTTCAGGTTTAGAGTTTTAGAGAATTAGATCATGAAACTTGCATTACATTCCACATTTAAGCAAAGTGGTTACATAAAAGACAGTATTCATTCTTCCCATCAACGGAAACATATTTAAAATAAAACACGGATTCTTTCTTGACACATCCTTGACACTATCATCACATCATGTACCATTCCCTTGACCTGTGAAAAACATTTCAAAAACTTGGGATGAGCATAAAAAGCTTAGAAAGGGTTATAAAAATATGGAAAGGAAACATGAGTTCATATATACATAAGAATGAAATCATAATTTACCCATAAAACATAGGCAATTTAACATACCTCATCAAACCATGAATAAATCATAGAAAACATAAGACATAAAGGTAACTTGAGGCATTCATAACATTCATACGTAGGGAGTAACCCTCTTGGTTACATTTGGAATACCCATCACAGTATATTCCCTAAATCTCTTCGGAGAAACTTTAACCTTTCACTCCTTCGCATTACCCAATGCATTGGAGATCTATATCAGGCTCACCCACCCTTAGATTATCACGGAACCACCCGTTTACATAACAATGGCAAAGAACCTCAACATAATCGTATCACATAAAACATGCATAAAGGAAAGATAACATTTCCACCTTTCAATCACAAGATATCAATACAACACATTGATATAAAAACATTATGAAAACTATTTTCAATACCAAAATAAAAGAAAAGTAAAACATGGTATTTAATTTTCTTTTAAAAAGAAGGTATGGCTTGTAGAGGAAGCCGAAACTCAAATAATTGTCACTACGGTGGAGAAGTCATTGTCGCCGCATACGTACGACAAAACATTCCCTTTTGTCGTTTAGTAAAAAACTTTGTATACAAAAAAGATTCCTTTCAGATAAATGTAATATTCAATGGGTTTTATACACCGTATAAAAGAAGTTTGTGTATAAAACTAAATATGCCTCAATGAATGGAGATTGAGACGAAGTCCCATAAAAAGATGGTATTCTTCGATTAAGGATAAATCAATTACACAATTATGTGTGACAAACTAATACACCAAATATAAGTTGATATTAAGTATAAAAAATTCAGTGGTTATTCACACATATTCATAGAACGACATATTCAAGGAGTACAAGCTTATCCCAAAGAATCGAAATTGGGTTAAGAAGTTCCCTTGAAATAATTAGACAGCCTAACGACGTCACTTCAAAATTTAGAAAAAGAGTTGATGAGAGATAAAAAGGGTATCTCATCACTTGGACATAAAATTTACATCAATAAGTATATAGAGGAAAATATCCTAAAATAATATTATGTGAATTAAAAGACATAACAAAATAAGTCTTTTAAAAAGAGGAGTGTGAAAGGTTCCCTTACCGACATGGGTATCTTTCGAAACATACGCCCCGTGAAAGAAGGACAATACATCATTGATGTAAATACTCATAAATGAATGATTATTACACAATGAGTAAAATAATGGTCAGTACATACACCACTCAATGGAAATTGTGGCAAATGTTGCATAAATCTCACGGGAATAAAAGTGAGATGAAAAATCACTTACGAAAACTCGACAGCCTAACGGCGCCACATAAAACATCCAAAAATGGATTGATGAAATCAAATAGGGTATCTCATCATATTAAAACAAAATGTACAGAAATAGGAATATAAAATAACATAAACCATCATAAAAAATATGAGCTTAAAAGAAGTGACTTAAAGGAGAGTACTTAAATAGAATGAGAGAGGTAAGATCTCTTATGAAAATTCGGCAACCTAACGACGCCACTCGAAACTTCCAAAATGGATTGATGAGATAGAATAGGGTCTATCATCATATGAACATAAAAATTACAGTAAGAGTAATATAAAAGAACATCCCAATAACAAGAAAGATGATCTTAGATGAAATTACATAAAAGATTGTACTTAAAAAGAAAGAGAGGAGTAGGATCCCTTACCTCAAATCCAACTTGTCTTGTTCGTTTCTTTATATTCCTGAATAATAAACTTTGGACAATTAATAATTGCATATGTACCTCCATTAGAGATTATTATTCAATTAATATCACATATTATAATGTTATAATAATTGTATAATATTGTTAGTTCAAATCAGACGTTTTTGCCGATGTTTGGTACATCAGTCAAAAATGAACTTGTTTGAAAAAAAGATTTCCCATGTAGTTATAAGTTAATAATTTCCAGAATAGTATTAATGATTAAAATATAATATATATCCAGTAAATATTCATTTTATACTATTCCATATAATTTGGAGATAAAAAACGAAAAGCACCGTTCATGGAGACGGTAGGCCTACGTATGCATGAACGCTACTTTCATTTTTTTGTCATATTAATGGAATTAAAAAAATGAGTGAGATATATATATGTTATAATTCCAGAATTATATCAATAATTTAGATGTAATATATTACATATATATCCATTATATATATGTACTTATAATATTACATAACATTTTGAGATAAGAAATGTAATGTACTGTTCATGGAGACGGTAAGCCGTACGTACTCATGAACGCTACTTCCATTTATATTTAATATTTAATGGAATTAAAACATAATGAAATATAATAGTATTTTAATTCCAGTATGGTATCATATATAATATCATTAAATATATCCTTTACACGTACCACATATGGTATTAACGAATCAAATCACTTTGAGGGGGCGGTAGTCCACACTTCCTTAAATGAAGATATCGCGTTTACCCATAATGGTAACCATAAAGGTATGCCATAAATGAAAAATACAGAAGCTTAAGGAAAACATAAACATATTATATATCATATATAAATATATTTTCATCTTAATGGCCACCTTTGAAGGTGTTAAAATAATGTTGAACAATCATCATTTCAGGAGGCTGAAATTCTCCATCCACAGAAACAGTAAGTTCTTTAACAATTAGATGTAGGTGTGTGAATTTGTAGCTCGAATCCTTCTTATAAAAATATCCTAGTATATCGATTATAATGTATTTGTTTCAAAAGAAATGAATAAAAAGAGTTTAGGGGGTTGGAGAAGAAAAATAAAACAAAAGTACTCAAGTGAAGACATTACTTTAAAATCGGGTAACTCCTTTTGGTTTGAGATCAACGGCCTCCTTGGGAAGACTTATGCCCAAAGTGAGGCTTCAATGAGTATGAGAGGAACGTTTAGAGACAAAATGGGCAGATTTTGGCCGAGTCAAAGGCTTTGGGAGTGTGGGTAAGGAGGTAGGGGTGGGGGCCTTTTATAAGAGGAGAGGAGGGGCACTCTTGTAAAGATACAAAATGTTACTTTATTTTCAAAAGAGATTCGAATTTTAAAGGTCCCAAATTGATGTATTTCGAGGATAAGGTGATAAGGGTTCGAAATAAACTCATCTAATAGGTTATGGACATGTCTATGTCTTAGATATTACATTATCCTTCCATTTTATTTAAATCGTTAAATAATGAGGTCATCGATGCATCATCATGATGTCATAAATAAATTAATTTTTATAATGCATAAAAATTATAAAAAAACTGTTATTATGTAGGAAATCGTTTTATCTTTCCAATGAATATTTATAGTCAAAAATATGTCTTGTATAACACCATGTAAAAATTGTTTTTGTAAAACATCTCATGTTTGTGTCATTTTTTCATTAACATTAAATAAAAAGATATTTATGTCATTTTCCAACCAATGTGGCTCCATGCGGTCCCCAAGTTGACCCATGGGTTGTCTTGGTCGTATATGACACATCCAATGAGGGTAGGACATGTGTCTAGGTCATTTTATTTTATTAAAACCCTATTCTTACCATAAACTACACTAATTACCTCTAATCGCGATTAAAACTTAATAAGTTACTATTCACCAAAAAATTATTTTTATCTCATTGAACCACATTTTACTTCTTAATGACAACCATATATGTCAGATATTTGAAATTCAAAACACAATGATGGAAAAATTTTCATTTAAACGGAAAAATTAGTTTTTATAAGTACCACTTAATGGTTTCACTATTCATCAAAAATTGAAGTTTTTCAGAAAAATCCCAAAAATTCACCCTAAGCTATATTTGATATTCCGAATTCCAAAATGAAGTCTATTTTTAAAAATTCAAAACATATAAGTCAAATTAATTAATTTAATAATTAATTTCTGTTGTCAGAGCAAATAGCGTGTTTTTATGAAATAATAAGTATCAAAAGATTGACACTAGTTTAAGTCAGATTTCAATGTGAAATTAATTCCAACGACCACTATTGGCTTTAATGGTAAAAATATATTATAATTTCACTTTAAAAACAATTCAAAATATAATCTAATCTTATAAATATATTAGATTAAAAAGAGGATTTGAATTAAAATACAACATTTTACACTATTCATTAAAAAAATGAACTTTATCGGAAAGATACCAAAAATTTACACAATGTAAATTTTGATGTCCCAATTCTTAAGAAGAGTTTTATTTGGTCAAAAATGATGTATAAGGGTGAAAAATACTATATTTAATGACGGTTCTCCATCAAAAGGTGATAAGTGAACCTTTAGTTAAAACTAGGTCATATACGCCTAAAATCGAATTATTTCTGTATTTTATGCCTTTATCTTTTTTTGGATAAATGTAAAAACATTAAAAAACATATATAATCATATTTTAGTTATTTCTATCCATTCCCGAAAATACAACGGCTACATGTTAACTACCATTTAAAATAATATTATTTTATTATTAGAGTGCAACGTAAGATTTCCAAGAAACTCGTTGTTGCGTGTAGGGTACGCCATCGAGCATAGCGTCCCCTTTAAAGTCATATTTATTTTTTATTCACAAATATGGATAAATATGAAAATGTCATATTTTTATTTACCTGGGGTGTTACAGGGAATGTCTTTTGAATTCTGAAATGTGCTTCTAATGCGGTAAGATATGACATAAGGCTCTTGATTGCTCTGGAAAAGATAAGGTTAATGGAAAGACCAAATTTGATTTACAGTTAGTGAAATGATTCAAGTGCAATGAGATAGGTCATTATGAAAATGAGTATTCGACGAAGAGCTCGTATGATGGGAAACAGTCAGACTACAAGCAAAATGGTGTGGTGAAATCCTTTACATATACGTCAGCTGATGTTGGGCCATCAAATGAAGTGGAACCAGGTACATTGTCTATTTTTTCAGATTATGACAATGTGTTTTTTGATTCGGGATCTACAGATTCATTCATCTCTAAAAAACATTCTAGTAAATTTGGATTTCCATCTTAAGAAATGATTCATGAACTTCTAGTAAAAACTCATTGGGTAAATTTTGAGGAAAAAAGAATTTATAAGAATATTCTTATCCTTATCCATGGAAAGAACCTACATGAAAACCTTATTGTTTTACCTCTAGTAGAGTTTTATGTTATCCTCAGTATAGATTGGTTCTCTGTTTACCATGCTAAGATTGACTGTAGATCTAAATAATTTTCTTTTCAGAAATACATTCAGTTTTTGTACAAGAATGAACACTTTCTGTTTATAACATATCAAGAGGGTTAAAAACATGTAAAATATGGAAATGAATCGTACCTTGAAGATATTGTTGAAAACAAAGGAACTATTTAGATTAATGATGTGCCAATGGTAAATGAGATCCCATATGTTTTTCTTAATGAGTTTCCTAGAATAATAATAGATCGATAAGTTGAATTTACAGTTCACTTAGTTCCAGACGCTAATCAAATTTCAAAAACTTTTTATAGAATGGATCAAATTGAACATTTAGAGTTGAAGGAGAAATTGAAAAATTTATTAGAGAGAGGTTTCATTCAACCTAGAACATCACCAAGTGGAGATCCTGTCTTATTCTTTTAAAAAGAACGATTGTTTAATGAGAATTTTCATTGATTATATAGCCTTGAATAGCATCACTATAAAGAACAAATATCCTTTTCCTCATATCAATGATTTTTTTGATCACCTCCTGGGAGCTCCGAATTTTTCAAAGAATAACTTGAGACCGGGGTACCATTAGTTCAAGGTAATGAAAGCAGATATTTCTAGGACTGAGTTTCATACAAGATATGGCCATTATGAATTTTTATTTATGCCTTTTGGGTTACATAATGCACCTTCTATATTCATAGACTTTATTAATAGAATTATTAATGAGTTCTTGGATATGTTTTTTATTATTTTCATTAACGATATTTTGGGGTTTTCTAAAAGTAAAGAGGATCATGAAAGTTATTTAAGGGTTATTTTTCAAACCATTAATGAAAAGAAATTGTATGGTAAATTCAGAAATTGTGATTTTTGGCTGCAAAATTTTTTTTCCATGGTCACATTGTTTCTGATGATAGAATAACTATTGATCCTGCAAAAACCCAGGTTGTTGAAGAATGGACAAGACCCACAAATACAACTGAAATTCATAGTTTTCTTGGTTTATAAGTCTATTAATGATGGTTTTTTAAATATTTTGAATGGTTTTATATCCTATTGACTAAGCTATCTTGGAAGGGTGTCATGTTTATCTGGAAAAAATAATATGATGATTGTTTTCAAGAATTGAAATGGAGATTGGCGAATTCTCCAGTATTGGAACTAACTTCTAGGAACTGTGAGTTCGTTATCTACAATGATGCTTCATTGAAAGGACTTGGTTGCGTCCAAATGCAAAATGATAAGTTATTTTCTTATGCATCGCATTAGTTGAATACTCATGAGATAAATTACCCAACACATGATTTGAAATTTGCTGATGTTGTTTTCTCTTAAAAAATTTGGGGGCATCATTTTTATGGTGTACAGTGTGAAATAAATACTGATCGCAAAATTTTAACGTATAAATTCACTTAGAAAGAATTGAACATGAGGCAGAGGAGATGGATAGAATTAATCAAGGATTGTAGTTTCATGATTCACTACCACCCAAGAAAATAAAATAATGTAGAAGATACTTTAGTTGAAAAAGTTATTCTTTATTAACCATGTTACATTTAAAACATGATTATTAAGTTAAGGATTAGAATAATTTTGGCTCAGATGTTGTTGGTGTATGAAATTATCATGTTTTGTTTTAGGTATTAGTGAAATAATATCTATCATAAAGAATTATCCAAGAACAGAAGGAAGACAGTGAGTTGCAGAAGAAGGTAGAACTGGTTCAGAAGTGTATGTTACCTGAACTCAACATTGATAATGATTGTGTTTTCAAATTTGGGAAGAGATTGTTTGTGAATTTTGATTCATAGTTGAAGAATGATTTGTTATGTGAAACTCTAAGTTCTCTATGTTGAGTTCATCCATGTAGTACTAAAATGTATAGATATCTTCTATAGTATTACTTTTGGGATGGAATGAAAAGAGATATTTCAAATTTTACACTGAAATGTTTGACTTGTCAATATGTTAAAGCAGAGTGGTTGTTATCAAAAGGGATTATTCTGACTTTACCAGTGCCAAAGTTGAAATGGGAGAATATATCTACGTACTTCGTTGTTGGATTACCAAAGACACCTCGAGGTAATAATGAAATCTGGGTTATTGTTGATCACTTGACTAAATCTTCTAATTTCCTTAATACAAGATATACATTTTCCCTAGATCAAATTTCTCGGTTGTATCTTAAATAGATAGTCTGGTTACATAGATTTCCACTCTCCATTGTATCTGATCATGATACCAAGATCACGTTTAACTTTTGGAATGTCTTTCAGAAGTCGTTGGGTACGAAATTAAATTTTATTACAGCTTTTCATCCTCAATCAGATAGGCAGTCACAATGAACAATTCATACTATAGAGGATATTATAAATGATTTTTTGATGGATTATCAGGGAATTTGGGACCAACATGTTTCATTGGATGAGTTTTCTTATAATAATAGTTTTTATTATAGTATACAGATGAAACCATTTGAGGCATTTTATGGGAAGCGTTGTAGAAATCCCACTTTTTGGGATGAAGTAGGTGAATGTAAGTTAATGGGACTAGAATTGGAAGAAGAGATGGTAGTAAAAGTTCATCTGATATAGAAACACATTAGAAAATCTCAGAGAAGGAAGAAAAGTTATGCGGACAATCGGAAGAATGATCTCTCTTTTTATATTGGTGATCATGTCTTCTGCAAGGTTTCACGATGGAAAAGTGTGATACGATTTGGTAATAAAGGAAAGTTGAGTACAAGGTTCATTGGACCATATGAAATTCATGAGAGAGTTGAATCAGTTTCATACAGAGTGGCTTTACCTATGAATTTATCTCATGTACCCAATGTTTTTCATGTTTCAATGTTAAGTAAGTAAATGCCAGATCCATCTCATGTATTGAGTCCAGAGGTAGTTCAGCTGGAATAGAATCCATATAATAAGGAAAAACCAGTCCAAGTTCATGAACACAGTGAGAAAGTGTTACAAAATAAGTTTATTTATCATGTTATGGTTCTATGGAAAAACCATATTGTTGAAGAGGCTACATGTGAATCTGAAAATGCAATGAGGGATACAACCCCGACTTATTTGATATGTAAATAAATTATGGGGACACAAAGGGGGAAGGATGTAACATCCCACTTAAGTATAAGATAATATATTTTCCTATATATATTTCTATTTATGAAATACATAGTGTTTTAGAGGCTTAAAGTGAGAATAAATCCAATCTTAAGCCTAGAATACTCTAATATTAGAAAATGATTATTTTGCCTCCTTTTGATAGAAAAAAAATTTTATTCTAACAGTTGACAATTTTATAATCTTTATTCGTCAAAATAAACATGTTCTATAGAATTGGGAAATTTAAATTTACTTTGGATAAATTTTTGGTATTTTTTTGACAATGTTCAATTTTAATGAATAGTGAAAAATAAAGAATTTTACATCAAAAATGCTTTTTCATCAAATTTAATTTTATGGTTGGATTATATTTTTAATAGGTTTTAATTTTTAATTAGAATATATTTTTACTATTTGATCCATTGGTTTTCATTAGAATTAATTTTACTTCGAAATTTGACATTAACCATTGTCAATCTTTTGATATATATTGTTTCATAAAAACATGCTATTTGTTTTGACGATAGGGATTATTTTTAAATTAATTACTAAAATTTAAGCATTTTTAATTTATTAAAATGTATTCCATATTTTGAATCAGTTGTTCAATATTATGTAATTAATATTCTTTTTTTTTTTGGACATTATGAATAGTAACGATGGTAATTATCTTTAATTATCGTGATTAATTAGTAATTGGGTAGTTAAGGGTAATAAAATAATATCATAGAAATATTAAATGACCCCAACATGTGTCAAAATACTCTTTTTTTAGTCATTTACGACCATGTGAATTTTTTTACCTAACATTATGGACCGTGGAGTCACATGGGTGTGATAGTGACATTTATGACATTATTTTTAAAAAAAAGGGAAATATAACAGAGGTTTGTATATAATAAGTAAAACAATTTTAATTTTTTTTTAAATAAATACTAACATAGACTATATATAGTCATTTTAATGATAAAAACATTTCCTACATTATGGTAATTTTTATATAATTTTTAGACATTAAATAAATAAATATATTTATGACACACTGATGATGCAGTGATTACCTCATTAATGAACGAATTAAATATAATTAAAATATAATGTAAAATATAAGACTTCCACTTTTATAAAACCCATTTTATGGATGTATTTAGAACCCTTATCATGTTATCCTCAAAATATATCATTGTGGGACCTTTAAAATCGGAAAATCATTTTATAATAAATTAACATTTCAAGTGTTTCCAAAAGTGACCCTCCTCCCTCTTATAAATGGCCCCCACCTCTACCACCTTACCCACACCTCTAAAACCCTTATCTCATCCATAAATTTTTCATATTATCTATAAAAATTCCACTATTATTCATAGAAGCCTCACTTTGTGCCTAATTATTTTCTAGAGAGCATTTGCCTCAAATCAAAAGAAGTTACCCGATTTAAAGGTAACACCTTCTCTCAAAATACATTGATGTATTATCCTTATTCAATCCCCAAAACATTATTATTAATTGATTCCATAACAAAATCAGTATAATAAATATAATATTATGTTTTTATGAGAATTATTTGATTTACACTTACACACACCTCCGTCTAATGGTTAAAGAACATACTGTTTCTGTGGGTGGCGAATTACTGCCTAACGAAATGATGATTGTTCAATCCTCTTTTAACTCATTTTATTGTGGCCATTATTATATAACTGTATTTATTTATGATATATATTTTATTTATTTATTTATATATTCTTCTGATTTTTTTTAAATCACATCGTTATACTTTTCATGTTGTTGAACGATGAAAATTTCATCGGAGGAAGTATAGACTACTGCCCCCACCAGTGATGTGACTCTTTAATAGAAAACATGTAATTTATAAAGAATGTAATTAATGAAATTATGGTACCAATATAATCTATATATTATACTGTAATTATAATATATACGTGTCATTTAGTTTTAATTACTTTAATATTACAATGAAATTAAAGTAGCGTTCATGTGTACGTACAACCTACCATCTCCATGAACAGTACATTCCATTTGTTATCTCCACATGTAATGGAATAGTATAAAATGAATATATAATGTATATATATGATATTTATATCAATAATACCATTCTAGAGATGATATTATTATAACTACATGGTAAATTATTTTCAAACAAGTTTATTTTTGACTCATTTACCGAACATCGACAAAACATATGATATAAACTCACGTAATTAACTAATTATTATAATGTGATAATATGTGATATGAATTGAATAATAAACATTAATATAATTCCTTAAGAAATTATAAATTGACCTAATTATATTATTCAGGAATATAAATAACGAACATGAATAAGTCAAACTTGAGGAAAGGGACTTTGTCTATTTCTCCTTTTGTTGAGGCATTCTTCAATTTATATAAGACCTTATTTTATTAGCTGAATAATAACACTTTTAACATCTAATTTATTTCAAAAGGAATCCTATTACATGATGAATTTTACTACACAAAAAAGGAATGTTTTTGTCTTACGTATCCCATGACAACAACTTATCCACCGTCGTGACCATTATTTTAGTTTCAACATCCTCTAAAAGCCATAATTATTTTAAATGAAAAATAAATACAATGTTTTACTCTTCTTTTATTTTGGTATTGAAAATGGTTCTGATAATGTTTTTGTCACATCAATGTGTTTGTATTGATATCCTGTTGTTGAAATGTGGATATGTTATGTTTCCCTTATTCATGTTTTATGTGATACAATTATGTTTTTGGTCTAGGGAATTGTTTATGAAGTCGGGTGGTTACGTGATAAACTAAGGGCATGTGATCCCGAGATAGCTATCTAATGCATTGGGTAACATGAAGGAGTTAAATTCTAAGGTTTATCTAATGTGATTTAGGGAATATACTGTGATGGGTATTTCAAATGTAACCATGAGGGTTACTCCTTACATAAGAATGTTATAAATGCATCATGTTACCATTATGTATTATGATTTTTATGAGTTATTCAGAAATCTTACGATTTCATGAGGTATGTTAATGTTCTTATGATTTATGTGTAATGTATGATTTCATTGATTCTTATGTATACATGGATTAATATTTTCATTATAAATTTGTATATCCCATACTGAGCTTTTAATGATCATCCCGTGTTTTTGAAAATTGTTTCACATGTCAAGGGAAAAGTACATGATGTGATAATAGGGTTAATGAAGTGTCCATAAAGAAACAATGTTTTATTTAAATATGATTCCTTTGGTGGAAAAAATGAATACTCTATTTGATGTAACCACCTTATTTAAATGTGGAATGTAATGCATGATTTGTGATCTAATTCTGTAAAACTATAAACCTGAAAAGATCCTCAATGTGAATTCTTGAAATAATCCAAGATTAAGTAATGTTTAAGGTTGGGGCCCTACAGATATAATTATACATAGTGATGATATAAAATAAGCATTTTTATGTTATTGAGTTCCCATACTTATCCTTGCAATTTACAAGAAATTTCATTATTATTGTACCCATGATCTATATAAAAGTAAACTATCAATAGTAATCTCAATATTTCTTTTATAATTACATTATAACTTCAAAATTAAAATTTTGAAAATGAAAATTGATATTAGTTTCTCTTACAAATAATGTATATTTCAAATTTTGTTATAACATTAATGTCTATAATTTTTCATGATATTATTCAATAAGACCTAGAGATTTTTCAAAATATCTTTATTAATCTCAAATAACTCAATATAATCCAAAAATAAAATTAATAATAATTTTAGAATATAAAATCCTCTCTAAACCTTTCACCACAATTCCAAACCCATGTTGTTGATTTTGGGAACTCTATATGGATTATCCTACGAATCATAATATCCTAAAAACATCATTTTATCAGAATAATATTTTTAGAATACTCATTTATATGTGTTTATTAATATACAGAAAATATTCTATGAATGATAACATTGGAAATATTTCGAAATCATCAGGTAAGCTTTATTATTCTCCAAAACAATCAACTATATCAGTATCAGTATATATTTTTGTTAGATGGTTCACAATTAAACATTATAGATTTTCAATTATTTCTATGAAATCAATCTCAACAATAATCAGATGTGTAGAATACGTAATACCAATAAAAATATAAATTTATTTCTTAAATCTAAATTTTTATCATATCTGTGTATCTTCATCACTATATCCAATGGATGGAATATTCAATTTTATGTATCTTGATGAATTACATGATTAATATAAAATATTTCATTTTTTTGTTTTCTTATTATCATCCAATATTAGTATAAATTAACATCACATATCATGTGTCTATTGATTATTATAAAACTTTTATTCCTCAAATAAACAAAATAAATTATAAAACAGCATTACCCCATTTTTAATTGGTTTAAATTTACATTTCAATTAAAAATTCAGCATTATTATCAAATAAATTAAATATAAATTAAATATAAATAGTTTAATAGATATTATCACTCATCCAGTGCTTAAAAAATGAGTTGAAGTACAATCTTACTACATTTTTCCTCCCACCTATTAAAAGATAAAACATTATTAAAATGATAGAATAGTTACATAACAATTTACTCAAAAGTGATACTGAAATTTTTTTTTATCTTCATATAATACCAAGCTTAGTGTAGAAAATTTGTATGATCCATATAAAATTACTCCGTTTATAAAATCTCAAATATCACATTCATTAATATGGATTATGAATAATTTAAATTTCATATAAGACATAATAATTCAAAATTTTTTTTAAAATTTTGTATTATTTGTGTGTTTTCCCCGGAATGCACTACTAAAATTTAACATACACAACCCACACATAATTACTTTTGAATCAACTCACAGATTGGATGGGGAATATGGTTTTCATACCTCAACCCTATAAATGTACACGTGATCTCCATATATCTTGATTTTTTAATACTTTTTTATCATTATCGACTTCTCCCCATGGTATAATATCCCATTTCACTTCATCATGAATCATATTATTCAAATTGAAAACCAATAATATCCTTTAGATATAATGGTAAATGGTTCACAAAAATATCATGAACATCATGATGGAAGGCACAACATATTACATCAAAATTACAGAACTTATCAAGTTGTCCTATAAATATATCACCCCAAATTCATAATAAGATGAATAATCATTATAAAAAATATGTAAATAAGTTGTATTTTTCATTTATATATATTTATAGTAATATTGTTGAGAAATTATTTCAAACTATATATACTTTTTAAAAATTATATAACAATTTGATAAGCATGCATTCATCCTCTTATGGTTATTAAATAGCTTTATCCATTCATGGAAATTCTGTTGTTAATTTTTATAATATGATTTATATTTTGAGGATATTGTATTCATCACTATAGATACTATGTCACATTCATTATTTTATGCATAATAAATTTTATAAATATCACGTAATAATGGATATTTGACCAATAATTTCATTGAAACAGTCCCGAATTCATTATTTATTTGTATTTTAATTTTCAACATAAAAATATTTGAAAATGGATTTGATGGTATTTTTCTATAATAATATCATTCAGTATGAGTGCCTATTTTATTCGCGTAATAAAAGTGTGTATCAATTTTTAATGTTAATCATTATTCATCAACAACAAACTTCTTAAAATTATTTAAGAACATATAAAAATATTTTTTTAATGTCTGTAATAAAACTAATAATTGTTTTTTATAAATTAAGGAAAAAATATTATAATTATATAAATTATTTAAGCATTTTTATTCTGATAATGTAAAAATTTATCTATGAGGTGGCCTTCTCTACCACAATAGATGATTATAAAATTTATATAGAGCAATTATAACCATTGTTTTTCTATGAAATTATTCAATAAAATTAACCCCTATATACCTCATTAATAAATAACCTTTACCTTTTTTTATTTTTTGATTCATGATTTTGTGGTTTTCCATTATTATGAATCATGGATAACTTTATAAACATTCATTTAATCTTATCTTAATTAAATTTATTATGATGTTTTATATTGAATTTTATCTAGATTTCCAAACATTAAAACATGTTCATAATTAATTCATGTTGAGTATAAATTTCACATCCACAACAGATTTCAGTATTCTGTCATATTAATTTCTTATCTTCTTTCCAAATATAATTTTTTTTTATGAAAATTATTTTCTAGGTAATTTATTTATCCATAATTGTTTTATAATTTAAAATCTCATATAAAATTGGTTTCATTGTGAGTTTATTTTTTATGTGTATCTTTTCAACATATAACATTATTAGATTAATTTAACTACAAAATTTGATTGTAATAATTCATCAATAATGGTTATTTAAATTTTATTGTGAATTGTTGACTTTTCAATGGATTACAATCTTTTTATGTGGTTATTTTATATTTCAATGTTATGTGTAAGAAAAAAATTCAATTACATTAGATTATTACTCAATATATGTATTTTCATTCCATAATTCATTGATTTTTTAAGGAGAAAAATTATTAAATTCAATTTTAATATATACTATGTAAACCTTCAATTTTTAATGAAGAATATTATGTGATTAATTATTTATAAACACATCATTTCATGAGATACATTATTTAAGAAGAAATTTATTATTATATATAAAATCAAAAACCATAACTACCTTCTATTGGTGATTTTACCTATATATCATTGGATATTTTACTCAAATGATTTTTTTATTTATTCTTTGGGTTATTTAATATCATATTTGAAACCAAAATATCGGTATTGATAGGGATGGGAGATATATTTTATATCAGAATTAATTTTGATTATTTTTATATCAATAATTCAAATATTATTGATACAATCAACTTGTAATGTATCTATATCAAATTTTTGGGAGCCTATATTATGTTTTATAAAACATTAAATATTATTTTAAGTTCATGCTCTATAATTTAGAGGGTTAAAAAAAGTGAAGTAGTTTTATAATATGTGTTTACAATTTATATTTTATATATAAATATCAAAACATATAACAATGTTATGTGGAGTGAATCTCATTATGTTTTCATAAAACACAATAATAAATTTTATGTAGTAGATAAAAAAGGTTTTGTGAACTCACATATTTTCATTGTTTAATCCTATTGTTGGAATTTATATCATTTTATGTTTAGGTCCAATCATAGATAAAATTGTTTTCATTAATACATTATTGTTTTTTGAAAAAGTTATATGATATCATCAGTAACTATACACATACATTGGATTGGAAGGTATCATCTTTATCTAATGGAAATGTATTATCCTATACCAAATTCTTTGTTATGATCATTACTGTCATCTAAAAAACTATACAGTATCTTGGATGGGATACATTACAGTATAATCAATCCTTTGTTTCATCAATGTTCTGTCTTCCACAAACAAATATATATATGATCCATATCTTACCTATTGATTTCAATACGTCAACTAGTGATATAATCGTCATTATTGAAAATTATTCAACAATGAATATACTAAATTATAAAATTAATACGAAATAATGAATTTTTATTTTAGATGTCCTAGAATGAGACCATATACATGATTAAGAGACCTATTTTTTCAATTTTATATATGCTCATTAAAAACATCATAAAATTGGTAAAATAGTAGTTGTATTGAGATCTCTCAAAAAATATCTTATTCTAACATCTTCTTCATATTTTTTTTTCAATAGTCATCAAAAATAATTGGTATTCTATAAAAATAACTCATCTTCATCATTAATGTTCATATCATTTTTATAAATAAGATAAAATTTCAATGATTATATTCTTATATATTTTATATATACATCTTGATAAAATATAATATTTATTAAAATGTGGAATAAAATTTCTCCCCTACTATCAACTATGATATATATTAATAATCCCCAACATAAAATTCAAATTATGTGGAGAATAAACAGAAAATCTAATAATAGTTTTCATATTCTATAATATAGTTTTCCATAAATATCTAATATCTCATTTAAAAGAAGTTGAAATTATTCTTCCTAGATTTTTTTATTTATTTTACAACTTAAGTCTATAAAATCAATTTTTTCATTAGTTTATATATTCATAATCACATGTATAGTCCCCAAAAATATATACATGATAGTTGCAGAAAAAGAATTATTAATTATTAATTACATTAATTATTCATGAATTAATTCATATGACGTTAAAGAATCATTATATTAAAACATGAATATTAGAACAATATGTTCTAAAATAAATACTTAGAAATATAGTATTTTTCTATATATTGATCCTTACATGTCAGACTGTGAAAATTAGTCAATATTTTTTTTTTACTTTAATAACCCATACATTTGATTTTTGATCATAAAGTTAACCTTACTTATTAAGAAGATAGGCTCACCTCTATGTATTCATTTGGTATTGGGATCTATTTTTATGTATCCCAATGTAACTCAATATTTTCTAATATTTTCAATGGTTCCTTTGAATACCAATGGATATTTTATTTTTGGACTATGAGGTTACATTTAAATGATGAAGCATACCTTTACATATATTAGTTTTTCTGAGGTACATTTCCAAACCTCATGGCCTCTGAGAAACATTTCACACCCACTTTGTTAAATTTTATATATTTGGGAGACTAACATACCATATAACATTATAGATTTGGAGTTTTATAATTTCTAGAATAAAAGATATGGGAAACTATTAAATATTTTCTTTTTTTATTATGAAAACCACTATATTATACCTCCCTGAAAAGAAAACACTTGTATAATTTGTGTGGTATTTTATATAAGAGTGACTATTATATATAATCATATGTAACATGACATATAAAATTGAATTCCATAATTTATTTAGCATCCATTTGTATACATGGGGTTCAAAATTACATATCTAGTGTAAATTTAAGGAAATATAATTTATGCTTTAGAAAATATGGATGAAACTTATCCCTGTAAATGAGAATCTAGGAGACTCTTATATTTGGAGGCATATTCCAATTTCGATAAAACAATAGATCATTATAATTTTTCAAAGATGACTTCTACATTTCACTCTTTTTCATTAATCCATATTTGTGAATATCCTATCACTCTTTTAAAATTATGAAAATGTTTAATGAATTTTTTGATATTTAAAAACCTCTAAAAATATATTAGATAAATTCCCAAATAATCTTTCATGTAATGAAAAATTAAAATGGTTAATTTAAATAATAAAAAATACATCTATACTTATCCACACAAAACTCAATGTTTCAAATTAACATCTAATTGTGTTTGTCATAATAAATTAAAACATTCATTATGTATTATTTATGATTTTTTTTGTAACATGTATCACCTTCAATATTTTTATAAATCATAGTTAACTCCGTCAATATCATTCAACATCATTTAGTAGGTAGTTTTTTTACAATCAAATAATTATTTTGATTTACATCATATAAATCCATTTGAAGAATCATTGTATTTTTGGGTTTCTTATTAATATGTTGTATGAGGATATTTTTAGTGTATCATATTTTCAAAATTATACATGGATCATCCTAAATATATTGAAATTAAAAATCAATAAATGTGGTATATAATAACCCAAATATATATCTATCAAATCTCATTAAAATTGATATTTATCCTAAACCAACATTAAAATTTATTGAATACACATACCATTTTAATATTAACAAAAATATCAGAATAAAAACTCATTAAATTATATTACATCTAAATAATATGATTATAAATTTAGTTCATTCACTATATGATTATTTTACATTAATTATATTTCATTTTAAATATCATTTTTTATCATACTTAATTATTAATAAACGGTATTAAAATTCGTTTTCATAATTTTAAAATATTTTTTATACCTGATTAATTACATTATTTTAATAAAAATAATGAAAATTATTTTGATTAATATATTCATTATTTTTTACTCTTCATTAAATCTATTATTATAATTTTTAATTTTCTAAAAAATAATTCATGTATAAATTTTTAAATTTTGATTAATTTTAAAATTTAATTTGTTAAAGCTATTATTATATTAATAAACATCATTTAATGTGATTATTTTTTTTAAATTTAAATAATTACTAAAAATAAAAAAAATCCATTCTTATAAAATTTATAATTTATTGACTTATTAGAAATAATTATTTCTTATTTAGGTCAATAATTTATAATATTATATAAATTTACATTTTCTTTCAAGTTATTTCATTGAATTATATGTTTTTTATAGATAAATACTATAAGTAAACGATCCTCTTATTTTTTATAAGTTTATATATATATATATTGTATTGTAAAAATATGATCTATATGAATTATAGGATTCAAAACTATATTCATTATTTACATATAAATGATCCAGATAAAAAATAAGATAAATTTTCATACTCTTCCCCAATATTACATAACACATCATTCATTAGATTATGTTTGTTATCCTATATTTTTTACCATTCAATTAAAAATATTAACATATTGTCATTATCTAATTTACTTTTTTTATATATTTTGGATATATTATATATCATTATCTTATTTGATAAACAAAATTCAGAGAGATACATATTTTTTATTACACAATAATTTTATTTCACAGAGATAATCATTTCATAAATTTTTAGGTTTTATGAATTCTTTCATATTCATATAGAATAAAGATATATGTACATATAATATTCTAAAGGGTGTGATAAAAATTATATAACCCCATAATTAATTTGGTAATGATTTATATATATTTAAATATATATTTTATGCATGGAATTGATATAGATGTCTTGGTTTGAAAAATATATATTAAAATGGTGTTGAAATACTTATAAACCATGTTATGAATGAACTTTAAATGTTTTTCTTTAACAATATCATTTATATGTTATTTCAAATGGTCATCACCATATGATAACTTTTTTCCATTCTATTTAATATTCCATAATCCAATTTTATGTCTCCATTGTTTATGATTATCATATCATTGTTTTAGGAATACATGTGCTTTAAATATATTCTTATTATATATTCTATAAAGTGATAAATTATCAATTTATCATGACACGTTATCACTTATTATCATTTCATGAACAATTTTAATTAAAATTTATTTTTCTACGATGATCGAATCTCATAATTTTTTAGAGTCTATTAATAATTTCTCAGTATCTTATATTTAATTTTTTACCCTTTAATGAGCATTCAAATGAGGTTTTTTTATGATATAAGATTTTCATATATATTTAAGTGGGGAATATATCTTTTTTATCAGCGGTATTTAGTGTTTGATAACAATAAATTATTTTCAATAATAATAATGTAGACCCCATGGTTTTACAAATAAATATGTTGAAATGCATAAAACAATGAGTCTCAATATAATGGATCATTTTTTTGTATATAACTATAAGCAATCTATGAAACATTATTTTTTTATCTTTTATTATTTTAATGTTGAAAAAAGACATATATGTTTGTGATTAGCATATTATTTTGAGTTAGATAGAACCAACTTGTTTTTTAGTGAATAGTAAAATTCTCTTATAAATATAAATATAAATAGTTATATGAATCTTATTAGTATATATCATATTGTTATTTTATTTTATTAATAATATACATTAATGAGATCTTGATTAATTTTTAAATGATATATAAAATCATTTATACTTAAAAAATTGCCATTTTTTGAATAAAATATGATCTTATTTAAATTTTTTTTCTATTTAGAAATATATTTTCATAAACCAGAGTTCATTTATTTAATTCTACATGTCCAAAATTATTATGGAAATTTATTGGTATTTTTTCAAAATTAGTGATTTTTTAGGAATTTTAAAATAAGGTAATATACCGTATATAAAAATTATAATTTAACTACACTTTTCGTAACATTACAGCTATTATAAGACACCCTAGTTTAAACTAACATTCTCTCATTACTTTTTAGGGTTACGTGAATCATGAATATTCATAGTGATATGAAAAAATATTATTCTTGTTATTAAAATAATGGAAACCCCCTCTAGTCCTGCACTATAAATACCACACTCACCAACCTATTCATCTCACACATATCCTGAAATGAGAATTTCCTATATTTTTCCAAATCCACTTCCCTAGGCCCTTCAAAACGTCCAAGACCTTCTGGTATCACCATAATCACAAAACCTAAAAAATTTAATGAAAATTTCATGGGAAAGTGATCAAGATATAAAAATCCTCTTTCAATTTTTTATGTTTTCTTTTCAATTAATTTTCTTTTGATACCATCACTTCCCCGACTATTATCCAAGATAAATTAAAGATCTAAACTCATATATATTATTTGTTTAATTATGTTTATGGAAAAAAATTCATTATCATTCTTCCTCACCCTTACTATTATTCAGGAAAAAAACACCATATTTGATGTGCTGATTTACCAGTATCATCGATGATGTGTTTTCAATTTCCATTATGTCCTTCAAAAAAGTATATAATTCCATTTAAATGGTTGAAACATTTTTTAATGTGTATTATATATCCTCTATCATGTTCTTGAATTAAAATATATTCATAATATTAATTGTATCTGATGAAACGAGTTTGTGATAATCGAAGAACCGCCAAAATGATCTAAAAGAGTATCACTAATGATTTATCTAATTTTTAATCCTCATAAAATATATATAGAATTATTTAATAAAGAATTTAATATTTTGGAAAAATATTAATACAATTTCATTCAACAATTGAAATTTCTCTTCCGTTATATATGAAAATCATTTACGAAAGAACCATGGAAATCAAGTGAAGCACACCCATTAAACAATGGAAACAAAAAATGTTATTAATAAATGGGATGATTTATGTTATAAATTGAACATTTAATGTGTTATAAAAATGAATATGTATATGTAAAATATTGATAACACTCTATTAAGCATTATTGTGGAGGTTTAAACATAAATCAAGTAAGACAATCCTGAGGTAAAGAAATTATTAAAACAATATCCATTTTTTGGGTAGACCTTATACTCAGTTAATTAAATCCTATAGAGATTATTTTTTTAATGAATTTTTGTTATATTATGTTTTATTTTGTGTTTTTACTATTTATACACTTATTTTTTCAATTATATTAGTTTTCAATTCAATTATAGGATATTTGTAAGGGATAATTCGTTAAATATCTTTATTTAAAAATATTTTTTTAACATAATTCAAAAGCATGATTTTTTAAAAAAATTTCATATATTATTATTATGTTTTGGATCTTGTGCATTTTTTATGATGATTTTTTGGAACTATATCTCGATTCAAATTCCTTTGTTATGTGTATGTTGGTGGTCGATCATATGGTTACTCCAATTGTAACTATGATTGTTACACCATAATGTATCCATGAGGGATACATTATAAGGTTGATGTGGGGGTCACGAATAAAAAGGTTTCCATGAGAAATATATAATTATGTATGTAATGAACAACGATAACCTTATTTCATATTTATGTTTTCTATTATTTGAGGAAATTATATGTTTCACAAAGTATGTATATGATTTTTTATGGGTGAGAATTTTGTCTTTGTGAAAATGATTTCATATGTTTATAAGTATTCATGGAGTAATGAATTTTTCATTCTTTTTAAATACCTTACTTATATTTTTATTCCCATCCCATGTTTTTAAATTCTTTTCAATTCTTATATGGATGTTTAAGAGACCGAATGAAATCAACATAAATATTATGAATATTTTTCAAAGAAATCATGTTATTGTTTGTGTTTAAAAATTTATGTTTTTGAAGAAATGGATATTTATTTAATGGTTCCCACATTATATAATTTTTGGTTAATATGTATGAGTTATGTCCTATGATTCTAAAACTATAAGAATAAAATCTATTTGTGAATGTAATGAAGTGATTTTTATTTGAAATAACTAGAATATGTAACTTTTTTGGCTCGGGTCGTATACATGATATCAAAACATGATTTATATTACATTAGGAGATAGTATCATGTCAAATGAATACAATAAATGATTGTTACCTTAGTTTTATGATGATATTGAATAGAATTTATTGATTTCCATGTTGCTTAAAATAATATATATCTGTTTTGAATGGTTTATTGATGAAAAAATAGGGAACCTCATGTTGTAATGAACTTAGAGGATGATATATTTTTGAATCCACACTCAAGAATTGTGGAAATTGTAACTGATATGCTTTTGATAATAATGGATCAGATGAAATCAGTAATAAACGATTGTGGAATACATGTTATAGAACATCCAGAGATGCCACAAATGAATATGATGTTAATGAAACATTTTATGAGGGAATAGCTTTCATTATTCAGTGGATCTTTTGACATAGTAATGGCTGAAGGATTGATTAATATCCTTGAAATGTTATTCTATGTTATGGGCGGTTAAAACAATAACAATGTAAGTCTTTCCATTTATTGTTTTGATGGTGAATCAGATCAGTAGTGCTAAATTGTCAAGAATTTTATGCATAATACAAAAATTGATTCCTTAGAGTGGGATGAATTATGAAGTAATTTCAATGAGAAATATTTCCCAAAGAAGGATTGATATAGGGTGGAGAATAAATTACTTAAATTAAAGAAGATTTAAGAAGTTTCATATGCTGAGTCAGATGAAAACTTTTCCCAACTCAAAATGTATGATCTATATATAATTATGGCCCTTGCTAGATATATTATCTATTTTTACTTTGCATTAAATTCAAGATATCAAAGGTCATTCCACTCCTAATAATTAAAACATTATTTGAAACTATTATGATTTGTTTATAGGGAATAAATGGTGTTTTTCAGTGATCATGTTTACATTGTAAACAAAGTGAATAAGAGCTTCATATGGAATATTATGGGTAAGAATCAATTTAAAAAATGTGATGGTAAGAATGTTCAGTTTCCAGTTTGTAAATTTTCTGATAAAAATAACCCTTGGGAATGCATTACATAACTGATAAGTATTTTTAATTTGGAAATATTCGACCAATGTTCCAAGAATATAATGAAAATGGTCTTAAGACTAATCATAATAATCAAATTGTAAAGTGTTTTAAATTTGTTGAGATGGGTCATTATGAAAATGCCTACTCAAATAGATATATGAGTGATTGTAAGAAGATAAACTATAGGCATAAAGGTGTAGACAGATCCTTTAACACTAGTTTAGTAGATGTCATGCCATAAAATGAAGTGTTATCAGGTACTTATTTGTTTTTACACATATTTTTTGAATGTCTGGTTTGATATGGGGTCTACACATTCCATTATTTTTTATTAATTTTCATGTTAATTGGAAATTTCACCACAAAAAATGAGACTAGAACATATTGTTAAAGATCCAGGGAAAATATTATAATGAAAATGAATTATACGTATCCTTCATTTATTGTCTGTGTAAATACGTTACGTTCTATCTTTATAGTGATTCATGTAGTAGAGTGTTATTTTATTGTATATATGTATTATATTTTTATTTAAAATGATAAGATTTATTTTTGATATAATGTAATTTTTTTCCAAATAGTTTCTGTTTGTATAAAATATTGAACCCGTGAAATTGATAACATATCAAGAAGCTGAGAAAGTGTTGAAATATTTAAATGAATTTTATATTTATCATGTATTTGAAAATAATAAAACAATTTAGATTATTTATTTTCCAGTGGTAAATGAATATCATGATGTGTTTTTGGATGAGTTACCTAGTTTTATATCTAATTTGGATATTGAATTTACTATTTACATATTTCTTGATGCCAAACCAATTTAAATACCGCATTATATAATTAATCTAATGGATAGATTTGAATTTAAATATCAATTGGATGAGATTTTTATAAAGTCTTCATTTTTTCTAGTAGGTCACTATGTGGAGCTCCAGATTTTTTTATTATAAATAATGATGGTTCAACGAGACTATACATTGATTTTAGTGCCATGAATAAAATAATTGTTAAAAACATTTATCATATGCCTCATATTTATGAATAGTTTGATCTTCTCTTTGTATAATATTATTTTTCAAATGATGACCTGAGGTCAGGGTAACATATGTTGAAATTAAAGGAAGTATACATTCCTAAGACAATGTTGAGTGCTATATATGGTCGTTATAAAATCCTTTTCATATCGTTTCAGTTAAATAATAAACCTATATTATTAATGGATCTTAAAAAAAATTATTTCCGGAGTTCTTGGATAAGTTTGGGGTTGTGTTTATTAATGACATCATTTAATATTCTGAAATTAAGGAGGAGCATGAAAAACATCTAAGTGTTGTTTTGCCAACCATTAATGAAAATAAATTGTATGGAAAATTTAGAAAGTATTAAATTTGGATGCTACATATTTCATTTCATTTTAATATTGAAAATAAATATGGAATAGTCGTTAATCCTAGCAAAACAAAAGTGGTCTATAAATATACAAGACTAATAAGTTTTAAAAATATTTCATAGTTTTCTTGGATTAGTAGGTTATTGCCAATATTTTGTTAAAAACTATTCATGATTATCTAGCATGCTAACAAAGTTATCATGAAAATTGGTTTTTTTCATATAAGAATGTGATGTTTATTTTCAGTAATGTAAAAATATATTGGTTAGTGCCTCATTTCTAACCCTACCATCCAAAAATGAAGAGTGTTTTACCTCTAGTGATTAATTATTAAGGGTACATGGTTGTTCTTTCAAACAGAATAATCAGTTAATATCATAGGTTTTAATACAAATATAACCTCATAAGATAAATAATCCCACACATAATTTTGAATTAGAATCTATGGTTTTTTCTCTGATAATTTTGATTCATCCTTTATACATATAAAAATGATAAATATATACCTACCGTAAAATTAAGAAGTATATATTCACTAAAACAGTACTAATCATGAGGTAAGGAATAATTATTTAATTGATAATGGATTATTATTTAACAATTAATTACCATCGATGAAACGAAAAAAAGTGATTGATTCCCTGATATTATAAAATCATATAGCATTAACCATGTTATGATTGGAAGATGACCACTTTTTTAATGATTTGGAGAATTTTAGTTTGGAAGTTGTTTTTACAGTAAATTACTATATTTAACTTTAGGTTTCACTAATTTCATTATCATAAAACATAATTATGATGTTTTAGAAGGAATATGAGGATAAATATAAAAAGTTAGAATTGGGTATAATGGATATGTTTATAGAATTTGACCTTGATTAAAATTTTTTAGAATGATCTGATAAAAAATTTCTGTAACTTCTGTTTCCCAAATGAAGAAATAAATAATGCCAAAAATTAAAATATCTCCGGTTTCATTTGATCTTGGAAGCACAAATAAGAACAAAGATGACTGATAGTATTACTAGTTAGATGGAATGAGAATAGATAATTGAAATTTTTCCATGAAATATTTGACATGTCAATATGAGAAAGTGAAGCACCAGTTACCAAAAGGGATGTTTCATATTATACCAGTGCTAGAATGGAAATGGGAAAATATATCCATGGAATTCATTATGTGACTACCAAAGACATCATGAGGTAAAAATGAAATCTGATCTTTTATTGATCGACTAACAAAATCTACTTATTTCCTTTATAATCGAGATATGGTGTCATTGTATCCTTATACCGCAATGATATTGTTAGGTTATATGAATTCCCACATTCCATTGTATTTGATTGTCATCGCAGGTTCACTTCTATCATTTGGAAAGGTGATCAGAAGTCATTAGGATAAGAAGTAAAATACAATACATCATTTCATCCACAATCATATGGGTAGTTAGAATGAATGATGTAGAGTTTGGAGGATATTATTTGAGATTGTTAAATTGATTTATAAGGAAGTTGAGATCAACATATTTATTTAGTTTAATTATCATATAAAAATATTTTTAATTATATTATTCAAATTGAACATTTGAGGCATTATATGGGAAGTACAGTTGATCTCCAACATTTTGGATGATGTTAGTAAAATAATGGTGATGGGACTAGAATTGGTAGATGAAGTAGATGAGAAATTAAAAAGTTCAAGTAATACATGAGGAACGATTATAGAAGGTAGAATAGATAGGCATAAAATATCAGGAAAAACAATTCATTCAAGGAATATGATATTGTTTTTCTTATAATCTCACTATAGAAAAGTGTTATTTTTTGGTAAGAATGAAAAGATAAGTCAAAGGATTATTGATCCTTATGAAACCATAGAGAAAGATGGACTTGAAGACTACCAAATATAATTTCCCTTATATTAATCTAAGGTATACAATGTTTTCATGTAGTGATGTTCAGAATGTATGTGCTAGATTCATCTCATGTTCTCAGCCTTAAAGAAGATCAGTCGGAAGATGACCTTTCATAGGAAGACAAACCTTTCAGATTTTTGATCGAATAGAACAAGTATTGCAGAATAAGGTAATCCACCATAAAATGTTTTTTTGTAGAACCCACATGGTTAAAAATGAAACGTGGGAATATGAAAATTCTATGAGTTAAAGGTACCCCCACATGTTTAATATGTAAATAAATTATCAAGATGCAATTTCTAGAATGTGGTGAGAATGTAAAAACCTGGGTTATTAAAAATATAATGGATGAAAAAAATGAAACATAGAGCATCAATAAAATTTTACATTATATTAAGGATTTAATTGTGAACTATACATTAAAATAATTATGTCTATTTTATGATTTGAATTATTTAAAATGAATATCTACGATTGTGGTCAATATGTTATTTGGAGTCTGATAGAACCAACTTGTTTTTGTTGAATAGTATCATACCCTTATAAATATTAATATGTATAATATTACAAACCATAATAATATTAAATCATAACATAATTTTATTTTATTATTGTTATGTGATAATGAATTCATGAATAATGTGTCAACATTATATAAAATCATATATTGTTTTAAAATTATTATTTTTGGAATAAAACATATTTTTAAAAAAAAAACATAAATGAATCACAATTAAAAAATTATTCTACAAAAATATTGTTCATTTCTGAATTCTATAACTCAAATAATGGTTAAGGTGAATTTTTGTGCTATTTTTGAATTTTATGATTTCTTAATGAATAATAAAATATGTTAATACACAGTATATATACATTATCAGTTTAATACATTATTCCAAGAATTGAGGCCGATTAAAGAACCCACTTTCCAAATAACAGGCTCTCTTTATTGCTTAGTGTTTCTTGAATCAAGACTATTCATGGTCTTAAGAAAAAATATTAAACTAATGGTAAAAATAAGGGTAAACCCCTCCTCTCCACCACTATAAATATCACCCTCACATCCTCACTTTTTCCTATCACCATTCTCAAAAATTAAGAAATGAATAAAATATACAAAATCTCCATCCTAAAACCCTTCCTCACATTTAATCCCAATTGGTATCAATAAAAGTCCAAAACCATAGGTCATATGGTGTACTCATAGTAACGAGATCTAGATGTAAGAAACCTCTTTATATTTCATCTGTTTTCTTCTCAATTTATTTTCATTCCATATTCACTAATCCCATACTTATATCTAAGAGGCCTAAAAGCTACATAATAATATAAATTCAGGATTTGATCATGATTATAGAATCTTTTTATAATCATTCTTCCTCACCTCTTTCTCTTATTCAATAAATAAACACACCATCCATGATGTGTGGATATTCCAAAATCGTGGATATTGTGTTTTATATTTCCATCACATAAATCAAAACATCTTATAAAACAATTTTAATCGTTGAAATAAATTTTGAGTTATATTTTAGATCCCATTTCATGTTTTTTAATTAACATATATCAAAATATTGATGTTATATAATGAAACAAGTTTCTGATAATTGAAGAACTGCCAAAACAATCTAAACAAAAATCTGAAATGATTAATCTAATGAGTCTTACTTATAAAATATAAACAAAATCAAATATTGAATCATTTAATGTTATGGAAACATGATATAATGTTATCACATAAGGTGTAATAAACATGAATATTTTTCTTTCAAATATTAATAACACTCTTTTAACCAGTATAAATAAGTTTTAAACAACTTTCATGTATGAAATACCTTATGTAAGGGAATTCTTAGCCCTATTTCAATTCACTGGGATAACATTAAAAGTCATTAATTATGTTCTACTCAGATTATTTGGGTAATTAATTTTTGTTAATATTATGTTTTATTATGTATATTTGTAGTTTATACACATTATATTTTATTTCTATTAGTTCTCACTTCAATTATATGTTATTTTTATTAGATACTTCTTTAAAATTAATATTTTAATATTCTAATTTACAAAATTCAAATTAATTGTATTTATAAAATTATTATTTTATTTCAATTATGTTTTAGATTATATGAATTATTTATGATGAAGTTGGGACATGTATCTCCCTCCAATTCTTTGGTTATGTGTGTTCTGGAGGTTACTTGTATGGTTACTCCATGTGTAACTATGATAGTAAAACCATAAGGTATCTGTGAGGGTGACATTGTAAGGTAGTCCTGAAGGTTACAAATCATATGGTAGTTGTGAGGGTTACCAAAATTAATAAATTAATGCCCTATATTCCCTTATTCTATTTAAATGTTTTATATGAGTTATTTAAATCTCATGTTTCACAAATTAAGTATATGTTTCTTTATGGGTGGGAGGTATGTCTTTGTGAAAATGATTTCATATGTTTATATGTATTAATGGACTAATTGTTTATTTCGTTCTTTTTATTTAAATTACTAGTTTTTTTAAAACCATTCCATGTTTTTAAATTATTTTCACAGGTTATAAGTATTTTTAAGAGAAAGAAGGAATTCATGTTAATGATTATAAATAGTTTTCCAATGTATCATATGGTTTTTTGTTTAAAAATTATTTTTTTGATAGAAATGGATACAGATTTAATGGTACCAACATTGTATGGTTTTCTGTTGATGTGTATTAGTTATGTCCCAAAATTATAAAACTATAAACCTAAACGATATTTGGAAATGTTAAAAAGTTAAAAATAGTTCATATAACTATAATATGTATTGTTAAAGTTCGAGGGATTATATATATGGAATGGATATATATTTGTTATTTTTTAAAATGAAAAAACTATTATTCTATATGTTTTCTATAAAGATAATATATGTGTATTAGTAAATATTCGTAGAACTAGATTATGAATTATGGTTCTTGTGGTGATTTACAAACTCATCATTGAAGGAATCATCCCTTTATATTATTTTTATGTTTATATAATCAATAAGTATTGATTATTTAGAAAAAATCCTGAAGAAGTGTAGAATTATAGTAATTATCCAATTGAACAACCTAAACTCATAGTGATGACAAGTGTTTTTGAATCATGACCTCAATCCCAGTACCAATCTGAGTGATCATTTCTAAATTTTATTTTATTTTATATCCCCTCCTTCAATGGATAAACCTTATTAATTCATAATTATTAACAAATTATATCTTATAACATTTTAATAAAATCATTTTTCATTTTTGATCCATTAACATTGAACATTTATTTACTATAAAGATAAATTTATATATTTAATCATAATACACTACCTTTTTTATGTATAAGATTTTTAATGTAATAAAACCATAATAATCATTTAATACACAAAAATCATTCATAATAATCACATTTGACCAATAAATGATTATGGGTATTTAAGAGTGACCAAAACATTTATATGAATGAGTAACATGGATGAAAATTTTAAATGTTGGATTAAATAGTTTCATATAACTATAGTGGGTGAATTATAATGATCAAAAAAATATTTCATAGAATCCAAAAATTTAGTAATTACTTTATTTAAATATACAATAGTTTCAATAACTCCCCCATTCTAGAAGCCTCAGATTATATGTAAGAATAAAACATTTCCAACTCTCAACCATGCTATTTAGATTTTCTCTTAAGGTTTTCGATTTTAACAAATTACAGTATAATATTTTTTCTATTTATGTGTCATATACAAATGGATTAGTTTCACCATTGAGTTATACATGGTAGTAACTATTTCATGAATAGAGACTATATTCCCTATTTTATTTAAACTTATATTATCCTAAACCAGAAACTATAAATCATGAATTACCACTATAGCCTCACAAAATTATAATATCTTTGATCTTATTTTCATATGAATAATAAAAATATCATATGTCACTTAATAATGTTCCCAGTTATAGTCATGAATCTTTGGTTTGATAGAATCCATCAAATTTGACATAACCTGTTCTATATATCCATTGATTATCATTGTGATTAGTTCCTATATATTAACCTATAGACCTAACATCAAAATTTGATTTTAAATTAATGAATCCAAATATTATTTCACATACTACAGTTATTGGTCCACAGTTTTTGAGCTAATTAAACACAAATACATTCCCTTCAATATTAAGATCATATATTTCATAATATTTCAGACTTATTGTGGGAATATATTATAATGGCCCATGGATTAATTTAATTTCTAAAAAGATCATGTGGTAATATAAATTACCTATATAAATATCTTTATGAAAAAATTAATTTCAATAATACACTTACCATTCAATATGATGTGAATATTAATCCTCAAAAAAACAAAAATAGTGTTAGTAGTTTGGGATTAATATCATCCTTTACCTATCATGTGATAAAAAGTTATATATGTTATGATTCAATTGAGAGTTGAAATTAGAAATTTATTTTTTTATCATTTTCTAGCATAATGTTTTTGATATAATAACACAATTACAATATATTTCTCTAATTAGTAGTGTAATATTAAAATTAATTAAATACATAATGAAATATTGTTTCTTATGGACTAATAAAGCATACACACCTGTTAAATAGTCTTCTAATTAACCTAATCCACATAAGAAACATAAATATATATTTGAATTTATACATTAGTTGTGTGGTCAAGATACTTTTATAGGATTTATTTAATCCTTAAAAATAATTATGTTAAAATCCTTAGTTATGGGAAATGTCACATCGAAATTAATATAATCTATTTACCATTTTACTATAACATATTCTCTATAGACATTTAAAATAATATTATTATAAAAATAATATGTTATATATATATATATCATGATTAATAATTGACTATAAATGAATAAAGACAACATATTCAGTCATATAAATCATATTTCTAACCTCTGTATGCGGTTCATCTTCTTAGTCAGTTAGAATGATCATATTGGAGGTATTAAATAACATAACTAAAACTATTAATACATGTTTTCTATATGTGGGAGTAATAATTTATGACATGAATTAAATAAATTAGTATGATATTTATCTTTATTATTGTAGTGACTTCCAGATATTAATTGTGGGATACTTTACCAGCATCTAAGAATGAATTCATACATTATAGTTTAAAAATACGGATCCATTGGAAATTGAATTTTAAATACACTTTAATAGGGGATATTATTTTTACTAGATTGAATATATGGTTAATTTGGTTATTGTACATGACTCATAATATTCACCATCAATTGTTCATGTACTGGTCAACCATCAAACCCATTGATGTGGTAAAATTAAATTAATCATATAATGGATTGAAAACGTATTTTGTGGATAAATATTAACATTAATAATTTATTTTGAGTTATAAAGCCTTAAAATATTTCTTCACCTTCATATTTTGATAATTTATCTTTCACGTATCAATAAAAACGAGTTCATTCTCTTTTTAGTCATATTACATTACAAATATTTTTGTATTAGAATGGTTAGTAGTCCCCAAAAATATAATAGATGAGTGTTAGAACCATATTGATAATTAGATAATTTTCTTACAAAATATCATATCATAAAATATATTGAATAAGTATCTAAATCAGAAAAATAGTGTGAATAATGAGATATAAATATAAAATAACATGACCCACTTAAACCCCTTTAGGAATGTAATTCCCCAAAACCTCATGGTCAATCCCTTTTCAAAATTCCAAGTCCTTAGGGTGGCATCCTGGTGGTAGGATGTCATTCTGGTGTGACATGATCAGTTTGACTGATCAGTGTGACACGATCAGTGTGCGACCGATCGATGTGAAACTGATTGATGTGATATGATCAGTGGGACCGATCTGTGTGAGATGATCAGTGAGACCGATCAGTGTGACACGATCGGTGTGACACGATTGGTGTCTAACCGATTGGTGTTTCAACGATCTGTGTGACATGATCGGTGTCCCGTAACCTTGTTGTGTTTTTCATATACAGTTTTCCCATAATGATACTTTTAAACCCTCTAGCCTTTTGAAATAGTTCATGGTCATTTTAAACGCCATAATCAATGATTACATTCATAAGAGTGGGGCGACCCTCAACAGACCCATCTGTGTGTCCGTGTGACGTTCCCCTCTGTTCATATATAAAATACTTTAAAGTCACAGTGGTTAACAACTTTTCCCAATGAGAGCTATTAAATAACAATTAATCCCATTATGTGTAACCACCCAATTTCATAGTGAAACCATGATCCACCTTTAAATCCCCTGAAGATCATGATATCTAGTAATGCATGGGCTCATCTTTTTATCTTACAAGCTTTCATCCTTTTCTTCTTCTTAGCCGGTTTCACTCATCCATTGTTGCATTTGGAGTTCCCTTCCTGAGGAAAGTGCTATGTATGTGCTGGAGCCCTTACTGCTTGTCCTTGGAGTCTCAGACCCTCCTCCCCTGTATGTTTTGCATCCCCAGTTCTTGGCGCGTTGAGAGAAACATCAATCATTGATCATCAAATAAAAGTTTTTTCCTTCATCTCTCTTACTGTGTATCATTAGGGATGTGTATGATATTGTTTCTATTGGTATATATGAATCCAACCTTTAAATTAAGATAATAAACGAACCATTAATTGAATGAGGGGGAGTGTGATTGGTGATTCTATTGTATCACTTTTCTTATTTATGTGTGTAGAATTGTACGATCTCATGCCCACTGAAAATCATGGTTGTTGGTGGTTTTTTCTTGTCCACTAATGAACCTATGTGCTTCCAGATATTTACATGATTAAATAATGGTAACATGGAAATTGGTTGAATCACATAAACTCGGTTGGTTAAATGGATGCCTAGTTAACATCAATCCTTGCGTGGTTACCCCGGTTAACCAATTGAAAGTAGAACCATATGAATGATGTGCTTGAACCTGGAAGATTCCCTACTATGTTTCGATAATGGGTGTGTTGATCAGCTTGATTCTTATTGGTTGATGTGGATGGGGATGGGATCCTCTATCATGGCCCGATTTGTTGTTGTGAATCTAAAGCTATGTGGGGTTGTTTCTTGAGGCTTGGTTTGATTCCACTACTTTGAGGGATCTCACAGATCCCTTTGTTGTTATTATGACTTTATGAGAGTACCGGGTGTGAATGCATAAATTATTGTTTGGATGTTTCTCATTCTCTTTCTTGTGGTTATGCCTTTTAAATTCCCAGTAGTGTATAATTTACAAAAATGTGATCACTTTAACAAGAAATAAATTATGGGCTCGATGGGGAATTGTTTTCCTGAATGAGTGGTGACATGGTCGTGGGTTCGATGCTTCTTGTGAATTAATAGAAAGAAGGATTTTTGTGCTTTAGATGGTTTTGGAACTCCTAGATTGGGATGGGTACATGTCATATATATATATATATATATATAATTGTAGTTCTTATGTTTCATTTTCGTGCCCCACCAAAGTTGATCTGCTAGTCCCAAACAGCCCCATTTCATGGGGGGTGGTGTTTTTTTTCAAACACTTTTATTAGTGGATGGTTATTAGCTTCTTTTCTGCTCACTATCCTGAATAAACCAAGACACATCAGGAAGGATATGATGGCATGAGTTCTATTTTAGCCCATGATTCTTCATAGAGGGTAGTTGTGGTGGTTTCCCAGTTGTGTATGGGTAGTTTGTTTCCCATGTGTCTTCGGGATGAGGCCAAAGTGTCTTTGAGTGTGGCATTAGTTGTTCTGGCCTAGGTGTTTGCGGGCGGGATGTGGAAGTGGGACAGCTGTGAGAGTGGCGGGAGATGTTCGACTCGTATGATGTATTCAATAACCAGTATGGAAGTGGGGTTGGGTACCCAAACATTGATGTGTTATTACTATTATATTTCTTGACATGTGTTATTTGGGGAGCATACCTTGACGAGGATTGGGTGGAATGTTTTCCTCACTAGGTTTTTCAGTTATCTTTTTCTCATGGGGCATTAGAATGCCTCCCCACTTGTGTACAAGTGATTTTTTTCCCTACTGAGTATTCTAGTATGCACACCCTACATAAATAAAACTATTTTTGGGTTTCAGAAGGACATCATGGATCGTGTCGGGTGGTACTAGTTCATACATTGGGATAGTTTATGTTGTTTTTTTCATTCTTTTGGTACTTTTTGAGATTTTCTTTCACTTTTGTTTTATTTAAGTTTGGTACCTGCATATGAGAATGGTTTGTTTTGGATTTACATTTACTTCCACATTTTTGTTGTGGTTTTTACTTTCTTATTCCCCGATCTTTTTAAATAAAAAGTGTAATGCCGTCCATCTTATGTGTTATTATATACCCTTGGTGCTAGTCACCACTTTGGGACCTATTTTAGGAAGGCCTCCGGGGTCATTATCTTTCCATCAATTTTAATAAAGAAGGGTCTTGCAACCTACTGTACCTTCTCTCATCTTGGTGAAGTCGGGTCATGATAGAATGATATCATAGGAAGGATTGAGAGATAGGATGGATTCTGGGATTAGGCACAGGGAGGATTGCATGGGGTGGTAGGGAAACAATTTTGGGTGATCTTGGTGTGTGAAATATGCCAGGGAAGACCGGCTAGGACATGGGATTTTAGGGCCCCCAGTGATCCGATGAATGGACTCTGGGCCTACCAAATGACCAAGTGATGCTACACTGATTGTCGGGTAGAGACCCTAGGAAATGTACATGCATCATAATGACTTTTTTTGTGTTTTATGGGTATTTGGGGGATTTAAAATGAATAATAAGTCTAAGAAAATTTAAAATCAATCTTCTGCACTCCTCATTCTTAGTCATTCCTAGTTTACCTTACAGCTATAACACCTGGATGGAGACCAAGGGTAGTACGAGAGATCAATTCCCTAGAGGATGGTTTGGCTGATCGACATAGGGCTGACCGAGAAGAGGAGAATAATCAGTGGAAGGGGATTCTTTGTGCCTTTTAGCGGAAGACCCTTGAGATGTATGATGGTAACAACTCATACATGGAGACAGAGAGCTAGCTAGAAGAGCTGGTGATAGCCTTCAGCTTAATCTGGGCTCCGACGGAACACTGTGTTCCTCTGGCTGTATGCCAAATGTGGGGAGCAGCGCCTCTATGGTGGATGCATTATCTTGGGGAGAAGAGGGAGGCTGAGGTTACGTGGGATGACTTCGAGAGTGAGTTTGGTGCGGAATTCATATATTCCACAATAATGTCTATGAAGAGGTAGTAACTACTCTACCTACAGTAGGGGCTATTTTAGTGACAGAGATGGGGATCATGTTCAAGGATATCATCCACTTTTCTCCAGACCCCTTTCCAGACTAGGTGTCTCGGGCGAGATGTTTGGAGGAGGCACTTCGACCTTCTATTCAGTATGCTATTACACCATTCACCTTACCAACATACGCGGAGGTACACAAGAATAATTAAGTGGTGGAGAGGATGCACACCCTATGGGGTTTATTGCGAGTGGAAATCCAGTTGGGCTCATTAAAGGGGAAGGCTGTCAGCAGTAGGCCTTCAGCATCAGGGCCCTCTAGGATTCGACCAGTATGGGGAAGGCCAAAACAGATCCAGTTCTGATATTCCGGTACTTGACCTTTTCATTCAGGCCTAGGACCGAGATTATTCATCTATGGTAGCTATGGGGTCCTTCAGAATCAGTGCCCAGACAAAGTATAGTAAAATGAGGGTGGGCTAGTGTAGCACCAGCCCCAGCCGCAGCAGTTTCCAAATAGGCCCTTTCAGCACCAGCACCAGGCACAGCAAGCTCCCGCTCCTCCAAGGGCGGACATCAAATTAGGAGGCCTACCTCCGGGAGCTCCTCAAGGACCTTGACCAAGGTGCGGTCGGCGAGACAGCTGACAGCCGAGGGGCAGGGTAGATGGGCGTGGGCAGTTACACACCGTGGAGGCAAGAGCTCTAAAAGGGACAAAAGTCGGTCGAGGTAGGATCTGCTTGATTTGAACTCTTGTATACTCCTTGTTCGATACGGAATATTCACACTACATTGATGAACCCAGTCTGAACCATGATCTGGGTCTAGATGTTGAGAGACTTCCAATGCCCCTGGTGTTGAGTACACTACTCTGAGGCCATATCGACTTGTTTTATTATTGTCGAGGGTGTAGACTGATGATAAGGCCACATCACTCAATCAGGGATATTCTACTATTGATGGAACATCCACTTGATGTCATCAAAATAATTGACTATATGTTCTCTGTATGTGCCATTATGGACTGATTCCGAGGAAGGATCATATTTTTAGACTTGGGCGGCCAACTTGTGACATTCAACGGCCAGCGGGGTTACCAGGAAGGTAACCTGCGAGTGGAGACCCTCCTTTCCTTATTATCTGAACTATCAGTTGAGTCGGTGGATGCCAAAATGGTTGAAGTCCTAGGGATCATTAGTGAGTTTATGGACGTCTTCCCTGAAGAAGTTGCGACTCTACCACCTCGACGTGATGTTTAGTTCGGGATAGACTTCCAACCCGGTGCCAGTCAGATATTGATAGATCCCTACCGGATGGAGAACTTTGAGTTGTGGGAGTTGTGAATTCAGATTGATGATCTGATGAAGAATGGTTTTGTTCAACCAAGTGTGTCAGCATGGGGTGATCCAGTCTTGTTTGCAAGGAATTCAGATGGTGGTCTCAGGTTGTGTATAGACTACTAGAGATTGAATCCGGTAACGGTCAAAAATGTTTACCTTCTCTCGAGAATAGATGACCTTTTCGACAAGTTGAAAAGTGTAGGGTGGTTTTCCAAGATAGACCTGCGGTCAGTATATCACTATTTGAGGGTGCATGTGGGTGACATCTCGAAGACTACCTTCAGGTGTAGATATGGGAACTTTGAGTTTGTGTTCATGTCGTTCAGTGTTACAAACGTTCCATCTGTGTTCATGGGACTCATGAACACCTTCTTCAGGGAATACATGGATCAGCTTGTAGTCATGTTTATTGATGACATATTGATCTAATCAAGGTCATAAGAGGATCACATCGAGAACTTGAGGATGGTTTTAGAGTACCTCTGACATCGCAAACATTGTGGAAATTTTCCAATTGCAAGTTCTGGATGCAAGAAGTGAACATCCGTGGACACGTGGTGTCCGAGCAGGGAATAGCGGTGGACCCATTAAAGGTCAAGGAGGTTGTTTATTGGGCAGAACCCAAGAACGTGGAAGAAGTTCGTAGTTTCCTAGGTTTGGAATGTTACTAATGGAGGTTTTTGCCCAACTCCTCTCGAGTTGCAGCACATGTCATAGCCTTGACCAAGAAGGGCCAGACATTCATGTGGGATGGGTAGTGTGAGTCATCCATGAACTATCTAAAGGGTAAGTTGGTTAGTGACCCATTTATGAGGTTTCCAAAAGAAGGGGTAGAGTATGTGGGGTTCTATGATGATTCAGGACAAGGCCACGAGTGTGTGCTAATGTGACAAATAGGGGTGAACTCTTATTGGTGTAGGTAGTTACGTCCCCATGAGCATAACTATGTCACTCATGATATAGAACTTCTTGCAGTCATATTCGCACTGATGTTTTGGCGTCATTACCTAATCGGGGAGCGCTTCGTGGTCTTCATGGATCACATGAGCATAATGTATATCATTACCCAACGAGACCAGAAATTGCGACAACTAAGGTGGGTGGAGTTCCTCTAGTACTACAACATCGTGATCTCTTACACAGAATGTAAGGGAAACATTGTGGTTGATGCCTTGAGAAGGAAGTCATGGAGGGAAGTCGTTCAAGAATATGTGAATGCTTGGAAGGAAATGGAAGGGTTGTATTCCCTACACCTAGATGTATGGGATTATGGTGGTAGATGTTTTCTATTTTAGATGAAAGTGTAGTCCTATCAACTGCAGAAGGTGGTGGAGTCTATGTGGGGAGAGATAGAGAGTGAAGTGATCCGTGACCGGGTCAACTAAGGTGATTCTCCAGAAGGATGGACGGAGGATGTTCAGAATAAGATGATTTTCTGAGGGAAGTTGTTTGTTCCAGAGACAATGTGTGGGAGAGTTCATGGTGAGTTCCACAACTCATCCCTAGCGCTGCACCCATGAATTTCCATGATGTACTAGTGTCTGATGAGTCAGTTTTGGTGGCCCGGGGTAAAGCGGGCGGTGACAATGTTTGTGGCCAGGTGCCTAGTGTGTCAGCAGGTGAAGGATAAACATCATGTTCCATGTTGTTTGATACATAATTTATACGTCCCTTATTGAATGTGGGATGACGTCTCGATGGATTTCATCACATGACTACCCATGATTCAAGGAGTATGTGATGATATCTAGGTATTGGTGGAGTAGTTGATGAAATTGTCTCACTTTTTGGCGATCTAGGAGTCGAGTGTAGTGGTTGAATTAGCGTAGAGGTATGTGGATGAGGTGTTGTGGTTTCATGGAGTTATAAGGTCGATAGTCTCTGATAGGGATGCACGGTTTACCTCACGAGTCTGGATGGGATTTTAGCATGCTTTTGGCACCCAGATGCATCTTAGCACTGCTTTCTACCCCTAGACAATTAGATAGATAGATCGCACTATCTACAAAATGGCGGATTTGATATGGGCATGAATTTTGGACTCTGAGGGATCGTGGGTGTGACACTTTCCTCTTGTAGAGTTTTCCTACATTAATTGTATTCATTATACCATTGGCATGGCTCCGTTCGAATCTTTGTCCAGGAGGTCATGTAAATCACCCATGTGTTGGACCGTGGTTGGGTATGTAGGTGTTGTTGGCCCAGAGGAGATACATAGCACGATAGAGAAGGTTCGGCTTATACGGGAGGGGATGAATTCTGCTCATGAGTGACAGAATTCATATGAAATTAATAGGAGGAGACCATTGGAGTTCGAGGTTGGGGACAACGTATTCTTGATGGTCTCCCATCGGTGTGGAAAACGGAGGTTCAGTAGGGGTGTAATCTTTCTCCAAGGTTCATCGCACCATTCGATGTTTTGTGGCGGGTCGGAGAAGTATCTTATAATCATGCACTACCACAACCACTACTGAGAATGTACGATGACTTCTATGTGTCTCAAATCTAACAGTATCTACACAGTGACTCATACATCCTTGACCGGGGAAAACTAGATATCATGTCTGGGACAATGTTTGTAGAAAGAATGATGAGGATCGAGGATCATGAGGAGAATATGCTCTATTGACGAACCTTCCCTTTGGTTCGTGTGTTATAGAGGCATGGTGGACTCAAAGAGTGTACATGGGAATGGGAGGTATAGATGAGTGCCCAATACCCAGAGCTATTTTGAGTTTTTTTCTATTTCGTTTTGTACATGATTGTGATGTAATGCTGACCTTGTTGGGTTATGAGATGTTTTGTTTCCCTACCTTGTGAATGTTATGAAAAATATGGATAGGTGGGGAATGGAGGAATTGATCCCTAATGAAGATGCATTAAGGTGGTTTCGATTAAACCCATGTGGGAGTGTCAGTACCACCAAAATCAGATAGTATATTGACATAGAAGAAGTAACTTTCGGAACCGTGTGTCGGGACAATATGGATCGTGAGTTAGGTGTTGCAATATGGGGTGGTTTTTCCTCAAGAGGTATCTTTCGAGGGGGGGGGGGTGAACCCCTCTCTTCTATTCAGGTATAGCTTTGATTCCTAAGGACTAGAATAGTTCAAGGGGTATCTGATGTAATGGCCAAGAACCACAAGGTCCAATCTTTTCCAAATTCCAGATCCTATAGGTGGCGTCCCTGTGGTAGGACATCATTTCTGTGAGACAAGATCAGTGCATCTAATTGGTGTGACATGATCAGTGCAACCGATCAATGTGACGCGATTGGTGTGACCGATCTATGTGACACGATCGGTGTGACCGATCGGTGGGACACGATCAATGTGAGACTGATTGGATGGTTACCGATCTGTGTGACACGATCATTGTGACCGATCGTTCTGACACGATCGATGCGACCGATTGGTGGTACACGATAAGCGTGCGACTGATCGGCATGAGACCTATCGGTGTGACATGATCGGTGAGACTGATTGGTGTCTCTAGATCGGTAGGATATGATCAGTGTCTCATCGCTCTGTGCAACTGATCGGTGTCACACAGCCTTGTTGATCTTTGCTTCTATAGTTTTTCCAATAATGCTACTCTAATACCATTTTAACCTTTTTGAAATTGTTCAAGGCAGGTTTTATCCCCATAATCAATGTTTAATTTCATATGAGTGGGGAGACCCTCAGCGGACACAGATGTGTGTCCGTGTAGCATTCCCATATGTTCATATTTATAATCCTTTAAAGTCAAAACTATTACCACCTTTTACCAATTAGAGTTATCAAATAACAATTTGTCCCATCATTTGTAACCACCCAACCACGCGACGAACACACGATCCACCATTAAATCCGCTGAAGATCTTGATATCCAGTAATTCCTAGTCTAATCTTTTTTGTCTCACAAGATTTCAACCATTTCTTCTTCCTGGCTGGGTCCTTTCTTCCCTTGGAGCATTTAGATTTCCCTTACCAAGAAAAGTGGTGCATGTTTTCTGGAGCCCTTACTTCTCAACGTAGGAGTCTCGGACACTCCTCCTATACATGTTTCACATCCCCAATTCATAGCGCATCGAGAGAAACATCAATATTTGATCATCCAAGAAGGGTTTTTCCTTTGTCTCTCTTAATGCGTATCATGCAGGATGGGAATGATATTGTGTCTATGGAGATGGATGAAACCAAACATTAAATGAGAATAATAAATGGACCATTAAAGAAATTAGGGGGGGTGGTTGATCGGTGTTTTTGTTGTATTTAATTTCATAATTATGTGTTTAGAATTGTACGAGCTCATTCCCACTGAAAATAATTATCCTTGGTGGTTTTTAATTATAAACTGATGAACCTATGTGCTTCCAGAGTTTTACATGATTAAATTACTGTAACATGGAAAAAGTTTAAATCACCTAGACATGGATGGTTAAATGGATGCCCAGTGAACATCAATCCTTGTGTGGCCTTCCCGGATAACCAATATAAAGATTAACTTAATGAGTGATGTTCTTGAACCTGGAAGTTTCCCTACTCTGTTTTGATAATTGGTGTGTTGATCTACTTGATGCTTATGGGGTGATGTGTATGGGGATGGGATCCTCCATCATGGAATGGTTGATGGTTGTGAATCTGAAGAAATGTGGGGTTATGTCTTGAGGCTTGTTTTGGTTCCAATACATTGAGGGATATCACAGATCCCTTTATTGTATTTTTTACTTTACAATTGAACCAGGTGTGAATGCTTAAATTGTTGTTTTTCTGTTTCTCTTTCTCTTGCTTGTTGTTATGCCTGTCAGTTTCCCAGTACTGCAGAATTTAATTAAATGGGATCACGTGAACATGATATCAATAATGGGATGGATGGGGAATTGATTTTCAGGATGAGTGGTGACATGGTCGTGGGTTCGGTGCTTCTTGTGAATGAACAATAATGAGGGTGTGTTTTCTTATGTTGGTATTTGAACTCCTAGTTTGGGATTATTTCTTACTATATATATATATATAATTTTAGTTATTGTGTTTATTATTCACGCCCCACCCCAGTTGAGAACCTAGTGCTGAACACCCCCATTTCATGGAGGAGGGTGTTTTTTCCAAACAATCCTATGAGTGGCTTGTTATTAGCTCCTTCTCTTCTCTATTTACCGAATAACCCAAGGCTCATCGAGCAATCTATGATAGACTGAGGTCCATTTTAGCCAAAGATTTTTTGGGTCGGCTAGTTGTGGTGGTTTCCCAGGTGTGTGCTGGCAGGTTGTTTCCCAAGTGTCTTCAGGATGAGGCCTAGGTATCTTCAGGCATGGCATTAATTGTTCAGTCCTTGGTATTTGGGGCCATGGTTACGCATGGTTGTTGTGTCCCAGGTGTTTGTAGGTTCTATGTGTGGATGTGGCTCAGGTGTGTGATGTTAGGGTGTGGTAGGGGGACTGCGATGAGAATGGCGGGAGAGGTTCGATGCGTAAGAGGTCTTAAATAACCAGTAGGGAAGGGGATCAGGGTACCCAAACATAGATGTGTAATTACAATTATATATCTTGACTTGCGTTATTTTTTTATCATACAATGGTGAGGCTTGGGTGGGTCGTTTTTCTTTCCTAGGTGTTTTAGTTATCTATTTTAACACAGGGCATTAGAATACCTCCCCACTTGTGCATGAGAGCTTTTGGTTTTCCCCACTGATTATACTTTTATGATCACCCTACGTATATAAAACTATATTTAGTTTTCCAGGAGGACATCAGGGATCATGCAGGTTCATACTAGTTCAGACGTTGGGTCAATTGTTGTTGTCATTTTTCTTTTATTTGGTACTTACTTTTTCTGTTTTTCTTTTTCTTTTGTATTGTAAACTTTTGGAACGTGTATATGAGAATGGTTTATTTTGGGTTTATTTGTACCACCACTTTGGTGTTGTGGGATTAACTGCCTTATCTCTGGATCCTATTAAATAAAAAGGGTAATTCCTTCCTTCTTGTGTGTGATTATATACCCTTGGTTCTAGTGGCCTCTCCGAGACCTATTGAAGGTGGGTGTCGGTGGTCATTATCTCTCCTTCAACTTGAAGAAGGAAGGGTATGGAAACCAACTCTCTCTTCTCTCATCTTGTTGAATGTGTGTTGTGATAATGAAATACAATGAGGCAAGTCTTCCACCCCATGCATACATCCAATGGGTTTATGTCTCGAGAATAAAATTGTGATGTCATATTCATATATATAATACATTAACAAACATCCCGAAATAAAAATAACATTAAATATTTTGAAAATATAATGATAATATTTCCATATAAATAAAAATTTGAACATTATAACCATATATTCAAGAATAAAAAATTACCAAAATACAACCCATATGTAATTAAAAATGGTGAAAAATGAAAATAACTAAAATAAAAATTTCAATAGAAATAAATAAGATAATTTTTATTTCTCATTAAACACGATAATGTTAGAATACATAATGTACCACCATATAAAATTAATTCATGGGATTGTCCTCAAAAAAAATTCTAGTGTTGAGTTCCACCATAAATCCCAAATCATTTTCATCATAGGAATATCTCATATCTATTGAGAAATTTTCTAATTCTCACATATTTCATCATCAACCACAATAGAGATAATGTTTACACATTAACCATTTATGGGTGAGTATAAATGTATCCAATAATATTTCCTACAGTAATAAATCATTGAATAAAATAATAGTTTGCATAGAACCCCTAATGTAATATATTTATCAAAGGTAGTGGGATAACTAATACTCAAATATGAATTATATTAAGGAAAAACAGAACGGTTGGGACCCTAATTTCCCCATATAGTACATCATCAAAATAAATATTCCATACATTTTCTAACAAGCCCTTTTATCTATGTAAGAATCAATTTTTCTCATTTCTATATCATAATCCCAAGTAACACAATGATTTTAATCTATTACCATTGATAAAATTATCAAACAACGTTAAATCATATACAAAATGATATACAACTAAATTATTACAAATATGTTTTTGAATCCATATGATTAAACCAATCTAATAAACTAGAATCAACATATTTTATATAACACTTGATTTTAATGTATAATAAGACGTTTTTTTATAATGAAACTATAGAAATGTGAGAATATTATTATTCAAGATGGTCTCGATAACTAGTTTCCCAAATAAACAAATTTAATGTTTTTTGAATTTATATTTTTTCTTATTTATGCATATAAATGATATCGGATGTTGAATTTTTTATATTTTAATACATAATTTATTTTTAAGTAAATATTTGAAAATAACCATTTTATAAATATTAAAAATTTTATCAAATTATTAAAATATAAGAATTACATAAGATATTATAAATCATATTCATAGGATAACTATTTATTTAAAATGTAAAATATTTAGTGAAAAATAATTTTTTTGAAATTTGAAATTTATATGTAATATTTTTCAAATATAAGTAATATATTTTTTAGTTAAAAACAATTTTTACATCATCTATTTAAATTTAATATTGAAAATTATATTATAATACATTATTATAATTATAATTCATGATAATGTCCTTATAAATGATATATTACAATTATTTCTAATTGAAAAATCCTTATATATTAATTTTTTATTGAATTATTTTTATGTTTATGAGAAACATCACTTATAAATTCATTGCTTTTCATTTTTTGAATTATTTTAAAAAATAATTTCTTTGGAATGTTTGAAATAAATCATGTAAAATGAATAAAATATTTTTTATTTACATAGATAATATGATTTAGTTTGTTAATAAAATTTTTATAATTAAATTGATCCATTGAAAATATTTACTGCCTATGTTTGGAAATAATTTTCTTAAAAGGGATAAGATAATTTGGTAAGGCCATATAATTACACAAATATATTATTTAATCTCATTAGATATTTTTTAGATTATACACATATAAATGTATAATATATATGAATATTTTTATACTCTTAACTTATGAAGACATATATAATATAATAATCTTTAATTTATTTAATTATTTCCAACCCACATAACATATAAAAAGGTACCTCCTATCGACATTACTCAAATATTCATTTCCTAAATATCTTGATTAATACCTTATCTAATTTATTTTATAATTTCCTACATATGGAAAAAATTATTTTTCATCTTAAAGATTAACATGATGAATGATATTTGTGTCATCCAAAAGAATGTAGAAAATGAAGATACATATATTATTAATGAGTTGTTTCAAGATACATTTTACATAAACCTCATATATATCATTAATAATCATTATAATATATATAAATAAAAATATTATCGTATATAATTTTCTTAATTTATTTCCATTTTATATATCAATTTATAATATGGATAATTAAATCATTTAACTTATGTACATTTAGAAAATCATCGTGATATAGGGTGTAAAGTGTTTTAATGACTAGTTTACATAATTGGTTTTAAGAAATGAATTGAAGTATAGACTATAATTTTGAAATAATTAAGATTCAAGGAAGATAATAAGTAATCTATCATTTTAATCATCAATATGTTGGAAAATTATTGCATCTCTAATGAGTATGTGTGGACTACAACCCTTGTAAATAAATGTAATAGGTTTTTTTATAAACACCAAGAATGGATGATACAAAAATATTATATAATGAATAAAAAATATATTTTTGAAATTACTAAAATTATAGATATGTTAGCGTCATTTGATAACACATTTATCCATGGATATTATATTGATGAAATATTGACAAAATTAATTTAACTAAATTAAATGTTATACTTATGCTAGAAACATTCATTGAACTGATTCCATGTGATTATAAAACAACAATATTTTTTTTTTATTTCAACTAAATATTATTAACAAATAATTTTGAATAATATAAATGAATATAAAAATAGAGAATTTTTTTCAAACAATGAAGTAATCACCCAAAGTGTAATTTTCTAAATTCTAAAACAATGATAAAAATTGTTTATTATGTACTAAAATTAATTTATATGGTAAATATACAATGAAATTACCAAATTATATTCTTAAACTATATTTATTTATGTTATTTCTCACTTCAATTTGTATTTTGGCTATTAGTTATTTTTCAATAAAATGTTATAAATGTGACGATGATTTTTACAATATTACTCTTATTCAGGATTATTCATTTTTAAATTTAAGTTCTAATAAATATATTTTATTTTATTTATTTACCTCCATATATTATATTCTTTAATATTTATTAATATTAATTTCATATTTAATTAAATTATCATTTGAATTGACATTCAAAACATCAAAATAATATTTTATAAGATAAATTAACCTTAATTCACAATGTTTTTCAATAATCATTATATTCAAAATCCATATAAAAAATTATTTTGTGGATTTTTTTAGGCTTTTTTATTGATTAAAAAATGTTCATTCGTCAAAAAATGAATAACATCATTTTTTATAAAATATTAGTAACATTAATGTCTTTATAAATAACATTTTTTATATTTTTTCCAAGGTGTAAATAGAATTTTATTGTTTACATTTACGACTGGAATATGATTTTCCATATCCATGGAAAATATTCACCAATTATAATATATTTTATGTTTATATGTTTTTTAAATAAAATTTAATAATAATAAATATATATTTTATTTTCATTTTTAAAATTAATATTTATTTATTTATAAATTATTTGAATATGTTTTGGAAATTATTTTTTATATAATTTTTAAAACAAGGATAAAATGAATTTACGGAATGAAAATTTTATTGTTTCTAATAAATTTTCTTCTATAGTTCTAAAAATACATTCCTTTATTTCAATACCATCACAAGAAATGAATTTTAGGTATTGTTCCTACAATTAATAAATTATTGATTATATCTTCTTTATTACTATATACATTCTTGTGATCACAGTTGGTATCATTATCCATTACCCATTGGCCTTTTTTCATCCATCATATATATATTTAGAATAAATGATGTATTCTGTATAACCAATATAAATATGATATTTTATATATGGTTTTATATAAAGAAATCATACTGTCACATCACGAGTTTTGAAAAGAAAACACTATGTTCGATTGCATATACGATACCCTATATCGATCTTATGTGAACAACAAAATAATATTAATAAATTTTCTTAATAAAACTATGTTGATAGAATAGACAGTATGATTATGATTAAACTAATTATGAATATATAGTTTACACATGTATATATAATTATTTGACAAATTAATTATAAATTAATATAAAACCCATTTTAAATAAAAATAATATTTTTTTCTGAAATACTATTTAAATGCTCAAAAGCGTACTATATTCCAATAAATTCAAAAATAACTATTATTGGATTTAATTAATTAAATATAATTACAATATATTAAATTTAATTTTAAAAATTATTCTTATTCTTTTTTTAGACAATATAGATGAAAAAAACTAATTTTACTTTTAAAATAAGTATTCTTGTAAAAATATTGATTTTTCCTTTTAATGGCGTAACTATTATAAATATATATTTAAAAATATTATACATTATTTTTCAAAAATTAAATTTTTTATAGAAATAATAATATAAAATTTAACTTTGGATAAAATTTTGATATATGTCTTATAATTTATTTACTTATGAATATTAAAAAATTTACATCTAAATTGAAAAAAAATTCATCAAATTTATTTACAGTGAAAATTATATATTTTTTGGTTTATTGTATAATTATATAATGTTTTTATCATTCAATCCAATTTAGTTAATTATAATCAATTTCACAGTGAATTTTGAAATAAAATCAGTTAAATCTATTAAATGTTATTACAATTAAAACACATTTTTTGGAACTCTCAATGAGATTAAATTTTTATTAGTTTTATAAAATTATGTGTTTATATTTTAGACAAATGTATTCAATAATTTAAATTTATTTCTTGTTATTATGAATATTAACATGTGTAATATTTTTACTTCCTTAGTTAAGGTTAATCGAGTAATTAAAGGTACATTTAATACTATAAATATTATAAAATAACACTAAAAAATTTCAAAATTTTATTGGATGAAGAATTTTAAACCAAAATAACACATATTGTTAAATTATAACATTTTTTTGTCACTTGTAGGAGAGTGTGACATTTATAATATTATATTCAATGAACTGTCAATTTTTTTACACTTTTGTTTTTAACAGATGAAATATTTTTAATATGGGATTATATAACGAATATGGGAAAATTTAAATCGTATATGTAAACATAATATTGTAATATTTATCATAATAATTTAATTATTGTTATTTTTAAATAAATAATTAAATTAATTTCATGGATAATGATGCTGACATAATTGACTAATAAAAAAATATAAAATAGATGATATTGAAAATTATAAAACAAATATAAATTGAGATTAATAATGTCATACATGAATTTTTACATTATTTATACATTTTATTTATTTTTGAGAAGTGTTGGTTCAAATTAAATTTGATTTTATTATATTTATTAAAATTCATTTAATGACTAATGTCAAAATTGACATTATTGATATTTTAAAATAAATAAAATGTTATTAAAAATTAAAAATTTTAAAAAATTATAAAATTTAGCCAACAGATTGGGATATGTCATAAAATTTCCTCAATAACTCATTAATTGGCCTTCTTTCAGTTTTTAGTATAAATATATAAACACAAAGTGTACATTACATTATATAATGGTAAGATATGGAAGGGTCAAATACATATTAAAACAAAATGATAAGGATAGAAAAGTAATTAAAACATGTGTTATTTTAATTGGATGAATTTTATTATTGGCATAATTATAATAAATTATAAATAACTATATTTGGACCTATTTTTAATTTATTATTAAATTATATTAATTGAATATTTTGTAGAATTCCAAGAGTTCCCTCCCCTCTCCTATAAAAGGGAAACCATTATTCTCTATTCATCTCTCATAAAAAAATATTTTTTGATAGGATATGCACATAAATATTCCTGTAATCCATATTCAAATTATAGAGAACTTATTGTAGGAAGGAAAATTAAATTAGATGGGTAAATGTGTTAATAAAATTAGATTGTTTGAAATAGATGTATTGTTTTAATCATGTATTTCATTTTTATTTCCTCTTCTACATCCTTAAAATATTAGTCAGCAATGATAAAATAATATAGTATCCTAAATATACATAAATTTTATTATGATAATATAATAACATAAAACCATCCCCAATTTCTTCAAATTTAAATAAATTTTCTATTCGTGTGTACCTCGGGATACCACCTCACAAATTGAAATAGTTTTTTTCAATCACCATTTATAAATACTAGTTATAATTATGGAATTAATATTTATATTTGATTTCAACATCATATTTTTCATTATTTTAGTATTATATATTAATTTATTTCATAAATCTCTATTAACATAATAATGATAACGATGTTATGACGTAAGTATGAATGATCACCTCCATGAAGTGCGGTGATTTATATATCCTCACCACATCACATGGATGATATATATATGAAATTATAAATGATTAACATGATATTAATGATATTATTAACACTATTCAATGAAAACCTAATACATTCATTCATTCATTAATGATCATTGAAAATTAGAAAATTTACTCATCCATACATACTACTTACAATCTCCCAGATTTTAACATTATTAATTTTTCATAACCATACATAAATTTTTTTTGAAATTATATGTGAGGTGTGAATGAAATTATTATTAATTGAATATTTTTCATGAGATGATGTTATAATTCATGTTTTATTATTAACATCATACAAAATTCATTTTGGACTCAATTATAGAATATCATCAAAACATCATACGTTAACTTATTTTATTAAGTAATTATTAAAACATGATTGGAAGTTATTGAAATGGAATGAAAACATTAAAAAGGACCATAATACTATAAAAAAATAACATATGTTTACTATTCATGATGATAAATTTATTACAAGATGATTTGGATCTTGGTAATGGATTTTCTTTTTATAACCTTTTTTTAATGTTCATACATGAACAATTTTAACAAATGTGAAAAGGTGTTTTTAACATATAACACGTGAGAATATATTTAAGCTTACATGAACATTTTTTAGTTTTTTCATAGTATATTTTCATAATTATTTTGAAATAAAATGGTTAATGTATCTGTAATATTATTATGATTGTTACTATCTAGTATTAGGATGCATGGTTAATTAATTTTATTCAGTGTTTCTTATAAATTTTTGATTGAATATTATGTGATCAAATCTTTTTTTGTTACATTCATAGATTAGAATATTTTTTAATATTTATATGGATTTTTGTTTAGGCAATTGACTTTTTTGAACTTTTGGTAATACCATTGAATATTTCAATTTGAATTATTTTTTCTTCATAATGATTTTTTTGGTAATTGATATATCGTGTACTAAAAATGATGTTTTTGGATAATGTATAATGGCATGATAAAGAGATAGTTTATATATTATTGAGATTGTGAATATCTATAAATTTATTATGGTAGTTTATGTGCGAGAAAATTAATCTTGAAAAATAATAATTTGGATAAAAATATTATTTTTTGGTGGACGTTGATTAATGGATAAAACCATACATATTAAGGAAGTATATTTCCATATTTTGTTCATCTACGTAGTAAAATAATACCTAAAATCAATGAAAATGATCATAAAAAACAATATCCATTTACATTTCTTAATAATTGATCAATGGCATGTTAAAACATCAAAAAATTATGGTTTGGTGGTTGTTAACATTATCATGACCGTTTTATTTTTCACTCTCCGTCTAAACTGGAGGGTTATTTTTCCCATCTTTTTCAAAATTTTACGAAATGGAACAATTATAATTGTTATCTAAATTGACCAACATACTTCAATTTCAATTTTTTAATATCGTATTTTCATTTAACTTTTTTTATTGTTGGATTTCAAAATATATATTTTCAATAGATAAAACATTGTTACCAAAATCGAGTTAAAATGGAGAGGATTTCATTTATTAATTGGATGGGGAGAAAGTTTCATCTAGATTTTTAAATGTCTTATATTATGTTTGATGGAATACAAGATATGATCATCCAACAAAAGTGTCCTAATAAATATTAATATTTAAATACTACCATTATAATACATCTTTTAGAATAATGGTAATCAACAAGATTAAATGAAATATAAAAATGTGGTTTACACATGAATTGTAACTACCTGGCCCCATGGAGTGCATATACAACCTACCATAACATGGACGGTGGGTCCTATCTTTCCAGGTAACACTACTTTTTTTCACAGACACGTGGTCCTCACCGTGGGCCCACCAAGAAGCCATAATGGGTCATTGTACTATTGAATGTCCTCAGTGACTAACACATGTCCTTTCCTGTGTGCTTTTCCCCCCCACGTACACAACCTAAGAAACATTATAGAAGGTCACACATCCCAAATACTACTCCAAGCCATGAAATATAAAATACATTGTTCTAATAAAGTTGTATCCTGAAAAGGAAGGTGCACCATGTTGACATGAGTTTAAAAATTTGGTCATTTAACCCTTTTACCATTCTGGGGTGATACAACTAGACCTGCTTTAATACACAATGTCCTTATTGTGGGCCATAAATCTCAACCCAATAATTTCACTATAAAAAAATATGGGTTCGTCATATTCTACAAAATTTAAATACTCAGTCCTGATGAAAGCATAAACACCATGTCTTCACATGGATGTTCGGTCTGATCCTACTATGCACCATCTGTTTCCCAGTAGACACATGGTCCACACCCTCTAGCACACCCACATGCCCAAAAAGTCATTTTACTAATGCATATCCCCAAAGTCGAACACATTTTCTTTTTATTATGATTTTTCATCACTTACACACACATAGAGAATCTTCCATAATCTCACCCATCCTAAACACTACTCTAATCCAAGCACGCTTATCTATTGTGTTATAATCAAGAAGGCTCCTAAAAAAAGGTTCATTTTGTTGACATGATTAATATAATTTGGTAATTTAACCCTTTTATTATTTTTGGGTGTTACATTAATATATATTTATTTATCTAATTAATTATAAATGAATGAAAAAACACACTCAAGACATAACAAAAATGTTTTTCTAGAAAAATTATTTAATGGTTGACAAGTGTATTTTATACCAATAAATAAACAAATAAATATTTTTTCATTATATAATAAAAAATATATATATTTTTAATATATTAAAAATAAATTTAAAAATTCATCTTATGTTTTGATGTTACAATATAAAAAACAATACCAATTTTACTCGTAAAAGTATTATTTTTCAAAAAGGTTAGTTCTTCCACCTTTTGAGGGCGCACTCGCCTTAAATAACATTTTGAAACTATTATAAATTATATTTGAAAAAATATAATTAAATTTTTAAAATTTATCATCAAAATTAACATTGATTTATTTTTTTATATTTTTTTGATAGGATTAATTTTTTGATGAATAGTGAAAAGTAATGCATTTTAATTAAAATATGGGTTTTAATCAAATTTAGTTACATATTAAATTCTACATTTGAATTTTTTTAAATATAATTATATATTTTTTTAATAATTTAATCCAATATATTACATTTAAATAAATTTCAAATTGAACCTAGATATAAAAACATTTCAATCTTTTGAACTTGTATAATTTTGAGAACAATTTTCATAAATTTTCTAGACGATCAAATTTAAATTAGTTTTATCTATTTATGTTTTTTTAATTAGAAAAAATTGATTCCATATTTTCATTCATAAGTGAAAAATTTATTCAATAATTTCTTTTTATTTTTGGACATTATGAATAGTAACTGTAGTAATATTTGTATTAATATGGGTTAGGGTAAATTGTGAAACTAAAGATAAAAATAATATTATAATTTTTATAAATAAACCCTTACAGTTGTCATAATTTATGTACATGAGTTTTTTCAGCAATACTTGTTTTTAGAAATTATATGGTTTTTAAGCCACATGGAGTAGATTACGATATCTATGGTAGTGTATTCAAAAAAAAATCAAATTGGTCAATGATTGTTTAAAAAATTAAATATTTATATTATGGGGTTATATAAGAAAAATGGTCCACTATAAATTTTATATGGAATGATAAATTTTTTATCTTTGTCTTGATGACATATTTTTAATTTTTAGTGATGAAATAAGTAAATTAAAGGCATTCATAGTGATGATGCAATAAATTTTTTTATAACGTGTATAAAAAAATTTTATTAAAATTACTATATTGAATGTAATTTTATATTTTGAATATCACACAAGAATTTTTGTAGATTTATTTTACATGTTATTTTGGTTTTAGATATATTGGATTGAATTTAATGTGATAGTATAATAATTCATAAACTAATTTAATTGATGGTGTAAATTTAAAAATATTTTATGTGTTAAAATAAATATTATTTTATTATATGTTTTTAAATTATTATAAATCCCAATTTTATATTATATTTATAAGTAAAGAAATATTATCAATAATTAATTAATTATACTTTTTATTATTTTAAATTAATTATATTAACCCCCAAAGTAAATATCACATTATGAAAGAGTAAGAGTTAAAATATTAAAATATTTGTTAAAACAAAATTTTAAAGAATAATAAAAATTCAGAATTTTACAATATCAATTTTATGAATATATTAAGACCCATTAATAAAATATTTTCTAAATAAATCAATTTTGATCCATATATAATTTAATGTTTAATATAAATTTATTAAACACATTAACGATTTGCAAAAGTGTACCACCCCTCTCCATTAAAAGTGAACCATTTATTCCTAATTCCATGCACATCGAAAGCAATATGGTTCAAAAAATACCTACCCCAATATTATCCTAGGATCCATCCCCACATTCTATATCACTTATTTAGGCAGAACACTCACCATACAAGTGTTAATGTGTTATGAATATGAGATCGTTCAAAGAAGATTTATTGTTTTAATCCACTACATCTATTTTATTTCTTCATCCAAATACTTGAAATATTTTCAACCATGATGAAATAATAAATCCAATATCATAAATATAAAAATATATTATTATGTTAATAACCTTTCCAAGATCCATATCCACTATTAGCAAAAGTGAAATTAATTATTTGTTTATGTGTGTGCAGGGCTGCAACCTCACAAACCAAAATAGATTGTTTTCCGTCACTATATCTCAATAATGATTATAATGATTTTTATATGTTATATTAATGACATATTTTCCATTATTAATAAATATTATATCATTTAATTTCATTCATTTCTATGAAAATAAATTGACAATGTCGTTCATTCGTATGTGTGAACTACCACATCCTAAAAGGATTGTGATTCACTTTTCATCACTACATCAAATGGTTAATATATAAAATTAAATTTAAATGATTAATATGATATTAATTATATTATTATAATTAATTAATGTTTAAATCATACAGACTTTAGTTCCATAGTGATCATTAAAAAATTTAATCGTTATCCATGTGTATGTATGACTTATCATCTGTATGGTTGTAACATTATTCATTTTACATAACAATACATAAATAGTTAGATTCAAAAGTATAATTGTTAGATTTAAATAAATAAATAATAATAAATTTTCATATTTATTAATATTTGTGAATAAAATATTAATTTTACATTAAAGGTGATTATATGTTCGATTGCGTACCCGATATGCAACAATGTAATTCTTTGAAATCTTAAATTGTACACATCGTTTGGTAATAATAAAATTTAATAATATAATATTATATTAAATGGTAGTTAATTCCTAGTTGTTTTATTATCTGGAATGAATAGAACATATGATATTATGATTAAACATGTTTCTTAATTGTTTTTACATATATCCAGTAAAATTTAATTGCATAAAATGTTAATGATTCTAATTTTAATCATAAATACAGTAATATACTTTAAAATGAAAATTTACCGCATAATGATGGATAACCCTCATTAAATATAGTTTTGGTAACTTTTTTATGTTATATTTGACAAAATAAAATTATTATTTAGAATCAGGTCATCGAAATTTACTTTGGTTAAATTTTTGGTACATTTCTGATAAAATTCATTTTTAATGAATATTGAAAAATAATGTATCTTAATTCCAAACTTCCATTTAATATAGTTTATTTATATGTATAAATTATCTGTTTATTTATATTTTTAAAATTTAATCCAATTTGGGAAATTGGAAGTAATTTTACTTTTAAATTGAACAGAAACAAGTGTCAATCTTTTAGATATCATTTCTTAATAACACGCATTTTGGATTGACAATGGGAATTAATTTTAAATTCATTTCTTCCACTTATGTGTTTTGAATTTGGAAAAATGGATTCCATATTTGGAATCATGAAGTCTAAATTCTATGAATAGGTAACTATTATTTTTAGGCATTATGAATATTTACTTCAGGTAATATTTTATATATAATGGTTATAAGGTAAATCTTGTGAATAAGGGTAAAAAATAATATTATAATAATATTAAATTACCATAAAACATGCCTTGATCCTATTGTCTAATACATTTCTTACAATGGGCATCCTTTTGTCGATTTTAATACCCATGGATCCACTTAGAAGTGATAATGACTCATTCTATTAATTCATTTAATGTAATGAAGAAATTAACACAAACATATATCTTTTATTTAATAAATTTTAACATGGTGTTATATAAGTTATTTATTCTACTAAAAATGATCATTTAAAATATAAGACTATTTCTTATAACTTGGTTTTCTATTTATAATTTTTATTGGTTGTATAAATAAAATTATTTATGACATAATGATAATGTAGTTATTACCTTATTAATATATGATTTAAATAAATGAGATTATAAAATTTTAAATACCAAACAAAACCTATCCAATTTTTGTTGGATACTTTTATTTAAAACAACAGTCATCTAATTTTTAAATTTAATGAGTTTTTATCATTTTTAAAATGAAAATTGTTTTATAATAAATTAATGTTTTCAAACATTCCTAAAGAGCCCCTCCTTCCTTTTATAAAAATCCCTCACATCAAACCCATTAGTGACACATCTTAAGATTCATTGCACATCCAATATATACCCAAATAATCTTTATAAATCTCTATCTTGAACATAGAAGCCTTTAATTTAGGTAGAAATCACTTCAAGAAAACATTTTGGTTCAAACCAAAAAGAGTTACCTAATTCAAAGGCAACATCATCTGTTATGTTCTATTCCATTATTCTACTTCCCCAACCCCTTAAGATAGTTTTATTGTTTATTTTATAACCAAAACATTATCCTAAATATACTATGTTGTTGATATTATATGGTTTGGAACTACACATACATACAACTCCGTCTAATGGGTAAAGAATATATTGTTTCTCTGGACGACGAACTAGTTCCTCACAAAATTATGATTTTCCAATATTCTCTTACGAAATTTATGGTGGACATTAAGATGGAACTTTCTTTCCATGTGATATGTATTTTATTTATAATGTCTCAATACTTCTGTATTTCTCATATCATATCATACCTTTTTTATTTACATAATGGTTAAATACGATAATTTCATTTGAGGAAGTGCGAACTAGTTCCCCCTCAAAGTGCGAAGACTTGTTCATTCAATATGTGGAACGCATAAAGGATGTATTTAATAAAATTACATAACATAGATTTTATACATTAATTATAATATAACTATTTATTATCTTGTTTTCATTCCTTTAAATATAAATTATATATGAATGTAGCAGTTATTCGTATGTAGGGCTTACCATCTCTAGGAAAGGTGTGTTTCATTTCTTAACTCCAAATGATATGGAATATTATAAATAAATATACAATGGAAATATATTTTATATATTATATCTACATCATTAATATCATTATTGATATAATGTAATTTTAACCACAAGGAAAATTTGTAATTATAACTACTTCATTTTTCACTAAAGTTCCGAACATCGACTAAATGTCTGATATAAACACAAATAATTAACAAATTGTTATATCAAGGTAATAAGTGTTATAAGAGGAATAATAATATTAATAAATGTTATTAAGGAATTATAAATTAATATAAGTTTATTATTTTGGAAGAACATAGAAAATATGAGTAAGGATGGACACGAGGTAAGGGGTTTCTTACCTGACTTTTAATTTCCTGATATTTCCATTGTTCACCACTTTATTTATTGAAATTGGTTTTTTCTGTACTTAATTTTGATATATATTATCATGATTCTATTTATATTAATGGATTTTATTGATTCAATTGCTGGTTATTAACTTTTTGTCTTACGACTCGAATGATTATAACGAGGTAAGGGGTTTAATCTCACTTTTTATTCCTCTGAGATTCATGTTATTTTTTACACTATTTTATTTTGTGTGGTGTATATAATGCCCATGATTATATTCATGTGTTATATAAATTAATTTATTGGAATTTACATTTTCATTTTATGATCCCTCTTTCTCGGGGTGTATATTTTATATGTTACCAAATCGGTGGGGGAGTCATTAACCCATCACTTATTAAAATACTTCATTTATGATAAATCGTTTTATTTACACATTATTATGTTCAGATATGTTATTATATATCCTTATTTCTGTAAATTTTATTCCAAGTGATGATATAATATTTTCTCTGTCATCAACACATTTTCATTATTTTAAATCGACAATGTTAGGATGTTGAATTTTTGCAAGAGAACATCATAACCCTATTTTAATTATTTGGTTTACACTTATACTTATTGATTATGTCATTCTATGAATATATGAGAATGAAGTATGACTTTTATACACTTAATTTACTCTGACATTGGGTGTATTATTATTTTTCACATATAATTATGTCATTGACATGTCATTAATCTAAGTATATGATCTTTTCAGGGGATGTTATCATAATTTACATTCCATTGATATTTATTCATTGTTATACACCAATTCACTTTTATATGATGTATATACTACCCTTTGACATGTATTATCATGAATCTACTTTTTCTAATGATATTATAAGATTTTATTAATTTTATTCCTCAAAAATTTGTATTCAAATCTCCCTCTGGTCTGAAAGTTATTTTTATTATTATTTTAAATCATTACAAGAGGAACCAAAGAAATCCCTTCAAGGGGGACGAAAGTGGTGCAGGCTATGGGAATCCCCTTGAACCACACATAAACACTCCAGTGGAAGATAATGAAGACTATTATAAACCAAAATATTGTCCACATGCCTGCCCAAATGAGCAAGTGAGTCAGCTACAAAGTTGGATTCCCTCCAGCTATGATGAATTAACCTTCCTTGACTTGTTCCCGACTTGCACCTTCTAATAATATATGTCATGTCCCAAGGAATCCCATAACATCCTTGAATAGCCCTAACCAGGTCGTCTAAATATGATTCAACCACTGTCACCGTCAGGCCCCTCCTCTTACAGACCATAAAGCTAGAAAAGAGATCTCGATCCTCCGCCCCCAAGAAGTTACCAGGACCATAAAATACACTAGAGGCAACGTACACTGAGCCCCAATAGTCTCACATTAAACCTCCTCCCCTAATCACTCCCTCGATGCAAGACCTGTCGATATTCATTTTCAAACCGTGGCTAGGAGGCTCCCACGTTACCCAGAAACCAACCCTCCTTTGAATCATGCATGGTCTCTTAAGGAACTTACAGAGAAAAACCAAATCACTCCCCCTTTAACCAAGGACACTAGTTCCACAATGAGAGATTTAAGTCTAATAATAATAGACAAATGAGATCTTTTGGAGCCCATCCTAACCTAGTTACGTGCCTCCCAAATGACCCAGTTAACAGCAATAAAGATGATGGTATTTATCGTTCTTTCCATGGCCCTGTTCTGCATCCCTGAGAACAAAGCTGAAAAAAAGTCTCGACATGTCCATGGTTCACCATCTTCAAGCGGGGAGTGAGTGAAGGAAGACAAAATAAGTGAGGCCCATTTCCCTCAGAAGAAAAGATGAACCACTGTCTCGATACTGGGGTGCTCACATCAATAACACCGAGATTCCATGTAGATCCCTTTTTTCTGTATATTCTCCTCCATCGGTAGAGCTCTGTTATTGACTCTCCACACCAAGAAGTTCATCCTCTTCAGAATTTCATTGCACCAAGTAACCTATCCCCCTTCCACCATTTCTCTATCACTCCGAATTGTTCTCCTATATTTGCGGATGCTGAACCTACTAGAAGCAGCCTCTGTGAAGTAGCATACATCTGGTTCCTCATTCATCACAATCTCTTCCAAAAAGTCTCATCTTGGTGTGGTTTAACGCCACATGTATGACATCATAGTAGTTGCAAGATTCCCTGAATGAAAAGTCAGGAGACAGGTAGCCTTCAAAGGCCAGCATTCCACCCACCTAGTTTTCATTCCAGAAGCTAATATTCCAATTGCCAATAATCCATCTGGAGTAACCATGAAATTCTTCCATATGATCAAAAATAAACATGGCCTTCATCATTGCTCCATGCGTGTTGATCTCCTAACTCTAGCCGTAATTCCCTCTGAAGAATTTCTCCCATAGGGTCTCCCCGGTGATAATCTCCCTTGCAAGATGAGCCTGTAAACCAAGGATGGTCTCATGAATGTCATAAAGGCCGACACATCCTTCAGCAGTTGGTCACTCCATCCACTTCCAATTGGCCCAATGACACTGGCCTTCTGCCTTGGTATCCCAAAGAAATGCATTAAGTATGATTTCCATCTTATAAAATGTACCCTAAAGAGGTTTAATAACTGAGAACACATAAATGGGAATAGATAGAAGAACACTGTTAATGAGCATGACCCGTCCCCCAAACTAAAGGAGCGTGTTCTTCCGATTGAGAATCCTCCCAAGCATACGATCCATTATTCCATTAAAATGTTGTTTCTTGACCCGGATAAAAGATTTTGGTACACCATGATACAAAATGGGAAGACGTTTCTTCTTGCAACCACTAGCCCTATGTATATCTCTACACCTCCTTCCCAAACATTTATCAGATATAAAGACATGAATCTTCGAGTAGTTGATGGACTGTCCACTGAGCTTGTTGTAACTGGACATGATTTCCCTGAAATGGTTTAATGATCTACACCGTCTGTTCATGAAGAATAGAACATCGTCAGCAAACATCATTTGGGTGATGTTCCCCGTGTTCCTTTTGCCAATATATGGTTTCATTTTCCCTCTAACAAATCTTTCTTCAGATTCCTTGATAGAGCGTCTTGTGCCAAAAAAACAAGGTTGGAGACAGGGGATCACCTTGCCTCACACCGCAGACTATTTTGAAAAAACCAAAACACTTCCCCATCAAAGCCGCCAAAAGCCACGGCGAGTAATAACACCTGAAACACAAATCACAAAACCCTTCTTAGAAACCAAACCCCTCATAACCTTGAATATGAAGCTCCATTCCATTTGATCATAAGCCATGTTCATATCAACTTGAAGAATGAAATTTGACCCCACCGTATGCTTGTTGATGTCCAGAACCAACTCACTAGCGATGCCAACTGCTCCTTGAATATTCTGACCCTGTATGAACCCATGTTGTTCTGTCAAGACCACTTTGGGAACAAGTCTTGAAAGCCTCCTCCCAATCACCATGGCCAAGATTTTATAAGATACATTACAAAGACATACGGGCCGGAATTGGCTGATGAGCATGGGATCTTTTACTTTTGGTACCAGAACCACCCTATAAGAAGATACACACTGGTTCAAGTGCCCCCCTCTGAAGAAGTCATGGATAGCATGCGCAATACCTGGCCCAACAATGTCCCAGACAAAACTGTAGAACGAAGCAGGGAAACAATCTGGACCGGGTACACTTCCCTTGTGAATGCTCATCAGGGCCTCCCTAATCTCCTCCTCTTGTGACAGAGAGGAGAGATGCGCATTATCAACATCATTCACCAAAAGAGGAAGAGAAATTAAGAAACCAATGTTATCCATATCATCCCTCACAAAACCCGACATGGAGTCCACAGCCAGGAGACCCTCAAAATGTTTCAACGCCATATTTCCAGCAATATTCACATCTATAGTGAAAGAATCGTCCTCCATCATGATATTTATCTTTTTGCTTCACTTTTCCTTAATGCAATCTTTAAAGAATGTATTATTACAGTCGCCTTCTCTGAGCCATTTAACCCGAGCCCTCTCCTTGAATATTATTTCCATCTCTAAGTGTTTTTCAGCAAGAGCTACCTTCTTATCAACAAGAATAATAAAAGTGTTCTCATCCCATGACAACATTAAGATCACCTTCCAGACTCTCAATCTCAGTCTGCATGATAACCAACCCATTAGAGGAGTTAGGATGATTGATCACCCAATCCCTGATGTCATGCTTATGTCGTTTGAGGTGATTCACCAGCCATGTCCAGGAGAGTTCTCTCTCTTCCTTAAGCCAAGAAGTTTCCAACAAGTGAGAAAATGCTAGATCGTGGTGCCACCGCCCCGAGTAGTGGAATGACCTTCCCATCACTACTTCACTTCGGATCTCTATTAAAAGAGGTGCATGGTTAGAAATAATCCAAGTAAGATGAGTGACCAAAGTTTTCTAAAAGAGATCGACACCTTTCATATTGGTGAGTAATATTCCCAGCCAACTCCAGATGCGACTCGACCCTTTACTATTGTTGCACCACGTAAATTTCGATCCCATGAAACCGAAATCCATAATCCCAGCATGTAACATGCACTCCTGAAAGAAAAGGTAATGGAAATGAGAAACAGGATATGATTTTTATCCAAAAAAAGAATTAATGTTTTCATTTAAGAATTTTCATTTATAAAAAATGGATACCCAGATAGGTGAATACTTTTTAATTTTTTGAGATGTAATGTATTAGTTATAGAATAATCATCTAAAAATCTTATCCTGAAAAGACCCTCAATATGAAATATTATCTTAATTATCAAGACTATGTAATATTTATGGCTAGGGAATTATAGTCGGTATCTGAAGTTTTTTTAGACAACTTTAGGTATTGGGTTTTTTTATTAGACCAATAAGTAGTCTACATGTCTTCTATTTATGTTAAATAATTGATTTATAAATTGATTAGATCATGTAATGTCAGTTACAGATTGAAGGAGGAGGATCTCAACCAACATTCCTATCTCATCCGGATGACATGCTTGCATTAATTATTTCAAAGTGATGTTCAGAAGATTGAGAAACATTTTCTAGCATACCACTCAGCTTCAAGAAGTTGTTTTAGATATTAAACACCTCTATTAAACCACGATATCATAATAGATCATGGGTTGTATTTAATCAAATCCTATTATCTCAATAATCTCATATTTTTAACAAAGGTAATCATTTTCAAATAATTTTAAAATATTTTAACTAATGACAAGATATTGAAGAATGTTTTGATTTTGAAAAATGTACTGAAGAAGGAGACCCTTGAGAAACTTATTTATATTTTTTATTAAATTATAGTTATTCATCCCATACTTAATGAATTTTAAAAGGAACATTGATTTAATGTTTCAACTCAAACTCAGTTAGACTATTTTATAGAAAGCATTTTTTATTTCATATTTTGTAATTATATGTTATACAAGAATATTTTCCAAAACTATTTTTCTGTGATCACCCATATGACCGAAGTTGTACAAGGTGTTTTTGGATAAAGGAAGTAGATTATTTTGAAGGATCTATAAATCATTGTTGTAATTCATGGACCATCTCTCTACACGAACACGATGATGATGAAACCAGGTGGACACCATGTTCAATGTATGATTCTCTTTCTTTTGTAACAGTGTTATTTATGGAGGTAAAAAAAATTCAATATATATAAGACTTCTTGAATTATGATATTGAAGTCAATATGAGTTGGGATGAAAATGAGAGGTATAAGAATAAAATTGAAGTTAAATCATGTTATGGTTATTTTTGAGAGTTTATCTCATTTTTGGGAATGTGATAAAATTGTATAGTTTTTGAAAAATTAAAACATGTAGACTATGTGACAACCCTTCGTGTAAGAAAAAGATGCTGGAATCAAACCCACAACCAATGTACGATTGGAATTTATCACCTGCCACTAGACTTGTCGACGTCCCTGGTCAGAATGACTTATTCATTTTGGTTGAATGATTTTATTAATCAAGAATAAGTTGATTTCAGTTATTATGTTTTATAAAAATGATATTCCTAGTATAGTAAATTGATTTAGGGATTAAGAGATGAAGGTTATTTTGGAAGACAATTTCTCTTTTTGGAAATAATATTCGTAAAGAAATAGAATACTTTGTGATTTCAATTGAGGATTAATGGTTGAATTTTATTTTGGAAGAATCTATTTTTTAGTTATTAAAATATGGCTATTAATTTTATTTATGTAAAATATTTACTTATCATAGTGAATATGTGATTTGGTTCATTACACATCAGTATGAGACTTTAAGAGTAGAAAATGTTACTTGGAGATGAATGATAAGATTTACTATAGATGACTATGTGATCAAATGCATCTATATTTTGGGTTTCATATTTATTTTAAATTATTTTAATAAAATTTAAGGAAATTTTTGTATTTAATGGTCTTTGTTGAGATTTTGGTATTGTTTATTCAATTTGGGAGATTAAGAGTAGTATTTTTTTATAAAATATTATAATTTTTAGTGATTATGTGAACTTGTATGAACTATTTTGGTTATGGATAATATCTAATGACAAGGAAATACATTGTTCATCATTTTTAGATTTATTAATTCTCTAGAAGTTCATTCTAGTGCATTAGGTGTGGCCATGATATCATGAATACACATCATTCGGGGAAAAGATAAATTTTCGATAGAAACATAATAAATTATGAAACTCTGTTGGAAATATAAGTATAAATCCTCATGTATATAGAAATTCTCATAAAAAATATACAACTTTATAAAATGGAACATAAAAAATTGTCTATTTACTTTTCTTACTGGGAATCCAAACTCGGTTTAACCTATCACATGTTACGGATTTTCTGGTGGACGAATTTATCCCATTCATGTTTTCTATCACTATCCATCAGAACACGACACTTAGTTTATCCTCCAAATCAGCGTTTTCTTGGAATCATTGTAATGTCTCGGACCTCTCTGGTCCATTACGTTGTGAAAATGTGGTGTTGGAGGTGTTCTGGGATGTCATGGTGACTTATCCCCAACACATTGCCAAATTTCCAGTTCTGTGAACAATGTTTCTAGTTTTATGAACAATAATAGATCGGTCTCACAGATCGGTCTCACAGATCGATCTCAAAGATCTGTCTGACAGATGGGTCACACAGATCGGTCTGACAGATCGGTCTCACAGAGCGGTCTGACAGATCGGTGTCACAGAGCGGTCTGACAGATCGGTCTGATAGATCGGACTGACAGATCGGTCTCACATATCGGTCTCACATATCAGTCTCACAGATCGGTCTCACAGATCGGTCTTACAGATCGGTCTCACAGATCAGTCTGACAGATCGGTCTCACATATCGATCTGACAGATCGGTTTCACATATCGGTTTCACAGATCGGTCAGACAGATCGGTTTCATAGATTGGTTTCACAAGATAGGTCTGACATATCGGTTTCACAGATAAGTTTCACAGATCTGTCTGAAAGATCGGTTTCACAGATCAGTTTCACTGATCGGTCTGACAGATTGGTTTCACATATCGGTTTCACAGATCAGTCTGACAAATTGGTTTCACAGATCGGTTTCATGTACAGTAACAATGGGTGAACAATGTTTCCAAATTCCTACAGTTTTGTCCCTTTTGACATTTCCTTTGACGTAAAATACATTAACAGCCTTGTTTTAAGGGCTCTTAAGGCCGTTTCAAATGCCATAAATCCTATATTAATTATTCCTAAGGACGGGATGTATTTACTTTGTCAAACCGTGTGGGTTAATGTGATCCGTTTTTAATGGAGTATAAACAGGATATTAAACTGTCTCCCCATTAAATCTAAAAAAAGGGATGATATATCATTATCCCTTGTTCTTTCCCTTTTTTCTCAGCTAAGAGACGCTAGAACCTTTCAATAATTCACGTAGGAGTTGCACAATCAATCTTTACTCCTAGGACCAGTTCCGCTTTGTTTTGATGCAACCAAGCTGTGTCGATCAATCTTCGATATAAGGTATGTTGTATCGTCATTATTTTGGAGTTCATCTTCTCCTATCCTCCTTTCCATATTATACCATGTAATTTCCAATATTCTAATGGGTTTTTCTTGGGTTTGGTCGTTACTGTCGTACCGTGGAATCCTCCGGTGGATGCAGTTGTCGTGAGAGGAGGATTATAACCCATTTTGTGAATAAAGGATGTCAAGAACTCTTCAAGGTAGGGGATTCATGGCTTCTCAAATTTTATATGTGCAATCATATAATTAGCATGATTTAGTCCTTTAGATCACAATGAAATTTACCTAATTAAATTCTTGAAACGGATTAAAAGAATTGGTTTATCGCATGTTGTTGCTTTATACTGTAATAACAGTTTTCCTCATGTTTTTCTAGATTGAGTGATATCTATGATTTATTTGATTTGTTGTTCCTTCATGATAGAAATTTATAATTAATTTAAATCCGGAATTAATTGTTAATTAATTGGCTAAGGATCAAGAGGCGTGTAAATTAATCAGGTTATTGCTGTTGTTGTAGTTGTTCTAATTTGAGGATAATAAAATTTGGGATGTAAGCATGGTTATTTAATTGTAATAGCTTACTGATTAGGTATCCCATAATTAGAACCTATGCATAAAAAATTTGTTAATTCAATATTGTGGGAATTTCTAAAAGGGTTCTGAGTTAACCTCTTGTTTGTTAAAGGGTCATGTTCCCATGATGTGATGTTTTTTTTCCTGCTTATTGTGTTGTAATGTGATCCTGGATGGCTGTTGTGATATGTGGAGGCATGGTGGCCTTATGGTTGTGGTAGAAGATGACGCCTAGAGTGGCGAGATGCATCAGTTTATGCATGTGGGTGTCAGGGAGGACACCAGGGGTGATGGAATGGGATGGATGTGGTTGCTGGATGCTTGTGGTTTTCTTTGAATGTTATTCTTCTTTGCTTTTCCCCACCACCCAAGGCAACTGGTCTTGCTACCCTTCTTCCGATGGAGGTGAAGACGTGCAGGGTATGCCACGTGCTTTCCGTGTTTCGCCTCTCGAGGTAGAATTGGTCTATGCTCTATCTATAGGCGGCAAAGACTCGACGGGTAGTATATCTACTCACCGTGTTGAGCCTCCTTTGTGTTTAGAAGCATAGGATTCTTTTCTAGAATACCTGGGAATATGGAAAAGTAATTTTGTAATGAATGTTTGATTAAATGGTTAAAATCCATGGGGATGGAGATACTATAATTTAAAAGGTGATGTGAATCTTAAAAGGAGCAGTTGGTTTTGAATGTGATTCCAATTCAGTTTAATGTGGAATTTTTCATGGTTAATTAATGTTTAAAGAATTAATTAATGTACAGTGGAATTGATAAAATGAGAACGTAGTAATCTAATAAGGTTCTTCAAATGTTTGTGTGCTAATAGGATACCTTGTCTTAGAAGTAGCAGCCTTGAGTTTGAGAGACGTTAGCTACAGTTGTATCTCTGACTAGGTAATGCCCATAGTGTGGATGTGAGTTATTTTATATATTCTGTACTTTTTGTGTTTCTATATGCTACTCCACCCTCTCGGTAAGGGCAACTGACACCCCAAGGATTCTGAGCCCTGGGGTGGTGTTTTCCCCAACATTCTGGTGGGAGGATGAATGGCTGACTACACCCTTTGGCCCCTCTCTCTTCTCTTGGTAGATACTTGTGCCATGAGGCACATTGGTTAGTTACCCCATATATGTGTGTAGAGGGCTGTAATGTCTTCTAGTTATTCACACACATATATTCTGGATATAGTATCCTATGGACTACTATAGGTGCAACATGTATAGGCTATGATGTCTTGAGGATCCTTACTCGGAGTATGGGCTATAATGGCTTGAGGTATTATACCTGACGTATGATACACGTTATGCGGGGTGTGGTGGCTCCAGGAACATACCTGGTTACTGTTGGTTGTGAGGATTGTGTGGTGCTTCGCCCAGGTGTTTGCGGGCAAGCCTTTGTGGTGCACGAGGTGCAGATTGTAGAGCTTATCCCAGATTTCTGCAGGCGAGCCTTTGGAGAGAGAAGAAAAGTATGTATGTTGTTGGGGAAAAGCGGAAAACCAGTGGGGAACTAGTAGCTATGTACCCTTGATATTCTTTATTATATTCTATATTCTTTTATGTGTTACTTTGTGAGAGTATCCATGGTGTGGTTGGGAACTTAGTATACCTGTTTAGGTGATGAGTTAGTTTCACTTGTTGTTCACTGGGTTTTAGCATGCTTTCTTTACTTTTGCATGAGAGACTTGAGGAGGATCCTACGGATTATACTGTTATACTCACCCTATTTATATATAAACTGTGTTTCAGGTCACTTGGAGCAAGTTGGATATCACGTTGGTTACTACTAGCTTGTCGTTGGAGGAGGAGATTTTCGGGCTTGTGGTCGCTGCCATTTTACTTTATTTTGTGTACTTTTAGTTTCCCCTTTCAGTTGTAGTACTTTTTAATGACATTTCATATATGTACTTGGATTTCTTTTATATTTCATTTCTGATTTGGAGTTGATTGGAGTCTATTCTATCTCTCTCTTCTACATGTGTTCTCTTAGAGGGTAATGCCTCCCATTTGTATGTTCATTATACCCTTGGTGCTAGCTTCCAACCCGGGGCCTACTGTAGGCAGGACTCGGGGGTCATTATCTCTCGTCTCACATTGCTGGCCTTGGAGGGATACACTTTGTGGGAAGGGGGTCATGAAAGAGTGGTATCAGAGGGAGGTTAAGGGATATAATGGAGTTTGGAGTAAGGCACAACTGAGGATGCATGGGATGGTAGGGCAATAGTGTCATTCATGTTTAGCAAGTGGGTAAACACTGGAGACCGGCAAAGACATGGGCGTTTAGGGCCCCCTATGATCTGTTTCATGGACCTTTACAATTACGATGTCTACTAAACAAAGGGATAATATTTGCAGGGTAGAGACCTAGGAAAGGATCATGCATCATTATTCTTTGCGCCTGTGTTTGAATGGGTAGACCTTGGGATAGGTTAACCTTAAATTAATAAAACAAAAAAAATAATTAATCAAAGTTGAGTCTTCCATATTCCATTCTTAGGAGCTCTAACAGTTGTTATTTTATAGGTATGGCTCCATGTCGACATCCTCATCAGGTTTGCGCAGATTATGCCCAGCAAGTTGTTCTAGCAGATCATCGCCGGGTAGAGGTTGATGACGATGACACTTAAAGGAAGATACTCCAAGAGTTTCAGCGCCATAGTCTACAGAAGTACGAGGGCTCCATTTCAGATGCAGTCACAGATTACTGGTTTGAGGAGGTCGATATAGGATTCAGTTCGATTCTTGCTCGTAAGGAACACTGGGTGTCCTTGGTTGTGACGATGCTGCGTGGAGCGTTGAGGCAGTGGTGGTTCTTGTTCCTCGGGGATCGTGATGAGTCAGCGATCTCATGGGAGGAGTTTCGAGACAGGTTTAGAGTCGAGTTTCTTTCTTTGACAACGAAGGCATCCAGTCGCCAGGAGCTTCTTACCCTTCGACAGGGGAGATCCAGTGTTCGAGAGTTTGGATTCCGTTTCAGGAACCTTCTATGGTATTCTTCATACTTGTTACCAGATGTGGGGGCCAAGGAGAGGCATTTCAAGGAGGCTTTTTCATCCATATACCAAGCGCCAGGTCAGCCCATTTATGCTAAATACGTATCTTGAGGTGCTGGTGAGGGCAGAGGTTGTTGAGAGGACTTTGGATAGGACCGGATCATCACGAGATGGGAATTGCCATGATTCCTCATGAAGCAAAGTTCTGGTCCGGGGATCTCGGTTCTCAAGGCAGAAGAGTTTCCGTTCACATGGGGGTAGGTCCCAACCCTTCCCATATCGTTTCTTTGGAGGCAGAAGCTCTCATACCTATGCCAAGGGATCAGGTTCTTGTTTATATAGTGATGGTCGTGGTCATCAGCAGTGGGAGTGCCTGACTTTTCAGAGCAGTCATCGTGCAATGGGCGCTCCTCTCCAAGTTCCTCCATTGAGGTAGTTCCAGCCGAAGCAGCATCAGCAGGTTGCACCAGCTTTAGATCACCATAGGGTAGATGGAGCAGGTAGAGGACCGCCCCACGACGCTCCCCGTCCACAGAGATCAGAGCGCGGCCGTGGTGGTGGTCGTCATTAGGGTCAAAGAGGCCGTGGAGGAGGTCGTGGTCAGCTTCATGCTCTAGCGTTGCCAGCCCTAGGTGAGCCAAATGTCATTTGAGGTACCCATTTCTTGTTTTCTACCCTGGTGTATGCCTTGTTTGATTCAGGAGCAACACACTCCTTCATATCACCCACCCTTGTCCATGCTTTGGGACGTGAGGTAGAGAGGCTTCCAGTTCCCTTGGCGTTGACTACGCCAGTTGGGGGTTGAGCCGACTTGTTTTAATCATGTAGAGACTGTGAGCTAGTGTTGGGGAAACACCGCTCTTGGGGAGATTTCCTATGTTTACGAATACAACCATATGATGTCATACTCGGCATGGATTGGTTGTATTCGGTGCAGGCTGTTGTGGATTTCTACAGGAAGATGGTCATTTTATTTGATGCAGATGGAGAGAAAGTGGTGTTTGTTGGTGAGAGAGATCCTCGGATGAGTCATAGACGAGTTCCATCCTTATCATCCATAATGGCTGGGATGATGCTGAATTCTTTAGAGGTTCAACAGTTGGCGTTTCCTAGGGTCGTAGAGTAGTACCCTGACATCTTTCCAGAAGAGGTTGTATCCTTACCCCCTCGATGAGAGATCGAGTTTGGGATCGAGCTACAGCCTTGAGTGTCTCCTATCTCTATGTCTCTGTATAGGATGTCCCCTTCTGAGTTATGAGAGCTACGTATTCCGCTTGATGGTCTGGTGCAGTGCGGTTTTGTCCGGCCAAGTGTGTCACTGTGGGGAGCACCAGTTTTGTTTGTGAAAAAGGCTGACGACAGTTTGCGGTTGTGTGTTGATTATCGTCGATTAAACAAATTGAAAATAAAGAACCATTGTCCTCTTCCATTGATTGATGACCTATTCAATCAACTGAAGGGTGAAATTTGGTTCTCAAAGATCGACTTGTGGTAGGATATCCTCAGATGCGTGTAAAGGATGAGGATATCCTGAAAAATGCTTTCTGTTTTTGTCATGGGAATTATGAGTTTGTTGTTATTCCATTCGGCATGACGAATGCTCCAGATGTTTTCATGGGGTTGATGAATGATGTATTCCGTGAATTCTTGGACAAGTTTTTTGTGGTTTTCATCTACGACATCCTTGTGTACTCCATATTTGAAGAATAGCATGCAGAGCATCTACGAGACGTTTTGGGAGTTCTTCTCCAACATCAGTTGTTTCGGAAGTTGTCCAAGTGTGAGTTTTGGGCTTGAGAAGTTTGTTTCTTGGGGCAGGTTGTGTCCCAACAAGGAGTTGCTATGGATCGGTCGAAGATAGAAGCAGTGGTTTCTTGGGAAGCCCCCAAGACTTTGTTAGAGGTGCGAAGTTTCCTTGGTCTCGTAGGCTATTATAGGAGGTTAGTAGCCAATTTCTCCTGAGTTGCGACTCCTCTGGCAGCTTTGACCCGGAAGGATCAAGAATTCATATGGATTGATCAGTGTCAGGTAGCTTTCTAGTATCAAATGGAGAAGATGGTAAGTGCTCCAGTCTGTTGTCTTCCAGCGGAGGGAGTCCAGTTTGATGTTTTCTGTGATGCTTCACATCTGGGGCTAGGCTGTGTTCTCATGAAGCAGTGGTCTGTTGTTTCTTATGGGTCTCGGCAGTTTCATCCCCTTGAATGCAACTATGCCACCCATGATCTTGAGTTAGAATCCATGGTGTTTTCTCTGAAGTTGTGGAGACATTACCTCATTGGTGAGCACATTGTGGTTTTCACCGATCATAAGAGTTTGAGGTATGTTTTTCCCAACATGACTAGAACTTGAGGCAGCTTCGGTGGATTGATTTCTTATAGGAATACGACTTTGAAATATCATATACACCTGTAAAAGGGAATGTTGTAGTTGATGCACTAAGAAGAAAGTCACGTAATGATGTTGTGCGTGAATCTGGTTATTCCTGGAGAGTGATGGAAGAACTATCTTCTTTTCATATTGATATGGGATAAGTTTGGGGTAGAGGATGTCTTTTCCAGATGACGGTGCAGTCATCCCTGATGTAGAAGGTCGAAGAATCTCAGTTGGGTGATCTAGAGGTGGATGTTTGGAGAGACAGAGTTGTTTGTGGTGATGCCCCTGATGGTTGGTCGGAGGATGAACAACACCAAGTGTTGTATCATGGCAGGATTTTTGTTCCCTTGGAGATGTGTGAGACAGTTCTCCCAGAGTTCCATAGTTCACCCTTGGCAGTACATCCTGGTGTGCCAATGATGTACCAATCCTTGAGGAGTCAGTTTTGGTGTGCTGGGTTGAAGCCTATGGTTGCAGAGTGTGTGTCCCGATGTTTAGTCTACCAGAAGGTGAAGGCCGAACACCGTGTTCTTGGTGGCCTTCTCCAGAAATTAGAGATTCCTCAGTAGAAGTGGGTGGACATATCAATGGACTTTGATACAGGTTTACCTCGAGCTCTGGGAGGACATGATGCTATATGGGTGGTAGTGGATCATTTAACAGAATCGTCCCACTTCATATTGATCAAAGAGTCGAGCTCAGTGGAAGTTTTGTCAAGGAAATAGCAAGAGGATGTGGTGAGACTTCATGGAGTACCTAGGATGATCATTTCTGATCGAGATCCTCATTTTACCTACAGGGTATGGAGAGGTCTGCAGCATTCTTTTGGCTCTCAATTGTGCCTTAGCACTGCTTTTCATCCTCAAACGGATGGTCAGACAGAGTGAACCATCTAGACTCTTGAAGACATGTTGCGCTCTTGTGTTCTTGATTTTGGAGGTTCATGGATGAAGAACTTACCCTTGGTAGAGTTTTCTAACAATAATAGTTTTCACTCTACCATAGGTATGGCGCTGTTTGAAGCCTTGTATGGCCGACCATGCCATTCTCCGTTGTGCTGGACTGGGGTCGGAGAGTCAGCAATTCTCGGACCAGAACTAGTGCAGAATACAACAAAGATGGTTCAGGTGATTCGTGAGAGGATGAAGACAACACAAGATCGTCAGAAATCATATGCTGATCAAAGAAGGAGACCCTTAGAGTTTAATGTTGGGGGTCATGTGTTTCTGAAGGTGACTCCCCGTCATGGGAAGCGAAGGTTTGGTCGTGGAAGTAAGCTTTCTCCCTGGATTGTTGGACCTTTCGAGGTGTTAGCTCGTGTTGGAGCTGTGGCATATCGAGTAGCACTTCCCCCTAAGATGAGTCGGATACGTGATGTTTTACATGTATCACAGCTTCATCGTTATCTTCATGATGAATCTCATGTTATTGATTGGGGAGAGATCAATATTGATGATGATGCAACCTTCGAGGAGCGACCTGTGGAGATCCAAGACTGCTAGGAGAATATGTTGCGTGGGCGTTCTATCCCCTTAGTTCGTGTCTTGTGGCGACACGGTGTCATGCAGGAGAGTACATGGGAGCGTGAGTCACAGATACGTGCTCAGTACCCATAGTTGTTTAATGTTTATCTCCTTTCATATAATGATGTTTCCCTTATGTTTAGACCTTTAATGTTATATTTATGTACCTTTGATGTGATGTTATGATTGAATTAATTGGATATGGATTTTTTCTTTCCATACTCTCAGATGCCGTAGTTTTGTTCCAGCTTTCGAACAAATCATTGTGGTTTTCCCCTGAAAGGTATCTTTTGGGGTGGTTGTTCGGACCCCTATTTTCTTCTGGGTTGGTTTTTAATTTTTGAGGATGATAATGTATTGAGAGGTATCTAATGTAATGGCCCAGACCTCTCCTATCCATTACATTGTGAAAATGTGGTGTTGGAGGTGTTCTGGGAGGTCAAGGTGACTTATCCCCAACACATTGCCAAATTTCCAGTTCTGTGAACATTGTTTCCAGTTTTATGAACAGTAATAGAATGGTCTCACAGATCGGTCTGACAGATCGGTCTCACAGATTGGTCTGACAGTTCGGTCTGACAGATCCGTCTGAGAGATCGGTTTTACAGATCGGTCTGACAGATCGGTCTCACAGATCGGTCTCACAAATCTGTTTCACAGATCGGTCTGAAAGATCGGTTTTACAGATCGGTCTCACAGATCGGTCTCACAGATCCGTCCCACAAATAGGTCTCATAGATCGATCTGACATATCGGTCTCACATATCGGTCTCACATATCGGTCTGACAGATCGGTCTCACAGATCGGTCTGACAAATCGGATTCACAGATCGGTTTCAAAGATCGGTCAGATAGAACGGTTTCACAGATCGGTTATACAAGATCGGTTTGACAGATCGGTTTCACAGATCGGTTTCATAGATCGGTCTGAAAGATCAGTTTCACATATTGGTTTCACAGATCGGTCTGACAGATCGGTTTCAGAGATCGGTTTCACAGATCTATCTGACAGATCAGTTTCACAGATCGGTCTGACAGATCGGTTTCACAGATCGGTTCATGTAGAGTAACAGTGGGTGAACAGTGTTTCCAAATTCCTACAGTTTTGCCCCATTTGACATTTCTTTTGATGTAAAATACATTTAAAGCCTTGTTTTAAGGGCTCTTATGGCCATTTCAAATGCCATAAATCTATATTAATTATTCCTAAGTCCAGGATGTATTTACTTAGTCAAACCGTGTGGGTTAATGTGATCCATTTTTAATGGAGAATTAACCAGATCTTAAACCATCCCCCCATTAAATCTAAAAAAAGGTACGAGATATCATTCTCCCTTGTTATTTCGCTTTGTTCTCAGCTAAGAGACGCTAGATCCTTTAAATCATTCCCGTTGGAGTTGCACAATCAATCATTACTCCTAGGATAAGTTCCCCTTTTTTGATGAAAACAAGCTGTGTCGATCAATCTTCGATATAAGGTATGTTGTATCATCGTTGTTTTGGGGTTCATCTTATCCTATCATCCTTTCCATGTTATACCATGTAATTTCCAAGATTTTAATGGGTTTTTCTTGGGTTTGGTTGGTATTGTCATACCGTGGCATCCTCCGGTGGATGCAGTTGTCGTGAGAGGAGGATTTTTACCCATTGTGTGGATAAAGGACATCAATAACTCTTCGAGGTAGGGGATTCATGGCTTCTCATATTGTATATGTGCAATCGTAGAATTAGAATGATTTAGTCCTTTGGATCACAATTAAATTGACTTAATTAAATACTTGAACCAGATTAAAAGAATTGGCTGATCGCATGTAGTTGCTTTATACCGTAATAACAGTTTGCCTCATGTTTTTCTAGACAGAGTGATATCTATAATTTCTTTTATTTGTTGTTCATTCATGATAGAAATTGATAATTAACGTAAAGCCAGAATTAATTGTTAATTAATTGGCTAAAGATCAAGAGGAATGTAAATTAATCTGGTTATTGCTGTTGTTGTAGTTGTTCTAATTTGAGGATAATCAAATTAGGGAAGTAAGCATGGTTATTTAATTGTGATAGCTTACTGATTAGGTATCCCGTAATTGGAACCTACGCATAAAAAATCATCTAATTCAATATGTATTAAAGAACATATTGTGTGGGAATTTCTAAAAGGGATCTAAGTTACCCTCTTGTTTGTTAAAGGGTCAAGATCCCATGATGTGATGTTTTTTTCCTGCTACTTGTGATGTTATGTGAGCCTGGATGGCTGTTGTGATATGTGGAGGCATGGAGGCCTTGTGGCTATTGTAGTAGATGAAACCTAGAGTGGCGAGATGCATCAGTTTATGCAAGTGGGTTTCAGGGAGGACACCAGGGGTGATGGAATGGGATGGATGTGGTTGTTGGATGCTTGTGGTTTTCTTTGAATGTTAATCTTCTTTGCTTTTCCCCACTGTCTAAGGCAGCTGGTCTTTCTACCCTTTTCCAAAGGAGGTGAAGACACGCAGGGTATGCCATGTGCTTTCCGTGTTTAGCCTCTCGAGGGAGAATGGGTCTATTCTCTTTCTATAGGTGTCAAAGACTCGACGGGTAGTATATCTACTCACCATGTTGAGCCTCCTTTGTGTTTAAAAGCATAGGATGCTTTTCTAGAATACATGGGAATATGGAAAATTAATTTTGTAATGAATGGTTGATTAAATGGTGAAAATCCACCAGGATGCAGATACTAGAATTTTAAAGGTGATGTGAATCCTAAAAGGAGTAGTTTGTTTTGAATGTGATTCCAATTCAGTTTAATGTGGAATTGTTCATGGTTAATTAATGATTAATGAAATAATTAATGTACAATGGAACTGATAAAATGATAACAGAGTAATCTAATAAAGCTCTTCAAATGATTGTGTGCTTATAGCATACCTAGTCTTAGAATTAGATGCCTGGAGACTGAGAGACGTTAGCTGCAGTTGTATCTAATACTAGGTAATTCCCATAGTGTGGATGTGAGTTATATTATATATTCTGTACTTTTATTGTTTCTATACGCTACTCCACACTATCGGTAAGGGCAACTGACACCCCAGGGATTTTGAGCCCTGGGGGGTGTTTTTCCCAACATTCTGATGGGTGGTTGAATGGATGACTACCCCCTTTGGCCCTGCTCTCTTCGCTTGGTAGATACTTGTGCCATGAGGCACATCGGTTAGTTACCCCATATATGAGTGTAGAGGGTTGTAATGTCTTGTGTTTATTCACACACGTATATTCTGGATATAGTATCCTGTGGACTACTATAGGTGTAACGTGTATATTCTATGATGGCTTGAGGATCCTTACTCGAAGTATGGGCTATAATGGCTTGAGGTATTATACCCGACGTATGATACATGTTATGCGGGCTGTGGTGGATCCCGGTATAAGGCCCCAGCCTTAATCCTTACTTAATCATGAGTTATTACAAGATTACACATTGAGGATATTTTCAGGTTTAGAGTTTTAGAGAATTAGATCCTGAAACTTGCATTACATTCCACATTTAAACAAAGTGGATACATAAAAGACAATATTCATTCTTCCCATCAACAGAAATATATTTAAAATAAAACATGGATTCTTTCTTGACACATCCTAGACACTATCATCACATCATGTACCTTTCCCTTGACCTGTGAAAAACATTTCAAAAACTTGGGATGAGCATAAAAAGCTTAGTAAGGGTTATAAAAATATGGAAAGGAAACATGAGTTCATATATACATAAGAATGAAATCATACTTTACCCATAAAACAGAGGCACCTTAACATACCTCATCAAATCATGAATAAATCATAGAAATCATAAGACATAAAGGAAACTTGAGGCATTCATAACATTCTTACGTAGGTAGTAACCCTCTTGGTTACGTTTGGAATACCCCTCACAGTATATTCCCTAAATCTCTTCGGAGAAACCTTAACGTTTCACTCCTTCGCGTTACCCAATGAATTGGAGAGCTATATCGGGCTCTCCCGCCCTTAGTTTATCACGGAACCACCCATTTTCATAACAATTCCCAAGAACCATAACATAAATGTATCACATAAAACATGCATAAATTAAACATAACATTTCCACATTTCAATCACAATATAACATTTTAGTATATTTAAATAATGAATCCATTAAAAAAAACCATTTCCAAAACCATTTAAAAAATTTAATAAAGAGATTTTTGAATAAAAGTGTCCCATACCACCTTGAAGCCTAAAATTTTAAACCATTAATATCCATATAAATAAATCCTTAAAACCATTTTGAAAACATGGATATTAATAAGAACAAATAATTAAAACATTTAAAACGATATTTTGGTTAAAGTGGCTTTACCAAAATTAGAGACACTTGAATACAATAATTGAGGAATAACATTTAGTCAGAAATTTATAATATCATGAGAATAAATGGATTCATGATATAATACACCAAAGGACAGTATATACACCATATAAGAATGAATTGGTGCATAACAACAATGAAGTCTCAATAGAGATGTAAAATGTGATGAAATCCCTTATCAAGAAGATATCCTTAAATTAAGGATAAATCAAAAAAAATATGTGTGACAAATATAAATACACCCAATATAATTGGATATTAAGTGTAAAACAATAAAAGGTCATTCACACATATTCATAGAAAGACATATTCAAGGTGTACAAGTTTATCCCAAAGAATCGAAATTGGGTTAAGATGTTCTCTTGCAAAAATTAGACAGCCTAATGACGTCAATTCAAAATTCAGAAAAAGAGTTGATGAGAGATAAAAGGGAATCTCTTCACTTGGACATAAAATTTACATCAATCAGGATATATAAGAACATATCCCAACATAATAGTATGTGAATTAATAGACATAACAAACGAAGTCTTTTAAAAAGTGGAGGGTGAAAGGTTCCCTTACCGACTTGGGTATCTTTCAAAACATACACCCCATGAAAGAAGGACAATAGATCATTGATTTAAATACTCATAAACGAAATTATATTACACAAAGAGTAAAATAATGGGAATTACTTACACCACTCAATGGAATTTGTGGCAAATGTAGCATAAATCTCATGGGAATAAAAGTGAGATGAAAAATCCCTTACGAAAACTCGGCAGCCTAACAGCGCCACATAAAACATCCGAATATGGATTGATGAGATCAAATAGGGTATCTCATCACATTAAAATAAAATTTACAGCAAGAGGAATATAACAGAACATCCCCCAACATTACAAAGAGGAGCTTAAAAGAATTGACATAAAGGAGAGTACTTAAAAAGAAAAAGAGAGGTTGGATCTCTTACGAAAGTTCGGCAGCCTAACGACGCCACTCAAAACATCCAAAAAGGATTGATGAGATAGAATAAGGTCTCTCATCACATGAACATAAAAATTACAGTAAGTTTAATATAAAATATCATCCCAATAACAAGAAATATTAGCTTTAAAAGGAATGACATAAAAGTGTGAACTTAAAAAGAAAGAGAGGAGTAGGATCCCTTACCTCGGGTCCAACTTGACTCGATCGTTCTTTAATCTCCTGAATAAAAAAATTGTGTTAATTTCTACTTCCTTAAGAACATTTTTCTAGTTCATTATTCTTTTTATATCACTTATTACCATGTCATAAACATTATTTAATCATTTAAGTTAATAATATTTGTTTTGCCGATATTTGGTTCTTAAGTCGAAAGTGGACTTCTTACAATTACATGTTGTCCGTGTGGCCAAATGTTTATTATTTCCAGAATTTTATTCATGATTTAGATATCATATATGTCATATATATCCAGTACATGCATTAATTTATAACATTACATAATCATTTAGAGGTATGAAATGAAATGCACCGTTCTTGGAGACGGTAAGTCGTACGTACGCATGAACGCTACTTTCATTTCTATTTAGTATTTTATAGAATGGAATAATAATGATATAAAGGTATATTATAATTCCAGTATAATATCATATATAATATCATAGTTCCATCCTTTATACGTCCCACATATGGTATTTAACGAATCAAATCACTTTGAGGGGGTGGTAGTCCGCATTTCCTTAAATGAAGATATCACGTTTACCTATAATGGAAACCATAAAGTTATGCCCAAAATGAAAAAAAAACAGAAGATTAAGGAAAACAAAAACATATTATATATCATATATAAAAATAGTGACATCATAATGGCCACCTTTGAATTTGTTAAATGAGTATTGGACAATCAACGTTTCGGGAGGCAGAATTTCGCCATCCACAGAAACCGTATGTTATTTAACCATTTGATGTTGTTTTGTGAGAGTGTATCTAGAATAAATCTTATAAAAACATCCTATTATATTTAATATACTGTTTTTGTTACAAATTAAGTCAATATAAAGAGTTTAGGGGGTTGGAGAAGCAAAATAAAACAAATGAACATGAGAGAATGAATTGTCTTTAAAAGTGTAACTCCTTTTGATTTGAGCCTAAAGGGTTCCTTTGAAAGGATTATGCCCAAAGGGAATCCTATAGGATGAGTAGAGGGATGTTGAGAGAGTAAATGGGCAGGGGTTGGCCGAGCCAAAGGCTTGAGGAGTGTGTGAAAGGAGGTAGAGGTGGGGGCCTTTTATAAGAGGAGAGGAGGGGCACTTTTGGAAAGTAAGAAATATTACTTTATCTGAAAATGTGTTTCGGTTTTAAAAGGTCCCACATTGATATAATTCGTGGATAAGGTGATAAGGGTTCGAAATACACCCATCCAATAAGTTTTGGACTTGTGTAGGTCATAGAGTTTACATTATCTTCTCATTTTATTTAAATCGTCAGATAATGATGTCATCGCTGCATCAGTATGATGTCATAATAAATGTAATTTATTTAATGAATAAAAATTATAAAAAAACTATCATGATGTAGGAAATATTTTTATCTTTCCAATGACTATTTATAATCAAAATTCTGAATTGTATAACCTCATGTAACAATTGTTTTAGTAAAACATGTCATGTTTGTGTTATTTTTACTTTAACATTAAATAAAAAGATATTTATGTCATTTTCCAACCAAAGTGGCTCGATGGGGACCCCAAGTTGACACAGTGGTTTTCTTGGTCGGCCATGACACATCCAATGAGGTTATTACATGTTTCAAGTTCATTTCATATTATTAAAACATTATTTTTACCTTAAACTACACTAATTACCTCTAATTGCGATTAAAAACATAATAAGTTACTATTCACCAAAAAAAATTTATCACATTGAACCCCATTTTACTTCTTAATGACAACCATGTATGTCGGAATTTTGAAATTCAAAACACAAAGATGGAAAAATTTCATTTAAACGGAAAAAACAGTTTTTATAAGTACCACTTAGTGGTTTCATTATTCATCAAAAGTTGATGTTTTTCAGAAAAATCCAAAAAATTCACCCTAAGCTATATTTGATATTCCGGATTCAAAAATGAAGTCTATTTTACAAAATTCAAAACATATAAGTCACATTAATTAATTTAATAAATAATTCCCGTTGTCAGAGCAAATAGCGTGTTTTTATTAAACAATAAGTGTCAAAAGATTGACACTAGTTTAAGTCTGATTTCAAAGTGAAATTAATTCCAACGACCACTATTGGATTTAATGGTAAAAATATATTCTAATTTCACTTTATAACCAATTCAAAAGATAATATAATCATATAAATAAATTGGATTAAAAAGAGGTTTTGAATTAAAATACAACATTTTACACTATTCATTAAAAAATGAACTTTATCGGAAAGATACCAAAAATTTACACAAAGTAAATTTTGATTTCCCAATTCTTAAGAAGAGTTTTATTTTGGTCCAATAGAATGTATAAGAGTGAACAAAACTATATTTAATTATGTTTCTCCATCAAAAGGCGATAAGTGAACCTTTAGTGAAAACTAGGGCATATATGCCTAAAATTGAATTCTTTCCGTATTTTAAGCCTTTATCTTTTATTGGATAAATTTAAAAACATTTACACACATATATAATCATATTATAGTTATTTCTATCAATTCCTTCCAATACAACAGCTACAAGTTAACTACCATTTAAAATAATATTATTTTATTATTAGAGTGCAACGTAAGATTCCCAAGAAACTCGTTGTTGTGAGTTGGGTACGCCATCGAGCATAGCGTCCCCTTTAAAGTCATATTAATATTTTATTCACAAATATAGATAAATATGAAAATTTAATATTCTTTATTTACCTGGGGTGTTACATCCTTCCCCCCTTTTGGAAATTGCATCCTCATAATTTTTAAAATTGAGCTTGGAAACATCCTTGAATGTCCCACATCGGAACAAGAGTCGGTAAAACAATCACTTTAAAATAAAGAAAGATAAGTACAAAGGTCACCCAAGTTAACCCATACTAGGATTCCATGTAGAAAAATATGGACATGGAGGAGAAAACATAGGGTCATGTTCTGATGGAGAGTGATAGAAAACATGTTTAGGAGAAAGTTAACAATAAGAAAATCACAAACATGAGATGGGTTAAATGGTGTTGGGTTCTCTAGTAGGAAAAATTAATAGACAACATTTTTTCTTTAAGTTACTTTTTATTGAGGAATTTTTTTTGAGCTTTAATAAAACATAAGGAAACATACATACTTGTCATGTTGACTTCTATCTTTTACTAGATTCCTTAATCAAACTCATATTTTTTCCAAAAGACGAGTATTTATGGAGACTTGTTCGCATTAAGAGTACAATAAACAACTTCTAGAGGAGCACCTAATCAACAAAAAAAGAAATATACATTTCCCATGTCTTCAAACCTTAACCAAAACTAAAACCAAAAGGTTACTACAAGATCAGATAATCTAGAAAAGGATAACCCTTTATAAAAAGAAAATCTATTCTTAATCTCCAAAATTTATCCAACAAAACCCAAAGTTCAACGAGGACTATTCGATAACCAATTTTTCCATAAAATTCTTCAAAGTAAACCAATATAAGATTGAAACCCAAATATTTGAAGTATTTAGTCACATAGTCTTCCACGTTAAATCATAACATTTATCTCCAAATAACATTAGTTGCTCCTAAAGTATCGTATTGAAAGGTAATTAACCTAATCACATATCCTCCATGATAGGTTAATCATTTTCATAAATAACCCAAAATCAACTTACTATTAATTCATAAAATCATCTAACTAAAAATAATCGGTCAAACTAACCCGGGACTTCACGTAGTCTAGTGGTAGGCGATAAATACCAGTCGCACTTTGGTTGTGGGTTCGATTCTCACAGCTTTGTCCGACGTGATGGGTTGTCACACGGTTTACGTGTTGTCCTATTTCCAAAACTATATAATTTTATAACATTCTTCAAAAAAGAGATAAATTCATCAAAAATAAATATAACATATTCCTCATGTTTATCTCATTCCTTCTTATTCCATCATATCATATAATAACCCATAATTACCTCAAATGTAAGGATCATATAAACTCTAATTGTTACCTTTATAATTATTACCTAAACTTCCACATCGATTTGGTCATCTCATACATGATGCATTATAGAACATACCAAGGTTAAAGTGGTTGATCATGAATCCTTGATAGTTGGTTTTGAACAACCATGAGATTCCTCATTGAATACCCCATTTCATCCAGTCTCTTAATCAGATAACCACCACAGTTTCCTTCAAACCAATTGTCACTTTGGTGCCTGCTAGATCCAGACATTTACTAAAACCAAAATGGTCATTGTGAGTATATCAACAAATCCATCATGTACTAATGAGGAAGATATATTTACTCATTAAATTTATCTAAAAACTATGACTCTTTCTGAAATCCTAACCATTATGGTAATTTCACTTATGCATAAAGAATACCCTAACCACTAAAGATATCTAAACCGACCTTTGATACCAACTATAAGGCCCCAGCCTTAATCCTTACTTAATCGTGGGTTATTACAAGATTATACATTGAGGATCTTTTCAAGTTTAGAGTTTTAGAGAATTAGATCCTGAAACTTTCATTACATTCCACATTTAAACAAAGTGGTTACATAAAAGACAATATTCATTCTTCCCATCAACGGAAATATATTTAAAATAAAACATGTATTCTTTCTTGACACATCCTTGACACTATCATAACATCATGTACCTTTCCCTTGACCTGTGAAAAACATTTCAAAAACTTGAGATGAGCATAAAAAGATCAGTAAGGGTTATAAAAATATGGAAAGGAAACATGAGTTCATATATACATAAGAATGAAATCATACTTTACCCATAAAACATAGGCACTTTAACATACCTCATCAAATCATGAAAAAATCATAGAAATCATAAGACATATAGGTAACTTGAGGAATTCATAACATTCTTACGTTGGTAGTAACCCTCTTGGTTACGTTTGGATTACCCATCACAGTATATTCCCTAAATCTATTCGGAGAAACCTTAACGTTTCACTCCTTCGCGTTACCCAATGCATTGGAGAGCTATATCGGGCTCACCCGCCCTTAGTTTATCACGAAACCACCCGTTTTCATAACAATGCCCAAGAACCATAACATAAATTTATCACATAAAACATGCATAAAGTACACATAACATTTCCACATTTCAATCACAATATAATATTTTAGTATATTGAAATAATGAATCCATTCAAAAAGTAACCATTTCCAAAACCATTTAAAACATTTAATAAAGAGATTTTTGAATCAAAGTGTCCCATACCACCTTGAAGCTTAAAATTTTAAACCATTAATATCCATATAAATAAATCCTTATAACCATTTTGAAAACATGTATATTAATAAGAAAAAATAATTAAAACATTTAAAACGATATTTTGGTTAAAGGGGTTTTACCAAAATTAGAGACACTTGAATACAATAATTAAGGAATAACATTTAGTCAGAACTTTATAATATCATGAGAATAAATGGATTCATGATATAATACTCCAAAGGACAGTATATACACCATATAAGAGTGAATTGGTGCATAACAACAATGAAGTCTCAATAGAGATGTAAACTGTGATGAAATCCCTTATCAAGAAGATATCATTAAATTAAGGATAAATCAATCTCAAAATTATGTGTGAAAAATATAAATACACCCAATATAATTGGATATTAATTTTAAAACAATAAAAGGCCATTCACACATATTCATAGAACAACATATTCAAGGTGTACAAGTTTATCCCAAAGAATTAAAATTGGGTTAAGAAGTTCTCTTGCAAAAATTAGACAGCCTAACGGCGTCACTTCAAAATTCAGAAAAAGAGTTGATGAGAGATAAAATGGAATCTATTCACTTGGATGTAAAATTTTCATCAATCAGGATATAGAAGAACATATCCCAACATAATAGTATGTGAATTAAAAGACATAACAGACGAAGTCTTTTAAAAAGAGGAGGGTGAAAGGTTCCCTTACCGACTTGGGTATCTTTCAAAACATACACCCCATGAAAGAAAGACAATAGATCATTGATGTAAATACTCATAAACGAAAGTATATTACACAAATAGTAGAATAATGTGAAGTACATACACCACTAAATGGAATTTGTGGCAAATGTAGCATAAATCTCACGGGAATAAAAGTGAGATGAAAAATCCCTTACGAAAACTCGGCAGCCTAACGGCGCCACATAAAACTTCCAAATATGGATTGATGAGATCAAATAGGGTATCTCATCACATTACAATAAAATGTACAGAAAGAGGAATATAAAATAACATACCCCTACATTACAAAGAGGAGCTTAAAAGAAGTGACATAAGGGAGAGTACTTAAAAAGAAAGAGAGATGTTAGATCTCTTACGAAAGTTCGGCAGCCTAACGACGCCACTCAAAACTTCCAAAATGGATTGATGAGAGAGAATAGGGTCTCTCATCACATGAACATAAAACTTTCAGTAAGTTTAATATAAAAGATCATCCCAATAACATGAATGATGAGCTTTAAAAGGAATGAGATAAAAGTGTGTACTTAAAAAGAAAGAGAGGAGTAGGATCCCTTACCTCTGGTCCAACTTGACTCGATCGTTCATTAATCTCCTGAATAAAAAACTTGAGATAATTTATACATCCTTAAGAACGTTTTTAATGTTCATTATTCCTTTTATTTCACTTATTACCATGTCATAAAAATTATGTAATCATTTATGTTAATAATATTTGTTTTGCCGATATTTGGTTCTTATGTCGAAAGTGGACTTCTTACAATTACATGTTGTTCGTGTGGCCGAATTGTTTTTATATACAGAATTGTATTCATGATGTAGATATCATATATGTCATATATATCCAGTACATGCTTGAATTTATAACATTACATAATCATTTAGAGGTACGAAATGAAATGCACCGTTCATGGAGACGGTAAGCCGTACGTATGCATGAACGCTACTTTCATATCTATTTCATATTTTAAAGAATGGAATAATAATGATATAAAGGTATATTATAATTCCAGTATAATATCATATATAATATCATAGTTCCATCATTTAAACGTCCCACATATGGTATTTAATGAATCAAATCACTTTGAGAGGGCGGCAGTCTGCACTTCCTTAAATGAAGATATCGCGTTTACCCATTATGGAAACCATAAAGGTATACCCAAAATGAAAAAAAACAGAATCTTAAGGAAAACATAAACATATTATATATCATATATAAAAATAGTGACATCATAATGGCCACCTTTGAAGGTGTTAAATGAGTATTGAACAATCATCGTTTCGGGAGGAAGAATTTCACCATCCACGGAAATCGTAAGTTCATTAACCATTTGATGTAGTTGTGTGAGAGTGTAGCTCGAATAAATCATAAAACAACATTCTAGTATATTGACGATAATGGTTTTGTTACAAAAGAAGTAAATAAAAAGAGTTTAGGGGGTTGGAGAAGCAAAATAAAACAAATGAACATGAGAGAATGAATTATCTTTAAATGTGTAACTCCTTTTGATTTGAGCCTAAAGTCTTCCTTTGAAAAGATTCTGCCCAAAGGGAATCCTCTAGAATGAGGAGAGGGATGTGTATAGATTAAATGGGCATGGTTTGGCTGAGCCAAAGGCTTGAGGAGTGTGTGAAATGAGGTAGATGTGGGGGCCTTTTATAAGAGGAGAGGAGGGGTACTTTTGGAAAGTAAGAAATATTACTTTATTTGAAAATGCGTTTCGGTTTTAAAATGTCCCACATTGATATAATTCGTGGATAAGGTGATACGGGTTCTAAATCCACCCATACAATAAGTTTTGGACATGTTTAGGTCATAGAGTTTACATTATCTTCTCATTTTATTTAAATCGTCAGATAATGATGTCATCGTTGCATCATTATGATGTCATAAATAATTTACTTTATTTAATGTCTAAAAATTATAAAAAAACTATCATGATGTATTAAATCTTTTTATCTTTCCAATTTATATTTATAACCCATGTAACAATTGTTTTAGTAAAACATCTCATGTTTGTGTTATTTTTACTTTAACATTAAATAAAAAGATATTTATGTCATTTTCCAACCAAAGTGGCTCCATGTGGTCCTCAAGTTTACCCATGGGTTGTTTTGGTCGCCCATGACAAATAAAATGAGTTTAGGACATGTGTCAAGTTCATTTCATATTATTAAAACATTATTTTTACCTTAAACTACACTAATTACCTCTAATCGCGATTAAAAACTTTATAAGTTACTATTCATCAAAAAATTATTTCTATCCCATTGAACCCCATTTTACTTCTTAATGACAACCAATTATGTCAGAATTTTGAAATTCAAAACACAAAGATGGAAAAATTTCATTTAAACGGAAAAATCAGTTTTTATAAGTACCACTTAGTGGTTTCACTATTCATCAAAAATTCAAGTTTTTCAGAAAAATCCCAAAAATTCACCCTAAGCTATATTTGATATTCCGGATTCAAAAATGAAGTCTATTTTACAAAATTCAAAAAATATAAGTCACATTAATTAATTTAATAAATAATTCCCACTGTCAGAGCAAATAGCATGTTTTTATGAAACAATAAGTATCAAAAGATTGACACTAGTTTAAGTCTGATTTCATAGTGAAATTAATTCCAATGACCAATATTGGATTTAATGGTGAAAATATATTATAATTTCACTTTAAAACCAATTAAAAATATAATCTAATCATATAAATAAATTATATTAAAAAGAGGTTTTGAATTAAAATACAACATTTTACACTATTCATTAAAAAATGAACATTATCGGAAAGATACAAAAAATTTACACAAAGTAAATTTTGATGTACCAATTCTTAAGAAGAGTTTTATTTTGGTCCAATTGAATGTATAAGATTGAACAAAACTATATTTAATGACGATTCTCCATCAAAAGGCGATAAGTGAACCTTTAGTGAAAACTAGGGCATATATGCCTAAAATTTAATTCTTTCCGTATTTTAAGCCTTTATCTTTTATTGGATAAATGTAAAAACAATTAAAAACATATATAATCATATTTTTGTTATTTCTATCCATTCCCACCAATACAATGACTACATGTTAACTACAATTTAAAATAATATTATTTTATTATTAGAGTGCAACGTAAGATTCCCAAGAAACTCGTTGTTGCGTGTTGGGTACGCCATCAAGAATAGTGTACCCTTCAAAGTCAAATTAATATTTTATTCACAAATATGGATAAATATGAAAATTTCATATTCCTTATTTACCTGGGTTGTTACACCCGGAACATACCTGTTTACTGTAGGTTGTGAGGATGGTGTGGTGCTTCGCCCAGGTGTCTGTGGGCAAGACTTTGTGGTGCATGGGGTGCAAATTATGGAGCTCAGCCCAGGTGTGTGCGGGCAAGCCTTTGTAGAGATGAGGACATGACGTATGTTGTTGGGGAAAAGCAGCAAACCAGTGGGGAAGTTGAAGCAGGGTACCCTTGATATTCTTTATTATATTCTATATTCATGTAAGCGTTACTTTGTGAGTGTAGCCATGGTGAGGTTGGGAACTTAGTATACCTATTTAGGCGACGAGTTAGTTTCACCTGTTGTTCACTAGGATTTAGCATGCTTTCTTTACTTTTGCAAGAGAGGCTTGGGGAGGATCCTACTGAGTATACTGTTATACTCACCCTATGTATATATAAACTGTTTTTCAGGTCACATAGAGCAGGTTGGAGATCATGTTGGTTACTAATAGCTTGTGGTTGGAGGAGGTGTTGTTCGGGCTTGTGGTCGCTATCGTTTTAATTTCTTTTGGGTAATTTTAGTTTCCCCTTTCAGTTGTAGTACTTTTGAATGACATTTCATATATGTACATGGATTTCTTTTATATTTCATTTTTGAGTTGGAGTTGATTGGAGTCTATTCTATCTATCTCTACGGCATGTGTTCTCTAAGAGGGTAATGACTCCCATTTGTATGTTTATTATACCCTCGGTGCAAGTCACCAACCCGGGGCCAACTGGAGGCGGGACTCTGGGGTCATTATCTCTCTTCTCACATTGTCGGCCCAGGAGGGGTACACTTTGTGGGGAGGGGTCATGACAATCAACGTATGGGTTATCTTGGGTGACCTATGTTCTTATATTTATTTCCATTAATGTGATAGTTTTATTAACACTTTTTCTGATGTGAGGGTTTTAATGAAGTTTCTATGTCAATTTTTAAAATTGTGAGGACAAAATTTCTAAATGTGTGGAAGGATGTAACCTTATTTGTAAATAAATATTAATAAATTTTCTTATTTATTAATATTTTTTATTAAATATTAATTATACTTTAAAGGGTATGATATGTTCAATGTCCTGCCCAATACACAACAACAAGTTTATTTGAAATCTTACGTTGCACACAACGTTGGGTCATACTGAAAAATAATTATATAATATTATTTTAAATGTTAGTTAACTCTGAGCTATTGTATTTTTAATAATGAAAAGAAGTAACTATATTATTATTAAACAAAATTTCTTAAATTTTTTTACATTAATCCAATAATATTTAGAGGCATAAAATAAACATGAATCCAATATTAAGCATAAATAATCTAATAGTCTTCAGAAGGTCGATTTAATGAATTTTGATGGAGAAACCACATTAAATATTGTTTTGGTTACATTAATATGTTCTATATGAAAAACTAAAATTCTTCTTTATAATCAAAAAATAAAAATTTACATTGGGTAATTTTTTTATATTTTTTTGATAAAATTCATTTTTTAAATAAATAGTGAAAAATATTGTATCTAAATTCAAAACTACCTTTTCATCTAATTTATTTATATTGAAATATTATCTTATTAATAGGGTTATAAGTTTAATTATATAATATTTTTACCATTTAATATAATATTGGTCAATTAAAGTAATTTAACTCTTATATTCAACATATACAAGTGTCAATATTTTGATAGATTTTATTTATTAAAAACATGCTTTTTGTTTTGACAACATGAATTAATATTAAATTAATTTTTTCTATTTATGTGTTTTTAATATATTAAAATGGATTTCATATTTGTAATCTGGATGGCCAGTTTGTGTGAATAGATATCTTTTATTTTTAGGAATTATGAATATTTACTTTATATAATATTTTATTTACCATTATTAAAAGGAAAATCTTCTAAATAAGGGGAAAATATTATTATAATATTAAATTACACTAATGTGTGTCCTAATCCATAGTATGATACATGTCCGACCATTGGAATTATAGGGTCTATTTTGTGACCCCATGGATCCACTTAAGTGTGATAGTGACACTTTATATTAATTAATTTAATGTAAAGAAAAAATTACATAAATATATTACATTTAATAAATAAAATTCTACATGGGGTTATATAATTTATCTCATCAACTATTAATATTAATTTTAAATCTATATTATTTCCTATATCTTGTTATTTTTATTATAATTTCTAGACATCATCTATATAAAATTTTTTATGACACAATGATGATGTAGTGATTACCTTATTAATAAATTATTTAAATAAATGAGATTATAAACATTAAAAAACAAAAAAACCTATCTAATTTTTATTGGATAATTTTATTTTTAACAATAGTAATATTATTTTCGAATTTAATGAGTTTGGTCCATTTTAAAGATAAAATTAATTTATAATAAGATAATATTTCTAAAAATTCCAAAAGTGCCCCTCCCCCTACTTATAAAAAGCCCTCACCTCTAACCCATTAGTCACACCTATTAATCCCATTAGATCATCCCACATCTTCGCAAATAATCTCTCAATTTTCCTATCTTCTTCATAGAGGTCTTTACTTTAGGAAGAAGGCAAATAAAAAAATGGTTCCAAACAAAGGGAGTTACACGATTTAAATGTAACGTCTTCTCTTATGTTATTTTAATTGATTTTAATTCATCAACCCATAAACACTTTTTGTTACTTTTTTTAATAACATCACTAGTATCCTAAATAAGCTAGGTTGTTTATATGAGAATTATATGAACTACACTTATGAAAACCAATTTCTAATGGGAAAATAAAATTCAGTTTCTATGGATGGCAAACTACTGCCTCATGAAACGATTATTGTTCAATATTCCCCAACAACCTATTATTGTTGACATTAATATGGAACTTTATTTAAATGTGATATTTATTATATTTATTTTTTATCTATTATTCTATATGTTTCATTTATATCAAACCATTATTCTTTCTAATATGATTAAATATGTTAATTTCATTTGGTGAAGTGTGGACTACCACTCCCTCAATGTGATATGACTCTTCATGCCATAGGTGGAACATATAATGTTTGGAGTTATTTAAAAAAAATAACATAAAAATTATTAATTAATTAAAATATACATATTTATTATTATGTTTTAATTCCTTTAAATATAAAATAGAAATTAAATAGCATTCATGAGTATGTATGACTGACCATCTCTATGAAAGGTGTGCTTTATTTCTTAAGTCCAAATGATATGGAATACTATAAATACATAAACACTGAATATATATGATATATATTATATAGAAATCATAGATATAATTCTATAGATAATTTAATTTTGACAACATTGACAATTTTTAATTCAAACAAGTTCATTTTTTACTAATGTACTAATCATCGACAAAATGTCCGATAAAAACTCAAATAATTAGCTATTTTTTATGGAAAAAAATCAGTGATATATATAACAACCCATACTTTACATACATTGTTAATACTTCAAAATTGAAGCATACTTATTACCACATATAACAAAACCACGAAAGGACCGTATAGGTATAGTCTCTTTAGAAACTGGGAAACATAAACAACTGGTTCATAAAGCGTCTACACTATCTCCCATTTATTTCATCATATCTATAGTCCCTTTTGGCTTATATTACTTAATAACCTTCTTCCTGACCTGGGGAAAGAAAACATACAAAATGGTGAGCTCAAATTCTCAGTAAGGGTAATCAAAAGAAATATCAATCACATCATATACATAAGCACATAACTTTTGGAATTCTTAACCTGCAAAAGAGATCATAATTTCATAACATGGGATAAATCATGGCAATGAAATGTAATCGCAATAATCATAACTTAAAACCTGAAACTTTGTGTCATACACACATAATCATGGAGAATCATTTCTTGTTAGTCAAGACTCATTTCCAAGACTATCTTAGTGGACAACGTCCCTTTCTGAACCGAGTCACCCTCGTTTCAGTCCTGTTTCACTAAACCGATATAACCTACCGTTCCAGCCATGTCTATCTCATGAGATATAAAATCTTTACCCAATTCATTGGAGGGAGATATAGGTCCCACCAATCTCATAATAATACCATTCTTATGTGTGCCACAAAATCATAAATCATACATCATTGCATAACCCATGTAATAAAATGGGATTCTCAAACATCATTCCATCATAATCCATAAACAATTGATATCATTTCATCATAAGAAAATTTAAACCATTTAAATAATAGAGATATTTTACTTGAATCATACATATCAAATAACGTCATCTTAGATGGAAAATAGTTTTGAAAAAACACTTGGAATGAATTATTGAGGAAAATATCCTTTCTTCTTTAAATTTTTTTTTCCTTTCTTAACATGTCATAAAACATTAAAGTAAAATAAGTTGATTAAAAATAAACATGAAAACTTTTAAAGGAATCTTCTTGGAAATAATGTTTTAAAAATCCATTCATGCAGTATAAGTTAAAAAAACATTCTTTGTACTTTTGTTGGAAAAGTCAAAAAGTACCTCGTACGAAAAACGACAAAAGATTCCTTTCATATCCTTTACTAAATACTCACCGAAGGGTAAAATTGGATTTAAACAATTGTAGGTGAATGGAAACAATATTACATATTGAGGTAACATGGATGTGGATGATAAAATACACCCAAGTAAATTCTAAAGTATAAACAATCTCGGAAAAAAATGAGATTGTGATATTTCCCTTACCTTAGGTCCGATTTGCTTTGTGCGTGTTTGAAGCTCCTGTATAATGGTTTAAATAATGTTATTTACTTATTTCAGAATCATTCATATTGATATGATATCATATATGGTCATATTCTTAGCTTCATATTAGTAATATTTCATCGTTACTTGTTACTCGGGTCTTTATTGCTTTTTGTTCTTATGCGTGTTTTGCCGAATAAATTCTTATTCTTCTTTTAAGGCTATAGATACCTTATATCCAGAATGGTATTAGTGTAAAATATATCATATTTATACATTAAATTCATTTATATAATTAGTATGTAATGATGATCATGTAGAACAAGTCGCATCACATCGTGGAGACGGTATTCCGTACGTACGCACGAGAGATGATATTGTTCCCATTATCGTGGAATTGCTTTAAGTGTATTTATACTATTTCAGTGTCAATATCACTTTATAATAATCATATATATTTACTCATTACACCATTATACCCATCCTTGTAAGGTGATGGTGGAAAATAGATTACACCACGGCGTGGAGACGATATTCCGTACGTACGCACGCGCGTTGATTTCATTTTTTCTATAGGATGGATAGAAAATGAATTAGGGTTGTTTCATATTTATAATAACATATCAGTATGTAATTAATACTGGTGTTATTACTTTATCAAGAAACAACTAAAGAAGAAGAAGTTGAAGAAGAAAGAAATTGAAAAGATCGGTAATGGATATTACCTCTTCTTTGAAACGCCTCTTTGAATCCTCCACATAGGGAACTAAAAATGGTCTTTGAAGAAGACCAGGACCTCGAGGATTATTCTAGGGAAGTGGAGAAGGGATTTTGGCAGGGGTTGGCCGAGCTTGAGTGCTCAAATTGGTGTGAGGAGGAGGGGGAGGAGGTGCCCTTTTATAAGGGAGGAGAGGGGCACCTTAGGAATATCTCAAAATATTATTTTATATTAAAGTCAAAGTCAGTTTATAATGGTTCCAAAGGGTCTTATTTTGGAGCTAAAGTGGGTATGGGTCGAAATCCTATCAACCAATAGGATTTAGACAAGTTTAGGTTATTATTTTAACCTTATCAATTAGATTTAACTCTAAGTTAAATAATTTATCTTTTACCGTGTCTTTTTGTTTTCTTACACTATATGTATAATACACTTACTATAACATGCCAAACGAACCCCAAGTTGTTTATTATTAATATATATATCCTTATCTAAGTAATTTGGACGAACCTTTGATTTTTAGGAATAAAATAACAATTAATAATATAATATTTGATTTAAAAACTATTTTGTGTTGATTTTGACACTATTTGATATATGATTTTTGTGAAAGTCATAATAGAATTATATGTTCGAACCAAGATTATTAAATCAACAATAATATATCATAGTAACCTTGAAAATTAGTGGAATTCATAAAAAGTTTCAAATTACATTTATTTGGGCATTTATAACATCAATTATGTTAACATTTCCTTAAAAGGGTAATTACTGCATCATCGTTGTGTCATAAATTAATTAATTTAATTAAAGTCTAAAAATTATAAATAAAATATCATTATGTAGGAAATATATTTATCTTTATAATGAATATTTATAATAGAATTTATCTTTTGTATAACCCCGTATTAAAAATGTTTTAGTTATTAAACTTTGATTTTAACTATTTTAACTATTCATTAAATAAAATAATATTAAATGTCATAAACTAATCCAAGTGGACCTAAATGGTCATATTATATTCATAAGGTTGTTTTTGGTCGAATTACACTTATCCAATAGAATTAGGAAATGTGTTAGGGTAATAGTAATATCATATTTACCCTTAGTTACCCTATTTACTATTAACCGCGGTAAAAAAAGTAAAAAGTTACTATTCACCAAAAAATTATTTTTATCTTATTGAACCACATTTTAGTCCTTGATATTAACCGTGTCTCTCGGATTTTCGAAATTCCACTCACAGAAGCGGTAAAATTATGTTTTATGAAAAATTTAGTTTTTTAACTACCACTTAGTGGTTTCACTATTCATCAAAAATAGAAAGTTTTCAGAAAAATACCAAAATTTCACCCTAGGCTAATTTCGATATTCAAATCCAAAAATGATGTCCATTTTGAAAAATAAAATTTATAAAATTTCAAAAAATGGTTATTAATATTCATAATGTCTAGTTTCAATAATATTTTAATAGCATATCGTTGTTTAGTGAAACTCGGTATTGCGTACGACGCACACTATCGAGGAAGGTCGCGATTTCGTGTAAAGAAAGCCAAGCAAGTGTTGTGTAGAAAAAGATTCCTTTGATGATTTATATAACATAAAAGTCTCGGATGTTACATTTTTCCCCCCATAAAATGAATTTCGCCCTCGAAATTCGTCACTTTGTAACAAACAGATGAGGATACCTCTCCCTCATCATATCCTCAATTTCTCATGTAGCTTCTTCTAATTGGTGGTTCCTCCATAAAACTTTCACCAAGCGAGTGGTCTTGTTTCGTAAGACTTTTTCTCTACGATCCATAATTTCTATCGGCCGTTCTTCATAAGAAAGATCTTACTCCAGCGGTACAACTTCTGAGCTGAGTAAATGTGAAGGATCAGGTATGTACTTTCTCAGGAGAGATACAAGGAACACATTGTAAACTTGAGATAGATTCGGTGGAAGCGCCAATCAGTAAGCTACCTTCCCTACACGATCCGGTATTTCGAAAGGACCGATATATCAAGGGCTCAACTTCCCCTTCTTTCCAAATCTCATGACTCCCTTACCGGGAGATATTCGTAAGAACACTTTATCACCCACTTCAAACTCTAGCTCTTTTCTTCGGCTGTCCGCATAACTTTTCTGTCGACTCTGAGCTGCTCTTATGTGCTGTTGAATAGATCTTACCTTTTCTGCCATTTCATCAACGAGATCAGGTCCTAATAGCTTTCTTTCCCAAACTTCATCCCAGTAAGTTGGAGTCCTGCATTTCTTTCCATAGAGAGCTTCATAAGGAGCCATCTGAATTCTGGAGTGAAAGATATTATTTTAAGAAAATTCCACCAAAGGTAGGTGTTGATCCCAACCTCCTTTGAAATCCATAGAGCAAGCTCTCAACATATCTTCTAGAGTTTGAATTATTCTTTCAGACTGACCATCTGTCTGAGGATGATAAGCAGTGTTGAAACTCAACTCTGTATCCAGAGTATGCTGAAGACTTCGCCAGAACTTCGAGGTAAATATCGGATCCCGATCAGATATAATAGAAAGTGGTACTCCATGAAATCTTACCACATCCTTTACATATATCCTGGCAAGCTGATCCAGAGAGAAATCCTCTCTAATAGCAATGAAGTGTGCAGACTTTGTAAGACGATCAACTATGACCCAGATAGCATTATTTCCTTTGGATGTTTTAGGAAGTCCTGTGACAAAGTCCATGGTAATGTTTTCCCATTTCCATTCAGGTATGGGTAATGGTTGTAACATCCCCTTAGACTTCTGTCTCTCAGCTTTAACTTACTGACAAACCAAGCATCGAGAGACATATTCAACAACATCTCTTTTCATGCCATCCCACTAGAAGTACTCTTTCAGGTCCCTATACATCTTCGTGCTTCCAGGATGAATAGAGAATGAATAACTATGAGCCTCATCTAGCAGCTCCTTCTTTATTTCGGGGATGGGAGGAACACAAACCCGATTCCTGAACTTTATTATCCCATCACAATCAAGGTTGAACTCAGGAACATTTCAGACCTTCTTTTTAAACTCGACATCTTCTTTCTGTGCCTCTTTAATCTTCACATGTATAGATGGTTGAACATTCATTTGAGAAAGATAAGATTTTTCCCCTTCCATTATAATTCCAAGGTCCATCCTTTGTAAATCCATAAATATTGGATCTTTTGTGATCCTCATCATGGATAAACTAGCTTGTTCTTGTCGACTTAATGCATCTGCCACCTTGTTTGCTTTCCTAGGGTGGTAATGGATTGAGCAGTCGTAATCCTTAATCAGCTCCAACCATCTTCTTTGACGCATATTCAGCTCCTTTTGTGTGAAAATATACTTTAAACTTTTATGATCAGTATAAATATCACACCATTCACCATAAAGCTAATGCCTCCAAATCATTAATGCAAAGATTACCGCAGCTAACTCCAAATCATGGGTTGGGTAATTTTTCTCATGGATTTTCAACTGTCGTGAGGCATAAGATATCACAATATCATTTTTCATAAGAACACACCCTAATACCTTCTTCGATGCATCACTATAGATCACAAACCTTTCTCCACTACAAGGCAGTGTGAGCACAGGTGCACTGGGTAACCTTCTTTTCAAATCCCTAAAATTCTCTTCACATTCTTCCGTCCAGACAAACTTAACTCCTTTCCGAGTCAACTTGGTGAGTGGATAAGATAATTGTGAAAAATCATTCACCAAACGTCGATAATATCCAGCCAAACCAAGAAAACTTCGGATCTCAGTTACTGTTGTTGGTCTCGACCATCTTTCGATAACCTCTGTTTTTTCAGGATCCACAGATATCCCTTCTTTTGAGATTATGTGACCCAAAAATGTATCTTTTTGAAGCCAAAATTCACACTTGGTAAATTTGGCATAAAGCTTCTCCTTTCTCAGGGTCTTCAATATAATTCTCAAGTGATCTTCATGTTCTTCCTTGCTCTTTGAATAGACAAGAATATAGTCTATAAAGACTACCACAAATTTATCAAGATAGCCTCTAAAGACTCTATTCATTAGATCCATGAAGATAGCAGGGGCATCAGTAAGACCAAATTGCATCACTATAAATTCATAGTGTCCATACCTTGTACGGAAAGTAGTCTTTGGTATATCCTCCCTTTTGACCCTTAATTGATGATACCCTGAACGAAGATCAATCTTGGAAAAGTATTGAGCTCCGCATAGTTGGTCAAATAGGTCATCAATGCACGAGAGATGATATTTGTTCTTGATAGTGATCTTATTAAGTTCTCGATAATCAATGCAGAGTCTCATTGATCCATCTTTCTTCTTAACAAATAGAACAGGTTCTCCCCAAGGTGACGCACTAGGGCGTATGAATCCTTTATCAAGATTCTCTTGGAGTTGCTTCTTCAATTCCTGCAACTCAATTGGGGCCATTCTATAAGGTGTCTTTGAAATAGGTAAAGCACTCGGTACGAGTTCTATTAAGAACTCAACTTCACGATTTGGTGGAAGTCCCGGTAATTCCTCCGGAAAAACATCATCAAACTCATGTACAATGGGCATATTCATAATCGTGAGTTTCTCACCAACCATTTGAGATAAATAACCTTCATTTAGTGGAATCAAGACCCATAAGATGGACGAAATTTCCACTAGAAGGTTATGTTCATCCTTGCATTGATAGACGATCATAGATTGATCTGGAATATGAAATGTGACTTCCCTTCTTTGGCAATTGATATGAGCTCCATATAAAGAAACCCAATCCATGCCATGAATCACATCAAATTCCACTATAGGAAGGATCACAAGATTTTCAGGAAGCACTTTCCCACAAACTTCGATCGGAGAAGAATTATAAACTTTTGATGCGATTGTTTTTCCATTATGTGTTTTCACAGCTAACTCAACATCTAATTGTTGAGGTAATACGGTGATACCCTTAGAAAATTCTTCAGAAATAAAAGAGTGGGTGGATCCAGAATCAAATAAAACATTTTCTACTTTAGAGTGGATGGTAAGTGTACCTTTCACCACATCATTATCGTACTCCACATCGCTGATAGAAATTTCACGTGACATTCCTTTTTCTTTAGCCTTGAGAGTTTGTTGACATCGACCATCATCATCAATCCTTGGATTTGGGAATTTATTGGCATAATGCCCCATCTCCATTCACTTGAAACATTGAAGTGTATTAGGTTCATTCTTTGTATCCCTTCCTTTGTTTGCATCATTAGACATCTTCTTCCCATCATCGCGGAATTCAAATTCCCGATGACCTTCCTTTCCACATTTGAAACATTTACTTGTCCCATTAATACAACTCCCTCCATGTTTCTTTCCACACTTTGAGCAAAAGGGAAAGCTCATCTTCTTTTCAGTGTGCTCTTTATATTTTCCTTTGAATTCCATTTTCCTCTTCTTATCAAACCCATATGACTGATGGGTTACTCCAATCTCCATCTCGACTTTGAGAGAACATCGAACGATTTCCTCGTAGCTATTGAAGTCCCTTATGGCTAACGCCCATCGAAGACTTGGTTTTAATCCACTAAAGAATCGATCGATCTTACTCTCAGGTTGGATAATAATACCAGAAGCGTACCTTGCAAGTCTTGTAAAATTTGCATCATAGGTACCAATATATTCATTATCCTTTTGATTTAGTTCAAGAAAATCTTTCTCCATCTTTTTTCGGAGAATACGAGGGAAGTACTTTTTGAAAAATAAGTTCTTGAACTCATCCCATTCCATGGACTCAATTTCATCCCTTTGCCTCTTATTCTTAATAAGATTCCACCATTGATCAGCATCTCCTTCTAAACGATACACTCCTAGGATGACTTTATCATGTTGAGAACATTGAAGAACTGAAAATATCTTTTCAGTAGTACTAATCCATTGTTCCGCAACTAATGGATCAGTAGACCCGCTGAAAGAAGGTGAACGCTGCCTCATGAAGGATTGAACAGAATGTTGCTCCTTCCTTTGCTCGTTTGGAATTCCTACATGATCCATAGCTTGAGAAAGTTGTGTGATCATGGATACAAGATTTTTCATTCCAGCTCCCATAACGTTTGGTTGCTCAGGGGGACAATCATTGCATTGCCCGTCGCATTTCGTATTAACACGGTTCCTTCGGGTTCCAGCCATTGACTTAAAACCAAGAAGAATAGTGTGAGAAACACTAATTATAGTAGGAAAACCACATAATCAAGAATAAAATTTCACACTTAAAGTCTTATCCTAGGTTATTCATGGCCATTTCTAAAACACTAAGATTGTGTTCTATGCTTAGACTTATCCTTATGGTTCTTGCTAAGGCTTTCACATCCTAGTTTCCAATGGTTGACTATACCTTTCCTTTGATACCAACTATAACGACCCATACTTTACATACATTGTTAATACTTCAAAATTGAAGCATACTTATTAAAACATATAACCAAACCACGAAAGGACCGTATAGGTATAGTGTCTTTAGAAACTGGGAAACATAAACAACTGGTTCATAAAGCGTCTACACTATCTCCCATTTATTTCATCATATATATAGTCCCTTTTGGAATATCTTACTTAATAACCTTCTTCCTGACCTGGGGAAAGAAAAAATACAAAAGGGTGAGCTCAAATGCTCAGTAAGGGTAAACAAAAGAAATATCAATCACATCATATACATAAGCACATAACTTTTGGAAATCTTAACCTGCAAAAGAGATCATAATTTCATAACATGGGATAAATCATGGAAGTGAAATTTAATCACAATAATCATAACTTAAAACATGAAACTTTGTGTCATACACACATAATCATAGAGAATCATTTCTTGTTAGTCAAGACTCATTTCAAAGACTATCTTAGTGGACAAAGTCCCTTTCTGAACCGAGTCACCCGCGTTTCAGTCCTGTTGCACTGAACCAGTATAACCTACCGTTCCAGCCATGTCTATCTCATGAGATATAAAATCTTTACCCAATGAATTGGAGGTAGATATAGGTCCCACCCATCTCATAATGATACCATTCTTATGGGTGCCACAAAATCATAAATCATACATCATTGCATAACCCATGTAATAAAATGAGATTCTTAAACATCATGCCATCATAATCCATAAACAACTGATATCATGTCATCATAAGAAAATTAAAACCATTTAAATCATAGAGACATTTTACTTGAAACATACATATCAAATAACGTCATCTTAGATGGAAAATAGTTTTGAAAAAACACTTGAAATGAATTCATGAGGAAAATATCCTTTCTTCTTTAAATTTTTTTTTCATTTCTTAACATGTCAGAAAACTTTAAACTAAAATAAGTTGATTAAAAATAAACTTTAAAACATGTAAAGGAAGCTTCTTGTAAATAATTTATTAAAAATCCATTCATTCCGTATAAGTTAAAAAAAACATTCTTTGTACTTTTGTCGGAAAAGTCAAAAAGTACCTCGTACGAAAAATGACAAAAGATTCCTTTCATATCCTTTACTAAAAACTCACCGAAGGGTAAAATTGGATTTAAAAAATTGTAGGTGAATGGAAATAATATTAAATATTGAGGAAACATGGATGTGGATGACAAAATACACCCAAGTAAATTCTAAAGTATAAACAATCTCGGATAAAACTGAGATTGTGATATTTCCCTTACCTTAGGTCTGATTTGCATTGTGCGTGTTCGAAGCTCCTTTATAATGGTTTAAATAAATTTATTGACTTATTAAAGAATCATACATATTGATATGATATCATATATGGTCATATTATTAGCTTCTTATTAGTAATATTTCATTGTTACTTGTTACTCGGGTCTTTATTGCCTTTTGTTCTTATGCGTGTTTTGCCGAATAAATTCTTATTCTTCTTTTAAGGTTATAGATAACTTATATCCAGAATGGTATTAGTGTAACATATATCATTTTTATTCATTCAATTCATTTACATAATTACTATGTAATGATGATAATGTAGGACGAGTCGCATCACATCGTGGAGACGGTATTCCGTACGTACGCAAGAGCGATGATATTGTTCCCATGATCGTGGAATTGTTTTTAAGTGTATTTATACTATTTTATTGTCAATATAACTTTATAATAATCATATATATTTACTCATTACACCATTATACCCATCCTTGTAAGGTTATGGTGGAAAATAGATTACACCACGACGTGGAGACGGTATTCCGTACGTACGCACGCACGGTGATTTAATTTTTTTCGTAGGATGGATAGAAGATGAATTAGGGTTGTTTCATATTTATAATAACATATCAGTATGTAAGTAATACATATTTTATTACTTTATCATGAAACAACTAAAGAAGAAGATGTTGAAGAAGAAAGAAATTGAAAAGATCGGTAATGGATATTACCTCTTCTTTGAAACGACTCTTTGAATCCTCCACTTAGGGAACTAAGATTGGTCTTTGAAGAAGACCAGGACCTCTATGATTATTCTAGGGAAGTGGAGAAGGGATTTTGTCAGGGGTTGGCCGAGCATGAGTTCTAAAATTGGTGTGAGGAGGAGGGGAGGAGGTTCCCTTTTATAAGGGAGGAGAGGGGCATCTTAGGAATATCTCTAAATATTATTTTATATTAAAGTCAAAATCGATTTCTAATGGTTCCAAAGGGTCTTATTTCGGAGATAAAGTGGGTATGGGTCGAAATCCTATCAACCAATAGGATTTAGAGAAGTTTAGGTTATTATTTTAACCTTATCAATTAGATTTAACTCTAAGTTAAATAATTTAACTTTTACCGTGTCTTTTTGTTTTCTAACACTATATGGTTAATACACTTACTATAACATGCCAAACGAACCCCAAGTTGTTTATTATTAATAAATAAATCCTTATCTAAGTCATTTGTCTGAACCTTAGATTTTTAGGAATAAAATAACAATTAATAATATAATATTTGATTTAAAAACTATTTTGTGTCGATTTTGACACAATTTGATATATGATTTTTGTGAAAGTCCTAATAGAATTATATGTTCGAACCAAGTTGATTAAATCAACAATAATATATCATAGTAACCTATAATATTAGTGGAATTCATAAAAAGTCTCAAATTACATTTCTTTGGGCATTTATAACATCAATTATGATAACATTTCCTTAAAAGGGTAATTACTGCATCACTGTTGTGTCATAAATAAATTAATTTATTTAAAGTATAAAAATTATAAATAAAATATCATTATGTAGGAAATATGTTTCTATTTCTAATGAATATTTATAATAGAATTTATCTTATGTATAACCCCATATTAAAAATGTTTTAGTTATTAAACTTGGATTTTCACTATTTTAACTATTCATTAAATAAAATAATATTAAATGTCATAATCTAATCCAAGTAGACCTAAATGGTCATATTATATTCATAAGGTTGTTCTTGGTATAATTAAACTTATCCAATATAATTAGGACATGTGTTGGGGTAATAATAATATCATATTTACCCTTAGTTACCCTATTTACTATTAACCGCGGTTAAAAAAGTAAAAAGTTACTATTCACCAAAAAATTATTTTTATCTCATTAAACTTCATTTTAGTCCTTGATATTAACCGTGTCTCTAGGATTTTCGAAATTCCAATCACAGAAGTGGTAAAATTAAGTTTTATGAAAAATTCAGTTTTTTAACTACCACGTAGTGGTTTCACTATTCATAAAAAATTGACAGTTTTCAGAAAAATACCAAAATTTCACCCTAGGATAATTTCGATATTCCGAATCCAAAAATGAAGTCCATTTTGAAAAATAAAATTTATAAAATTTGAAAAAGTGGTAATTACTATTCATAACGGCTAGTTTTAATAATATTTTAATAGCATATCATTGTTTAGTGAAACTCGGTATTGCGTACGACACACGCTATCGAGGAAGGTCGCGATTTTGTGTAAAGAAAGCCAAGCAAGTGTTGTGTAGAAAAATATTCCTTTTATGATTTATATAACATAAAAGTCTCCAGTGTTAAAATATAAAAGTAATAATAAAGTTGAAAAATGTTTTTTTAGAGGTTTATATTATCTTAAGTTTATTATTCAGGATGTACACGGAATATACGAGTCAAGTTGGGCACAAGGTAAGGGGTTTCATATCTCACTTTTAATTTTGTGAGATTTCCAATGTTCACAACTTATTTATTGAATATTGTGTATTTTTTACTTCAATTTTATATATACTATCATGATTCTATTTATATTTATGGTATTATGTAATTCATTTGGTGGTTATAAACTTTTGGTCTTATTACATGATTGATTACCACTTTGTAAATGGTTTTCATCTCAATTTTTATTCCCATGAGATTCATGCTCTATTTTCCACTATTTCAATTTTTTTGGGTATTTACTACCCATGATTGTAATAATTTTGTAATTTACAATAATATATTGGTATTTTAATCTTCATTGTATGATCCTTTTCCACAGGGTGTATGTTTCGTAAAATACGAAATCGGGGAGCGAATCCTTCACCCTCATCTTTTTAAATGAATTCATTTACATTATGTCTTTTAATTTTTAGTTTCTTATATCAGGATATGTTATTATATATCCTTATTGAAGTACATTTTTTGTCCTTGTGATGATATGACCTTTTCCCATTCATCAACGGTTTTTCTGAAATTTAAAGTGACTTCGTTAGGCTCTAGAATTTCTGTAAGAGAACTTCTAATCCCAAAATTAATTCTTTGGGATAAACTTATTCTTCTTGATTATGTCATGAAATAAATACTAGATAATGACCTATGAAGTTTTTTCACATTGTTTACACATATATAGTGTGTATTCTTATTTTTCACAAATAATTATGTCATTTATTTGTTTTTAATCTATTGATATGATCTTTGCAAAAGACTTTATCTCAATTTACATTCCATTGAGAATTATTCGTTTTCATACACCATTTCACCTTTATATTTTGAATATACTACCATATGACATATTTTATCTTGAATATCCTTATTATCATGATATAATAGGCTTTTAAAAATGTTATTCCTCAAATATTTGCATTCAAGCATCTATCATTTGGTTAGAAACTTTTTAACAAATATATCAATTAAAATTTATTAATGGATTATTATTCTAAATCCTTTCCATTAATTTCCATGATTTAAAAATGCATTTAGCGATTACTTTTTTTGGGCGTGAATGTATTTAAATTAAAATTTCTTTCAAACGATTCAAAGTGGTATTCGACAAATTGATTCAAAACTTTCATTATTAAAATTTTTAAATGAATTTGAAAATGGTTAGATAAAGCATTGATCAGGTCAATATATTGAAAAGATATATTGTTATTATAGTGTGGATGTTTTATATTACCTTTATGTTTGTTTTCTGTTTTATGAAAATGTTATGGTTATTGGGGTTTTTTATGTATATGGGTGGTTCTGTGATAAACCTAGTACAAGTGATCCTGAGATAGCCCTCCAATGCATTGGGTAATGTGATAGAGATACACATTAATGATTTTTCTATGTGATTTAGGTAATATATTGTGATGGGTATTCCAAATGTAACACCCTACATAGCAGTGAAAGCTATAATTCATGTTTGATATGGATACCATAATAATCCTTTTTGATTTATGATTTCTATGTTCTATTAATAAATATAATCATTTCACGAGTCATGATCAAGATATAATGTTTTTTATGTATTAATGAAATTATTTTTTCTTTCTTTATTTTATAACCCTTTCTGAAATTTTTATACTCATCCCATGTTTTTGAAATTTTTTCAAATGGTATAAGGTATGTTAAGATAAATGAAGAACTCAATAAGGTTTATATAATGAAATTAAATATTGTTTTATTTTAATAATTGTTATTTAATGAAAAAATAGATACTATGTAGAACTGTCTTCTTTGTTGTTTTTGAGATGTAATGAAATATTTATGGCATAATTATTTAAAACTATAAACCTGAAATGATGCCCAATATGAATTATTAACATAATAAAAGATTTTTTAATGTTTTATGTTTGGGACTTATAATAATTGACATATAAAATTGATTTTTATGTCATGTATATTATTCAATATATGTTGGAATAATTTTAATTTTACTAGTTCAATCATACTGTATTATATAGAAACTCCCATACCGAATACTTTCAAAACCTTCGACGTGAAAATAAATTATTAATTAATTTTTATAACCTGGTAATTAGAGATATAATAGGATTAATTATATTTAATAGTTTTATGAAGAATGAAAATAATAAAAAAACATTATTATTATGAAATTAAAAGATTTCATGTGATGAGTTGGACTCAGGGAGTGGGATATTGTTTTCAAAAACCTATTTTACTTTTCATTTTTATCTCTTTTTACAGAAGTAAAGAGGATTTACTTTTTTATCTTATATAACATGATATGTTTATTTTTATTTACTACAGATTCATTATATTGTTTTTTTATTTATACGCTTTCATATTTTTCATAGTTGAAAATATTTTCATTATTATGAGCATGGATTTTATATCATACGAATGATTTTATCAAGAAAATGGTATTTTTATATCATTGAGTGTTTTTCACATAGGTTTAAATGATTTTTCAAGTGTTTATTAATGATATGTTCATTGAAAATTATTTATTATGGGTTTATCCTATTATTTCTCATGATATGGTGGAATTATTAGTTTTATATATCAATATATGATGGCTTGGGCCCCTTTATAGATCAATACATGAGTGATGAGTCCGATTATATATTTCTATTTCCAAGGTTAATCCAGAGATGTATTTTGACGGTATAGTTATTAAATATTTAATGATGAATATAATAGATATGTGATAATGATGTTCCAAGTATCCTATATTATTTATTTATATTTATAAATAAGTTTTTATGAAAATATTTCTTAATTTTTTGTCATGTTTTCACTTGTCTAATGATTTTCATCTTAATTTCTATTAGTCCTATATTTTTTCTCATCCCAAGATTTAAATTTTTTTCATAACCTATATTGTTTGTTAATCGAATGGAGGAATATTTTTTGTTAGTTATGAAATTTTTTAATGAAAAATTGATATATTTTATTTTAAAATTATTTCATATTATAAAAAATGGATATTTAGTTGATGTGTCTTCTTTATGATATTTAAGTTGTTATGTATGATTTATATCCTAACAACATGTAGCTCTAAAAATAAAATGATCGTAAATGTAAAAGAAAGTAAAAGAGTTTACTTAACATAAAATTATATAACGTTTTAAGGATATTTCTTTACAATAAAGAAGAAATATATTTCATTTAATCTAAAAATATTGATGATCTATATAATTTAAACAATATAAATATTCATTTATATATAATTCAAAATTAGTTCTTTTATACGTTTTATTCAATATATATGGAATAATATGATCATATGAAAATGATTTGTGGGCCTACTTATAGATATCCCTTTGATCAGAAAATATGTCTAATGATGAAAATTATTGGCCTCAGTAGTTTTTCTTAATTTTTGTATACTAACCCATTAATTCAAGTTCATTAGAAATGCTGCATCAGGAAAATGTTTTTATCATCATTTAATGAGTCCCTAATGAAAATATTATAAATTCTATCATTATGCATTTCTATTCTTAAAAATTATATCTTTATTAAATGTGGGTAATTTCTTTTTATTTTTCCATGGATATATATTGAATCTTGTGTTATTAATTAAATGAATAATATATTAATTATTTACTCTTCCAAATTTTTTATTACATACCTATTCATATTAGATTTCATTGTATATATTCCGTTATTGATTATATGAGATCGACCAATATTGTGTATTACTATATATATTATATGAAAAAGTAATATTTATATGACATTCAATGATGGTATAGATTTCTTCTTGATATTATTAATTTTTCAAAAGTATAATAGAAATCATATACACATCTTTTCTCTAAAGACTACTAAACTAATCAGTCCTTCATATTTTGATCACTTTTATCATGATCCCATATAATAATGTAATCCTCATATCTAGGATATACATAATGGGTTCATTAATAAGGGTATCAATGTAATATTATAAGATCTCATAGGAATTATATTGGAGAATAATGTAACAGTTAGAAAATTATAATAACTCCTTAACAAGTTCAATAATGCTAGATATTTAAATTTTATTGGACAATATTATATATTGTATGAGGTAATTATACATGATCCATTTTTTTAGATATATCCTAATATAATAAAGAAAAATTATATTAATAGAACTTATATTATATGGATTTCCATTATGATGATATTAATATAGTGGATGTTGAATCTGAGTTGATCATAGTCAAATTGGGGAAACTAAGCTAGTATATAAAAAATCATCGAAAATAGTGGAAGCAATTTATCCATAATGTGATGCACCTATGTTGGATAACATTATTTGATAGATTCCTTCATGCTTTAAAATAAATTCTTATCCAAAGGTGTAAGATGTGTGGATAGTATTCAATAAAAATATATTCCTTGATTTAGGATGTAATAAAATATATCACAATTTGTGAAACATATTGTAAAATGTATGTTACAAATAAATACTTGTTATTGATCATGAATAATAAATTTTATCAAATATAAATTCTTTAATGGATACATAATTATGTTATATTCGATGAGAAGTAATTTTTTAGTTTAAAAAACATAATATGCAGAGTAATTTTGTCAACCAAAATATAAATGGACATTGAGGTGTTGCTGAATATGATACCATTATCTTAAGATTATAAAGGTAAGAAATAGAATAAATTTATACTATGGAATTAAATATTTACCATTTAATTTATAGGTTTGAACCTCAATGTAAAATGGAATAGGTCTCCCAAATACGTTTATCATATTATTATGTAATATCAAGTTCATTGAAGTTAAAGAATGAATTTTCTATTTTTAATTTCATCATGGTAAATAAATAAATTAGTAGGATTGCTTTTCAACAAGGAAAAAATGATAAATAAAATATGAAGAATGTAAATAATGGAATACAATAATTTTATAATTATAGAAACATAATGTTAAATGATCCAATTTAAGGTGAGTTTGTAATAGGAGTAAATGCAATTTGGATCAATAATTTAATGTAATGAAAAACAATTATTATAAAGTGGTATAACTATAAGGATAAGAGGAATTATTCAAACCGATTCACCTTTTTTTGGGTAATATACTATAGATGAATACAAGGGGTGAGGGAAAAACTTATGTTTTTTGTACATCTGATATTGAGGTCCATTATAAATTCATAGAAGATGATTTGATTCTAAAATCAATGACATCCAAATCTTTTTTATTATGGATCAATACACTCTTTTATATCTTCCATTTTTTCATGAATAATAATTAATTACCTATGTCAATATGAATGTAGTTCTCAATCAATACTGCTAATGGAAATCGTATCTAAAAATATATATTTAATTCATTCCACATTACGATACATCAAAAAATCTATTTTCATACAAGGTTATTATACATAATCATTACATTGATATAACTCTTTAATTAATTATCCTTCAATATAGAGAGGAATAATTTATTTCTATGATAAATAGATTATGATTCATGATAGTGATATATAATAATGTGTATTTATAAGGGATATTACGATATCTAAATCATATCTACATCAACCTCATATAGCTCACTGTATTGAAATTTGGTAGAATATGATAAAATAAAATCTATGCATAGTATATATAAAATTAGAATAGAATATGTGCATATTGTGCATGAATATTTATAAGTATTTCTCATTTAGGTACTGTGAAATCTACCAAAGAATGAAGGTGAAATTCCATTAAGCACATACATGATGAAAAACCTATATCAATGACACCATACAAAACAGGCACATTTCATTTTATAGACAACAAATAATTGAAATAGTTGTATAATATGGTATTCATTTTACATTTTATTTCACAATTTGGATCTCTAAATAATTTTTATTATAAAAAGAATATATGTTTTATTTTATTCTTTAATTATTAGGAAATAAAATTATTTTATATAAATAACATGTATCATTATCAATGAACTGTTACCATGTATTATCTACATGATGGATCTCAGTAATTTTTCAAAATATTTAATCATTTTTTAATCAATGTTATTTATTAATACAGGAAGGTATTTAAATGATTATTTTACAAAACAATTTGGGATTGTGTTTTTACATTGGTTATATTTTAATTGACTATTGGACCATATATTTTTATACATGTAATTTATTTATTATTCATTAATTATCATGATAATTAGCCATAATCATATTTTTATTATTTTCTAAAAACCAATTTTTGGGAGAGTGCCAAAATTAAAAAAAAAAGAATCCACGACTAACTAGGAAACACAACATCAAACAGAAAAAGAGATAGACGATCCATTGAAATCATGTTTAAACTTATTAGAAGTATTGCTATGCAAAAGCTACCTTAAAATCCATGTTACCTATTTGTTCGGATCTTCTGTAATGAGATTCTCAAACCATCTTAGAAACATATCCCAATCATGTAAATACTCCTACATGTTTATCTTCCCTACATTAAACCCTCTATCCATGATTCAGTCATGATTTTCAATCCACGACGTTTGGACCTCTCTAGTAGCCACCAGAATAATTCTCTCATACAACATCCCACAATCTTCCTCTAAGGAAGTGAAATGAACTGTTGTCTCCAAGATTTCATCCTCAGAATGAATGACAACACATCACTGTTCCTCCATCCAAGCTGTAAACCTCATCGTATCATCCCCCTAAGGATTTTCCATGACGACCAATCAAATCTCTTCATTACTTTTCACCTTGGAATTATCTATAACACCCAGGACACCAACTTGCTGAGGAAATTGGTTTTTGTTTGAGGATCTATTGATTGGAGGGCTAGGAATGAAGGAATAATCTTTCCTCTTCCTTTCCTTTCGAGAGTGATTTATAAACCCCTCCAAGTCAACCATGGTGTTTTTTCCTTTCATAGAGGATAGTCTGATATAATCCTTTGCCAGTTCTACTTCAATTGGCTCTTCCGGGGACTCTAAATCAGACTCCCTAACCAGATGGTCCTCCTCCTCATCCCCTACCCCAACCTCAGGATTCTCTTCATCTTCCATTTCTTCAAAATTGTTAGGAGAGAGGGAAGGCATTCTGCTAGCCTTGACATTCTCTACATAGGACAGAAAAACCTTGGAGGCCTGCCCCATATTCTATAAAGTCATAGACTGCTGAAAAACTTGACCCCTGAATTGAGACTCAGGGCTCTGGTGCTCCCAATCCTTATTCGAAACACTAGATAGGGCCATCAGATGGGTAGAATCAACCACAGGGTGAAAATTCCTCACAACTACCTCAGCCTAAAGTCCCTATACACGCATTTCCCAAGACAATGGATGTCTGAACTCCACCCAGATCCTTCCGTAGAAAATCAAAAATCACATCCACCAAGACGACTAGAGACCTTATGTGTAGCCTTCATGAATGATCTTGAAAGACTCCACCTCCCTGAAGAAGAAGAGGCCTCTATAGAGGGGGTAGAAAGCCAAGACATCTCCACGCCCTATTGAAGAGGAGACTCATTCTCCTACATGACACTAGGATCCTCATCCTGGAAAGGAGGAGGAGACAACACCTCTTAGACCCCTGTTTGCACAAAACAGAGCCTGATCCTTCGACCGGGCAGGCACCCCCAGCCCCCAACCTGGACTGTGACACCTTCATCTGCCTCTTGAATTTCCACCGAAACCATCTCCATTGAAATTTTATTAAACACTTCAAAACAGTGACCCTGCCTATTTATTTTTGTTATATATTGATTATATCATGGTATACCTTAAATGATATTAGCAGAAGAAAATTTATTTGAGTGTGAATTGAAACTCTCAAATGAATTTAGTAATTTGAGAAATTCTATAAATTATTTTTTTTGGGATTATACAGTTTTTTTCATGGTAGTATTATATCCATGTATTGAATATTAATTGATAATTCAATGAACAATGATGATAATAGATGGAAAATACAGAAAGTCATAAAATAGATACATAGTTTCCTTTGAATGAAAGGATAATATCAATGTTTGATTAATAATTTATATTATTAGATAATCCACTATATATGTTTATAAAAAGGGGATAAGTTTATATGTACTAAATAATGTAATAAATAATTTCAAGAACTAATGGGGATAGTAATCAGTGAAACAATATTACATTTACCATATAAAAGTTATGGACATACTAAATATTGTATGAAGTTGATTAAAATAATCAAATTCATCCTTATATAGAATGAAATATCTATTTCATATATAAAATTTCAGACAATGGTACAGAAGTAGAATTTCCAATTCATTATCACAATTTTATTTTTGTAATATTTTACTAAATGATATAGATTCATTATCAATATGGTGAATGATGTGAGATATATAAGTATCAAAAATAAATAATACTCATTTAAATATTCATATCTAAACAAGAGAATAACTATATCTTCTCATTGAATATGATTTTATAATACACTACCACCCATGGGAGGAAATGAATATAGATAATGAATTTTTTAGAAAAATCATGGAGTTCAATATAACAGTAGGTTAAAAGTTCATATATTAATTGTAATAATAATATTAAATCTATAAATCATTAAATAAGTGGAAAAATCAATCCATTTATAATTATTTAGAAATTATCATTACTATATAATGTAAAAATATTCTATATTGATGTTATGAGGTTAAAAAGGAAAATGTGATTCATGAATGGTTGAAAATTTGATAAATTTTTTTAGGATTGTGTGATGAAATTATGAAGGAGGCAATGTGTTATATCAATACTCACAACGAAGAGGAAATTACTTCATGCACAATATATATCATATTTTAATATACCTAATAATATCTCCATGATGTTTAGGGACATCAGAGAATAGTTTTTTGGGATAATATGTTGACTAGTATTTTTTACTTTATAACGTGATGATTAGATTTCAACCCAAAAAATATTAAGTGAAGCCATACTAGAAGAGTAATGAAATCTCTATATATTACTATATGTAAATTGGATAATATAATTATGGACATTTTTTCTATAATTATAAATATTACTAAATTAAATGATTCTATAAGGGTTAATATTGACCAATAATTCTAAATCATTACATGTACTCATTGTAGAGGAGGATCTAACTCATGAGTTCCTTGAAATACTCTATATTAATTAATTTGTGATACATTATGATTAACCATATTAAATAATATCTTTTTCTAACCATTTATTTTCTATGAAATTATATAAATATATTGTATTGTTTTTTTGAAACCATAGTACATTTGAGCATTGTACAATATACATCAATAAAATGAAAATGTAGAAGGACAATATAAAAAAAATGAAATCATGTTATGATTTGGTTTTCATGCCATTTACGGTTCATGGGATCATTATTTACGTTGTTTATAATTTTTATTTAATAGTATCTTGAAAAAAAATCATATGGATCCTCCTTGAGTATTTTATGGGAAACTGTTAGGTAGACCAATAAATTTGGGTGATGTTGGGTAAATGAATATTATATGCCTAGATCATGTCTGGGTTAAAAATAATAATGTTAATTGATATTTAGTTCTATATAAAGGCATCTAAATGTTGATAAATGATATATTCCAATAATGGAAGGTTATATCAGAAATATTAAATAGGGTATCATGTTTACATGCTTTTAACTAAATAGAATGGTGTTATAATCAATATAATGAAACAAAAACAATGTACTGGGTGCATAAGTCCTTTTATGACATTATAATGAATTTGAAATTTGTATTACCATTTTGCAATTAAACCCAACATCTATAATTTTAATTGTGTGGTTGAAATATTATTATTAAGCAAATATATTATATTCCAAATATATGTACTAAAATATAATGAAATCAAATTTGATCATGACCTATTTTTTTATGAAGAACCTATTTAAATTAATGAATATAAGGAACATGTTTTTTGAAATCAAACAATACAACTAAAACTGTTAAATTAGATAAATCAAAATATAATACAGTAAAATGAGAACCTATAGAATATAATAATGAAGGAAAAAATTATGATTTGAAATTTTCGATATTTTAGGGATGCTATTTATGAATGGAGAAAGACTGTAACACCCAAGTGTTCATTATATTATGTATTATTTACATTCCAACATAACATGAAAAAATGTACCTAGACTTGTTTATGAGTGTGACAAAAATATATTTTAAAAATATTATATATTTAAATCATAAAAATTAATTTATTTTTGAATTAATCGTGTCCAAATTAGATTAAGTTAATTTTTTTCATTTTTTAAATATAATTGTTTTTATATTAATATTGAAAAATAAAAAATTAACAAATACTATGAATTTCATGATATTATCAAGATATAAGATTTAATTTAAATGTTTAAAAAACAATTTTTCATGAATATATATTAATATTTAATAAATAATATAAATTTTTTTAAAAATAAAATGACGAAAATATAAAAATATGATAAATTTTTTGGAAATATAAATAATGTTTTAATTAAAATAAAATTTATTTTGGGGGCTTATATTTTAATAATCTAACAAAAATGTTGAGTTCTTGTTTTTGTTGATATTAAATTAAAATGATTATCATTGTTCTAGAAATAATTCAAATAGTTACATATTAATATACATCATATAAGATATTCGTTAAATTTTATTTTTATAGATAAGAAATCATTTTTCTGAAAATTTTATATGTATTAATTTTTTATTTTTAATATAATTATTTATTACCATTTTTTTAATTCGAATCTTATAAAATTTATTTTATATATCCGATATTAATTACTAATTGAAGGTAATAATTTAAACAATATTTTATGACATAATGAATAGTAACAATCATAAATTATTTTTACCACATATATTAGTAAATTAAGTTTTGTGGGTTGAAATAAAGGATAAAGCTTCTGTATAATAGAAAAAATATTAACTAATGTATTTTTTGGGTTTATATAAAACATTAAATTATAATATTTTAAACAAGGCCATTTTTTCCCAAGGAATGAGTAAAACATAATTTTTATAATATAGGTTAATGTATTTTTATGTTTTCCACTGACCCCATATAAAAAATAGAACCTCATACCTTATATTATATACACATATTTATTCATATATCTCTAACAATACCAACCCAAATTACATTTGAAATTTATTTTTTGACATAGTTATTATGTTCATCAAAAAATAACCCAAAATTAATTTTGATGGTTCCATCCAATGTTTTTTCCATAAGAATAAATACTATTTACTATAAAAGAATATTGGGGTTTATTTTCTATTTATACCCTCAATAAAATATTCAAAATCATTATAAACATGATTAACTAAACATATATAAAACATTCAAAATATATAATGACAATGTAACAATATTTTTCATTCACCTTTCCATCCATTAGAATATGTAAATATCCCACTACTGTATATATGGAATAAAATATCCACATATTAGTGTAAAAAAATTTTCATCACCTCATTACATATAATGATATTAAGATGATATATATATATATATATGAAATTTTAAAAAAGATATATGTTTCTATAAATATATTAAATTATATATATAAGGAAACAACCATAAACATTACCTAATATTGAATTAAGATAATAATTCAAAATAAAGATAATTTCAGGTTTAGAGATTTAGTGACTTATGTCATAACAAAAAAAAATTGAATATTACATGTAGACACTTCTACTCAGTATCTATTATTTTTGTAAAATAAAAATTCCAGAAAAAAAGAGCCATGTAAAGTTAAATATTTTTGACATCACGAATTTTTCTTGATCCCGTACATGACCCAATTTATCTTTATATACTGTGAAAAACATTTAAAAAACATAGGATAAGAAAAAAAAGCTCATTAAGGGATACCCAAATGAAAGAAAACTATTAGTTTATAAAAACAATAAGTAAATCAGGAATACATTTTCATGAGTAATAATTTTTACCTAAATGATGTATTAAATACTCTTGACTGAATAAAGGATCATTACTTACCAATTTTTAAACAAAATAATACCTTAAATCCCTTATAAGTCACATAACATATAAATGTATCTTGGGACACAAACATACTTAAATGTAATAACAATACGGTTGACTTCAACACATATCACTAAATGGAATAGCCATATGGACGACATCCATACCCAATGAAGTAATGACTAAAATGTAACCACCCATCCTGGTTTTTCACAGCACCACCCATCATTTGGTTTGTCACGTAACCAACCGTAAAAATTCCAAGTACAATTATAAATATCATAATACAACAAATATTGTAAATATAAATTTTTAACTTATAAAATTTCGTTTTCAATCAAAATAAATCATTTCATGTTACTAAACTAATTAATCAATTAATAAACCATTTTCAATACAGAAATACCCAATGAAAAGAATAAGGGTTTTCTTTTTCATTTTTAAAACATTAAGGCTTATAGAGGTCGCCGACTAACAATTACATCTGTAGAGAGGTCATTGTTGCCGAAAACATTAAAAACATTCCTTTTTTCAGTGAGTAAAATGATTTATTGGAAAAAGATTTCCTTGGAATGAAATTAAAATTCCAAGGGTTTTTTTATATATTGTATAAAAGAATGTCATGTATAAATCAAACTATTCTTCAATGAAAGGAGATTGAGATGAAGTGTCATGCCTCTTGTCCGACGTGACATGTTCCGTTTTAATTTCTTGAATAGTAAACATAAGATAATTTCAAATTTAGTAAGAACCTATCTCAAGATTATTATTATTTTAATATCACTAATTTCATTACTATAATGTTTATTAATTATTTGAGTTAATATCGGACATTTTGTCGATGTTCGGAAGTTTTGATATAAATAAACTAGTTATAATAATAAATTTCACTTGTGGTCAAAATTTTACTATCTCTAGAATGATATTCCTGATATAGATAACATATATATCATATATATCCATTATATATATTTATTTATAATATTACGTAACAGTTGAAGGTAATAAATGAAATGTATCTTTCATGGAGACGGTATGACGTACCTATGCATGAATGCTACGTTAATTTATATTTCATAGTTGATGGAATGAATAATTAATGATACATAGGTATACTAGAATCACGTTATAATAAAATATATATTTTTTAATTAACTCCATATTTTATATGTCCCAGGTATGGCATTAACGAGTCATATCACATTGAGGGGGTGGTAGTCTGCACTTACTCAAATGAAAATATCATGTTTACCCTTAATGGAAACCATAAAGGTATGATATAAATGAAAAATAAGAAATTATAGGAACAATATAAGTATAATATAAATCACATAACAATACAGTTCCATCATAATGGCTACTATTAATGGAAGATTGAGATAATTGGTCAATCATAGTTTCGTGAGGAAGTAGTTAGTTGTCCATAGAAAAAGTATATTATTTACCCATTATATGTATGTGTTTTTATATGTGGTATGAATCCTTATAAAAAACTGATTATATCTTGGATATTGTTGTTTTAATAATATAATTGAATAAAAAGAGTTCAGGGGTTTGTATAAGGAAAATAAAACAAAATATCTTAAGGGAAGGAATTACCTTTACATCGGGTAACTCTCATTTGTTTGAACAAAAAGGATTTCATGAAGTGCCTTCTGCTTAAATTAAGGCTTATAAAATTAAGAGAGGATTTCAGGGAGCTTATTTTGGTTGAAGTTTGATGATACAAGGGGATTGATATGGGTGATAAATGAGTTACATATGAGGGATTTTTATAAGGGGGAGGAAGGGATCATTATAAATGATTGAAAATATTATTTTATTATATAATGATTTCTAGTTTCTAAAATACAAAACTCTTTATATTCGAAGATAGGATGTCTCATTATAGAAATAAAATCATCAAATGAGAATTGGATAGGATTTGGATATTATTTTAATTTATATAATCTTATTTATTTATATCATCCCTTAATGAGGTAAACACAACATCAATATTGTGTCATAAATAATATTAGTTATTTGATGTATAAAAATTATAAAATAATATAATGATTTAAGAAATAGTTTTATCATTTTAATGAATATTTATATATTAAGATATAACTTATATAACCCCATGTTAAAATTTATTTACTAAATGATATATGTTTTTTTTCATTTTTGTCTTAATATTAAATTAATTAATATAAATTGTCATTATCACTAATAAGTGGCTCCACGGGGTCCCAAAATCGATCAAAGGATTAAAATGGATGGAAATGTATCAAACAATAATATTAAGATAATTTTAGTGTAAATAAATGTTATTATAACTTTTTTTACCATTAATTTCCATATTTACCTTTAACCGCGGTAAATAAAAGTCAAATGTAACTATTCACGAAAAATTATTTTAATCTTATTGAATCATATATTAAATAAAAATAACAACCATGTATATAATTTTTTTTAAATTCAATACACAAAAGTGATAAAATTTCATTTAAATGAAAATTTCAGTTTTTAACCACTATTCATTATTTTTTCTATTCATCAAAAGCCGATGTTTTTCGAAAAAATACAAAAAATTCAGCCAATGACATATTTGATATGAAGGATTAAAAAATGGTTTCTATTTTACCAAATTAATAACATAAAAGCATGAAAAATTAATACAAAATTCATTCCCATTTTTAAAACAGAAGGAGTGTTTTTAAAAAATTATAACTATCAAAAGATTGACATTTGTTTATGTTAAATTTCAATGTGAAATTACTTCAAATGACTATAATTGGATTTAATGGTAACAATATAACATAATTAAAATTTAAAACCAATTAAAATTATAATCTAACTATATAAATAAATTATATTTAATTTCAATTGTGAATTAAAATACAATATTTTTCACAATTAATTAAAAAATGAAAATTATCAAAAAAATACAAAAAATTTATTCGATGTAAATTTTTATGTCTTGATTCTAAAGAATAATTTATTTTCTATCAAATAGATAATATCAAAGTAACAAAAAATATACTTAATTACGGATCGCCATGATAAGGTAGTAAATCAACGTTTTAAGGAATATTAGTGCATTTATGATTAAAATTAGATTCATTCAAATTTTAATCCTCTAACATTTATTTAATAAATGTAAAAAAATATAAAAAACAAGTATAATAATATTTTAGTTTGTTCTATTCATTCCCACTATTGAAATGGGTAGCCATTAATTACCATTTAAAATAATATTATATTATTATTTTTTAGTATGTCTAGACATCATGGGCAAAGTGTGATTTTTAAGAAACCTTTTGTTGGGTATCTGGTGCACAATCGAACATAGCATCCCATTTAAATTAATATTAATATTAAATATCAAATAATAATAAATTTTAAAATGTGTTATTCTTTATTTTTCTGGGATGTTACATCCTTCCCCCTTTTGGAAATTCTGTCTTTACAATTTTTTCACTTATAAAATAAATTTGGGTCTTTATTCCTCATTGCATTTTCAGATTTTCTCTTTTCATCTTCAACCATATTGTGGACCATTACATGATTATTTTCCTTATTTCCCAACACTTTCTCTCCTTGGACTTTTTGATCCTCACAAAAGATATTATCTTCCAACTAAACTATCTCTTGGATCAAAACATGATATGGATCTGGAATATACATTCTCAACATTGAAACATGAAAAATAAATTTTGTACTTGAGAATCATTTGGAGGTAAATCCACTCTGTAGGAAAACGATGCAACATTAACTATAATATCATAAGTTCCAATGAACCTCAGACTCAAATTTCCCTTCTTACCAAAATGCATAATGAATTTTCATGGAGAAACATTGAGAAAAACATGATCAACTACCTTAAATAAAAAATTCTTCAACCGGTTATCCACATAACTTTTTTTCCTAATATATGTAGTTCTCGTGTGCTTTTGAATCAAATTAACTTTTTCTGTCATCTCATCTACCAATTATATTCCCATCAACTTATTTTCAACAACTTCAGCCCAAAAAGATAGAGTTCAACACAACTTCCCTTATAATGCTACAAATGGAGCCATTTTTCTATGATAATGAAAAATGTCATTATATGAATATTGGACCAAAGAATGATGATGGTCCCAATATCCTTGGTAATACAGTGAACAATCACTTATCATATCCTTAATGGTCGGAATTGTTCATTCTAACTGCCCCTCAGATTGAGGATAAAAAGTTGTACAATAATTTAATTTAGTACCCAATGACTTCTGAAGGAATTTCTAAAAGATATAAGTAATCCAGGTATAAGGTTCAGTTACAATATATAGGTTAACTCCATGTAACCAGACTATCTCTTTAACAAACAACTGAGAATGTTGATCTAGAGAGTGAGTATATCTAATAAGAAGGAAATGAGCATATTTAGTCAATCGATCAACAATAACTTAGATTTATTATTACCTTGATAAGTCATTGGAAATATTACAAAATTGTCCATGGATATATTTTCTCAATTCTAATATGGAACTGGTAAAGACTGAATTATCCCTTTTAGTAACTAACTCTCAACCATAATATATTGAGAAGTCAAATAATTCACAATAATGTCACCAATATCTCTATTAATTCTTCCCTACTAGTAATACTCCCAAAAATATTTGGACATATTAGTCCTGCCATGATGAACAGAAAACAGAGAACTATGGGCTTCACATAAAAACTCTTTCTTCAACTGTGACTCAAAAGGCACGCATAAACTATTTAAAAATAACAAAATATAATCATTATAAATGTTAACATCAGGAGACATACCCTTCTGAACCATCTCTACCATTTTTTGCAACTCACTATCTTACTTCTGCAGTTTCTTAATTCTGTATGATAGAGATGATTTCACCGAAACCTATATCAAAACAGAGGAATTTCTTTCACCAACAACTTCTATGCCAAAGTTCATCAAATAAAAAACATATGCAACTCATTCCAAACATAAAACAGTTAATGTACCATTATTTTTCTACTCAAAGCATCATCCACGTTGTTTTCTTTTACCGAGTGGTAATGAATCGTGCAATCATAATCCTTGATTAATTCCCTCCATATCCTTTGTCTCATTTTTATTTATTTCTTTGTGAATATACACTTATAAATTTTTTGGTGGGTAAATATTTCACATTTTACTCCATAAAAATGATTCCTCTATAATTTTAAATAAAAAACAACAGTAAGAAATTCCAAATCATGTGTATGGTAATTTAACTCATGTGGTTTCAACCAATGTAAAGAATAAGAAATTACATGATTATTCTGTATTAGGACACAACCGTGTCCTTTCAATGAAGCATCACATTAGATAACAAAATAAACATTTCGGGAAAAAAGTGCCAAAATTGGAGCATTCACCATTATTTTTCTCAATTCTTGAAAACAATCATTATATTATTTTTTCCATATTAACATAACAAATTTTGAGTTAACATAGTCATTGGGCTAGATAACCATGAATGATTTTCAACAAACATCTGATAATAAATTTCAAAACCATGAAAACTACGATTATTATTTATATTTTTGGGTCTTTTCTATTCTTCAACAACATTTATTTTAGCAGGATCAATATTTATGCTATTTCTATGAAATAATTTAACCCTGAAATGATTTTTTTGTAACCAAAACTCACAGTTGTTTAATTATTCATACAATTTCTTTTATTTTATGTTTTGAAAGACAACCCTTAAATTAAATTCATTATCCAATTTAATTTTATAATAAAACAAAATATCATCAATAATATCAACCACAATCTTATCCATGGACTCACAGAAAATTCTGTTCATAAGATCCATGATTACATTAGGTGCATTAGTTAAACCAGAAGTAATAACTTCAAATTCATCATGGGAATACTTGTAAGGAATCCGGTCTTCAGAATGTATGCATTCTTTAAATTAAACTAATGGTACCCCGACCTCAAGTAAATTTTCAAAAAATATTGAGCTCCATGGAGCTGATCAATCAAATAATTGGTATAATTAAAATGATACTTATTCTAACAGTGATGTTATTCAATGATCTATAATCAATGAAATGACTCATTGAACCATCTTTTTTACAAAAAAGACAAGAGCAACCCATGGTGATGTGCTCAGTTGAATGAAACCATTATCTAGTAACTCTCGCAATTTCTTCTTTAAATCTAAAAGATATATTTGAGATATTCGATAAGACTATTTTGAAATTATCATAGCATCAGGAACAAAGTAAACAATAAATTCAACATCATGATCAGGTATACTACTAGGAAACGCTTCATGAAAAACATCAAGGTACTCATTTACCACTAGCATATCATTAATCTAAACAGTTAATTTATTTTTCTCAATATGTGCTAGGTAACATTTTTTATCTTTTAGAAGTTTATCAACCTGTTGATATGTTATAATAATTAAGGGTTCATTCTTGTACAAAAAAAATACTTTTTGAAAAGTAACCTCTTTATCTATACTATAAATTTTGGCATGATAAACGGAAATCCAATCCATGCCCAAAATAACATCAAACTCTACTAGAGAAAAAACTAAACCGTTTGCAGGTAGATTATTTCTGTACACAAGGATAAGAAGGTTATTTTTTTTTCTATCACAAAATTTCCTCCATTTTTTTCCATCTTTTTATGATTCATATAATGAAATAGAATTCCGAATTTACTAGAAATCATCTTAGAATTGAATGAATATGTAGAACTGGTATCCAACAAACCATTGGCATAATCTGAAGAAACAAATAGTGTACTTGAAACTACATTATTCGATGGCCCAACTTATGATGAAGTATTTGAAAATGATTTCAACACCCCTTTCTAATTATACTCAGGCGGCATTCCCTAAACTTAGTTCTTCATTGGATGCTCATTTGAATAACGATCCATTTTATTGCAATTGAAACATCGTACTATTGGAATTCTATTTACTTCTTGATCATATTCCTTGTAGTTATGAGCAATATGACTGGACTTACCACACTGGAAGCACATTCTAGACATTGATAATCAATATCTAGGATGCTTTTTACCACACTTTTCACATGATGGATATTTAATTTTCTTACCTCCAAGCTTCTTTGATGAATTCATTACCTTTTCTTGCCAAGTACACCTCTTCTTTTGTATGCTCTATTGGAACACCTAATCATTAGAAAAATCCATTTCGATCTTATGGGAACATATGAAATGTCTCTCATAGCTTTTGAACTCATGAAAAGAAAAATCTATTCGATACATTGGCTTTAATATTTATTAAAAATGTTGATTTTAATATCAAGATATCGAATGAAATTTTAATCATAACTTTCTAGTTGAGTGAATTTTTCTTCATAAGAAGCCACTGAGTCATCCTCCTACATTATTTCTAGGAAATGTATTTCCATCCTAAGTCTAACCACCTTAAGAAAATATTTCTCAATAAACATACCATTGAATTTATCCCAATCTAGAGCATAAATCTCCACAGTATCATTGATATTTTTCACTATAAACCACCAATTATTGGCTTCAACATCAACATGGTAATCAAAAAAATATCCTTTTGATGTTTTGATCAGCAAATGAAATAAAAAATATTCTCCAATTCATTAATACACCCTTTGGCAAGCACAAGGTCCGATTATTCTCTGAATGATGTGGGAGGATTCCATATGAAATTCTCAACTACTGACATGTTTTTATGTGGTTGTTCTGGATTATCTCATGTTTGGATACCACAACCATTTATACCATGAGTCAAGTATTCCATCATTGTAAAAAAATGATCAGTTCCGATTTTGACCATCTATGGTTGCTAATTTGGATGGTTATTCTCTTCAATATTCCTTCCCAACATAGAAGTCATGTTTCCTTTATAAAAAAGCATTATGAACACAGAAATATCATTGGTGTAGTATAATGGTAATATGTAAAGCTATTTCATTTCAGTATTACCATAAATTAATTTATGTATATTAATTTAACAATATTATGACTCATAATGATGACTAAGCTGACATATAATACCAACTATAAGGACCCAACATAATATATTACATAATCATTATTAATGTTATTAATACACATTTAGGATCTTTTTATTTTCATAGAATTATATAAATAAGTCATAACATAAACAAAACAACTTCAATACTACATGCATACAGTTCTACTCAGTATCCATTTTTCATAAAATAAAAACACTTGAAAAAAGGTGTCGTGTCTAGTTCCACATTTTAGACATTACGAATTTTCCTTGGTCACATCATTGACAGAATTAATCATTATGTCCTATGAAAAATATTTCAAAAAAAAAACATTGGATGAGCATAAAAATATCAATAAGGGATACACAATGAAATAAATCTATTAGTTATTCAAAAAAAAGTAAATCATTAATTCATTATCATAAGTAATAATTTTAACATTTATGAAGTAATAAATACTCTTCACTGGTTAAAAGATCATTGCTTGTCCATTTGTAACCAAAATATTACAATAAAACCCATAGATATCACATAACAAATAAATGTAACTTGGGACATAAACATACATGAATGGAATAACCATATGGTCGACTTCCACACATATCACTAAATGGAATAGACATATGGCTAACTGCCAAACCCAATGCATTAGAGGTTGTAAAATAACATCCCATCCTAGTTTATCATGACACCACCCATCATTTGGTTTATCATGTAACCAGCAATAAAATTTCCATGTTTAATTATAAAAGCACAACACTTAATATTTTGAAAATATAAATATTTCACTACTAAAATTTCATTTCCCATCGAAATAAATCATTTCAAGATATTAAAAAAATAAATATATTTAAAAACCACTTTCAATACCAAAACACCTAAAAATAGAATAATGGGTTTCTTTTTCATTTTAGAACATTAAGGCTTATATAGGAATCCAAATAATGATTACGGTAGCAGAGAAGTCCTTGACACTACAAAGGATAAAATCATTCTTTTTTTCATTTAGTAAAACAATTAATTGATAAATGCTTCCTTTTGAATGAAAATAAATGTCAATGGGTTTTATTATATACAGTATAAAATATTGTCATGTATAAATCAAAGTATTCCTTAATTAATGGATATTGAGACGAGGTCCCTTACCTCGTGTTTGTCTTCACCCTTTCATTATTTAATTTCCTGTATAATAATAATAATATAATTTCTATTTTCATAAGAAAATTTTTTCTGTTTTTTATTCCTTTTATATCACTTATTACCTTTCTATAACAACTGGTTAATTATTTGAGTTCATATCGGGCATTTAGTCGGTGTTCAGAACATGAGATAAAAATAAACTTGTTATAAATATAAATTGTCCATGTGGTTGAAATTTCATTACCACCAAACTGATATTCATGAATTATATGTCATATATAAAATATATACCCAGTATATATATGATTTATTAATAGTACATAACAATTAGATGTATGAAATTAAATTCACCGTTCATGGAGACTGTAAGTTGTATGTACGCATGAACACTACTTTCATTTCTATTTTAAATTTAATGGAATGAAAAATTAATGATACATAGGAATATTATAATTACAGAATAATGTCTTATATATATAGATATATAAATAATATCATTATCTCCTTCTTTTATACGTCACACATATTGAATGAAATAGTCATATCACTTTTAGGGGTGGTGGTCCACATTTCCTGAATAGAAATTATCGCATTTACCCAAAATGGAATCCATAAAAGTTTGATATAAATGAAAAATACAGAAAAATTGAGAAAATATAAATATAATATATATCTTATATAAATAAAGTTCCATCATAATGGCCATCATGTGAGAAGGTTGTAGAAAAATGAACAATCATCGTTTCGTGAGGCAATAGTTCACCGTCCGAAGAAACAATATTTTATTTACCCATCAGATAAATGTGTGTGAAAATGTAGTTCAAATATGTCTCATAAAAACAACCTAGTATATTTATGATATGTGTTTTGTTTTGAAATAAATTAATAAATTTAGTTTAGGGGGTTAGAGAAGTAAAATAAAACAAAAGAACTTAAGTGATGATGTTACCTTTAAATTTGTTAACTCCCATTTGATTAAACCAAATGAATTTATTGATGTTCCTTTTACCTTAGTTAAACCATATTGGAGGAAGAGAGCGATGTAGGGATCTTAATTCTGTAGAGTATGGATGAGCTAAGAGGATTGATAGGTTTGATTAAGGGGATATAAGTGAGGGATTTTTATAAGGGGGAGGGAGCTATTTAGGAATGTTAGAAAATATTATTTTATTATATAATGATTTTTGGTTTCAAAGGATCTAAAAATCAATACAGGTGAAAATAAGACAACTCATTATATAGATAAAATCATCCAATAATAATGGGATAAGTTTAATATATCATTTTACTTTTTATAATCATACTTATTTAAATCATTCCTTAATTAGATATACAATGCATCATTATTGTGTCCAAAATAATTTCATTTATGTGATTTCTAAAATTTTTAAAAAAAATTCATGTTGTAGGAAAACTTTTTAACATTCTAATTAATATTTATTTTCTTGTAGAAAACCTATATAACTTCCATAAATAATTATTTACTAAATGATATAAGTTTTTTTCATTTTTAATTTCCTTTAAATTAATTAATATAAGTGTCATTTGTTACTCTTAATGGCTATAGGGGGTCCCAAAATCAACCCAAGGATTCATATGGTCGGAAATGTGTATCCCAATAGTATTAGGACACATTTTATGGTAAATTAATATTATTATAATATTATTTTTACCTTGAATTACTTTATTTACCTTTAACAGCCTTAAACAAAAGTCAGTAGTCACTATTTACCAAAATTTTTTTCATCTTATTAAACCAAAAATTAATTTCTAATAACAACCATGGATATCAGATTTTAAAAATTCAATTCCATGAAGCTTTAAATTTCCATTTCACTGAAAAAGTCATCCTTTTATCTACTACTCTGTGTTCTCACTATTCAACAAAAATTGATGTTTTCATAAAAATACAAAAAATTCAGCCTAAGCTCTATTTTACATTATAAATTAAAAAATGATGTATATTTTATCATATTAAAAACATATAATTTGAACTAATTAATTTAAAATTAATTCTTGTTGTCATAACACAAGGTGTTTTTATGAAATAATAAATATCAAATAATTAACACTTGTTTATGTATTATTTCATAGTGAAATTACTTAAAATGACCAACATTGGATTAAATTGTAAAAATATAATCAAATTACACTTTAAAACCAATTAATAAGATAACCTATAAATATAATAAAATTAAATAAAATTTCATTTTTGATTTTAAAATTCTATATTTTATTCTTTTCTATAAAAATTAACATTATTAGAAAAATATCAAAATTTCATCCTATGTAAAATATGATGTCACGTTTTTAATGAAGCATTTTATTATTTCATATAGATCATATAAAAGTTACAAATACTAGATTTAATGTGGTTTTTCTCTACCAAAATGAGGTAAATCGGCCTTTTAAAGAATATTAGGGTTTTCATGTTTAAAATTAGAATCGTTCACATTTTAAGCATATAATTGTTTTGGATAAATGTTAAAACCTTTAACAAGTAGGAGTAATTATATTGTAGTTTTATTTTTCTTTTCCTCTATTACAAAGGATAGTCATTAAATACAATTTTAAATAATATTATATTATTATTTTTTAATTTTACAACACATTGGGTGAAAAGTACGATTTTAAATAAACCCATTTTTTCATATCGAGTACACTATCCAAATAGCATCCCTTATAAATTAAAATTAATAATTTAATAATTTTTTTTAATAAATATGATAATGTATTATTCTTTATTTACCTCGAATGTTTAAATTTCTCTTAATACATATCAATCCATTGAAAAATTATGATGTCACTCATGCTTATATGTGGACTCCACAACCATGAGACTACATGATCAATTTTCCTATAACATTATTTCATGTATTATTAAAAAATTATATACGATGAATAATAATTTTATTCATGGAATTATTCACATTATTGAAATTATAGAACCATTAAACAAAATCATTATTTAAGATCTATATATCGAAGTAATCTTAGAGAAACTAACCATTCAACATTAAATAGTTGATGTAATAAAGAAAAAATAAATGATGGAATTCCAAATGATTATAAGGTTATTAAAATAGAATATAGTCTAAAATTATTCATAACTTCTTTAATAAATTTATATTTATATATCTTAAGAATATTATGCCCCATATGATGCAGTAAACCAACATAACGGTATTTTGTCTCAATTCAACATAAATGAGACATTTTTTACATTTCCCCCTAATTTATTTATATTTTTTTATTTACATACCATTTGACATATGATATCATGAATTCCATTATATATATGTTATTTAAAATGTCTATTCATGTTATATATTTTAGAGGATTTAGATTCATAAGTTAATATAGATATAATATTTTGTTTTTTAATCTCATTCTAATTCGGAATTATTCTAATATAAATTACATTTTTTCGAATTTTATTGTCATTTGATTATAAAACCCATAAATCTTATTCTCGTTTGGTTATTTTGGGATTTTATGGTTCCCTTCAAAATTTTCCAGTTTTTGAAACTCAAAAAAATGAAAGGCAGTTATCAAGACTCATCAAAATTAATTTCATTTTTCTCTATAATATTATAAAATTAAATATAAATATTATTAAAATTATTTGATGTATGTTTTTTTGATATTTTAGATACATTATAAATTTTATTTTTTACTATACCAGAATTTAAATATATTATTTTAATATAAATGTTTTATATTTTTTCAAAATAAGTGGTTTTTGAATTGTTATAAAAGTGTTAAAGAGATATACATCTTAAGAACAATGTTATAAATTATTAATGGAATTATAATATTATATCTTCTTATTTTACTCCCTCATTGTTAAAAAAATTCTTTTAATAGAAAAAAATCAATTATGATGAATGTAATGTTTTATATCTTCATTTCTATATTAATTGGAAATATGATATTTTGAGATTATTCACCATCATATTATCATGTTATATATCACTCCCAATTTGTCACTAAAAACCAGTTGACACCATCAAATAAATATTTTTTTTTCATAGTAACATTCAATATCACTTTATATATATATATATTCATAACTATATTTTAATTCAATATACAATGTGAAATTTTGGAATCTTACAAAAAAGTATTTTTTAGTTTTTGGGAAACTTTGTATATTAAATATTTAAGAATTTTTATAGATATTTGTGTAATGATAATTCTTGTTGATTTTATAAAAGTTTATTAACTAAATATATATGTAATTCACTCACAAAGTATTATTTTTAAATATGTGGTCTCCTTATTTATATGTCCTCAATGCATCAAAATTTACTTGGTTAAAAATGGTTGGAAAAATTAGATAGGTATATTGTGTATAACTACACATTCAATGGAATATTATATCATAATTCCCTAATAATAAGGTTAAAAATATCATGGCCTAAGTCATTGATGATAAGATCCTGAAGTTATGCATTATTCATATCCCCCATTAAAATTTTACTTATTATTATTCAAGTGATTATTTTGTTTTATTTATGAATTGGTATATTCTGAATATCTTTATATTTTATAAATGTCAAATATATTTATTAATTTGTATTTTATATAATGTATGACTTATCTGTTACAAATATACACTGTTGTATTGAGTCCCTTACTAAGAATCTATGCTCAAATATTATTATGTTTTCTATCCTGTGAGATATGAATAACAGATATTTAAATGATATTCTGTGATGAAATATATTTTTTATGAAATTATTTATCATTACAATTTTATATATTAATCAGTTATTTATATTTTATTACAATACTATTAAATTAATTGTTCTACTATGTTTGATCCACTATATATTTTAGAAATAAAAGAAATTAATCTCCAGCCCAAGGTTACTATAGTTGGGGTAATGTAATTTCCAATATCATAAAAAGAAAATTCTTTACATCCTAGTAATGTTCACGATTTCCCATAGCTCAATCTATATGTTTATAATATTATAACTGAACTAAAATTACATAATGAAGAATATAACATAAATCACCTGAATCACCTCACATATGATTCATTAAAATCATCCCATATTGTAATTAATAAAAATGGGGGAGTTATACCTCACTATATGTTTTATTGACAGAGAGGTTGATAGAACCCTATATTGGACACATTCTAGATTGTGAATAATCTATTTTTAACAATATGGTTACCCAAAATCTGATTGAATGACCTATACAGAAAAAATATGGGAGGTTTATCCACTCTAGTAGATATATATAAGCAATTTTTAATAGATATAATTTGATATAAATAGTGTTACCAATCCTTAATCTTCTCCAATCATTCAATGATAAATCTTATCATCCTTAACATGTTATGATTCATTATCTCTTTAGATGAATTTAATATAAACCCCATATTATGAATATATTCTCATTATTATATTATATAAATATTTTCATTTTTATACTAATACATAAAAAACTATCATCTATAAAAATGAAAATATAATAGTGATTAGGAACTCAACATTTCTTTATAGACTATACTATCTGTCAGGAACTCATGTAAGATGTTCTTATACTCTTTTATTCAAAATTATGTAAACTTAACATAACTAATTCTTTAACAATTGATAACATGTTATGAATGTTATGTGGCTATATCAAGGGTATTTCTTTAAAATGTTAATCTACATTTATGAAGACACATGACATGTTTAATGTTATATATGATAGGTGGTTTTAATGAATTGATTAGATTTAAAACAGAGTAGATAATGAGTAACATGGATCAGTGTTACAATTCATGTGACACTTATTCACACATATTTGGATATCCCAAATCATGCGAAACTATATCCACTCAATTTGTTATTTACACAATATGATTTTGTGATTCACATGATGTGTGTAATTTATTAAAATAGGGGGAATAATAATTAGTGGCCTGAATAATCTCTGATGATGATCTAAACATCATGTATTTGAAAATGAATCCTGAAAACATTAAAAAACTTTTCATAATAAACTCTATTATTTCCCATATTCTAAACTCCACTACATGATAGGTCAGTTACTCATGGAACGTCCACCACATGTCTCTGGAGTTTACCTAAGACTTATTTTCATTTGAAGTTATTATTTAGGTCATATTTTATCAATATTATAAAAGGATAATTTAAAATTGAATTTATCATCCAATCTATAACATCTCAATATATGATTTTAACTAAACATTGATGCCAAAAATCAATGTGAAGAATGAAAATGAACTTTGATCAATGGGAAGATTAATCACTAATGTCTATATTAACCATTACACCTGTATATGATTATGAAATGATTAGACTCGAAATATTAATAAGGTATTTATTATATCACATTATTCACTTATTCATCATAAATAATATATGTTCATTATCAATTATCATATTACGATAACTGTTACATAAGAATAATAATAAAAATAATTTATATTTAATTATAATCAATCAACACAAATAAATCATGTATTAATCCATATATGATTAATAAGAAACATTTATTAGAAAATATGTTCACTTTATGAATGATAAAATTAATGATTAATGATAAAATAATTTGAATGTAACATGGATAATTTTTTTCCTTTTATTCTCAAATCCACAAACTATAATTCTATTAAAATAATCCTAACAAACCTAAGAATTATTTATTGTATCTAGAATACAATAAATTATTCTCTTTGATAAATTAGATACTTTATAAAAAAATATCATTCAAAAAATAGATAACAACCCTTATCTTAGTAAAATTAATTTTTCACCCATTAATGTTTGTATATCGTTTATTTGTATATGTTTTTTACTTTCTATCTAAGTTACTAATTCAAATAAGTTATATAATTACTATACTAATAAGTTAACAATATAATGAATTACTCAACTAAACCATTTAATTAAATATGGAAGTCATGATGGTTTGAGTTGACAACTTCCTATGGGGTGAAATTAGTTTCCAATTAAATATTAATTAAAAAAAATTAAAATATAAAATGTCAAAATTTATTCAAAATATCATTTATCTAAAATAAGAGATGTATATAATTTTATATTTCAAAAAAATATCAAATGTTTGTTCATAACGTATCTTAAGTATTTATAAATTTTTTTAACATATGAATAAAACTTAAATATATCAATCACAATATATTTAATTAAAGTAAACTATCAATGTAACGTAATTCAATTGAGTTTTAGAAAAATATACTTAATTTCATTTAAAAAATACCATATATAAAATATGAAATATTGATATAAAAACAAATATAACTTGTATATTATGAAACTGAGATGTATCCCTATCCATTTCATAATCAACCAATACTATGTATTTTATTAAACTAATAAACTGATACATACCATTTATCATGTTTTACAAACAATATCAAACAATGTATTCCAGGATCTAGTGATCTGCATCTATAGTTTTTCATGGGGGAATCAATGTGAACAAACTACATGTAAGAAGTCCATTCAATAAAGCATCTTCTAAAGTTCTTTTGGGGAGTTGAAATAATAATAAACTAGGAATTGTGATTCTATATCATTCCAATTTAGTACCAAAGATTTTTTTTGAATTATATTCATGTAAAATCACACATAACTAAAAAATTATGAAATATGTAGTATGATATGTGAATGAATTCATTATAGGAAGGATAATATTTATGTATATAATATAACTCTTCTCTTCTTGATGTTTTTAATTTATTTGAAAACTATATGTCAATAGTATCACATGTTCTATACTGTTTTGTTGAATTGAAGATAAGAAAAGTGTGTTACAGATGTTCAAAATAGATCAGACTTTCCAAATATTAATTTATCGAATTTTTTCGATCATTATGTCACACTATTGAAATTTATGTCCCTTACAATTTACCCAATATATCTTCAATAATTTAAAATAAGAATTCTTATACAATAAGAGGTATTGATAATTTATCATTAAGGATTTCAATTCTTCAATAAGAAATCTATGATAATTAATTTATTATGATATTCATTTCAATATACATAGAAAAGTATTTGAGTAAATATATGTAATAATATAAAAAATATATTTTAGGTATGAACACTTTATTTATTATGCATAAACATAAATGGTTGATTGATTATATTGTAATTCTTAAAGTCAGATTCCAATACACATTCTATAATAAATCTTTTGAACATGTAGTAAAACTACTGAATGTATGATTGATCACCTTACATTAACATTTAATCAAATATATTTTTCAATTGAGACTATTTACCATTTTATATTCATATAATATTTCGTTCAATTTATTTGTTCTCAAAATTAGATATTTCAATAATGTTCACTTTATTCCTTTCACGGTCATTAGGAAATGGGCATTATGTCATTCTATCAATTTGCTAGATTTTTAAATAACTCATTGTTAGATTCATATTCCTTCATGATTCATAGATTTATCATAAAATCAATCACACATTAAAATAAAAATATTATATGTTTGAGAATTTTGATTTGCAGTCGATCCATTACCTATTGAGATATATGTTATTCAATGTTTGTTAATATTAAAAATTTTGATACTCAATTTGTATTATAGTTCTTCGACCATTATCCATATCATAACCATGGTTGATATAATGGTCATGTTTCAGTTCATTTCCCACTTGGTTGATTGAATCAAGATATGATTAAAATATATATACATAATTAAGGAAATTTATACTATTATCCAAAAATTAATCTTATTCATAAAACATAAGAATATTTAGAAATAACACAAATATACTTTTTTCTTGTTAATATAATGATGTTTCATTACTGTGAACCCCCCCCCCCCCAATTTTTATCATCATAAATCATCAAATAAATATCTATAAAAAATATTAATGAAGATGATTAAATATTATAATAAACATTAAATAGGAATTATATAATATAATCAACATAATTGGATATATAATTACATATTCAATTTTACATTATATTACAAAAAATATCCCCTTCGATCATTCCGTATATTTTTCTCCCCCATTGGAAATATCTTAAAGAAATCATAAATTATGATGGATTAACGATGTAATAATCAATAAAAAATATATATAGAATAAAAAAAATTATAGATAAATATTTCAATATTGAAATATAATTTATTATTTAATAATTTTACATAAATGAAGCTGTTATAATAAATTCTTAATTTGAATCTCTATGTTATGTATCTTTATAATAGAAAAAGGTGTCATTCCATTTTCCAAGAATTAGACAGGGAGTTGATGTTGGTTGTGGGGAAGTAATAATTCATGTGGAAGTCAAATAAAATGATATTGGGAAATACTATCAAAGAGAATGGGAATAGTGGGACTAATATGATTATTTTGAGGTAAAACTTGAGTGGTAGAGGTATAAGTTCAGGTGTCTATATCAAATGATGACGAAACAATATGAATAGGAAAAAAAGTAGGGTCTAACAAAAGGGTGATAGTAAAAACATATAATATTCCAGAATATCTATAATATCTAATATATCCCTTGTAACAAGTCATTTAATCTTATCTATGTCACTTATTAAAAAAATTAACATATTTAGTAGAGGATTTATTACCAACAGCTTCACTATAATTTCATAAAAATAAGAAGTAATATGTGGGATATTCAACTATAAATCTAAAAAAAATAAGATGAGTTTCATGTAATAATTTTCCTAAATAATTAATTTATAATAAATTATTTAAAACTCGATTTAAAATTTCTCATCGGTAGTATTCATTGAATCTTGATTAATAAAATCATAATACTTTTCTCCATTAACAGAAATGTCTAATTATTCATTATTTAAGATATCTTTTGAACTATCAACAATATTATGAATTACCAAATTAGTTAAACACATTATATATTCCACATCAAAAAAAACTAGGGGAGGAAGTGTTAGTGTACAATATGATGAACTATATGTAATTGATATAAGAGTGTTATATCTCTTGTATAGGTTAGTCATCATACTTAACAAATTAGCTTAAAGGGATCCAACATGACTTCTAATGCAATCCACCTCTATTATAAAACTTTATATATCATAAAGAATATGTTCAATATCCAGGAATAACATAGTACTAATGTTTTTTGCTCCACTATCAGCAGTGTAGATAACTTCCTAAACATTTTCATGATTATTTTCAAAACAAATAGTCAAATAACATCCTTTAAAAATTCAAAAACATCACACTTGAAATAGATAATATATTTATAGGTAATAAAAAAAGGTTGGGTAAACAAAAAAAATTTCATGCTATTAAGAATTAATAATTATTTGATATAGAGATGTTTTTGAATGATTATGTATTTACAAATTAGAGGAGTTAGAGACAATAAACACATGTTTTTTCTCTAGTATGATTATTTATGAGAAAATATTTATCATTTTCATTTATTTTTTCATAGAGGAGCCCTAGATTCATCATATAAATTTTACATGGACAAATAATCTTCTCCAAAATAAAATTCCCAAAATGTAAATCCTTGATAAGGTCTATTGTGTACATATATTGGAGATAGAGTATAAAATAAATTATTTAAAAGATCCTAAATTGACTCCTGTCTGATTGGTTCTTTTGGAACATGAGTTGAATGTTGATCCTTCACATCATTTTCTTTCATTGAATGTATAATAATATTTTTAGGTCCTAGATTTATTTAATTATCGCCTCCATCATCTTTATCATTTATTCCATGATCATTCCAATGTCTTTTCTACAATTAAAATTATTCGAGACACGCCTATAAATAAAAGGGAAATAATAAGAGATATCTTCATTAGAGGTTAAGGAATAATTATTGGAGCACCTATAATTTCAAAATATGAGAGGAAAATCTACTACTACATCTAAATATATATCAATTTATAATGTAGATATATATGATCCTAGAAACAAAAATCATTGAATTTTCTCACACTAAAATGTAAAAAATCCTTTTTCTACACTATTTTTTTAAATTATTTGTGTTTCACTTATAAAATTAACATGATCTCCAAAAGGATATATAACATAATAAATAGTAGTTACCTCTCCTCTAATAGGCTCTACATAATTTGGAAACTCATTAATGAATATCCAAAATAAATCTACTAAAAACACTTCTTTCCAACTCAACTAATTCAATATTGTCATTGGAATAATCTATATTAGAATAATAGTTTTTCTATACAATATCATACAGGTCAAAAAAATCCTCAATGAAATACTTATCTATTTATGATTTTGATATTGGATTGAATATTTCATATAATTCCACCCAATTAAACACACATCATTTAATAATAATTCTAAAAAATACATACATTTTTATGATTGGTATGAATCAAAAATAAACCATTAAAATTCCTATACAATTCTACTACATGGATAAATAATATTCATTATTCATGGGTTACCAAAACAATTACTATGTATGAATCAGCACTGATTCCTAAAGATGAATTTGTCAAATCTTATTTATTTCACATAATGAATCCTAGAAAATAGTTTGAAAAACCATTATACATTATGTATATATGAAATATATATATTCATACGATATTGGTATGAATAGAACGTTCCTTTGAAATATTCTATATTTTATCAACCTAAATAGACTACATATTTAACGTCGTTTATTTTCTTTATGGTCTTAAATATGTTATTTAATCTTTCATCTCTTATAGTAAATTCAAAATCTCCAAACTTTGATGGATCACTGCATAAAAACATATATAATCATCATATTCTACATTAAGTGAAAATTATAAGCAATATTCCTAAATGGTAAAAGTGAACTAAAAATATAAACCATAAATTAATGTCCCAATTACATCCTTATGATCAATATATTCAAAAACCTTGTCTAGGTTAAACACAATTACCAAAAAATAATTAAATGCGAAATCATTTTATTTGGGCCAACTCATCCAATTAAATTATAGGATGTCTCTCCATGGTAATGAACAAATCATCCAAAAATACTCTTTATCATCATTCTTTTTTGGAATGACCATGTCATAAAGGTTATGTGGATTAAAAAAATACTTTACTTTTTGTGTAGGATTTCTCCCACATGGATGATTTGAAAAAATATTATACAAAATATCTATTTATTTCTACTACAAAGACAAGGATTCTCTCTTTCTAGGGCGAGCGATGGGAAGATTAATGGGTAAATAAAACTATTTAATTTTTTTTAATGTTTCGTTGATGTTTCATGACTCAATTAATGATTTGATATATCAATCATTTAATACAATTTTTAAGATTAACATCCTAGAAAAAATTCATAATTACTCAATATATCTATAATCCAATATGCTATATTTTATAATTGAAAGAACTAATATTCTATTTAATATAAGAAAAACATATTTTTTATGAATATTAACTTGAAAAACATAACATGTATGTTATAAATAATATTATGAGTAACTAATCTTATATAATTCATTTTGGATGTAATTTATTATTAAAAAATTCAATAGCATTTCTAAAATTTCAACTAGATTAAATTATCAACCATTGAATTCTATGGTGATATCTACTTTTTGAAAGTGTTCTCACCTAAAATTGATATCATGTTTCAATTTTATTTTTCATATAATGAGATTTGTATTTTTTAAAATTTTAACAGAACTAGTATTATCAAAATTTATTGGGAAATTTAATAATTCATGTATATATTGTAGTAATGTATGTTTCATCCATTGAGTCAGGGAATAGTGACTACATAGATGTATACATTTATGATCAGTACTGGATTACACAAATGTGATTAGATTCATACTACAACATTATTGTAGATTATTTTATCAAAATTCCATATTATATCGGTGATTTTATTTCTCATTTAAATCAATAAAAGTTAATATTTAAATAATTAAATTGATCAAACACATTTATTATTGATTAAAAAATTATAAATTTTTTTTCTTTTTGAGGTATTTAAGATTTTTAATCACAAAATGTACATTTTTTTCCTTTTTATATTCCTGAAATGTTAACACCTGAACACACTAAAAAATAATTCCATATTTCATTTATGTATAGTATAACCAAATAATACCATTATAAGTGGTTTGATTGACTATTTTTTATTCTCATCAATATATTTTTTATATTTCTTACTCATTAAATCATAAAATCCTTTTGAACTATGATAGAAAAAAATTTAAGATCATTAGTGTACTTTTGGGGATAGTATATATTCATTATTTAGTTTTAAAAATTTTAAAATAAAGAATAAGTTTTATTACACTCATTAGACAGATTTATAATTATTTTTTACTATTACTTGAAAATTACTTACATCATGAGAATTTGGATGATGAAAAAATCAAATCATTATCACATCATTGAACTTCCAAAATATTATATAGAATTATTTTAATTAATAAGGTAGGATAAATATCATATTTTATATGACCTTTTATAGAATGTATTTTTTTGATTTGATCATACAATGTACTATGAGAATGTATTTAACTAAAAAAGAACATTTATTAATTTAGAAACATGAATTTTGAAAATATTTAATTTGAAATATATGAGTTGTTCTACGAAGACAGACTCAATTATATAACCATTTATGAATAAAATAATTATATACATTTGATATAATATAAAATAAATAAGTTCTATATATTCTCCCAATATACAAACAACTTTATGCCTTTCTATTGGTGAAATAGTTTCCTCATAGTCAATACATTCCTCCCCGATTTACCCTTATGAAAGAAGTCAATCCTTATTTCTTAATATAGATACTGACTTATCAAAACAACCACATTGTTCCAATGGTTTTAGAATATGTGGAAATATTTAATCGATTATAGGGTGTTTTTTTCAAACTGATTCAGTTCTGTTTCCATATCCATTATCAATATTTCATCATTAATTTATTGAGTGAATCTATTATGGTAATGATCTGAAAAGATTGTATAATGATAATACTAGTTTCTAGGATAATTTCAAGTCTAATTTCACTTATATAGATCACCAGCTATTGGATATAAGTTATTATTTCTAAGATTCCTAAGGTATAAGGACCCCCGATTTTCATACATTGATATTTAATTTTTTTAAATGAATATTAAATTCATTGACTAAAAAAATACTTCATAACCATAATAGTTTTTCCATTTAGATACAAGATACACCATCATATTATTTCATTATATATCTTCAATAATTTCCTTAAATATTTTCATATTATAAAAAAAATTATAAAAACTACCTATATATAACCATTATTCATAACCATGGAAAATAATAATATGAAAGGATGAGCTCAGATTCACAATAAGGGTAAAAATGTACATAGATAAGTATTACATGAAAATAATGTTTTGAGAAAATGATAGTAACAATTGAAAATAATATAATTCACCAAGAAGATCATAATATTAAGTCATTGAAATGATTATATGTTCATACAAACATGAATCACACTGAAATTAAACAATATGGGACCATAGATCATAACATTGACATTACTAATTTAACTCTTACATAAACATAATAATGTAAAGGCATTTCATTAATACTAAAATACCACTTCCACATAAATCATTATAGAATTTTATCACTCAGAATACCATATTAGTATTAAATGATCACTTACAATACCATATTAGCTGTAAAACTACTTCACTGCACTAGGTTTAGTCCCCATTGTATTTCATTCAATCCTATTAGTTATAAATTATTCACCAACGAATTTAATGGCATCAAATTCCCACATATTTAAATTTAAAACAATATTTTTGTGAAAATTGTTTGTATAAGTCATTCATCATATCCTAAAACTTGATATGAAATGGTTTTCATAGACATATTAATATATAATAACTTGTTGAAAAAACATAGGGTTCATATTAATTTTATAATATGTTAATGCCTAACCTGTGAAAAAAAAGAAATGAGTTTCATAATAATTTTTTAATGTTATAACCCATGGATGAAAAAATGTTCCTATAAGAATATTTTTTTTATAAATCATTCATATTATGTATATGAATAGTATCTTTGGTTTAAAAATATAGTATATCATATTTTATATCAAAGGAAGAACATTTTCATTGTAAAAATACATGTATGGTAATATAATCGGAATGTCTTGTGTCGAAGAAGCCCTTTCATTGAATGTAAATTTTATGAAAAATAAATAATTTTGGAAATAAATTTATTATTAAAATATTATTGAATACTAATAATTGAATCTTAAATAAAACATTATATTTTTTTATGAGAATATCATTTCCACTCTGAGAAATACTTGTTCAACAAATTCCACAATCCTTTTCACTTTGAAGTCATTTGTTTACTATAAAAAAATTATAACATATTAAGGAGAATGATTTCATATAAAAAATATTTTTAATAATTTTTAATGGATTATTGAAATCAATGAGAGGTGATGACTATGGGAAATAATAATCATTATATTTATGTTAATGAATCAAATATTGTTTTAAAATTGTTGGTAAAATCCAATTAGGATTTTTTAAAACCAATAAGAAAATTACTTTTAAAAAAACACATAGAAATAAATAAATGTGTAAAAACTCATTTAAAAACTCATTTCGGGAAAGATAATTTTTTAAATAATATTTTTTAGAAAACATATTTTTGGAAGAAATAGTGATTTTGAAAAATGTGATAAATAGAAAAAATATTATAATAAAATCAAAAACATTTTAGGTAAAAAATAGCAAAGAATGAAAATATTAGAATAAATGATAATTAATAAGAATATGAGAATAAAATTTATGATAATTAATGGTAGATAGATTAAATTATTACAACATTAGTGACTTATTCCTAAAAAAACATTATATGCTTATATTGTAGCATAAAACTAATACATCATAGGTAAATTAGAATCATAATCCCCATAAAAGAATAAACATAAATAAAAAATTAATATTTCATAAAAATCCATAGATTCATAATATAAAATATCAATTGTAAATTATTTACACCTCATAAAATTATATTGGAGTATGACATAACTTATTACTCCAAGAAGGAACATTGAGATAGAAATAACTTATAGCTTTGGTAAATATTGAACTATAAACCCCATGAAATAGATATATTAAAATGGTTATTTAAACCCAATAAATGTTAGGAGAATCATGAAAAAATACATTTCTATAAATTATACACACAACATAAAATAAATAGGTTTTGAATGTGGAACTTGTCTCATAGATGTAAATAATATGACCAAAATCCCTTAAAAAAAGTCTCACCTTCCATCATACTCATTTGAAAATTCTATAAAATAAATTTAATTTTGTCATAAATATATTTAAACACCACAAAAATACATATCATACTAGATATTATAAAATTATATCATTCTATTAGTCATTTTTTAATAATTACATGTTAAATTCATGTTTTGGGTAATAACTATATTGTTCTTAGTATATGATTGTTTTTATTATTTTTGGTTCTATTAATATTATCACAATTCCATAATATATAGAATAAAAATAATGAAATAAATATCATATTTTTCAAATAATTTTTTATTTAATAAAAAATAATAAATTATAGTTTTGAGAAATGATATATGTTGTAATCATGGAGATGGTAGGCTATATATATTCCTGAATAACATTTCCATTTCATAGGGATCATTATTGAAAGTAAGTATGTAAATTATTTTAATTAAATAATTAAAAAAATATCATAAATACCAAATTATGCCAATAAATATACTTATACATTTCATCCTTGTGGTGTGGTTATTAAAATATAGTTACATCGATTTGTTATGGCAATATTCCACACGTACAGCAACGATGATATCATTTCATAGTGAACAAAAATGTAATAAATAAATTGAAATTTTATTTTAATAACGATAAATATTTCATTTATTTCATAATAATTACTTTTATGTTACATATATTTATCATTATTATAATACACATATTGAATTAGTGATAAAAATCACATCACTGCATGGGAAGGTAGTACACTATACCCATGAGGCAGGAAATCATATACACTAAATAAAGAAAACTACAAAATTTATAAAATATATCATGAGAAAATGTTTACAATTATGATATACATACAATATATATACATTAGATCCATGATCATACACACCAATGATAGGGGTAATGAAGAAATCAATGACATATCATCATGGGGAGGTAGTATGCTATACACATGAATGATGTTTCTATAACCCATTTGGTGAAGGAGGAAACTATTTTAGGACATTACCAAAAAACTACTAATAATTTGTAAGATACATATGTAATTATTTTATAATGGTTTAATTTTAATTGATGTAGGTATAAGAATAAATAAAATAAGAACACTAATTATTGAATATTACAACTTCTTCAGGTAACCTCTTTAGTTTGAATAAAAACCATCCTTTTTAAGATTAAATCCCAAAATAATTCTACCAGTATGATATTATGTAATTATGGATGTTATATTTCAATGTTTTGGCTGTACCATAATGGTTTTAAAATTTTAATAATATATTCCAATAGTTTTACTTTTATAAGTGTTTTGAGTGGCACACTTGTAAAACATTGACAAGAAAATGGGGCACCAATATTTTTTTAATTTGAAAAGTCTAACGTATGAAATATTTTCAATATTGTTACATTAAATGTTAAAAATATATCCCAAAAAATATTATATAAATTATTATTGGTAACAATAAAACTTATGTTTTTTTAACCCCTGGTAAAACAATTATTACATTACCCATTGTGTTTGTTTTTATCATTTTCCACTATTTAATTTCGTAAAAAATTTATTTGAACATATAAATTAATATCAATTATTCTAAATCAAAATATGGAATAAAATATTTAATATTCCTTCATATAAGTAGAAATTTTTAAATTAATATTAAAAACAGAGACAATCCAAGAAAGAGGTTTTTCAAAGAGAAAATGTTAAAACATTTAAGATGTTTTTATATATAAAGTCAATATGAAAATTTATAAAATGGTCTATATTTTATTAGTATATATATAATTTAATTAATTTGAAAATAATATAATTTAAAATTTATGTTATATTTATGATTAATTTTAAATAAAAATGTATTTTTGATTAAAATTTATTGTATATCAATGTTAATAAAAGGATAAATTTTTTATTAAAATATAAAAAAATTATACAATTTAAATTTTAAAATTATGTAGTTTAAATTAATTATTAAATATTAATATAAAATTTCTAAAATAGGAAATATTTATGTTTAATAAAGAACTCAAAGATGTGATGATAATATTATTTTTCAAAATGTTCATTTTCAAGAATTATATGATTATATATTAAGTAAATGTATAATATTTGTAATTTTATGAATAAAAATAACCAATTATTTTTATATAATTTATATTTCGACTAAATTAATTTGAATTATGGGTAATTATAATTAATTAAAATTGACAAACATTATGCACCTTAAAACAGTTATCAGAAGAAAAAACACATTTTGTTTAAACCAAAAAATAATCTTATACTAAATTCAAATATATTATCGATTAAAATGTAAATAAGGGGATTAAATAGTAAAAATTATTTCTTCTGTTAATTTATAACATTTTGGGTAATTTTAATTAGTTATTTAATTTTTAATAAATTATATTTTAAAATAAATTTATATTTTTCACAATTCAATGAAAAATCTAATTTTCTGAAAAATCCATAAATTTTACCATAAGATAATTTGTATATTGTGCTACAAAAAAGCATTAAAATTTTATAAAATAAATTTTATAAATTCTTAATAAATTTATTATTATATTTTTTACTTAAAAATTTAAAAATTCTTTTTGATGAAAACATATTTTTGATGAATATAATTACTTTACAAAAAAATTATTGATTACTTATGAATATTTTATAAATAAATTTATATTGAGTTAGATATATATATATATTTTATTTAAAAGTTTGGTAATAAATTCCATACATAGATATTTAATTCCATGTATATAATGATAATATTAAAAATATTATAATTTCAAGGATTGTTGCAGCTCGACATTTTGTGTCATGATTTTTATCTACGAATCTCTTTATTTTATTTAACACAAGATAAATTAGTGTTCTATATAATGAAAACTATTTTGAAAATTTATTATTAAAAATTATTTTTTAAAATCTAATAATGTTACATTTTACCCCTTATAATTAAAAATCCCTTAAATTTTTTCTTGTTCATCATAGGGTTCATAGTTGTAAGTTCTTTAATAGAAACCCATATAATAAAAATTAATAATTGAACATCATAGAAAATGGGAAGGATGGAAACATAAAGGTTTCTAAAATTATCTTTTACTAGGATTTCACATAGGATTTCATGGGTGAGATTTGTATAATTTGACAAAGAATACAATAAAAATTAATTATATAGAATAATAGAGATCATTGATCGCAAGAATGTAAGTGGTAGATGAAATGCTAAAAGAATAAAAAACAAAAATTGGTGATGATTTCAAACAGAATCAATTTATCAAAATGGATGGTAATATGATATATTTTTTTAAATGCCATTTTACAATAATTGAGAAATTTTTTAACTATATAAAAATTTAATGTAATATTCTTATATGAAACACTTATATTATATATAAAAAATTCATCTTAGGAATAAATAATTCTCTAATTTGTCACTAAAGCCAATAAATTAATATCAATTTTTTTTTAATAATGCATTAAAATTAAATTTTGACATAATATAATTTAATTAATATATTAATATTTTATTCCTTCAACTTAATGTTATTATAAATATATAAAATTTCAATCATGTTTTTCACAATTCATTATATTGTTAAATAATACCTTAATCATTGAAACAACATCTATGATTATGATGAAAACATTTCAAATATCAAAATATATAATGAATATATCTTGATTTCTCAAAAACCACTTATCATTAATACCCTAAATACCATGACGTAGCTATCAATCTTTATATAACACACATCTGAATACCTTCCCCATATACACTCTTAAAACATGAAAATAATTTGAATTACACATAAATGTTACTGGAAAAAAAAATTCAGTTTTATTTCTTGAATAAAACCACAAAATTTGTAATATATTCTAAAAATCAAATAATTTTATAAACTACATGAATTATAACATATACCACTTTATACCAAAATCATTAATCATATACAATATAATCAATACAGTCCAATGTAATTTATTTATATCAATCATATCATTATCCAAAAATAATGAACTCAGTATGAACAACATATAAAGTGTTATATTTACCTTAATCATGTTCTTTACCTGATTATAACCTTACCATTAAATCATTTTTCTTGGTCATTAGAATCATTCCATGAATTATTTCAAATATATAATGAAAAAATTATACTGAACAATTCTTATATATATCATATATCAAGAATATAGAATCATAAACACATAATCATCCAACTTCCATCTAAAATCCTTAACTACGATACATTATCAAAATCTGTAATACATCATTAATTCAAATTTCGTTAATATTATTTTTATATTTAATAGATTAAACATTACTTATAATACATTTATAAATACCTTCTTGATAATTACCCTTAGTAAATTGAGTTTCATTGTGTCCATACATTCTACATTTAAAACATTAATCCATTAATAATACATTAGGGAGATGAATATTCTCATCCATTATTTTATTTGAAAATTTTCATTATTCCTCGGCAATTACATAATTTTGTATGAATTTCCGAAAATTAAAACACTTTCTCATCCCTTAGAGACATTTACATGAGTTATGATTCCAATATTATTGATATATATAAAATTTAATCATTATTTCTACAGGGTATGAATTTTCAAAATTCACTAAAAACTCAACCATTGTATTGTATGGTGAGTCCCATAGTTGGTAAGCTACACATTTTTAATCGTATATTAAGAAAACTAATCATATATTAACAAAATCCATTACTCTGTTAATTATAAAATATCAATTCTCATTATAAAATAATTGATCCCATTAAATGATAACCAAGATACATCCAGTTTCTTCCATTGGAAAAAACCTGAAAATATAGTATAAATAATAATCTTCATAGTGAGACACCATATAATCATAAAAAATAAACTATTGTATGACTAAATAATTACACTAAATTTTAAATCTATGATAATTTATGTTTAAATTCAGACATATATGTTTTTTTTATGTTTAATAGGATCATTATTATTTATAATGTGTTTCGTAATGTCAAGAGAATTACCCTTGAGAGTGTCAAAATTGGTTTGTGTAAAGTCTTATTATCATTAACCAGGTGAAGATCAAGTTAAAATCAAATGGCCCATTTTATTTTTTTCCTTAGCTACCATTGTATTTGAGACACATCCATATATATTATCTAGGTAGGGATACAATTTCATGTAAACCACAGGATCAATACTTTACTTAAATTACAGTACCTTTTACTATATATTGATATATCTTTAGACATATACTTTTTGAATTTCCTAGAAATATTATTAAAAATATCACTAGGTATACTATATTTTTCTCATCATTATTTACAAAAGATTATTTAACCTTTAATATGATGCCAAGTATAAAAAATGAAGATTTTAATTGATGTATATTACATTATATTATATAAATATTAAATAAATTATAAAAAACAAATTCATAAGGATTGTAATATTTTACTACATTAAAGACAATATACATTATAAATAATATTATTAAATATATACAATGCATTGCAGAAAGATTATCCCATTACACATACTTCATATACATACCATACATAAAACCTTTTGTTATAACCTAGGAATGTAAAAAAGAATAATGTGTGAGATCAGGTGATCTTTAAAGGTAAACAATGGAGATACAAATGCATAAGATGGACATAAAGTTATAAATATGATATGAAAATTTAGAAAACACAGACCACCCATCTGAGATCACAATATCAATTCCCTAAAATGGTAATTAGTAGTTTTTAAAAGATGAACCATAAATAAAAAACCATGATACATGAGACTGTACATATATACAAGACAAATATTTGTGTCAAAAAAATATGTATAAAAAATAATATTCATTGAATTAAAAGGACACTTGTATGTTTATTATAGTTGAATGAGTTTAATCCCTATGCCATCACAGTATTCAACGTTCACCCATAATACAATTATAGTGAAAAAATACCTTTACTAGACTGGGTTAATTTTTCATTCTAGTTATATATATATCATGAGATATAAATATTTTACAAAGGCATTGGAGAATGTATAATTCCCACCAATCTCATAATTAAAATCATATTTATATGAGCAACAAAATCACAAACCATTCATCATATCACAACCCAATATATGAAATGGGTCTAATAAGTATTTTAACACATCATTACATATGAAAATGTGTCTTGATAACAATTCATCAAATCATCTCATAAATTCATCTGTATTGGAAAAACTAAATGATTTTCATAAGAATTATTTCATTGTATAAACCATTGATGGGAAACTTGTTTCACTAAAATATTTTTATCATAAACCATTCAGGTAAATATTAATAATTTTATTGTTGTTTCATAAGTATGGGAAAAAATAATTTACATCTATGGAAATATTTTCTTATGAAAATCTATCATGATATACAAATCACTCAAAATGATTCTTGATGAAGACAAATTTGCATTGTAAATTATTTGTTCAAAAAATAAAAATAAAAATATTCAAAAAATAAACATGAAAAAATATAATTTAATTCATTTATATCACATATATGTATCCTTATTAACATAATTGTAATGTGTTAGATAAAAATGAATCTCATCACTTTGTTAGATGGTTGTCCGTTATAAGTATGAGAAACGTTATTGCATCCCATTCATAATGAAAATTAAAATTTATATATGATATAATAACTAGATATGTATATATAAATTATAATTATCATATATATAATTTATATCCATCTACATAACTAATCGAGAGAGGTTTTAATAAAAAAATTAATGACATCATTACATGAGGCATTATTCCACCGTACACGTGAACGATGATTTCATAAACCATTTTATTGAAGATGATTTAGTTTCACAATGTTGTGAAATATAAATCTTATTTAGAATCATAAATTTTTCATGAATTATATTAAAACTCAACCTTATAGCCGTAATCTGAAAATTGGGAAATGATATGTTGACTATACATTAACCCATAAAAAAATAATTTTCTAGGAATCAAAATAGTACATGGCATACCAATTTGAGTAATTCCAATTATCTTTCCCAGAAAATTTCCATTGAATGTGTCATTTACCCCTACTACCGTTTATAAGATTCACAATTATTGAAAATTCCCCTATCAGGTTTCTTGAATATCCACTAGAAAGATAAAATAAGTGATTTTTGGAACTCTTCAACTATGTTTCATATATCATAATTATGCATCAAATGATATTGGTACACACACATTCATGTGTTAAGAAATAATAGTAATAAATTCTTTATGAATCCTATGTTATTTAATTAGTTTAATATATAAATAATTGGTACTTGTAAAAATTAATATTGTATTGGTTCTATATAAAAAATAATTATTTAATCAGTTGGTATAGATTTCATAGGGAAACGTTATTATAAAAAAAATCTTCTATCTCTATTGGTAACCAATCACAGATGCATTAATGTGTGTGGGTTATTTACTAATATTACAAATACTTTTGTCTCTATAATTTTTATATAATTCCAAATCTATTTTGAGTTTCTCCTTAGGGATTTTGATTTCATTATTTTTTCATAAATATTGATCATTGTTGTTCTTTTCTACAACAAATTAATTTTGAATGTTAATAGACAAAGAAATTAGCTACATTAAATTCTAATAAATATTGTTAATATTATTAAATATCTCTTCTAGTATAAATAGTAGTCAAATAAATGATAAATTCTTATATTTTCATCATTTTTCTCATTTTCAGAAATATTATAATGATTAATTGAAGAAAAATTAATTGTATTTGATACCTAGTATTTTTTTCATGAAACACGTGAAAAATAAATTTTTCTAATCGTCTATTCTTGAGTTATATTCTATTCAACTATCCTTAATGGTGATAAATTTGAATTTCATATATTTATTTACCCTTTTTAATTTCCCTTAAATATTTTCTTATATTTTACAAATATCATTCAACCATGATGTGTCATTTTTTTCATTTGTAACCGGCCACTTCAAATGGTTGATTCTACTCTATCCATATTCCTCTTTTCCCATATTTCCTTTATAATTTTCTTTCCTGATGAATTTCATCATCCTATATTATTTTGTGAATCCTCATGAGAGGAAATAAAATTCTTCATCAATATTTAATGGTTATTTATCCTACCTCAAAAATTAATATTTGATATTTTATTTTATATTTGACATTGATGATTTTTAAGATACTAAATTTATCATTGGTTCATCATATTCATATTTATTCTATTTATAAACCACCTCACTCATAATGATTTTTTCTATTTGTTCAATAAATAGTAGTTTATTTATGTCATATGATTATTTTATGGAAATATGTTACCCTCATTATATATCAGATATACCTCTTAAAGGTTTCATCAAATGATCTTCTTCATGGATTTTAATCAAATGTGATTCATTGTGTCTACAAATTTTTTTAAATTACATTCATTTCAATAATTGAATACTTTGGATTGACCATGAGTTTATAATATTAAATGTTTAATGTATTTGTACATATTTCATTATTGAATGAATAAACATATTGAAAAAATAGAAAAAATGAAAAAGATATCAAATTTGGTAGAACAATTATAAATTAAATTAATATTTTAATTTCTAAAATCATAGTATATGGAATTCATTTAAAGATGGTTATATTCATATGCATCATTATTTAAATCACTAAATTCATATCTAATTTACATGTTTTTTTTATTTATCCCCACCCCTATATAGCCTCAATATAAAATCCAATTCCTTCTATGTGGATTTATATTTTTATCATCCATTAATTATAATTGGTTCCACTAAAATAAAGAGGTTAGTTAATAGTCATTCCTAATATATAATTATAACCAATATTCTCTTTATTACACACATACACATGATTTACTAAAAAAACATCAACATAATGAAATATCTTAGTACTAAGAGGTCTAGTTCCTTGAAAAATTAATAACAATTCATATCATCTTATCACATAAAACACAACATATTTATTCAAATTATCTTTGACATGACCACTACATTCCTTAGTACATAGAATTTCACGGGATACCTGAGGACATGAATATGAAAAGGGTGAGCGATAAATCCTAGTAATAGAATAAAAAATTATTAATATTAATAATATGATACATTTTAGTCAATATTATTATCAATTGAGAATAAAAGAAACATCAACATAATGGCATGACATAGCATGGATATTATAAAATGGAAATGTGGAAACAGCCCTTAACATGGTATTAACAGTAGCGAAGGGTCATTTCACATAGAGAATGATTAAACCCTCATATCAATTGAATTATCAAGAGTCAACCATCATTTAAAATTATTTATCAGGATACTAATATTTACCCAATGCATTGAAGTGCTATCCGGGAGCACCCTTTTTAAACATTTCATTTCATGCATATGTGTGACACATGGATCATTAAATATGGAATCATTGAAGATAATCATTTATTACATGATAAAGGATAGTGGAATTTATATATGAAACTCTATAGTCAATATTTAAAAATTAATAAATTTTAATACCCTTGATAGAGAAATGGTCAAGGTATTCAAAACACAAAAACTATGGCATGGAAAATCTCTATGTAATTTCGGCATCATAACAACGTAAAATAAGGATTCATAAAAATGGTTGATGAGAGAGAATGGGCTGTCTCATCATATATAAATTAAAGGAACAGTATGGGGGAAATATAGATACATTTCCCAATAATTTTAATTTAATTTTGTTTCATAATACAAAATAATTGCATGAATTTAAATGATATGAGAGAAATTTCTTATGAAATTTCATCATGGTAACATTTTTACATGGGATGTATTAATGAGAGAGAAAGGGGTATCTCATCATTCATACATAAATAGGTAAGTATGTAAGATGTGATTTACCATACCCTAGAATTTACAATTGAAAATAAAATTGAATAACAATATAATGAAACTTGGATAAAATTAAAATTGAAGGAATCCCTTATGGAATTTCGGCCCAGTTACAGGTATACATAAAAGACATTAATGAGATAGAAAAGGTGTCTCACATAACTGAAACATAAAGAGGGAAGTATGGGGGAGGTTTAAAATCATACAACAATATTTACAATTGAAAATAAAAGTGCATAATAATATTATAAAAATTGGATAAAATGTGAAATAATTAAATCCCTTATAGAATTCTGTCACGGTAATGGCTTTAAATGGAAGGCACTAATGAGATATAAAAGTGGTCTATCAACATTGAAACATAAACAAGTATGTATGGGGGAGGTGTTAGATCATACCCCATCTTTTATACTTGAAAATAAAAGGGAATTTAAATATTAAAAAACAAGGAAAAATGAGAAAGGAAAAAATTCTTTATTGGGAAGTGTGATTCAAATAGCATTGGAGAGGATTGAGAGTGGCTTCTTTAGAGATTGGGTCACCATGGGAGAATTCTATTGATATGAGGGACGAATTTTTTGGAGCTCCAAATCCATTGACTGAATATGAATTTATAGCATGGGTTTGTTTATATTGTAAAAGAGAGGGAATTATTTATTATATAGGTTTGGGACACCACACATTAAACTAATCAAAATCACTAACAAGAACTTGGTTTTGGCCCTTGTTTTTTTGCCAAGGGTTAGTGGAAAATTTTATTTTATATGTCAAATGTCCTCACATCTTAAAATATTATGTTTTCTTATGTGTAGGTGAGTCACACTCTCAAAGAAATAAATTTAAACAGTTAAATTCATTTATATGTGTTGAAGGGTTCCCTAATGCATTGTAAAATAAATCAAAAAAACCTAAAATCATATTATTTTAATGTTAAATCCTATATTTTCCCAAACAAATGTTTAAAATTCTTTATTATATAACTACTAGGTCATTATGATGTCATAATGGGCATTATATTTTTAAATGGTATTTAATTAGCACCCACAAATTAGACTCTGTCATAAATTTATTAAGAATTCACCATTGGATTATTTCGACATATTGATTCCAAAAATAATATTCATTTTATATTAATAATTTTAAAAATATTTGAGTTATTAAATTTAAAATAAAAATAAGCATTTATGCTAAAATCATGGGTTTTGACAAAAACAGAATTCAAACCTTAAAAAAAATTACAATTTTATTATGAAAAACTAAATGATCATTTATATTTAATAAAATGTGATTTAGTAATAATATTTAATAAATATTTTATGTAAATAAAAAATTCATTAATTCATCAAAATATTTTTTATAGTTTAATATTTACTAAAAAAACCATTTCTGCTTTAAGAAATATTTACAACATAAAAATAATTAAATGAATGTATATTATTTATTATGTACAAAATTATTGAAAATTATTATATTGATATGGCCTTGTTACATAACCCCTTATAACCCTCACATATGATTGAAGGGTAAGGTGTGTGATAGAGATATACTCTTGGGGTTGCTCAGATAACATCGTTTGGGTGGTAGACACCATCAAATTCCACATATCTCATATGCGGTTCCGTTCAAGAATAACTTTTTGAATCTTGGATTGGACTTGGTCATGTGGGAATCCCAATGATGCCACATCTTTTCCAAACATTGAAAATGTTCTTCGTACAAAGCAAGTCTACTGGATGAGGACATTATTTCCTTTATCTGGGTAAATTGGATTTGTTAAAGCCCTATATTGATACTAATCATGTGATCACTGTTCAACATATATATTATCAATGGTCACAATTTAGAACGGTATTTCAAAATTCAAAATCATTATCCCCATGAAGTGCATACGTTATATAACCATTTTACATAACGAGACATTTAATTTGATAATGATGAATTTTCATTATCAAATGTTTAGGCCAATACAATCTCCCAATAAAGATATTTCACCCAAAAAATATAATTTTCCCACACTAAAATAGATTCAGGTAACATGGCTTCATCACTTCCTCGGATTCACTCATTGCTTCATCAAACTGGTATGAAAAAGCTAGTGTTTTGTGAAAAAATTATGGTTGCGCAGAAAAGCTATAGTAGCGCGGAAAAATTAATATTGCATGGAAAATCATTAGTTGCATGGAATATTTATGTTTCATAGAAAATATTTAACCAAAATTAATAAAAGATACTGTTTTTCATAAAAGGTTATGTTTTAAGAATGATTTTCAAAGAAAAAAATAAAATATTGCGTGAAAAAGTTTGATCTTTCAAGCATGAGGTAGGTGTTGGGTGAAATTGTTAGATTCTGCTAATTACATATAGTGACAATCCAATTTAGTGGTTCAGTTATTTCATGTGCATCAAATCAGGAAATCAATTAAAACAGTGTATCATGCTGAACATAGATAGAGACTTCAATGAAAATCTATTGAATTGACAATCAAGTCGATAAACTGAGTTTGACTTCTCTCAAGGCATTGATCTAGGGGGAGTCCTGGAATGTGATCTGAGGGATGCAGTGAGATATCTATAAACCATTGTATTGGAATATTCCATGTAAAAGAGTGACTCTGACCAAAACATTAACTCCCCAAACTAGTAATGGTTGGTGGATTTTGGTACGGCCGACACAATGTTGGTGTACTGTCCTTTGAAGTACCCCTTTTCAGTGAACCAAGTAAAAGTGATTTTTTATCTCCATGCATTCATTTTTTTGATATTTTTAACAAGTCTCAATTAATATGGGAACAATATCCACAACATTAAAAAGATAAGGATGACACCCTGATTCACCCCTCCCCTCTAAGGGTGTTATGGGTTCCTTCACCAATCAATCTTAAGTCAGAGGGTGCACAAAATTTATTTATCGAAAATAATCTTTTAAATATATATCCATCTGAATTTATTGATATCCTTATCAGGATTTGTATTTTTGATCAATGTTCACCATTAATCTGCTTCACCCTCCATACGATAAGCAGGTAGAAGAAACTTCTCTTGTTCAGAACATTGAAGGATGGAGAACATCTTTTCAAAAGAGTAGATCCAATGTTCTGAAATTGAGGGTTCATATGATCCATTAAAAGTAGGAGGCATTTTTCTCTTGAAGCTCTCTATTGTGACTTGTTATTTTTTCAGGTGGGGGGTTAAATTTATTATTGACCAATGTTTCTATTCTATTAATGAGTTAACTGAGAGAGTATAGTGAAAAAGTTCGTGATTCATGATCTCATCAGATTGGGAATCTCGTGAGAACAGTGATCACATTGATCCTCATATCGGTTTTTAGCCGATGTCTTAATATTACCAGCCATTGACATGAATAAAAATAATGTTAGGGGTAAAAAATAAAGGGTAATCCAAAGAAAAAAATGATAAACTATAAATTACTTTTACATACTTAACATATGAATCTATAGGCTTCAATTTATGAGATCCATTATTTACATACCATCATATATTCAGAGGGGAATTTTTCCTTTATCAATGGTCCATACTAAGATTATGAATTTATTAAAGAATATCACCAAGAGTGTCATATAAAATTTTTCATCATGGCCCAATTTTGTGTACCATGATACCCCATGTCAAGCCCAAAACTCATTGTCAGAGTATTCACTCCTAGGTATATTTGTCCTAGAGGTGAATCTACCAGCTTTTATGCAGACATGTATGTATTTTTTGATAGACTACATTATAAATAATCACACAAATTTTTTAATGTTTTTATTATATTTAATATTATCCCAATGGCATTCACTTGGGTTTTCTAATCCAAATCCCAAAAATAACAAAACCTGTACTCTGATGACAACTATAACAAACCTGTTGTTTATTAAACACATAAACATGATTTATTACATAAATATGTACTTAAGACAACTCTGAGGTTTTATAGGTCCAATTTCATGGGAAATTATGAACATTACATAAAATCATTGAACATAAAACAAAATATATTTTTTAAAAAAATAATTTACATGAAAACTACATTCTTTCGTACATAGCATTGGATGGGATAACCTCAGGGCATGCATAACAAAGGGTGAGATATAAAGCCTAGTAAGTTAGAAAAAAAGGCATACCATGTATAATCAAATAAATTTTAGGAAATATGAATATCAATATATCATAAAATAAATATGAATATAAAGGCATGACATACCATGATTATCATTACATGGAAATGTGTCAACAACACGTAACATGGTATTACCCTGAGAAAATGATCATTTCACACCGATAATGAGTAAAACCTTATATCACATGAATTATAATGATTAATACATAATTTCCATTGATGTATCATGATACTAATCCTTACCCAATTCGTTAGAGAGCTATATGGGCGCACTGTTCGTAAACATTTCATTTCATGCATAATTGTTCCCCATGGATCATTCAACATGGAATCGTTAAATATAATAATTTATTCCATGAAAATTGAATGTGGAAATAATACATGTAACTATATAATCAATAAGTAAATGTGGATAACATATATTAACCTTGATAGAAAAATGAGCATGATATTCATGGCATAATGTCATCAGGTAGGAGAATCACAGTGTAATTTCAGCAGCATAATAGCATGACATAAAGTTTCATAAAAATGGATTATGATAGATAAATGGGTGAATAATAATATTTACATGAAATATATAGTAAGGGGGTCATATATATACATGTACCAACAACTTTAATGGAATATGGATTCTTAATTAAAAAAATTACATGATTGTAAATGAGAAGAGATAAATTCATTACGAAATTTCGGCATGGTAACAGGTGTACAATGGAGGCATTAATGAGAGGTAAATAGGTCCATTGACATTAAAAAAAAAATAGGGTAGAATTCAATAGGTGTTATACCAAACCCCATCATTTACAATTGAATATAAAAGGGCATAACAATATTAAAAAACTTGGATAAAATGATAAATGAAGGAATCCCTTGCGGAATTTGGGCATGGTAACAGGTATACATGGAAGAAATCTGTGAGATTGAAAGTGGGTAAATAATCATTTAAAAATAAATAAGGATGTATTGGGGAGGTGATTAATCATGAAACAACATTTATAATTTAATATAAAAGGTCATAATAATATTATGAAACATGGATAAAATGAGGAAGGAAGAAATCATTTATGGAATATCAACATGGAAATATGTATACATTGAAGTTATTAATGAGAAAGAAAAGTGTTATATCATTATTGAAAATAAATAGGGAAGTATGGGGAGGTTCCAAATAATAACCCAAAATTTATAATTTTAAATCCAAGGGAATAACAATATTATGAAACTCAGATAAAATGATAAAGGAAGAAATCTCATACATGAAATTGTAATCCCAAAGGCTTGGGAGGGGCTTGATATGGGATTATTGAGAGCATGGAGCACCTTAAGAATATTCAATAGAGAGTATGTTAGTGTATTGTCGATCTCAAAATGAATTGAGTGAAGCGAAAATTGGAGCTTTGGTGGGTTTATATAGGAAAAGAGAAGGAATTATTTATTATTTAGGCTTGGGACACTACACATTAATCTAATCAAATGAACAAACCATCCCATGTATTTACACATTGTTTTATTCAATGTGGAGTGGAAATAATAATTTGATAATTCTAATGTTCGAACATATTAAAATATTATGTTTTTTATGTGAATGTGAGTCACACTAAAAAAATCAAATTAAAAAGTTTAAATGCTTTATTATTCTTGAAGGGTCCACTAAAAAATTATAAAATAAATCTAAAATACCTAAAGACACATTATATTAATGTTAAAACATATATTCACAAATCATTATTTTTATAGTAATCTATTACATCACTATTGGGTCATTATGTTGTTATATAACTCATTATATATTTAAACTGTATCTAAATTTTACCAAAAATTGGACAATATTAGAAAACTATGAAAAATTCATCATTAGATAAATTATATGTCCTGATTCTAAATAAACTATTCATTTTACTTAAATATTTTTTTAAATATGTGAAATTTTACTTTTAAAATAAAAATAGACTTTAATAAAAAATCTATTGTTTATGAAAATTACGACTTTCAAACATTGATAAAAAATAAAATTATATTTAAAAAATTTAAATGATCATTTATATTTAATAAAACATAACTTATTAATGATATTTTATTAAAATATTTTATAATTAAAAAATAATTTAATTCATTAAAATAGATTTCATAATTGAATAGTAACTAAGAATACTATTTGTGCTTTAAAAACTATTTACAAAATTACACAAAAAAATCAATGAATATTATTTATTATATACAAAAATAATGAACATTATCATTGTGATAAGGTATTTTTACATAACCACTTATAATATCCAAATAAGACAGAAGGGTATGGTGTGTGAGGGTGACCGACTCTTGGGGTGGCTCGGATAACATCGCTCGGTTAATAATCACTTTCTAATTCCACATCTCGTGTAGGCAGTTCTGTTAAATCCAATCATGTTAAATCTCATCTTGGTCTTGGTTAAGAATGAAGACCAATGATGCCACCACCTTTCTGAGGTCTAAAAATGGACTTCTTAAGGGGAACCTTAATTGGATGACGTCATTGCTTCCTTTTTTTGAGTAAATTAGATTTATTAAAGCCCTATTTTTAAAATAATCATATGATCAATGTTTAGTGGCTATATTAGCAATAGTCACAATTCATAACGGTATATTAAAATCCAAAATCCTAAAACCCATGATGATCATAAGTTATTTACCCATTTAATATAATGATAAAATTAATTAGTTAAAGATGAATTTTCATTAACAAAATATTGGGTCATTTCAATCATCCCCCTTATGAAATATCTTCCTCTAAATTTCCTTTTCCCACTCTAAAATATTGGGGGTAAATCTGCTTCATAACATCCTCTGCATCCCATGTCGCTTCTTCAGACTTTTTGTTTCACCACAACACATTGACGAGGGGAGTTGCCTTATTTTTGAGAGCTTTTTATCTACCATATATGATCTTCACTGGTATCTATTCATATGAGATGTCATTATTCAACGGTACAACCTTTGGATTGAGTAAATTCAATGGTTCTGGTGTGAAAATCTTCAAGAATGATACATGGAATTCATTATGTACTTGAGATAGGGTTAGTGGAATGCAAGTAGATATGCAAATACTCCAATGTGGTCAAGTATATCAAAGGGATGATGTATCTTAGACTAAGACTTCCCTTCTTCCAAAAGCTAATAACACTTTTCAATGGTGATATGTGGAGGAATACCATGTCTCTGACAAAAAACTCTAGGTCTCGTCAATAATTATTAGCATAGCTCTTTTGTTAAATCTGAGCAGCTTTAATGTTCAGTTGGATAGTCTTAACATTCTCCACCATTTCTTCAACCATTTCTAGACCTATGATTTTTCTCTCACCAACATCATCCCAACATTCCAGTGTATTACACCTCATCCCATACAATGCCTCATAAAGATATATTTCAAATTGATAGTGACAACTCTTATTGTAATAGGACTCAACAATAAGAAGATATTGATCCCATCATTTTTTGATGTCCATTGAACTTGATCTCAAGATGTCCTCATGTTTTTGAACATTCAGCTCAAATTTTCCATCAGTTTGAGGATGATAAAATGAACTTATGTTTATCTCAGTATCTAGATAATGTTTAAGACTCTTCGAAAACATAGTGGTTAATCTTGGATCATGATCAGATACAATAGATAGTTGTACTCCATCAATCCTTACCATGTCTCTGATGTATATCTGTTCTGGATGATCTAGTGAAAAATTCCTCCTAACTTGAAATGAAGAGTGCAGTATTTCTAAAATAATCAACAATAACTGGGATATAATTGTTTCATTTGGATATCATTGGAATTCAATTGACAAATTACAGGGTGTTTTTCTCCCATTTCCATGTTGGTATGGGTAATGGGTGAATCATCCCCTTAGACTTTTTCCTCTAAACCTTCCCTTTCTGACATACCAAGAAATTTGATGTATACTCAGCAATCTCCTTCTTCCTGTTATCCGACCATTAATTCCCTCATTGAACTCGATACATCTTCATGATTACTTTGGTAATAGAGAAATTTTATCTATGTGCATCATCCAAAAGTTTCCTTTTAAATATAGATTCAATGGAACAAATATTCTTGACCAAAATCTCCCAATTCCATCTTAATTGAAATTAAACTCTGAGGATTTCCATTTTCTAATAGTTCCACCTTCTTCTAAATTACCACATCATACATTTGATCTTACTTTAACCACTCCAAAATAGATGGTCGAGAAATTATTTGTTAAAGGATAGATAATTTTCAATTCTATATAATTCCAATAACTATCTTCAGAAAAACTAAGAATATTGTATCACCTTCAATTCTAATCGATGATTGAATTGTTGGGTCCTTTTTACATAGAGAATTTGACACCTTTTTCGATTTCACAGAGTGGTAATGGATTCAAATGTCAAATTCATTGATCATATCTAACCATCATTGTTTGTGCATGTTCTACTCTTTATGTGTGAATATATACATGAGGATTTTGTGGTCCATATTTATTTCACACCTCTCACTGAAGTGGTAATGCTGCCAAATCCTAATGCGAATATCACCATCGAAATCTCTAGATCATTTATTTGATAGTTTTTCTCGTGAACATTCAATTCCCTTGAAGTAAATGAAATGACACAGTCATTCTGCAACAACAAAAAACCTAGTACCTTCTTCAAATCTTCCCTAAATACCACAAAAAGAAAACCACTTGTGGATAATATTAGAACGAGCGTAGTGATTAGCCTCCTTCTCAAATACATGAATATATTTTAGCATTCATCAATCCATTAAAACATGACTCCCTTTAGTGTTAGATTAGTATGAGGGTTTTAAAATTGTGATAAATTTCTCAGAATTAGGCAATAATATCCAGCCAACCCCATGAAGCTACAAATATCCGTTATCGGTGATGTCCTCAGTCATCCCTCTATTACAATTTTCTACAAATTATCCACAGACATATCATTGCTTGTGATGATATAACCCAATAATAAGTCCTTCTTCCAATATAACTCAATGTTGTTGTTCTTTTCATAGAGTTTCTCATTTCATAAGGTCTCTAACATAGTTTATACATGTTTCATATGGTCCACATTAGTTTTGGAGTATATTTGAATATTATCTATAAATACTACCACAAATATTTCGATGTAATCATTAAGGACTCTATTTATATTGTCCATGATGGTTCCTGGAGAATTATTGTGTCATAATTGGATTAATATGAATTCATTGTGCCCATAAATTTTTCAAAATAAATTAATGGGTATATACTTCTTCTTCACCCATTCTTGGTAAAATTTTGACCTCAAATCCACCTTGTATATTTAATTTTCTCCACATAGCTGATCAAAAAGTCATCAATTCTGGGAAGATGATAATTGTTCTTTTTTATGAATTGTTTGAGCTCATGATAATCAATACAAATATGCATTGACCCATCTTTCTTCTTAATGAAGAGGACTAGTTCACCACATAGTAAATCACATGGGTGTATAAACCCTTTATCCATATTCTCCCGTAGTTGATTCTTTATCTTCTCATGTTCCACAATAGACATTCAGTATGGAGTCTTTGATATTATCAATACCCCATGTATAAGGTTAATTTAGAATTCAACATCTCTATTGAAGGTAAACTAGGAAATTCTCATGAAACATTTTAGTTAATTACCTCACAATAGACATGAATTGATGAATGGTTGGTTTCAAGGACTCAATCATCTGAGTGAGATACGTGTGCTCATAGTGTAGTAATATCCACCCTTGATCTGATGGTGCTAAAAAATATTCATCTCCCTCCTTTTACTTGTATAGTATTGGGGATCGATTCTCCATATGGGGAGTGATTTCCCTCTCTTGGAAATTTATGTAGGATCTATATAAGTAAATCCAATCCATGTTGAGAATTACATCAATTTCTACTAGAGGGAGTATGCAGTGGTTCTCTAGGAAGTAAAATCCAAATATTATGATAGGGGGTGAGTTATAATCAAGTGATGCAATGATAAACCCATTTTCTTTACTCGTCTATATATTTATATCAATTATTTATGGTGGTGTTGGGATCATTTAACTAAACATTCGTGATATATAATAATACATACAAACAAAATCATAATGTACCTTCTCTATACTTGAATGAACAATAATGTACCAATAAACACTTTTTTGGGGGTTCACTTTGGCGGTAGTGAGGTAAAAACCTCACCATTGCTGTCTAAGATGTTGTCAGTTGCCTCTGAAAACCCTTGGCATACAGAACTGATTTTCAAGGATCCATGGTTCTTTGTAGTTAATGGAATTAAAAATGATTTCAGAGAAGATCATAACATTACTCTCCTCTGTTGGAGAGTTGGGTTTTTATTGTCTGCAGTTAACTGCTAGGTTCCCCTCACATCCACAACTAAAGCATTTTCTCATCCCCTTCAGACAATTTCATGGGAGCTTCTTTCTGCAATATTGGTAAGTGGGGTACATAATCTTCTTATCACTATTGGATTTATCCAATGGACAACCAGAATAAAATTCCACTTTACGCTTCTTATCCCTGTGATTCCTCTAAGATTCGTCAATATACATTTCAACATTGAAAACAAATTATAAACTTTTCTCATTACTATCGAATTCATGAATTTCCATGGCTTTCTGTAGTCTTTTTTTATCCATCAAAGAAGCGGTCAACCTTTCATTTTATTGTAACGACAAATACAGAGGCATGTTGTGCAAGCCTTGTGATGTTTTCCTCCTATGTTTTGGTGGATTCAACATCTTTTTTCTCGAGGGAAAGGAATTTCCTTTTATTAGAACCACAACCGTTCTATGTGAGAAATGGAGTATGGTTTGTGTTTATATCAATCCTCATTGTATGTTTAGAATGTATTCTATAATGGTATTATATAGTTCAATATGACAATAGTCCTGAAGCTGGTTTCATTTCCCAGTTTATGCTAGATTGTTGGACATAAACATCAGAAAATGGAGAAATCTATGTTTCATAAACGATGATGCATACAAAACTGAAGGTTATTGGAAAATTTCATGAAAATCATGTTTTGGGATCAGAATGAAAAAAAATGGGAAAGTCATGAGATGCACGAAAAGTCAAATTTTGCACAGATAATGGTTCCTAGGTAAAAATTCATTACATGTAGAATATGATTTTTGCGTGACATAGTAGGATTTGCGCATAGGGTTCAACGACGCCTAAAAATAAGAGGTAACCCCATCTCATTCGGTACTTACAAATACTTATAAATTATTCGTGTTCTGATTTTCATAAAAGTTGCACGAAAAGGATGTTCCATGGAAAATTTAAAGCTGCACCGAAAATTTACAGTTGTGCGGAAAAGTTTGAGTTGTGTGAAAAAATTACAATTTCTTGAAAAAGCTATAACTGTGTGGAAAAATTACTATAGCATTGAAAATATAGAATTCCACAGAAAAATTTCTATCGCATGGAAAATATTTATGTTTCGCACAAAAACATACAGTTGCGTGTAAAGGGTGATGTTCTATGAATGATTTTCGGTGCGAAAAGAAATTCTTGCATGCAAAAGACTGATCTTGTGCGCATAGAGTATGTGTTGTGTTCAATTGATAGTGTGGGTAGATTACATGTTCTGAATGTCTGGTTTAGTGGTTCAATGATTCTAGGTGCATTAATTCAGGACATCGATGCAAGCACTGTCTCATGATGAACAAAGATAAAGACTTAAATGCAAATCTATTAAAGAGACCATCATGTCGATAAACTTTTTTTTGACTCCTATCAAGGCAGTGAGCATGGGGGAGTCATGGGATGTGATCCAAGGGATGTAGTGGGATATCTCTAAACCATTATAAAATTAGTGTTCCTGGTACCGAATGACTGTGCCAAATCATCTAATCCTCAATCTATTAATTATTAGTGGATTTAGATACGACCAACACACTATCAGCATATTCTCCTAGGATGTTGCCTTTTTTTGAAACATGTAAAAGTATTGTGTCATCCTTATACTTTCATTTATTTGACAGGTTTAACATGTCACTACCAATTTGGGAACAAGATCCGCAACAATAAAACGAAATATATGACCCCTTGATTCACCCCTACCCTCTCAGGGTGTTATGAGGACCTTCATGTGGTATGAAATGGAGTTAGATAGTGTATGATATGCCTTTTACCGTCATCGAGAATTCATCCATTGTTAGGGGTTTCCCCTCTTTAATGGATGTAATTTTTATTTTTGGAAAACATAATGAGATCTCAGCTAAGATACCTAAGAATAAAAGACCTCTTTTCCACTGTGCAAAGTATTCATGTTATTGATACAACATGGTTAGCTATGACTTATGCATATAGAGAACTTTTTGATGTAGATTCTAAGACGCATAATGCTATGACTACAACCCATTCGGATTAGATCTATCTAAAGGGGATGAGTTTCACCTCATCAAAGTCCATGTTGGATAAACATGAAAATATATATGAAAGAGATTGAAAATTTAATGAGGATAAACTAAAACTCATTCACACTAGGTTTTATGAATAGATGATGCATCCTGATGATAATGAAGAATCCTTCTTCAATCGAATTACTAAAGTGGTTGGAGAAATTTGAGGTCTAGGAAAAGAAATCAAAGGTGTTGACATTGTGAAGAAAATATTGAGAAGACTTCAAAACCTTTATAAATAAATATTTTCATTCGTTGAAAAAAGATATTTTTTCAAAATTTTCTATATGATCTTCTAAGTATCATAGTGGCATATGAAATGAGAGTCAAATGAGAAGTCGTTACGATTAGAGTGAGCAAGGAAATGGCGTTCAACTCCATATAGAAACTGAAAATTTTAAAATATGGTAGTTGTGAAGATGAAGTGGAAAAATAAATACTTTTTCTCATTGCTGGTATGTTATAGAATGGAAAATGGACAATCAAAGAGGAGTTACCTCTTTCTAGATTTCATTATGGAAATGTTGCGAATATTTCCCTTAATTGCAAAAGTGTGATCAATGGTGAATGTAGTGATGTTGAAAATATTTAAAATCCATATATAGGGTTTTTAATAAATGGAGTTTTTAAATATAGAAAAAAAGTACAGAATAATATTTTTGTCTTTGAAGAGGTAGAAAATGATAATGAATTTGTTGAGGAAGAGGAATCAAAATTTAAAACTAGAAACAGTGCTTCAATGATAAAAACTGTTGGAAAATCAAATAATATTAGTGGAGATAATAAGCTGATAACTAGTTCCAATCCTGAGTTTCATCTTAATGATAAAATTAGAAAGATTTAGGTTAAATGTAATAGTTTAATTTGCTATAAATCAATTGTAGAAGAAAAAATTAAATATGTTGATCAGCTCGAATTTGAAATTGAATGACTGGATCTGTATGGGAAAGTACAGTATAAATTCATTCAATGAAATGATGATGTAGTGGATCTGAAATTGATTATTGAAGGAAAGGAAAATTTCATCAATGACCTCACCTCTAGACTGGACGAAAAGTCATAGACTGCTGAGGGTCATGAGAAGAAAGTTGTTACTCATAATAGTAAACATGAGATTGAATCAATATCAAAAGAATCAGTAATTAAAATACTGTTTGGAAGGTTCTTAGATGATAATCTATTGGAGAGAATTTTTTTTGTCTCTAGTGGTGTTGAAAATATTTTGACTGATCAAAGGCCCGCTTCCCAGGGAAATAATGGAATCAGTTGTGTGGAAAAATCGTTAAATACTAAAAATAAGGGGGACCAAAATAAAGGCATGATGACAATCCTCGATCCAATAGGAATTTGGGGCACTCGAAATGTTATCCCACAGTATAAGTGATGAGGAAAAATAGATATGAGAAGACATTTCCTCTAATGAAGTGTCAATTCTGTGGAAATATTGGCCATAACATTTCTTATTTCATTACGGAAAGAAGCTATCTAGATGTATAGTATATAGGAGTTCAACAAAAGATAAAACATTCATATCCAAATTATTTTAAAATAAATAGTTTCTATGTATATTGTCTGAATTATATTAACTTTGGTCAATGGTCCTTGATTGCAGGAAGAGGAGGGACATGGACACATCATACCAGAGTCCAAGACAATTTAAATCTCATCTACAATATAGGGTTTCCCTTACTAACAATTTTTCTCCTGTTAAAGATGATTTTTAATATGTATATCACATGTACACCGAATAGATAATTGAAAGTCCATCACTGTTATGCATTCAATCCAATGTCACATGGAAATAAAAGAAGAAAATAGAGAAATGCACCCTTTGTAAAGTGGGCCTCAATGTTACAAAAAAGAAACTCCACCTGGATTTTGGATAGTGGTTGTTCATATCATATGATAGGTAATGAAAGACTATTAATGGGTGTCAAATGGAGGGTGGATGGAACAGTATGTTTTGGTAATGATGGAGCTCTAAATATCATAGGTAGTTGAAGTAATGAACAAGCAAATGGAAAGATTAGGAAAAATGAAGTCCCCTATGTAGATGGCCTACATCATAATATCCACAGCATGAGTCAAATATGTTACTTGGGATGTATAGTTACATTCATTTTGAAAGGCTGCACTATAAATGGAAATAAATTCTCATATCAAGTGATGAAGAAAAGTATAATACCCATATTAGGTTGACAGTAAGGAAAACATTTTCTATGTAACTATAGAGGAATAAAACAACCTGTGGCATCCAATATTGTGGAACATCAATCAATAAGGAATTTAAAGTATATCGATACTGAAGATTTCAATATACATTCCAAACCTAAAGCGTGAATGTGAAAGGCCTTGTGATTCTTGCATTTGCGGGAAGCTGGTCTCCTGTTCTTATTTTCTAAATACGAAAAGTGTATCTCATATTTTTTATCTTATTCTTAGAGATGTATGTGGACCAATAAATACTTCCAGAACTCATGGGAAAAGGTACATCATGCTTTTAATATATGATTATAGTAGAATGAGTTGTGTAATAGGTATACACAGGAAAATACCTGTGCTTGAATGCATGAAAATATATATGAGAATCACCAATATAGATATAGCACAAAAAATAAATGTTCATATTTCTGACAATGGAGGTGAATACATGTCCATTGAATTTTAAAATTACTTAGAGAAGTATGGGATACAACATGATGTACCACATGTAGTAATTCCCCATCGAAATGGAGTCGTTGAGCACAAAAATTGATAGGGGATCAACTTGGAAAGAACTATACCGATTGAGAGTCATATTTCATGACATTACAGGAAAGAGGTCATTCAAGTGGCCATGAATGTTCAAAATCAAACATGGATTTATATGGGTGAGACGAAGACAACATGTGAATTATGGCATGGAAGAAATCCCTCTTTAATGCATTTTCGTGTTTTTAGAAGTAAATTCTTAAACAAAATCAAATAATGAAAACAACATATGTACAGTGAAAATGTAGATGATGGAATTTTCCTTGGATACTCAATAAACAAAAAATAGTACAAGTGTTTCAATGGTGCCTAGGAAAGATTGTGGAATGTAGTGATGTTATGATCGTAGAAGAGAAAACCCCAATCGAATCTTATTTGTCATATGCAGATGCGATTTAGAATGTGGAAGAATGTGAATGTTTAGTAAATGAATATATAAATAAAGGATGGTGTACAAAACACTCATGAGTTAAATCAGGATTTTGACACGGAAGAAGAATTTAATGAGGAAACCTTGGCTAGAGAGAATGTGGTTGAATCTCAAAGGAGACACCAAATAGCAGAAACTGATCAATCCAACATTTTTGGGAATTTAACAACATCCACACAAACATGGAGAATGATGAACAACTCATAGTCTGCATTTCTATATGTTATGGAACTATTCTCATTTGAAAAATATTTAAATGATGAATCATGGGTAAATTCCATGAATAAAGAGTTAGATTAGATTGATAAGAAACAAATATGGGATATTTTTAAGATACGTAATGGTCACAATGTTATTGGTACAAATTATTTTTTCAAGAACATGTTTGATGATCATGTAAGTGTTATCAGAAATAAGGAATGACTTGTTGGTAAAGGATACTCACAGTAATAAGGTGTTGATGTTGAAGAAATGTTATCCCCATTGGGTAGACTAGAGTCAATCAGGCATTTTCCTGCCATGGAAATCCAAAGAGGATATAATGTATATCAATTGGATATAAAAACATCATTTTTTAATGTTTTTCATGAATAAGATGTCTACATCGATGAACTAATGGGTTTTCTACTTTAACTGATGAATCAAAGGTTTGTAAACTGAAGAAGGATCTCTATGGTTTGAAGAAAGAACCTTGCCATGGTATTCCCATATAGATTCTTATCTCAAGAAGCTTGAATTCAAAAGAGGAGGAGTATATCACAATCGTTATTTGAATAATTGTCCAAACTGTCAATTCATGGTTCTATTTTATGTGGATGACAATATATTTGGTGGAATCAGGAAGAAATCAGTTGTCTAATTTCACAGTCACATGAAATCAAAATATGAATTGTCTATTTTTGGAGAGCTCAAATATTTCATCAAACTATATGTGACCCAGAAGATATATTACACTTTCATTTCTTAGGAAAAGTATAATATAGAGTTGTTGAAGAGATTTTATGTAAATGAAACCAAACCATTGTCAAATATGATTGTGGTTTGTACCAAACATGGAAAACAAGATGATGGGACCTCTGGAGATCCCACCATGTATAAGAGAATTATAGGATGCTTATAATACCTAATTGGAACATGACCTGATATTTTTTCGTTTCAAATTTCATAGTGTCCTGATTTCAGAGTAAACCGAAGGACGAACAGATGACAGTAGTAAAAATATTAATGTGGTACACTCAAGGTAATACTAATTATAAGTTACACATTGATTCAAGAAGGGATACTGACTTACAAGAATTTTTCGAAGCTGACTGGGATAGAGTTGTAGGGGATAGAAAGTCCACTAGTGGTGGAGCAATGTATATTGGGAGAAAATCTATTGGTTGGTTGAGAAAGAAAATAGAAATTACTTCTCTTAGTATGGCTGAAGTTGTCTATATCTCTGAAACAAAGGCATGCACTCCACTACAATTGATGAAGAAATGACTACCAGATATTGGCAATGAGGTGAAACAAACAATAGTGATTAACTGTGATAACAAGATCAAATTTGATCTTATGAAGAATCCTGTTCAACATTCTAGTACAAAAAATATTGAAATTATATATCAATTTATCATATAAAAAGTAGACCATGTATTGATTAAAATGAATCATGTTGGAATGGATGTGAAATTGAGAGATATCCTCCCCTAGCCACAATCCTCAGTTGTGTTTGAGAAACATCAGTTGAACCTCAGTGTCCAGCCACCTTCCAATGCATAAAGAGGTTACGAAATTTCCATCTTCGTAGTTATGTTAACTATTTTTAATCTGTTTGTGGATGTGATGACAAATTATGGGGAGATATTATCTAGGTTGTATTTTGAACTGTACAATGAAAAAATAATAATTTTTGTTTTTATTGAAAATACGGGAGAATGAATAAATTCGGTACATTTTACGGACATGTAATGCTCATGTGAATCGATGAGAACTATGTGTTAGGAGGAATATTAATACATTTAGAGCATTTATGTGAACCCAATTCCTACTTATCATATGGTTTTCTACAATGAACAATTCTCACGTTGACTTATTGTGTTGGATGAGATTTGAATATTTTCATTTAATGGTTGGTAGTGGATGATGCTCTACTATATAATTCATGAGATTTCCAACATTCCAAAAGGGATATATTTTTCAAACAACCACCATTCTATGAAATAAATGGATTATGGGGTCTGTTTTTTGTAAATCCTCATTGGAAGTTCAATATGTTTTCAATAAAGTGATCATATAGTTTATGTGGACAATAGTATTGATGGTGGATTCATTTCCAAACTTTTTCCAAATTTTTTTCCATAAAAATTGGGAAGTGGAGAAATGTGTGTTTCACAAGGGAAGTTACGCCCAATCATTCATGTAAAGACCCATAATATTCAAGGAATTTTTTTTCTTAATTTTCATGGAATTTTACAAGAACGCAGTTTCTGACGGCACCTGATTCCGAGGCCCGGTGTTCCTGGAATCAATTTCCGAATTTTATCTCGGGTGCGTTCAGTGAACGAACGAGCTGGTTTATCTAAAATTTGAACCGGTGCTTCGAATCGAATTCCAAGGGCACCGATGGAATCGCATTTCCGATATTTTCTTATAAACGCCTTTTCCGGAGTTGTGTTTGCTCGGGTGTGGTTTTTAATTTTTGGGGTTAAGATAAGAAATAAAATAAAAGTGGTTCGACACTTTATTTTATTTCACTTAAATCCACTTATGCTAAGTTAAGCGGATAAGTTGGAACCCACAATATCCTACCCACTTCGTAGAATATTTGTGAGGTGGGTCCCGCACGAGCCCCACCGTTTCTTCCCTCCTATGTAACGCACCGCAACCCCCCCCCACCCCATTTTAATGAAAGTCAAACCTTACGTTTTTCTGGTTAAGAAACTCCCCATTAATTTGGTCAGTTAATTTCGTTACAATTAATTCGTTGAATTAATTATTCGTTTCTTATCATTGAATTTCAAATTGTTTGAATGGGAATAAAATAAGACCAACACTAGGTTTGTTGAGGGGTTTCTTGTTGAGAGGATTTGGAGAAACTCTAAAGCTTGAAGATTATCATCCTCCTTCGTTGAAGAACGTGAAGAACGCGAATAACGTGAAGAACGCATCGTCAGCGACGAAGAACGCCAGCCTCCGACGAAGGGTGACGAAGAGTGCCGAACCCTCATAGATCGACGACACGACGCCCTGTACTGCGACGTCGACGATCCTCCTTCCGCGACGCTTCTTCTACGACGTTCCTTCCCCGCGACAACCTTCGATCAACAACCTATTGAGGTAGGGGTTGAGGTTCTTTTAATTCTTCATGAATTATATTCTCGTCTTGATTTCAAATGGTGCATTCATAATCTTGTGAATTTATACCCATGAAATATGTTTAAAATATTTGTCGGAAGAATTTTTATAACCGCTAACATGGTGGGTGCGGACCAACGAAAAAATCTGAACCCACCGTCTCTACGTTCATGGTGAGAGGATTGGTGGGTGACAACAAAGCAGGCCGCATGGGCGATGTGAGGTCCTCGCAGTGAAGGACGGGCCCCGGGAGGGCCATTGGCGAAGACGACATGCAATTCCGACCATCAGAAGTCGTCCGGGGGTCCGCGGAGTGGCCGGCGGGGAGGAGCCGCCGTGACTTCAGCCGTGGCGGCAGGCCATGATCCCGTGACCACTTAGGGCTGGAAGGAGCGGGACGTGGCAGCCGGCCACGTCCGCTGGCAAGGGCAGCCCCACGTAGGGGCAGGGCGCCCCCCGCTTCGCTCGGCCGTAACAGTCGTGCCAACCCGCTGGCCACCCGGCCAGTGCCATCCGGGTCACACCCAAGCCGGGCCGGGCCAAGTCACGCCTAGCCGGGTCGGACCCAGACCCGGGAAGGGTCGACCCAGTTCGGGCCAAGTCGGGGGGGGTGGGGGGGTGGGGGGGTTGGGCCGGGTCGGTCAGGGCCCAGACCCCCCATTTTCAGAACCCCTTCGGTCTTTTTCCCATATCATGGTCTACGGAAGTCCGATTGACGCACCTTCAGCAGCGATGCAATCCTTGGATAGAGAAGGTCCTTTCGACATATTACACTCATGGTTTCAGAGTACTTGGGGTTCGGCTCGGTTGGTTCGTACACAAAACCAACCAGGCCCTCAGAGTGGAAACCCTTATAACTTGAGCTCCGGACGTCTGATTGATGTATCGTCAACTTTGTTGGATTCCTCTAAGTGATAAAAATCTTTTGTCTTACTTCGACCGAGGTTTGGACGCATGTGGAGTATGGTCGGGTTGGTTTTGACATAAAAACCAACCGGGGCCCAGAGACGAAAAAGACAATAACTCTCAGACTGGGCAACTGATTGACGCGCCATCTGTGGCGTTGAGTTCCTATTGACGATACTGATCTTTTGGATACATCAAATATGGACTATGTGTCAGTTTATGTATCAGCCTCTTGGCTCGTCGAGCAGACCCTCCCGAATGAGCTTGCTATGTGTGGGAACCCTAGAGCTGGCTACGACTGCGACGACGACGATGATTGTACATAGATCCTCAGTGGATTCGACGGCGACGACTACAACACTCAGCGATCCTACGTGGATCAGTGCTACCAATCCGGTGTGGGTCCGAACCTGTGTGGGTCAGCACTTAGCGGTCCTATGTTGGCCAGCGCCTACAGATCCTGTGTGGGTCCGATCCTGTGTGGGTCTTTGCGGGGGTTAGTTACCTATCGATCTTGTATGGGTCAGATCTTTCGTGGGTCATTGCAGGGGTTAGTTACCTATCGATCCTTTGTGGGTCAGATCCTTTGTGGATCATTGCGGGTGTTAGTAACCTATGCATCCTGTGTGGGTCAGATCCATTGTTGGTCATTGCGGGGGTTAGTACCGATCGATCCATTGTGGGTCCGACGACAAAGATGAATCAGTGGATATATATGATCATCTCTATCGCCATACGAAGAAGTATACATGTGTGAGATGAACCCTGTTTTTCTTTCTTTTGGGGATTGTGTTGTGCTATCCTTTGTGGATTACGTATTTCTTTCCTGTGTGGACTGAGTTGTACATGAGATTGGTTGTTGGAGCTGAACTTAAAATGATGACTTAGGTATATGTATGGGAATATACCTAAGTAGTGTCTGATGTTACTTTTTGATTGTATATTTCCTTTGTGGATTATACTTTGTGGATTTTGGGAGACCTTCGGGGGTCTCGGGGTCCCTACTGAGTAGCTTATACTCACCGCTACACGGGCTATGCCCGCACTACGTTGTTTTGGTTGCAGACGACGGACATCGCAGATCGTGGTTGAGGCTTGCGGAGCAGGATGGTACATGGAGGTGGACCACTGGGCGAGATGTACTCAGAGAGGACGGCTAGACATGAGGAGATATGGAGGCTATATGTACCCACCCTTCAGGTGGGATTTCTAGTGGATGGCTCAAGGCTGTGACTTTACTTTTCAGTTGATGTTTTCCCTATCCAGTTGTACTTTACTTTTAGTTTGGGTTTGTATTCTGGCTCACTTACTTTTCCGCACTTACTTTGAATCATCTTTTACTTAGTGTTTACATTTAATGTTTTCTTTCTCTGTGGTGTTTGTTTACTTTACAAAGGCAATACCTTCCCTTTTTACTGAGATTTACACCTTTGTTCTAGTCACTAGCCCCTGGCCTATGGAAGGCGGGCTTGGGGTAGTCACGAAACTGGCCCCGAGGACAGGTCGTGACAAATTGGTATCAGAGGAGTTCGTTTCTATTGCAGAACATATGACACTGATGTTTTTCTATGTGATGCTGTAGTGTTAAGTGTATTAGGTGTGGTTATCTGTCCATGGAGTCCAGTGTTGGTGCGGCGGTCGACTTATCCGTACACCAGGACCCTGACTTCTGATTTCCGACTTAATGCACGAAAACATTGATTGCATGTGTGTTTCAAGTTTTCCTTGTGATTACTTTATGTTAGCTCACTAGGTATACTATTTGGTCATGGAACACATGTTTCTTTTCAGGATGACCCTATGATGGCAGCCATCAAGGGTTCCGAGAGTAGCGCGTGACGACATCCCAACGAGCGATGAGGCCTCGGTAAAGTGCCCTTTGATATCTGAGGCACCAGCGGTACCTTTACCAGCTGAGCCACCGATGCTACCAGCCCCAGCCGATGACGATGGACGTCACCTTAGTGCACTTCATGCGTTTTAGCGCCATTGACCGCCCAGGTTCCGCAGGGACACGGACCCCCAGACATCTGAGGATTTGCTGGAGGCAGTGGTACGAGTTTTCAGGTTAGTGAGGACACGAGCAGACCTCATGGTGATCGTCGTAGTGAGCCTACTACACGCGGAAGTAGGCAGATGGTGGAGCTTGATGCTCTAGGTTCACAATGAGGCATCTATCCTCTGTATGGACTTTGATATCCTCTTCCGCTCGGGGTTCGTCCCAGCCACCCTCTGTGTGGTGCGCATCCAGGAGCTTCTACAGCTGCGGTAGGGAAGCTTGATGGTCGCCCAGTACTCGACGGGATTTACCGATCTCTCACGCTACTCGACAGACATGGTACGAGACCCATTCTTCCGGGACCGAACCATTGAGTAGGGATTGAGTCAGGAGATTAGTGCATCGTTGATCTCCCCCTGTATTCCAACTCAGGCAGGAGTACTAGAGCGAGCTCTTCTGATCGAGAGCTTTCTTGCTGAGTCTACACCAGCGGCGAGACCTACCGCAGGGTGACACGTGGAAGAGTCTTCTACAGCCGGTAGTAGACAGATGTCATAGAGGTCCAAGCAGGCCAGGCAATCAAGCGGACGACCACATGATACTGGCTCGGAGGTGCGGGGCACACGCAGTAGAACCGGTCTTACGAGTGGAAGACAGTGCTATGCATGCGGCGGGCAGGGCCACATGGCTCGTGACTGCCCGACCCGCCATACAAAGTAGTAGCAGATGGTTGAGAAAACACCTAGGCAGAGGCAGAGGTTTGACTGTAGCGGTCTGCAGGGAGTAGGCAGACGAGGCAGAGGAGCTTTCCGAGCAGCTAGTAGTGGGTGACACTTTGAGGCTCTACCACCACCACCACCAGGAGGTCCACCCTGACCTCAGGGGAGGGAAAAGCTTTAAGAAGCTTAAGCTTATGATCATGGAGCTTTGGAAGAGTATGGAAAAGTGCGGGTCTAGCTCCAGTCATAGAGGCCTTTTCCCATTACGCCTCTTACTTCATTGTTTTTGTTGACTTGTGTCCTTGTACTTTGAGTTGAAGTAATAAAAGACGATTGAAATAGTGATGTTTTATTTCATGTCTTTTGTTTTTTATTATTAAGAGGTGCCAGTTAAAAAACTTTTGACTTGACCCTCACTTGTGATATTATTACTAGAGGAGACCCAGTGACCACACACTGATGCCAATAGTGTGACTCAACCCTTGGAGGCGATAGTAACAGTTGGATCTCTTGGTAGCAGCGTCGAGGCCTTACGACGTCATCCATGCCATGAATTAACTAATCATGATGGGATTTACTGTATTAGGCAAGGAATATGGTTCATCTAGGGGATGAGACCGGATTTCCATTTTTGGAAAAGGAGAAATCTTTGCAGCTTTGCAGAATGTTATGGAGGAAGGGGCAACCCTTCGTGTGGTCAGGCATATGTCAGTAGAGATTCCAGGAGATGAGACAGAGATTGACCAGTGCACCTATCTTGAGGCTACCAGAGGAGGGAGTTGGGTACGTAGTTTTCTTCGATACATCATAGACATGACTCAGATGTGTCCTGATACAGGAGCGGGCCGTGATCGCCTATGGATCACATCAGTTGAGGCAGAATGAGCAGAACTATGCTACTCATGACCTGGAGTTAGCAGCAATGGTCTTCGCTATAAAGATGTGGCGACACTATCTGATGGGTGAGATCTTTACAGTCTATTCTGACCATCAGAGTCTCAGGTACATCTTCTCTCAGAAGGACCTGAACCTGAGACAGCGGCGATGGCTCGAGTTCCTCTAGGACTATGACTATGAGAAAGTCTATACGCCTGGGAAGGGGAACATAGTAGTTGATGCTCTCAGCAAGAGGACGTGCATTCAACTACTTGGGGAGGCGACAGAGCAGATAGCCGCTTTGAAGATATCCTTTGTGGATTGAGATGGAGCAGCCTTCTTTCAGTCACTCACAGTCACTCCTCCACTACTGTAGCGGGTCAGAGAGGCACAGCGTGGGGACACTGACTGTGAGACGCGGAGTGCGTAGATATCCTCAAGAAATTCACCTGATGTATTCTCCATTGGAGTAGAGAATGAAGTCCTTTTTAGAGGACATAACATGGTACCAGTTGCTTTACGGGACGAGGTTATGCGAGAGTTTCACACATATCCCCTAGCGGTACATCCTGGAGTGGAAAAGATGTACGAAGATCTCAAATGACAACACTGGTGTCCAGGAATGAAGAAGGTTGTGGCAAAGTTCACTTCTCGATGCCTCACCTGCCAGCAGGTGAAGGCAGAGCAGCAGGTACCAGCAAGCTTGGTACAACCCTTGGAGGCCCCGGAGTGGAAGTGTGATGGGATATCTATGGACTTTGTTACTGTACTTCCATGCACATCCAGAGGAAATTACTCCATTTAGGTGATTGTTGACCGACTCACCAAGTCGGATCACTTCTTACCCATGAGAGAGCATGTCTTAGTGGAGAGCTTCATACATCTCTACATTCACGAGATTGTAGGTCTTCACGGTGTGCCATCATCTATCATCTACGATCGAGATGGTCGCTTTACTTCCCGGCTTTGGAAGGGGTTGTAGGTGGCATTCGGGACGCAGCTATGTCTGAGCACCTCCTTTCACCCTCAGACAGATGTTCAGACGGAGAGGACCAATCAGACGCTTGAGAACATGCTCCGCGCATGTGTCCTCGACATTGGTCACATTTTGGAGGACCATCTACCCTTGGGGTAGTTCTCGTACAACAACAGATACCACACCCCATCGGGATGACACCATACAAGGCGTTGTACGACTGACCCTGAAGATCTCCTTTGTGCTGGACAGACCCTAGGGAATCGGCACATGTGGGATCAGATATGGTCCATGCCATGACAGAGAAGGTCCAGGTCATCCAGGAGAGGATGAGGACAACTCAGAGCTGGAAGAAGTCTTCTGCTGACATGAGGCGGAGGCCACTGGAGTTCGAGGATGGCTACCACGTCTTCATGTGGGTCTCACCTCAATATGGATTACAGTGATTTGGCCGAGACGACAAGTTGTCTCCCCGCCTCATCGGACCATTCCAGGTCCTCAGCAGGATTGGAGAGGTGGCTTATCGCCTGTCCCTACCACCTCAGTTGCACCGGGTGCACGACGTCGTCCACGTATCACTACTAAGGAGATACATGAACGACCTGACGCATATCATTGACCATGGGGAGCTGGACGTTGATGATGGGGAGACCTTTGTGGAGGTCCCGGTGGAGATTGAGGTTCGACAGGAGTAGGTCCTCTGTGGACGGTCGATTCCTCTAATGCACATTAGATGGCAGCACAAGAACTTTCAGGAGAGCACTTGGGAGGAGTAGGCTCAGATTCGTGCTCAGTACCCACATTTGATTCCCATGTTTATGATGTATCTTTACGGAGATGTAAATACCTGAGGTGGGAGTGATGTAAAGACTCGTAAAATTCAAGGAAATGTTTTTCTTAATTTTATTGGAATTTTACAAGAATGCAGTTTCTGACGGAACCTGATTCCATGGACCGGTGTGCCTGGAATCAATTTCTGAATTTTAGCTCGTGTACGTTCAGTGAACGAACGAGCGAGTCTTTCTAACTTTTGAACCGGTTCTCGGAATCGCATTCCGAGGAAACTGATGGAATCGCAGTGCTGGTATTTTCTTAGAAACGCCTTTTCCGGAGTTCTGTTTTCTCGAGTGTGGTTTTTAACTTTTGGGGTTAAGTTATGAAATAAAATAAAAGTGGTGTGACACTTTATTTTATTTCACTTAAAGCCACTTATGCTATGTTAAGAGGAAAAAGTGGAACCCACAATATCCTACCCACTTGTTAGGATATTTTTGAGGTGGGGCCCACACAAGCCCCACCGTTTCTTCCCTCCTAAGTAACGCACCCGCAACCCCCCTTTTTTTAATGAAATTCAAACCTTACGTTTTTCTGGTTAAGAAACTCCCCATTAAATTGGGCAGTTAAATGGTTACAATTAATTCGTTGAAATAATTATTCATTTCTTATCTTTGAATTTAAAATTGTTGGCATGGAAATAAAATAATACAAACACTAGGTTTGTTAATGGGTTTCTTGTTGAGTAGATTTGGAGAAACTCTAATGCTTGAAGATCTTCATCCTCCTTCGTTGAAGAAAGCGAAGAACGAGAAGAACGCGATGAACGCGAACAACGCAAAGAACACGAAGAATGCGAAAAATGCGAAGAACGAGAAGAATGCATCATCACTGATGAATAACGTTTTCCTCTGACGAATGGTGACAAAGAGCTCCAAACCCTCGGCGATCGACGACATGACGTCGTGTACCGCGACGCTGAAGATCCTCCTTCCGCGACGCTTCTTCTGCGACGTTCCTTCCCCGCGACAACCTTCGATCAACAACCGATTGAAGTAGGTGGTTGCGGTTCTTTTAATTCATAGTGAATTATATCCTCGTCTTGATTTCAAATGGTGCATTCTTAATCTTGTGAATTTATACCCATGACATATGTTTAAAATATTTTTCGGAAGACTTTTTAAAACCGCTAACACGGTGGGTGTGGAACAACGAAGAAGTCCAAACCCACCGTATCTTCGTTCATGGTGAGAGGATTTGTGGATGATGATGAAGAAGGCTGCACGGGTGATTTGAGGTCCTCACAGTGAAGGACAGGACCCAGGAGGGCCATTGGCAAAGACGACACGCAATTCCAACCACTAGAACTCATTCAGTGGTCCGCAGAGCGGCTGAGGCCGCAGTGGCAGCCCGTGGTCCCATGACCGCGTGGGACCGGAAGGAGCGGGACACAGTAGCCGGCCGCGTCTGCTAGCAAGGGAGGCCCCACCCGGGGCCGCGATCTCTCCATGCGAGGGTAGCGCGCCCCCCGCTTCGCTCTGCCGTAACGGCCGACCCGACCCGCTGGCCACCCGGCCAGTGCCTGCCGGGTCGCGCCCAGGTCGGGCCGGGCCGCCCAGGCCACGCCGTGTCGCGCCGGACGGGCTGGGTCGAGCCCCGCCTAGTCAAACCTGGGTTGGGTCGAGCCGGTTTGGGCCGACCCGGGGGGTTTTCTAGGGTCGGTCCGGGCCCAGACCCCCAGTTTTCGGACCCCTTTATGTCTTTTTCTTATATCATGGGCTACGGACCTCCGATTGACGCACCTTCAGTGGTGATGTGATCCTTGGATCGAGACGGTCGTTTCAACATATTACACATAATGTTTTTGAGTACTTTGGGTTCGGCCGGGTTGGTTCGTACACGAAACAAACCGGGCCCTCAGAGCGGGAACCCTTATAACTTGAGCTCCAGACGTCCGATTGACATACAATCGACATTGATGGATTCCTCTAAGTGAGACGGATCTTTTAGCTTACTCCACCCAAGGTTTGGATGCAGGTTGAGTACGGTCGGGTTGGTTTTGAGTTAAAAACCAACCGGGCCCCTGGGATGAAAATTCAATAACTCTAAGACCGGGCGTCCGATTGACGCGCCGTCAGTGGCGTTGAGTTCCTGTTGACGATACAGAAATTTTTTATACATCATCTCTGAACTATGTGTCAGTTTATGTATCAGCGTCTCAGCTCATGGACCAGACCCTCCCGAACGAGCTTGCTATGTGCGGGAACCCTAGAGCATTCTATGACTCCGACGATGACGACGAATGTACAGAGATCCTCAGTGGATTTGACAGCGACGACTACAGCACTCAGCGATCCTACATGGATCAGGGCTACAGATCCAATGTGGGTTTGATCTTGTGTGGGTCTTTACAGGGGTTAGATACCTATCGATCCTATGTGGTTCAGATCTTTTGTGCGTCATTGCATGGGTTAGTTACCTATCGATCCTTTGTGGGTCATATCCTTTGTGGGTCATTGCGGGGATCAGTTACCTATCGATCCAGTGTGGGTCAAATCCATTCTGGGTTATTGCGGGGGTTAGTACATGTCGATCTTTTGTGGGTACGACGACATTGATGAATTAGTGGATATATCTGATCATCTCTATCATCATACGAAGAAGTATACCTGTGTGAGCTGAACCCTATTTTTCTTTCCATTGTGGATTGTGTTGGGCTATCCTGTGTGGATTACGTTTTTCTTTTCTGTGTGGACTGGGTTGTACATGATCTCAGATGATGGAGCCGAACTGGAATTGATGACTTAGGTATATGTATGGGCATATACCTAAGTAGTGTCTGATGTTACTTCGTGATTGTATCATTCCTTTGTGGATTATCCATTGTGATTTTTGGGAGACCTTTAGGGGTCTTGGGTCCCTACTGAGTAGATTATACTTACCCCTGCATGGGCTATGCCCGCACTACGTTGTGTTGGTTGAAGACGACAGACAACGCTGATCCTGGTTGAGGCTTGCGGAGAAGGACGGTACCTGGAGGCGGACCACTGGGCGGGACGTACACGGAGCAGACGGCTAGAACCGAGGAGCTGTGGAGGATATCTGTACCCACCCTTCATTTGGGAATTCCACTAGACGGCTCGAGGCTGCTACTTAATTTTTAGTTTTAGTTTTCCCTTTCCAGTAGTACTTTACATTCAGTTTGGGTTTGTATTCTGGCCCACCTACATTTCCGCACTTACATTGTATCAGCTTTTACATAGTGTTTACATCTACTGCTTGCTTTCTTTGTGGTGTTTTTTTACTTTACAAAGGAAATTCCATCCCTTTTTACCAGAATTTACGCCTTGGTGCTAGTCGCCCGCCCCTGGCCTCTGGAAGACGGGCTTGTGGTAGTCACGGAATGGGCCCCGAGAATGGTTCGTGACAATGCAGGAGCTTGGAAAATTGTGTGAAAATCATTTTTTGAGATCAGAATGTCAAAAAAATTGAAAAGACATGAGTTTCCCAAAAAATCTACAGTGTGTGCAGAAAACGGTTCCTGCAAAAAAAGGCATTGCACGCAAAATGGGAGATTTGTAGGAAACAGTGGGTTTTGCCCACGGGGGTCAGCACTGTTATAAATATGAGGGGACCCCCCTGATTCAGCACAACCAATGACTTATAGAGGATTTGGGTTCTAATTTACATAAATGTTGGGAAAAAGTAAGTTTAATGAAAAATTTAGAGTTGTGCATAAAATTTATTGTTTCACGGAAAATATAAAGTTGAGTGGAAAAATTACGACTACACGGAAAATATATAGTTGAACAAAAAAATTACTGTTGTATGGAAAAGCTATATTTTCATGGAAAATATTTAAGCAGTATGAAAATAGTTAAAATTTCATGTAACGGGTGAAGTTGCGAGAAATATTTTCTGTGTGAAAAGAAAATCTTGCATGTAAAAGTTTTATCTTTTTAGCACATGGTTGGTGTAGCGTGAAATAGTCAGTGTCAGCTGATTACATGTCCTAAATATCAGGTTCAATGATTCAGTGCTTTCATGTGCATCAATTTATGAATTCTATGAATGAAATGTCTCATGCTGAAGAGATGCAATGACTTCAATGAAATTCTTTTGAAGAGGCCATCAAATTGATAGAACGATTCTGTCTTCTCTCAAGGAATTGAACATGAGGGGGTTGAGAGAAATGATCTAAGGGACACAGTGAGCTATCCCTAAACCTTTGTAAAAGGATTTTTCCTCGCATTGACTGATTATGACTAGATATTTTTATCCTCAAACTAGTAATGATTTTTGGATTTAAGTATGACTGACACATAGTCATTGTATTCTCTTTAAACCTATCCCTTTGTGGTGAACCAATTAAAAGTTGTGTGTAATCTCCCAGATTTCATTTGTTTTACAAGTTTAACTAGATCCTATCGATGTGGGAATAAGATCTACAGTTTAAAAAATTAATATTTTCACACCCTGATTCGCCACTCCCCTCTCAGGGTGTCTTAGGGTCCTTCTAGTGGTATCAATGGGAGGTTGCTAGTTTTTTATCTGTATTATACCATCGTGGTGAATTCAACAAGTGTTAGGGGTGTCACCCTATTTAATGGATGTATTTTTCTTATTTGGATGATTAGAATGAGATCTCATCTAGGATCCCATGGAATGAAAGTCCTATTTTCCACTATGGAAGGTATAAATGTAAATGATCCAACAGGGCTAGCTATGAATGATGTAGAAATGAAAATTCATGATGTAGATGCTAAGGCATATAATTCTTTCAGTACAGCCCTTTATGGTCAGATCTATCAAAAGGTTATGATTTTCCCCTCAGTAATGTCCATGTTAGGTAAAATTTTAAATATTTATGAAGGAGATAAGAAATTTAAGGATGCGAAACTACAAGTCTTGTGCAATAGGGTTGGACAAGAATTTATCTTCTTCCAAAATCTTATAACACTCTTCCATGGTGATTTGTAGATAAATACCATGCCTTTGACATCAAACTCTAGGTCTTGTCAACAATTAACATCATATCTCTTTTGTCTACTTTCAGCACCTTTATAGTGTTTCTCGATAGTCTTCACCATCTCCACCATTTCTTCGACCATTTATGGATCTGGGTGATTTCCCTCCCAAAAATCATCATAACATGTCGATGTTAAACACCTATTACCATAGAGGGCATAAAAATGATCCATTTGGATGCTTTATGGAAAACTGTTATTATAAAAGAACTCAACCAGAGGAAGTAGATGATCCCATCATCCATTGAAATCCATTGATCGTGCTCTCAACATGACATAAAGTGTTTGGAATCTCTTCTCAAATTGGGCCTTATTTTGAGGATGATAAGATGAACGAATGATCAGCTCAGTATCCAGAGATTGTTGAAGACTCTTCCAAAACATATTTGTGAATCATGGATCTCGATCAAATACAATATATAGTGGTACTCCATAAAGTCTTACCATATCTTTGATATATATCTTTGCCAGTTGATTGAGTGAGAAATCCTCCCAAATATCCATGAAGTGTGCAGTCATGGTAAAATGAACCAAAACAACCCAAATATCATTATTTCTTTTGGATGTCTTCAGATATCTGGTGAAAAATTCCAGGGTGATGTTCTCCCATTTCTATGGTGGCAGAGGTAATGGATGCATCATCCCATTAAACCTTTTCCTCTTTGAAATCACTTTTTTGGAATTCCATGCTCATTGATGTATACTCAATGATCTCCTTCATCATTTTATCCCACTAATAAATTACTCAGATATCTCAATACATCATTGGGTTTCCAGGGTGAATGGAGAAATTTGAAATATGTGCATCATAAAAAAGATTCTTTTTTAACTCTAGATTCAATGGAACACATATTCATAACCCAAATTTCACAATTCATTCGTCATTGACATTGAACTCGGAGGATTTCTGTTCTAATATAATTTCTACCTTTTTCTGAATTCCAACATCATCATGTTGGGTTTCCTTTATCCGTTCCCAAATAAATGGTTGAGATATAATTTGTTAAAGGATTGATGATGTTCACTTCTTTATGATTCACATGTCCATCTCCATCAAATGTAACTAGATTGGAACATTTACAATTCTCATCAATGATTGAATCACTCCGTCCTTTCTACATAGAGTAACCTCAACTTTGTTTGCATTCCTATAGAGGTAATGGATTGAGAAACCATAGTCATTGATCAGCTCTAACCATCTTCATTGGCACGTGTTCAAATTTTTCTGTGTGAATGTATACTTGAGGCTTTTGTGGTCAATTTATATTTCACACTTATCCACAAAGAGGAAATGCCTCCAAATTTTTAATGCATATATCAACGCAACAAACTCAATATCATGTGTTAGATAGTTATTTTCATGAACATTAAATTTCATTGAATCTTATGCAATTACTTAGTCATTATTTAACAACACACAACCATTGTCCCTTTTTAAAGCATCACTAAATACCACCAAATGTTATACCCTTTTGTGTAATTTGAGAACATGTGTAGTGATAAGAATCCTTTTCAATTTCTTGAAGATCTCTTCTCATTAATATCTCCAAGAAAACTTCACTCCCTTTTAATTTATCTTGGAATTTGTTTTTGACAATCGTGAAAAATTTATAACAAATCCGTGATAATTTCAAGCTAACCCAACCAAGCTGTCGATATCCATTAGTGGTGTTGGTCATGGCCATCTGTCTATTATAGTTGTCTTCGAGGGATCCAAAGATATCTCATTGCTAATGATGATATGAACAATGAATGAGGCATACTTCAACCAGAACTCACCATTTTTGTACATTGCATATAGATTCTCTCTTTTTAAAGTATCTACCATAGTTCTTAGATGCTCCTCATGACCCCCTTGGTTTTGGATTATATTATAATATCATCTATAATCACTTCCATATTTATTTCGAGGTAATCTTTAAAAAATCTATTCATCATGTCCATTAAGATTGATGGAGCATTAGTGAGCCTGAAATTTTTTAATATTAATTCATAGTTCATGTACCTTGTATGAAAATCATTTTTGTGTATATCATCTTTAATCACCCTTAATTGGTGATATCCCGACCGCAAAACCACCTTGATGAAGTATTGTTCTCTACATAGCTGATAGAAAATGACATCAATTTGGGGTAGAGGATACTTGGTATTTATTGTGATTTTTTTTGAGTTCACGATTATCAATCCAATGGTGGATTGTCCCATATTTCTTCTTTATAAAGAGGACCGGTTCACCCCACGGTGAAGCACATGGGCGTATAAACCTTTTATCCAGATTCTCATACTGTTGATTCTTCAACTCCTCATGTTCCACTACATTCATTCTATATAGAGTCGTGGATATTGGAAGCTCCCCTGATATAATGTAAATTTAGAATTCAATATCTATTCTAGGGGGAAGACCATGAAATTCATTATGAAACACTTCCACAAATTCCTTCACAATATGCATGTCAGAAAGGATGGTTGTTTCCTTGGAATCAATCATTTGATCCAAATACGTTTGCTCATAGGGTAGTAATATCCACACATGATATGATGGTGCTAAAGAAGATTCATCTTCCTCTATTCCCTTGTATATAATCGAGGGTCGATTCTTGATATGGAGAGTGATATCCCTCTCATGGAAATTTATGTTTGATCTATATATAGAAAGATAATCCATGCATATAATTGCATGAAATTCAACCAGAGGGAGTATGAAAAGTTTTTTCAGGAAGTTCAATCACAAAATTATGAAATGTGAGGAGTTATATTCATGGGATTCAATGAATTCCCCATTTTTCATACTCATCAACATATTTAAATCCCTAATTCTTGGTGTTGTGGGGATAATTCTACTTAAAATTCACAATACAAATTAATTTTTCCAACCTGAACCAAAAAGTATGTTCACTATTTTTGAATCAATAAATAGCGTACCTATCACCACACAGTTTTTGGGGTTCATTTCGAAGGTAGTGATGAAAAAAATCACCATTTATGCTTTTGTGTTTGTTGGATGCCTCCAAAAACCATTGGACTATGGAACTTATTATCAAGGTACCTTGGTTCTTTATAGTTAATGAAATGATAAATGTTTTGAGGGTAGAATGGATCGTTCCTCTACTTTTTCAGAGAACCATGTTTTTCTTATTGGTTGTTAATGATTAGGTGTCCTTCCCTTCCAAACCTAAATCATTTCGTTGTCCCCTTGATGAAATATACGGGGTGTTTCTTTTTCCACATTTTGAATGTCGGTTGTTGGATCTTCATAGAACTATTGTATTTATCCATCAGACTGATAGAATTAAATACAAAATTACGCTTTTAATCACCATGAAACTCATGAGATTCTTCGATCTTCATTTTGATATTGAGGGAACATCGGTAAATTTCCTCATTGCTATCAAAGTCAACAATTCCTAGGGTTTTCTGTAGGATAGTTTCTAGACCATCAAAGAAGCATAAAACCCTGAATTTGGGGGTGACGACAAAGCGAGAGACATATTGTGCAATCCTTGTGAAGTTTTCCTCGCATTCTCATATGGATTCATCGTCTTTTTTCATGTGTGAATGGATGTTCCTTTTTTGGAACCACGAACATTATATGCGAGAAATGGAGTACGGTTTGTATTTATTGTCAATCCTCATTAGATGTTTAGAATTTTTTCATGAAAGGGATCATACAATTCATGTTGACAACCGTACTAAAGGTGGCATCATTTCCCATTGGTTTCCATATTGGGGGCCCTGAATATCAAAAAACTGAGAAATGTGTGATTCATTAAAAAAGTTGCTTGCAATATTGAAAGTTCTAGTAAAATATCATGAAAATCATGTTTTGGGATCAGAACATCGACAGATGGTAAAGTCATGAGCTACACGAAAAATCTAGTGTTTCCACGGAAAATGGTTTCCACTCGAAAAGGCCTTGCATGCAGAATGGGAGTTTTACACAACATAATGGGTTTTGTCCATGAAGGTCTACGATGCTTATAAATAAGAGGTTACCCCTCTCATTCAGAACTTCAAAAAAAATAGAGAACATTCATGTTCTAATGTGCGTAAAAGTATCTGAAAAAATAATGTTTCCTGAAAAATTTAGAGTTGCCCAAAATAATTTCTATTGTGCGGAAAAGAATGAGTTGCATGGAAAAATTTTGGTTGTGTAGAAAATATAGAGTTTCACTGAAAATATAATGTTGCACAGAATGTATATAGTTGCACAAAAAATTTATGTTTCCTGGAAAAAATATATGTCATGCACAAAATGTTACAGTTGCACCTAAAGGGTGAATTTTTTTAAAAATATTGTCCACTGATAAAGAAACTCTAACACACAAAATTGTGATATTTCACGCACATGGTAGGAGGTGCATCCAATTATAAGTTTCACCAGATTACATGTTCTGAATATCTGGTTTAGTGGATTAATTCATTCCAGTGAATCAATTCATGGAATCTATGAAAGTAGTGTGTAAAGATGAACAAAGAAAAATACATCAATGACAATCTATTGAAGTGATCATCAAGTTGATAAACTGAGTTTGACTTCTCTCAAGGCAGTGATCTAGGGGTAGTCAAGTGAAGTGATCTGAGGGATGTAATGAGCTATCTGAAAACCATGGTAAAGGTAGTGTTCTGAGCATAGAGTGATTGTGATAAAATCTTGTAATCCTCAAACTATTAATGATTATTTGATTTTTGTATGATGAACACACTATCAGCATATTCCCCTTGGATGTAGCCCTTTGAGGTGAAAAATGTAAAACTGATGTGTCATCTCACTATGTTCATTTTTTTGATAGGTTTAACAAGTTTGTAATAATGTGGGAACAATATTCACAACAATAAAAAGAAAAAGTTGGCACCCCAATTCACCCATCCTCTCTCAGGGTGTTTTGGGGTCCTTAGTCTATATATCTTTAGTCCGAGTGTGTGAAAAAAATATTTATCAAAAAACATCTTCTATAAAACCTTCCATTCTAATGACTCAATATCCTTCTCAGGATTCATATTTTTTATCAATGTCCACCATTGATCAGATTCACCCTCCATACGATAAGAATACATAAGAATCATCTCTTGTTCAACACATTGAAATAAGAAGAATAAATTTTCAATGGAGTTAATCCATTATTCAGTAATTGAGGGATCAGATGATCCATTAAAAGTAATAGGCCTTTGTCTCGTGATGTTCTCGATTGTGACTTGTTCATTCTAGGGGGTGAAACTTCCTATTGAAACATGTTTCTAAGAAAATAATGAGTTAACTGAGAGTGGGTCGTGACATTGATCGTTACTTCTGCTCCCATCAGATTGGGCATCTCATTAGAACAATGTTCACATTTATCTTCATATAGGTTGTTAGCATAGTCCTCCTATAACTGGCCATTGGCTGGAATAAAAGGTATGTTAGGGGTAACACATAAAGGGTAATCTAAATATGAAAACATATGACTTATAAATTACTCACATTTCTTTAACTTAGGAATATTTAAGATTTAATCTATGATATCCGTGATCTACATCCCAATATTTATTCTTAGGGGAATTTTTTTTCCATAAAAATGTTTCATACTATGCTTATGAATTTACCAATTCATATCTCTTGGGAGTGTTTTAACCAAAAGTGCAGCAAGGCCTATTGGCCTGTACCTGGAAACCCTAGGTCATGCCCAAAACTCCTTGTCGGAGTTTTCACACGTAGGTATGTAGGTTCCAGGGCTGCCTCTGACTACTCATATCCACAAAAGGTTATATTTTCATGAAGAACAACATACTCAATACTCAAAAATATTTTGGAATGTTTGTATTTTACTTAATATTATCCCTAAGGAATTCAATAAGGATTTCTAATCCTAATCTCTAAAATAACAAAACCTATCCCTTGATACCAATTATAACAACCACACTCTTTATTAAACACTTACAAATGATTTATTATATAAACATTCACATAAAAAAATCTATGGATCGAGAGGTCTAGTGTCTTGGGAAATTATGAACATTACATAACATTTAGAACATACAACACAACATCTTTATTGAAGACTTAAATTACATGACCACTACATTCTATTGTACTTAGCATTGGATATGATAACATAGGGACATTCATAAGAAATGGGTGAGCTATAATGACAGGTAAGGGAGTAAAAAAGGAATAAAATGAAAATTAAATTACATTATTTGAAATAGGAATATCAATAGAAAATCAATGAAATATGAACATAAAGGCATGACATAACATGATTATCATAACATGAATATGTGGAAACATCACATAACATAGTATTATTATGAGCCAAGGATCATTGCACCTAAAGCAAGAGTAAACACTCATTTCACATGAATTAGCATGATTAATCCCTCATTGGTCTTGATTTATTATGATAATAATCTTTACACAAAGCATCGGAGCGCTATCAAGGCATGCCCTTCTCAAACATTTCATTTATAGCACAAGTGTGCCACATGGATCATTCAACATTTAGTAGTTAAAGATCATCATATATTCCATGATAAAGGAATGTGGAGTCCGTACATAAAACCTATAATCAATATGTAAATGTGGATAATGGTGAATAACCTAGATAGATAAATCGGTAGGGTACTGTAATGTCCCGCAAATTCTCATTTTCTCGAGAGTGCAATGAGCCAATACTTGGCCTTAAGTGACATCACTGAGACTCCAAAGGTTGGAAATTAATGCTGAAGGGTTTCAAAACCAATTGGGGGATGATTTACCCATTATGAAAATAAACCCATCCATTAACCATTCACTATATGATGCATAAAACAATGATAGACCAAATCACAACATCATTTATATTAAACCACATCAGAGTAAACAACAGTGGAAAAGTAAACCAAAAATCAATGTACACAGTAGAAAGAGAACAACACAAGTCTCCAAAAAGACACTTTGACTCAGTGGTCCAAGAGCTCCATGCTCCACAGCATCTCCCAAACATCACCAGAAGACACTAGTAATGAGATGCTTTACCTTTACATGTGTCTTGGAATAGAACATCTAAAAAAACACCAAAGTGTCAAAGCAGGGGAGAGTATAAAAATCAGTAGTTTTTCCCCGATGACTTCCATACTAATGCCACTAGGATTGAAGAGTTATCCACATTTATATAAAAACAATTTATAAAAAACATTTTCACCAAAACAGATTATATCTAAATATAAACTTGTTTTCCAAAACCATCCATTCTCAAAAGTATCAAAGTGAAATTTAAACCATATTTTCCAACACATTATTTTCAAAGAAAAATAACCAAACTTGTTTCCAAACCAGTTCACAAACATCATGTTTTGGCATTCCCAACCATTTCACAAACCAGTGAAATAAACCATGCATGAATCGTTATGACAGTTCCATACTCATAGATATTTCTCATCGATCTACCGTGTCGTCACAAGGTAATTGTTTCCCATGTGCCATTACACCTTTTTTACCAAGGACAATGTCTTATTTAATGAAAGCCTCGTACATAAAAGTCCCATGTTCCATTAAAAGTTTGGCACCAAGAAGAAGGATCTATTTAAACCATGCCTCATATATGCAACCTCAACACACACCACATATTCACAAAAATTATGCCAAAACCATTCATTCAATAAATAAACATTTATTTAAAACCATTTCCATAAAATCCAAGTATGCTCAACCATTTCAAACCATTTCAATAAAAATGTACTTTTATTGAAAACCAAAGTATAAACCAATTCCATAAAGCCATTTCAATTCCAAAACATTTCAATAAAACAACTATTTTTATTGAATACCCATCTTTCATCAAATCATTTACCATTCCAGAAAATCCATAATTTAAAATAAACTTTTTAAATTCAAGAAGCCAAATCACTTTGCACAAAAATTGACAATTATTTGACAATATCATTAAAACCTTAAATCATCCATAATGGAGATTTATTCCATGATTTTCACAATCAATTTCATTAAAACAATCTAATTTGAAATTAAGACATCCAATTATAATAATAGGAGTTGAGAGTGAATCCCCCTACCTCAACAAAAAGGCGAACCAAGCTACAGATGAAGAAAACTCATGAACACCGGGTCAAATCTCCAGGAATTCTCCTTACATCTCTTCTCCTAACACAACCAAGACCATATCTCATCATATTTGGAATCCACACACTTAGATATACCCATAAAAAGCATAGATATATGAAATTGAGTGACGAATAGAAGTAGATCTAAGTAGATCTATGAAACCATTCAAGAACGAAGGAGAACTATCACATACCTCAAAAACCCGGATTCGATTCACTAAGAGAAGCCTTAGGATCGCCTCCGTAACATTTGGAGAACCCTCTATGACCTTATGAGAACCAAAATACTGAGTTAGGGACTTTTAAGAGGTTTAATGAGGCAATTAGAGGCAAAATGAGTTAGATCCTAAGTTTAAGGATCTAATTTTAACTGACCGCACGGTTAGTCCGAACGGTTTGACAAATGGTGTGATAATTTTGCATTATTTACTGCATCAGCCACCCTTATCGCACGGTTTGACCACATTGTTAGACAAACCATGCACCAAACGTGAGGAAGCCACTGCATCCTCAGTCAGAAATTCACGGTTTGTCCGCACCGTTTGGACAAACCGTACACCTCCCCTGCGACTTCCCCTTTTCCTCAAAACCTCATTCCAAGTTCTCCTGACTCTCCCATTTTAAACCCTTAACATTAAAACCGTGAAAAGCATAAAGTAAGGGTTAAATAACAGAAACCGGGGTACTACATTCTCCCCACCATTGGCATTATCATCTTTAGAATGTATAAAACCATCGCTTGCCTAAAAGAGTTCTATCTACTGCTCTTTCATTTCTTTCTCATGTTCCCAAGTCTCTTCCTGAATCTGACCATGTTTCCAAAAAACCCGCACTAGAATGATTATTTTTCCACGCAAGACTTTATCCTGCCTATGCACAATCCGCATATGAATATATACCACTGAAGCATTTGGATCTATGCCAATGTAATCCCATCTGACCACATAGTCAGGATCAGGTTGATACTTCTCCAACTGAGATACATGGAACACATTGTGCACCCAACTGAACCATGTTGGTAATGCCAACTGATATGCCAACTCTCTAACCCATTCCAGTATCTCAAAAGGGCCTATATAATGAGGAGATAATTTTACCTGATTTCCAAAAAGACGATGTCCATGTCTTGGAGAGATCATCAAGAAGACATTATCACCCACAACGAACACCAACGATCTGTGATAGTGATCTGCATATGATTTATGATGCCTTTGATCCATCTCCATCCTCATTCTAATCAACTAATTCTTCTCCGTTGTTTCATGGACAAGGGTGGGCCCGACAAGTGATGTTTCACCAATTTCCACCCAGCATAGTGGAGAATGACAAGGATGCCCATACAATGCATCAAACAGAGCCATATATATTGAGGCTTGATAGATGTTATTGTATGATAACTCCACTAAGGGTATATGCTCCTCCATTGATCCACCAAAGTCCATTACATAAGCCCTCAACATGTCTTCCAATGTTTGTATCGTCAACTTAGATTTCCCATATGTCTGAGGATGATATGCCGTACTCATCGGCAAATGAGTCCCCAAGGATTGCTGTAATGATTTCCAGAAACAAGATGTGAACCACAAATATCGGTCTAAGACGATAGACACTAGTACATCATGCCTCTTTACAAATTCATTGATAAAGATTTTTGAATCATCTTCCACCGTATGGGTTTCACGAATCGGGATGAAATGGGACGACTTGGATAGATGATCCACTATCAGCCAAATGGCATTGTGTTTCCAGACCTTTCTTGGAAGACCTGTAACAATATCCATTGCTATCTGCTCCTATTTCCACACCAGGATAGGTAAACACTATAACATACCAGCTGGTCTCTGATGCTCTTTTTTAACCTACTGACATGTTATGCATCGCGAGACAAACTCAGCCACATTCTTTTTCATGACTCTCCACCAAAATTGTGCCTTTAGCTCCATATACATCTTCTGTGTACCCAGATGTACATTCCCTCTTGAATGGAGGTAAGATTTATAGAGTGGTTCCTAATAGACTATCAGTACAACCATCCGATATCTGAAACACAAAACTGAACCTGCTTCCAGTTTCCAGCAACCAATGGTCTCACCACCATTGAGTTTAGAACTCATTACCAGACATTCCCTATCAGTTGTTTATTCCTCTTTGACAACTTTTACCAGATCAGGAAGAAGCGTAGCTGAAAAGAAAACCACAAGATCAACTCAGTTTTCACATTCCACATGCATGTCGGCTAAGACCGACATAAATTTCCATTCATCTAATGCATTTTTTTCCAACTGAGCGTACGACTTCTGGCTTAATGCGTCAGCCACCGAATTTCCCTTACCCGGTGTATGTATTAAGTCAAAGTCGAAAATTTGAAGATACTCTATCCATCTCCTCTTCCTCAGATTCAATTATCTCTTTGAGAAAATGTTTTTCAAGCTTTATTGATCCATAAAAACAGTAAATTTCTAACAAAGGAGATAATGTATACATGTTTTCAAGGCATGGACGACTGCATCCAACTCTAAATCATGTGTTGGGTAATGTTTCTCGTTCACCCTCAATTTCCTTGAGACATATGAAACCACATGGTCTCCTTGCATGAGAACTCAACCCAAACCTATTCCCGAAGCATCACAATACAACACGTATCCTTGCCTGGGTTCTGGTTAGATTAAGATAGGCACTGAAATAAGGTGACATTTCAACTCGTGAAATGATCTATGATATTCCTCAGTCCATTGAAATGCATTATAATTCATTGTCAATATTCTCATAGGAGAATCTAGTCGTGAGAATTCACGGATAAAGCTTCGGTAATAAACATCTAGACCAAGATTAATTTGTATTTCAAAGACATTCATTAGTAGTTACCAAGAAGGAACAACTTCTACCTTTTCTGGATCCACTAATATACCTTTCTCAGAAACATCATGGCCCAAAAAGCGTACCTCTTATATCCAAAAATCACACTTTGATAATTTGGCATAAAACTGATGGTCTTTAAATTTTTCCAACACTATCACCAAGTGTGTCTCATGCTCAGCCTTTTTCTTGAATACACCAATATGAAGTCCACAAAAACTAAAACAAAAGAATCCATATATTGCTGAAATATCTAATTCATCAAATCCATGATGACTGCTAGTGAATTCGTGAGACCAAAAGGCATGACTACATATTCTTAGTGGCCATATCTGCTTTTGAATGTTGTCTTTGTAATATCCTTCTTCTGAACTCCCAATTGATGATATCCTAATCACAAGTCAATCTTAGAGAACCAATGAGATCCCCTTAATTGATAGAACAAATCATCAATGTGTGGATGTTGATATCTATTCATTATCGTAACTTGGTTAAGTTTATAATAATACACACATATCTGAATACTTTCATCTACGTTCTTTACAAACAAAAAAGGTGTTACCCATGAAGACACTCTTTTCTGAATGAACCCCTTGCTTTCCAGCTCCTCTAACTACACTTCCAATTACTTTAACTCCATTGGTGTCATCCTATAAGATGGATGTGAGATAGGACTGCACCCCAGATGGATATCAATCGTAAACTCGACATTTCTCATAGGTGGTATCCCTGAGAAGTTTTTTGGAAATACATCTGGAAATTGATCCACCAAACTGGAAAACTATTATCCTCACACTCTTCCAATGATGCCAATGTCAATGCTAACAATTGATAAGATATCATTCCCACCATTGGTGCCAACAGGCTCTTTTAACATTTCTTTACCATTATCTCTCCTCTGAAGTGATTCTCCATGTCTTCCTCAGTCGTGAAACTTTATTTTCTCCTATAACAGTCAATGTGAGCCTTAAAAATTTTCAACCAATTCATACCTAGGATTACATCATAGACCTCGATATCCACTATAGAGAAGTCCAATTACACCTCATCTCCTTCAACAGTTATAGAACGTTCTCTATACATGAAGGCTTGACATTCTATTTCACTAAGACGAGTTTGCAGTTTCAATATAGAAGGCATCATTTCTAGTCTTAATTTCAGAAAATCATAAATACGAGAAGAAAGAAATGAATGTGAAGCACCAGTATCAAACAAAACTTTTATGAGGGTAGAATTCAAAAGAGTCATACCTATCACCATAGACTGTCCAGACTGGTCATCTACCATCATCTGCTTAGATCCATACAATCGATTGGTTTCTATAAATTTATCTTTATTGATTTGTTGATATATCGCTGGCTGGGGATTCATGGTATTTTGAGAATCACCATGGCTATCTCTGTTATGTTGACAAGACTAATTCTATTGTTGTCATCCTGTCGAAGCATAAGATGCTTACGACAGCTGGGAAGTGTCCCAAACACCCGACCGTGGAGCACTGTGACAAAATCACTGAAGATTCCCCATCTTGTGCAATTGGGGCATGATATCGGTGGTGCTACACATTCTCGTCTCATGTGATTAGTCAAACAACATTAAAATCAACCTCCGCTGATCTGGGGTCATTGAGGAAGTTTGACTGATCCCACCGTCTGGTTCTGATTTGCACTCCCACCTTGAAAGTAGGTGTCCCTCTTCCACTTGATTCTAGCATTAGAGTTCCAACCCAATCCCGTGGGTATCATCATAACTCCTACTATCGATCCTGAGATATCACGTTCAGTAATCGTTGCAATTTTTACCATCTCTGTATAATCTGTAATACAGAGCACCACAATCTTGGATCGAATCTTCTGCCTTAGTCCCGATTCGAATATGTGTGCCTTCAAAGAATCACTTGCTGCAACCTCTGGTGAAAATACAACATAACTACATTAACTTATCCGCATACTCTCTTACAAAGAGGCTCTCCTATTTCAAGATGAAAATTCCGTCGTTTTATGGATCATGAACGTGTGAGGATAGAATTTTTTGCTAAACAATTATTCAAAATCCTCCCATGTAAGGCCTTCATCTAATGTATCATGCACCACTAAATCCTACCACTGATGTTCATGGTCCTTATGAATATGCGTATCCATCTTTAATTTCAGCTCTACTATTGTGCCGATGAAATTGAATATATGATTCATCCTGCTTAGCTACACCTTCGCCTTCTCAGGTTCAGCATCACCCCTAAAGTTTGGTGGATTATGCTTCATGAACTGGATGGGATGATCCACATGCAATGTCTGATTCCACCGGTTCCCCATATCAACATCTTGAATGGCTTGGACAATACTCTAAAATAGCACTTGGTTCACATGTGGTTCCGGTGCAACCACATTCTCTACAGCTTCTTCGGGTTGGTTTCGACGACACCTACTGGGTGCCATTTTCTAAACCAACAACAAACTTTGTCAATATCACTCTCTAGCAACTGTTTGCTTAGAATTTCAAATTAAATCACATAAAATATCACAACATTGCTCTAAAAATAACCCTTTTCCATGTTCAACCATTTTTTAAAACATTAAAAATACTTTTTTAAAGTCAATCTTTTTTCAAAATACCCCAAATACCCTATTTTTAAAGTCTTTTGGTTGTATAAAATTCCCGCATTTTTCAAAAATTCTCACCTTTCACAAAATTCTTACTCATTACTCACAATTAGATATTCAATCGTAGTGGGAATTCATTCTTATACAATGCATGTCATGCTCATCTCATTGTCTAAACCCATGACAATGATATTTTAAAAAATATAGAAGTGTATCCAAAACACTTATATATCGAACACCATGTTATCAGGAAGTTCAGCTTAAACGGGTTATCTATGTCTTTTTATTCTATACCTTTCACGTTCTGACAATCCTACTACTGTCTATGATTTTACCCCAAGGAATATACATGATTTAATTTCAAATCCATGACCATGAAAATCAATGACTTCTTGTTTGGAAAGGATCGAACAAGCTGATACCATTTGTAATGACCCACTAATTTTCATTGTATTGAGAGTGAAACAAGTCATTACTAGGCCCTAAGCGATATCCCCATGATTCCAAAGGCTGGTAATAAATGCCGAAGGGTTTCAAAAGCAATTGGGGGACGTTTTACCATTTATGAAAATAAACCCATCCATTAACCATCCATTATATGATGTATGAAACAAAGAAAGACAAAATCAAAACCTCCTTTATATTAACCCACATCAAAGTACACGACATAGGAAGACTAAACCAAACATCAAAGTATACAGCAGAAAGAGAACAACACGAGACTCCCAAAAGACACTATGACTCAGCGGTCCACAAACTCCAAAATCCACATCATCTCCCAAACATCACCACAATCCACTAGTAATGAGATACTTTACCTTTACATATGTCTTGGAATTCAACATTTACAAAATCACCAAACTTCTAGAGAATGGGTGAGTATAAAACTCAGTAGGTTTTCCCTAATGACTTCCCTACTCATGCCACTATGATAGAAGAGTTATCCACATTTACATAAAAACATTTTATATAAAACATTTTCACCAAAATAGTTTATAACTAAATATAAACTAGTTTTCCAAAACCATCCATGCTCAAAAGTTTCAAAGTGAAATTTATACAGGCTTATCCAACATGTTATTTTTCTAGAAAAATAACCTAACAAGTTTCAAAACCATTTCCCAAACATCCCATTTTGGCATTCCCAACCTTTTCACAAACCCGTGAAATCAACCATGCATGCATCGTTATAAAAGTTCCATACTCAAGAGTTGATTATCGTCGATCTTCCAAGTTGTTAGAAGGTAATTGTTTCCCATGTTCCATTACACCTTAGGAACTGAGTACAAGATCATATTTCAACCAAGCCTCGTACATAAAAGTCCCATGTTCCATTGAACATTTGGCACCAAGCACAAATTACTATTTCAACCATGCCTCGTATATGCAACATGAACACACACCACATATACACAAAAATCATGCGAAAACTATCCTTTCAATAAACACCTTTTATTGAAAAATATTTCCATCAAAACCAAGTGTGATCAACCATTTCAAACCATTTCAATAAAACAGTACTTTTATTGAAAACCAAAGAATGAACCAATTTCATCAAGCCATTTCAATACCAAAACATTTCCATAAAACACCCATTTTTATTGAAAATCCAACTTTCATTAAGCCATTTACCATTCTAGAAAATCCTTAATTAAAAATCAACACTTTAAATTCAAGAACCCAAATAACATTTCATAAAAATTCACAATGATTTCACAATTTCCTCAAAACCATAAATCAACACTAAAAAAGATTTGTTCCATGATTTTCACAATCAATTTCATTAAAACAAGAAAATTTGAAACTAAGACAACCAATTCTAACAATATTAGTCGAGAGTGAAGCCACCTACCTCAACAAAAAGGTGAACCAAGATATGGACGAAGAACTCTCAAGAACACCAGATCAAGTCTCCAAGAATTCTCCGTAGATCTCTTCTCCTAACACAACCAAGAACAAATCATATCATATTTTTCATCCACACACTTGTATCTACCCATAACGGGAATATATCTAAGAAACCGAGAGAAGACGAGGAGTATATCTATGTAGATCTAAAAAACAATTCAAAAATGAAGGAGAATGATCACAAAACTCAGGAATCATGCTTCGATTCGCCAAGAGAAGCCCTCAGATCGCCTCCAAAAGGATGGGTGAACCATCTTTGACCTTAGGAGAACCACAATACCATGTTAGGGCCACATAAGAGCTTTAATGAGGAAATTAGAGGCAAAACTAGTTAGATCTAAAATTTAAGGATCTAATTTTAAGTGACTGCATAGATAGACCGCATGGTTTGACAAACCGTGCACTAACCGTGTGTTAGATACTGCCTCGACCACCCTTCTCGCATGGTTTGGCTGCATGTTTAGACAAAACATGTGCTGACCATACGGAAGCCACTGCCTCCTCAGTCAGCCATGCACGGTTTGGTCGCACGGTTTAGAAAAACTGTGTGTCTCTCATGTGACTTCCCCTTTGCCTCAAAACATCATTCCATGTTCTCGCTACTCTCCCATTTTACACCCTTAACATTAAAACCTTTAATACCATAATGTAAGGGTTACATACCAGAAACTGTTGGTACTAATGGTACTCATGACACAAGGACATTGGCTTGGTAAATCGCGGTGTAATTTTGACAACATAACAGCGTCATATAAGGATTCATTAAAATGGTTGATGAGAGAAAAAGGGGTGAATAATAATATATACATTAAATCGATATAATGTGGGTCATATAAATATATTTTCCAAAAATTGTAATGGAATTTGGATTCCATATACAAAATAATTACTTGAATGTAAATGAGAAGCGAGAAAATCCTTATTGAATTTTGAAATAGTAACAACTGTACCTGGGAGGCATTGATGAGGGAGAAATGGGTATATCATAATTTATATCAAAAAAATATATGTATGGGAGAGGTGAAATAGCATATCCAAACATTTAAAATTTAAATCAAAAGGGCATAAAATATTAAGAAACATGGATAAATTGATAATGGAATAATCCCTTACAGAATTTCATCATGGTAACGAGTATACATGGAAGGACTTAATGAGTTTGAAAAGTTGTTTATCAACTTTTAAACATAAATATGGGTAGTATTGGGGAGTTGATATATCATTCCCCAATAATTATAATTGAATATAAAAGGGAAAGAAAATATTATTAAACATGGATAAAACGAGAAAGGAAGGAATCACATACAGAATTTCAGCCTGGTAATAGGTTTACATTGAAGTTATTAATGAAAAATAAAAGGGGTCTATCATCATTGAAATATAAATAGGAATGTATGGGGTAGGTTATTAATAATTCACTAAAATTATAATTCAAAATAAAAGGGCATAACAGTATTAAGAAACTCAAATAAAATGAGGAAGGAATAAATCACATACTTAGAAGTGTGATCCCAATGTCATGGGAGGGGCTAATGAGAGGATTATAGAGAGCTTGGGGAACCATGAGAGGATTCTAGAGAGAGAATGGAAGAGGTTGGATGAGCTCCAAATTCTTTTTGTGAAGAGGAAAAGGGATCTTGGTTGCAGTTATATAGGTTGGTAGAGCTCCCCCAATCCCTTTTAGGTCATTCAATTTGTTAATTGATCTTAATTCTTGTCGGTCATCATTAGTTTTGGTGCCTTAGGGTTTTTTTCCTTGTGTATGTGGATTTCATCCATTTCACAAAATCCATTTTCTAAATAGAATCCATGTTATTATTGTGATTGGATTATATTATTTTCATTGAAATTATTGTGTTACATAGTTGGAGGATCCTTTATTTGGTGTGTGTGACCTGAGTTTCAAGGTTAGTGGATCAATATCAAGTGTATATTTGATAAATATTATTGTTACATTTTTAAAAATTTATTTATAATTATACTATTAGAAAAATATATTTTTTGTCTTTAATTGGAATGACATTTTACGAAATGCTGGATTTCCATGGTTTTGTATAAATTAATTGAAAATGGGTATTTTCACAGAATTGAAAGATTTGTAAAAATTAATCTATAATAGTTAACCTATTAAACGATTTATTGTATAATTTTTTAAAATGGTTTTTAAAACATTGTTATGGTTGTGGAAATGAGGACAATGTTAAAATTGGGTACATGTTTGAAGGTTAAGAATGAGGTCGTTGTCCATTGTGGGGGTTCACATTATGGTTGATCCTTCTGTCATATCGATTGGATTATTGGATATAGGTAATTTTATTATGTTAAGGATTCAAAAATTGGGGGTTTCTCCCTAGTCCTGGAGTACAGATAATTGAATTCATATATTTTAGTGCACTACTCATTGATTTTCGGGTATGTTTAGTATGCTGCATGACCTGTTGCATTCATTAGGGTTAGGAAACCAATGTTGCTATTGTAGTTTTGTAATTCCGGTATTTGTATTGTTTTATCCTAGATATTCATGCTGATTCTGGTGATAGACAATATGGAAAATGTGCGTTGGAATTTATATTCTTACTTTTTTTGAATAATGGAAAGGGGTAATGTTTACCATTATTTCCATAGAACTGATTTATTGTTTGTCATGAAATTATTTAATTGAAATGAGAATACATGAATTGTTATAAAACTACGTGTTATATAAATCCTAGGTGGGATCCTTCTAATCCTATTATCTCATAAATAGTATACATCTTCAGGGGTGTACTATCATTTTTATGTCATTTGATGTAGAGAAAGGCAAGGTGATTTTGTGAGGAAGTGGGTTTTTATTGTTAGTTGTGTTAGAATGCTAATTGTGAGATTGTCGGAGGATACAAAAACCATACCATTGAGTAGTTTCTTATTTTAATTTTTCCTTTCCATTTAGTCCTGTCTCCTTCATTTTGTAGCTATGCTAGTGTTTTTTTCATTCCAATGTCTTATTATATTCATTGATCCTATATAAATTAGTCATCCACTATTTCTATCTTCTTTATGTATGATTATATTTCCATATTCTTATTTTATGTTTCGTAAAATTGTTCCCCTACTATGTTGTTTGATGACTATGATCTATTCACTAGCCTGTGGGAATCAAGAATTACCTTTCGGGTATATAACATATATTTATGTGTTCTAGGTTATAGGGTATCCCCTTGACGGTGCATTATAAAGTGGTATCAAACGTGGTGTTTCTTCAAGAATCATTGTCTAGGGATGTCTGTTAAATTGTAGATATGTTTTTTGAGTCTTGAGAGATATATATTGATGATTTATTTGAATGATCTTATAATGAAGATGCTAAATTTTACATGGGATGGTGGGATATATGTCTCCAGTGTTAGGTTTTGCTCAAAAAAATTTATTTTTGTTATGGTTTTTTAGTTTAAACTATGATTTACTCGGTTTTGTGTTCATTCCCTCTATTTTTGTGTGCACTAGAGTGACTCTGACATACATTCTATGAGATCCTTGTGAGGGTGTAGCTGATTCTTCTCAAGGGAATCCTTTATTATACAAGTGTCTCATTGAGGCTATAGTATGACATATTCATGTTTTTGATAAGAAAATTCCCCATGTTGTAAACATAATTGTTAATGTTCATCTATGTGACGGTGGAGAAAGAGATTGATCACCTAAATTATTGTGAAATAAGAAACCAGCCGTTATTGGAACTAATGAACCTTGATGGGATGAGGAATGGCTGGATTGGATTGATCAAATGATCGAATTTTTAGAGGAAAATGATAATATAAAGGTGTAATGTGCATCATTCAGGGTCAAGGGTTCTGATAATTGTCAATGGGATTCCATAGTCAAGGGATATAGACACGTTGACTTGTATTGTAAGGGTTTCAAAATCCCATTTTCTGAAATGTTTTTTCTATAGCTAGTAACGCTTGAAATATCAATGGTGTTTCACCCTTTACAGCTGAGACAGTGTTCGGTGTCAACATACACCTTCCATTTTTCAGAGCATGTTTGTTTTTTCTAGATGTGGCAAATAATGGCTAGTTGAAGGCTCCTAATTACCTATGGGGATTCATACTAGATATTAGATCAAATGTATTTATGTTAATGTTTTATAACTATGATGAGTTTTTATATAGAGCTATGATGATAGATATGTATATGAAAAAAATAATGTATTTTCCACCACTTCTTTTTCATCTGGTGGTAGCTTCAGTGGTTGGAAAGGGCGGAAGATAAAGTGGGAGTATCATTACATGAGTGATGGAGGTGTGTCTCAATAGAGATACTCCTCTACACTATCTTCAACATAAAATAATGTACCTATGACATTCTATCTGTGTGGTAACATCATTCACACAAAAAAAAGTTCAGTCTCTCCCAAATATGCGAAACGCCTGTGGAGTTTTTGGTAATTTACACGGCTTATGTCAAGATATTTCTACACCCCAATATTTTTAGGATTTTTCAGGATCAAAATTCCCTATAGGGTATCAAGATTTTTTGATTACTATATGGCTCTAGCCATATGCCTCATGAGTGAAGAAAATTCATGAATTAGATGAATGTCTAATGGAAGTTGATATATGTCCAACAAAAGTGAGAGGTACTATATTAATTTAATTTTCCATATTGGTTGATTTATTTGATACTGAAAACTCACACTCATTTATATCAAAAAAAATTTTATATGCCTAAACATACCATGTAACTTATTTACTTTTTAATGAAGTTACAGACATCCCTTAATAAGGGAAAAGAGCAGGGGGTTCAGTTCCCTTCTAGTTCATTAACTATAGTTGATACGAAGTTAGTCTAGGACTTTATAGTACATGATTTTGATTTACTTCACATTATCATAATTTTGGATTTTCTATTATTCCATAAATATGTGGTTGATTTTTATGATTTAGGTGTTTAATTTCAAACTATTTATTATATATATTATGTGTTTTAGGAGCACTTTGACCTGATGTCTGGTCATCCAAGGACTTCCCGCCAAGAGCACAAGAGTTTTTTTCTACTATTTTGATTGATCCCAATTATGTTTCTTCTTTTTTTGATTTACCCATTGTTCTTCAATAATTTTAGGACGTTTTCTAAGATGAATTCACTTTTCTTCCCCCAGAGGAATAGGTAGAGATTACATTTTTCTTAGTACATGGTACATAACTGAAATCAACACATACTTATCATATTGAACCCACATAATTGAATGAAAATAAGGTTTAGTGGTATGACTTATTTGTGAATTTTTTTTCACCCATTTTATTATTTATAGGTTGACCATGAGATAATTTCTATGAAGGAATACAATTCACTTTGATTTTGTGTGGACTATCAGATGATGAACCGAATAACATTTAAAAACTTGTTTTCATTTCACTGTGTCAATAATTTATTTGATTTGTTAATGGGGGAATGTGTTTATCAAAGATTTATCTTCATCTGGGTTATCATCGGCTCATATTTCGTGATTCTGATACATCAAACTAAGATTTAATAATTAGGTACGACCATTATGAATATCTTGTGTTGCCTTTTGGTCTGTCCAAAGATCCATTAGTTTTTATTTCATCAATGAATCAAATATTCCATCAAAATGTTGACACTTTTTTGGTAGGGTTCGTTTATTATATTCTAGTTTATTTTATATCTCAATGTTATCATGATAACCATTTTATTGTGGTTTTGGAAATTATGAGAATTACACATTTGAATGAAATGCTATTAAAATTTAGGTTTTGGATTCAAGAAGTGTAGTTACATGGGAATGTGATTTCATAACCTGGATTATTTTTTGATCCTAGAAAGCTGGTGGTCTTGTCATTGAATGAACAATATATTGTCTTTGACATTTAATGTTTCCTTTTTCTTACAAGATTTTTAGGAATGTTTATTAAATATTTCTTTAAACTAGCGCTACCATTGACTTCCCTTTATAGAAATGTTGAAATATTCACATGGGTTATGAAGTTTTAAACATCATTTGATGAACTAAAATGAATTTTGACATCAGATCCTCTTCTAATCTAACCAAATCCCAGTAAGAGATACATGGTATTTTTTGATACTTCTAGTGCTGGTTTGGATTTCTTTCGGTTAAATGATGAATGTGTGGTGGTATATGGATCTCAAAATCTTCAACCAAATAAGAATAATTACCACACTAATGAATTATATATTACCATGATAATACATATAATTATGTGTTGGAGGCACTATCTATTTGGGAATATGTTCTCAGCTTTACCTGATCATTAGAGTCTAAGATATATATTTTTTCATAAATACATTAATTTTAGAAAGAGTTGATGGGTAAAAATTATTCAGATGTTTGACTTTGATGTCACCTACCACATTTGGATGGGGAATTTCCTTGTAGATTCTTTGATCATGAATCTTCCAAAATATCGAGTGAATTAGTCATTGTAAGAGTGGATTAGGATGGATATTTTTGCATCGTTTCACATAGGAATCATAGAATCACGAGAACCGATCTTTTTTACTAGTGTTCATCTGACCTTATTAGTTCATGATTTTATTCTTCATGAAAACAACATGATGATGAGTTATAGGGAAATAGGGTACCTCTTAAAGGTGGGGAGACTATTGTTGAGTAGTAATTCTTGAAGTAGGATGTTATTTGATTACGAGGTAATTTTTTGGTAGAAAAGTCTGTAAGGAGATATATAATTGGAGTTTCAATAGTTAATTTTTGTATGTTCACCCAAGAAATCAAAAAAATTTATTTGTCAGGCCGTGGTAATTATGGGGACCTAGTGTGAGGCAAGGCATTACAATGTTTGTATTTTAGTATAGCACATGCCAACATTTGATATTAGAGAATCATAAATCATTGCAGTTTTATGACCCACTTCAATTTATACATGGATGTGGGATGATATCTCTGTGAACTTTTCGGTTGGGTTTCAACATTATCAAAAAAGGAATATTGTGATTTGGATTCTGATCGATAGACTTCCAAATCAGCTCATTTTATTCCCCTTCATGATAAGCCCTAAGTTGAAGCGATGAGAATTATCTATTTGAAATATATTGGTCAATTTTATAGAGTTAAATATTCTATATTTTATGATAGGGATCCATGATTCACTTATTACTTTTATAAAGATCTTCAAGAGGTGTTGGGATCTCAAGTTATTTTTATTTGTACATAACATAAAAAATCATTTAGAATGAATGAAAGAGCTATACATATTCTTGAGGATATGATTCGTGCTTTTGTTCTTGACATTGGCGGGGCTTATTATGAGCACTTGGGTATTATTGATATATTTTTAATAACTATTACTATTTCATGACTATAATAGATTTTTTTGAGGCCTTGAATTTTATTCCTTGTAAATATACATCACATTTTCAGATATTTTTTAATATTCCTTGATTGAAACAAGTTTAGTTAAATAGATGAAAAAAATATTTAGGTGATTCTGGATATGATGTTGATGACAGAAAACTGGTATAAATCTAATGTAGAGAATAATCATAGGAAATTGATGTTTTCTGTTGGTGATAAATTATTCATGAACATTTCATCAAATTTTGGTCATCGATGTCTAGGAGGGAAGATGAAAAATTCTCCCATTTTTTTGGGATCTTTCAAGGCTATGTAGAAAGTTTTAAATTTGGCATACAATTTTGAACTTCCACCACAGACGATGTTGATACATAATTTTTTTCATGTATCACTTATTAAAAAGATTTTCTATGATCCATATCATGTTTTGATCTAGAATATTCTTGTTGTTGAGCCTGGATTTTCCTTGACTGAGCATCTATTTATTAAATTCAACTCTAAAACCACAGTTCATAGAGGGGGGGGATGATATATTTTGTTCAAGTGATATATCAAAATAGTTTTGGTTATTGTTAGTCGTGGGAGCATGAGATACTAGTGAATGAGTACTAAAATCATCGTTTTATAATTGAGGCTTCATTATAGTATCTCTAGGTAAATAATGTTTTAATGCTTGGAAGGTTTAAAAATACTATTAATATTCAAACATGTATATTTTTCAAATTTCCATGTTTTTCATTCTTTTTTCTCTATGTAGTCTGAGAAAGAAATTAGATGATAACTATGAAGAATGAGACAATGATTTGTTGGAATTTGTGGCATGAAAACTTTTTGGTTTTGTATCATGATGAATAATTACATGTTATATAATTGTGTTTCACAATGTGTAACTCATTAATGAAATTATATAAATTTTTAATCAAAGGGTGATGAATTTCTCGGTGATTAGGGGAGTTAAAAATTACACGATGTGTAATTGGGTCACATGTCATGTAAAGTCATGCTAAATGTTTTTGAGTATGAATCACGACATATGTCTATTTTGTTATTTTATCCATACTTCCATTCTCTATACATAGTGGCATCCCAATGAGATTTTTGGTTCCCCCAATCCCATTAGATATTTTAACTCTATTATTGATCCTTTCTCTGTTCATTAATAATTAGTTATGGTGGGGTGGGTTTATGTTCTTGAGGTGTTTCTATTTTATCCTTCCCACCAATCCATTTTTTTAATTTGAATATATCTTTAGAAATAGATTAGATTATAGGGTTTTTTGATATAATTGGGTTTTGTGATTGGTGGATCCCATTGAAGGCATGTGAAACCTAATATTTGAAGAAGGTTAATCTGTCTCTAGAATATGATTGATAGACTGCATTGTTCCATTTTATAAATTTATTTATAAATAAATTGGTATGAAATCAGAATTTTTGTTTGTGTTTGGCTGTAAATTTTTTATAATAAAAGTTGGTTCTCCTTGGATTTGATAAAACGAAATAAAGAGGTATTTTTAATGTATTAAATTAAATGTGAAATTTTTGAAGGTATGGTTACACTATTAAATGTGTAATACCATAAATGTGTTCAAATAGTAAAAAAATTATTGATATGATTGTAAAAAATTTTATATTGGTTACATTGCGTACTAGGTTGAAGGTTTATCTTGAGGCCATCATCTATTTTGGGGTTTATCATTATAGGTCTTATTATTTTCCTCGATTATATATTATTTTCTAAAGGTGGATATATGATGTTGTGATTTCACATGTTAGAAGTATCATTAGTTATTGAATTTGGATTATTTTCTTTATGTACCATAGTGCATAGTTAGTAGATTTTTTTACAATGAGTATTATGATGGATTGCCTATTGTATTTCTTAATGATGTGATACGTATGATCCTACTACATTTTTTAATACTTGTATTTTTATTTTTATTGACTTTATATGAATGTTTATTCATTTGATAGTTGTTACAGAAACTTTTCCTGAAATCGATACACATGATTTATTTTATGAAATATGGATGAAGGGAAATGATTACCATGTTTACCATAAAACACTTTTTCTGCATATCATTCCCTGATTTATTTTAAATGACCATATAATAATTTTTTTACATATTTTTCTTATAAAGAAACAAGGTGGGATTCTACTAAACCTATTTTCACATTCCCTGATCACTCATTTGGTGTAACAAATAAATTTTTATGTATTTTGATTAAGGTAAATGAAATGTATTGTGTTGAGGTTTCATGTTTTTTATGTCATCTTAGTTGGACAAAAAATGGTGAGATGGTGGAAGTTTTCCCCCACTATCCTATGTATTATATTCTTTTATATATTTTTCATTATAGTGGGACAAGTCGTTTTGATTTTGTAACAGCTTTAGTGGTTATTTTGTTTCCTATGTCATTGTAGTGTAATGGTACCTATATACATATTTCTTTCGTTGTTTCATTATTAATTTAGTATGTATATATTTTCATGTTCATGGTTTATGTTGGTTGAAATTGTTTCCCTGGTGTGTTTTTTGATTTACAATATCTTTTTTGCTAGCCTGTGGAGATCAGAAATGCCTTTCAGGTATGTAAGTGATATGTTCATATCATGAACCATCCAAGGTACCCTATTAATCTGGTATCCAAGCCAGCCCTAACATATCCCAAATGAAATTCATGATCCCTAGCCCATGGGTCAGTGACTAGCACTTGGCCTTATACAACCATCTAGTGGGAATTAATTTTCCATAAAAAAACTAACAAAAGCAAGACAAGAATTTCAATTGTTATGCAAAAGAAACTTCATATGGTAGTAAAGTACTATAATTTAACTAGTAATTAATATCTAATGTACTACAACCCATTTACTAAAACTGGGAAAACTACCCAACTCCCAATAGATGCAACTCACCATGTCCTAAGTTAAAAAATTTGTTCCTCCTCCAATATAACATTTCCCCATGCTCGAACCTAGAATGAGATTTATTAAAACAAAAAAAGGTACAACTAGGTTATGATATAAAAACCAGTAGGTTCTCAACAAATATTACATAATAGATAAAAATATATTAACCAAAGAAATTATTTTATTTTCTAAAAAAATAGTTATGGAATTTTCAAAGAATATTTGAAAAAATCCTCATATATAGATCAACTAATAGAAAAATGATTCAAAAAGGTCATTAATAGTTAGGGAATATTTTTAAAATAAATGATTCAATAAATAATTTATTTAAAATAGTTTTATAAAAAAAAGAAATGTATGTAATGAAGTTTTACAACATTATCACCTACTTTATCTCAAATATAAAAGAAGCAAGCAACATGGCCATCTAGAAAATATGAACATATGTTCAATGCAATATGACACTGTAATCCCTAAGATACCTAAAAAATATTTGTATACAAACATCCACCTAACACATGACAATGGTGACTCGTCACCTTCCCATTAGGGAAGTGACCAACTACATGTATGTATTAGAGGACTGTAATAGCGTAGAGTGTGTCTGAACAACATAAATAATATCTAAGGAATGCATGTTCTCATACACCATATCATATTCTTAATTTATTTTATTACTCGTTAAAATACCATTAAAGCACGTTCATTCATCTAAATGCCTATTTTTTCTTTAAAAAAACAGTTTTAAAAAATCATCCCTCTTTAACCAGATATGGCCCTTCAGTTTCGACCATATTATTTTAATCAATTTTCCCAAGTTTTAAATACTTTCAAAACAAATTTCATTGACATAACCATTCACTTACATAATTAAATTTAAAAAATTCATTGAAATTTATTCCATCCAATTAATTATTTAAATTAAATAGTTTATATAGGAAAATTCTTATTAACCCACCTCAATTAAACGAGACCAGGTGATTCCACAATTTTCATGTTGAATCCATTACAAAAATATAAATTCACTAGAATTACATTTTATTACATAAATTGTATTAAAGTTTGAGGAAATGAATTTTAATTAATAGTAGAAATAATTAAATTAAATTAGAGTTAATCTGTTTAGATAAATAAGATGGAATAACCTACCTTTTTCTAAAAATCAAAATTCTCATTGACATCCACGATCTCGAATTAATGTGTATGAGAAATTAAAACAGAACCTAGAGATGATATATAATAGTGCAGAGTATATAAAATTAAAATTCATGACGATCTATTGAAAATTCAAATGAGTAGAATGTTATAAAGATGAATAATGAATGAAAAATATTACCTAGGAATCAAATAACAATCTCCACATGTATTAAAACCCAAATGAGAGTATTTGGAAGGGTTGGAGAGATTCAAGATCAATTGTTGAAGGATTTGGGTTTAGGGATATGAAACTAGAGTAGAGGTTAAAAGATACTCTTAGTCGGGCTTCCGGTTTAAAAAAAATAGTTGGGGTATTAGACAATGTGAAATACCAATATACCTCGTGAAACCGTTAATTTCAATAACCACTAAAAAATGTCTCCATGATTAAAAATTGACTATCTAGTTTAAAAACTGATCTATAAATCATTTATGAAATGTGATGTATCATTAAAATGTGTACCCTTCACAACATGAGGATTTTTACGACATGAATCAAGATTCCTTCACACAATGTGTAACCTATTTACATGATGTGTATCCATCCGACGACCTATAATATTAGTAATTAGAAGTTAAAACCTCCCCATAATAAAAAAAATTTCAACCAAAATCATATGAAGAATAATCCATGAAAAATAGATGTGTCCAAAACTATCCCATCAATTCCAAACATTCCCAAGACTCATTATTATTTGAACTATGATACCCTATAACACAAACCCAAGGTATCGACCACCCATGAAGTACCAGGGTCTCAGAATCAACTATCTGGACAGGTTTATCACTAAATGGTAAATTAGGTTCAGTATTCATATTTCTATCACTAAAAACATGAGATGAATTATAGGGATACCTTTTCCATTCTGATACATGGAAGACGTTATGTATCAAAATAAGTTGCGGTGGAGGTCTCAAATGGTATGAAACATTACCCATCATCACAAAAACCATGAAAGGTCCCACAAATCAAGGATAAAGCTACTATTTCCTCCCAAGATTTATATGAGGCAACTAGTTTGACACGTTCATGAAAACCATTTCAGTGATTGTAAATTCCAATGGTCTATGATGGTGATAAGTGTAAGACTTATATCAACATTATGTTCTCAACATTATCTATTTAATTAACTAAATCTTTTTTTCATTTCAAACACCAATCATGGTCCCCTAGTAAAATATGCCCAATTTCTAACCAGCATATGAATTGATTTACATGGATGACTATAAAAGTCCTAAATAGTTTCCACTATTATCATAAAATGATAATTAATGTTATATGAAAACACAAACAGCCCCAGGTGACCATCTCAGGCCCCACATGAGTCAAGAACAAAAGCGTGTAGAATATCCTCAAGAAGATGTATAGATCCCTTTATATGGCCTTTAGAAAACAGATGGTAGGTCGTGCTCTAATAGACCTCAGATACCAATGCCTCTTGAAGGCCTCTGTAAAAGAAATAAGTGAACTAAGAATCCCTATAAGAAACTATATAAAATGGAATTCTGTGTAATAAAAAATCCTTTTTGATGTAATGATTTCCTAATTCCTCAAGATTGGTTGTATGATTAATTGGTATTATAAGAGAAAACATGGTCATCCAATCAAAACCAAACCATAAAAAATTATCCTTTATGTAGGTAAACGGGAACCCTAACACAAATCCAAATGATATTTCACTGCACATCCATGTAGGTAATGAATGTGTCTGAAGTAAACCAAACAAATTCGGATTCTCTACCTTCACCTCCATGCATATATAGAAATTAAAGACAATATTTTCAATTGAAAATATCATCTTTGGTCACCAAAACATTCACCACATGTCATATATCATATTAGTGGTTCTTAGGTGAAAACCCCACTGGGAATTATGATAATCCCCAATCACATACTCTCTTTATAGTCATGTAACAACAAATTTATTTTTATATCACTGAACACCCTATTTGATGATTAACAACTAGGAAATTATCTCCCCACCATAATTAGAGTCTCTAATTTTTTAGAATTAAGAATCAAGATATTGATCCTAATGAATAATATCATAAAGAGTGAATGTTAGTAGAATGCTGGAAAATGAAATTTTACCCTTTTTTCTAAACATTAATATACAACTATGAAAAGTGATCCATCAGATTCCACTCTTCCAAATAGTCATTCACTAATTTGGTTGGAACATTCATTATCAGCACGTTTACAAAAAATTCTATTTCACTAGTTTTAAGAAATTCAAATGTCATAATATTTCATGGAATCCTCCCAACGCCTCTCGAGGAGATTGAATTGGTTTTTATAGAATATTTAACTCAATATTTTTTGGTTTGAATAAATATTAAACCATTTTTCGATAATGTTGTGTGTCCAACACATAATCTCATGCATTATAGCTACATGTTCAAGGGAATGCATAGCAAAACTATTCTCATGTACCCTAGATAATTATATCCATAAGAAACTTTGTGACATTCCTCCATAAGAACATATCCTAAGACCGAACCCAATGTATCCTAGAAGACCAAAACCTCTAAACTAGTCTCTAGAAGAGTCATCATAGGTGTAGTTTCCAGAATAAATTTCTACTGAACAATATAAAAATAATATTTATTATTCAATTAAAAATTTACACCCTTCCATGTTAATGTAGTCATTAGAAAATTTAAAATTGAGAAGTCCTTCCTAACCAACGATAATATTATGATAACCCGAAGAAGCAACAAATCATAAAGCAATTACACTGTCTCTCCCAATTCATAATTTCCTTCACCATCATAGGATTAAATAACATTCCCTATTGACACAAGACATGTCACAAGAATTTGACGTCTGTAATCTAGATATATCACTTTGAATTTTTCTAATAGGGCCAGATATTTATCACCAGACTTAGAACTTTTCTTAGATGATTCACATGATCCTCCTTGGATTTAGATTAAATGAGGATTTCAGCTCTAAATACTACAACAAAGGTATCCATATACTAAAAAAAATTAGGTTCATTAGATACATGAAAACTATAGAAGAATTTGGTATACCATATGGCATAAGAATGTACTCTTATTTGTCATACCTAATGTGAAAGGACGTTTTGTAAATGTAAGATTATTTTATCCACAACTAATGGTAACTCGATCAATTTTTTATCTTTTAAAACCACATCTTCGCATTTGAATGATCAAATAGGTCATCAATATATGGAAAAAAATATTTCTTCATTACCATAAATTGATTAAGAATTCAGTATTCATAACATATGCTAATGTAACCATTAGTTATCTAAGAGAATATAACTGGCACTTCTCAGGGATATACAGTTGGGTGTATAAGGCCTTTATCAAAAAGATAATCTAATTGGGACTTCCTATCATTCATTTAACATTGAGAAATTTGGTATGAGTGAATAAGGACATGTTTTGTACTACAAATTAAATCAATGGAAAACGAACCCTCAATTACTGGTGGAAACCTAGATAAATTAAAAGGAAACATTTCTGGAAACTCGATGATAATGGGAGGGATATCACTACTCAAATAGTCCTTCGCTAGATCAAATATAAATATAGATTTTATTATCCATAAATTATTGTTATAAGGTTAATAACTTCTCAACCATAGGACCCAAAACTCCTAGATAGAAATAAGACACAATGCACGGTGTAGTAAGGTAGACCTGCTAATGATAACAATCAATATGAGATTTATTAGAAATGTGCCAATCCATCCTATTTATTTCATCAATATATATAAAGTTGAGGACCATAACACTCCATTATTTATTGTAATATCACAGATAGAAGAAAAAGGTGGACTATAGAGACCCTAGTCTCACATTGTTCAAAGGTTGTAGTAATATCCATTGCACAAGATAAAATATCCATAATAAGATTATGTATATTAAAAATATAGGTTGAAATAAATGAGTGAGACACACCAATATCAAACAAAGTAGTCACTAATTACGATTCTATATTAATGGAACCTCTCAAAGTTTCTAGACTCATGTTTTATTCCTCTAAGGACTCTTTAATTGCATGATGTTGCTTTATTAAATATTCATGTGGCTGGAAAAAATTTACACAAGAAGCATCTTATTAAACTATAGTTTTAGGATTGGTGGATGATCGTGTTTCACTATTTGGAATAGATACATTATAGAAGTGTTTATGTATTCTCCATTAATGTCTTTAGGAGCTAGAGATCCTTTTTCCTCAATAAGAAACCCTTTTTGAATTTTTTTATCTTTCTACATTGGTAGAAAATCATGGTACATTCTCATGGTGGTGTAGGAGGTCTAGAATGGATATATCATCAAGAAATGCTATGAAAATCATAATACCTCCTCTTTAAATTGATGGAACTGAGGTTTAGCACATAGATAAAAATGAACACCCATCATCTCTGAATTTCTTTCTAGATCAATATCAACCATCATTACCCAATCCAAAACAATAGAATAAGTGGGAATAATTAGAATGATAACACAATAATGGATAACTGATCAAAGTCCAAAATCAAACCATTGTTCCTTCATTATTTCATTGGAGACAACATCATGTGAACACTAACATATCCTAGTAAAATTATTTGAATACTCACTCATAGTTCTATTTACTTGCTCGTGCATGAAAACTTCAATTGCAATTAAAAAACCATCGAATATATATATAAATTTTCAGTGAGGAGAACATTTATGTGTTCCCATGTTAATAACTCATGTTTCTTCACCATCACAACTATATCCCACCATATTATTCTAGGTCTTTGAGTATGATGTTGGAACATTTTATCTTGATTGTATATAGTTTGCTCATGAAATAAATCACTTGATCTATATTTTCCAACATTTCCTCATAATTTTGAGGACATGGGGAACCATTGATAACTAGTGGCCTCAATAGAAATAACTATTGAGAATGATTTCTCATAATATTCAAGGATGATCCATATATGGAGCCTGAAAGTGAACAGGAGGTGGTTATTGTTCCAAATCATGGATAGTGCACATAATCAACTCAACTATATTTGGATCCACTAGAGGGTTTTCTCAATATGTATCAATAAAATATTCATCCTAGATCCTATATTCATTTCTTTTAGGAGTCGTGATTCAAGAAATCATAATCATAAAATAAGGAAGACATCATAATAACACTCAAACTGAGAAACATGGGATTATTATTTCCAAAAAATGGAGTAACGATATTTGGATTTCACTACATCAAAATAAAAATAATGAATAAAGGAAAACTAATCCAAAATATTTCCTTCCCCAACCAGCCATTGGGTCATAATGTTTATTTTTGTGACATATGGGTAGACACTCCATCACAACTGCCTTATATGTTCTGAAAAGATTTCAAAAATGAATACTGACTTTAAAAAAGCTCAAAAGCATCTGATAACTCCATTTTTTCATGAAGCATCACATGTACACTGGTAACATGGTAAACTAGAATGTCCTGACATATCTTTAAGGTTTTCCCATTCCCCATAGGTAATTTACTATAACATGGCACCATACAACATGCATGGGGGAATGAATTTTCGACATATTGTAGAAGGAGAATGATATGAAAGTGAATAAGAATAAAAAAGAATCTCTTGTGGTAGGAATTCACTAGAAGTGAATAAGAAAAAAATTCCCAAATTACTACAACATAAGTACTAAAATAAATGAAATCCCCAAGTCCAAAATAAAACAACTCCACACATCCTATGTTCAAAAACTAGATCCACCAGTAAGAGATAATTTCCCTAAACGTGAACCTGGAATGATATTATCTTAAACACCTATAGTCACACGTACTGTTTGAGCTAAAAAACTAAATAGGATCACACAAGTGATTAAATAATAGTTTCAGAAAATAGATTATCCAATTTAATGCATTAAACTTTTTAAATGTAGACATTTATAGAATTTTCAAATCATATTTAACAAAATCATGATATGCAGTTTAAATAATGGAAAAATACATTATGATAATAATTTACAAGTAATTAAATATTTATTAAATAATTTATTAAATAAAATATTAATATAAATTTTTTATATAAATCCATAAGACATGTAACATAGTTTCACTACATTGGCACGCATTGATATCGCAAATTTAAAAAAAGATATCATCATGGTCATATTCTAAATAGGTATGTATTTTCCATGCTATAGGACTCCACACTCTCCAAGTGATCTATACAATATGTGTATACACACATCCCCTGGACAGTGAGAAAAGGTGACTCACCACCATCCCATTGGAGAAATTATCACACTCCATGTATGTTTTGGAATGTTTTAAAATTGTAGAGTGTGTTAAAATACCATACAATCCACCTATGAATTTCATGTGATCTTACAGAATAAATATTGGGAATCATTTTTAATGATAGCTTAAAATAAAAGAAAATCACATTCATATATTTTAATACAAATATTTTCATTCAAAAACAAAAGGGGTTGAAAAAAACAGGCCTCTTTGATAAGAAAAAGCATCTAGGATTATATCAAATCATTTTGGTACATTATAACAAGATTAAAATCCATTCAATATAAATACCATAAATTTAACAATTTCTTTCAGCCAAAACCATTTGATTTTTCACAATTAAAATTAATTAAATTTTATTATATCAATTGAGATAATTTTTGAGAAATTGAATTTTAAAAATAGTAGAAATAATTAAATGATTTCAATGATATTCAATTTGGATAAATAAAGATGACTAAAAAACTTTTCCCAAAACTCACCACAAGAAACAACACTCTTCTATGAGAATGGTGGGGTAGAATACATTGAAACACATCATAGAAATTCGATCCATCGTCATAGAGCATAGATTCATCAATTTTAGTATGATCAATGGAAATTTCAAAGGGTTGAAAGTAATAAAGATTTAGAATTAGAGAGAAAGCCTCCATAGGAATTTCAATGAAATTGCATTGGAGATAAAACACCAAATGAGGTGATACACAGGGATGGAGAGCTTCAAGATCACATGGAGAATGACTTGGGTCATGGGACATGAAATAAGAGTGGAGGAAAAAAGAAAACCTCATTCGCCCTACCTTTTTATAAACTATAGTGGGGGGGTATTACATGACATGTAATACCAATACATGTCATGAAACCATTAATTACTACACCACTATAAAACGTGTCCCTTTGAATTAAAAACCAATTCCCTTATTTTAAAACTATTCTAAAAATCCATAATTATTTAGAAAGGATATTTATTATGTGTACCCCTCAAATTGTGAAGTATTAATGACATTCATCCAGAAACCATTACATGGATTTTATCCAAGTTAAATTGCGTGTAACCTTGTTACACATTCTGTAAACCTACAATATCCTATCAAATTTGTAACATGATTCTATTGGTATGGTTTCCGGTTTGAGGGTAACCATGGGTTGGGTCACAATGGTGTATGTTAAGGAATACCAATAATCCAAATAAGAAAAAACCTCACATTTATTATGTCACAAAATAAAATATAAATAGTGGTACTATAAATCATTAGATTATTTTGAATTAATCACTACAAATCATCCATTTAGAATATAAATATATGAATTCAAACCAAAATAACCGCTATATTTCAAAATTAAAATCCAATAATCATCAAAATATAGTTATTTATCAATCATCCAATATAAAAAATAGTAGTAATCGGGGAAACATGAATCATTATATAATATGAGAGACATAAGGATTTCTATCCCCTATGGATTTTCCCCAATTTTTATAACTTATATTGACTGAGTCAATTAAATAATCAATGGGTGATGGAAATTTACATCATCCCTATGGGTGGGATTCTTTATAAGCTAAAGGATCAATTCCCAGAAATTGAATTCTAAAAATGTGTTATCAATCGCATGGATATTTCAATATTCATTACAAAAATTTAATTTCATTTACAAATCTATAAAACATCATCCAGTTAAATCCATTGTTTATAAACCACATATTATGAATATATAAGTAGTGTTTATGAAAATAGGATGGTAAAATGTGTTGTGAATATCGCTAAAGAATAATAAATATAAATTATGATATAATTGATATTGAATCATAACATGAGTTACAAAAATATTCAATTTAAAATCATTGAGAAAGAAATACTAATTAATTTTATGCATAATGATAATGTAAATTCTGAAATATAAAAATACAAGGAACACATTGATAATGGTGTTTTGAATTAGCATATGAAGTGCCACTATGTTTCCTAAAATTAAGAAGTCATGAGTGGTTTTTATTTTACAATTTTTTTTAATGGAAACATATAAACCAAAAATAAATTGGGTATTTCAATTTAATTGGTGAATCCTGAAACGATTGACCCCTTTATTTTGAATGAAAAAAATTAACCATAAGAAGTGTGTCTGGATGAATATAGATGGATAAGATTAGGGAAACCACATTTTAACATGATTATCTACACTCAATAAAATATATGAAGCTGAATAAATATTGAAGAGATATATATTAAAATGGTTATAATCAAGGGGTTTTATATAGATGGTTTGAATTTATTATATAGGTATAATAAAGTGTTATAAATGAAGAATAATTCAACAGCGCATTATGTTTCTTAATGATTATAATTTACATTCACATAACTCAATGGTTCCAATTGACCGTTAAATTCCCGGATACTGTATAACTAATATATTCTTTCAAAATGGTTGATAATGATTTTAAATTTTAAGGAAATTGACGATTGATGGAGAAACCAGCAACATTTGAAGCCAAAAAGAATTCCCAATGATTAATAATTTTTTGATGAAGAGAAATGTCCTAAAACATCTATTAATTTAATTTATTGGTGTTCTTGTTGTCCAAATATAAGATGGGGCTTGGATTTACTATGTTGAGCCTTTTTAACATCAATTTTTTCTATATAGAAATTTTTTAAATGACCCATCATCTACCCTCTAGATTCAAATGCCTATATTGTGTGCAATGTAGTAAAAGAGGAAATAATGAATCTCTATTGGGAAACTACTTCATATCCAATATTTCATTTTGGAGTGATAGATTTTATATGTGGATCCAGTTCTTCTAATGTTATTTCACCACATTACTATGGGTTATTATACTTCAATAGTATGTTTGACTAAAATAATATATTTAATTCCAACTTTTATAAAAAATGTATATAGTTTCCATAAAGATATTATAACTTAATAAAATCACTGAAAATATATTTAAAACAAATAAAATATCATTCGAGTTCATTAGGTCATTAAAAAAACAAAGAGTGTAAAAAATTGACTGCTAAAGAAAGTGGTTTATAATATTAATAGATCATGAAAAACATTTTCATGTTTAAAATTAAATATAATATAAACCTATTTTATATATAAAACTACATATATAACAATCATAATATTATGTAATATAATATTTTTAATATTATGATAAATTAAATTCAGGGGGTATATATCATTTGTAGATTCAAAATATAATAACATAAAAAAACTATAAAATAGTAAATATTTATACATTAAAAACAATAAATTGAAAAAAAAACATTTTAAATATATTGCATCAAAATTATAGAGCCTTATGATTTCTATGATGATATTCACAGAATTATAAAATAATTTCAAATAAAAAATAATGTTACACCAACTTATTAAAATTTAAATCATTCTTTTTGAAACTAAATATTTTCATGAAGACCCATGATTAGAAAAATTTAAATATTTTAAATCATGGACATAAAAGGTGTAAAAATTTAATAGATCATTAGAAAAAAACATCCTATATAAAATAAATATATCATACAAATTACTTCATGAAATTATCTTTTGAAACTATGGAGTTTTATTTCATTATGAAACCACGTTAGAGTTATATCATCGATTTATCCATTATTGAATATGTATGATATGATACGATAATAATGATATATCTAGAATACCTATGAAATATAAAATGGGAGTTTCCTTTTGGTACTTAGTAATTTTTTCTAGCATTTTTAACAATAAAAAACAAGCGTATTGAATCCAATTAAGTTATTATAATTTAAAAATTTTGGACATTGGGACCAGAAAACTATATGTTATGACATTTTTTATTTGAAATTTTAAAAATAATATGAATATATATAAGATGTTCATATCTATCAATTTTTCAGTCAGATTAATAAATTTAATAATCCATTTTACAATAGTATTCAAAAAAAATATTTTTTTAAAACACAAATAAAAAATTATCATTTTTCAGATGAACTATTTTAAATTAAAAAAATGAAATCCATGTTTTTTTTATAGTTTGTGGAGAACTAATAATTTTTCTCAATTTTCTCCAAATTTTGTGAATAAAGAAATTATATTTTTGTGATCATTTGTATGAGATTTAATAATTATCAAAAGTAGGTTGAAATTTCTATTTATGAAACATATTGGTATTTTCTTGATAAATAATATCAATTTAATTGAATAATTATTTATCTCATTTAGAACATGTTTATAATTTTTGAAAGATCTTTATATTTTAAAGATAGTCCATTGAAAAAACATTCTTATTTGTGATGTTTAAAATGGTACAAAGAAAATGATAGATATAACGGATAATAGGAATGAGGTAGAAAGTGATATATATTAATGAAATCCTTTATACCTTCCTTGAGAAGTATAATGATACATTTAATACATTAGTAGCATCATCAGATTCAGTCCATTGATTTTCCACTAACATCCCATGTTAAACCATTAATGGATTTCATACCATGTTTATTCTTTTTCGCCATATTTTTATAGATCATATATTATAGTTTAATATTTATATTCATCATTCATTCATAAAATAGAATATCATCTAGATAAATTTTTTTATAATTTTTAACCCATATGATAATTTCTTCTATTTTTAGATTTTCACAATCAATGGATCATGTGTTCATTAATGGATTCATTTAATGATGAAATTTTATTATCAAAATAATTTCTATAATATTTTTGGATTTTTTGGATTAATTTACTTATATTGATCATTTTAAGACTTGAAATTTTGTGAAATATAAAAAATTATTAAATGTCTAATAATATATTTAGGAAATATTTTTCATTCATTGATTAATGTATTATTGGGGAATTGACGACCAATTTAATATAATGAAAAGAAGTATATTTTTTTAAAAATAATTTTAATATAAAAATCATCAATAAGAGAATTTATACCATTTAAATTCCTTAATTAACTAGAAACATACCATTAATTGTTTCATATTTGTTCCTAATAAATATTTAAAAAATATATCCCCGAATACTTATATAAAAAATCATTAAACTTGTTATCCAAAGTTATTATATAGAAAATAAGTTACTGATGTAGAAGAGGTATTGTTTACATTATTGAAAATCATATTAAAATAACATTTTATAATAAATATAATATATAAAATGAGGAAATAATTTAATAGATATAGATAATACAAAGTTGAGAACTAATTGGTTTCAATTATAATGTATGATGTATCAATAAACAAATAATAAAGGAGGTACAATATAGAAATATCATGGATGATTTGTGGGAAATATTATTTTTATTGATGATAAATAATTTTAATTGAGATAATTTATATTCTAAATTATCATTGATGTTTTTATATTAATTTCTAATGTAAATAAATTATAATGGATGAATAATAAAGAAATATGAATATTATAAAGGAAACATAGATCATTGGTAGTAATATATAATATATATGGATTCATAATTTTTTCCATTAATGATCCATTCCTCCTAAGAAAACTACTTTTTTCCTCATAGGGTTATACACTAACAAAATGAGATTTTATAGATTATTTTATTTTCAATAGAATTAAATTACATCAGTAGATTATATTTCAAACCACACTGATTCTTAAGGAATCAGGATATAATATTAATAGTACAACATAAACATATCCAATGAAAACATGAAATAAAAAATGGTAATGTGAAAAAGAATAAACCCATTTAAAATATTAATTATAATGGGTTTTTATAATGAATCCATATAGGTAAAAATGTAATTATTTATTACCATTAACTGCATATGTTTTCAAAGTTATATTTTCTCAAAATAATGTTTTTATAGATTTTGTGAAAAAATTGTAATTGATTTTTCATCCACTTTTATAATTTATTTTCTGTGAAAATAGAATTCATTTTTTATATAAATATTTAAAATTTCTCATTTTGTAACTGTTTTTGGGAATTTTCCAAAGGCATTTATATTTAGATGAATAGTAAAAATAAAAATTTTTATGAACTATTGTGTTTTCATTTACTGAATCTAAGAGATTAATTTTGAGTTAATATTATTTTAAAAAGTAAAAGAATTTGATATATATATTTATGAATCCACTTTTTTTCATTTAAATAAAATTCATATTGTCATTTGATTTTAAAACATTATATATATATATATATTTATATGAAATTATACTCTTTTCAAAACACTTTATTCCTCACATGTGTTGGTTTAATTTTAAATTAAAATTTTGAAAATATGTTAATTGATTTTTGAAAAAAGGATACACTATTTTGAATTTGGTATTCAATATTATATAATAATTTCAACTAATTTTTTCGGTCAAAATTAACTGTAAAAACATTAAAAATTAATTATTGTTGTAAGGGGTAAGTTGGGTTTACCCAGTTTAAACTAAAAACTTAATTGTCAAATTAACATGAAAAATATCCATATCCCATTTTATGGTAATAAAAACAACTTATCAAATCAAATCTCCAAAAACTATTCAATTTATAAATTACCGAATTTGTAAAACATGGGTGCACATTATTCTTTTCAAAAATTCAATGTGGGTCATCTACCCCACAAATGTATAGGAACCCCTTATACTCTACTATAAAAATTTACAAAAAATATAGATTTTTCTAATATGTAATGAAATAATTTCTTAAATTTTATATTTAAATACTAGAGTATGTTTTACCATGAATATAAATAATAATGGTTTTTTGTGTAAACATTACGAGGTTATCTGAAGAATATGTATCATGATAAAATTATTTTTTTTACTTATTCTTATATATCATAAAAAAAATATTACATTATGATGATATAGTAACACATGTATCTCTAAAATTATAACGTTATAATGTTAATTGAATTAACTAATTTCACCTCCTCTTGAATTAAATTGGAAGAAAAAGTTTTATCAACTACATAGTAGACTACTGACTTGTGAGCCAAAAGAGATATTTTTCCATCACCACCTCTCATGGATATATAAAATCTTGGATGAAAAAATATTATAATTATTACCTATTTAAATTTTATAAGTAAGCTATTAAAAATTCATTCTTAAATGTTAATCTATGGGAATATAACCATATCAATCTTGCATACAGTCGACTATAAAATATTAATGTGATGTAAATTATTCGTTACTATCATATTATGTGAATAGTAATGATTATTTTATGAATGAAAATATGTGATATATATCTCCCAAAAATTACTCTTTTATTTTATTAAATTATTTATCTTTCATTCATATCATTCATTGAGAAATGGGAAATATAGAGCATATGCTTGTATGACCCACCATCTCCATGAACACTATAATTAATTTTATATCTATAAAATTTATGAAATATAATAAATACATATTTAAATATAATATATGAATTTTATATAATTATTTAAATTATGTAGATTATGAGACAATGGTCAATTTAATGGGACCAAAAAATAAAATACCGAAAAAAATTAAATACAATGTAGTTATATCCTAAAACATAATTTTAAAATGGAATTTTTAACAAACTGGTTATAAAATGTTTTATATAAACCATATATGGGATGATAAATTTGAAAATTCCTTTAAAATATTTATAACAATCATATATTTGGTATAAATGATATTCAAACGTGAATGAATCAATTTGATACTGATGTTATAGGATTTCCATCTCACTTATATCTCTACTATACACATTCTATATTCACCGCATGATTTCATTATGTAGTGTACAAGGTAAAAAAGATTGTTATCTATAATCATTATTTTGAATTTTATTGGGAATTGCATACCAATATTTGTTTATTTATTTTAATTGTTATATGATTCAATAGTTACAAATGTGGTAAGGGATGTTTTATTATAATCACATTATTTATTGAGATTTTTTTGTGATTTTTCATTCGATGATTAATTATTTTTATTAACCTATCATGAAAATCTAAAAATATTATTCTACAATGTTTATTAGTTTAATATAAATTTTATCCATTTATTTTCCACCATTTAATAACTAAATATTTGAAAAAAACATTTTAATGATAAATATACATTAATTCACCATAATGTTGGAATCATTTTTATTACATATAGATTTTTTCTATGGTTTTGTAGAATTTTATTTCTATTCTCTAATATATTTTCAAAGAAATATAACCCTATCACTACTAGAAAAATGGAATATTATGATGGGTCATTTTGATGGTATCCCTTCACAAATACTCTTTTGCGAAGTGATCCCGTCACAAAAGACCCACTACAGAAAATGGTGTCACAAATTACATTTGACATTTTTTCTAAACAAAATTGTGACGGACCAGCGACCCTTCATAAATAGATTCCCGGTTTTTACACTTTTATGGCGGACCATCGCAATTACAAATTGCAATGGACCATCATAATTTCTAATCTAAATTTTAATAATATAAACAATTTTGTGATGGATTCTCACAATTAGTATTTGTGACAGATTATCGCAAATATTTAAAATACTACAAAATAAAATATACAAATATATTAATAATAATATATTAGAATAAAATGGGTTATAAAAAAATAAATATAAAATAATATTAATATATATAAAATAATAATAATAATATTCATAAAATAAAATTACATAAAAAATAATCAATTCATATAATATTTTGATTATTAATATTAATGAAACATTTATATTAGTAATATAATAAAAACATGAATATATAATTTTTTTTAATAATATATTAATTAATAAAAAATTAAATACCTCAAAATATATAATTAATTAAATAAAAAATAAATTTTTATGAAAATAGAAAACACAATCTATTTAAAAAATTAAATTGATAATATTACAAAAATATAAATTCAAATGTTTCATCATAAAATAAATATACATCACTTGGGGGTCATCTGGAAGAGCTAGAGGAGACGGTGGATGGAACTCCATCCCTAAACTATGAGTCAAACATCACATGTAATTCATATCCTACACTTTCTCGTACCTTTATCGATGCATCATATCCATCATCTATTGTTGTTGCTGCTATTGTTGGATACCTCTTCCAACTGTTTCTGCTACAACTGACGGAACTCATCCAGCTTCCCATGCATAGTCTCTCTAAGTATATATTGAGCTCACAACTACTCCTGATATTGTGCAATGAAAGATGATGACTCTCTTTGATCTCCTATCAAGTTGGCCACCGACATCACCGAGGGGCCATAAAACCCCCCAAAAGTCACTCACGATCTTATACTAACAACTCAGCCTTTCATGAAGCCATACTCGGGTACTTGCATCAATACTGCATCATCATGTTGGGGTGCACTGGTCGGAGCATTGGTCTAGGCCTAATTCTTAACTTTTTTCCTGAGATTCTGCAGCCTCAAATGACTCCTTCAATTGCAATTAAAAATTAAAATAGTCAAAAATATATTTTTAGTTATATTTAAAAAACCAAAAAAACTTATACTGACCAAAATCTGACACGTGAGAGAATCTCAAATCTCCCTAGTGGCTGGATCACTGTACATCCTTCAATAAACGTCATACTTCATAATATCAGTCCATGCGATTACCTATATAAAGATATGACATATTATTTACATTTAATGTTATATAAAATATTTTTTTAAAAATGTACATACCTTATGTTCCCTATGCATACTGAACATGAAACTACCAGCCCGATGTTTCACCTCCTGTGTCCCCCAATTTTTCCAACCTACATATGATCTACTCTGAAACTACCTATTCTAAAATTGTGTATATAATCCATTCCAAACATGAGATGGTATATAATCAAATTGGTGGACACAAAAAGTCTCATCAAACTACTGCGCTCCTATTTTCTCCATTGCATTACTTTTCAAATTGTGCAAAACACTCACTGCAACACAGACGCATATCTCCATATTATACCTTCTAAATAGCCAGACACAGCTATCCTCTATGGGATACCATAAACCATACACATAATTTATTATATCATGTTATTATTTAAAATTATTTCAAAAAAAATAATATTATTTATTTATGTACCAACCAAATTCTTCATCAAACACTGTTGAACATCAGTGGGAATTTATCCCATTAATCCCATGCATCACAAAAATAATTGCGCAATATAGATGTCACCTATCAAAATAATATATGAGTAATTTTGTGAAATAATAATAATTAATAAATTAATATTATAATATAAAAATTTTATTGAAAACTAACTAAAATTCATAGGTAATCATACCTCTACGTGCATGGATCAAACCCAAGTTGTTGACATCACTCAAATATAGGGTCGAGAATCAACAGTCATAAATGATACACCCCATATATGTTCAACGTTAACTTCCAATAGTCTAAGGGTCTTCTGATCCAACCTTCAACTCATCTAAAGGTAGATCAACCATATGTAACATTTGATAAATGTCATTATGCATCTGAAACATGAAATGATTATTGTTATAAAATAGTTAATAACAACTATTATATATAAATATGTATTAAATATGATTATAACTAGAATATTACTATCTCAGTATCTATCCCCATCCATATCTTCATAGATGTTTTCTTCAATGTATTCAACATCCTCCCCATCATCATTAATTTCTATATTAGTGTCAGTTTCATTGTCTCTATTCATTTTAAATTTAGCTGTAACTGATTTAACATCATCATCACCATGAGATATCAAATCTGGGGTGTCATTAGTTATTTTTGTGTATCTACATGAAAAATATGGATTTGAAGTAGCCTCATGAAAAATTCCAATTTCTTGGAAATCATTGGAACCACCTTCACATTCAATTAACGGATTCTCTCAATATATAATTTTTATTACGCTCTACTAATCACCCATCCCACATTTAATGAAAAAATTATTTAAATAATAAGATATGTGTGGATAATCATCCAATATAAATGGTTCATTTACTGAAATAAAAAATTTTATATTTAACATCAATTATTCCATGGATCGAATGAATATGCAATCCTTTCTCAGTATCCAACCAGTAGCGTCTAAACATCATTATGTAATGTCATCCCACCTAATAATTTTCAATTATTTCGTCCAAAATACAGTAAAAGTCAACATTAGTTTCACTATGATGTGGTCCTCTAAAAAAACACAAATATTCATTGTTTTTTAATTCCCCAAATGCACGTGTTATAAATTGAAAACTATAAGCCACATATATATTATTATATTAAAAAAAAAATTATTGTGGGTTTCTCAATAAATACAATTGATTATCAATTTTATCATCATGTTATAAAACCTAAATTGTTTTAAAACAATTATCACTATAACATGTTTTGAATTTGTTTTTTATGTGAAATGAAAAATAATTTATGTTACCAGTTTTTGAAACCAATAGGATTTTTTAATCCATTTTTCAAGAGAAGCTACAATAATTTTTTCAAATAGTTTCTAGATATTATTATCATATAAACTAAAAATAAAAAATGATTAATCTATTGTTAAAAAATAATAAAATAAGTGATAATAAATCATACAGTAAAAATGGTGTAATTTCATAAATGTTGAGAAGAATATTTGTGTTAGCTCTATAATGTTTCATCATCTGAAATCCATCATTCATGAAATCCACTCAAGCCATGTTTGGGCTGATAGAAAAGCGATAATTTATTGATCATATCATCTAAAAAGTTCCCTCATTATGGATCATGTTGTATTGTTTTGAAGGATATTCATATTGAAAGTAATGACATCCAAAGAAAGAAATTTCTTCATGATTATAAGTTTCTGAAACTGTGACATAAATGATTCTTTGTTCGGTACTTGTTTTTAATTTATTCATGCATATCTCAGATGCATACATCCAACAGAACAATACAAGTCTTCCATATTTTCTTTCATCTGATAATTTTTTAATTAATTGTACCACGGAGTCAAAAAAACATGGCATGGTGATTTTTTCCAGTTTAGTTAAAATTAAAAAAACATTTTCTTGCATTTTTCTTACAACATCAAAGACTGTTTTTGAGGAAAAAATGTCTAAAAAAATATATGTCGTCAATGTGTGAACATCCAAAATAATAGATTTTAAAAATCATATTAATACAATTGAAATAAGTCTTTCCATCAAAACATGGGAGTCATACCTATTCAGTCAAGTAATATGACCCTTTATGACACATCTACCCAAATTAGAAGCATAACCACCTGGAAGTCTCAAATCTACCATCCACTGAAAATATAATAAGTGACTGTATTTATACACATTATAATATACTTTTGGATTCATTAACTTTTGTGATATGACATTTTAAAATAGTTCAATATTTGTTGGCTTAAATTTTTTGGTAAGATCTAATCATGCTATTAGATATCATTGATATTTACCAATGTAACCAAAACTACTTGAAATAAAATACCAAAGAAGTTGTTCTCTATATGTATAACATCCAATATGTGGAAAACCAACAAATCATACCAATATGGAAAATTTCAAAAATGATTCATTTTATCCAATTGTTTTGTTTTTCAAACCCATCAATTTTTTGTTTCTTTATTTATAGCCCGAATTTTATGATAGGTAATTAAGATACAACTAGTTTCAACTATATACATGAGATCATTATTGGAGGACCATCTTTTTCATCTATTCCTTTTTTGGAATAATGCTTGTTTCTTCAGAATGGATGTTCGGTTGGATGTAATCTGTAATGAAAGTCAAAAAACAAGGTTTTTTTCAATGATGAGCAAAAACAATTTTCTCTCTCTCAAAAAGTATGAACATGATTTTGGACAATGTGTACTTCAAACATATAACAAGTATAATGATGTTATTTCACTAATTTTCGACATCAATGTAGCATTCAGTGTGATGTTTTTTTCATAGTGACATCATATGTACTAACACCATTACACCATAGTGAATTAAACTCATCAATAAATGATGTCCAATAAACATTGATATTATTTTATAGATAACCTTGAATTAATAAGTTCAATAAGATATATGGCCCCTTCATTAACATCAATAGAGGTAAATTATACGGAGTTATAAAGGCATGAAAACATTAATATGGACAACCATAAGATCCAAATGGATTGTAATTGTTAGAATAAATACCCAATAAAATGTATTAGGCTTCTAAAGAAAATGAAAAATGCACTTGGTCAAAATATATCAAAGAATCACCATCAGATTGATAATTTATGATTTTACGAGTTAAAATATTGTTTATGTGCCATGAAAGTAATGATTCTGTGTTTTGAGATATAAATAAGTGCTTTAATCTGTGTGTGAGCGGGTAATATCTAAATTTTATTACAAGAACAAATCCATACATCCCTAGTTGAGTATTAGACCTTATTTGACCACATATAGGATTACTATATAACTACTCATTTTCACACCAACAGAATATTGAGTCATTTTAACATGCATGAATCTTTTGATAACCATGACTCAGATTACGAGCCATCCTCTTTCTCTCATACTATATTTTGGGCAACACAATATCTTCAGGTAGTAGTTTTTTTGAGAAAGTGAATATATGATCAAAACAACTACTCAACTTTTCATTATCTAATTTTATTGCCATAAATTTATCATCTTCTTGAATCATTCATATCTTGAAACCAACATATATTATTTCCTTTGAGGACCGCAATAACTCATATAATGATGTGGTTCCAACTCAATATTTAAATCAATATCAACCTGATTCTCAATTTTCCGGACAGACAGAATTACCACATAAAGTAAAAAAAATTTAAAATGTGTTGGATCTCTAAGAAAATTATAGATATCTTCTCTGGAACTGTAGACACCATTTCAATACCAAAAAACATAATCTAGTTGAAAAAAACATAATAAATTACCTCCAACGTTGTTAAACGTTTTATATGTCCTCAGAGAACATTTTTTACAATGACACATAATTTTCCTTTCAATTTTTTTTGGGTTTTGATGATTCAAATGATAATAATGGTTAGAAACCATCAATATATACCTGTTTTAAAAAATAACGGTTTGGATCTCTACGTTATGTAATCTAAGAACAATCATCTAATAATGGCTTATTTCAACTTCCTCATTTCAAATTTTTCTAAAATATAAGAAATAATTTTGTATTTTGTATAATTATATATATGATATCCACTATCAAAAAATGGGCTGAGAAATAAATTTTATTTTATATAAATTTATATTAGTTTCTATTATATTATGTAATTTATACTAATTATTATGATTTTATACTAATCTACACTCACTTATAAAAATATTCACTAATTACCAGTAATTATTATTAATTTCACATATTTTAAGATAATTATTCTTAATTAAAGGTAGCATAATTTCCAATGGATTGGTGACATAACTTTTTCTCGATGACTCATACTCCTACAACCTATTTCGACTAAAAGAACTATGAAAAGTCTGGTCTGATGTACGTATATCCATTTTTGAATGAAAACAGATGGAGAGTAGGGATGACTCATCGAATTGCATTATATGCTCTCGTGCATCACAAAAATTATATTTTTCTATCATAGTAGACTATTAAAATTGTTTTCAGCTGCAGAAAGTTTTAAAGGGATGATTTTTTGGGTAAAAGGGAAACTTTTGTCCGACGGATCACTACATTTCAACATTCTCTGACTTAATTCAATATTAAAATTTTATTACGATGTATGTCTGAATAAATTTTTCATACTGATTTTAGTGGAAGAATGTTGTAAGGAGATAACGCGTCAAACAAAAATAATACCACCAATTCCTGTGAAATTGTGCAATTTTATCAATATACTCGAATTTATTATGATTTATTAATAATTATTACTTATTATTACTAATTATTACACATAATTTATAATTATTACTAATTATTAGTAATTATTAAAAATTCTTAATAATTATTACTAAAGTGCGTTGTGTTGCATTTGTTGTCAATGAGGCATGAAGTTGTCTTGGAATGAATGGATGTCAAGGAGTCAAGATGTGAATGTCAAAGGATGTGATGGTGATGGTGATGAAAGGAGAATGGCCATGATACTAAGAGGCATGTCACTTAGGAGATTCACTAAGTGGCATAGGAGATGTGGTTGAAACATTCTCTAGTAAAATCATACGATTGATGAGCTGATCTTTAAGTTCATAGAACTTGTATCATGATGATACAATGTCACAACATTGTTTGAAGACCATGAATGGTACTGAAAATGCATGAGGAAAAGCAAGAGATCCATCCACAACTTCTAAGTGGATGACGTGGATTAAAGAAGTCCATGTGCTAACTTTTAGTGCATGTGAATCAGAAGAATATCCAATTGATCTCTGATTAGATCAATGAAGAATGTTGAAGAACATGTGTGATTTATGAGATTCAGTTTAAGAAGTCCCTCCTAAGTATTGAACACATATGGAAGAGGAGATGAAGAAGATTAAGAAGAAACCTTTTGAATTCCATATACTAATTGAAGATTATATGTTGAGGAGGATTAAGGAATTCTTAAGAAGTAGAGTAGGGGAGAAATTGAGAAGAAGAATGAAGTGGCTTGGAATTTGGCATTTTACATATGGGGATACTTTGTTTTTTAACAAAGTGTTTAACACTTTGCTTGCCAAAAAAAAATATGGCCAGCCCATGAGCACCTTGTGGGTTCAACCCCAAGGCTCATGTGGGCCTACGGCGCCACGTCCAAGGGGGAACCCGTGGGGCGAGCTCAGGGCGGCAGGGGCGCACCCGCAGACACCACAGAGGCGCTGGGGCACGCCCGGAGGAGCGCGGCAGGGGCGCATGAGCGCACCCGCGAGTGTCACAGCGTGCATAGTGGGCGCCAGTGGCGCGCCCGCAGGGAGCATAGTGGGCGCAAGAGCGCGCCCGCAGAGAGAACCCGGTGCGGGGCGGCACCGGGAGGGGAGAAGTTCAACTGAGCGCTGAGAGGCAGCGCTTAGTTGATAAAGCGCGAGAATTCCGCGGCCCGTTTCGATGTGGGATGCGGAAAAATTCCCGGGATTGAATCTGAGCCGCTCGATTGATCGCGCGCTTGATCTGCGCCGCACGATCCATCCGCGGCGCCGCGATCTAATCCAGGCCGCCCGATGTATCTCCATTGCCTGATCCGACGGCCGTAGCTCATCTCCTTCCTCGAGCTCGAGCCGAGGCACCTCCCGCAGCCTCCAATGAACCAGAGGCTACCCGAGGCCGGTTTTCGAGTTCCCGGCCACCATTTTCGAAACCGAGACCTCCATTTGGCTCGTCTGGCCACACTGAATACAACCATGCACAAAAATAGACTTGCATGCGACAAATGAGAAAATTCGAATGAGGCCGAGGCAAGCAAAGCTGCCGAGGCCACGTGGTTCGTGTCTTGCATGGGATAGAAGAAACAGAGGCCGAGCATGCGTTATAAATCGCATGCACGAGGAGGAAGAAAATAATAAAAGAACCCACGTTGAAATAGAGGAAAGAAAATAAAGATTTGGAAAGTTTTTAAAGATCCGAAGATCTCGGGATTTTGAGATTTAACCACGTGGATGATCCGAGGCGTTCCTCTGCCTATAAAAATGAGGCCGAGCCCTCTGTGCAGTTTGCTGATCCTTTCTTGAAAATCAGAAGACCCGCGTGTGCTCTGCCTCGCGAAGTAAAAGCCCCGCACAAAGAACTTGCGCGGCTGAAGGTTCCGGAGCCACACGAGGCTTCGAAGGTCCCCTGCGCGCATTATTTGCGCGACAGGAAGAGCTCTCCCTGCCCGCATACTTGCGCGGCAGGAGTAGCTTGCACGCCCAAGGTGTCTTTGCACCCTTGTGGATTGCGCGCCTCGTGGTGTTGCATGCTGCACACCCGAGTGCTTGTGCACCTCGCGGCAGTGTTGAAGAAGAGAAGCCGCACCCTTGCGCGCCTGGTTGCACCAAGTGCACCTACTTGGCAGTGTTGGAGAAGAAGACCCGAGGCAGTATACCACACCCTTGGTTGTGGGTGCTTGGCAAGGAAGAAGGCCGAGGCCTTGCCTCGTGTGTGTGCTAAGAGGAGTAGAAGAACCCGAGGCCTTGTGTGTGTGCCTCCATATTGGAAGGAGCTCAAGTGGAGAGGAGAAGTCGAGGCATAGCCTTGTGTGTGCAATGTGAAGACTCTACGGCTTGTGTGTGCAAAAACAGAAGAGGACCCGAGGCCGTGTGTGTGCAAGAGGTGAAGTGAAGACCACCACATCCCTAGTGTGTGTGTGCCAAGTGGAGAAGAGAACTACCCGAGGCCTTTAAGCAAGTGGCCGTAGCCCTTGTGTGTGTGCCAAATTGAAGAACACATCTTGTGTGTGCTAAGTACCCTACGGGCAGTGGGTGTGAGCAAGACAAGGCCATACCTTGTGTGTGGATTTGAAGAAGAAGGCCGTAGCCCTTGTGTGTGAAAAATGAAGAACCAAGTGTGTGCATAAGTGAAGTGCACACTTTGAAGAAGATTAAAAGAACAAGGATGTGAGTGTGCTTTGCAAGTGAAGTAGGCCAAGCTTAAGTGTTTGCCAAAGTGAAGAAGTTTTGTGAGCAATGAGATAAGGAGGCCGAACCTAGTGTGTGTGCACTAAGTGAAGTGAACACACTTAGAAGAAGGAAGAAAGAGGAGACCCTCACACTAAAGTATAACACACATTCTAGTGTGTAAGCAAATTGCATAAAGTGTGTGAAGTCTGAGAAGTAGGTGTGTGCTCAAAAGTGATTACACCCTTTGTGGGTCTACTGCACCAAGAAAAGGAAAGGGAAAGTGCATGCATGTATGCATGCACGTGCACACGTGAACAGTGCTAAATCAGTGGTGTGCATCTGAGGAGTCCAAGACTTGAAGATCTTGAAGAGTTGCCATGCACTCAGTGCATGATGTTGAAGTGAACTGAGACTGAGCCAGACTGAAATTAAAGAGATTGGTTGTCTGAGTTTTCAGTAGATCGAGAAGACCTGATCATCACAAGTGATCAGAGGTACAGAGCAAGGCCAGCAGCCTTTATCCCAGGCTTCTGAAGATACTTGAAGAGCTGAACGTGAAGAAGAGCTACTCGTGTGACTCGAGGAGCCAGGAGAAGACCCTGTGGGACTCAGGGAGAAGAAGTCTTCAGTGGGATTCTGGAGCAGGCCAGTGGGACTCTGGTAACACTGTGGGACGCAGTATAAAGACCCTCCTGTGGGACTCAGGAGAGATACAGTGGGACTCTGTATCGACCATTGTAATACTAAGAGATTATAATGGGAGAATCCATGCTGGGAGAGCATGGCAAGGATGTAGGCCTTTGGTGCCGAACCTTGTAAATCCTTGTGTCCTGTGCCTTTTCATTACTGCATTATCCGGGAAAGGATGAGAGATACAAGAAGAGTGGATCGAGGCTTTAACCAGCCATAGAGGTTTAATTGATAAGAATCAATTAGTAAAAAGTTTTAAGGGATCACTGATTCACCCCCTCCCCCTCTTAGTGATTCACACTGATATGGGCACTTCAATTGGTATCAGAGCGAGGTTACCTCTAAAAGATCCAAGGGAGACTTTATGAAGTGCAGATTTGAGGAAACGAGCGACCAGCCTCAAATGGAGATATCTTCCAAGACTCAAAAAAATAGAAAGAAGAAACAGGCCAAGAAGATGAAGAAGAAGGTTGCTGCAATCAGAGAAACTCCTTCTATGGAAAGAAATGTGAAAGTCACATCAGATGACAATTCCTTTTATCATTCTTCTGATGAAGCCTGTCCTAGCTGTGATGAAGTTGAAACAATGAATGATCTTCAGAGTGCACTCAAATATCTTCAGAAGACAGTTCCCATGGAAGTGGTAAAGTGTATAGCTACAGGCATCCATGATCTTCAAGAAGAAAAATCACAGTTAGAAGAAGAAGCCAATGCTATGGAAGATCAGCTGGCTAAAAGGGTTGGCATAACCAACACTCTCTGAAAGCTGGTAAATGCCAAAGATGAAACAGTATCCCTTTGCAATGAAAGATATGAAGACACTACTGAAGAATTGCAAAGAAGCCTTTCTGAGAAAGAAATCTTTAAAGTAATTATCAAAGAAGTTTTCCATGCACTGGAAAAGAGGCACAAAGTGTCAATGGTTGTCAGAGATGCTCAACTAGAAGACAAAGTCAAAAAGGTGAAGGATCTTGACAACTCATTGCTTGAAATGAAGCAGGTGCATGATGACCAGATAAAACAGCTGGAAGAGAAATGGGAAGGAAAGCTAAGAGCTGTTGAGGATGAGAAGAACTCCATTAACATGAAGTGCTTAGAACTGGAGGTGATATTGAAAAATCAGCAATCATCCAAAGCTAAAGCCTCCCAGTCAGCTAAAAGAAGAAATGTTGCTACTCAAGTGAGCTTTGAGAAGGATGATTCTAAAAGCAAGACATCCTCTAGTGAAATTGCAACAACTTCTAGAAAGAAGGTACCATCCATACCATCTTGTACTGATGCTTCTAATTGTGTTTCCACAAAAAGTGCAGGATGGAAAAATAATTCCAAACAAGTATGGATGAAGACAATGAAGAAAGAAAGCTCTCTTGAAGAAGCACAACAATTCAAGACAGGTACCCTACAATCAGAAGGAATCAAGAGGTCAAGATTTGTGGGTCAATGTTGGTGTTGTAACAAGTATGGGCATTGTGCAAAGGATTGTTGGTACAATCCACTGAATGCCAAAGCACAGAGGAAGCCCATGCCTAGGGGGAGCAAGCCAGAAGGAAAGAAGCAACATCCACAGGTCCAGAGACATCTGTTTACTGGAAATAGATTTGGATTACTTGACAACATCTGGGATGATTGCAAAAGTGGTCAACAAAAAGATACATGTCAATCTCCAACTGTATCCAGAGCTCAAAAGAAGAAAAGATCACTGAACCTGGCTAAAAGAGATTCCTTGGGAAGCAAGTAGAAGAAAGTGGAAGATGCTCCCAAGAAGATTATGAAAAAGGAAGAGAAGACCTTGGAGTCTAAATCCAATAAGGGTGATGCATCCAGAAGGACCACCAAGAAATGCTTCTACTGTGGAAAGAAAGGACACACCATGGATCTTTGTGAACAAGCCATGGAACTAAATAGAAGCATACTGAACTCCAAAAGACAATCAATCCAGAAGAAGAAGGGATTGATTGAAAATAAGTTGCCTAAGAGAGGTAGCTTAGCAGCATCCAAAGAACCATGTGGAACTTCCAAAACTGAGACCACTCTTCCAAATGATTTACTTTTCATATGGCCACATCAGTTGCAACTTGCCAGAGAACTACAAAGAGCTGAAGATGAAGCTCTGGCATTTTCTAAAGCAAAAGGGAAGAATAAGATTTCACATGAAGATGGGTTGAGATCCACACCAGCACAAACATCATTGAAGATCGAATGTGCAAGTGTGAAGAATGGTGAAAATGGGACATCTCAGTTGAGAGAATCTTCTCAACCTTGTTGTTCACATTGATGAACCAAGGAGGTCCCATCTTATTCCCTTATACACTTGTATTTACATGTTCTAACATTGCAGGGAATTGAAGATGACGATCATTCTCATCTGGAGGATGGTTTGGACAGAATGGAGTGCACCGCTTGAGGGGGAGCAAATCTGAAGAAGATGATGTTCTAAAATTAATATCATCTTGAGAAAGTGAAGGTATTCCAATCATACTTTCATCCCATGTTTCTTAATTGAGTTTATCTTGTCAATTAAGGGGGAGTATGGATTGAAGACAAATGGATGAAAGGGGGAGCTTTATCTTTGCACCTGAACTTTCTAATGAGTTTTGTGAAGCATGTGCAGGATTTAGCAAATTCATTGTTATATCTGAAAAATTTCAAGCCCCTAAGCATGATCTCACATGTGTAGAGAATTATGGACAGCATTAAGTTCCTTGATTACATCACTCTTGTTTTCTACACCGGGTTAGCCCAAGTAGACTTAGAGTTGATTTACTAAAGGTTCTTTGCTAAAAAAGAACATGTGACATCATCCCTCTCCTAGTGTTTTTCAAGAAGATACTTTTCAATGGGAGGAAGATATTTTTGAAAGTGAACCACACCACACCTTTGCATTTGATTGCCAATAAGGGGGAGAAAATATTGGCACACATATTGACCCATTCATATGTGCTGAAGGAGTGTATTGACAACAAATACAAAGGGGGAGATTGAAGTGCATTGTGTTGCATTTGTTTTCAATGAGGCATGAAGTTGTCTTGGAATGAATGGATATCAAGGAGTCAAGATGTGAATGTCAAAGGATGTGATGGTGATGGTGATTAAAGGAGAATGGCCATGATACTAAGAGGCATGTCACTACGGAGATTCACTAAGTGGCATTGGAGATGTGGTTGAAACATTATCTAGTAAAATCAGACGATTGATGAGCTGATCTTTAAGTTCATAGAACTTGTATCATGATGATACAATGTCACATCATTGTTTGAAGACCATGCATGGTACTGACAATGCATGAGGAGAAGCAAGAGATCCATCCACAACTTCTAAGTGGATGACGTGGATTAAAGAAGTCCATGTGCTAACTTTTAGTGCATGTGAATCAGAAGAAGATCCAATTGATCTCTGATTAGATCAATGATGAATGTTGAAGAACATGTGTGATTTATGAGATTCAGTTGAGGAAGTGCCTCCTAAGTATTGAACACATATGGAAGAGGAGATGAAGAAGATTAAGAAGAAACATTTTGAATTCCATATACTAAGTGAAGATTATATGTTGAGGAGGATTATGGAATTCTTAAGAAGTAGAGTAGGGGAGAAATTGAGAAGAAGAATGAAGTGGCTTGGAATTTGGCATTTTACATATGAGGATACTTTGTTTTTTAACAAAGTGTTTAACACTTTGCTTGCCAAAAAAAAAATATGACCAGCCCGTGAGCACCTTGTGGGTTCAACCCCAAGGCTCATGTGGGCCTAAGGCGCCACGCCCAAGGGGGAACCCGTGGGGCGAGCTCAGGGCGGCAGGGGCGCACCCGCAGACACCACAGAGGCGCTGGGGCACGCCCGGAGGAGCGCGGCAGGGGCGCATGAGCGCACCCGCGAGTGTCACAGCGTGCATAGTGGGCGCCAGTGGCGCGCCCGCAGGGAGCATAGTGGGCGCAAGAGCGCGCCCACAGAGAGAACCCGGTGCGGGGCGGCACCGGGAGGGGAGAAGTTCAACTGAGCGCTGAGAGGCAGCGCTTAGTTGATAAAGCGCGAGAATTCCGCGGCCCGTTTCGATGTGGGACGCGGAAAAATTCCCGGGATTGAATATGAGCCGCTCGATTGATCGCGCGCTTGATCTGCGCCGCATGATCCATCCGCGGCGCCACGATATAATCCAGGCCGCCCGATGTATCTCCATCGCCTGATCCGACGGACGTAGCTCATCTCCTTCCTCGAGCTCGAGCCGAGGCACCTCCCGCAGCCGCCAATGAACCAGAGGCTACCCGAGGCCGGTTTTCAAGTTCCCGGCCACCATTTTCGAAACCGAGACCTCCATTCGGCTCGTCTGGCCACACTGAATACAACCATGCACAAAAATAGACTTGCATGCGACAAATGAGAAAATTCGAATGAGGCCGAGGCAAGCAAAGCTTCCGAGGCCACGTGGTTCGTGTCTTGCATGGGATAGAAGAAACAGAGGCCGAGCATGCGTTATAAATCGCATGCACGAGGAGGAAGAAAATAATAAAAGAACCCGCGTTGAAACAGAGGAAAGAAAATAAAGATTTGGAAAGTTTTTAAAGATCCGAAGATCTCGGGATTTTGAGATTTAACCACGCGGATGATCCGAGGCGTTCCTCTGCCTATAAAAATGAGGCCGAGCCCTCTGTGCAGTTTGCTGATCCTTTCTTGAAAATCAGAAGACCCGCGTGTACTCTGCCTCGCGAAGTAAAAGCCCCGCGCAAAGAACTTGCGCGGCTGAAGGTTCCGGAGCCACCCGCGGCTTCGAAGGTCCCCTGCGCGCATTATTTGCGCGACAGGAAGAGCTCTCCCTGCCCGCATACTTGCGCGGCAGGAGTAGCTTGCGCGCCCAAGGTGTCTTTGCACCCTTGTGGATTGCGCGCCTCGTGGTGTTGCATGCTGCACACCCGAGTGCTTGTGCACCTCGCGGCAGTGTTGAAGAAGAGAAGCCGCACCCTTTCGCGCCTGGTTGCACCAAGTGCACCTACTTGGCAGTGTTGGAGAAGAAGACCCGAGGCAGTATACCACACCCTTGGTTGTTGGTGCTTGGCAAGGAAGAAGGCCGAGGCCTTGCCTCGTGTGTGTGCTAAGAGGAGAAGAAGAACCCGAGGCCTTGTGTGTGTGCCTCCATATTGGAAGGAGCTCAAGTGGAGAGGAGAAGCCGAGGCATAGCCTTGTGTGTGCAAAGTGAAGACTCTACGGCTTGTGTGTGCAAAAACAGAAGAGGACCCGAGGCCGTGTGTGTGCAAGAGGTGAAGTGAAGACCACCACATCCCTAGTGTGTGTGTGCCAAGTGGAGAAGAGAACTACCTGAGGCCTTTAAACAAGTGTCCGTAGCCCTTGTGTGTGTGCCAAATTGAAGAACACATCTTGTGTGTGCTAAGTACCCTACGGGCAGTGGGTGTGAGAAAGACAAGGCCATACCTTGTGTGTGGATTTGAAGAAGAAGGCCGTAGCCCTTGTGTGTGAAAAATGAAGAACCAAGTGTGTGCATAAGTGAAGTGCACACTTTGAAGAAGATTAAAAGAACAAGGAAGTGAGTGTGCTTTGCAAGTGAAGTAGTCCAAGCTCAAGTGTTTGCCAAAGTGAAGAAGTTTTGTGAGCAATGAGATAAGGAGGCCGAACCTAGTGTGTGTGCACTAAGTGAAGTGAACACACTTAGAAGAATGAAGAAAGAGGAGACCCTCACACTAAAGTATAACACACATTCTAGTGTGTAAGCAAATTTCATAAAGTGTGTGAAGTCTGAGAAGTAGGTGTGTGCTCAAATGTGATTACACCCTTTGTGGGTCTACTGCACCAAGAAGAGGAAAGGGAAAGTGCATGCATGTATGCATGCACGTGCATACGTGAACAGTGCTAAATCAGTGGTGTGCATCTGAGGAGTCCAAGACTTGAAGATCTTGAAGAGTTGCCATGCACTCAGTGCATGATGTTGAAGTGAACTAAGACTGAGCCAGACTGAAGTTAAAGAGATTGGTTGTCTGAGTTTTCAGTAGATCGAGAAGACCTGATCATCACAAGTGATAAGAGGTACAGAGCAAGGCCAGCAGCCTTTATCCCAGGCTGCTGAAGATACTTGAAGAGCTGAACGTGAAGAAGAGCTACTCGTGTGACTCGAGGAGCCAGGAGAAGACCCTGTGGGACTCAGGGAGAAGAAGTCTTCAGTGGGATTCTGGAGCAGGCCAGTGGGACTCTAGTAACACTGTGGGACGCAGTATAAAGACCCTCCTGTGGGACTCAGGAGAGATACAGTGGGACTCTGTATCGACCATTGTAATACTAACAGATTATAATGGGAGAATCCATACTGGGAGAGCATGGCAAGGATGTAGGCCTTTGGTGCCGAACCTTGTAAATCCTTGTGTCCTGTGCCTTTTCATTACTGCATTATCCGGGAATGGTTGAGAGATACAAGAAGAGTGGATCGAGGCTTTAACCATCCATAGAGGTTCAATTGATAAGAATCAATTAGTAAAAAGTTTTAAGGGATCACTGATTCACCCCCTCCCCCTCTCAGTGATTCACACTGATCTGGGCACTTCAATTAGTTTCAGAGCGAGGTTACCTCTAAAAGATCCAAGGGAGTCTTTATGAAGTGCAGATTTGAGGAAACGAGCGACCCGCCTCAAATGGAGATATCTGCCAAGACTCAGAAAAATAGAAAGAAGAAACAGGCCAAGAAGATGAAGAAGAAGGTTGCTGCAATCAGAGAAACTCCTTCTATGGAAAGAAATGTGAAAGTCACATCATATGACAATTCCTTTTATCATTCTTCTGATGAAGCCTGTCCTAGCTGTGATGAAGTTGAAACAATGAATGATCTTCAGAGTGCACTCAAGTATCTTCAGAAGACAGTTCCCGTGGAAGTGGCAAAGTGTATAGCTACAGGCATCCATGATCTTCAAGAAGAAAAATCACAGTTAGAAGAAGAAGCCAATGCTATGGAAGATCAGCTGGCTAAAAGGGTTGGCATAACCAACACTCTCAGAAAGCTGGAAAATGCCAAAGATGAAACAGTATCCCTTTGCAATGAAAGATATGAAGACACTACTGAAAAATTGCAAAGAAGCCTTTCTGAGAAAGAAATCTTTAAAGTAATTATCAAAGAAGTTTTCCATGCACTGGAAAAGAGGCACAAAGTGTCAATGGTTGTCAGAGATGCTCAACTAGAAGACAAAGTCAAAAGGGTGAAGGAGCTTGACAACTCATTGCTTGAAATGAAGCAGGTTCATGATGACCAGATAAAACAGCTGGAAGAGAAATGGGAAGGAAATCTAAGAGCTGTTGAGGATGAGAAGAACTCCCTTAAAATGAAGTGCTTAGAACTGGAGGTGATATTGAAAAATCAGCAATCACCCAAAGCTAAAGCATCCCAGTCAGCTGAAAGAAGAAATGTTGCTACTCAAGTGAGTTTTGAGAAGGATGATTCTAAAAGCAAGACATCCTCTAGTGAAAGTGAAACAACTTCTAGAAAGAAGGTACCATCCATACCATCTTGTACTGATGCTTCTAATTGTGTTTCCACAAAAAGTGCAGTATGGAAAAATAATTCCGAACAAGTATGGATGAAGACAATGAAGAAAGAAAGCTCTCCTGAAGCAGCACAACAATTCAAGACAGGTACCCTACAATCAGAAGGAATCAAGAGGTCAAGATTTGTGGGTCAATGTTGGTGTTGTAACAAGTATGGGCATTGTGCAAAGGATTGTTGGTACAATCCACTGAATGCCAAAGCACAGAGGAAGCCCATGCCTAGGGGGAGCAAGCCAGAAGGAAAGAAGCAACATCCACAGGTCCAGAGACATCTGTTTACTGCAAATAGATTTGGAATACTTGACAACATCTGGGATGATTTCAAAAGTGGTCAACAAAAAGATACATGTCAATCTCCAACTGTATCCAGAGCTCAAAAGAAGAAAAGATCACTGAACCTGGCTAAAAGAGATTCCTTGGGAAGCAAGCAGAAGAAAGTGGAAGATGCTCCCAAGAAGATTATGAAAAAGGAAGAGAAGACCTTGGAGTCTAAATCCAAGAAGGGTGATGCATCCAGAAGGACCACCAAGAAATGATTCTACTGTGGAAAGAAAGGACACACCATGGATCTTTGTGAACAAGCCATGGAACGAAATAGAAGCATACTGAACTCCAAAAGACAATCAATCTAGAAGAAGAAGGGATTTATTGAAAATAAGTTGCCTAAGAGAGGTAGCTTAGCAGCATCCAAAGAACCATGTGGAACTTCCAAAACTGAGACCACTCTTCCAAATGATTTACTTGTCATATGGCCACATCAGTTGCAACTTTCCAGAGAACTACAAAGAGATGAAGATGAATCTCTGGCATTTGCTAAAGCAAAAGGGAAGAAAAAGATTTCACATGAAGATGGGTTGAGATCCACACCAGCACAAACATCATTGAAGATCAAATGTGCAAGTGTGAAGAATGGTGAAAATGGGACATCTCGGTTGAGAGAATCTTCTCAGCCTTGTTGTTCACATTGATGAACCAAGGAGGTCCCATCTTATTCCCTCATACACTTGTATTTACATGTTCTAACATTGCAGGGAATTGAAGATGACGATCATTCTCATCTGGAGGATGGTTTGGACAGAATGGAGTGCACCCCTTGAGGGGGAGCAAATTTGAAGAAGATGATGTTCTAAAATTAATATCATCTTGAGAAAGTGAAGGTATTCCAATCATACTTTCATCCCTTGTTTCTTAATTGAGTTTATCATGTCAATTAAGGGGGAGTATGTATTGAAGACAAATGGATGAAAGGGGGAGCTTTATATTTGCACCTGAACTTTCTAATGAGTTTTGTGAAGCATGTGCAGGATTTAGCAAATTCATTGTTATATCTGAAAAATTTCAAGCCCCTAAGCATGATCTCACATGTGTAGAGAATTATGGACAGCATTAAGTTCCTTGATTACATCACTCTTGTTTTCTACACCGGGTTAGCCCAAGTAGACTTAGAGTTGATTTACTAAAGGTTATTTGCTAAAGAAGAACATGTGACATCATCCCTCTCCTAGTGTTTTTCAAGAAGATACTTTTCAATGGGAGGAAGATATTTTTGAAAGTGAACCACACCACACCTTTGCATTTGATTGCCAATAAGGGGGAGAAAATATTGGCACACATATTGACCCATTCATATGTGCTGAAGGAGTGTATTGACAACAAATACAAAGGGGGAGATTGGAGTGCATTGTGTTGCATTTGTTGTCAATGAGGCATGAAGTTGTCTTGGAATGAATGGATGTCAAGGAGTCAAGATGTGAATGTCAAAGGATGTGATGGTGATGGTGATGAAAGGAGAATGTCCATGATACTAAGAGGCATGTCACTTAGGAGATTCACTAAGTGGCATATGAGATGTGGTTGAAACATTCTCTAGTAAAATCAGACGATTGATGAGCTGATCTTTAAGTTCATAGAACTTGTATCATGATGATACAATGTCACAACATTGTTTGAAGACCATGCATGGTACTGACAATGCATGAGGAGAAGCAAGAGATCCATCCACAACTTCTAAGTGGATGACGTGGATTAAATAAGTCCATGTGCTAACTTTTAGTGCATGTGAATCAGAAGAAGATCCAATTGATCTCTGATTAGATCAATGAAGAATGTTGAAGAACATGTTTGATTTATGAGATTCAGTTGAAGAAGTCCCTCCTAAGTATTGAACACATATGGAAGAGGAGATGAAGAAGATTAAGAAGAATCCTTTTGAATTCCATATACTAAGTGAAGATTATATGTTGAGGAGGATTAAGGAATTCTTAAGAAGTAGAGTAGGGGAGAAATTGAGAAGAAGAATGAAGTGGCTTGGAATTTGGCATTTTACATATGGGGATACTTTGTTTTTTAACAAAGTGTTTAACACTTTGCTTGCCAAAAAAAAATATGGCCAGCCCGTGAGCACCTTGTGGGTTCAACCCCAAGGCTCATGTGGGCCTAAGGCGCCACGCCCAAGGGGGAACCCGTGGGGCGAGCTCAGGGCGGCAGGGGCGCACCCGCAGACACCACAGAGGCGCTGGGGCACGCCCGGAGGAGCGCGGCAGGGGCGCATGAGCGCACCCGCGAGTGTCACAGCGTGCATAGTGGGCGCCAGTGGCGCGCCCGCAGGGAGCATAGTGGGCGCAAGAGCGCGCCCGCAGAGAGAACCCGGTGCGGGGCGGCACCGGGAGGGGAGAAGTTCAACTGAGCGCTGAGAGGCAGCGCTTAGTTGATAAAGCGCGAGAATTCCGCGGCCCGTTTCGATGTGGGACGTGGAATAATTCCCGGGATTGAATCTGAGCCGCTCGATTGGTCGCGCGCTTGATCTGCGCCGCACGATCCATCCGCGGCGCCGCGATCTAATCCAGGCCGCCCGATGTATCTCCATCGCCTGATCCGACGGCCGTAGCTCATCTCCTTCCTCGAGCTCGAGCCGAGGCACCTCCCGCAGCTGCCAATGAACCAGAGGCTACCCGAGGCCGGTTTTCGAGTTCCCGACCACCATTTTCGAAACCGAGACCTCCATTCGGCTCGTCTGGCCACACTGAATACAACCATGCACAAAAATAGACTTGCATGCGACAAATGAGAAAATTCGAATGAGGCCGAGGAAAGAAAAGCTGCCGAGGCCACGTGGTTCGTGTCTTGCATGGGATAGAAGAAACAGAGGCCGAGCATGCGTTATAAATCGCATGCACGGGGAGGAAGAAAATAATAAAAGAACCCGCGTTGAAACAGAGGAAAGAAAATAAAGATTTGGAAAGTTTTTAAAGATCCGAAGATCTCGGGATTTTGAGATTTAACCACGCGGATGATCCGAGGCGTTCCTCTGCCTATAAAAATGAGGCCGAGCCCTCTGTGCAGTTTGCTAATCCTTTCTTGAAAATCAGAAGACCCGCGTGTGCTCTGCCTCGCGAAGTAAAAGCCCCGCGCAAAGAACTTGCGCGGCTGAAGGTTCCGGAGCCACCTGAGGCTTCGAAGGTCCCCTGCGCGCATTATTTGCGTGACAGGAAGAGCTCTCCCTGCCCGCATACTTGCGCGGCAGGAGTAGCTTGCGCGCCCAAGGTGTCTTTGCACCCATGTGGATTGCGCGCCTCGTGGTGTTGCATGCTGCACACCCGAGTGCTTGTGCACCTCGCGACAGTGTTGAAGAAGAGAAGCTGCACCCTTGCGCGCCTGGTTGCACCAAGTGCACCTACTTGGCAGTGTTGGAGAAGAAGACCCGAGGCAGTATACCACACCCTTGGTTGTGGGTGCTTGGCAAGGAAGAAGGCCGAGGCCTTGCCTCGTTTGTGTGCTAAGAGGAGAAGAAGAACCCGAGGCCTTGTGTGTGTGCCTCCATATTGGAAGGAGCTCAAGTGGAGAGGAGAAGCCGAGGCATAGCCTTGTGTGTGCAAAGTGAAGACTATACGGCTTGTGTGTGCAAAAACAGAAGAGGACCCGAGGCCGTGTGTGTGCAAGAGGTGAAGTGAAGACCACCAAATCCCTAGTGTGTGTGTGCCAAGTGGAGAAGAGAACTACCCGAGGCCTTTAAACAAGTGGCCGTAGCCCTTGTGTGTGTGCCAAATTGAAGAACACATCTTGTGTGTGCTAAGTACCCTACGGGCAGTGGGTGTGAGCAAGACAAGGCCATACCTTGTGTGTGGATTTGAAGAAGAAGGTCGTAGCCCTTGTGTGTGAAAAATGAAGAACCAAGTGTGTGCATAAGTGAAGTGCACACTTTGAAGAAGATTAAAAGAACAAGGAAGTGAGTGTGCTTTGCAAGTGAAGTAGGCCAAGCTCAAGTGTTTGCCAAAGTGAAGAAGTTTTGTGAGCAATGAGATAAGGAGGCCGAACCTAGTGTGTGTGCACTAAGTGAAGTGAACACACTTAGAAGAAGGAAGAAAGAGGAGACCCTCACACTAAAGTATAACACACATTCTAGTGTGTAAGAAAATTGCATAAAGTGTGTGAAGTCTGAGAAGTAGGTGTGTGCTCAAAAGTGATTACACCCTTTGTGGGTCTACTGCACCAAGAAGAGGAAAGGGAAAGTGCATGCATGTATGCATGCACGTGCACACGTGAACAGTGCTAAATCAGTGGTGTGCATCTGAGGAGTCCAAGACTTGAAGATCTTGAAGAGTTGCCATGCACTCAGTGCATGATGTTGAAGTGAACTGAGACTGAGCCAGACTGAAGTTAAAGAGATTGGTTGTCTGAGTTTTCAGTAGATCGAGAAGACCTGATCATCACAAGTGATCAGAGGTACAGAGCAAGGCCAGCAGCCTTTATCCCAGGCTGCTGAAGATACTTGAAGAGCTGAACGTGAAGAAGAGCTACTCGTGTGACTCGAGGAGCCAGGAGAAGACCCTGTGGGACTCAGGGAGAAGAAGTATTCAGTGGGATTCTGGAGCAGGCCAGTGGGACTCTGGTAACACTGTGGGACGCAGTATAAAGACCCTCCTGTGGGACTCAGGAGAGATACAGTGGGACTCTGTATCGACCATTGTAATACTAACAGATTATAATGGGAGAATCTATGCTGGGAGAGCATGGCAAGGATGTAGGCCTTTGGTGCCGAACCTTGTAAATCCTTGTGTCCTATGCCTTTTCATTACTGCATTATCCGGGAAAGGTTGAGAGATACAAGAAGAGTGGATCGAGGCTTTAACCAGCCATTGAGGTTTAATTGATAAGAATCAATTAGTAAAAAGTTTTAAGGGATCACTGATTCACCCCCTCCCCCTCTCAGTGATTCACACTGATCTGGGCACTTCAATTACTTATTTATCTAAATTATTACTAACTAATTTTAATTAATCTTAATTACTTCTAGTTATTAATAAATATTTCTAATTAATCAAATTTTTTTGAATTATTTCTAATTATTTCTAATTATTCCAATTTGTTACTAATAAGTCTAAATTATTTCTAATGATTCCTATTTATTTCTAATTGTTGTTAATTATAGCTAAATAATACTATTTAATTTTAATTGTTGGTAATTATTTCAAATTATTTTTAATTAGTCTTAATTAATACTAATTATTGCTAATTATTACTAATTAATATTAATTATTACTAACTAATCCTAGTTATTAATAATTATTTCTTATTATTTTTAATTTCAATTAAATATTTCTAATTCTTTATATTTATTCTTAATTATTTGTAATTATTCTTAATTATACCTAATTATTCCAAATTATTCTAAATTATTCTTAATTATTCTTAATTATTCTTAATTATTACTAATTATTACTAATTATTATTAATTATTCATATTTATTAATAATTTTTCATTTTTATAACTAATTAATCATATTTAATACTAATTATTCCTAAATACTACTTATTGTTCCCAATTATAAAAAATTATTATTAATTATTGCTAATTATAACTAATTATTACTAATTAATACTTATTATTAAAAAAAATTACTAAATATTACTAATTAATATTAATTATTATTAATTATTACAACTTAATTCTAATTAATACTAATTGTTAATAATAATTGCAACTTATTACATATTTTTAATAATTATTGCTAATTTTTCTTAATTATTACTAATTATTACTAATTATTCCTATGTATAACTAATTGTTCCAATTTATTACTAATTATTTCTATTCACTACATATTATTAATATTTATTACTATTGATAAAAAAATATTACTAATTTTTACTAATTGTTAATAATTAGTACTAATTATTACTATTTATTATTAATTATTTTTAATAATTACTAATAATTACTAATTATTACTAATTAGTACAATTTATAACTATTTATTACTAATTATTTATGTTTTTTAAATTTTTTAATATTTGTTACTATATTTCAATATTTATCATTATTTTTAACTATTTAATAATATTTGTTACTATTTTTTAATATTTATTACTATATATTACTATTTTTTAATATTTCTTACATTTTATTACAATTTACTACAATTTATAACAATTTATAATAACATATCTATAATTATTCAAATGTATTACTAATTATTACTAATTAGCAACAATTAATACAAATTATTAGAATTTTCTACCAATTATTACAATTTATTATTAATTATTTCAAATAATTACTAATTATTACAATTCATTACTAATTATCTCTATTTATTAATATTTATTGCTATTTATTACAATTTATTAGAATTTATAGTTATTTATAACAATTTATTGCAAATTATTAGTTATTATTTCTAATTATTAAAATTTATTAATAATTATTACAAATTTTTTCTAGTTTATAATATTTATTTCTAAATAATCTTAGTTATTCCTAATTATTACAATTTATTAGTAATTCATCATATTTATTACTAATTATTACCATTTATTACAAATTATTGATAATTATATATAATTAATACGAATTTTTTCAAATTTTTTCTAATTGTTACAAATTATTTATATTTTTCTCTAATTATTACTAATTAATACTAGTTATTACTAATCATTACAAATTATTTAAAATTATTACTAATTATTACAATTTATTGCTAATTATGTCTTAGATATAACTACTCATAAAAATAAATACTGAAAAACAAATATGTCATTCTAATTTTATTAGTTTACATCAAACTAACAAAAATTAAAAAAATTATTAAAATAAATAAATTAACCAAAAAGTAAGAATAATAAATAAATACCTTGAAACTGATTCTTTTGTTGTTTTAAAGATAAAAATAATTATCAAATTTAAAAGTTTAAACTATGAAAATTTTATATGAAATTTTTTCAGTTGAGATAGATAGTGAAGTTGAGTAAAGAGTGAAATGCAAGGAAGAAAAAAATGGGGGCATATATAGGTTAGATTATTGGTGATGGGGATATTTGTAATGTGCTACCCCTCACAAATAGTGTTATTTGTGATGGGCCCCATCACAAAAGACTCTTACTGCATTAATTATAGTGGGTAGGTAAAAAGTTATTTCTGACTGGCCCCTTCACAAATAGTACCCACTGACAATATATTAGCAATTGGGAATGTATCCCATCACAAATACTTAAATGGCCACAAGTTATTTGCGACAGGCGATGAATGCCTGTAAAAAATAATGGATATTTTCCACGGGGTAATCTACCCGTCCCAATTAACCACATTTGACTTGTTATTTGCAACGAGCCCTGGACCCATCAGAAATAACCCATTGCAAATAGAAATTATTCCATTAGTGGAAACAAAAATTGTTTCAAAATGTTTTAAATGAATTTTATCTTAGATTTCAAAATTATTTTTATTTTTATTTTTTCCAAAAATTTGAATGGAAGATTTTTTTACATACATTAAATGAACGATGTTTTCCACCATCATGAAAACTCAATTATTTATTTATTATCATACATGACATAAATGGAATTTTCAATGATAGTTTTTTATTTTATAATTTGGAAATTATAATATTAAATGATGTAATTTGAAATTGTATTGTATATTTTCCTAATGAGATTCTCTTCATGATCATTAGAAATTTATTTTCCATCGATGATGACATCCTATGATGTTACATAATATTTACTAGCAATATGATCAAATAATAAAATTCTTATTATTTCGAATTATGGTTTATATTTAGGATTATAATTAGTCAATGGGACCCATTACGTTTTTATAGGCCATTCTATGATAAATTTTTGATGTGTTTTTTAAACCACATAGTATTCTCTATGTTATTCCGAAATGAAATGTTTTTGAATATCAATTATTTTCATATGTCAAAATATTATTATTTTCTAATTTTTGGACAAAATTGAATGTATTATGTGATTGGTGAGACTTATTTCTCCCTTTAATTAACTAGGAAATGTTTTATATTACATGAGGTAATGATGGGAATAAATATCACAACCATTATCTATTATGTGATGCAACATGATGTGCTTGATCCACTATAGGAATCATGTGATGATATCTGATTCATTAGGAAATGAGAAAAATTATTTGATTCCAGATCTGTTATTATTGGATTTACATGGTTGTTAACTGTGGATAATGAAATGGTTTCTACATATAGGACTATACAACACTTATATGACATGAATATATAGTTCATGATTTAATTTTGAGGATATTTCACACATATAATTCATTCTCTTTGAAATTGAATTATTTTATTACATGAGTCATGTATGAATCCATGGTATCTTGGATATGAGATTTCTATGTTTTATTCATAATAACATACCCATATTATTGGCTTATTCATTCATATGTTCATCAGTTTATATCATCCACATTTACCCTTATTGATAATCTGAGCATAATCTGTCTTATGATTCCTTTACCCCATTTAATAAATAATGGTTTATATAGTGTATGTTTTTGAATATTAACAAATGGTAAGTTTTTTATTGGAGATGTTTAAAATATATCTTCAAAAAATAATATTACGTTTCTAAACCCTAAATAAACTAATATTCCAATTTTCTAAAGAATATAATTGTAAAATTTATTGAATATTCATCTAAAAAGTTGTAATATTTTTGTATAAGAATCCATGGCCATTACAGTTGATATCATAAAATAGTACCGATTAACATTTGAAAACTAGGATGTGAAATCTTTTGTGATATATCTAAGGAGATCATTAAATATAAGTATATTTATAATTCAATGTATAAGAAAATGTCCTAGAATTTTGGAGACGTATATAGTCAGTGGTTTACAAGAAGATAGATCGATATATGGATACCAAAAGTATTATTTTCTCTAGTATTGTGGTAACTATGAGTAATAACTCTAATAATGGTGAGTTTAGAATGAATTTATTATTACATGGTGCATGGAAATGGTAATTTATTTGGACATAGTTTGATAATATTATTGATATTTTTAAAAATTATAAAAAAATTTACGAACCATCTGAAGAATTAGATAGATGATGACCCTGACAAAATTATGTTAAAATAGTTGTGTGATATATAAAAATAAGTCATCAAAATTTAAACATCTTATGAGTTATTTTTCAATATTTACCACTCTGAGAAATGTATGGATATTAATTCTAAAAATTTTGTTTTTGTGGTTGAATTGAAGATAGAATTATAATGTTTAGGTGGTTATAATAACAATAAAATATTCATGTATCTTATTTTGGGTTACATATATAAATATGTTTATTACATTAGAAGTTTTATTGGATGTCAATTAATAGATGTAATGGTGAGATGTTGAATTAGAAGTGAAACCCCCTACTTGTATGGTGATCACATCTCAAATGTATATTTCTTCTCTAGTAGATGTTTAATTGAATGTGATTCTAGGACACATTATTATTATATGCCTATTTTAATTTTATTTTTTATTAATAATGGATTTCTTTCCTTATATATATCCCACATCATTTTCACTGGGTGTTAAGTAACATTTGATATTTCAAAACAACCTATGATTGTTTATGAGTGATATGATAGATATCACATTTTGATGGATATCACATCCAAAATATGGGGCCTGATTGCCATTCAAAATTGGTTTTTATCTGAGATGGTTGAGGAGACATTCAACATTAATGGTATGGTAATTGTGCGAGAGATATTTTATGTATTTTTAAAAGATTTACATAGTCTTATGATGAAATGTGATATTGAGTTATCCATAAAACACATTCATTGGCCAACAAAAGATTCAATATCATTCTATAAAATATACACAATTGAGTTATAGTATTTAATGAAAAAATTCTAATAGAAACATGAATTTGGAATAATTCAACCAACTATGTAACCTTAAGGATCACATATTCTATTTCTCTAGATGAATGTGGAATCAATGAGAGTTTATAATTATTATCCACTACTAAACATGATCATGATTTTGAAAATGTATCATCTACCCTATATTCATGACTTTTTTGATGAGATTTTATGGAGATGAAAACTATTTCATGATTGGGATTCACTCTAGATATCATCAATTATGGGTCAATATGTAATATATATAGATGATAACATTTCCTACATGGTGTGGAAACCGTGTTTATATTGTGATTCCATTAGGTATTACTAATTCTTCCATTATCATTATGGATTTATTGAATAATGTCTTTAAATATTAAATTCATCATTTTTTTAGTCTTAATAGGAAATATTCTAATATATTTTATGATCATGTATGATTATTAAGATCAATTTATAATCGTACCGGTGACCCAAAGGAAGATGAAATTATATAAACAATCAAAAAATTTCTAATTCGATAATAAAAGGTTTCATTTTTTAGTAATATAGTCTCATAAAGGGTATATTTAAGGGTCCCTCAATGATTGAGGCTATTGAAAATTGTCATATACCAACCATAGTAAATACGATCTAAATTTTTCATTTATTATATTTATATATTATTAATGGTTTATGGATAATTAATTTAACTATCTAAACCACTCACAAATTTAATTAAAATGTGTGGCATGTTCATTTGGTAATAATATTTTAAGGTATTATACAAGAAATATAAATTAATATTAGTATTCCCATATCAACATACAATACACTATTATGATAATGTTTTTTAATATATGGTGATTCCTCCGTGAAAGGATTGTTATGCATTCCCTTGAAAAATAATGTTGATATAGTGAATTCCTCAAGATAATTTAAGATTCAAAATAAAAATTACCTGACTCCTTAAATAGAGTTAGTTGTATAAATATTTTTATTAATGTTATATAATAGTTATCTTTAAGGTGTGTGATATATATATACAATATTCCGAAATGATTAATTTATATATTCAATTAGAAGGTGTTGAACATTCACCATAAAAGATTTTTAGATCTGATTAAATATTATGATAGATCAATACATTTATACCCATGGAAGGTTAACAAGGGTATAGTGATTTGAGCTGAAAATATCATTCCATATTATTAGTAATAATGATCAGAAATGATCCAATACACGTTGATTTTCAACAAATGGATGTGGGTGTACTGAATGAAGGGGAGATATATTTTCTTTCTAGGATGGGTGTTCACCCATGTATAACAATGATGACTAATGAGGTGTAGTTAGATGATATAGATATATATAAGCATTAGATAAGAGTTATGAATTTTAACCTTGATTAAAATGGAAAGATATGGTTTAGGAAACATGTATGTGTTATATTCATTCCATATTAGAAGAAGGATCCTTTAGAAGAGGTTGATAGTCTTTAATTATCTATTAATCATTGAAGTGGGATTTTGTATATTTTTACATGGTATATCAACATGATAAAGATATTAGATAAAAATATTAGGTGGTTTTACAACCATTAAACATACAATATTGTAATTTGAAAAACAAAACAATGGATATTTACATCAGACCCCCAAAACGTCCAAAGGGTATAATGGTATACGGGTTATAGTTGATATTAGTAAATATCATTCGCAATTCATCATTTTTACTAATGAATTTTATAATGATCATATATAATAGAATAGAAACTGGGGATGTGGTAAGGTTTCATTGATTACAAAATTATATAGTATTTTATCTATTTTTATTGTTTACCTCAATGTTCTGCTGAATTATTTAGCGTGACATCGATACATAGTTGTGTTTTAGTATTTTGTATCATTAATAGTTATATTTATAGTATAAGATAAGAATAAAAACAATATAGGATATTTTGAGATATTTATCATGTGATTTAAATGGTGGTTGGGATCCACACCATCCTCTAATAGATTTTTTCGAACAATAATATATTTCACTCGAGCATTAAGATTATTCTATTTGAAGGATAATATGTAAAGAAGTGTATCAATATATCATACAAGGATTCTTCAATATAATGATAGATAACAGGACCTGATAAATATATGAAAATTTCATTTTATGTTAGATTCATTAAACATAAATAATGACACTCCAATGCTGATAGAAAAGTTATGATAAAATTACTAGCATTGTATAAAATTTGATGTGGGAAACAATTTTTTTATAATATTTTATTCAATAAATAATTTAATGATATTAAGAAAAACTGAATAGTAATCTCTATGTATATGTGCGCCTTTGAATTCTTGATTTTATTTGGATGATAGAATATCCATTACTATATAATAGAATATCTATCAGGTTCGCAATTTGTTCCATGTATATCACTAGAAGATTTATATACCATATCCATGACATTTGCATAATATAGAGGTCATAATAATTAGTAATGATCTTTCCAACATTAAAAAATTACTGGTTTTTCTACCAATAATTCTAGGAGACAGGAAACCCTGATCCTAAGGAAATAAAATAAAATAAAGCAAGAGTATAGTACAAGGAGTCACAGAGGCATTTTACAAAGACGAGAATAGACATCACCATAATAATTTTCATGAACAAGACTAGCACAATAGTCAAGCGGCACAAATGACCAAAAAGAGGTGACCTCATTAATTTCCCTTTTAGCGAGATCGTTGGCCACTTTATTAGCTTCTCAGTAAACATGTGTGATTTCAATGGAGAGCCGGCCTAGAAGCTGAAGGAAATCAATACAGGCCAGAAGAATCTGCCATGGCACATTCCACGAACGGTCTTTAAGAATATTAACTGCAATAGATGAATCAGATTCTATCCATAATTCATTGCATCCAAAATGGTCAGCATACCTTATTACCTTAATAACAACCTAGAGCTCAACTTCAATGGAGAAGACATTGCCAACAAATTGAAAACATCAGCCTTTGAAAAACACACTAGAGGTAAGGAAAAACCCAGCACCTCTAGAGGACCCTAAAGCACCAGAGGTAGCCCCATCAACATTAACCTATATCAAACGTGGAAGAGGCTGAATCCATTGGATGTATTTCAACATCAGTGGCTTCTTCATCCTACTATTAAGACTGAACGATCCTAATAAAACTATGTCAGAGACATCGTTTCTCATATAGCTGGTTTGAATATTGGAAACCATGCGAATGGCACGAGGCATTTCCAGGACAACATTGTGGAAGCATGACTGAGTGTTATTAAACAGCAGGTCATTTATGGACTTCCAGATGAAGTCAATTACAGCCAACGTTGCATCCAAAATAAGAGCACGTACATGCTCATTGAAATTGGTCGTGGCAATGGCCAGAATTAATTCATCAACCAAATGAAAATTCAAGAAACATTGAAAAATATCCTACATGTATCTCCATAGTTTGTGAGCCATGTTATAAGAGAAAAAGATATGTGAGATAGTTTCATCTTCTTCCAAGAAGATATTACAGACCTAGGATAGGGACATCCCAGTTTGCTACAGCAAATAATACAAGGGCGGGCTGTATTTCCAGATTTTTTATAGGAGCAGAGAGCGCACAGGAGAAATATATGTATTATTGAAGATCATAACCCATTTAGGGGGATTACTCGTTGTGCCACAAAGAGACATGTAGCATTCCATTGTGCTAAAGAGTCCATTCTGGTCTAGTGTTTATTCCAGAACATCATAATTAGTAAAACAGTATCTCATAGCTTCCCTTCGCAGGTGGATTGGCAGGATTTCAGGGAGATTTTGGTCTGCAACAAAAGCAGCAATGGATTTGAACTTAAGAGTTGATGGAATGGTAATCTCACCATGGATGGGCCATGATATCCCATTGGTGTTCCAACAATTCATATTGCACTTCTTACAGACCAGCCATTTCGAACTAGACATATGATTAGAGAAGGCCTTCTTAAGAGCAGTCTAAACAGAGGATCTCATATAATTGACATACACATTCTGCAGTTTTCTCATAAATCTAGCAGACAAAAACTCCATGGAGGGATGAGGAATTTAAAAAAGCTTCCAGAAAAACATTTTCGTCATACTATTATTGAATATTTGAATGTCTTTAATACCCAATCCTACCATATGTGCTGGTTTAATACAATCATTCCAGGAAACTATAATCAGTTTTTTCTTATTAATTGAGCCAGTCCAAACAAATATTCTAATTTTTCAACTTAAATCATTAATCAGTGATCTCGACCACATATATTGGGAGTAGGGATAATGAACATTGAGGAAATCTATGAGTTTACCAAAAAAATTCTCCCATCTTGGTACATATTTGTCCCTTTTTAGCCTGAAAGTTGATTGGTAATTCACAGCGCAATGTTTTCTAAGTGATATATTTTAACTCTACCAAAAAAAAGTGGTACCCAAAGGTATATGAAAGGAAGGGATCCCACTTTACCTTGATATAGTAATTCAATCACCAATATACACATAAGACTTTCTCCAATTAATGACCTAACCGGCAACCACTTTATAGTGGGAGAAAATGCATTTAATACAAGAAATGGTTGCATTGATTGAATTCCCAAAAAGAAGGATATAATCATCATAATGTTAGTGAAAAAGGTCACACATGTCCCTTCCAATTATCATTTGTTGATACCATCCAATGTTAGCAAGATCAGTAAGGAACCAACGTAAATAATCTTCATAGATAGAGAAAAACATAATAGAGAGAGGATCACCCTACCTAACACCTATTGAGAATTAAAAAAAACTCTAGGAGAACCATTGACCAAATTATACAGTATTGCGCTAGATAATGTGGCCCCAACAAGATCCAGAAACCTCTCTGAGGAGCCATAAATCCTAGGAAATGTAAACAAAAAACTCCATCTTATGATGTAAAAAGCTTTTAATATATCAATTTTAACAGAAATATTTCCATCTGTAACCTTTCATATCATAGAATTCACAAACATAGAGGTAGTAAAAAGAATGTCTTGGATGTTTCTACCTAGTATAAACCAAAACTGATTCCAAGATATAAGTCCTTTGGAAATTTCACCCAGCTGTTGAGCCATAATCCTTCTGATTACCTTTAGTATTGTGTTCCCAATGGATTCAGGTCTGAAATCATTAATGTCCAAAGCATTCTCTTTTTTTGGAAATAAGAAAATGAAATTTAAATTCATCCCAAATGGAATATAAGTTTAGTAAAAAAATTCATTCACAGCATTGGTGACATTAATGTGCAGAATATCCTAGTAGAACATGAAGAATTTGTTAGTAAAAACATCTGGACCTACATCCCTATCAATGTTTAGGGAAAATTGGGAATCATGTCTCTCCTCTACAATATGGATGTTAATAAGCCAATTATTCTGGTCATCTTCAATAGATATATCGAAACCATGGATAATTTTTTCAGAATTATCATTACCAATATTTGAGTACAACATTGCAAAGGAGTCTATCATGGCATCAACATTCACACTATATGAATAAAAAACCTTCCATTAAATGATAAGAGTTTTAAGACTCTTTCTGGCCTTTTTTCATTGTTAATGTAATGGAAGAGCCCTGAGTTCCTATCACCTTCCTTGAACCACTTCACATTGTGTTGATTCTGAACCAGATTTTCCTTAAGTGCAAATAGCTTGTCTAGACTTGAACCAGCATGTATTTCCTTTGGATAGGGAACTTCTTGGGGTAAACCAGATTCATGATGATATGATAGGGTATTTTCAGACACTCTGGTATTTTTTTCAAGAGATGAGAAAGACTCCTTACTCCATTGCTTCAGCCTGGCCTTAACTAGTTTTATTTTACAACAGAGAATGTGAAAACAATATCCCAAGTAACTAGTATTACATGTATCCAAAATAATCTATCTGCAACCAGTAATAAAAATAAAAGCATTATTGAATGTGAAAGGCAGAGGGGATGACATGAATTTATTAAGAAAGACCTCAAGATGAATATGATTATGATCAGAATATATACGTGGTAGAGTTATCCCAGCCACATCAATCACCCAATTCCTATAATTCATGTGTACAAATCATTTATCCAGTCTACTCGCATGTCTCCCATTAATAGTGTATCTACTACACTTCTAATCAGCATGAGAAATAGGGACCTCAGGAAGGCTACATTTTTCACTGTAAGAAATAAAATCAGAGGCTGAAGCATGACAGACATATTCCCTAGTTTTCTCCTCCTGCCTCAGAACCGTATTAAAATCACCAAGAAGAACCCAAATACTCGTCATGATCTCAGAAATATCACATAAGCATCTCCACAGCGCTCATATTCTAGTGTAAAGGTTAAAGTCATAAACCAATGTTACTGCAAGAGAGAAATTATTAATGAAACATGAATGATTGATAGATAGAAAATCAGTGAAAATGGATGTGACAGCAACACTATCATGTTTCATCACTGACAGATATTAAAAAATTTCATTAAATTGATTACTTGATACCTAGTAATATCCCATTGACGCCAAATTTGAAGGTGATCCAATTCTCAAATATCATCCTTGGATATGAAATTCCAATAAGAACCGATATATTGGTCTTAATAAGATTCCTAAGGGATCTGACCAATGGAGGACTCCCAATCCCTTGACATTTCCAGAATAGAGTTTTCATTTTTTTGACCTTAGCCCAGTGGTCGGACCATCATAAATATGTTGATCATCCTTCTTAGAAAGAAGAAATCCAATACCATCAATATCATCTGGTATCTAGTCATCATGTTCAGGTCTGGTGTCCTCGACCACCACTTGAAGTTTTGAGAATATGTTAACCGAATTAGCTTGAACATGCAATAGGCTAGCAGGCAGTATTATTTTTGCAGCCTTAGAAGATTGGACTTGTGAGAAAACCCCCAGCTCAACAGGGCCAGATACATGCTCAGAAACCTGATCAGGTTTCATTCCAGGGCCAGAATCATGACGTTTTGTCTCTAGAGGAACAATTCAAGGACCTGAGTCATGACCAAGATTCACAGTAGAAGCTGGTTCTGCATCATGGTTTTTAGCAATCACAGCAGCCAAAATAATAGGGATAAGGACATCGTCATGATCATCAGCTAGTGTTTCATCCTGGTGCTTTGTACTATCTTCTGAATTTTCAGAAAGAACTAATGCGTCATCAGAATCAACTAAACTATTTAGTAGCCCCCATTCATTGTTCAGCAAGCCATCCCTAGACAGAGGAGAAAAAATTTCTATGTAATTATAAATGTGAATGAAATGATGACCTAGTTCCAGCTGCATATACAAAGCATCAACCATAGAGCTGGTCTTCACACCATTATCATCAATTTCATTACAGTGAATCCTATCTGTAGGATTTCCACCAGCCACCATCCCAGCATTGACAGAGTCATTGGATGGATCATTAAGATATCCCTTATCATTTATGTGGTTACCACCAGACTTGGTTGACATTACCTTGTTCTTTCTATTCCTACAGTTCTCATCCTCATGCCCGTGACCCTTTCAATGATTGCAGATTTTATTTCGATTGCACTTCAAAATAATATTACCAATGAAATGGTAATTCCAACAAAATTTTGGATTTTGGTCATATATAAAGGCAAGAGTGATGATGTCATCTTGGGTGGTTAACACCACCTCTACAACAATATTGGTATCCATATCAACTTATACAGTTATTATTAATATATAAACATCAAAATTATATCCAATTCATTATACAGGGTGGTATGAATGGAAATAATAACCATTTAGAAAAGCCTAGGATTGTTTCAATAAAAAAATTTTCTCAGTTACTATGTTCAGTTAAAAATAAAATTAAATAACTTTTCTTATTATATAAATTTTTTTCAAAAAAAGTTGTTTTCAAAAATATATATTTCCAAATTAAATTTTAAATAATCATTGATTATTTTTTAAGAAGATTAATTTCTCTAAAAACACTATGAAATACTAAATTTTATTAAAAATTATATTTTCATAAAAATCAATTACCAAATAAATTTATTTTTTTGTTTCAATTTATAGTTAGTTAAATTATGTATTTTTAATTCATTTTTTGTAATTTTAAACGAATTCATGTTTACTTATTATTTAAAAATAAAATAATAATGAAAATTTTCACTTTGAACAACTTCTCTTTAATTGAATCTATGATTTTATTTTTGAATTATAATTTTACACCTTTTTGAATGGAATTTATAAAAATGGATTTATTATTTTGAATAGTAATAGTTATTTTTGAATAATAATTTTATTTTATTCTGTCAAATTGAATATTACAAATAATAACAAATAATTACCAAACTTAGGGTATAAATGATATTATCTGTGGGTAAAATAAAATTTTAAGTGGTAATGTTAACTATAATAATGTCAAAAAATCATTGAATAGTAATTTTACTACCTTATAATATATAATATTCTATAATTAGTCATTTTCATGACCTTTTTAATGAAAAAAATTTTGGTACATTTTTTTTTTGAAAAACTCTATGATTTTCCTCTAACTTAATTATAATGGGGCCCGAATTCTCTATAAAATTAACAGAACTAAAATATATCGAATAAAAAATTAAATTATCTTATAATATATTAAATTCTATCCTCACATATAACTACAATTTTTTTAATACGAATATATTCTAACAATGTTTTAGTGTAAATCAATAGAGGTTATCTGGAGAAGGGGTATCCTTCTGAACCAAACATTTCTAATTTATTTATTCATCCAATTCTATAAAATATTTTTTCAATTATATTGAAATAATAATGAAAATATCTAAATTATATTAAGATATTATTATTTTAATGGAATAACTTATATTCTAATACCATTTAGTCAAATGGGACAAAAATCACTGACCATGTGTACAATATACTACCAGCATGTGAATCGAAGTAGTTAAATTTCCACAAAGATATTTCACAAATGGATTAAAAATATTTAAGTAATATTAAAAAATAAAATTAACTTACTAAAAAAATCCAATATACTATATTCCATTTCATTTTATGGGAATCTGATAATGTCTCTCTTATGTATAGTGAGCTTCAGTCTCATGAAGAAATTTGATCTTTTTATACCATATGTAATAGAAGAATGGTAAAAAGGATATATTTAATGAATATATAAGATACATATGAAATTAATATTATTATATAAAATAAATATATTATTTTTTGTTATTAGATTTCATATTATGATAAATTGTATACATAGTTCATGCGTACGTAAGTCCTACTATCTCAAGGAATGCTGTAAATAATTTTATATATCTAGCCATAATGGATTAATATAAATATAAATATAATAAATGAATATGAAATTTATATTATGGTTAAACCTTTTTACCTTTTGTTACAATGAATATTCTAAAAGGACGGAAAACCCAACAAAAATAGACATGAATAAACAAAGAAGTTATTACATAAATCACGATTTAAACAAGGAATTGATACTAAATAGGTAATAAATTGTCATAAGTAAATCATATATGGATTGATACATATTATTATGTTAATTTAGTTAAATCATAATAATTTTATATCTAATATATAAGTGGTTCTTCCATGTATAGATGATTTTGAGACTAATAGTAAGTAATTTTATACTCAAATTTTACCTCTATAAGCTGCATGTCATATTCACTACCTGAATTCTTTTTGTGATGTATAAAATGTTCATAACAGTCTTTTATTATGTTTTTTATGAATATTATGTGGCCTTAAATATCAACATGCAGTTCTTTATTTTAGGGATCTTGTGATTCAAATGTTACAAATGTGTTAGTGGTTTCTTATCTTATAATCATCTTGTTAATTAATATTGTATATTATTATGTATTTTATGGTATAAAATTATTATCTAACTCTCATGAAACTCATAAATATTTTACACACATTTTACTAGATGTTAGTAAATGTTTTCTTTTAAATATTTGATCTTAATGAACAATAGAGGCTAGAATAAAAGTTTTATGAAAAATGAAAATTAATTATCACTTCTGTTGAAATTATTTTTATGCATAATTATGTTTTCTAAAATAATTTAATTACATATTTTTTTTATTATGTAGTTTTTTATGTAAAAATTTTACCATTCATGAATTTTCTAAAAATATTTTAAACCGAATGTTTTTTCAATTTCCAATTCTTATGATTCATTACATTCTACGTAAACTGTGAAAAATATATTTTTTGCTAACATGTACTACATGAATTATTTATTAAGTAAATATAAAAAAAAATTAATTAAATATTACCATATATGTTTTCAGAGTTATTTAAATTGAAAACATTTTATTAATCTTTGTGAAATTAATATATTGTTAGTAAGTTATTTCAAAGGCGATTGTTCCTTTTCCTCAAGAGATGTTCCAAGTGAACAATCAAAATCATGTTCTATAAATATGAATTATTTTTAGATTATAAAAAATTAAAATTGAGATCGTTAAATGATATCATCGTTATTATTTATCTAGATGGTTTATATTTATGATAAAAATATGTTTAGGAGACTGTATATTTTTCCATGGGTAATTCTATGATGAAATGATGAAATGTTTATTACATTACTCTATTTTTATTGCGTTCTACTATGTCCAATGGATTAGAAAATCATTATCATTTCACATTTTATGAAATGATTAATATTTTATAATTTTAATGAATAAAAATTTATGTTTTATATATTGGGTGGTACCTATATTCCCCTATAATTAATTTGGTGATGTTGTATATCTCACGACATAATAATGGCATACAAGGTGATGGGCTTGATCCAATATGGGAAACAGACTAATGTTCGTGACTAGATAATGATACTGGTGATGATACAAGATCCATTATCAAATGGGAAACTCATGTTGATTCATGAAACTATGTTATTTGATATTCTTCATTTTTATATGCATAATATGAAATGATTTATATTCATATGACTATTACATACATAAATTAAAATAACATATGGTTCAAAGATGATTAATGATGATTCTCACTCTTACATTTTAGTTCTTTTGTAATGATAATGTTTAATACCATGAATCATGTTTAATGTTAAAGGTAGATTCTATATTGATATTTTATGTTATATTAATTATCTCACATGCTTATATCCATCTTCTGATTGCATGTTATTGTTGACTAAACCTTCTATTTTGTAAAATTATTATGCATCTAAATTCTCCATTTCTTCTGTTTCATTTTCCCCGTGTCATGTAGAATATTGAATATAATGTTTATCTATTAAGGGAACTAATTGGGAATATATTTATACAATATATAGACTATATTTCATGAAATAAGGTGATTATTTATCTGGGGTCTATTTAATATAATATTTTATAGTCATATGTCATAGATTAATGAATCATATTAAATATTAATCTAAAATATTTAATATTTTATATAAAACTCCTCGGTTTTTATAGCTGGGATACCCAATGGATGTGTTGGAGATGTAATGAGATGAGTGGGTCTATTTTAAACAACAATTTAATGTGATTTGAATTGTTTGGGAATGGATCCACCATTTAGTCACCATATTCCACCAGCTAGCTAGTGTGAATTACAGTGCAGAAAGGTTTTTGGAATATACACTAACATTTCAATACCCTTCCTCCAATTAGTTGATAGTTTTTTGTAGGATATTAGAGGTTCTATATGTTCTATCATTTTTGAAGTGCACTCAGATCAGTTGTTTTGTCCTTTAAAACTATGTTGGACTTTATGAATCAATATAAAGACCACTTTGAATTCATATTTATTAATATTGATATAATATAATTATAAAAAAATAACTAAACTATATAGAACGATATATAAAAATAATATCATTTGTGATGATTAAAACAAATATCATATTCAAGAAGTTCAACAATTTTATATTTCAAAAAATATCATGGTTGACTACAATTATTAATAAAATTTAATATGAATAATAAGATTCATTTAATAATTAAATCTATCATGTAAATAACATGCCCCTATATGCTTCATGTTTTATGAGTTTCTTAGTTTGAAAGAACATTTACTAGGGTGGACCATCTCATGTAGAATAAAAAATATAATGTCCTGGGTTGTATAAAATGTGTGATTGTTATGTGGACATGTGGTGTATCTATTATATAAATTACAATATTCCTCTATCAATATATTCTTTTTCATTAATGGGAAAAAACATATAGTTATTCCACAATATAATGATTTATTACAGATTAAATGACGAGGTCACGTGTTCCTCATTATATGGCCAACAAAACCCAGTCACATGATGTGTGATATTTAAAATAATATGAATCAATATCAATTATTTCTTTGTGTCACATAATGAGAATTTAGACCTTATATGTTATGTGTCATTAAATAAAACAAAAAAAAGTATCCTATTATAGAAATTGTAGGTTATGATGGACTAAATGAAATGATGTCTAAAATTTTACAAAACACAATAAACATAGATTTCTAAAAATGAATATCTTATCACCACCCCCACTAATCATACAAGTATTTTCACCATGAATTTATCCATGGAAACCTCTAATAAACATAATTTTTTCTAATTTGGAATTCAATTTTCCAAAAATCCATTTACAATACAACCTCTTATCAACATATAAAAGGTCAACAATTAACTCAACACATCAACTTTTCTAAGTTATTGTTTCATTAAAGTCTAAAAATATGCTGTAGTGATGAATTAATAGCATGAATTAAACATAATAATGGTAAATAATATTAGTAATAAACATTTTTTTATTTACGTTTATATTATTTGTATAATTATAAAGAATAAATATCAATATAATAATTTGAGATTATTTATTTCAATTTTCCAATATTGTCTAATGATTTTCATCCATTATTATAATTTACTGTCAGAAGACCAAGATTTATTTAGTATAATACAATAAAAATAGTATTTTTTTATATTTAATCAACATATATTAATCATGTTTTAAATTGATAATAATTAATGAAAAAATGTTATGTAATATAATGATATTACTATTTTATTGAAATCATTTCAGATGGAACAATTTTTCAATCATAATTTTAAATCCATCATGATGATAAGGTTAATTTTAAAAAATATATAGAATAAAAAAAATTTAATATAAAACAAATTCCCATAAAAATTATTTTTACAAAAATTCATTTAAAATTTTCAATATGCATTCTATCATTGAGATAGATAAATTTTTTTATTCCATATGAATTATTCATTATTAAATTTCATATTAAATATTTAACAATGGATGAATATAATATAAACAAGAATAATAATAACATGAATTTATTATTGACCCTAATAAAAATATCCAATTAATCTATAATCTATAAATCAAATTATTTTAATTCAATGAATAAATTCTCAATAATCATGATAATCAGTTCAAACAAATAACTCTTATGAAATAAATCAAATACTAAAATTTGATAATAATTTTATTTTATTTTTTCATAAATTATTTTTTATTAATATTTTATAGTATTTAGTTATTATATGATTTATTTGTTAAAATCAAAAATTTTATAATAATAATTAAAAATTATTGGAGGTTTTGAACCTATATAGGTGGACTTAAAACCCAAAAAAATTAGGTTGAAAAAAAAGATTCAAAACTCTTGGATTAAATGTTATCACCAAACCACATGACAATTTTTCACATTCATGGTATGATCATTGTAATTTCACATTTCATCATCACTATGAGAACTAATTGTTACATCAAGAACGTGAAGAATAATTGATTTAGATATATTAAATAATATAAGAATGTCACAATATTTTAAAATAAATCATTTTCTCATAATAACACTCTATCAATTAATATTCCCTCGAAAAATATATATATGAAGACAATTTATGAAATATTTGAAATTTTGTTTTAATACCACATTTAGACCAACTCATTAAATTATCTAATATGTAGTTTAATTTCTTAAATTTTCCACTATATAATCTTCTAATAAGATAAAACACAACCATATAGTTAATATAATACCATATTACAAATGAATATAATATTTATTATTTTAATTTATTTAGAAAAATAACAAATCCTTTATGTAAGGAGCTACAAAATATGGGTTTGTTATTTCTACTTAGGCATAGAGTATACACATTTTTTTGAGAATGAACTTATTTTGGACATCACTATAATGCAAAAAAAAATTCAGAGGAACCATTTCTGAAATACATGAGTCATCATCAATATAATAATCATTATTTTATTAAAAAACATTTAATTATTATTTTAAAATAAATTTTTATTGAAAAATAACCAATGTGTAAGGCAATGGTAAAACAATTATTTTGAAAAAAATGTTTTATGATGAAAAAAATATAAGGTAGTTTAAACGATTGAAATTAATATCATACCCTATAAGAAAATAAAGACTCCAATAAATAAAAATGATCAATCTCTTGAATTATTTTTTATTGTAACACTAATTTCTTTTGTGGTCTCAAAATAGTAAAACATTCAGGAATATATCATTTAAATAAGGATAGTGAATGATATATTGGAAAAAAATTCAAAATTCTAAAATCATGCCTCTATATATATATAATATCAATGATTTTATAATGGGTACATGAAATTAATAATTATCTAAAAATATTGTGTGAATCTTGTGAAACCCAGCTAGTAATTCCTATTACATAAGTAACATGAATCATGAAGGAAAAGAAAAATACAAATTTATATTGTCATCACATATGAGACTTTTATTATATAATCAAGTAACACATACATAAAAATTACATAATCATGAGTTAAGTCAATAATTATACTTTATATGTCATTGAGTTTCTTTTCTAGTTTATTTTTTTTATATAATTAGGCAATAAATTTTACAGAACAACTCATAAATTACCAAGTATAAACTTATACTCACTTTGGAATTTTTTTTCATCAAACATAAAAAATGTTTAAAAATAAATAAAATATAATTTAATATTTAATCATCCTAAATTTCTCTTGATCCCATAATTGACTCTATTCTCCTTTAAATCCTGTAAAAAACACTTCAAAAACAGTTGATAAAAACAAAAAATATTCAAAATGTATAAAACAATAAGAAAAAAATTATCTATGGGAAAACATATAAACTATGAATACTTTATCATAATATAATAATTTTCACCATTAAGAAGTAGTGAATAATATTCCCTAAATATAAGCTCATTTATTACCTTTTTTTAATAAAAAATAATAATAAAACCCATTGAAAAAACATATTTTTTATATCGGTAACTGGGGAAATAATCATACAAAATGAATTAACCATACTGATGAATTTCACACTTATCACAATTACTAAGAGAATAACAATTTGTTTTTCTTACATACCCAATGAATTAGATGTTATGCCATAACCACCCATCATTGGTTTGTAATGGAACCTCCTATCTTTGGTTTAACACGTAACCACCAATATTTGGTTTATCACATAACTATACATAAAATTCTCAAGTAACAATATATATAATAAAAACACATAAAATATAGATATTTTCATCATTTCACTAATAAAATTTCATTTGAAATCTCAAGAAATAATTTCAGGATATTGGGATAGTCATTCCACATTGCAAAACAATTTAAAAATTTTAATAAATAGAATTTTAATCAATGTGTCCCACTCCACTTTGAAATGATTAAAATAATATTATACAAATAAATTTTAAAAAAATTTATGTCCATATAAATAAATCCATAAAATTATTTTGAAAACATGGACAAAAATGAGAAATATATAAAAGAATCAATCATTAAAAAATGCAAAATAATATATTAGTTAAGGATTCCTAAATGAAATTGATCATATAAATTATAAGGCATGTGAATATAAGAAACTTTTAAAAACATTAAATAACATGTGTATAGATAAAATTTGGATATGTAAATTAAAAAAGGTTGTATAAACACATTATAAAATAATAAAGGTGCATATCATCTTGAAATGTCTCAATAAAAGTTGATTCAGATTAAATGCCTTGGCTGTATTCTGACACATCATCTACAATCATTCACATTTTGAATAATAAACATACGATAATCATTTAATTTATTATGAAACATTATAATTTTTATTATTCCATTTATTTGAATTTTATCACTACATAAAAATTACTTAATTATTTACGTTCTCATTGGATGTTTAGCCGATATTTGGTACATGAGTCCAAAATGTACTTGGTAGGATGTAAATAGTATGTGAGGTCACAAGTACACCATCAACTTAATATTAATTCATGAAATAATAATAATTTTTTTATAAAAATTATTCTTTTTAATAAAATCATTTATTTATGATATGAAAAATGGAACAATGTCATAATCATAGAGACGATAGGTCATACATATTCATGATTAACATATCCATTTTTAATTTATCATTACTAAAATAATGAAATTATAATTTTATCTTTATATAATTATAATTATATAATTTAAATAATTATAATATTATAAAAATAATTATATATATCATAAAAGTGATTTTGTAAAAAAAATAACTCACTTTACTTTTTGGAGGTTATAGATTACATGTTATCACAGATGACATTTTGTATTTTTTGTGCATGGAAAGTAAATTTTTTTGATATATCACTCTATTATAATGACAAATAGGTCTTAAAAATAATATAATAACAATATTTCCCTCATTATGATCATTCATGAGAGGTGATAATGAAAAACGAACTATATTGGTTCATGATGAGTTAGTATGTCGAAAAAATGAACGAAATGTTCATTTTCCATTTGATAAAATTGTAGTTGGATATGAGTGATGATATTAAAATAATAGAATATTAGTATTTTGATGGTACTGATGTTTATAGTTATAAAAGGATGAGTTATATTTAAGAGAAGTGGAAGATAAAATAAAATAGATACACTTAAATAAAAACATTTCCTTTTCTTAATATGATCACACTTCATAACAGCTTAAAACCCCGATGTATTATGTTATAAATAAAAAAAGGTCTTATTAATTTTGGAAGAGATTACATAACGGATTTTAGGTATATATTGGATGAACTAAATGGGTTTTCATGTCTGATTAATAAAGAGGAATGTTTTTATTTTCATAGGATATGGGAGGGAAACTATTGGAATTATTTAGTATATTAAATTTATATAAACTACTTTTATAATTGATGTGGTCCTGAATTTATTTTTGATGAATATGACATGATCCTAATTATAATCCTTGTTATAAAATAAAAATTAGTGATGTTTTGAATATTTTTTTAATCGTTAACCCCTTTTCTCTGTAACATATTTTTCAAGTAACTTTGATGGTTAAAATAAATTTCAAATCAAGACATATAACAAATGAATGATTCATAAACAAATAATTTAAATTTTTCTAAGATATTTGGCTGAATGTTAAATTTTTAGAAATTTTATATTATTTAATTACAAATTTTTATGTTTCAAAATATGAATTTTGTCAATTTTGAAACTATTCATTATAAGACTAAAAAAATAACATCATTCCTTCAAAAACACCGAATTAACTCAATCATAACATGTCATAGTAATCCTAAAAAAGTCATGTATATAATCATATATATCATATTATATTAATTTTAATATTATTAGTATCATTTATTTGATTGGTTATTTAATAAATCTATCACTGCATCATCATTGTGTCATAATTATATTTGTTTATTTCATTATTAAAAATAAGAAATAAATTTTCATGAAACATGAAGTAACTTTAGCATTTTTAATAAAATTTATATTCTATGATACCCCATATATAACTCCATATTAAAATAATTTACTTTTTATAAAAATAAAAAAAATTCCATTCATTTAATATAATATTATAAATAGAGTGGCGCACTGAATCCTTCTCAGTTCAAATCTTCCTATTAGATAAAGGTATAATATCTTCTTCAAAATTCTAAAACATGTATTTCATTAATCCATAGTTGTAAATATTGTTGGATCCTCGTCAAAATGATTCCACAGAAGGGTTTTTCCCCTCTACTCTTTCCCATAAGGTGATTTCTTTGACGAAAGCTCATGCAAGTGTGTCCTCCACACCAATGAGAGAAAAAAATACCCCATTATCATGAACATTGGGGATGTTTAAATCATAGTGATAACTTACTAGGAGGTAAAATCATGACACCCATGGGTGATCATTGATGACTTTAATTCAATTCTTCACAGTGATGAAATTTTGGGGAATTCATAAAGTGAAATTTCAATAAATGACTAAAAATAATCTCTTACGGAGTCAAATTTTACTGGGATCAATTTGATTGGAGGAATATATTCATATTATAGGAGGCATCTCAATAGAATAAAATATCTCATGATAAATATGAAGCTGTTTAGTAAGGTAATATTCAACCTCCTAGATCAATAGATTGATTCTCTCAAAAGCTCTCTTCATGATATTAAATAATATATAAAAAAATAACTTCACTGGTGATATCTCCCATGAAGATAGAATGTACTTTGTGCCACATAACAACAACATAATTTGGGATAACATTAAAAATTATTTGTTTAAATTCATGTGTCATACAAATGGATATAGATTCATTAAATTAATTAATGTGGTATAAATATCTAAAATAGTAAGTAGGCCTGTATCTTTATTAAATGATGAATAGAATTTTTTTAAAGATTGATAATGACTCTTAAATAATATAGATTCTTTCTACAAGAACATCTTTAATAGTCCCAAAATGAGTGTATATGTCATGAACTGTATCATTCCTAAACATGTCACTGAATACGAAAATATACTTTTCACCTAACCACTAATGGATATTGAAATTAGCGAGGATATATTTGGAATTAATAAGGTAATAATGTTGGGAATGAATGGTTTCAACAACCACTTCTTAAAATTTTATTGGGATGTCATTCATAATGTTCTTTGTAGACTGGTTAGGAACCTTTTCACATATGGATATCTCTAATAGGGATTGAAAACATAGTTGATTTCTTTGTTCGATTTTGTAGAGAATTAAAGTTATATCATCCAATCCAAGTAAGTTTCTCTGGTCAAAACTATTTACAACATCATCACAAAAATACATGATAAATTAATTGAACATGTCTCTAAAATAATTATTCTATGGAATCAATTTAGCTTTGTAAAAGGGAGGAAAATAAAAAAACATCCTCTCATTTCCTATGAGTGTGTAAATATACATTAGAGGACCACCATAGGAGGAAATATTTCTCTTAAACATGGTATCACAATGCCTTTCAACACTATTGATTGGGGATTCATCACTCACATTGTTCATGAGTTTGGCTTTCATATGAGATTCATTTAATAGGTTGAGGCATTGATTATCTCTTATCACATTTCCATTACTATAAATAGATCACTAGAAATCTATGTCTAGTGCTCTACAAGGGTGTGGAATGGTGGTATTTTTTATACAATCATTTTCACGATTTTTGAATATTATTTAAGCATATTGATAGTTCACATGGCTAACAAGGATTGCATCAAAGCAATCAGATTAGCTCTAGATAACTCCTCACCCTCTCATCATATATTTGTTGTTGAATTATCACCATTACATAGGGTGAAAGGAAAATCATCCAAAATCAAGAATACATTAATACACTATTAAAATGTTTTTGGGAAAGTGGTTAATAATTGTATTTTTTTATCTTATTTGGAATAAATATCTTAGCCTCTAGAAAAATCTGCATTATGAATGGTCTTGGAATAAGAGAAGGATATCTAACATTCATTTATCTTGGAGATCCTATGTTCCTTCGAAAACATAACCTCTATAACTCTTGGATTTAGCATTTAATACTTGATGAACACTCTCCTCCAATTAGAGAATGTCTCACTCAATGGGTGGCAGAATTTTCTTAGTCAAATAAATGGTTGTTCCAAAATTGGAATACTCATTTATGGTGTATTCATGGAATTTATCAATTATTAAAACAGTTAACACCCATATGAAAATATTTTAGTGGAGTGTAAGTATCATGGAATGAAATATCATCAATCATCATTTGAAGAAAGGGTGTATGCCTCATATTATGGGAGGACATGGAATCAAAAACATCTAGATCATCAATAAATCACTACAAGACCAGTTTATTTGGAGGCTAATCAATAAAAAGTCAAACTCTTGGGAATTTAATATATCAAAATTTATCAATAATCTAATTGAAATGAAATATGAACTACTTGCTATAATATATTTTTCCTAGTATGAGAAGAATTTTCCAGAATATCAATATGAACTCTAATTGGTGGGAAATTTAGAACTCATATCTCAAATTCAAGAAGGAAAATTGGGATGGTGTTCTATTAATTCATAGTGTTAGCACCCCTAACCTAGAAACTAACTACAATAAATCTATCGAGAATCATCATGAAAAGGGTAACATGTGGACATCCCACATAGCTATAATGGTTTCTTTATATGACTTCCTAAACACGGAAGAAATTATTATCAGGGAACCGTGATCTAATGAAATTATGGATTCCAAAGGGTATTATAATCATTTAATTCATGGAAACAACATTGGGATTTCATATTTCAATAAGAAATAGCAATTTATATATTTCATTACTCTTCTATAGAGAGTCGACCTTATTATTATTCCATTTGAATAAAATATTCAATGTGTGGAAATCTCACTTTGAACACGATGTACCCTTCCCCACCAGCATTGGTATGATGTGAGCCAACTATTCTATGCTTCTATACCCCTACAACCCTCTATAAATTAGTTTTTGAACATTTACTACTTCATCCAAAGACTGTTTCAGAAACATAGGTATTACATCTTAATTTTTGAGATGTAAAAATATCAATGAAGATTCTAATTATTTTTTCTTGTGGCCTACACAGAGATAATATATATTATCTGGGGAATCCTAAACAAACGCATAAATGAAAACATTTCCTTCGACCCCAGGATAGCACTCTCTGAATTTTATCTTTTTATACAAAATTTTAAGACCCTACTTTATAAATTCATTGAAAACTCAATCATCGAAATATCAGTGATGAGAATGATGTATTTACATGGAAATTTTCTAAAACCACATGGCACCATTGAAATATTTTGGCTACCCCCATTCAATGGCCAAATTAAATGCAACATGGATGACTCCTTGAGACGAATCTCGAGACTTGTTGGATAAAAAGTTGTCTTTAGAGATCACAATAGTGAATTTCTAGAAGGCATACTTAGATAATATGGTCACACCACTGCTCTTGAAGCTGTTATAATATTCATTATAGAATTTTAGGATTTTCATCAAATAAATTGGTTCAATGTTTGTTTTTAATGTTATTAAACAACTATTTTTCAAGAGGCTAGAATAGTACAGGCCCATCTCTCATTGAATCTCACATCTAAATGGATCAACTAATAGGATACTATGTCTTCCATGAATAACACCATCGCACACATATATCGGTAAGTTAATCAAATGGATGACTGCCTTGCAAATAAAGGGTTCTCTATAGAAACGTGAATTGACCATTCCAATACCTCCAGTGATTTGCATATTATTAATCATGCTAAAAAATGTGAACCCACCAGTATTCAACTCTTGTAAACATTCTTTTATATATTGAGCCATGTTTCTTTCTAAAAATACATTAATTTCATTCTACTAGCTCTAAGTAGTCCTAAAATCGACCCCGGGATGCCCATGGTCAGAATACAGTTATCCAATTAAATTAGTACATCAATTAGGGTAGTTTAAAAATATTTATAATTTTTTTTAATCGATAACTTCCCAATTTACCCCTAACCGTAGTATATGAAATAATTAATAAAGTTACTATTCATAATGCCCAAAAATAAAAGGTTCATATTTAACTAATTTTGAAATTATTATTAAATATTTGTTATCCATTTTTCTAACTTCAAAAAACACTATACAAATAAATTAATTAAAAAGTAATCCCATTAAGGGAATAAGAATATGTGTTTTTAAGTAAAATGTTCAAAAGTTGACATAGTTTTTATGTCTATTTTCATTGTGAATATGATTTTAATGACAAAAATTTGAATAAAATATAAAAACATTATCTAACTATTAATTAAAACAAATTAAAATGATAATCTATAAAGAAAAATAAATTTGATGAAGACTTAGTTTTCCATTAAAATTTATCATTTTTCATTATTCATTAAATAAAAAAATTATCAGAAAATTCGAAAATTAAACAAATGTACATTTATATTCCCCACATCAAAATTATAATATAATTTAGTATAATTTAATTTATAAAAGTAAATAAAAAATATTCAATATGGGTTCTCCATCAAAAAGTTGTAAAACTATATTTTTAGGTAAAAAACTCATTTAAACTGTAAAATTGTATTTGGAAAATATAAAATCTAGAAAACATATATCATGAATTTTAATCACTAAAATGAATATTAAAAATATATATATCATTAATTAAATCTATAAAGTGTGATTTTATTATTTTATAATCTAACATATTATCCTTTAAAAAATATTTTTCAAAATAATACATCCTTTATATTTAATTGGTTTTTATTTTCATTTATAATTAATTTTATAACCATTTAATTATTATATAAACAAGTGTAAACCATATTTTAATAAATTAGTTTACATTTTTAATTCCCACAATTCTAATATCTATGTCATAACTATAACAAAAATAATATTTTTAGTAATACATTCTTTCATTATAACTTAGTCTTCTGTGCGACGTAATGTTTTGGGGAAACCCATTATTGTGTGTCAAGTATATTATTGAACATGTATTTTCTTTATAGAAAAATAAAATCTATAACTATGTATAAATATGAATAAATATGAAAATGTATTATTCTAAAATTACTTTAGATGTTACATCCTTCCCCCATTTTGGAAATTGCATCCTCAAAATTACAAAATTTTGGTCGATAATTAATGTTTCAGATATCTAAATTAATTCCTTGAAATCCAACAATGGAAAAAGATTCAATAAAACATTTAATTTAAAATAAATAAAATGAAGTAAAAAAGATCACCTGAGATAAAAAATAATTTTTTCCATTTAAGAAAACATGGATACAAAAGAGAAAACAAGGCTTTGATTTCTATTGTAGAATAATATAATACATGGTTAGGATAATGTTTACAATCACAAAACGAAAATTTTATAATGGGTTAAATGGTAATTTATTTTAAAAGAGGAAAATTAAATAAATAATTATTTTTTATTAAGATCTTTTTTCGTAATTTTGAGGAATTATTTTACTTCCCTAACTATGAAAATTATGAAATGTACTTACTTGATATGTATAGTTTAATTATTTTTTCAACTTACACCATAAGGGAATTGTTATCTATAAGGGATGAGTATTCAAGATGATTTAACCTCTATAGAATAACATAATAATGGAATATTAAATATCAATTTATCTTTTCTTGAAATAATAACCAAAACTTTTTTTAGGATAAGATAAATAATTCTCCAAAAATAATAAACCATTGAATGATGAAAAATAATTTTTAACCTAAAAAAGACAACAATCATACCCAAAGTTCAACATAAACCATTCAACAATTATCTACCCTCAAAATTTATTTAAATAATCTAAAATAATATTGAAACCCAAAAATTAAATGTATTTTTTCACATAGTATTTTAGGATAAAATTTTATATTTATCTCTAAATAACATAAACCACTCTAATTTTCATATAAAAAAAGTAATATCCTAATCATATATTTTCCAATATAAGTTAATCATTTCCATAAACAAACTAAATCTTAAAAATGCCAATATAAAAACATATATTCCTCCAAAATAATATTCAACCACTGATAATATAATTAAATCCCAAAGTACTTTATTATCATTAATCATATTACGTTCCCAAAATTCTAAAAATATGCCAAAATAACATTTTTCACATAATTTTGAAATCAATTTTCAATAAAAAGATATCCATTTATAAAAAAAAAGAAGTTCCCAAAATCATATTATTCATATTCCATAAACTCATTTAAGTAAAAATAAAAAGTCATTGTAACTTGGGACATCACATAGGCCAGTGCTAGATGATTCACCCATATCACCTTCGTTGTGGGTTTAATTCCCACAACTTTACCAGACCTGACAGGTAGTCACCCTTCATACCACATTTCCTTTAAAATAACTATATATTTCTTTTAATATTCAAAAAAAAATTGTAAATAACAAAAAATTAAACATACTAGGTTTTATCCTCAAAGATTATTTTATACTTCTCATTTTCATCCAAATAACTTATAACCCATCATTTACTTAAATTTTAATGGGTTAAAAAATACAATTAGTGGCCTTAATAGTTTTGAAAATAAAGAGTCCAAATGGGTTTATAAGACAATAAAGTTATGATTAACATTAATATTTTAGTCCCATGATTATATCCCGAACCCTTAAAAAACATCATAATCTCCAATGATGTCTAAACCATCCTATCATAAAAAATATTATTCCCCATCATCTAATATTACATAATCTTGAGATAAGTATGAAATTTGACTTTATTTCACATTGATGATCTTTTCAGGTTGATAGTTTTGGAGAATTAGTCCATAACAATAACACGACAACTCAAAAATTACAATGTAGTCACTTATACATGGTATCCATTTTTACAAAAAATAAAAAAACTATTTAATAAGAAACAAGGTTCTGTTTCATGTTTAAACATAATAAAATTTCTTTTATACCATCCTTACCTAATGTCTTCTTTAAACACTTTGAAAAAATTTCAAAAAAAATGGATGAACACAAAATCATATTAATGGATTTAAAATTAAGGGAATCTATTATCCTTGAAAAAAAAATTATTCCATTAATACTATATCATAATGTAATAATTTTTAATATTAAGAAGTAGTTAATCCCATCAACTGAATATAAGATTTTTACTAATCATTTTTTAATAAAAAATATTACCATAAAACCCATAAAAATCACATATAACATATAAAGGTAACATGGGATATAATCATACATAAATGGAATAACAATAATGCCAACATCCACACATATAACTCATACAAAAGGAATTTCCATATGTTTGACATTCATACCCAATAAATAAGAGGTTATAACATAACCACATGACCTTGGTTTTTCATGGAACCTCATGTTGTTGGTTTTTTATGTAACCATGAATATTGGGTTTATCGTGTAACCACCCATAAAATGTATATGTACCAATTTATTTAATGATTACACATAATAGATTTAAATTTTCATCATTTCACTCAAAAAATTTCATTTTCAATCATATGAAATCATTTTAACATATTGAAATATTCAATAAACATTTCAAAAAAAATTATAACATTTAATTATGCGAATTTTAAATCAATGTTTCACATACCACATTAATAATTTTAAATTAATATTATAGAACTGGAATTTGAAAAATATGTATGGCCATATAAGTAAATCCATGAAATAATGTTGATTAAATAGACATGAATGATAAATATTTATATGTAAAAATCATTAAAAACATTAACAAATGTTTTATTTATAGAGTGCCATATCACATTCATCATTAAAATTAATGTCCCCTTGAATCTAGAAATTTTTTTTAAAAATTAAATAAAATGAGTATAGGTAAAATATGGACATATAAATTCAAATGTTATTTATATTCACTTTATATAATAATAATGGTGCATATAATCAAGAAATGTATTAATGAAAGGAGATTGAGATGAAATACCAAACATTATGTCTAAATCATCATGTACAATATTAATACTGTTGAATAATAAACTAATTATAATTATTTATTTTTTTAACAACCAATATTTATTTTTTGATATTTTTATGATAATTATCATGTTATAAACACTACTTAATTTTTTATGTTCACATCTTTCATTTGGTCGATATTCAGTACTCGAATCGAAAATGAACATGGTCGAATTTCAATACTACATGAGTTCATAAGTACTTCCTATCCAGAATAACAATCATGACATAATAATAAATTTTATATTTCAATTAAAATTTTAAGTGAAACAATTAATTTATGGTATATATAAGGAACAACATTATAATCATTGACACAATAGGTCGTATGTATGATTGTGTACCTTTTCCATTTTTCATTGATCATTATGGAAATAACCTATTTTTTATTTTTTTATGAAAGAATAATAATATAATAAGAATAATAATAATTTTTATAATATAATTATATATATCATACAAGTGATGTGGTGATTAAAAATGATTTACATCTCTTCATAGTGGTGACAATTTACACAAACACACGAGTGACATTATCAATTTTATGTGAACGGTATGTCATAAAATATTTGATATATTATTATATTATAATGATAAATACATAATTAATATACAATAAAAACAAATTTTCCATCATTATGAACAGTCTTGAGAGACAATAATGAAATAAAAACTATTTTTTCCAGAGGCGGTAGTCCGCCCCATAGACGAAGGAAATCTTTATTTTTCATTTGATGAAATTGGAGATTGATTTTAGTGGTGATTTTAAAATAATAAAATATCAGTATATTAAGGATATGAATGTTATTTGTTCATTTAATATGAATGGGATTTATAGAAATTGGAAGACGAAATAAAATTGAAACACTTTAATAAAAACATTACCTTTCCTTAGGATGATCACAGTTGTTAACACGTTAACGTATCTAAATATGGTGATATAACAAAAAAAAGGCCTCAAGATTGTAAGGAGGGATTTTAGTATAGGTTTTGGGAAGGAATTGGCTAAACTCAATGGTTTTTTTGTGTCTGTAACACAGAATAATTTGGCCTTTTAATTGGACACGAGATAAAAATTCGTAGAATTATAAAAATTATTAAATTCATATAAATTCATATTATATTCGAAAATGGTACCAAACTAATTAATTTTTAATGTTAGATTATTTAGGGATGAATAATAATTACATAATTAAAATTATAATTGTTTTGAATATTTTTTTATTTCTAATATTTTTCTTATAACCCCATTTTACTCTTACAAATTTATTTTGTAAATTTTATTTTTAAAATAATTACCAAATCATGTCCAAAATGAAATCAATGAATCATTAATGAAATGTTTAGAAATTTTTAAAATTTTTATCCAAATATTGTATTTTTATAAATTTGATATAATTTAATTATTATTTTTATTTATGAATTATGACAATAATGACAATATTCATTAGATTTCTTTTTAAAAAAAAAATCATACCAACTTGATTCCGTCGAGAAAACTACATTTAAACAATACAAAAATTTAATATTAATCCAAACATTTCGAGTATGGAATCAGATATATCCAATTTATTTATTTTAATATTATAATATCATTTATTTTATTTCTTTTTAAATTAAAACTTTACTACATTCTCATTGTGTCATAATTAAATTTATTTATTTAATTCCTAAAAATTATAAATAAATAACCACGATATATGTAATAATTTTTTCTTTATAACTAACATTTATTGTATAATATATTCCCTCTATAACATTATATTTAAATACATTAATTTTAAAAGAACTAAATTTTTTAAAAAATACTATTCATTGCATATAATATTATAAATACATTAATTTCAACCGAATGGCTCCACGTGGCCCAAAAATTGACACACAGATGCTCACATTATGAATAAACTAATTTTATTTTAATAGGATAATATTTATGGTAGTTTAATAATATATATAATATTATTTTAACATATAATTTCCTGATTTACCCTTAATCGTTGTAATTAAAATAAATATTGCAGCAACTATTTATAAAGTTGAAAAATAAATGGGACCTATATATAATTTGGACCATATAATATGAAATATTTCATTAATTTTTCCAATATAAAACATTGAACAGGTAGAAACTGAAGAAAAATTAATCCTATTGACATAATAACAAAATGAGTTTTTAATATAAAACGTTCAAAATTTCACATATTTTTTAAATACAATTTTAATGTGAAATTGATTTCAATGAGAAAAAATTGTATTAATTGATATTAAATAATCTAAATATAATTTAAAACCAATTAAAATTAAAATCAATTAATAAAATGAAATTACATAATGAATCTGTTTCAAATTAAAACTTAGCCTTTTTCACTATTCATTAAAATATAAATTTTATCAGAAAAAAACCAAAATTCCTCCAAAGTAAATTTATATTTAAAAAATACAAATATAATGTTTAATATGTAAAATATAACATATAAATTATCTAAAAATTACATTTAATATGGGATCGTCATCAAAACGAGATAAAACAACATTTTTTTTTGAAAAACACACATTTTATTTGTGAAATTGTATTTGATGTTATATAATTTATATAAAACATATAAGAAGAATTTTAAAAATTAAATTGATTATATTACACACATATTTCATTTCTAAAATCCATAATGTGTGATTTTTTTATTTTATAAAATTTCTTATTTACATTAATATAATTGTTTCCATAAAACACTTCTGGAAAATGGACCTATACCAACTATTTTACAAACAACCATGGGTATAGCGATAATATTTGGACCTATACCCATCATTTTGGAAAATCATGTGTATTGGTCACATATACCTACGGTTCTTCCCAAAACCATTGGTATATAATTTTTTTAAAGGCCAATACCCACAGTTTTGTAAAACCCTGGGAATATGTGTTTTTTCTTCAAGACGTATACTCATAGTTTTGGCCAAACTGTGGGTATAGTGTTTTTACAAAGTACTTATATCCACAAGTTTTCAAAACAATGTGTATTGGGTGTTTTTAAGAATTATACCAATGGATTTAGAGAACCGTGTGTATATAATTCCTGATTTATGGTGGGAAACAAATTACGCATGAAAAAAAAATTCGTGGGAACACTATTTGGATTAATATAATTACAAATATACAAATATAAATTCAACTAATATACATTGGTTGGTTGGTCAGGTCGTTTGTGTTGTTGAAGGAGGTCCACTTTTCGATTCAGGGTGAATTATTTGTTTCTCATAAATGAGTTTAAATAATATTAGTAAACAGATGTATAATTATATTAACAAAATATCCACATTGAAGTTGGTCTGGCAATGTACCGTCCTCCCACCAGCCACATGTTCGATTCTCACCTTAATAATTTTTCTATAAGCATCAATATTAATATATATATATATATATATATATATATATATATATATATTGAACATACCTTGGGCTCAGTTAGTCAGAGAGGGTGCCCTACATGTGGTGTGTCCAATGGAAAAATCACGGCTCATTCTTTTTTATACAAATCCCCATGTTTTGAAAATTTTGGGGGTAGTGATATGCCCCATGTACAGTGGTGTGACACGTTCTGACACATATATACCCACGGGTTTCCCAAATCTTGGGTATATTGTAAGACCCCTTTTGAAATACCTCTCACCCCCACGGTTCCCAAAACTGTGGGTATAGCCTATACCCACAGTTTTTGGGGTTACACCCATGGTTTAGAACCGTACTATATGTATATTTTCTAGTAGTGAAAACACATTTTATATATTCAATTAGTTTTTATTTTCCTTAATAATTAATTTCCTTTCCGATGAATCATTGTATAAAAATGGGTAATAACAAATTTCATAATTTATTTAACGTCTTTAATTCCTTGAATTAAAATGGCTATGCAATAATTACTCATAAAAATAAAAATATTAATAATATATTATTTTTTGGTATAACTTCATCTTGAGTAAAATATAGGATTTAGGAAAAAACCATTATTGCGTATTGGGTATGATATCAAACATAGAGTCCCATTAAGATAAAATATAACATATAAATATTTATAAATATGAAATATTATAATTATATAATTATCAGTGATGTTACATATACGGAGGCTAGTTGTGGTACTGTTATCATGATTGTTGTATCTATTTTTTTCCCAAGATGAACTCCAACACCTTATTTAAATTACATATATGGTAATGGTGATGGTTTACCTATGTCCCCATTGAATTTTTTTATTCAATAAATTCTATATTTGGTGTGGCGTATATACATTAGTAATCAAATAATTTCATTGAAATAATTGATATTATTTTACATTATAATGTGAATAAACTAAAAATTAATAAACAAAAACATACAAATGAGGTTGAAAAGATTTTATATTGTAAAATCACTTGAAACACTCATCTTGAATTGGTGCATAATCATAGGATCTTACACAATTTGAAAAATGTAGTACAATGAAGGCATAATCGTTGGATGTTATCCAAATTTTATAGAAACCCATAAAAATAAATATTTTTGTATATAATTATTCTATTACCACATTATTCCAAAAAACCCATCCTAAAATTAAATATAATATGGTTGATGTTACTGAATTAAGAAATATTTTTGAAATACATCCAATTTGTTAATTAGAAGGGATAATGATGCACTACCAATAATTATTTATTATTATTATTATGACTATAATATCTGTGGGAAATTTTTTATTGAAATATGAAAACAGTATTATAGAATCAAGAGAAATAAATTATAATGGGTATTTATAATTCATATTACACAATGCATACAAAAAACAAACGATACAAAAATTATAATTAGAAACAAAACATTATTGTAGTTATCAATGAATGATGTTTAAAATTAATATATTGAATATTGGTAATATTTTCACTAATAGATTTACTCGGGGACTATATCCCATCTTGGTATCCATAACCATGTACTAATATGAACAAACTTTTGGGAATATCTATAATTATACATCCAAATAGATAAAAATATCTCTAAGAAATTTATCCGTTATTAATTATATAAAAATCATGCATTATTAATTAGTCCTCACTTTTTATGCAGAAGTATATCTACCACTGGCTATTATAAATGTTAAATCCCCCGAAAAGATTATTTTTTTAACAATCTAATAATTTCACCATTGTATAATACCTATAATTTCATATGAGGATATTTAAAAAATCATCAAATGTGTAATGGATATAGAATCTGTTATATTTTAAAGGTTTTTGTTTTGGTATCTTATAGAAAGAGATTGTAAATGAATACAAATTTTTCCATATTTTAATTGAAATTTACTAGAAGTAAATATTCATAACACATCAAATCTAGTGTGAATTATCCTCCATATTTATGTACATTTTATATAATAATTTGAAATACACTATATATAAAGATAAAATTATTTGTTAGGGAACCAATAACTGATAATAATTTTTTCACAAATTGTGATTTTCGTAAATAAAAACATGTGAGGGATACATCACCTCATACAATTAATTTTACATATATATCATTAAATATATATATATATATAATATTGGTGAATATAGAAGCCTAATTCCACCCCTATTAGGATTTTTTACCTTTATATGTGCCATTACATGGGCTCGATCATTTACAATGGTCTATAATTAAGGTTTATAACATTGGGTATTATTTAATAATTGTAAATTTTTGTTCTTCAATTTGATAGGTATGTATTTATTTATTGAACAAAACACTGTAAAAATCGTGAAATATTATATCTCGGAAAATGTTACAACTTTAAAATATGTTTGCTAGAATATCATAGGGAGAAGGCCTAAGTAACATTGTTTCATTATTAATTCTTATAATTAAAATAGTCATATAAAGGATATCGAAATTAAATTATGGGAGTATATCCATACATAGATAGTAACTAATCCCTTGGCAAATAATCCTTGATAGACAGTAATGATTTTAAAGATAAAAAATTCATTTTTAGGGGTGATACAGTTAATGTATATTAATTTTATATCCACAACACTATGTAAAAAAGGGTTAACACTATATTGTAACAGATTATTCTAATAAATGATGAAATATTGGGGTGAATTTATTTTAATATGGAATACATGATTATATTTTTAGTAATTATATAATTCGGTGAAAAAAAGAAGATATCAGGATGAAAATATTTCCTAAGGTTCATTGGAATGTTTATAATTGATCATGGATTCTCTTTGTTCGATTCTAATGAAACTAACTCACCAATAGTGGCCACCTATAATATATGTATTTTAAACTAATTTTATAAAATAAATTTTATCAAAATACATGAAAAAAATCATGAGTCCCACTACCCAAATGGTCTACCTCAAGCCACAGGACATGGCCCCTACCATCCTACATCAAAAATATCTCACTCATTATGGATTTTCCAATATTGATTAAGATAATAACTTATATCTAATTAATCATACAAAATTATCTTTAAATATACATATATTTAATGTTACCATAAAATATTAAATATATGATACAAAAATATAATAATATAAAAATTGAATAAGGATATCTATATATTAACGAAATCTAAACAACAAAAACAATCAACTTGGAATTATGATTCTTATGTATTAAAATATTTATCTCCTAAAATAATAGTAAATATAATATGAGATGATCCAAAAATTAAATTTTTAAAAATGGTCTCCCAGTATTGCTCCCCATGGATCCTAAACTAATGTCCATGCCATAACATCCAACTAAATCACACAATATCAAATCATGGTAATTGTTTATTTTTTAAATTTGGAATAACATGTGATGTCATATATCTAGTATATTATCAATAGAGTTAATGGGTGTGTAGAAATATATATACATACATAATAAGAATCCACAAATGTTCCTTAAGTCATTTTTGGATAAATAGGTGTATGAATAATAATTTCTTCTCATTTTTATATATAAATAAAAACATTTATATATAGATATTCATAAATAAGATTAGATAAAATCAATAAAAATATTACTAATAAATAGTATGGTCTAAATGTATAACATAATATATTTTGAGGTTCTACACTTATACATTTATTAATAGAACCATGAACCTGGGATCTAAATGTTTATTGATGATAGAATTTGAAATCCATTGATTCCCTTAGTAGAATGAGATTTCATAAATGTATGATTATATATTGTCACTAAAATATATACATATATACATACATACATACCTATGTTTCTATTTAGATATTTTGTGGTCTTTTGAAACCCATATATTGGGAAATGGAATGGTTTATACCAATATAAAGAAATATGATGTGTTATGGAGACACCATAATATGATAACAATTTTACATAATAATATAAAATTAAATATATAAAATATATATCATAATTACAATGGAAATAAATTTTTATTAGTAATTTATTAAATACATTAAAAATTATGCATACAAATATTTCTCAATGTATTACTCAATAATGGACCTAGGGTGTATCAAATAAAGTAACAGATAAATAATAAAGTTAAAATTCATTGTGAAAATATTTTTTTCCTAAAATAAAATCATATATTAATGGAATCAGTTTTTTTAAGGAAAAAAATAATTATATATTAGTTTATAAAATATATTATATTTAAATCATAATATATGTTGAACATGTTTATATGAAGAGAAAAAAATTTTAAATAATGATAAATAATATGTTTAATAAAATTAATAATTTTGAAGATGAAAATAAAAAATTATTAACAATGTATAAAACCAAAATATATCATAGTACATGTATTAGTGAATATTAAAATGTTTAAAAATTATTATTTATCTTAAAAAAACATATTTAAAGAGAAACTTTTATTTTTTAATGATATATTATTATTCCAAATAAGATAACACTCTTATTATATACCCATGATTCAGTATCATAAATAATTTTATGTATCAATCAATAACATATAAAAAAATTGTTAATGTAGTTAGAAATTATTTTTATATAAAATATTTCAATGGGAGCATGAGAAACTCTTAATTTTAATATATTATTAAAAAAATTAAAATGGAACCCCATATATCATAAAGAATAACATAATATTAAAAATAAATAACCTATATAAAAAAAAAATCATCAATGAAATGTATCATGAAAACTCATTTATTCATAAAACTAACTGACCATAGCAATGAGATATTCCAAAAAATATTATAAAATAGTTCTATAATAAAATGAAAAGAATATTATTATTAAATTAGAAGGTATTTAATAATTTCTTTAAATTTAATGTGTTCAAATGATCTATGTATAAATAAAATTTAAACATACTATGGGATATGACCGACATAACAATAAAATTCAGAATTTTACTTTTTATGAATTTTATTAAATAAATATTTACAAAAAACCATATGTCATTGATTTAAAAGATAAAATGAATAGAAAAATAATAAAAATTGATATTATAAAATATTGAAATAATTTGATACCTGATTTGTAATGATACTATTGAATATAATCATTTTATTATTATAGAATCAATGATGAAATATTACTATTTAATTATACTTAAATTTGGAATCATTTACACATGATAGCCTAAAAATCACAAAAATTGTCAATAACCACTATCCTTTTCATTAAATATGATTATCGATACAATATGGTACATTATATGATTCAATAATAACAAAATATCTCAAATTAAACATTAAAAAAAATTGACAAGCTACAAATATAGAATAAGTTATTGCTATATTTTATCAATCACTAAATAGTAATAAACAATAGGTATGTAACCTAAATACTATATAAAATAATATACCAACATAAACATCAAATTAAAAATAACCATTTAATATTACTAAAATAATTAAATCTAGTAAGTTCCTATGATAATTCATATCCAAACTTCCTCATACAGAAATAGTCAAACAAGGAAGTAAATCAACTAATAAGTACATATTTTATTTAAATATATTAAGAAACCCAAGCCTAATTTTTAATTTCACTAAATAAAAGTGAAATAAAAATAGTAAATATCAATCTTTAAAATGAGAAAATAGTAAAACACATTATTCAATCGAATAAAGCAAGAAATATAAAGGATTACCAAAAACAGGTTTGATGGAAAGATTTAAAATTTAAACTGAGTCAATTAGAGAATGAGATGGAGAAGGATTTTAAAATAGGGATTTTTAGAGATCCTTAGAATAGGTTATAAAATTATATGGGAAAGAGAGGGGAAAATTTTTTGATACAAGGGTTTTAATAAAAGACAATTTCCACCTAATCATAGAATATGTAAATACAATGTACTCGTTTTGAGCTCACTTCGAACATACTGTAACCCATTGGACCCTAATATTCTTCCAAGATAATTAGTTATCAAGTTACCATCACAAGATAGGTAATTCAAAATGTAGTTATGGACTATATGTTGTACCACATCAAAACCAAAATGAAAGTGAAAAAACTCATGTGTAACCTCTACCCATAAAAACAATATTTAAAATTTCATTTAAAATTATAAATATAAACATAAAATCATAACAAATAAATGAACCACTAATCAATATTTAAAATACCACTATACATTAAATCGCTAATTATTGATGAAAAAAATATATCCTCTTTAATAAATTCCCTAAAGAAATATTAAATTACACACTCATTATGATAAATAATTTCATCCCTAAAAACAAAGAAAAATTAACTATTGAAATGTTCTAATAATCACTATGATATCAGGTTAACAAAAACATTAAAACCAAATTTCTAAAATACAAAATGGATCGAACAATGAAAAGGATATGGTGGTATGCTTATTTAGTTTCGGAATATTTATAATCGCTAATTTCAATTACACTATATAGTGTATAACCAATAGAACTGTAATCTACAATTTTTTAGGATAATAATTTAATTGTTTAGTATTTAATATATATATATATATAATGAATTTAGTGATGGAATACATTAAAATTATATAAAAATATTAATCTTTATGGTTCTTCATTGATATAGGGAACCTGGTTTATGTCATGATTTGTTATTTACGACATTCACTGATTATCTTATCCATAATAACCTCATGGGAATTAAATCATTCTTTATAACTCCAATGTGCTTAAAAATTTACAACTAATTCTCTAATTTTATATTTTGTATATATATTATCACTTGTTTTATAAAATTCCTCTCTAATATTCATAACTATATATTATCCAAATTCTTCCAAAACTTTCCACCATGTAATGAAAAATTCTTCCTTCTAATGCATTCTGTACAACCACTCCCATCAGTACAAGATATCACTTCATCCTCATGATACAATCTACATATTCATTGTATATTATTCTACTATAATGTATATCAAGAATAATGCATGTATCTCAATACCCATTACTATCCAAAAGTTTTATTCCATACACAAAACCTATTTATAAAAATCTATCAACTAATAGAATATATATTGTGATCATTATAAATAAAAAATATACATAATATATAAAATGTTCAACACTACAAAATATTAACAACATCCACAATTTCAGTCATTACAATATTCTTATTAGACATCTTCTTCATCATAAGTTTAATAATATAATTTCACAAGATCCTATGCATATTTAATCATTAGGAGCTAGATAATGAAAATTAAATTATATATAATAAGTATCACTTTATTCTTTAACAAAATTTGGAGTTAAATAAAATTCTATATAATCTTAGGCTACCTATCCAATTCAAGTCACACATATTTTTATAGCTTAAATTTTTATACATAGGTATATTTTGTTATATTTTCTATATATAAAATAAATATAAAATCATTTAAATTTAATTCTAAAAATATCATTTTATGTTAGAACATATTTTCATTATATGTGGTTATCTACCAAGGTATAATATTTGTTTTATCAATTTGAACAAATATTTCCTATTAAATAATAATCATGAACATATATTTTTTTATATTTCTAATTTTCCATAACTAATAATTATATTAATTTTTTAATCAATAGGATTGGATGACTATAATATATAATAAAAAAATAAACAACATTTTAATAATTAATTATTAATTATTATAAAAAATCTCAAAACATTATCATTTATAATTTACAAAAAATATTATTTCTAGAGAGCATAAATAAAATAAGGGTAATAATATCGCATGAATGTTAATAAACAAATATGAATCTCAGATAAAACTCATTTAAATTAGTATATGTTGGATTATATGAATTTCATTAAGATTATTATAATAATTATAGAATAACACATGAATAATTATTTATTTTATCATTTTCAGATTTAATGAATTTTAATGATATTGATATCCAGATCACTAATTTATCATATTATCATTTAAAATTATATAATATTTTTAAGAGAATAAAAATAAATTATAAAATTCTGTTTAGGTTATGAAAATTAATGATATAAACTTTCATCATCGTAGATGACATTCCATAGAGTTAATAATATCATGGAAACTCATATTCGTAGAATTAAAAACACAAATTAACTACCCCATTGATATATTTTCTTCACTAAATCATAAATATCATGTTTTCAAAAATATATAGTGCTTATAGAAATTTGGAATGATGTTTTGATTTTTTTTAATTATTCCAAGAATCATCCATGCTAGTTTATTCTTAAGAAAAAAAATTATTCATTTTTAACAAATCTGAAATACCACTTTTTTCTATATAATCATGCATTGAAGATTAACATAATTAATATAAAAAATAAATATTACATAAATTATAATTATATATAATCTATAATTATATTTACATATGAAATGGTTTCACTACCATGGGTATCATCGTTTGAAAAATTAATTTTTTATTTGTAGAAATACCTAGAATGATATTTATGGAAATTAATTATTGATTAAAATATCCTTATGTTCTCACTCACATTAATGTATTATCATTAAAAAAATGAAGATCCACATGGGATCAAGAATAATCCTTCTGGGGATGACCTTACGGAATATTTATTTCAACCAAATATTTAAGAGAGTGAATATTACACAAAATTATAGATTAACTTTTGGGACCCTTCCAATAAACTCAGGGCTAGTTAAAATTCATCATATCACCTAAAATAACATTATTGACTTCTTTATACATTTTTATATGGAATATACACCATAAAAAGGTTATATATCAGATAAAATACATAAGTTGTCTTATATCAATAAAATACTCTAACTCTGAATTTTATGTTCCTTTTGACATCTTCAAAATCATTCATCCAAGTTGTTTTATAACTAAAATTAGGATAAAAAATTCCATGAAAAAGTAGAATTACATCCCAAATGTGTTGAGTATCAATATAATACATTTAGGTATCCTTTAATTCCTGTAATAACAGCTGTCAAAGATGTGAAAACTAACTATATATCCACGCTTTTACACTATATAAAGAAATAAATTTCTCACAATCTACTACATGTATTATCAACATAGACAAGGGAAATCAGTATTATGATTTAGGGGGATTATCCAAAAATATTTACTCAATTAAAAATAGAAATTCAACTAAAAGAACCATTCTTCAATTATATGTTATGAGTATTTAAATCCAATTAAATTTACCAAAAATATCTATGTTCAAATTCACATGTTTCTTGGGAGAAATCACAATTCACGATCCATGATCTTCAAGGAATATCGCAACACACTCAATAAAATAAATTTGAAAAAAAATGGATCATTAATATCATACATTTTTTCCAACACATAACTTTTTTAATTATACTATATACATTTGAATATTCCATAAAATGAACATTTTTCTTCTCACCCTTAAGTATAAGAAATAAAATGGATGAAAAGTTTTTTCTCTACCCATTATTCATACCATATAATGATATGATATTTTTAAAATAGAAAATATATTTACCCTAAACACTTAAATATAATAGCCTACTTATCCCATTTTATACTTTATTTTTATTATACCTAGGTAATTACAAGACATTATGGTTTCACCAAATGTTTCATAATAATATATAACTGTTAAGATAACTCTAACTAAACATGGTCTATAAATTTATTGAAAATAAGAAATATTTTCTTAGTCAATATAGGATATACATATAAAATACTCAATGGAGGATCTAGATATGAAATTTATATATTTGGGTTAATATTTTTTTTTAAAATATAAACCTACACATTACTAGAGAATATAGATAAAAAATATTCATGTGCATGTATATCATAAAAAAATCATTATATTTACTCTCCATTATAACCAAATATATTTTTATAAATAATAATAATAGGATAGTGTAATGAAAACGCATGTATAGTTTACTATAGTTTAGTTTCTACCTCTCATCGGATTTTTCCATAACTCACCGTGGTTGATTCATTTAGAAGTCATATTCTCTATAAAATTTTGATAAATTTTTATTTATGATAAAAATAGATGTATATTATGAAAAAATTTCTTATAATAAATTATTATTCAATTTGAACAATTATATTTGATTAATGGTCATTCAAGAAGATTACAAATTATTGTAATCATATGTTTATTTTTTTTTCAAATAATCATTCAATTAAATTTTATTGTTTCCAAACAAATATGAATATTTTAATGTTGTGATCTTCCTTAGAATAATTAAGTTGTAGCTATGTGATTGATCTATTTACTCATCGAGAACAACATTTTAATTTATTATTCATAAGTTTGGGAAATATACATTCTATATAACCCATATTTTATAAAACATATATTTCATTTGTATATTTAGAACAATTTCCCTAGTATTAATATTAATGACATTATTGTAATCAATTTTTCTTCTTTTACATTATATAAAATGTAAAATAACTCTATATACGTTTCTTAATAATTTTATCATCATCCGACTAAGCTATAAATATTTTTAGACACACCTTCATGACACTTTCAACATTATTTTTGTGTGTTGAAACTGTCAAACCATAACTAATTTAGCACATGGAGAAATGGTGTTTTCCATTTTCCTATATTCAACTATTATTTTTAATGATATCATTTTATTTAATAAATATAACTATGGAAAATAGAATTTATCCTTTTATACACCACTTTTTTAAATTTTGATATTCCCTTTTTAGGCCAAACTTTTGCTACCTCTTCGCATGTGTCATCTATTAATTCAATCTGATCCTATAGTAATATGATTATCCTTTTTTATTAGTTCACAACCAATCTCATATGTGTTACAGGGTTTTTAGTTCTCATCATTCACAATCTATTTATTCCCCATGGATGATTTGTTTGATTTTATCATTATTTTATTATATTGTTGTTCCCTTATCTTAATATTAGAATTACAGCTATATTATAATAGTATATAATGAAATTCATCATATTTGTGTCCATATATTTTTTTTAATATTTCAGAAAATATATTAAAGGATTCAAATATTTTTTTATGAAATAAAAAAACATCATTATTTACTTTTTTCATCACATCTATTTGTTCCAATCTCACATCAAAATTTGTCCTTTTGAAGTGAGGTATGTTACAATATTTATTAGATTATATATTATGAATATTTTCATTAATTATTTTATGATTCATATAGTAACAATAAACTCATTCAAATTAATGTCATTTTTATAATATATATATATATATATATTAATCATGTCAATTATTATATGAAAGCCGTAAATTTCTGAGATCTCTATGGGGATATTTTATTCGTATAATTTAATATATCCTCCATTATCTCATTAGAGGGGTTGTAATTCTATTTAATCATCCATATGTGTCCATATTTATATTTCATTCATGTAATTTAATGTGAAACTACATCAAAAAAATAATTATTTTTTTAAATTGTTAATCATTCATGAATTATAATGAAGTGGATGCTACCGAAAATGATCTCAATATCACATAAAAACTAAAATAATTTATTTTTGATGGAAAACACCAATCAAAAACTTGAGAAGAAACAATATTATTCTTGATTTACTTGGATGTTCTTAAATGGTTCAATTCCATGTTTTATAGATTTATTCCAAAAATAATACAATGTTCGTTTAGGTTTTTCTTTTTATTATTAACCAATACACTTATTCCATACAATGAATTTTTTACCATATATATTATATCCACATTTATTTTATTTTTAATATTATAAAAACTATCTTTATCTTATATCCTTGATCTTCTAACATCCATCTATGCATATTTTATATCAATTCATATAAAATATAGCTTCCCAAATGAAATAATAACATTAATTAAATAAAAAAAATCACAAATTTATAAAATTAATCCAATTTAAATTAATTATTTGAAAATGAAAAACTACATTTCAGTGTGGGATATATTCCTCTATTTTCTATCATAAATATTATGAGGGTGGTTTATATTGATATCTTTTTTCTCATGGATCTTCTATGGACTCAGAATCCTTTATATTAATGAATTTAAATTCATTATAGCATTAACACAAGTTAATAACATCAAGAAAATCTAAAGGAAAAAATATATAGATAACTATTTATATTAGTGAACAAATTCTAATTTAATTATCATTGAAATAATTTTATTCGTTAGTAAGAACATATTCATTTTAGTAAAAATTAGAAATATTTTAAATAATAAAGTGAGAAATTGATTTCAACAAATATTGGATTATCTTTATTATTAATTTATAAATATAAATTATTTTGTACATCATTAATATTTTTATCAAACAGTTTCTTAATTGATATCTTGAATATTACTTTGATAGATTTTGAATATGAATTTTCTATATGAGGATCTTCGTCAAAAACAATAAATCAAAGATTCTCCCAATCCAAATATAAACAAATGAACATGTAAACACCAGTCCAAAAAGAGTGAAAAATTTATATAATATCTATTGATATTATTAGATGATAAATTTATGACACATTAGAGATATAGGGGTTATAAAAATGAATTGTATAATTTTTATATGAAATCATAAATTTTCAATTATGTTCACACCCCATTGTAAATTTTTAAAATAATATATATTTATATAATAATTTATTTTCAGAATATTTATTTTCAAAATATACTACATGAAATATATGATATTACTTAATAGATATCATGTTGTTTTTCTATAAATGTTTCCCTGAATGAGGGAAACATACCCATTATTATGATTTGTGATTCACTAGAATATCAAATTCTATTATTCTATATACACTCAAGTGAAAACGATATTTCTTCACAACCCCATAATAATTTACATAGTATCACTACATTACATAGTGTATATAATAATACCATCTTACTACTTTTGTTATACATTAAATCTTTTATCTCCTCGTATACCAGTACCCTCACATGTTCCAGAGTATCTAACTGTGTATATAAATGTTTTTCCATTTATTCCAATTTAATGTTGGGATCCTATAAATATAGTATGTAACTATATCCAAATAATATATTCTAATTCCTCATTATAGTGTTCTAAACCCCTAATTTGTATTCAAGAGAAATTCATGCACCATAAACTTTCCTCATATCTTAAATTCAAATAAATACATTTAATCTAGTCAATGATATTTTTCAATTCAATCATGAGATCATATATTCAAAAAATATTTAATATTTCATTAATATCTCAATATATTGATATATGCGATTTTTAAAAATTCTATAATAGCCAGTCTTCTGATATATTTTCTCAAAATACATCATCTAATGATTTGGTATCAAAAATTGTTAGAAGACCCAATACTTACATTAAAATTGATTCATAGATGATGAAATTTCATTAGATGAATATCAACATACATTTAATGAACATCTGAATCATGTGTTAAATTCTCGTCTCCATAAACTCATGTTCTTGGTAATAGTTCAAGTCAGTTATATCTCTCTTATGATATTTTCTAATATTTAATAAACTATATTATATTAATAATAGTTTTAATATTGATAATATACATAAAATTCAATCCCACTATCCCAATTTTAGTTTTTATCAACTTATGTGTTTGTGGGTTTTCCTCTAATGATCCCAAATTTTTTTTCCTCTATCTAAATGAAAATTTGCAATTAAATGATAAAAATTATATTATATTATTCAGTAATTATAATTTATATTGTATAATGGATTATTATATAATTTGTAATTTAATTCCCAACTAAATCCTCTTTATAAAAATAAAATTCAATTTTTATATTATAAAACATCATTTGTTAGTTAAAATAAATTAATCATCATTAAAAATTGAATAATGTTTTAACTCTTCAAAAAATTAAAATATTATTTTAATACATGTTTACATTTAACAAGAATATTCACATACAAATCAGTAAGCCAAAACCAACACGTCTAACATAGTACCAATTAAAATATAAATCCAGTATTATAGTTTATATACTAAATTAATTACATCTATTAAATATTTAGTTTTATTTAAAATGATTATTAAAATAAAAGGGAATCAGATCATTTATTCATTAATTCACATAATAAAATAATATTTTACCTTTATATTGTATTTGTAACATATCAACCATGAATCAAATTACATATAAATGATTTATACAATGATGAAATAATTTATAATTTCCCAAATAAAATATTTAAATTAATAAATATCCTTCAAAATATTATTTTATGACTTTATATAATACTTGAATATCAATTTTTTATTTTTTTCACTATGAATGGAAATGGAAATTTAGAAAATAAAATGTATATATCATATACATATATATATATGGTTTTAATCATTAATATATGTCTCTGAAATACTGAAAATATTTTCTTCACTGAATATTAATTATTAAAATAGTATTATTCATTATAAATGACTCTATAACATTACATTGTATTACTTATTAAAAAAACTAGCCTCATTCATTTCTATATTGGGGCATATGTTGATAATTCTTATATAGATTCATAACTAATACAAACATAGTTAATTATTTAATAAAAAAAATTTATCCCTAAAAAACTCAATTGGAACATTCACATAATAGTAATGATCGTTTTTTTTTTCAACTTCATTATGTGAAATTAATACTCACACAAGACATTATAATTATTTTCCATTATCCATATAGATATGTTCCATATGGATACCGACCCATACTTTACATACATTTTTATTACTTCAGAATTGAAGCACACTTATTACAACATATAACAAAAACAAGAAAGGATCGTATAGGTATAGTGTCCTTAGAAACTGGGAAACATAAACAACTGGTTCATAAAGCATCTACTTCACCTCCCATTTATTTCATCATGTCTAGAGTCCCATTTTGGAATATTCCACTTAATAACCTTCTTCCTGACCTGGGGAAATAAAACATACAAAAGGGTGAGCTCAAATGCTCAGTAAGGGTAAAAATAAGAAATATCAATCACATCATATACATAAGAACATAACTTTTGGAAATCTTAACCTGCAAAAGAGATAATAATATCATAACATGGGATAAATCATAGAAGTGAAATGTAATCCCAATAATCATAACATAAAACATTAAACTTTGTGGAATACACACATAATCATAGATAATCATTTCTTATTATTCAAGACTCATTGCCAAGACTATATTAGTGGGCAAAGTCCATTTCTGAACCGAGTCACCCTCGTTTTAGTCCTGTTCCACTGAACCGGTATAACCCACCATTCCAGCCATGTCTATCTCATTAGATATATAATCTTTACCCAATGCATTGGATGGAGATATAGGTCCCACCCATCTCATAATGATACCATTCTTATGTGTGCCAAAAAATCTTAAATCATACATCATTGCATAACCCATGTAATAAAAATGGGATTCTTAAACAACATGACATCATAAAACATTTCATATAAGATAAAGGAATTCATAAAATTATTTCCATCACAACATAATAAAAACAATGTAATAATAGGGATATAAACAAAAGCCTATATTATCTTAGATGGAAAATAATTTTGATAAAACACTTGAACTCCATTGTTGAGGAAAATATACTTTCTACTTCAAAAACACTTTTACTTTCTTAACATGTCATACAATTTTAAACTAAAAGAAGTTTATTAAAAATAAACTTGAAAACTTGTAAAGGAATCTTCTTGGAAATAATGTTTTAAAAATCCATTCATGCCGTATAAGTTAAAAAAAACATTCTTTTCGAACTTTTGTCGAAAAAGTCAAAAAGTACCTCGTATGAAAAACGACAAAATATTCCTTTCATATCTTTTACTAAAGACTCACAAAAGGGTAAAATTGGATTTAAACAATTTCAGGTGGATGTAAATAATATTACATATTGAGGAAACATGGATGTGGATGATAAAATACAACCTAGTAAATAACAAAGTATAAACAATCTCGAATAAAAATGAGATTGTGATATTTCCCTTACCTTTGGTCCGATATGAATTATACGTGTTTGAACCTCCTGTATAACGATTTAAATAATGTTATTGACTTATTACAGAATCATACTTATTTTTATGATATCATATATGGTCATATTCTTATCTTATTATTAGTAATATTTCATTACTACTTGTTATTCGGGTGTTTATTTCTTTTTGTTCTTATGCGTGTTTTGTTGAATAAATTCTTATTCTTCTCTTAAGGATATAGATACCTCATTTCCATAATGGTATTAGTGTAATATATATCATATTCATTCATTAAATTCATTTATATAATTATTATGAAATGAATATCATGTAGAACAAGTCGCATCACATCGTGGAGACGGTATTCCGTACGTACGCACGATTGATTATATCGTTCCTATGATCGTGGAATTATATTAGAGTGTATGTATACTATTTCAGAATAAATATCACATTATAATAGTCATATATAGTCATTATTTACACCATTATACCCATCCAATTAAGGTGGTGGTGGAAAATAGATTACACCACGGCGTGGAGACGGTACTCCGTACGTACGCACGCGCAGTGATTTCTTTTTCCGTAGGATGAATAGATGGTGAAATAGGGTTGTTTCATACATATAATAACATATAAGTATATGAGTAATACTGATTTTATTACTTCATAATGAAACCACTAAAGAATAATTAGTGGAATAAGAAATAAAGATGAAAGAATCGGTAACGGACATTACCTCTTCTTTGAAGTCCTTCTTTGAGACCTCCTTTTAGGGCACTAAAATAGGTCTTTAAAAAAGACGAAAACCTCTAAGATGTTTCTAGGGAAGTGGAGAGAAGAAATTAGAAGGTGTTGGACGAGCTTGAAGTCTCAATGTGGTGTGAGAAAGAGAGGGAGTAGGTGCCCTTTTATAAGGGAGGAGAGGGGCACCTTTGGAATAACTAAATATATTTTTTTATTATAAAGTCAAGTTCGGTTTAAAATAGCTCCAAATTGAGTTATTTCGAAGATAAGGTCGTTATGGGTCGAAATACTCCTATCAAAAAGAATTTAGACAAGTTTAGTTCATTATATTAACCTTATCTTTTAGTTTTAACTCTTAGCTAATTAGATTGACATTGACCATGTCACTTTGTATTTTTATATTATATTGTTAATAAACATACCATATACATCCAAGCGACCCCCAAGTTGTGTTTTATTAATATATATAAACTTATCTAAGTTATTTGGCCGATCCTTAGATTTTTATGAATAAAATAACAATTAATAATATAATATTTGTTTTAAAAACTATTTTATATCAATTTTGACACTATTCAATAGTTGATTTTTTTGAAACTCATAACAGAATGATTACTTCGACCAAAGTTAATTAAATCAATCCGAACATGTCATATTAAACTAGAAAATTTGTTTAATTCATAAAATGTATGAAATTATACTTATTTATGTATTTATAATATCAATTATTCTAATTTTTCACTATTATGGTAATTACTGCATCATCATTGTGTCATAAATAAATTAAATTATTTAAAGTCTAAAAATTACAAATAAAATATCATTATGTAGGAAATCTTTTTATATTTCTAATGAATATTTATAGTCTAATTTATCTTATGTATAACCGTATATTAAAAATGATTTAGTTATTAAACATTGATTTTAACTATTTTAACCCTTCTTTAAATAAATTAATAATAAATGTCCTAATCTAATCAAAGTGGGCCTAAATGGTCATATTTTTTTTATAAGGTTGTTTTTGGTCGAATTACACTTGTCCAATAGAATTAGGACATGTTTTAGTGTAATAATAATATCATTTTTACCCTTAATTACCCTATTTACTTTTAACTGTGGTAAAAAAGTAAAAAGTTACTATTCGCCAAAAAAAAATTTATCTCATTAAACCACATTTTAGTCCTTGATATTAACCGTGTCTCTCGGATTTTTGAAATTCCACTCACAGAATTGGTAAAATTATGTTTTATGAAATATTCAGTTTTTTTAACAACCACTTAGTGGTTTCACTATTCATAAAAAATTGAATGTTTTCAGAAAAATACCAAAATTTCACCTTGGGCTAATTTCAATATTAAGTATCAAAAAATGTAGTACATTTTGAAAAATAAAATTTATAAAATTTCAAAAAGTGGTTATCACTATTCATAATGGCAAGTTTTAATAATATTTTAATAGTATATTGTTGTTTAGTGAAACTCGGTATTTCGTACGATGCACGCTATCGAGGAAGCTAGCGATTTAGTGTAATTCAAGCCAAGAAAGTGTTGTGTGTAGAAAAGGATTCCTTTGATGATTTATATAACATAAAAGTATCGGGTGTCACATTCTACCCCCCTTAAAATGAATTTTGCCCTCGAAATTCGTCACTTTGTAACAAACAGATGAGGATACCTTTCCCTCATCATATCCTCATGCTCCCATGTAGCTTATTCTAATTTGTGGTTCCTCCATAAAACTTTCACCAATCGAGTGGTCTTGTTTCATAAAACTTTTTCACTATGATCCATAATCTCTATCGGTTGTTCTTCATAAGAAAGATCTTGCTCCAGCAGTACAACTTCTGAGCTGAGTACATGTGAAGGATCAGGTATGTACTTTCTCAAGAGAGATACATGGAACACATCGTGAACTTGAGAGAGATTCTGTGGAAGCACCAATCGGTAAGCTACCTTCCAAACACGATCCATTATTTCGAAAAGACCGATATCTCTAGGGCTCAACTACCCCTTCTTTCCAAATCTCATAACCCTCTTCTAGGGTGATATTCGTAAGAACACTTTATCACCCACTTCAAACTCTATGTCTTTTCTTCAGTTGTCGGCATAACTTTTCGGTCAACTCTGAGATTCTCTTATGTGTTGTTGAATAGATCTGACCTTTTCTGCAATTTCATCAATGAGATCAGGTCCTATTAGATTTCTTTCCCCAAATTCATCCCAGCAAGTTGGAGTCCTGCATTTCTTTCCATAGAGAGCTTCATAAGGAGCCATCTGAATACTGGAGTGAAAGCTATTATTATAAGAAAATTCAACCAAAGGTAGGTCTTGATCCCAACCACCTTTGAAATACATAGAGAAAGCTCTCAACATATCTTCTAGAGTTTGAATTACTCACTAAGACTGACCGTCAATCTGAGGATGATAAGCAGTGCTAAAACTCAACTCTTTATCAAGAGTATGCTGATGACTTCGCCAGAACTTTGAGGTAAATCTCGGATCCTGATCAGATATAATAGAAAGTGGTACTCCATGCAATTTTACCTCTTCCCTTACATATATCCTGGAAATCTGATCCAGATAGAAATCTTCTCTAATAGCAATGAACTGTGAAGACTTTGTAAGATGATCAACTATGACCCAGATAGCATTATTGCCTTTGGATGTTTTAGGAAATCCTTTGACAAAGTCCATGGTGATTTTTTCCCATTTCCATTCGGTTATGGGTAATGGTTGTAACATACCCTTAGACTTCTGTCTCCCAGCTTTAACTTGTTGACAAACCAAGCATCGAGAGACATATTCAGCAACATCTCTTTTCATGACATCCCACCATAAGTACTCTTTCAGGTCCCTAAACATCTTCGTGCTTCCAGGATGAATAGATAATGATGAACTATGAGCCTCATCCAGCTGCTCCTTCTTTAATTCGGGGATGTGAGGAACACATACCCGATTCCTGAACTTTATTATCCCATCACAATCAAGATTGAATTCAGGAACATTTCTCACCTTCTTTTGTAACTCGACATCTTCTTTATGTGACTCTTTAATCTTCACATGTATAGATGGTTGAACATTCATTTGAGAAAGATAAGATTTTTCCCCTTCCATTATACTTCCAAGATCCATTCTTTTGTAATCCATAAATATTGGATCTTTTGTTATCCTCATCATGGATAAACTGGCATGGTCTTTTCGACTTAATGCATCTGCCACCTTGTTTTCTTTCCCAGGGTGGTAATGGATTGAGCAGTCATAATCCGTAATCAGCTCCAACCATCTTCTCTGGCGCATATTCATCTCCTTTAGTGTGAAAATATACTTTAAACTTTTATTATCAGTATAAATATCAAACCTTTCACCATAAAGGTAAGGCCTCCAAATCTTTATTGCAATGATTACCGCAGCTAACTCCAAATCATGAGTTGGGTAATTTTTCTCATGTATTTTCAACTGTTGTGAGGCATAAGCTATCACCATATCATTTTTCATAAGAACACACCCCAATCCCTTCTTGGATGCATCAATATAGATCACAAACCATTCTCCACTACAAGGTAGGGTGAGCACAGGTGCACTGGATAACCTACTTTTCAACTCCTTGAAATTTTCTTCACATTCCTCCGTCCAAACAAACTTAACTCCATTCTGAGTCAACTTGGTGAGTGGATTAGATAATCGTGAAAAATATTTCAAAAAACATCGATAATATCCAGCCAAACCAAGAAAACATCGTATCTCGGTTACTGTTGTTGTTCTCGACCATCTTTTGATAACCGCTGTTTTTGCTGAATCCACAGATATCCCCTCTTTTGAGATTATGTGACCCAAAAATGCAACTTTTTGATGAAAAAATTCACACTTGGTAAATTTGTTATAAAGCTTATCCTTTCTCAGGGTATTCAATATAATTCTCAAGTGATATTCATGTTCTTCCTTTCTCTTTGAAAAGACAAGAATATCGTCTATAAAGACTACCACAAACTGATCAAGATAGTCTCTAAAGACTCTATTCATTAGATCCATGAAGATAGCAGGGGCATTAGTAAGACCAAAGGGCATCACTATAAATTCATAGTGTCCATACCTTGTACGGAAAGCCGTCTGTGGTATATCATCACTTTTGACCCTTAATTGATGATACCCTGAACAAAGATCAATCTTGGAAAAGTATTGAGCTCCACGAAGTTGGTAAAATAGGTCATCAATGCGCGGGAGAGGATATTTGTTCTTGATAGTGATCTTGTTAAGTTCTCGATAATCAATGCAGAGTCTCATTGATCCATATTTCTTCTTAACAAACAGAACAGGTGCTCACCAAGGTGACGCACTAGGGTGTATGAACCCCTTATCAAGATTCTCTTGGAGTTGCTTCTTCAATCCCTACAACTCAATTGGGGCCATTCTATAAGGTGTCTTTGAAATAGGCAAAGCACCGGGTACGAGTTCTATTGAAAACTCAACTTCACGATTCGGTGGAAGACCCAGTAATTCCTCCGGAAAGACATCATCAAACTCCCGTACAATGGGCATATTCTTAATCGTGAGTTTATCACAAACCATTTGAGATAAATAACTCTATTTAGTGGAATCAATATCAATAAAATGGAAGAAATTTACACTGGAAGGTTATGTTCCTCTTTCCATCGATAGACGATCATAGATTGATATGGAATATGAAATGTGACTTCCCTTCTTTGGAAATTGATATGAGCTCCATGTAGAGAAATCCAATCCATGCCAAGAATCACATCAAATTCCACTATATGAAGGATCACATGATTTGTAGGAAGCACTTTCCCACAAACTTCAATCGGAGAAGAATTATAAACTTTTGATGTGACTGCTGTGCCATTAGGTGTTGTCACAGCTAACTCAACATATAATTGTTGTGGTAATATGGTGATACCCTTAGAATATTATTCAGAAATAAAGGAGTGGGTGTATCCAGAATCAAATAAAACATTTTCTACTTTAGAGTGGATGATAAGTGTACATTTCACCACATCGTTATCGTACTCCACAACGCTGATAGAAATTTCATGTGACTTTCCTTTGTCTTTAGCCTTAAGAGTTTGTTGACGTCGACCATCATCATCAACCCTTGGATTTGGGCATTGATTGGCATAATGCCCCATATCCTTGCACTTGAAACATTGAAATGTAGTAGGTTCATTCTGTACATCCCTTCCTTTGTTTGCATCATTAGACATCTTCTTCCCATCATTACAGCATTCAAATGCTCGATGACCTTCCTTTACACATTTGAAACATTTACTTTTCCCTTAAAGACAAATCCCTCCATGATTCATTCCACACATTGAGCATAAGGGAAAGATCATCATCTTTTCAGTGTGCTCTTTAGATTTTCCATTGAATTCCATTTTCCTCTTCTTATCAAACCCATATGACTGATGGGTTACTCCAATCTCCATCTCAACATTGAGAGCACATCGAACGATTTCCCGGTAGCTATTGAAGTCTCTTATGGCTATGGCCCTTCGAAGATTTGGTTTTAAGCCACTAAAGAATCAATCGATCTTACACTAATGTTGGATAATAATACCAGAAGCGTACCTTGCATGTCTTGTAAAATTTTCTACATAGGTACCAAAAGATTCATCATCCATTTGCTTCAGTTCAAGAAAGTCTTTCTCCATCTTTGTTTGGAGAATACGAGGGAAGTACTTATTGAAAAATAAGTTCTTGAACTCATCCCATTCCGTGGACTCAATTTCATCCCTTTGCCTCGTATTGTTAATAATATTACACCATTGATCAACATCACCTTCCAAACGATACACTGCTAAGATGAATTTATCATGCTCAGAACATTGAAAACTGAAAATATCTTTTCAGTAGTACTAATCCATTGTTTAGCAACTAATGGATCAGTAGAACCGCTGAATGATGGTGGATGCTGTCTCATGAAGGATTCAACAGAATGTTGCTCTTTCCTTTTCTCATTTGGAAGTCCTGCATGATTCATATCTTGAGAAAGTTGTGTGAGCATGAATACAAGATTTTTCATTCCAGCTCCCATAATTTTTGGTTTCTCAGGGAGACAATCATTGCATTTCCCATCGCATTCCGTATTAACACGGTTCCTTCGGGTTCCGGCCATTGACTAAAACCAAGAAGAATAGTGTGAGCAACACTAATTATAATAGGAAAACCACATAATCAAGAATAAAATTTCACACTTAAGGTCTTATCATAGGTTATTCATGGCCATTTCTAAAACTCTAAGATTGTGTTCTATGCTTAAACTTATCCTTAGGGTTCTTTCTAAGGCTTTTTCATCCTAGTTTCCAAAGGTTGACTATACCATTTCTCTGATACCAACTATAAATACCCATACTTTACAAACATTGTTATTACTTCAGAATTGAAGCACACTTATAACAACATATAACAAAACCAAGAAAGGACCGTATAGGTATAGTGTCTTTAGAAACTGAGAAACATTAACAACAATTTCATAAAGCATCTAAATTTCCTCCCATTTATTTCATCATATCTAGAGTCCCTTTTTGGCATATTCTACTTAATGACATTCTTCCTGACCTGGGGAAATAAAAAATACAAAAGGGTGAGCTCAAATTCTCATTAAGGGTAAACAAAAGAAATATCAATCACATCATATACATAGGAACATAACTTTTGGAAATGTTAACCTGCAAAAGAGATCATAATATCATAACATGGGATAAATCATAGAAGTGAAATGTAATCCCAATAATTATAAAATAAAACATGAAAATTTGTGGCATACACACATAATCATAGATAATCATTTCTTATTAGTCAAGACTCATTGCCAAGACTATCTTAGTGGACAAAGTCCATTTCTGAACCGAGTCACCCTCGTTTCAGTCATGTTTCACTGAACCGGTATAACCTACCATTCTAGCCATGTCTATCTCATGAGATATAAAATCATTACCCAATGCATTGCAGGGAGATATAGGTCTCACCCATCTCATAATGATACCATTCTTATGTGTTCCATAAAATCTTAAATCATACATCATTGCATAACCCATGTAATAAAAATGGGATTCTTGAACAAAATGACATCATAAAACAATTCATATAAGATAAAGGAATTCATAAATATATTTCCATCACAACATAATCAAATCAATGTAATAATAGGGATAGAAAAAGAACCCTATATTATCTTAGATGGAAAATAATTTTGATAAAACACTTGAACTCCATTATTGAGGAAAATATACTTTCTACTTCAAAAACACTTTTACTTTCTTAACATGTCATAATTTTTAAACCAAAAGAATTTGATTGAAAATAAACTTGATAACTTGTAAAGGAAGCTTCTTGGAAATAATGTTTTAAAAATCCATTCATGCCGTATAGGTTAAAAAACATTCTTTTCGTACTATTGTCGGAAAAGTCAAAAAGTAACTCGTATGAAAAAAGACAAAAATATTCTTTTCATATATTTTACTAAAGACTCACCGAAGGGTAAAATTGGATTTAAACAATTGTAGGTGGATGGAAATAATATTACATATTGAGGAAACATGGATGTGGATGATAAAATACACCCTAGTAAATACCAAAGTATAAAAAATCTCGGATAAAAATGAGATTGTGATATTTCCCTTATCTTTGGTCCGATATGCATTGTACGTGTCCGAACCTCCTGTATAATGATTTAAATAATGTTATTGACTTATTATAGAATCATACTTATTTTTATGATATCATATATGGTCATATTCTTAGCTTATTATTAGTAATATTTCATTACTACTTGTTATTCGGGTGTTTATTACTTTTTGTTCTTATGCGTGTTTTGTCGACTAAATTCTTACTATTCTATTTAGGTTATAGATACCTCATTTCCAGAATTGTATTAGTGTAATATATATCATATTGATTCATTCAATTCATTTATATAATCATAATGAAATTATGATCTTGTAGAACGAGTCGCATCACTTCGTGGAGACTGTATTCCGTACGTACGCACGAGTGATGATATCGTTCCTATGATCATGGAATTGTATTGGAGTGTATGTATACTATTTCAGAATGAATATCAATTTATAATAGTCATATATAGAAATTATTTACACCATTATACCCATCCAAGTATGGTGGTGGTGGAAAACAGATTACACCACGACGTGGAGACGGTATTCCGTACGTAAGCACACGCGGTGATTTCTTTTTCAATAGGATGGATAGATAGTGAAATAGGGTAGTTTAATACATATAATAACATATCAGTATATTAATGATACTGATGTTATTACTTCATAATGAAACAAATAAAGAAGAAGACGTGGAAGAAGAAATAAAGATGAAAGAATCGGTAACGGACATTACCTCTTCTTTGAAGTGATTCTTTGAGACCTCCTTTTAGGGAACTAAAATAGTTTTTTGAAGAAGACCAAAACCTCTAAGATGTTTCTAGGGAAGTGGAGAGAAAAAATTGGCAGGTTTTGGCCGATCTTGAAGGCTCAATGTGGTGTGAGGAAGAGAGGGAGGAGGTTCCCTTTTATAAGGAAGGAGAGGGGCACCTTTGGAGTAACTAAAAATATTATTTTATTATAAAGTCAAGTTTGGTTTTAAATAGCTCCAAATTGAGTTATTTAGAAGCTAATGTGGGGATGGGTCTAAATACTCTAATCCAAAATAATTTAGAAAAGTTTAGGTCATTATATTAACCTTATCTTTTAGTTTTAACTCTTAGTTAAATATATTGACATTTACCACGTCACTTTGTATTTTTTTATTATATAGTTAATAAACTTACCATATACATCCAAGCGACCCCAAGTGGTGTTTTATTAATATATATAATCGTATCTACGTCATTTGGACGAACCTTAGATTTTTAGGAATAAAATAACAATTAATAATATAATATTTGTTTTAAAAACTATTTTATGTCAATTTTGACACTATTCAATAATTGATTTTTTTTGAAACTCATAACATAATGATTACTTCGGCCTAAGTTAATTAAATCAATCCTAACATGCCATATTAAACTAGAAAATTAGTTTAATTCATAAAAAGTCTCAAATTATACTTATTTAGGTATTTATAATATCAATTATTCTAATTTTTCACTATTATGGTAATTACTGCATCATCATTGTGTCATAAATAAATTAAATTATTTAAAGTCTAAAAATTAAAAATAAAATATCATTATGTCGGAATGATTTTTATCATTCTAATGAATATTTATAGTCGAATTAATCTTATGTATAACCTTATATTAAAAATGATTTAGTTATTAAACATTGATTTTAACTATTTTAACCCTTCTTTAAATAAATTAATAATAAATGTCCTACTCTAATCCATGTGGGCCTAAATGGTCATATTTTATTACTAAGGATGTATTTGTTCGAATTACACTTGTCCAATAGAATTATGACATGTGTTAGGGTAATACTAATATCATTTTTACCTTTAATTACCCTATTTACTTTTAACCGTGGTAAAAAAAGTAAAAAGTTACTATTCACCAAAAATTATTTTCATCACATTGAACTACATTCTTGTCCTTGATATTAATTGTGTCTCTTGGATTTTCGAAATTCCACTCACAGAAGCGGTAAAATTAATTTTTTTAAAAAATTCAGTTATTTTAACAACCACTTAGTGGTTTCACTATTCATCAAAAATTGAATATTTTCAGAAAAATACCTAAATTTCACCCTGGGCTAATTTCAATATTACGAATCCTAAAATGAAGTCCATTTTGAAAAATAAAATTTATAAAATTTTAAAAAGTGGTTATTATTATTCATAACAGGTAGTTTTAATAATATTTTAATAGTATATCATTGTTTAGTGAAACTCGGTATTGCGTACGACGCACGCGATCGAGGAAGCTCGTGATTTCGTGTAAAGCAAGCCAATCAAGTGTTGTGTGTAGAAAATGATTCCATTGATTATTTATATAACATAAAAGTCTCAGGTGTTACAGTATGGGACCATCATTTTATATCATTATTTAATTTTTTTTCAAAAGGATGAATGATCAATATGAGATGTAGATTCATACATATGAGGTCTTCCATTTGGTATCATCAATATAGAATTAAAATACACCCACACTATATAATTGTAAGATCCATTTTATCCTTTATGTTAATATGTTTTACATTTTTAGTTAAATTTATTTTTGCATTCCTTTTTAGCTTATCGCCTATGTGTAGTCTTTGGTCGTGTGTGTTGTTTCTGAGAAATAAGAGGTACAAGATAGTGTACTAGATAGAGGCCACTAAATGATGTGTAATTTCATGAGATGCCATGTGATCTGATGACATGATGTGTGAGGGAATGTACATGACATTAAATAAAGTGAAAATTTTCCCCAGTAAGGGAATATAGAATTTCATGACATGAAATGAAATTATATGTCATGTAATTTCCTCAATTTGTTTAAAATATTGAGGTAGGGCCCCTTAATTTTCTGAAATAAAATATTATTTTCTGTCGTTTGGAACCTAAAATCTCATTCTCTAGTTTCTTATATGTTATACCCATTGGATATCTAAATTGATGGTGGTATATATCAATGGATCAATAACTGTAATTCATTGATTACTTTTAAGATCTTATGCCATAATTTATTTTTCTTCATTTGTTCTTCAGATTTCTTCTAAAGTAGGATGAATGAGTAGTTGATACAAGATGAGAACTCCACTTACAATCTAATTTATGTGGTAAATACATTTAATTCGACTTATAATTCGTTATTTAAAAATCAACCTTTTTTCTACCATTCAGACTTTGTGGAGCGATCCATTAATCAAAATTTTAAGTCAAAATATATGAAATAGGACATATTAGGGATTATTGTAGGTTCCTTAACATGATTTTGTGGTTTTTTCCACTGAAAAATTCCACCCATGGGGTGAACCATATCTTTTCTTGGGGTTTTACTTTTGATAAACCAACCAAGGTGCATGTTCATGAGTTTTCAAAGTTTAAGGGATATTTTGGTAGTAAAATGGGATTGAATGACAAGCTATTGATATGTTATACCTCCTTGAATTGTGTTATCATAATATACCCTTCCAATATATTTTAGATGTATTACATATATTTTTTTGTAATTTTGTAAATGTGTGGGTATACACATGTGACATGTTAAATGGATAATGATGGTGAATGGGCGGGTACACCCGTGTGACATGATTTAATGGGAAAAGAATTATATGATTTGGTATAATTATTGAGCGGAAGTAAATTAAATATATTTTATGAGTTTATAGAATCATGTAAAATTGTTTTTTTAAATGATATGAAATAGGTGAATGATTGTATAGATGCCATAGAAAACTCTCTATGTATTTAGAATATAGTAGTGGACACCATGGATGAGTAATAACCTTGGTTATTGATTATCTGGGATGCCTCATGCTTTTCAACCACTTGGATCTGGCACACTTGGAATCATGCAGGAAATTTTGGTACCCATTCTCCTTGGACTCCAACTAGTACCTACACTGAGTTTCAATTGAGATTATACTCAAACTGGATGAGAATGCATTGGTCTTAGATCCTACAATCTTATACACTTATTTATATGGTAAAGACATGGGATCTTTTACTTTATTTGTTCTATGGTATGGTCATGGTATTTTGGTATGGAATCATTATATGAAAGGGCCACGTGGAATGAATATTGATGCATTTATAGTGGGGATATGTTAGTGGTTTATATTGAATGTAGTTTCCAGGATATGAGTTGAATCGTGATGTAGGATTCTTGGAGAGGCTGTTTGGTATTAATTTTTTCCATAGTTATATGAATTGGTATTTCACACATATATTACTACTTACTTGAACTTGTTTATCATATTACATTGTTCATCTTAGAACTATATAGATATTTAGGCATAATCCTTCGTGATGTTTGTCTCACACCCTATTTGGGACTCTTTGGGGACCTGAATAGATTATATGGATTCAGTTTATAATTGAAAAAAAATTTCTATCACTGGTTGTTGACAATTTCTTAAGTGAATGGGAGTGTGGGACCTAGATGAAGATTGAAATTCTAATAAGACAATTTTTGGTATTTTTTAATTTTGGATACTTGTATTTTACTATATTTCCATGTACCTATTTTGAAAATTTTCAAGATAAATTTATCATCATTATCATGGTGTTTGAAAAACTTAAGGCTTTTTATATATTCCTATTTTTTATTGTATATTTTATTTTTCGTATTATTTTTATATATACTTTCTCTATTCAATGTGGTTTAATTCAACTATGATATACTCTGTTAATGAGGTAATAATATCAACAATGACTCACATTGTCCCTTACACGAAGTCGGAAACCATTGGACTTTTGGAGATATGTACTTGAGGTCAGGTGGCCAATAGGGTTTAGGGCACTTTAGAGTAGCATCTAGGTTTGGGACTTTACAAAGTGGTATCAGTGTGTTTTGTCTTCTTATTTGAATTCTAGTTTGGTGAAAATTGATAGGGATAAAAAGGAAATGGAATTTGGTAATGATTTTAGATTGAAGATAACTAACCCTTGTACAGTAAATAGAAAAATTCACCTGAATGAAATTTTTATTTCATGTATTGACTATTACAGTTTATTTGAATTTAACTTTGCTTGATACAGAAGATTTATTCTAGTATTTTTGATTCAATTATGGGTTCTACTTAAATTACAACCTGATGATTTGAGGGTATTACTTCACATGCATCATATATCCACTTTGTAGAAATCACATGTCATGCATTATACCGTGTTATTTAGGGTAATTTATTTCATGCATGAAATTTTTATTGTTATTTATGTTTTTGTGATATAATTATTGATAAGGATAGAGGAGTGACATCATTATTCAGTTCATAAGGTGAATGGTTCCTTATGAACTGGAAAATAAAGCACAATTTAAATTCAATTGTTAAACTGTTTTTGATGTGCATAGATTCTACGGTAATCAATGATTGGTTCCTGAGGTTTTCTGGTCCCTCTGGGATCATATCATGTTGGAATATTAGTTAAATCATCAGAAAAAATGAATGTGTGGTGAAAATGGAAACATTATTGTTGACATAAATACATGACCTTGACCCGTGTTTTGAGTGGGATTAAGGCAACATTATATTGTTGTTATGTGGTAGTTAATTATATTGTCGTGGATTTAGAAACAATTTGTGGATTGTGAATTGGTCTTAAAGGGTTTTGTCAGTTTCTATGATTTTCTAGTATGAATTTGGTTTCATTCATTTCTTAGGTGTGTGTTTGTCCATCTAGAGGATTTCATCAATAAAAAACTCCAATTGTACGCAAGGAGGGTGGTGACGAGCATGCATTGTAGGTGGTGGGCCATGGGCTACCAATGTAGCCTCCTTTAGGTCCGTCTGTGGAACCAGATACTCGACTGGACATAGGTGATGAGGTAGAGATCTAAGAGGGGTTATATTGATATATGAAAAAATTTATATTAGAACCATATCCTTCTATAACTATGTATTAACTGACATGGTTGTTCCTAAAGAAACATCCTCCTTTTTTTTAGGAAATGGTGGTCTATAGGCTATTGAGATGTGCCTTGATACCATGATTGAAAATCTTCAGGAATCTTGATAATCCTATTTAGAAGATGGTAAAGCTCAAGACTGACATGATATTTAGAGGAGAAAAGATTTTGTAGGATGTTCTGATCTTTGCTAATAGGCTGTAAGATATGGGTTTGAATGATTTCCTAACCTGCTTCTATGACTAATTGTGTCTTTAGACTCTTTGAGAATATTCGGTTAGGTAGTTTATTATTTTGGAGCTAGGAACCGTGAATATTATGGAGTAATTGTAACACTTTATAGAGATATAGTGTTTTCCAATGATGTACCTTGATGGTGTGTTTCTTTAATGAGACACACTAATGAAGGTATCCTATAGGATTGCAAATCATAGGTCAATTTGTTCATGTTTACCACTATCACATAGATTGTGAATCATATGCTAAATATAGAGTATGACATATTGGGAATATGTAGGCATTATGAATTAAAATGTTTCTTCTCTACCCCATTATTTTACGTCTTCAGGACGGAAGTTGCATTTTGAGGCATCCAATGAGTTGAGAAACAATCATGATGTTAGTGTTGAATGATTTTTTATTTCAGGGTGGTTTGAAAGGACACATTTTGAGTCAGTCTTACCATGACCGAGTCGGGTGATGAGCTTACGAGAAAATGGGAAACATGTAGATGTTTTATGAGACCTTCCCTCAAATTTTGAGTGGTAGAGGATAAAATTCTATGTGTGGTTCAAGAGTAGGTTCCATAACACAGAATTAGGGAAATATATAGATTAGTGTTGTCTAATTAGGATATGGTAGTAGTGGTCATGGATGTGGTAGTCAGACACCAGTAGTAACTATGCATCTGAGTAGACCTACTTTAGGTAGTGATGTAGTGTCACAGGGTCTTGGTACATGCCAAATATATTCTTTATATACTACCCCTGAGGATAATAGTTTCAAACCCTCTACAGTTATTAATATAATCATATTATAATCTAAAGTAACATATTCTATTTATGAAACATGTGAATATTAATGTTTTATAGCTACACCTATGGTGAAAATCAACAGCCTTTTTATGTGGTCTTATGCGATAATTTTGAGGCTAGACAAACGATTGGAAATTAGAATGGATTATGTGTGACAGTGCAGGGAGTGCGCCCAAGATTTTGGTGGTTGACACTTCATTTGGAATCATTATATCATTGATATGATAGGGGTTTTCATCATTCTTAGGATGGATTGGTTTGTATATTATCAATATTACATTGACTTCTATTGGCTAAGGATGACATTCACATCACATGAGGGTGATTTGATTACTCACAAGGGTGAATGCGATATATAATGAATTCATGATGGACCTGAGCCTCACGATATTTGATGGATGACTATCCATATTACAAGTATGTTTTTGGAAGACCAGGAAGTGAGTCAAGAAGAATATCCTCTTATGATTGAGTTCTTCATGGAAGTATCCTCGTAATGAATTTTTTGGTTTAACTTAGGAGATAATGATTTATTTCTGCATTGAACCTGTTCCAAGTTCTCCATTAGTATCCATTTTCCTTATAGGATGGCTATGAAGAAGATTTTGGTGCTGAAGTGGTAGCTTGGGGATTTAAAGGTGAAGGGGTTTATCTAAATCATTAATTCTCAGTGTGGCTCAGTGGTCTTTTAGTGAAAAATGTGAATGAAATTATTAGGATATGTGTGGATAATTTGAAGTAAATATATTGATGGTTTAATATTGAAATATATTTCCATGGATATATGACCTATTTGATATGCTTTGAGGAACCTGAGTGTTCTCAAAAATCGACCAGAGTTCAGGATATCACTAGTTACATTTTTTCCTATAGACTTACCTCAGATAAAAATTCCCAGTAGGTATGTTTTATATGAGTATTTGGTTATGTCATTCAGTCTCACAAATGTGAAAATATATTTTTGTGTGTTGATGAAATGAGTATTTTTCACATGGATTCATTGGTGTTGGTTTTCATAGAAGATATAATTGTGTATTCTCAAACTCGTCACTACTATCATCACAATCTTGAGATTATTTTGAACACATTTATGTGGAATTTTTTTTATTTTAATATCAAAAGGTTCCAATTTTGGATGGATCAGATTAACTTTTAGGGCAACTTTAACTTAGATACATGAGTATTAGTCGACATAATAAAAGATACAGCTGTAGTTTGCTAAAAGAAACATGAAAATGTTTTTGATATATGATTTTTCATAAGGATAAATGGTTATTATAGTCACTTCATAGAGGACATATCATATATATAAGTGATGTTGATGGGATTAACTAATAAGGGTGGGGAGATTATATGGTTACAATATTAAGAGATTTCCTTTCAGGAGCTGAATAGAATGATGAAATCAACACTAGTACTGATACTTCTAGATCAATGAAGGAGCTACACCATGTATTATGACACATCATGTATCAGACTCTGAGCACTTCTAATTTAGGTGAAAGGATTCATAGCATATGAGTTTCGGTGTTTGGGGATACATGAGAGGAATTTCCCGACGAATGATATTGATATTTATGTAATTTTAATTCATTATCCTATTTGAGACACTATGTACTATGAGTGATTTTTGCGGTGTAAAAAAGAAAAAAAAAGATTCTTGTTTGTTTTTACTCATCTTAAATTGAATTTAAGGCAGTGTTGGTGGATGGAGAACCTACAATATTTTGATTTCATGCTTGCCTATATGCCCTGAAAGAAGAATAATGTGGTTGATGCACTAATAAGTAGGACTCATATACAAGAAGGGAAGCATTCTAGTATTGGGTGTAATGTTATGGAATTACGCTATGAGATTCTTCTAGAGGGTCAAAAGAGTCAGAGACAGACACATCTATCATCCCTAGATGTGATTTTTACCATTTTGGATCGAGTATGGATGATGTGGTTATCAGATTCAGAGGGCCAAGTACTATGATAGATTATGGACTATGAGGACCCTCTTCCTGGTTGAACTATGATCATTTATGAGATACTAAATATCCATGGACATGTTTGGGTTTCAATGGATATACATTAAGAGCTGTTGTTGGAGTGTCATGCCACAACATGGGCAGTGCATCCCATAGTCACCGCGATGTACCATGACATTCCACTCTAATACATCTGGGTGAGAATGAAAAGATAGGTATCTAGTTTTTTATGCGGAGTTCCACCTATCAGTAGATGAAGGTAGAACATAAACAACTGACAAGGATTTTACATCAGTTAAATCTTCTACAGTGAAAATTGGAAGAGGTTGTAAATTATTTTGTGACTTGTTTTCTGAGGTTTATTAGAGTTAATGATGTTGTGTGGGTTTTTGATCAAAGGGTCACAATGATTTCCCCATTAATTTCGATCACAGAAACCTTCAGTGCTAGTGATATTTAATGGTTGTTTATCCATGAGATAGAATGACTACATGGGGTCCCACACACTATCATTCCTTGTAGGGATTCCTCCTTTAAATATCATATATTGAAATGTTTTCAGTGTTCACTGGGTACACATGTGATTCTGATAACTTCATAACAACCTCATAATAATGTCTAGTTAGAGAGTATGATACAAGTACTAGAGGACATCCTCAGAGCATTAATATTTAATCACGGGGGCTCTTGGGAGAGGAAATTTCATCTGGTTGTGTTTTCATACAATAATAGCTAATAGGTTACGGTATAGATGGAACAATTTGATGTTTTTTATTATTGGACATGTTGATATCCATTTTTCTTATTAGATACATGTGATGGATCTTTACTAGGACCTTGTATAGTGCGGGAGACTTCTAAGAATAACTATTTGATTCTCAAGTGGAAGAATACTGTATTGTCTCGAAAAAAATCATATGTTAATCTGTGTAATAGAATTATAGGGTTCAAGGTTGGGGTCATTTTTTTACGTGTTTCACTGATGATGGGACATATAAGGATCTTGAGATTCGGTATGCTTTCAACATGATATTTCATTCCATTCAAGATTCTATATATAGTTGGGTCAGTAGCCTATAGGTTGTAGTTACCTCAGATGTACCAAACCATGCATGATGTATTCTTTGTATCTCAGCTATTCCATTTTCATTCAATCATGTCTCAGTCTTTTATTCCAAAGGAGGATGAGTTACAGGTCAATGTGTCCATTGAGGAGCATCTTATTAGTATAGTTTATAGAAGAATGAAGGTTTTCTAAGGTCAGTCAGTTACTATGGTGCATGTGAAATGGTAGGATGGCTATTTATAGTAGAATTCTTGGGGGTGGGACGCCAACATACCTATACAATGGATGAAGACCTTTGTTAGAGAAATCGTTTCAAGCAATGTGAGGAAAATTTAGGTATTAATGTTTTAAGGGGGAATATTATAAGATCATGGGATTTTCTGGAGGTGTAGATCTTTTACATTAATGGTTAAACTCTTGGATTCAATTTTTTTTGTTTCAATCCTAATATGAGATATAGATCAGGTGGGTTGATTTTAGGAAATGATATGAAGAATTTTGTGTAATCGCTGCAGGCCACTATAAGATGTGTAATTGGATTACATGACATGTAATATGATTAAAAGATGAGTGATGGCCTAACTAAGAAATTTCACGATGTGTAATGGTTTTTCCCTAGGAATGAAATCAAAAACATTAACAGTTTGGAAAATAAATTACACACCTTGTAATTTCTCAACTATATTGTTATAAAAATAGAGGATGTGGCCTCTATTATTCATAAAGAATCCTTTTTTACTCTCAGTTGAAGCCTGAAAACTTTCTTTTCTAGTTTTTCATATCATGACCTCATCAAATGTTTAAATCATGTTCTATTCATCTCATCAGATCTGAAATGCTATTTCCTTGATTGCATTTTACCCTTGTTGATTTGTTTGATGAAAGGGTTTTCTATTTTAATTTATGCCCTTATGCCCTAATTTATCATTCATCATCCACTTTTCAGTATTCTTCTAAAATAGGATGAATCCAGAGTTCATTATAGATGTGTACTCCACTAACAGACTGTGGGAGGTGGTATAAATGTTTCTCTCACCTTTTTAATTGTTATAGAGATGTCAACCTTTTTTCTACCAACCATTCATTCTGGTGAACATCCAAAATTGATATGTTAAGTTGAAATAGATAAAATATGACCTATTAAGGATTCCCAGAGTTTTTTTGAGAAGAAATTGTGGTTTTCCCCCAATACAAGGACACCTATGGGTATACCATGCCCTTTCATGGTTTTTGACCATTGATGAACCACTCAAGGGGTGTGTCCATGAGTTTCCATAGTTTATAGAAGATTTGATTTAGGTAAATGGGATATAATAGAATTATTAAGAGATGTTATACCTTATTCCCTTACGTTATCATAATATTCCACAAATTATTATTTTTAATTACTTAAATATATTTTTTAGACATTATGTAAATTTATGGGTTTACACTTCTGATGTTTTAAATGGATAATGATGATGAATGGTTGGTTATACCCCTGGGACATCACCTAATGAGAATGGAATGATATGTGTGGGTATAATCATTTAGTTGAGTAAAATTAATTTATCATTATGAGTAGTCAGAATCATATAGAATTGGTTTATTAAATGATATAATGATGGTGAATGTTTTTATATACTCTATGGACAACTATCCATGGATCTGGAATGCTGTAATGGATTCCTTAGTTGAGTGTATAGATTGAGTCTAAATTTCATTGGATGGATCGTGGTTTTCTACCATATGGATTCGAGTTTCTCGGATTCTCATATGAATTGTTGGAACACATGCTCCTAGGACACCAAACAATTTGTAAACTATGTTTCCATCGAGATTCCCCTGGGACTCAATTAGGTGTCCATGGGCTTCAACAGGATGGATCTGGCCCTTCATGTTCTACACATCATTATATTGTATCGTCGTGGGATATATGACTTGATTGGTTGTAGGCCTTGGTATTGGTATTTTTATATTGTTTCTTTCTATGGAAAGGACCTTGGGGTATATTATGGTTTTTTGAATTGTGTTTCTATGTTAATTGTTTATATTTCATGTAGCATCCCTGATAAGATATTACATGGGTTTTAGTGATCCTTGAGGGGCCTAAAGGTATTACTTGTTTGTAGTAGTTATATGTCATGGGATTTTACACATAAATTACAACCTACTTGTACTTGTTTAGAATATGTACGTATATATCTTAGAATTGTATTGATCATTTGGTGGAACCCTTCATGGATGTTTAAATCACACCATGTTTGGAACTCCATGGGGACCAAAACCAATTATATAGATAATGGTGATAATACAAATATTATCTCTAACACTACTAAATGACAATTTCATCAGAACACTGGATCAAGGGACCAATATGAGTCTTGTGATGGTTTTGGAACACATTGTATTATTTTTGGATTTTTTTAAATTGTATTCTACACAATTGTTATGTACATGTTTTGGATATTTTTAGGATACATGCATCTTATACATCCTGATATATGAGACACTTTGGTATTGTAAGATATTTCTATCTTCCGTTTCTACTTTATATACTATAGATTATTTTATTTTCTTCTACTATAGAATGTGACTGATATACACTATGATATACAATGGTAATGAGGGGACAATACCATCAAGGACTCGTCATTGACGTTTCATCTAGTCAAAAACCTCTATCATTTGGGGAGATATTCTTGGGGCCTTGTATCTAACCAAACATGACGCACTGTTGAGTGGAATCTAGGTCTGTGATGTTACAAGAAAATAATAATTACATGCTAATATTTATTACACCATGTTAGTGTAAATCAATATATAAAACAATAAAATCATTCAAATTAAGAAAATTTAAATTATTTTATTTATTAAAAATTCTCAAAATTGTTCAAAACTATTTCCAAGGATGTATAACATAGAATATACTCATGATGAATAATATCAACGAACTTCATTTCATTTAAATTTTTGATAACCATTTACTTATTAAAAATGATTTATCCAAGAATGTTTCATAGAAAATTAATCTTGTAACAAGCATAGTAACACTATAATGGGTTCTCAAACAAGTTAGATCATCATCCTCTTTGATAAAAAATCCTATTGGATAATTGACAAATTCTATTAATTATATAAACCATATGCATAACATTAATCTTGAAAAGTATTATAGATATAATTCTACACAGTTTTTAGAAAAAGTAATTTAATTCGGCACTAACTCAATCAATCATATGATGTCAGTTGTTTCTCACAAAAAATATATCACTTAAAAAAATTATATATTAAAAAACATATATTTTTCTATGTAATTTGGGAGAAAACTCAATTCATTATTTTTAATAATCTATATAGGGACCTTATCAAGTATCTTTAGTAGAATATCAATTCATCACTCATCCAATTAATGACATATCATAACATGAAAATTGAAAATAAATAAAAAAATAATCAAAAATTAACATCAATATCTCTAATTATATTTTTTTCAAATTATAAAATAAATTTTATAAATGATATAAATTTTAATATTATAAATGAACATCGTGTTTTATCTAAACCATAAAACAAAAAAATCAAATGGAGGATAACTATATCTGTACCTATTACTCATAGTATAGATACAATTGGGGTGTTCACATACATTATGTTTTCTCCTCCTTATTATTCTGAATTTGATAACATTATTCCCCACATTTTATATAAAATATAAAATATTACTTAGATAATTAAATGATATGATTGTTACACCATATGTTTCTTAGTAATGAACCATATCTAAGCTAAATCAACATATGTTAGTGTAAATATTGTATAGAACATGAGTATTTTAAAAAATTATTAATGATGTTAATATAAAATCTTATATGTCATTCCAACATTTAAATTCTAATATTTGGGAATGAAAACACCAATTTTCAAATGATTTTATAATCCTTCACATCAAAGAAGAAAAAAACTAAAAATACACATGTTCGTCTTTTATCTCCCCTATAATTACAAGTGTGATTGTCCTTTCTAATAAAACTACTATAAGCATGAATTAATTCAGGAATGTGATCACCATACCTCCTGTTTAGATTTATTTTACTTCACATGAATGGATTATCTCCATACATTAGTTTGGTTTATTAATCATTAATAAATTTTCATTAAGAAATTATAAAAGAATTTCATGTATAAAACTAACTAAATTCTATAGGGTAGCATGTTCTATGAGACATTTAGATTAAAATAAAAATATTCTATACATTTGAAATATTTAATAATATATATAAATTATAGTAATCAAATTTTTCATTTATTAAATATCATCTTCAATACCATTTTTCAGGTAGCACAACCAAACATTTAATTGAAACAAAATGGGATTTTAGTGAACAAAACTATTATCATGGTTCATTTTTGGATTCATTCATAAAAATAATCAATATCATTTTAGTTTATAAATTTTTTAACCAAATCGTGATATTTTAATACATTCTTCTTAAGAGATATAAATTTTTGGAAAACATGTTCTCCACCTATTGAGATTTATTCTAAATTTTAACTTTTTCCAAGATTAGTATTATTACCTTTTATAACCTAGAATTTCGATACACAATAACATGTCCCAAATATTTATCCCCATACAACTGAGCTACACATATATTTAAATAATATTTTTTCCGTATTACAAACTTCTGTTTAGTGTGACGACTCCATCATCAAAGTATCATTTTTAATCCAATGAGTAATTATTGTTTTTGTTGACTATTCATATCATTTTTGTGCCAATAATCTATATCATTAATCTTTAAAAAACTAAAACTACATAATATCTTAATCCACACAATTACATTTCATCAATTCTGTTACCCTATTTGAGTAGCTATTAAGGGATTTATTTAATATTGGTAATCAAATTTTACTTTCACCTTATTGAATTGATTCATTTTTTGTATGTATATGAACTTATAAATTCATGATTTTCATGATCATATATTAGTTATTCATGATGTTTTTATCCAAAAAATAATATAATAATCATATTTATGTTGGTTAGGGACCCGCCTCATATTTATTCTTGGTCACACACTTGTCACTTTTGTTCACCATTTTATCCCCCAAGAGGACATGTTTCTTTTATTCCATATTGAATTATTCTATATTATCCATTACTGTACATCAATGTAAGAATCATATTTGTTGGGTAAATATAATCTCCTATCATATATATGTTTATGGGGTTTGATAAAATCAAATATCATTCAATGTATTTTAAATACCTTCATATGAGATAAATTTATATTCTTCAACGAACTATACTTTTGAATTACATGTTATAATTTAATTCATCATTAATCCCCCAAAATTATAGATTTATATATTATTCATAATGTTGGGATATTTTGAAAACATTATGTGTCCATATAATTAGACGTTCAATGGATCCATCATTTTTTTACTAATCTTCTACTTTAATCTTTTATATATGATTTGTAAAATTTATATATTTTGAACCATACATTTTTTATGTATACCTGAACCATTTAGGTTCAATATGGGAAAAATTATTTCTTGAATATAATCACTTAAACCTTGATCGTATTGATGGGTATTAAATATCATTTTAAAAAATAGAACTAATCCATATTTTTAATTTAATTATGATAAAGATTGAAAATTATATTACTATAAGAATTTTAGGATAGTGAGATGTTATCTTATAAGAGAATGATGTATATTATACTTTAGATAACCTTAGCCTCAAATATTACTAGAATTGGAAAAAAAATTAGGTAAAATACATTTTAAAAGCATGTCTCCTAGTACACTTTATCTCATACTCTGGGATGTTATCGCTTTTTTTGGATTGAGGTTATTGAAATTTATTTTATCTCTAAGAATTTTAGTTTAATAGTAAACTTCTCAACCTAGATCGATCGTATACATCATTAAAAAAAATAACTTTGATTTTATTTATCCTCATGGATTTTATTTTTATCCAATAAATAACTACCCCCACACATTTTTCCTCTTTCTTTTTCATTTTTTTTGAACATTTTGTATCTGTAAAGACTCTATATAGATTCTCAATTGATATAATCATGTTATGGAAATAAATTCAAACACATTTTTCCAATATTATTCACCCATAAATTCATTATCATATTAAAATATTATTCCACTATAATTTGAAATATATTCATTCATTTATCTCGAATTTTTTGTGAGGGGGTTTTAGATATCATTATTTTTTACTACTTCATATTACATGAAATAATAATCCTTTTACTGTAACTAAGTTCTCATCATTTAGACTCATAATATGAAAAAAAATATTTAAAATTAAAAATATCAGTATAATTATATTAATAATATTGAAATTTAAATTTAAAAACATGATGTGTTTTAGCACCGAACTCATCTCCATACTTGGTAAATATTTCTCAACTAAAAAAATAATGGAAAATTGATTCAATGACATAATAAAAAAGTAGTTGTCCCATATTTTTATTTGATACATTTCATTAATTTATGGAATCCTTTATATTTGAATATTGTAGGGTCTTCGTTGAGATATTCATTATAATTTCGATATGGAGAAAATATATGTTTTCTATATGAGTAACTTTTTTAATAATAACAATTATACAAACATAGAAATACTTATAAATGTAACTATGCGTGTAATAATAGATACAAGAATAGGTAATCCTTCATCTAATACTATATAAAATTATAATACGATCAAATTTAGTCACAATTTTTGGGAGATTAATGTGTTTCCTATTTCATACTAACTTATAATTTCTTATATTAGTTTTATACCGACAAGGAAGTCATATATATTTAATCTATATAGATAATTGTGTTTTTAGTTTTTATTTATGAACCATTTATAAAACTTTTATTATAGGAAAACTATGTAAATTATTGAATTCATTATTTCTACATAGTTCAATACATTGGCGGGAAACCTACTCTATGTAGTGGTTGATCATTAACCTGTTTAATGAATTCTATTATCTCGAAAAAACTCTTTAAAATTTCATGGGACATCGTAAAACCCACCACCAGTTCCTGACCCACTATCATTTCCTCTCACCATGAATGAAACACTCTTACTTCACACTAGGGTCGATGAGTCACTATGTGATCTCAGTTCAATCCCAAATTTGTGATTCAATATTTTTAGAAAATTAATTCCATTTATTTTATTCTATTATAGTGTACCTATAATAAACTCATTTAAATAAAATCTAATGATATGGTCTCTTTCAACACCACATATTTATCAATTTATAATATATATTCAAGAATAATGCATGCATAATTCTCTGTTATCCTTGATCAAAATTTTATTTCTTCAATATAATCAACTCACGCAGTATTTAGGACACAAATATGATATTTTTTTTCCTCCATAATAAATAATATCCTCAATATTTGAATGACCAATAGTGAAAACATTGAACACAAATTTTATAGTAGGTAATAAATATTTTCTTATAAAAATTATTTGTTTAATGATTCTACAACAATTGTTGTCAAAAAATCCTAGTATATTATTAGCATTTATTCAAAATTGATGACGCTTCAGATATATACCATCAAGATTACTATATTATCCTTCTCCATGTCTTACATATTCTTAAAGAGTTGTATTTTACTTTATATAGAATCAATTTATTAATATTAATTTTGGATTCACATATTCTTCTATTATTTCTACATTATATCATTATAATGTGAAATTATAATTTATATATTTATAAATACTTAGATATACTCTAAATAATAAATCATGAACCTCATTATATTTTATATTTTTTTAAGGTTAATGGAATTTTCTATAATAATATATCATTTTGTTATTTCCATCCTAAATAACTGTATCATATTAAATACCTAGAGATACATTATAATTTTATATTTTTCTGATTTTATTTTGGTAAATAATTCTTAATGAATTTAATATCAAACTATTTACTAAATAATCATTTAAAAATTAACCAAAACAATCATTTATAAATATTTATACGTCACTGTATGGAAATATTCTTACATTTATAATTTTAAAATGGTAAATCGCTTATTAAATAATATTTTCAATATAAACCATGTTAGGATTACGTATGAACAATCACACACCAAAAATAAACTCAGCTCTAAATCCTTTAACTTAATAAAAATGTAATAAATAATATTCCTCTGGATATTTAAAACAATTTATTCAAAACTTCCACATCATTACATTAATACCATTTGAAAAATTAATTACACCATAATTTACTCATTATATGATTCATTGATTTTTTATAATCTCATTTCAATTGTATTTATAGATTCTCAAATAACAACCAAACATTAATTTTTTTAAACAATGAAAACAACCCCTGCATAATCAAAATAAAAAATCATCAGAGTAATTAATTTCATTAAAACCTTGATTTTTAAACAAGAATAATTCCATTAAATTGGATATTTAATTTTACATCTTCAAGATTTATTTTATTTGTTTTTTCAAAAATTAATAATATATATATAATTAATATTTTTATGTTTTTATCTATATAAATATTTTATGGAGACATCCAAAATCTTTTAATCTTTAAAATATATATTATATAAACATTAAATTTCAATTAGTTGAAATATATATAATTACATTATACCAATGCATATGCAGTCTTGAACCGATATAATATATATTGATACTAGTGAATACATATAATACAATTATTTCTAAATGAAATTTGTATATGTCAATATTACGCAAAATAAAAATATCAATATCAAATAATTAAAATTGATATTTTCACAAGGATGTGATAATCATAATGGTGATTCTTCTTATGGAAAAATTATAATTATTTGGGAATCCATTCATATTTTCCTTCCTATATACACATATGATATATATTAGATGATACATATGGACAATCCCATTAAATTTATTTTCTAAGGACAAATAAATCAAAGGTGATCCAGATTCATCTGTATGAGATCATCCACTGAAAAAATTGACATTTATAGTGCATATAATGAACCATATAAATGAATTCAGGATTAACATAAATGAAATATTTTGTTAACAATACAAAAAATAAATTAGTAAAATAATCTAATTTTAAAATTATAAATTTATCAAACATGTTCATATTATAACATTTTAATTTCAATGTTATTAAAACACCTTAAAATTATCATGCTGGTCAATTATTATAAAGTAAATCAAATCAAATTTTTATATCCCATTGATCCTCTTCATAAAAATTCCTATATTGTATTTATTCAATATAATCACTATCAAATATTCATATAAATACTATGATGGGTCATATGACACATTGAATCTTCATCATATTCAATAATAGATACTTTAACACTGCTAATGTATGTTCTCGATATTATAAAATTATCCATATCATCATTCTTTAAATGGTCTTATAGTATAAATTTTAAAACATGTTATCACCATTCATTTAAATGAGGATGAACGTAATCAATCATGTGATATAGTAGATACTCAGCAAGAAGCAATATATTAAAAATCATTTGAAATTACAAAACACATCATTCATTTCATGGATAATTGAAACCAAAAACATTAATCACTATCCATATAATATATGGGATGTTTCCCATGTTCCATGGATTTAAGATCACTCAATCACCACCAGTATAAATGAAGTATCTGAACATGAAAATTGATATATAATATTTCATATCTATCCAATGAACGCACTGAATACTCACAATGATTTAAAATAATCTACCATGATATATATTTCTATCAACAAATCAAACTCAAATCAATAAATGATACATGTAACTAATATCCAAGAGGTATAATTTTAGTCAATATGTTAATACACATCCCTAAACTCTAAACAAATTACTATAAATGTACACAAAACCATTATAATCAACCTAATTCATTAAATTTCTTAAAAAATATTTAATGAAAACTAACATAATGTACATATAAAATAGGAATCTAATCAATTTTAATATCCCTACTAAAAAAATATCTTCATATTTCCTATAAATTTAATATCTCAATAGTTATATATAATAATATTATTCACATATCGAATTATTCCTCAATGAACTACAAGTTACATAAAAATATAACATCACAACCTTTCAAAAAATTCACATATCTTTTGAAAAATACACTCAATTTACGAACTGGGTTTTGGATGACCCATCCATAGCTTCACATTAAAAAATTGGATATTTAATCATGCTCCTAATTCATTTCAAAACAACCCGCCCTATAAATCATGATATATTAAAACTATACTATATTTTTTTTAAAATATCTGAATCTATTCAATAAATTTATTATATCAAAAAAATAATGAAATTTGAACAATAGCTATCATGACCAAACAATAGCATTAAATGGAGGACAAGTATCTTTCATATACACTATTTTCAGATTATATATAATAATATATTTCTATTATATAATATAAATTATTTAAATGAAAAAATGTATAACATTATTTTTAATTCTTGATAAATAAAAAATAAGAAGAAAAAATGTCTAAAATTTGAATAATAATAGCTCCAATGATGCATCCGTTTTTTTTGGAAAAAGAGATTGTGATTTCATATAATGATTATTATCTAATTATAATAAATCTTATAAATAAAATTATTCATTGAAAACACTAAAATATAGTTATAAACTATATCTACAATGTATTATTAAATAAAAAATTTGTATTATGTATATTTGAAAATGATCTATAAGGAACTATGTTTCATTATCGAGGGTTAGATACTAAATATAATACTATCAACAATGTTGAGAATCCAAAATTTTCAATCTTATATATAATACATTTCTAAATAAAAAGTAGATTATTGATTATAAAAGTGGAATATAAATGAGTAATAATAATTAAATAGAAAATTAATAAAAATGTTTTCATGTATATTTTTATTACATAAATATTGTTTAATTTACTAATTATAGGCATTCATGTATAATATAAATTATATTAGATCAGTTCATATATCATTATTTGAAACTATTTAATATTATTTATTAAATAATTAAAAGTATGCAACTCAATATAGCTTAAACCATATTTCATTTATATTTCGAAATTGAAATTTGAGATAGAAAAAACAATTATACACTTGAACAAAAACTCAATGAAAAAGAAATCATTAACCAATGGTAACATTGTTTTCCACTATAGGCATTCTATCCATATATGTCCTAGTGTGCTTCAAATTAATTAATTCATATATCTTGTATAAAAAAAGAATATCCTTGAAAGTAAAAAAATATTTATTTGATAAAAATTATAGTTTATTGTGAGTCTAATAAAAATACATAACATGAATCATGACAACCACATGTATAATAGGAATTAACATATCCCTAAACAAGTGTTATTATCATCAAAGATAATTTTTTATCCTCTTTCAATGATTTAGCCAACTTGAATAACATAATTAGTTTTATCTAAATCCAACATCTCAACTAGTGTGGCCCATGAACATTGTAATATTTCCGAATGGATAGATAAGGAATAAATACATGAAATAAAAAAATAGATGACCAAAACTCTATATGGACGTATTAAAAACATATTATATTTATAAATATATTTATAATGATAATGTATATTAATAAAGACAGTTTCAATCATGAAAAAATAAAATATGAAATGTGGGAATATTTATCTTACCAAACATGGCACTATAATTTAGATCACCATCATTTATTAGACATTAACTATCACCAACACTAATAAAGCTAGCACAATTTACTTTCCTAACCTACATTTATGTCATAAAAATATGATATGTGAATAAATATAAAAAATAATATTTCCATTAATTTTTATCAAATATATTTATAAATATATATATATATTAATAATTCACTCAATAGTGTGCCTCTATTGGTACTCCACTCAAATTGGAATAAACATGATTTTTAATGTACATGATTGGGCTTTGGAAGTCTTACATTGTTGGTAAAGAGTCATTGTAATACCATTTTCATTACAGAACCAATTTTTTGTGGGATATTGTCTTGAGGTTCTAGTGTTGTAATATAACATTATATGTGCCATAGCTGATATAATATAGAGGTAATATAAAGATGGTATTATTATTCACAAAATTTGGTTTTGTGGAAAAATTTTTTCCCGCTTATATTTTATTCATTATGAGAACATTAATGTAATAGATATAGACCTCATTGAGTATGGGACAATGTGATGGAGTTCATTAAACTATTTAAATGGAATAAAGGATTACCTTAAGGACGGTTTAATTTTTTGACTTGTGAATTGGATTATAATATTAATGTAACAGCACACTACAAGTTAATGGGGAGATAGTTGGATGATAAACACAATATTTTTGTGATTTTAAAATGGAAAAACATCATGAAAGAGGGAACATGATGTGTATATTTCTATAGTTTTTTATGTTTTTGTCATTTTTTAACTTTAGGCTTAAATAAATGTATTATTGGATTTTAACAATGTAATAAACCCCCTTCATCCATTTGAAAAAGTAATAATATAAAAAATATGAATTCCTTAGGATTCGGTCCTAGGGGAAGAAAATTTAAAAAAAATAAATATATAAAAATGTTTTATATTCATCAAACAAAAAGTAGCAATAACATTTGAAAACTAAATTTAAAAAAATTAAAGTAAAATGAAATTATAAAAAACAATATTATAGGGTTTAATCATATACATTCATCATTCAAATCTATTTCCCAATATCAAAAATTAGAAGGGAAGGGAAACCACAAATTAAATTCTTCCCCTTCATTGAATGCGATGAAGTACACACATTTGTGTGTATATATATATATATTCATATATATATATATATGACATTGTAATTCATGTATCATGAAATCTTTCATTGTTTTAATGGTAAATAATAAGTAATGATATATAAATATTTTTTTTGGAGAGACATAATTACAATAGAATAATAAAAAACCGAAACCGGGATTTCATTATGGAATAATACATAGTGTAATAACCACATAATTTAATTTTGGAAACAACTCATAGGAAACAAATATGATTGAAAACCTAAAGCTCATAGTTTTATTGAAATAAGTAAAACTAGTCATCAGGTATATCATTAGAAGTATCTAGTCTAATTTTAAGTTAAAATTAATCTCCAAAATAGTTTTTCCAAATATCAGGATCACAATTTAATGAAAACATTATTTATTTTGGAAACATGAGTAATTTTTATAGAATGTCAACATTTTAATAATTTCTATGAAAAATAGAATTTTTTATTCATTATTTGCAATCTATTTTTTATTAATTTACAATTTAGAATGTGTTTAAAAAATTATAGAAAATACAAATAGAGAAATTAAAAAATGTTAATTAAATATTACATCATATGGAAACAAAAACATTAATTTAAAAAAACAATACATGTTATTATTACAATAACCCCAAAAATGGAATAAATTATGTCTTAAAATCACATCACCTCTTTCCAAATATACCAAACCTATTATAATGTTGTAACAAATATCATTCATTATGATAGGATTTGTATGGACTTGTTCTATATAACTATTTTAAGAAATACTATAATGAAATTATTATTAAATATAAACAATTTAATGGAAACAAAATAGAATATTTTAAAAAATAGTACCACTTCATATAATCAAAATTAAAATTTACGATATTTAAATTGATAAATAATATAATAAGATAAAAAATAACTACTATAATAATTTTAATATCAAATGGCCAATTATAAAATGGAAAATAGTTATTTCATAAAAATATATATCGAATGTAATGAATCATTCCTAACAAAAATTATCAAATCAGTATAGTATAAATAAAAATTCACATAAATTAAACAATAAAAATAATGACATTATATATTTGTTTTTTAAATTTATTTTTTTAAAAATATATAATCAACTACATATAAAATAATTTATTTTATATATAATATAATAAATTATTATATTGTGTGTATTATTTAATGACAAAATTATTTTTGAAACCTTATATAGTGAGAAACATATGTTTAAAAATTTTAATATATGAAAAATAAATATAAACCATTATATTTTATCATATGATAATTTGGTAAAATCATTTCCAAATTGATATATAAATATTATAATTAAAAAATCATCAATTAATAAATCAAAAAATGTCATCTATTAATCTAATTAATCTATAAATCATATTTTAATTTAATTGAATTATGTCTAGAATATAACATAAATGGTTGAAACCCATTCTATATTATTTAATACATTTCCTAAATCAAACAATCTTCATGGAATGATCAAACCATAATATATTATCCCCTAATAAATATTTATAATGATTAAAAACATAAATTTTCAAAAATAAGCATAAAATATTTTTAATTAATTAATATAATCAAAGAAAAACTAAGTATCAACTTAAATATACTTCATAATAGAAAAATTTATATTCATATTTAAAAACTACTAATTCACATTCCAATATTAGACTTCAATATAATGATACATAAGATAATTAAAACCCTAACTACGTCATTTGAAAAAATCACAATGAAAATGAAATCATCCCATTAAAGGTTCATTTGGGAACAAAATTATAAATCCCACGGGGAGGATATGATTTAAATTTTTATGTTTAAAAACCACCAAAAAATATAATACAGTAAAATATTAAATAAAATATGAACTAGAGAGAAGTTGATAAAATAATTAAGCAGAAGTACCACCACAAATAATACTTTATAACACCCTTATAATTAACCTTGAGGTATATAGAGAATGATATAGATAATTTTGTAGAAGATTTGGTCGAAGTGGCCCTCTAAGATGGCCAGAGTATGTAGTAATTTTAGGATATACCTAATGGTGATATAAGGGTTTTATAGAAATGAATTTATTTTCCCATATTAAAAACTCTTTTATTATCTTGGTACTTAATTTGAGACAATTGAACACATTCTATCATTAATAAATCACCCACTATTCTGACTAGTTCATCCACTACATGGAACCACCTGTGTATGAAAATATATCTATTGAATTTCTAAAGTATGTGGTTCTACTTCAGGATAACTATATAACTTTTGAACTTATTTTGATTTATATATCCTTTACCAAAAACAAATCTTATTTAATTTACAATCTTTTTTCCATAACTATAAATTTAAAAATATATAAGCGATGATATTTAATCACATAATGTTTAATGAAAAAAAGACTATCATTAGTAATTTCTATGAGGACATTGGAGGTGAAATTACCTCATAGATTATATGATATAACTAATTATATATCAAATGTATAGAGATATACATTCATAGAATTCAAATTTTATCTTATGAAATTTTGGAAAGTTTTTATTCCACCTAAATTTATAAAACAAATTATATATAGTGTTATAATTTATTATTAATCATTTGATATTTTAAAAATATGTGTTAATAGATAAAAAATAACCAATTTATTATGTTAATTTTCCAGTAAAAGTATTATATTATAGTAGGGATGGGTATTTTATGGTATAACATATATATTAACTAACTATATTCATTCATCAAATTTATATATTTAATTTTTTTACAATGTTAATTCATTTGAGAATATTTTTAAATCCATATAAAGGATAACCTTTTATACACCCCAATTTCAATAAAAATATAATAATTCTCTATTGTAGACCATTAAATAGAATATAATTATTGTCTTGATGGTTAAAATTGATATTTGAGACACTTTTTATCCTATTATATTTAAGACATTAAAAATATTATTGGATTAATGATGTCATTCATGAATGAATCATTTATAAATTCATTTCATAAACATGTTCATGTAAATCTTTTAAAAAATACAAAATAATAACCATAAGTTGATTATTCAAACACAATACTATGGATAAATGACGTTTAATTCATCATACTATATATTTATATGATGGAATATCCAATAACCCCTTAATAAATATTTAAAAAAATAATATCATCACATGATAGATGATAAATATTTGATAGGAAATGATAAAATATTTACATTTTATATTTGTGTTTTAACATTGAACATATGATAATATGACATTGACAATAAGTTCACATATCATTGTAATTCATATTGTTCCAAGATTTATAATGATCAATAGACTTAAAGAAAATATAATTTGTGTTTTTCCAAAATCAGAAGAATTATATGGTACATTATTCATTCCTTTTGATAAAGTAAATAGATGTGATAAATCAAAAAATTATGTATAAAGTTTTAATTAATAATATATTATATTCAAATAATTTTTTAACATGAAAGGATTCATTATAATAAGTACACAAATTTACAAAATATATTAATCCTTTTGAATATTATGTTTTTTCTACATTATTATTTGGATGTAACCCCTACTAGTGAAATTTTCAATGTGATTATCTATAACATATGTGATAGAGATTTTCTTAGATATCACTCATAGTGTTAAAATCCATCTCTTATAAGTTTATATATTTTTTCAATCGATGGTTTTCTTTCTCATATGGATGACATGTGTTATTTGGGAAAATCATTTATTTGATGACTAACATCCCATTAGTAAAATTCTCTTGGGAATATTTTTATAACCTTTCAGAAGTCGTAGTCATATTATGTTCTGTAAGATAATTTCTAAATACTTATAGAATATGTAATAATTCTCACTCAAAAATTAGAAGTGTCATTTCCTTTAAAAAGGACAACCTTTTATCTTGTTTTCCTCTAATTATTTTACCTATACCCCCTTGTCAGTTCAATAGTGGAAAATGGAAAATCAAAATTTGATACCATTATAAAGAATGATTTTTATTAATCTTCTTAGTTTTTATAATTATTTAATTATCCATGGAATTTAATTATATAGAATAACTGACACGTTTACATTTATTATTTTATGTCTTAAAATAAAATGTATTAATCAAAGATAGTTCATGTATAATATCATTTATTTGAAATATTCTCCCACTGTTCAATGTCAGATAATCCAAAATTTCATCATAACTTGTATATTTGTTGCATAAACATATTTATGAATTTATATTGGTTATAGTGTCAAGATATTAATGTATATTCTTGTGTTCTGAACCACATGAATTTAAAATTTGTAAAAACATATAATTGAAATATGATATTTAATTTTTCAATCCTAAAACCATTAAAGAAACCAAATAAAAAAAATATTATACACTTATATTACTATAAATATATATGTAACCATTAATCATACATGGATGGATAGATCCCCAATAGAAAATTACTAATAAATATATTATTATAAAAGTAAATATAATTTATAAAAAAATTTAGTAATGTACAATAAATAAATAAACCTATTGCTGTTGAGAAAAATAAATATTGGTTATTTAGGAGAATCTTAAACCATTTATTCACAATATAATGTTTCCTTAAATCATTTGGGGATGATCGTATAAAACCTATATCTCATTTATAAGAGTAAATGATTCCATTAATCCATTAGTAAAATGAAAAGCATATATTAATGAAATAGATGTCCTATAAAACAACGATTGATGAAATAAAAATCTTTATATACTTTTTATTTAATCTACAAAAACACTAAAATAATTATTAAAAATTACATAATCTCAAAAATAAATTATTATGAATTTAATGAGTTCAATTATATACATGAACTAATTTATTATTTGTTTTTATTATTGAAATAATATTATTTTCTGATACACATGAATATTTGGAATAGTATTGAAGTGGCCCTGAGAACTAACCATGAATATAAATTTGTAAAATAAAGGGTGTCACTGAGAGTAATGACCATATGTGAAAATATTGATAAGTATAGAAGCTAACATGAATACTACGCATTAGTGAACATTTGGAAATTTCTAGATGTGATTGTTAGTGTTGAAAATGTGTAAAAATAAGGCAATGTCTGGGGCACATCATTGGTACTTACTGTGAGTGAAAAATGAGTAATGTATGGAAGTGACCCTGAGTACTAGCTTTGATTAATGATTTGGAATATTTTGAAGTTACCGTGAGAAATGTCTAGGTGTTAAAATTTCTCAATTTCTGTACCAAATACATTATCAAGAATGTACTCACCTCATAAAAAAAAATTACAAAAAATATAAAAAAATATACTAACTACATGAACAAAATTGTACATATCACATGAAAAAAAATTTCTGACCACATGATGAAAATGGAACATACCTTGTGAGATGAAAAATTTTAAATGGAGATAGCACAATACAATAGGGGTTGAACTGTACATTTAAAACATTTTTTATATCTCTAAATAGGGTTATAGTTTAAAAGGATTTAAAATAATTCAGCTCACTAGATCACTAATTTTATTAATATAAAAAATTCGACTGGACTTGAGACTAAAAAGTATTTTTATCAGATTCATTGTGTTTAATTATTTCACCAGTCAAAAGAGAAATCTATCGTAATCATAGAAGAACTGATTTGATCAGAGTAAGTGTGTAAATAAAAATAATCCCAATGAATTCGATTGTAGGAATAAAATAAAACAATGGACACTAACATAAAGCATAAAAATCATATTGTACAATTTAAATGATTATTATAACGATAAAGTTTAATCTATTTAATATAAAATTTTCATAATTAGAATGATTGTGATAAAAAAGATACAGAACAAAATTTTTGACTGAGTAATATAATTCACATTAAATTTAAATGAAGTGGGAATGTTGATAAATTCTATTCTATAAACCCATAGAAAATGGTATCCTTTTGCTGAAGATATATGTCCCATGATTTATACATCCATGAAATTATATAATAACCACACCAGGGTAAGCCCTCTATATAATGATCAGATGTAATTTTCATGCCTATACCCATCATCTCTTAGTTATATAGGTAACCACACCATTTTCATTCTACCACCATACACCCTCAATCTATAATATTTCAGCACATCTATATTCTTATCCATGAAAGCCCTTGATCATAATCACCAAAGATTAGGGTCCCACAAAAAAATCATTCTTATAGAACATTATATGTATGTTGAATAATTTGATCAAAACATGAACACTTCAATGCTTTCACACTAATAAATTTTTAAGATATCTCGTAAAGAATCAGTTCCTAAAAAAATTATCCATCCATGAGGTCATCCAAATGACATAGTATTTATTGGTAAAATTTTTAATGGTTATATTTTCCTTAATGGTACAATTTATTAATTAAATATCATATGGACTTGGAAACCTGGTACTCCAAACATCGTCTTCAAACAAATACAGTGTCATCATTTTATCATTCACATCAAAATAGTATAAATGTAATAGTTTTTAATAAATGGTTTTCTTTTTGATATAACACAATTTTTTAGTTACTTTAAAGTTGGTATGAAATGAATATGAATCTTATGATAAATTAAAATAATTAATAGTTAATCAGTGTGATGATTAATGATAAAACTTTGAATAAAATTTATCTTACCAGTATGATACTGAACTATGTTTACGATGGAAATTGTAATTGATATGATTGATAAAAAATTTATTCAATGAGTATAAAGTAAATCATAATCAGTCTCGTTATGATAAACCTAGAAGCAATTATATTTCTTTTCACGGTGTGTATGATATTTATATTATGCAAAATAAAAAACATAAGGAAGAACATATATTATAATGCTATTAATGTATATAAAATAGAAAAAATATGAAAGCATTCAAGAAGAATTTTATTTACTAACAAATAAAGGGAATATTAGAGTCAAAACACGACTTTTGACTTAACAATATATCATTTTTTTAATGCATACAACCAAATAATAAAAACAAATAAATGATTACAAATCCAAATATATTTTTTTATTTAGACGTGAACACATAAAATTATATCCCTTTGAGATTTATACCGCATTTGAATAATTTTTGAATACAAATAATCTCTAATTTAGGATAATATAATCCCTATGGATCATATTCAAAAATCACATTTTAGGAATTTAACTCCTTATTTAATGCATTATCCCCTTTAATAAATTTTCCAAAACAAAATATGTATTTTGTTATCAATGGTAGATAAGTGTACATAATAATGGGGGATAATAGATTGGAGTTCAAGAGAATACCCTATAACACGAGACATCCCATTGGACGAATGGGATCTAGGGGACTGAAACTCCATGAGGGGATAGTCATGTGTATCTAGTTAGGGCAAGAAGTCCACCAAATAATTTCCTACAAGCTATAAATTTAGAATCTCCATATCATTAGATAAAAGATTCATGCATTCATGGAATATGTATTTTTATGAGACATGGAGTGATATTGTCGCCTGTGAGAGAGATATAAATGATATTGTAATATATATATCAACTAAGGGTAGGAAGATACACTGAGACCTATATAAGGACATTCCATAGAACATTTCCTTAGCCTCGGCCTTGTGTGAGTTTACAATAGAAATGTAGGAACGAATTGAGTAAACCATAGAGCCGATAGAATCCCAAACAATGGAACCACTATGAATGTACCCTAGATCATAGGAACCGTCATTATTAAAATTTAGGATGCTGGTAGAAGGAGACCAGTGTACCCACTACCCAAAAGCACTGGTCCAATCTATATCTATAATATAACATTCGGTCATGAATAACCTTAATGAGGGCGTGTTGTTCCCCCAGTTTAGGAGCCCTTCCATTTTTGCAGCCATGAACCTTACTATCACAATGATATAAAAATAGGAGACCTTAGACTCGTTCTAGGTCTTGTTCCAAACCTACCAAAGAGACTATAAATCCACATCGAGAGGCACAACCTGAGTGTTTTCCTCGTACCTATTACTGGTGCACCCGCAAAACCAAATTTAGAGGAACGAATTAGTGGAGTCCACAATGGGAATGAAAGTCATGAACTCACATAATAGTTATTCCCCCTTTATTCTCCCCCATTACAAAAAATTCTCCGTTAATATAAAAAAATCACATCCTTTATGATTTTAAATAGTGAATATGAGATATCATTAAGTACATATAATTGGGATATGAAAACAAATAATATAAAGGGATAAAGAAGTTTATCATCTAAAATTATTCAAATAACATTCATTTAATATAAAAAACATTCAATCAAAAAAGAATATATATGTAGAACCCTTTTATTAATCTATAACAATGAAATAAGAATTCATAACATTCATTTATTTTCCTTCTATTTCCCTGTCATTAATTGATCTATAACCATTTTATTCATCTTTTTAATCTCCATTCATACATAAAATGGTTTATATATATATTTACATTGATATTGTATTGGTTTATCCCAATATTAAATCATTTTTTTCTAGATACTAATGACATCATTCAGAGATTTTAGATTCTTTTTAATAGACTTAATTCTTTATTTCATCTCCTTAATCTTTTATTTTGGAAGATGATACTTTTTTATTGAACTCTTGATACCTTTTCTAGGATTTCTTCTCTATTTCACAAAAAACATTTTTGATTCTTCATTTTGGTGATCTCATCCTGATAAAGAAATATCCTTTATACAATGACATTAATCATCTATTAAATTAAATTGAAATAACCAGATTGACATCATATGTGCCTCTTACTACATTAAATCTCTCAATGATATCACTTTTAACTTGTTGAAAGCATGTGAAATATTATTTATAAGTATTCATATATCATCCATATTGTCTTCATGAAACTTATGACTCTCATTAGACATATGTATCAATATCAAAACATTATTTAATGTCATTCGATGCTTCTTTGAGATTTCATCCAGAATTTTGAAATATTTCCCATGTTTTATTATCCCTTTCCTTAATAGTTTAATTGGTTCTTCACATTTATTTTGATTTTTCATAACAGAGTGAACATTATCATCAATTAATTGTTTTCTTGGAAGGGATATTTCAATCATTCTTATTTATTAAGCAACATATTGATATCTTTTCATTGATATTGATTCATCTATATTGGTATATTCTTCATAAATAGAAATCTCTACACTATGATTTTTAACAGATTCTTTTCAATTCTAAATCAAAATACCATAGAATTCAGTTTCTTCATTATCTAAGATATTAATGTCATTCCATTCAAGGACTTGTTTTGATGGATGAGATACTGGGGATTGAATAATTTTTTATGATTATTCTTAATACCTTAATATTATTATAATGGACTTTGGGTTTTGTTCTTCATTTATAATATCTTCTTCTCTGTGGAATTCATCTATATCTCACATTTCATAATCCTCCTGTTCTTGTTAAACATAATCATCACTGACTAATGGTTTTGTTGATTAATAAAAAAACTTTTTTTCTTTTCGCAATAACTTGAGTAAAGGTAATTCCTTTTTATACTAGAATATTTTACCTTGTACTAATTAAAGAACTAGATTTATCAAAACATATACGATCAAATAAACGTAAAAGATGCCCCCTTTCTATTATTCGAATTCATTACATTTTCTTATACATTATGAATTTCATCATCTCTACTTTTTTTAGGTAACAATTCTTTAGTATTAATAGCAATCAGGGGATCACTATATCTCCATACAACATGTTTTTTCTCAAAAAAAACATTTATTCCATTAAGATAAAAACATTTCTTTTTTTTCTTCTTTGATTTCAAAATTGACTCTATCTTCACATTCTTTAGTTTTCCTGAATCAATTGACTATAATTATTCCAGAACACATTGATTATTTGAAGCTATATCATTTGAAACATTGGCATTGGGATCCTTGATAAAATTTTAGTTTTCATGATAAAGAAGAACATTCATCCTTTTAAATGTATCTTCACATATCCACATAACCCTGAAATTCGTTAGTTAGGTCAGTAGATGAATCTTTCAAAAAATTAAACATTCAAAATTTTAACTCAATCAAGACAGATAAAATAAAATCATATATGATTTGATTACATCATACTTGAGATTATTAATGGTATTGAAAATATAACCCTTTTAGGTAACATTCTTTATGTTTAAAAGAATGCCAGGGTTAAATGCATTTAAATCTGTAATAGTTTCACTACAACCACTCATGTGTATTAGGAAACCATCAATCCATAGTGAAATAATATTATAATAAACTGAAAGATGATTATTATTTCTTTTTTTCCTCGTGAGCCTGATATAGATTTGGATAAACCCTTTTATTAATAAATGATTCCTTTCCATTTGAAAATTTCTGTGATCGGAAGAAAAAATATAATTTTGATGGAAAATTTATATTGATGAATACATTCATAGATGACCTAGTTATTTCAATAACATTGACCTGAAATGATACATTATGGTTTACCTCATCAGCCTTCATAGACTGATTTAATAGAATCACATTATCTGAGATAATCAGATCCACTAGATTTTATTTTCTCCACGTAGATTGATTTTTGCCCAAAACTTGAATGATAATATAATGATAATAATCATACTTATCAAAGAAATATTTGAGGAGTAATATTTAAGGAAATATCCTCATCATAGATAAATATTTCCTTACCATTTCTTCTAGATAATTCATTGATGATGCAAACATGCATTAGATTGAATGTTTTGAATGAGAACTATCATCATCACCTATTTGTAGAAGAGTTTGACTAAATTGAAAATAAAGAAATATTTGATATGGGACAAGGAGGATGTCCCATAGTATAAGTGAGAGAAAAATGACTACTGGGAGTCTACTACCTTCATGTGATCATAGTGATCCGAGAGTATAAAATATTGGATCTCAAGAGGTGTTTGCTTTCAAAATTAGAAGAAATTTGTCATATTCAAAGTGAATCCAATTATTTTTAAATGACATACCAATTAACACAATTGAATTGAAAATAATGTTATAGTTTAAATAATTTTATATTTAGGATTATTTTATATATAATATATGATATAAGTAGCTTATTCTTCAAAACAAAATAAAAAAAATTTAAACTAAAAAATTTATAAGGGAGAATTTTAAAACAAAAACAAATTGTGATGCTGAGGATAATTTTAATGATGAAAAAATTAATTGTGCCTGAAAAAAAATTTTGAATTATTATTTTATCATAATATATATTTACTCCCCCAATGAAAAGAACTATCTAAATATAAAGAGATTATTTAAACAAGAAAAATATAGGAATGATTAATTTACTGTGATCATTTTTATCTTTTGTATAATGTATTCAAATCTTTCAAAAGGTACTAGTTTATAAGTATATCAACATGTTTTTTCAGGTGATCAAATGAATTATAAAATGATATCTTCTTCATGGTTGTGTTGTATAAGAATGTCAAGTCTATTATAAATGTGTTTTGAAAGTGAGTGATATGCATGTTTCTAAAATAAATTTATTGATATACTGTTATCAATTATTATTTGAGTTTTAGTGAAATTCATGCCATAATCTGTGAGTGTGAGTTGCATCCACAATAGTTGATCACAATATCTTCTAGCTGCCACATATTCGGAATCAGTGTTTGAACATTCAACTATGTCTTGTTTCTTACAACCCCATGAAACTAACAAATCATGTAAAAAATTACATGTTACAGATGTAATTTTCATATCCATTCTACAACGACCAATGTTAGAAGCCAAAAAATTTTTATTTTAAAATCTATTCCAGAAAAAAAATCTTAAATACATAGTTCCTTTTAAATAACAATAGAAATATTTTCACAACTTTTAAATGGTATTCCCTTGGATTTCCATGATATATTGAAAATAATCGCACTAAAAACATTAATTATAGATGACTATAAATTATGTATATTAAACTTCTATAATTCCTCTAAAAATTTATAAATTTGATGGTTTCCTAGCATGATAAATTTCAAGAGTATTTTAGCTGTTTATTTGAGTAATAATAATTTTTTGTTGATGAATCTATAATTTTTAAGAATATATTTAATTTACATATATTAATATATATATATATATATTCATTCTAGGTTTAGTGTTAGTTTACAACCAATAGAAAATGTAAAATCAACCATCATACTCATTTCAAAGTTATATTTTATAAGATTCACAAATGAATTTATCAAGTATTGCTGAGTTGATCAGAAAATAATTTCATCAATATAGATTTTAACATTCATAACATTTTTATTAAATATCATTATAAATTTTTTTGGATTAGTTGTTCCCTTAACATAATTGTTTTGTGAAAAAGATCATATATGTCTCGCAAACTATAATACAGTGGAAAATTTAAGTCTATAGAATACTTGGTTTGTTTATAAACATATTATTAATGTTTTGTGTCTTAAAAACTAGTAGGTTTTTCAAAAAAATATCCTATTGAACATATCAAATATATAACATACACTTCACGTACATTTGGACATATTTCAAATTAATGAATGCTCTGAAGGATAATAGAACATTAAAATATTAATGTCAAGCTACTTGAGAATTGGGTTCTTCAATGTCTATTAATTTTTATTGATTAAATAATTTAGCAACTAATATAGAATTATTTAAAACCTTAATTCCATTTTCACAACATTTAATTCAAAAGACCCATTTTACACTAATTACAATTATTTCTCTAGTTCATTAAACTAATGTCTAGAATTTATTCCTTTCAAATTCAGTTAGTTTATATTTCATTGCTTTAATCCAATATTCAGCACCTAAACAGTCATCATGAATTTTGTGATCAAATTGGTAAAAAATTTCTAGATTATGTACATCATTATATAAAAAACATTTAATCCTTACAAATTGATTTATATCACCAAGGATATTATCCATGGGATGATTACTAAGAAACAACTAACATGGGTTATGATAAAAATGTTTTCAACATAGGGTTTAATGTCATCTTGAGTTAATACCTTAAATACATTTTCATTTGTATTCTCTTCAGTATAAGATAATTCTATCATATTCTGATAAAAGTTTTGGAAAATACATCAGAATATGTAGGTTGGTCTTGTTTAAAATTTAAACAACTAGTTTAATTAAATTTATTATGTAAGGTTTATTCAATATTATAGTACTTATTATTTGACAAATATATAAGCCTTTGAGGTAGTGTAATTGACTACGAATATAGATTTATTGAATTTGGTTAAAATTTTATATAATTTATATTTTCTGTTCAAAATTAATACATTTCATCCCAATACTCGGATGTATGTGATTTTTGGAATTTGTCCTTTCCATAATTAAAAAGTTTTTCTATTAATAGATGGTCTTATTAAAACTACACTTAAAGTATAAAAAGTTGTTCTGACAACTTTAACTGAAATTTTTTTAGAAATTGTTTATTCACTCAGTAATTTTCTTCTTATAGATTAATCATTTCGATTTTATATTTAAAAAATAGTATTTTATTGAGGAGTTATTAGAGTAGAGATGTTTTGTGTAATTCTCTTTTTAATATAAATATTTTTTTAATATGAGTTTTTGTATTCTACAACATGATCACTAAAAATAGTTAACAATGGAATGTTTTTTCATTGTTAACATTTTTATAAAACTTATTACGAATTTAAAGGTTTCAGGGATATCTGTGAGAAAATATACCCATTTAAATCTTGTATAATTGATCACTGAATCAAATAAATTGTATTTTCCTCAAGTAAATCCAGTTTCGGTGGGACTAAAAAGATCAATTATCACTAATTTTAATGTATTACTATTGGAGACTCCACCTATTGATTTAAAGATTTAATTATATTTCATTCCATATTGAAAAGAGTCACAGATGTTTTAAGAATCGAATTTATGATTTGGTATATTCCTTACATGTCCATTTTTAGGATATTTTCTCATGTTATTAAGGATAAAATTTTATAACCATCTATTCCATAAGCAATATTGATCTTAAATTACAATAAAAAAAGTATTTCTTGTATCCCAAGGCCTTATATGTTATCTATATAGTCATTCTCATGCCAATTGGTTGAAATAATGTATTCATCCCTGGAATTGGGAACTACAGATTTATTATTCCAAAAAATAATAAGGTAACAATAATAACACAATTGGATTAATCTTATAAGTTCATTATGAATACCATTAACAATAAAATTTAAAATAAGGATTTTCCAAAAAGAAAAATGTTACATAATACAATTATCACTCCTTTAGAATTATCTATGAAGATAATCATTACCCTTTAAATTCAATAATATTTTTAAATAGGTATATGTTACTAGTCATATGTTGTGAACATACACTATCAATGTAAAATGGGTTGTCTTTTGTACTTCTTTGGTTATAATGAAAATAAAATAGCCCGATTTTCAGAGTCCAAACAATCTTGGATCCCAAATTTTTTTAATGTAAAATAAATAAAATACACATTTGATTAGAAAACTATGATTTAAGAAATCATATTTATTTTATTTGGTATAAACAGAAAATTTTCTACCAATGTATGCTATTTTAAAACATAGGGTATAATTGATCACTTTTCTGAACAAAATATTTATTTCTAAAAATAATTTTTGAGTGAGAGTAAAAAATTATAGAACTATTACATAGATGATGAATTTTTTATTCTTTTAATCAATTTATTCCTTACAAGAAGTAAATTTTTAAATTATTTTCTGAAGGGAAATGACTTAATATCTTAGTCTAATTAATAAATTCTTATCCTCACATTTAATTTTTTACAATTTGTTTTTGTTCCTAAATTTTTTTCATAGAAATTGTTTTTCATGATATTTATAAATGATACTATTTTCATAATTTACTTATTCATGGTTAATGGAAATAATAAAATGTTCAAATTTTTTTAATCATCATCATTATAAATATCTAATACTTATTTTGTTAAAATTTTGTTTCTAGAAATTTCTATATCATTTCTCTTTATTTATCATACTATTTTAATTTTCATGAAACATGAAAAATATAGAGAATTCATAAAAACAATGTAATTTATCATATGATAAGGAAGATTATTCATCTTATTTAATATATTTATTATCATTAGGATGGTTAGAATTTAATTTAATATTGTTCAATGATTCATAATTGTTTACCATTCCAATGAAATGCTGATTGTCCAATGGTATTCAAGATATAAGACCAATATTCATGTGTCTGAAATATTAAATATCTGAGTATTAATTTGAATAATCTAATCCAAATTCACTCCCTGGGTCATTTTCCTTGAAAAAATTCTTTCCATTAGATTTTTATTACCCTTTATCATTCATCTAATAATTCCTATCATTTTTATCATTTCATTTATGCCTTGTAAAATCCATTCTGATGTGTCTTGCATTCATACATTCATAGCATGTGACTTCCAAATCATTCATGTCCTAATTCTCATTTTTTTTATATATGTATTTAAAATTATTAATTCAAATAATCTTTTAAATCCTTGGATCATGATTGTCCAACTCATTCTCTCATGTTACAGATTGAAAAAAGGCTAATTGAACAACCACTTTCTTCGTTATTGACTTCACTATTTTCTCATGTTGATTGACATTCATCTGATTTGAAGTTGTAGTAATAGATATACATCCATTATTTTTATTTTCATTTTCAGTATCTCACATAAATGTATTATCATATTTTAGAATATTTCCAAATAAATCATCAAGAGTAACATTTCTATGTTTTCTTTTTTCATCATCTACTATTCTCTTTGACTCCCATTCGTTAGGCTTGATTTCTATAATCCTTTCCACATGATCTACAAATTATATTCCTTTTCCCAACATGTATTATAATATATTTAACCTGGTCATAAATCAATTTTTAACATTATTTATAGGATTCTCCATATAAAAAATGAATGGTATGATAGTTTTCTCATGTAAAGGAACTTCTTATCTCGATGACTTTATATACACTAAAATGAGTACTCTAAATAATATTTCAAAAGATATTTGATTCTTGAGAAGATAAGATCTAGATGTATATATCTATAGTTATTGAAAATATTAAAGTATTCTAAAACTTATTATAATTTTGATATTCCTACATCTCATTATTAGTGAAAAAGGTATCTTCTTAATAATGAATTTTCTAAGATTTATTAAGCAAAAAAAAATTTCCCACACCATTATTGATAAAAAACATTTTCATTCGGTCTCTCTTTTATTCATAGTAATTACCATAAAAAATAATGTGGTATTGTAGGATTAAAAATGTGTATGGATCCAAAATAAAATCTATTGATATTCAAGATATTACAAAAAAAATTCCATGATACACATTAGTGTAGAAATATTATTAAAATAGAATAATTGACTAAAGTAATATAACTCACTTGAAAAAGAAATGTAATAAAATATATCAAATAGTGTAAACCAGCTTTGATTTCAATTTTTATATCAAATTCTGTTTATCATGATGGAGGAATACAAAATGGGTGAATTGTAGGTTAAGAATCATTCATTTTTATTCTTTAAATGGATCTTTTTTTAAAATGATTAAACATTTTCAATTCACCAGATCTCTTATTGTATAAAAAATACAATCAAACTATCCCTGAATCCAGTAAATATTTTAATTAGATTTATTTTGAAAATGTATTTCATAGTTCGTAATTGATAAATAATATTATTCATAAAAGAAATTATTTTATCAGAATACAAATTTTAACGACCGTAATAATAATTTTTATGATGACAAAAATAAAATAATAAAATTGATTATAAACAAATCATACAAATTCATACTAGATAGTTGATATATTTTTATATCAAAAGATCATAATCAATGTAATATCATGATTAACATAATTATAATGATTACGATAAACAAGATAATGAAAAGAAAGATGAATGAGTAAAAAAATTTATATTCTATTACAATATTGATTAAATGTAATATAATACAATTCATTAATCACAAAGGTATGGTTAAGATTTTACATATGATAATGGTTTATAAATTTATACATCCATGAAATTATTTCTTTGACACACCGTGGTAGGCCCTCAATAAAATGTGTGCCTTCATTTTTTCAACATGTCCCTAGAAGCCCTTGATTAAGATGGTAATTGGAATCACTGTCTTCCAATCACTCAAATCCCTTGATTTGCAAAACATCATCATGTCTGTCTTCCTATACATATAATCCTTTGATTGTAATAAGAAATTATCATTATGACAGAAAACAAATAAAATCTATTGAATATTATATGTATGTAGAATTATTATTCGCAACATGATCACATCAACTCTTCAACAATAAATAATTTTGGAAGAAGTATCCCAGAGTTTCAGTTCTTCCAGATAATTATCCAACATTAAGATCATACAAATGAAATAGTATTTATAGGCTTGAAACCTAATGGTCATATTTTCTCTAATGGTATAATTTCCTCCATAAACATAGATGGACGTGTACACCTCGCACTCCATTAGCCATATTCAAACTGAAAAATGAAATTTTTTATCAATAATATCAAAATAGAATACACGCCATCAATTTTGTTAAAAAGGTTTTCTTTTTGATATAACAATATATTATAGTAATAATAATGTGGGTATGAAAAGATTATATATCATCCGAAAAAATAGAAATGTGTATAGTAAATGACTACAACGATTAATAATAAAATTGTGAATATGATTTATCTTTTCCATATGATACTAATCTGATGGTATGATGAAAATCATAATCAACATCATAATGACCATATCTTTAAAAGAAAATACATTACATAACATTTTCATAATACTAAAAAATTATAATAATGGATTCCAAATAATTTTAGTTGGTATAGTACCTTTGGAAACATGAAAAAAACATGGGTATATATGTGAGCTATAATATATCTCACTCAGTTCTTATTGACTAGAACCATTCTTAGACATCTTTAACATAGTACATACCATCATTTCATAGAGAAATTAAACATAAAATGGGTGAGATCAAATAATTAATAAGTGTAAAAAAGGATACTTGTAAAAATATACATGAGTATATTGGTATGAGAACATGGTTTTGAAAATAGAATATCATACCCTTCATATCTAAGATCTTGGGAAAAATATTTGATGTTTATAATAAATGAATCACAATGAAACAATGGGAATAATCCATGAAATCATATTATTGGAATAACAAATGGAATTTTTGAAACACATAAGCGTATACAGATTTCCATAGTGTCAAATGTATCACATCCAAGACCATATTAGTGGAAAAAGTCCTTTATTGAACCGAGAAACCCTCGTTCAAGCACTGTATTACCGAACCAAGTAACCTTTTGTTATAGAATTGTATTAATGAACTGAGAAACCCTTATTCCAATCATGTATTACTTAACCAAGTGGCCCTCATTATTTCCCTAATTACTAAACCAAGTAATCCCTCATTCCATCCAGGTATTACGGAACCAATTAAACCCTTGTTCTACACATGTATTACTAAAATAAGTGATCTCTCATTGTATATCTATATTTCTGAACTGAGTATACCCTTGTTCGATCCCAGTATTACTAAAGAAAGTAATTGATTGTTTAAGAATTGTCTTACTGAATTGAGTATATCATCGTTCCAACACTGTATTATTTAATTGATTAAACCCTTATTCCAGCCATATCTATCTCATGAGATATAATTCATTACCCAATTCTTTGGTGGGAGATATTGGTACCACACAAGTTATAATGAAATCATACATATATTCCCCACAAAATATATCATAACCCATGAAATGTAATTTGTATCATAAAAATTTAAACATATCATAACTCATTGATGGAGTTGATGTTTTTGTAATCATTTTCTCAAAAGAATAACCCATAATAGAGACACAGATTTCATATACATATAATCCATGAAGTGAAATGGGTTTCATAGAGATCATTTCATTAAGAATAACTACTTTATAGAAAGTATATTAATTTAACCTTTAGATCGTTTCTAAGAAAGTATGAGTAACATAAATGCATGTCATCTCAAATGAAAAATAATTTTGAACAATATTATTAAATATTTCTTGATGAAAATATTCAATCTTTCTTGAAAAGTTATTTCATTAAATAAAACCATTTAAATATCATTTTATAGAAAATATATTGAAATCATATATATAATACATGAAATAATTTTAAATAACATTTTCCATGATGAATTATAATAGTATCTTCCAAACATTCTAAAAACCAATGTCTTTGAAAACACTTTAAAACATTTAAAGAATGCATGAAAATGTATGAAAAAAAAATTAAATGGAAAAAATTAAAAATATAAATAATTCATGATATTTTTTTGAAAATAATTTTTCATTAAAACTAATTAATGAAACTGAAAAAAAAATTAAAAAACATGTTTATAATGGTATATTGAAATCTTGTCAATAATACTTGAAAAAATTTTGAAAATAGTTTTCTATGAAAATATATAAAATATGTTTAAAACCACTTTTAAAAAAAACTTCCATCAAAATTTATTTTAGAAACTATTTTTAAAGATTATACTTTTTATCAATCTAATGGGAGATTCAATGAAATTACGGCGGGTAAATATGTACATGTCATATGAGGTAAAAATAATATTACATTTTTATGGTAAAAGGGATAAAAAAGTGCCTTATTTGAAAAGAGACAAGATCATTACCTTGAAAATATTTTTAATAGGAAAAATGGTAAAATTATTTTTTAGATATTATAGGTTTGTGGTAAATAATCATGGAATCCCTTTTGCAGAACAACGAGTTCAATCTAAATAGAGGGTAATGTCGGGTTTTCCTAAAAACAAATAACTAATTATATTATGTACCAATGAGTATAAAATGGGAGAAATAAATGATTATGTCATTAAATAACATATTAGATGAAATATCATTAATATTATTGATACATGGATCCCATGATTTAACAAAAATAATCATAAACATAAACAATGTCGAAATCCAATGAGATTCTCTCAATAAACACTTATAACATGGTATATTGGGATCATTATCTCTATATAAAAATAGCACGTAAATTAAAGCATATAATATAATAATAATATTTATATTCACGGTATGTAATGTTACATTTATGAATATTCACATATGAAATGATTTTAGATCCATACCAAAACAAATTTCTCAAAGAAGGAAAATTGAGACATAACATTTTTACAGATTTGGAAACTTTTGAAAACATAAACTCCATGAAAGAAGTATAATAAAATGTAAATGATTATAATATTTAATTTTTATACAAGATACATTTAATATAATCGTAGGTATTAAATACACCATAAAAAGGGGAAGAGAGTCCAATATAGCTTGTATCTAACAAAAAAAAATATTGAGATGATATACCCTTACCTTGTGTGAGGACTCTCTCTATACTCATACATGTTTCTTGTATAAAAAAATAATTTTTTAATAAATTTTTATATATTCATATTATTATACATAAAACCATATATGGTTTTATTATAACCTTATATTAATACCTTATTGATGATCGTATGATAAAGTTTCACTTCGTGTAAAATTCAATTTGTTCTTCCCATGTGTCTTAATTTTTTTCATCGATGGTCCTTATACATATATCATGATTCCATAATTTAAAATATGATATAAATATAAGGTATATACATTATATTTATTATATAATAATCTATATAATATATAATAATGAAATGAAATACATCATTCATGGAGATGGTAAGTTGTATATACGCATGAACATTGTTTCAGTTTGTATTATCATATTGAAAGAAAGTATAAACATAATGTATATATATATATATATATTTCATTATTATATTAGCATTGATACATTATATATAATATATAATTTCCCAGAAAACCTTTTTAATATATTCTATGTGGTTTGTGAAAGTATCACATCACTTTGAGGGGTGATAGTCCACACTACCTTAAACAAGATTTTCGAATTAACATCAAATAGAAATTAATGAAATTTGTACTGTAAAAGAATTACATATTGTTATATAAATATTTAATATAATATATAATATATAAAAAAATAGATTTCAGTATTGTGGCCACCATTATTGGTGGTAAAAGAGAATGGAATAATCATTGTTTCGTAAGGTAGTAGTTCATCGTACACAGAAACAAAATGCTCAAAATCCATTAGATAGAGGTCTGTGTAATTTTCAGTTGGAACCATTAAATAAAAAATAATATTATATGAGTTATAAACATTTTTTACCGAATAATTTAATAAATATATTTTAGAGGTTTATAAAAAATAAATGAAATGAGCTTTAGAGAATACATTACCTTTGAATTAGGTAACTCCTTTTGGATTTCTCCGAAACGATTCATTGAGAAGAATTATGCACGAAGGGAAGCTTCATGGTTATAGGGGGGTTATTTGGAGTCTAAATTGAATTATAATGGATGTAATTAATCAGCATGAGTGGTGTGAGTAATGGGTAGAGATGGTGGTGGTGGCTATTTATAGGTTAGAAAAAGGACTCAATTGAATTTTAGAAAACAATCGTTAGGTTTGAACACGTTATTACCTGAAAAAATGAATAAAAAACAAAAATACAAAATAATGAAACTATTATGGATGATATATAGTAAAAAATTGGGTTTTTACATATTTCTAGGTCATTTGGGCCCTTAGGTTGTAGTCCCTAAATTAGCATAATTTGTCCCTAACCGCTTTGACTTATTTTTATCTCTTTTACTAATCATTTTTAAGGAATTAACATGGTCTTATTATACTATAAGTATTATACTAAATACAATGTTTTATGTTTTATTTTTTAAATTTAAATAATTTATGTGGAATGATAAATATTAGTTCTTATCCAATATATGGGATGAAATAATAGAGTTTTAAAGTAGAAAAAACAATGAAATGTTTCTTAAGGTTATATATTTAAATTAAAAGTGAAATTGATTCTAAAGAGTTAAATTTTACTAATAGATGTAATATTTATAAAATTATACCTGAAATTTATTATTATATATGTTATAATATATAATTAATTATAAAAAAGTAAATTTTTAACCAAAAAGTTGTATTACTCACTATTCATTAAAAAATAATGTATCTTAGAAAAATCCCAAAAATTCAACCATTTATAATTTCAAAAATATGAATTAAAAAATGAATATTTTTTTTACATCATATATATTTATAAATGTTTTTAAAATTACATTCATTATTAAAAGTGATTCATTCGAGAAAAAAAATATTTTTTAACATAGAAGGGATTCACCAAAAATGTTATCTTTCATTATCAATATGATTTATATATATATATAATTGTAAATTATATTTGGAAAATATTTACTGCTATACCTATAACAATGTTTAATATTTATGTTATAATTATATCAAATAATTAATTATATAAATAAATAAATATATTTTATTATAACTAAGTGTCGTATGCATTGTTGGCCAAGTCGTTGATTCTTAGAGCGCAAGGAATAGTGGTATTGAATGTTCCACAAGAATATTTGGTAATGTGTATGAAATGAATATTGGAATTAGTTATATATATAGATATATTTCCAATTTCATGTGAGAAAAAATATATTGAAAAGATAAAATAATACGAAAAAAAGTAATTCTCAAAATCTCTGGGAGTTACATTCTACCCCATGTATAGTTATTTTCCCTATAAATTTATCTAGGTTATATAAGGTATAATATTTTAATTTTTTATTTATATAATCCCACATCATAAAAATGGATACCATGAATTCCATTAAAAATTTCAATTTAGAACCATAACGATTACCCAAAGTAACATGTAACATGGTTTACACATAGGAGAACATTTATTGGATGTGATGATTGGACATGGATGAAAAGTCTATTTATTTATAGGTACTGATTGAGTTCAAAAATAAAATAAAAATTAATGACCATTATAATTATGAGGAAATAAAAGAAAAAAATATGTGATGATTTAATATGTCATCTTCTCAATGAAAATTATGGTATTAGGTCAACAAATTTTTTTGTTCACTTTCAGAACGTTGAATAATTATTGTTAAATTTATACAAAATTATTTTCATTCATGGGTAGTTTATTGAAAAATTTCAAATACATCTATTATTTCATTGATTAAATGTCTATAAATTATCTTTTTTAAATAGAGAGCTAAAATACACTTTTAATAGATCTTATATATAGAAACCCTGAATTTTCTCACATTACTATTACATTATTATAAAGATAAACAACATAATATTATTACAACATTATGATATATAGGATTAGTGTCTTGCTAAAAATATTATTATACATAACATTTTAAAAATAAAACATGAACATTTATTTAATTCATTCCTCTCTAGCTTCTTATCGGCACATGACATCTCATTAGAACGTATAATCACCTGAAAATATACATCAAAAAAAGAGTAAGATAAAAGCCTAGTAAGGGGATAGATAAGAAAAATATAGAAAAGGGAGATAATAATAACAACATAGTCAAGATATTGTGAACAAAATAGGAATCATTAATAAAATACTTGAAATGTGGAGATTCATTAAAATGAAATACTATGTCATAGTGGTCAACTACCACACATAGTTGTAATAATGCTACAATCGTGTTCACACAATATTTACCTTTTAATCAAATTATTAGTCACATTACCAAATGCATTGTAGAGCTGTATAATTCTAGGATCACCCGTCACATTGAAATATTCCACTTATTGTATATAATTCTCAGTGCACCCGTCACATCATAATATCAACAAAATCATGCATGCCACAATAAAAATATGTAATATATGAACCTAACAAAAACAACGAAAATAAATGGGTATTAAATAATAATTCATATAGTTTTAAACATTTGGTCTCCATATTAATTAGGGAATATCATTATTTACATAAAACCATTAACCATGAGTGAATAGAGAAACAATATTCATGAAGAAAAAAAGGGTGTGTTTATTTGAATTAAGAGTTATTTTCAAAAACATTGGGTATTTCATAAAATCATGTAGGGAAAAAGTATAACCCATAAAATGTATGTAAATTATGAATAAATTATCTTTACGGATTACACATTTCCAACATGGAGTGAATGGGGGAGAACCCGAAGAAAGAACATTGGGTTCCAGAATTTCCCCTTACTTTGTATCTGAATGATTTATTCGTTTTACTGTCCAGTATAATGACATTATATTCATTTATGATAAATTAAATAAATTTTTATATATGAATATTTTTTAATATGATTTCATTAATAACCTTTATGTTACTTTTAATGAGTTATAGTGTTTAAATTTATTATTCGGGAGTGATAATTTTCATAGATTATTATAAATGTTATAGTTGTATTCATGAATAGATGTCCAACTGAATTGTGGTTGAACATCCATAAATTTTAACATATATTATTAGTGACAATATAATGATATAAATAATCTTATAATGAATATGTTTATGTACCATGAGGATGTCTCATTAGATAAAATTTAATATAGATCATTTTTTGTTAATTTGGGTGGTTTTTGTCACAGTGAACATGTTTTATTTTATCACATAGTTTCATGTAAATAAGCAATTTCCAGAACATAAAATGAAATAATAAATAAAAATTAAATCTTTTTTAAACCATTTTGTGGTTTTAATGGATTTTTTGAAGGATTTTATGAATAAATGAAGTTTGTGTCCAAAGATTTTTTTAAATTAAAACATCATGGGAAGTGATTTAATTTTATTAATAAAGAGAGGGAGGGAGGAGTATAATGATAAATCATCCTTTAACATGATACAATAAAATTATATCAAGAATATTAGAGTTATCATGTAATTTAGATTATATAATTTGAGAATAAGGGGATAATAGAAAAAAAAATTTAAAGGAAAATGAAAGAAAATAGTGAGATGAATTACCTCTTGAATCTAGATATTGAGATCATCATAAAGAACCTAGGCCTGGTTTATGGTTGATGAAAAGATCTCATGGTGGTGGGGTAGGGGTTTGGTAAGACGTTTGGATAGTGTTTAGGAATGAAATGTATCTTGAGAGGTGTGATAATATGAGGGTGAGAAGGGTGGTATTTATAGTGAAGGGGAAAGGGTTTTCTCAATATAATATTCATTAATTTATTATTTCTTTTCAGGACAAGTAATAGTATGTTTTAGACGAACAATTAAATTTTTTTTCTCATATGAATATAATCTAATTATGCTTACATCAGTAGAACATCATACATGACTCAATATTTAATGTATTTAGCTTATTATGTTAATTATAATATTTTACAATTCATAAAAAATTCATGTATTTTAGAAAAATCGTAAAAATTCACCTTAAACATTGTTCAATGTGTACAATAAAAAAAACTCCATTTTCAAAAATAATCGAATAAATACTATTAATTTCATTTAAAATTAAAATGATGATTAACTTTAAAAATGTAGTTTTAAAAATTAAAACTGATTTTATATGGATTTCAACAATTTCATAAGGACTTATAAAATAATCATAAAACCCAATACACAGTTAATTTTCAATTTATGGAATCATATTAAGAAAATTAATTTTCTTTTTAATTAAATAATTAATTTTCATAAATAATTTATGACTGAAAAAAATACTAATACTTTTACTACTGTCAAATTGTCACTTATAAGATGCATACATTTTATTTAATCATTCATGGTTATAGTTACTATAATTTTTTGTTGATTTCATATTCATAATGTTCATATTACTTTTAATAATGGTATTTTACATTTCATAAGGGTAGGTTATAATTCACCAAAATTAAAATTTTTCTATCAAACTCCAGACATCATACAGATCACAATAATGTATGTCAGATTTTCGAAAGACAGAAATATAAGTAGAAAAATTATTTTTAGTGGTTACATAATATTTATAATCATTATATGTCATTGTTCTTCCTAAGGATATTTTACTATAAGTAATAATTAAAAGGAAGGAATTACATTAATAAATTGTTGGGTTGTTAAATTCATAATCCCTTATAAAATTTCACCCTTGAAATTTCGTTTTACACAAACAAGTGAGGGTAATTCTCCGCCAAAGCTTCTTCCAATTAGAATGTTGGTTATTTCAAAATATGGTTCCTCTATAAAACATTGACATGGTGGGTTGTCTTTTTGCATAGAAATGTATCTCTCTGGTCCATAATCTTCACTGGTGGCTCCTCATAGGATAGATCATATTCCATCTATACCACCACTGAGTTCTGTACATGTGGGGGATCTAGTATGTACTTTCTACGAAGTGATATGTGAAACACAACATGATCATGAACCATATTAGGTGGATGTTCAAGTGGATTGGCCACAACTCTTATGTGGACAAGGATCTAAAAGGGGCCGATGAACCTTGGGTTTAGCTTCCCTTTAATTCCAAACTGCATGACTCTCTTCCATGGTGATATTCAAAGGTAGACTTTATATCTGGTGTCGAACTCCATTTCCCATTGACAGTAGTCAAAATAGATCATTTTCCCACTATGAGCATCATTAATTTGTTTCTAGATTACATGATCCTTCTATGTTATCTCATTTATATGATTGGGTCTATGTAGCTTTATTTATCCAAATTCATACAAATTGGTTGGTGTTCAACATTTCCTTCAAAACAATCATTTATATGCAGCCATTTTTAATCTGTATTGGAATATATAAATGTATGATAATTCAACTAATGGGATATGCTGATCCCATCCACCTTTGAATTCTAGAGAGCATGTTCTTATCATGACTTCAAACATCTCAACGATTTTTTTTATATTGGCCATCAGTTTGGGGTTGATAGGTCGTGATGAAATATAATACAGAAATTAAATCTTATTGAAGGGTCTTTCTAAATTTAGATATGAACCATAGAACACGGTCAGAGGTAGTTTAGAGTGGAACAAAATGAAATCTTTCCACTTCCTTCTGAAATATATTTTCAGGTTATTGAAGTGATAGATCATATGAATAATAAAAAATGAGCAATCTCAGTGAGTCGGTCATCCCCAACCCATATCGCATTATTTCCATTTGACGTATTTAGGAAACCCATGAAAAATTACATTGTGACATTATACCATTTCTACATTGGAATAGACAGTGACTACATCAACCCTTTATACTTTTGTCACTCTTCATTAACTTGCTACAATACCAAGTACCATGAGATATATTTCTTGATCTCAATTTTCATGTTATTCAACCAGATGTTTTCAAATAGATCTTGGTACATTGTGGTGATACAAGATGGATAGATAATATTTATCTATTTTTATTTCCCAATATATTTTTCCTTATCTTGTGTGATGAATGCACACAAATCCACTTTCCAAGAAAAATCACACCTTCATCGTTGTTAGGGAACTATTACATATTCCCTTATATTACTACATTCACCTTCTTTTGTAACTCCAAACCACCCTTTGTGCCTCTTTAATCATCTATTCGATTGATGGTTGCGCATTTATCTGGGAAAGGTAGGATGTATCACCTTCCCTTTTGATTTATAAATCAATCCTTTTCATATCCATAATGATATGGGTTTTCTCCATACTTAACATGGATAAAGTAGAATTTTTTCTTTTTCTTAGAGTATCAACTACCTTGTTTTAATTTCTAGGAAGATATTGATTATGTAAATCATAATCCTTTATTAGATATAACCATTGCCTTTGATCCATGTTGAACCCATTTTGTGAGAATATATTCCTTAGGTTTTTGTGGTTGGTGTATATTTCACAATTTTTACCATAAAGGTAGTGCCCCCAGATTTTCATGGAAAATATCATGGATACTATCTTTATAACATGCATCATGTAGTTATCCTCATTTATCTTCAACTACTGCAAGGCATAAATTATAAAATTATCATTTTTCATGAGTACACATCCCAATAATTTATGTGAAGAATCACTGTATATCACAAAAAATTCTCCATTTTTTGGTAATTTCAGTATAGATTCCCTTATGAGCCTTATCTTTAGCTCCATCTGCTTCCCTTACATTATTCCATCAGGACATACTTTACCCATTTCCTTGTTATGTTATTTAGTGTGCACGACAATCGTGAAAAATATCTCACAAAACATCAATCGTACCCAACTATTCCATGAAAACTATTGGTTTATGTAACATTATATGGTCAGAGTCATTCCTCAATCACCTTTGTTTTTGAATTGTCTATAAAAATTTCCTTAAATTCTGATCATGTGTCCTTAAAATGTGAGTTGCTTCATCCAAAATTCAAACATGCTGAACATTCTGAACAACATCCACTTATTCAATATTCCCAACATAAGTCATAGATATTCTTTGTGATTCTCTTTCGCATTGATTATATTAAAATATTATAAATACACCCTACCAAAAAAAATTCGAGGTAATGACTAAATACTATATTCATAAAAATCCATGAAGATTGAAAGAGAGTTAGCAAGACTAAGTGGCATCACAAGAAAATCATTTTTCCCATACATTGTATGGAAGGTAGTATTCTAAATATCTTCCTTCTTCACCATTAATTTATGATATACATTACAAAGTTCTACCTTTTATAAGTGTTGATATCATCTTAATTGATCATATATGTCATCAATCCATGGAAGAGGATACTTGTTCTTTATGTTTATCTTATTGAGGTCATGATAATCGATACACGACTGCCATGTTCTATCCATCTTCTTCTCCAAGAGCGTTGGCATACCCCAAGGTGATATAATAAATAATATATTCCCTTTATATAAAAACTCTTGTAGTTGCTTCATTAAATATTCTATTTTGAAAGGAGACATCCTATATGGAAACTTTGATAATAGAGTAGCTCTGGGTATGAGTTCTATTGAGAACTCGACCTCACAATCTAGGATAATACCGAGTAATATTTTCGGAAATACATCATTGTATTACCTCAGTAATTAAATTTCAACAAGGTTTTCACTTTTCTTTGACTGAATCATTTTGTTGAGGTGTGCCTCTTCATAGGGAATAATCACCCACGTAGCCAAAGGATTTTATAAATGAGAATCAAAAACTTCCATACATTTTTAGTGTAGTATGGGATGGATAGGAATATGTAAAGGTATTTCTTTTTCCTGATAGTCGATATGTGTTCTATATAAAGGTATCTAATCCATTCCCATTATAGCATGGAATTCCACCAAGTGATGTATTAGGAGATTCCCTGGAATAATCTTCCTTCATATTCCAATAAGAGAAGAGTTAAATATATGGTTTGCAACAATTGAACCAATTGGTATTTTTATAGGTATCTCTACTTCATTGTTTTGGGTTTTTTATATATTTCTAGCAAACCTGAATGATATAAAAGAATGTGTATAACTAGAATAAAAAATTCTTTTTCTATTATTGATTGAATAGGAAATGTACCTTTTACGAATACATTATCTAGCTCTACATCCTCAGTAGGGATGGAAAAATCCATACCCTGTTCCTTTTGATTTTGTGTTTGATGATGCAGATCACCCTTGAGGACTCGAGGATTAGTGCACTGGCATGCATAGTATGCTTGCACCCTACGATTATAGCATTGGATCACCCATTTCTAACTCTTTCTTCCACCAAATTTTCCATTATTCTTATGTTTTTTTGACACTCCTGATCATGGTGTCGTTCATTCTGACACTTGAATAATTTCCCTGTCCCTTTGAAGAAGTTCCCCTAATGCAAAATCATATATTTTTTGCAAGGGGGACTTTGAGTTTTCTTCCCACCATTATCATTAGATCTCATAACTTGAAACTCCATGTTTTGTATTTTATCAACATACAATGATACCATTCTCAAAACTCTATCTCCACTTTGAGGTAACTCCTAATAACTTCTTCATACCTCCCATAGTCTCGAATATCAATAGCCATTCTAAGGTGTGGGTTTAAACCACTAAAAAATATATGAATGTTTCTATCATTGTTGATAACAAAACCCGATGTGTACCATGTAATACTTGTTAAATTCACTTCCTATGTCTTCAATTATTTTACTTCCTCTTGGTTGAGATCTATGTGTTCCGTCTCTATCTTCATAAGATGATATCTTGGGATATAATTGTTATGAAACATCATCTTAATTTCTTACCATTCCACCACTTCAAATTAATATCTTATTATGGTGTTCTTAATCAAATCCCACCATTGATTGGCCTCTCCTTCTAGACAATAAATAAAAAGTGACACCTTTTCTATCTTATAATAGTTAATAATATAAAATATCTTCTCCATGATATTGACCGACTATTCTGCAGTTGTTGGATCATAAGATCAACTAAATGTCGGTGGTCATTGCCTCATAATAAAATTTATTACCAGTTCTTTTCTATGTGTTGATGGAGGGGGTTCCCCATTATTCATATTATTGTTCATAAACTGAGATGATTAGGAAAGCATAACCATGATGTTTTTAAATCCCCCTTCTAATGAATTGGGGGTTTCATTCGGGTAATCTTTTCATTATCTTGTGCTTGAGTTGTTGGCCGGATTTTTCAAGGTTCCCATCATTTTCTAAAATAGAAAAGGGTTAGAACAAATAACTATTCAACAGGTCCTGAATAACTAACTTAATAAATTGAAAATTTTACAATAAATTCATAACATATGGGATCCCTATATAATGTTTATAGTTTAAGGACCTTACCCCAGTTTAATAGATCTAGTGACTTGTTTGATTCGATTGGTCTATAAACAAGGAGTAAGAATCCCAAAGAACAGATCATTTTAGTAGTCATGAAAAAACAAGTTATATATATGGAACCCATAATATATTTTTAAATAAAAGGAAATATGATACCTAACAAATTCTAATAAACTGCATCCTTGAAAATCAATAAATGATATATTCTTATTAACCCTAGGAAGGAAAAATATTGAAGGGGGTGGGGCTAAAATGCTCAGTAATGTTAAGAAATATAGTGGAAGATATTATAACATAAACTTTAGTCATGTTGAATACATAAAAACAAATCCATTTAAAAAACATGAACACATTATGGCATGAATAAGAGCTGAGTAAGTAATTCTCTAATAAAATATAATCTTGGGTATTCGACTATTTGAAAAACCACATGAACCATTACATATATTTTCATATTGAGGGAAGTGAATATCTCAAAAATTATGAAACATTTGGTTAAGGACATGTCCAATTAGTCTAAAAATGATTATGGTCTCAGAAAAAATCTATATATCACATTAGGAAAGACCTCAGCCAATTCCACGTCTATTTGACTCATGAGACCTACCGATGCATCAAGGGGATATAGTGGGCCCCACCCATAAAATAATTTAAAAAATGAATTCCTCATACATTAATTAATTCCTTCATTCACGATTTCTCATACCACATTAACTAATTAAATTGTTTCTTTTATTCAATGTTTCTTATACCACTTTGAATAATTAAATTGTCACTTATGCTATGTGTCCCATACCACAAAGAATTATTAAATTATTAATTAACAAGATATTAAAATAATCATAAACCATTCAATAAAACATGGTCAATGATATCATAAGAGATAAAACATAATGTAGAATATGATTCAATAATGTATTTTGACATAGATGAATATTTTTTTTAATGATACCATTGCCAAATTCATGAAAAAATTACCCTTAATCATTCCAATGTGTCCCATAACACCTTCATATTTTCCAACAATAATAACTTATAATATCATGATAATAAATAGAATCATGATAATATATACTATAGGGATTTATATATACGACAAGAATGAATTAAGTAATGAACATGGTATATATCTTTAAAAAGTTTATGAGAGATGAAAAAAATACCTTTTACTTTTTAAATAAGAGTCCTTTTGGAAAATCATTTATATTTGATGTGAAATCATATTTTAAACATCAATATCTCATAAAATAAATAAATTGTACTGATAAATTATTTTTTCGTTAAAAATTATGTCCCACTAAAGGAAAATCATATAAAATTGTTCTTGTGATTCCCTATAAATAAAATAGTTTAGGTCAATTTAATGAAATTATTAATGATAATTTTTAATTGGAAAAGAATATTTTTTCTCTTATAAACAGAAATGATCCAAGATAATTTTTCATTATAAAAAGATTACTTTTATAAAATTGATGGTGGATTAAAAAATATTCTAGTGTGAATCTAAAAATGGGTAAGAATATGAAAATATCCTTTGAAGCATGTTTATATTTTGGAATCAATTTTTGAATGTTATATTTAAAACAAGTAACTATCTAAAAAATAAGGATGAATTATGGTTCATGAACATTTACAAAATAGTAAAAATAAAATAATGTGGAGTACATACTAATACACAATACTTATATTGAGGTAATTAGATAATAAAAGTAACACAAAGGAAAATGGAGGTTCGGGGAAAAATACCATTACAACTTTGTAATCAATCGATTCAAATGACACTAAATTATTAATATTAAAATAATATATTTAAAAGAATGAAAATAAAAAGTTTATTAATATGTTATATCAATGAAAAATATACATACGATATAAAAAGTATTAGTAGTGAATACAAAATGTCTCACAAAAATTGATGTGTGTTGAAAAAACTGTTACCTTAAGTTTGAATTTGTTCCTCTCGTGAACATAAGGTCATGGAATATGAAATTAGGATAATTAATAAATTATTTCATAACCTATTAGAAATGTATTTATTTTTTAATAATTCTATTTAGTTCATTTCTTCACTTCTTTATATGTTATTATTTTTTATTTTGTCATTCTGCAGTGTTCATTTTCATTATTTTCATAATCATTTCACTTGTTCTTAAGTAATGGAGTTCATGTGGAATGGATGTAAATCTCTAGAATTGATTCTGATTATTATTTTTAATCATATATTGGTGTTAGTGGTTATTTATTTAATTTTTTTACAACACTTGAGGATGAATTAATATATATATGTTCAATGATATCTCTTTCATGTTATTTTGTGGGTTTCGATTACAACGAACTCATTTTTATTTATAACATAATACCATTTGAACAAAGCGATTACATAACCATACATAAGTTATATTACATATATAATAATCTGTTTCAATCATAACAAGAATGGGGTCATGACCATAATTGACAATGATACTAGAAATTGAAAGTATACCGTCCTTCGAATTGGTAAATTGACACATCTCGGAAGGTGTTCTCGCTACTAGTATAAAATAATGTAAAAGGAAGATATGATAATATCTTATTCCACAAACATGAAAAAATTCCAGTACATGTAAGGTACTTTATTCTTCACAAAATTTTGAAAATTACAGTAAATAATAGAAAAAGAAAACAAATGAACATCAAGGAAAGACCATGAATTTAAAAGATGAATTTACATCTTGAACCAAATATCATTGGGAGCCTCTTTAAGGGAGAGGTTTTGGACTTTTTATGAGACGAACGCTTTCTATACATGGGATTAGAGGTTGGGAGGATATTTATACATAATTTGGTGAAGGAAAAAGGCTTTAGATGAGTGAAGAGAAGAGGGAGTGATGAGGGGTGTTTATAGTGGAGGGTTGAGGGGATTTCTCAATTTATTATTCGTTAATTTATTATTTCTCCAATATAAAAGGATTATTGAGTCTCCCATGACCAATAATGGAAATTTTATCATTTAATCTGAATTAATTGGTTCTACATCAATAAAACATCATACATCACTCTATAATTAGTGTATTTACCATATTTTTTAATTTATAGAATTTCACTATTCATCAAAAATTCATGTATTTCAAAAAACTCTGATAATTTCACCCCTACCATTTTCGACTTGTAGAATCCAAAAATGACTCCAATTTTTAAAAAATAATTTTCAAAATATTATTATTTTAATATTTATTTAAATTCAGATTTTATTCTCAGACATTATTTTAAAACGTTTATTTACTTATTTCCAAACATAGGAATATCAAACTCTAACTAAAATATTATTTCTATTTATCATAGGTTTGGTTAATATTAATTAGAGTATTTCACTTATAATAATTAAATGTTTCTATTATTAAGAGTCAATTACCATTCCCAAAAAATTATGTTTTTTCTTATTGGACTCCAAAAAACATACTCAACACAGCCGTGCATGTCATATTTTCAAAATTCAAATCACAGAAGTGACAAAATATGGCTAACATGGCTGGGTTATTAAAAAGTGGTGTTTGTAGAGACTCTGTGATCTATGCATTATATAATAAATCTATTAGTAAATTCTTATGATGTTACATTATCCCTTCCTTTAAATACTTTCATTGGGAAAATTTTAAATTGAACTTCCAAAGTTAGTTGATGATACTTGAAAATTCTCTTATAGAAACTGACATAAAAATTATGTTTAACAAAATATTCTCCTAGATAATTGTTAATATATATGAGTTTGTTACCACAAAAATTATTCTTTCTAATGTGGTGACATTGATTGGAAGAAGAAAAAACTGGACATGGAAGAAAAATCTAACTACAAAGTTTTGATGAAACATGATAGAGGACGGGTTCTGATAAATGTTGATTACTAAAAAAGTATAAAATATAAAAGATAAACTAATTTATATAATCAATGATTATGATAATAGAAAAACATTTTATTTAATAATATTTTCCTTGAGTTGGGGAATTATTCCACTCTATAAGAGTATAGATATTCATTTGTACGTATAAACACATCCTTTCAATGTACATTATCTATCAATACCTCAACACCTAACATGAGTTACACCATTTGGTGAAGAAATACATTAACCAGAAAAGGATCATAAAAGGACCAAATTAAATCTTTTAATATATGGTTTAAAAAAATTCCAAAATATAATGATTAAACAAATTATAATGAAGGCGTCTAAATTTCCCAGATTAACTTATCGTTAACCCTTAATCCATAAGAAGTAGCTCTAAAACTCACATTATAAACATGTGAAAAACTTTACCATGTATCCCCCTGAAATATTTTAAAAACATAAATTTCCATAAAAATCATATTGTAATCATGAATTATTCCATATTATTTACGTAAGGTACATGTTATTGGAAATATTACTTAAATACAAAAGTGATGTAATGATCATTGATGATAGCATAGGCCACATCTCAACAAGTAATTTTTTTTTCAAGGTATTCAATATATATCAGAATCAATCATTTCTTCATCATTATATTAACATCAGATATATATTAAGAGTCACCTTTCCCTCAATCTTGTTGTTTTTGTAAAAAGTTTTACATTCCACTGAATCACTTTTCCATTGTATCATTCATCATATGACCTCAACTATTTAATGAAAGAGTATTGCAGTACAATAATTTTATATATCATAATTCATAAACCTAGTACATTACTAACAAAATTTACAAAAGGCCTAATTTTTGAAAAGGAATATTAATCATTCTACTTAATCTTTGGTAGCATCATAACATTCTCAATATCTAAAATCATCATTTGTTGTATATTTCATAGATTATTGGGATATTGATTCACATAGTGTCTCATATCCTTGAAATAGAATCATTGTACCTTAGAATCCAATTTTTTCTCCCTTAAAATAATTAACTTGGGGTCCTTTTTCATCATACATGTAGAAAAAACCCATTCCCTTAATAAATTTACTAGGGTTATTTTCTCAACAGTTATCACATGTGGGAAAACAATTATTTCACTTCATCCACTTATCCACGTATCTCTCTACCATCATCTTATTCTTCTAAATCCCTTTAAATCCATATGACCTAGAGATTCATTTACATGCCTTGTTAACACATGATATTATTTAATCATATTATGGGGATATATGTGAGACAATCATCCTTTGAAAAGACATCATAAAACCATTAGAGAGATGATCAATCTTACTCATCGCATCCCATGAATTTTTGATTTTATAATTACTTCTATTAGTCGACATATCTATAAAATTCTATATTATATATTAGCTCATAAAATCATGCAATCTCTATACCAATAAACATGGTATAACATATAGCATAAATTAATTCATTTTAAATCCTAGAACTATATACATTTGTAATTTTGAGGACATAAATCCCTCATAGTGGTGCATAAATAATGTTTGAATTATCCTTATAATATCACCCAGGAGAGTCAAACCATGAGTGTAGCATGACCTTTTTCATGTACCAAGATACACCATGTCAATCCGGAAACACTTTTTCAGATTTTTCACTCCTAGGTACATATATACTAGAGCGACCTCTACTGGTTTATATCCAGACAATGATGTATTTTCTAGAAACATCTACAGAATATATTACTTACCAAAATTATAGGATGTTCATGTTTTTTATCCTTAAAGAGAATCTTACGACTACTTTCCCAATCCTATATTTTCGAACTCTAGTTTCCAAGGTTTCTACTAAACTCCATTTCATACCAACTATACGGACATGACCCCGGTTGCTTGGAGCTAGTGCCTTATTTTATTACATCAGAATATAAACATGGAATATGCATCCTGATGGACCGATCAGTTTAGTAGACATTATGAAACTAGATACATACTCATACATCCTCGTACATTTTGATATGAAACAAAATATGATACATAAAAAATTATAATAAAATGCATCCATGAAAACTCAATAACAGAAATCTTCTTTTTTAACCGGTGGAAGGAAAACAAAATGAAAGGGAAGTGTTCAAATGCTCAGTAATTATAAGAAATAAATTGGAAAATATAATAACATAAACATTATGCATTTTGAATACTAAAAAACTTATGCCATTAACAAAAACATGAACACATTATGGAAGGAATAAGAGTTGTGCAAGTAATGAAATAATAAAACATAATCAGGGTTATTCTACTCGTCTTATAAGCACATGACCGATAAATTATATTTTCACAATGAGGGAAGTGAATAGAATGGTCATTATAAAACATTTTTTCAAGGCATCAACCATGAAACCTAAACATGACTGAGGCCTCAGCAAAAATCTATATATCACATTATGAAATGCATTAGCCAATAGCACCTCTATTTGTCTCAGGAGACATACAAATGCATCGAGAGGATATGGAGGTACCACCAATAACATGATAAAACCAATGAATTCCTCAAATATATATTAATTCCTTTATTAAATGCAACCCATACCACTTTTAAAAATCAAATTACGCCTATTATTCAAAGTGTCCTATACCACATTGTATAATTAAATTGTTACTTATTAAATGTGTCCTATACCACATTGAATAAGTAAATTCATAATTAAAAAATTATAAAACTAATAATAAAATATTCAATAAAACATGGTGGATGATATCATATGAGATAATTGTTAATGAGGTACAAGATTGAATAAAGGAATTTGACATTGATGAATGTATTTTTAAATGAGGCCATTGAAAAATACTTGATGAAATAATAAATAATAATTCCAAAGTGACCCATACCACCTTGTAAAATTTGAATAATAATCCCTAAGAATATAATGATAATTAGGATACTATTTATATGATATACTATAGGGAATTGCATACCCCACACGAAAGAAATATGTAGTGAAGAAGGCATATATGACATAAAAGTTAATAAGAGATGGGGAAATACTTTTTACTTTTTAAATACGAGGCCTTTTAGAAAATCATTTATATTTGACATGAAATCATTTATTAACATTAATATCGAATAAAATAAAATACCAAGACATTGAAATTATATTTTAGTCATAAATTAGTTAATATTGATGTTAAATCATATAAACAGAGTTATTAATTTTATTTATAAAGAAAACAATTTAGGGAAATTTAAATAAATAATTCAAGAGAATTATTAATTGGAAAATAAAATATGATTAATTAAAAAATTAAATGATCCAAGATCAATTTTCATGATAAAATTATTGTTTTTATTATACAAATGGTGGCTTAAAACATATTCTACTGTACACTTGAAAATGGGAATGAATTTGAAAATTTTCTTTGATTCGGGTTTGTATTTCGGAAATAATTTTGAAAGTTCCATTTAAAACATGCAACTATACATAGAATAAGGAAGGTTTAAGGTTGGATTACATAAGTATAACACTAAAAATAAATTAATTACAAGTAAATAATAATACAAAAAAGTTTCATTGAGGTGATTAGATAATAAAATTAACCCGAAAGAAAATGGAGGTTCGTGGTGAAAAACCCTTACCACTTTCTAATCAATAGATTACAATTCCTAGAAATTAATAATATTAAAATGATATATTGAATACATTTAAAATAACTATATTAATGATATTTTATATCAATGGTAAATATACATACACCGTACACATGTATTAGTAGTGAATATGGAAAATCTAACAAAAATGGAAGTGAGATGAAGAAACTTGTACCATAAGTCTAAAAGTGTTCCACTCATGAAAATAAGGTCCTGTAATGTCAAATTAGTCTTATTAATAACTTATTAAATATAATATTAGAGATTTTTTTATTTTACCTTCATTCTATTTAGTTCATTTAGGCCCTTCATGCTAAGTTATTATATTGAATTCTGTCATTCTTCTCTTCACGTTTTCTTTATTTTCATAATTTGTTCACTTGTGTTCTTGATACTAGTATAAAAGAATGTAAAAGGATGAGATGGTCATAAATTATTCCAATATTATGAAAAAAAATTAGTACATGTAAGTTACGGAAGTCATCAAAACATTTTGTTATTTATAGGTAATAATATATAAAGGAAACAGATGAGATTGAAAGGAATGAAAAATAATTTAAAAGAGGAATATACCTCTTGAACCAAAGGTCCATGAGAGCCTTTTTAAGGGAGATTTTTTGGGATTTTTATGAGACCAAATATTTTTTGTCGTGTGAGAGGAGGTTTGGAGAATATTTGGATATAATTTTGATATGTAACATGGCTTGACGGGAGTGAAGGGGAGAGGGGGTGATGGGGGGTTTTATAGTGGAGGAAAGATGAGATTTCTCAATTTTATATTCATTATTTTTTCTTTCTCCGAAATAAAAGTAATAGTGAGTCATATATGAAAAAAATATCCATTTTATCATGTGAATCTGAATCAATCGGGCTTACATCAGCATAACATCATACATGACTCTATAATTAATGTACTTTTCTAATTTTGTTAATTATGGTGTTTCACAATTCCTAAAAATTCAAGTATTCCCAAAAAATCACAAAAAATAACCCCAAACATTTTTCGAATTATTGAATCCAAAAATGAAGTAAATTTTTTTAAAATAAATTTTTTAAATATGATTAATTTAATATTTAATTAAAATCATAATTTATTCTAAATAAAAGTTTTATAATATTAATTTTCATAGTCCAAAACATTGGTATATCATACTCCAACATTAATATTTTTTATATACTATCATATGTAAGGTTACTATTCATTATGTTATATCACTATCAATAATTGTATGTTACAATTAATATGGTTATCTTAATAATCACCAAAAAAATATGTTTTTCTTATTAGACACCAAATAACATACTCATCGTAACCGTTTATGTTAGAATTTCAATATTCACATCACAGAAGTGAGAATCTTATGTTTAATAGGATAGGTTATAAAAAAGTGGTGTTTGTAGAGACTTAATGATCAATTAATTATATAATAAATCAAATTGTAAAATCATGGGTTGTTATATATAGTGTGCATATTTTTACTTAGTCTCATACTAGAGGTTTTCACTAGGGATCACTATTCCTAGTTCTCAAATTAACTAATCCATGCCTTAGATACAAACAATAGAAACCCTAAATTTTATAAAATTACTATAATATCATTATACATATAAGAAACATAATAGAATTACAACATGATGATCCATAGGTTTTTTGTCTTGGGAAAACTAGGCCCATACATAATATTTATTACATCTAACATTAACATTTATTTAATTCTTTGTTCTCTAGATTATTATTGTCACATGTGCTCTCATTAGTACACATAATCACCTGAGGATATACATAAAGAATTTGTTGATAAAAAATATCAGAAAAAGGATAGATAAGAAAAATGAAAAAATGTGTGAGAATAATCATAACATAGGAGAAGGATCGTGAACAAAAGAGGAAGTGTTAATAAAATCCATGAAATGTGGCAATGCATAAAAATGAAACATAATTCCATAGTGGTCAACTACCACACATAGTTGTGAACAATGATAAAATCATTTTTACGCATAATTTATATTTTAATTATGAGATTAATCACATTATCCAATTCATTGGAGATCTTTATAATTTTGGGTTCACTAATTGCATTCAAATATTTATCTTTCACTGTAATTTTGTGCACATCCAACACATTATAATATTTATATTATAATCCACACCACATTAAAAATATGTAAAACAATAAATTAACATATCCAAAAGAAATAAATGGGTTTCAAATAAATAAGAATAATTTTATGAACAATTAGTCTCCTATATAAAGAGAGAATATCATTATTAATATAGAACTATTCGTCTAACGTGAATAGAGAATCAATATTCAAGGAGAAAAATGGTGTGTTTATTTGAATGAAGTGTTCATTTTGAAAAAAATTGGTTTCTCATAAAATCACGTGGAGAACATTTTTTTCCCAGAAAATTTATGATACTGATGAATAAAATATCATTAAGGAGAACTTGTACTAAACATTTAGTTAAAGAGGGAGAACATGAAGACATAATGTTTGTGTCGATAATTTCCCCTTATATTTTATCTGAATTATTTCATCAAATTTTTTTAATGTATAATGAAATTATATTAATTAATTAGAAATTCTATAAACTTTCAAAAATTAATATTTTTTAATATAGTTTCATTATGTTCTTTTATGGTCCTTTGAATGAGTTATAGAGCATAAATTTTCATTCCGTGAGATTTAATTTTAATAGCTTTTATGAATGGTTTACATGTATTCATAAATGGAAAGTCGATTGATTTGTTCATGAACATCCATAATTGTTAATATATGTTACTAGTGATATTAAATAAATAAAATTGTTCTTATAATGGATTTCGTTATGTACCATGATGAAGAATGATTAGATAAAATTTAATGTTGATCATTTTTAGTTAATTTGGGTGGTTTTTTATCACAATGAAATTATTTTATTTTATCACTTAGTTTCATTTAAATTAATTAGTTACATAACATAAAATGGTATAAAAAATAAACTATAGAAACTTTTTTTTACGATTTTATGGTTTTATTGTAATCCTTGATGGGTTTGAAAGAAAAAGGGAGTGTATCGCCCATGATTAGGGAAAATTAACACATCACGGGAAATTATTTCATTTTATTAATTAAGAGAGGGTGGGAGAATTATAATGAGTAATAATAGATTTAAAATATATAAAGATAGTATATCAATTATACTAGAGTTATCATTAAATTATTGTAAAATAATTTGAGGATAAAATAAGAAAAGAAATGAATTTTGAATGGGAAACTAAATAAAAGAGGGAGATGAATTACCTCTTGAATCATCCACTTCAGATCATCATTAAGGAGAGTAGGCTTCAAATTTTGATGAGAGAAATAGATCATGGTCATGATTTAAGTCCTAGGTAATATATTTGGGTAGATTATATAAAAGGCTTGAAGTTGGAGAGGTGATTGGAAATGCGGGTGTGAAGGGCGGTATTTTTAGAGGATGAGATATGGGTTTTCTCAATTTAATATTCATTAATAATATACTTCCTTTAACGAAAAATAATATTGAGTATTCCATTTAAAAATTTATTAATATTATCATTTTTATCCAAAAAAATGGGGCTTATATCATAAGGACATCATTCATGTGTCTATTATGAGTTTATTTAGCTTATTTTGTAAATTATGGTATTTCACTATTCATAAAAATATCATGTTTTCTGAAAAATCCCTAAAATTTAAAGTTAACATTATTAAATGTGTAGAATCCAAAAATAAACTCCATTTTATAAAAAATAATTTTTAAAATATTATTATTTCAATATTTAATTAAAATAATAATTTACATGAAAAATACTATTTTTATAATTAAAACTTATTTTATAATGCATTCAAAAATTACATAATTAATTATAAAGATATGTTTAAACCTAGATGACATATAATTGTTAATTTATGAAAACATTGTAGGAAAATAAATTTTTATTTTTATATTTTATTTAATAATTATTATTTATTTAGGCTTTAAAAAAATACTAATACTTTTACTATGGTCTAATTTTCACTTATAAGTGCTAAATATTATTTAATATTTAATTGGAAAAGATATGATTATGTTGGAAGAATTCTTATTCATAAGGGTCATATTACTATTAATAAGGGTAGGTTACTATTTATAATGGTGGGTTACTATTCACCAAAAATTATGTTTGTCCTACCAAACTCCAGATAACTTACTGATCACAATATAATATATCAGATTTTTAAAATTCAAAACATAAAAGTTGAATATTTATGATTAATAATTACTTAGTATTTAGTATCATTATATGACTTTGTTCTTCCTAATGTGATTATACTATAATGAATAAATATAATAATGGAATTTCATTTCTAAAAATTATGGTCGTTACATTATGTCCTATAAAAGAATACAAAGTATAATTATTTTTCACTTAAAAAACAACATGAATTTATCTATAAAATAAAAAGTAACACTAATAGTTCATAATAAATATGTATTCATTTCCAATAATTTTACATATTCAAGTACATTTTGTAGGCCATTCAAAGTCCATAAACCCTTATCATCCTTTGGTCATGGGTTCAAGACCCAAGTGCATGGCATACTTGATTGGTTGTCACTTAAGATACATGATGTCATTTTTTAAAACCACACATATATCATATATAATATGGAAATCCTTGAATTAAGTTTAATCATTTATTGTATTTTAAACATTTTTTTCAACACAAACTTAGTGAAAAAATACTTCCTTCAATTCTTAACTTAAATATTTCCAGATTGGCCAACCTTATAACCCTTTTCAAAGATGAAAAATCAAAAATGTTATAAATAGTGTTTATAAATTTTAATAACATTGATTCCCATGAATAAAATAGTAGTTGTTGGTTCTTAATTCCGAGAATGTGAATACAATAATTATACATTCCCTTGAAACATAGTAACAACCTTAATTAACATAAATCCCTTTTGTAAAAATGAATTCATCCATATTACAAAATTTATTGGTTCTATCCATTAAATCCAAAATGTTGTAAACTAAATCACTGGTAGTATAAACCACCTATAAAAAATCCGTTACTTTTTCCCAAGGTAATGAATACATTCCAATTTAGTTATTCATATTTCATGTATCATTATCCCTACAATAATATGTTATCAAAAAGATCATATTATGTGTTACCATCCCTTAGAAAAAATTTCCCCTTTTCAATAAATAACTTCACCAATACATAGGGTATTTTTAATATAAAATTGTAAATAATCAGAGAAATCATAAGTAGAACAATAATTTTATATTTCATAATTCATAATTTTGGGATATGAATAAATAAATTCTTTTATTACTTGATACTTAATCCATTAATTATAATACATCCTTCATCTCACATTTCATCTTTATATTCTTTATCACCCACAATGTAACCACTACACACACCACCTTGCAGATTAGTTTTTTTATCTATTGTCTTTGGCCATTGGTTTATATAATGACCATTTTATCCAAAAAATAAATCACTTATCCTTCAATTACAACTTAAGGAGTCAAAATATATAATGAATTTCATTAACTGATCGCTTCATTTTCCCATTATAGTCACATGAGTTGTTTCCTTCTTTTCAATAGTTAAAATACCTTCAGTATCCTTTAAGCCATTCACTTAAGAGATTATTTCCACATTTTTGAAACAATGGAATCTTAATCATCCTTTATCCCTGGGCTCCATTACCCAAAATCTTAGATAACTCCTTTTATTTTCCTTGGTGAGTATGAGCGTGAGATAAGGTAAATATTGTTAATAAAATTACGTGAAAATTATTTAGGCATGATCAAGAAATCATTCACCCCAGTGATCATCCCATATGAATACTCATCCAAAAATAATCCATCACATGAAAATATTAATTAAATTCCTTCCAGATCCCACCGTTGACCATAACTAGAATCATTGATTGAGTATTACTTAATATATAATTAATCCATGTAGTCAGGAAAATAATTACTTATAGGTTGTATAAATCATGACACCTTCAATTAACTATGAATCCTTATGTTTATCCTAGGTTTTTAAAACATAAATTATATCTAAATCATTCATGATGGTCTATGATGTGTTTTTGGATTCCCAAAGCATATCCCCCTTGAGTGTCAGTCTAGGTGGGAAGCAAGAATCATTTTCATATACCTGATTACCCAATTCATCCTTGGAACTTCTTATCGATTTTGATACCCATACGTACATATCTTCCCAATAAACATCCACTTGTAGTATCAAGACATGTATGAATTTCTTGAAAAAAAACTCACTATATCTTTTAAAAAATTCCAATACATATTCCTAAATGTTAACTCAACCATAAACTCATCCATAGAGACAACCCTATAAATATACATAGAAATGTATCGTGGGATCTCACAAAGCTCTTCCCATCCTAGTTTCCAAATTTTTACTATTTCTTTAATTTGATACCAAATATAACCACCCTAATGTTATAAAAATTATAATGACATATATTTTTTTTAATTATTAGTCATTATACAAATAGATTCCCTATGACCATAGTTTTTATAATTCCCTTTGAATCATAGAAACATAAACATTAATACATATGTGATCTTCAACATCCTCCACTTGGTTCTTCTTAACTATAAATCTTATTAGATATTTCAAACATAATATATATCATCATAACCTAGGTGAAAGAAAACTTAATATGGGTGAGATAAAATGCTTAGTAAAGGAAAATAAAGGAGACATGAAAGCATAAACCTGAGTATAAGTGTATGAGAACATGATCATGAAAAAAAGATGATCATCTCTGGAATATCAATGATCTTGGAAAATAATTTTGAATTTCATAAGACATGAGTAATAATAAAAAAAGAGCATAATACATGAAATCACAACATAGGAATAAAACAATGGATTATGGAAACACATAAATATATAGTAGTTTCCATAGTATCTAAGGAATCACTACCAATACCATCATATAGTATAATGTAATTTAGAGACCTGAGTAACCCCCATTATAGAATTAAATTACCCAACCAAGGGATCGTCATTCCATCCTTGTATTGTTTAACTAAGTAACCCTCATTCCAACCATATATTACTGAATAGAGTAACCATTCTTCAGGACCTATATTACTAAACAGGGTAAAATCTCATTCTATCCCAGTGTTATATATATGATTAAACCCTCATTCTATCAGTGGATTATTGAACTATGTTAACCCACATTCCAAGACTATAATACTAAACTGATTAGACCCTCTTCCAATCCCTGTATTAATTAACTGACAGAACAATTTTTCTAGACGTGTTGTATTGAACCTAGTAAACCCTCATTCAATGCATTTTTTGTTGAATAGAGTATAAAATCATTCCATCCATCTATATCTCATGATATATATATATCAACCTAATGAATTCGAAGGATATATAAGTCCCACAAATCTCATAAATAAAAAATTCATATATTTTCCAAAAAACATATCATAACCAACGAAATTTAATGGGTATCATAAATATGTTACCATATCATAACCTATGGAAAAAGTGACAGGTTTTTTAATCATATAATCAAAATCATAAAACAAAAAATATATACTGATTTCATATATGTAATACCCATGAAGGAGAAATGGGTTTCATAATGACCATGAAATTAAGAATAACTCATTCATACAGAGGATATGAATGGATCATTTAGATCATTTCCTAAAGGTATGAGTAACATTAATAGATGACATCTTAGATTGAAAATAATTTTTATATATCCTCTAATAATTTTCATGATTAAAATATCCATTTTTGTTTGAAATAAATGAATGTTAATACATATAACCATTTGAAAATATATTTCATAGAAAATATATTCGGAACATATATATAATAAATGAATTCATTTTGAAAACCAATTTACATAAAAACATGTAAAATAAGATTCATAACATTTTAAAATAAATTCTTTGAATACACTTGAAAAAATTTAATGAAATATTGAAAATATTTTTGAAAATATTTATTTGAAAATATATTGAAAATTTATGATGAAATTATGAAATTTTTTACAAAATCATATATCTTAAAAACATATAAAATAATTAGAATGATATTTTTAATAGTGTTTCATTGAATGCATGTTAAAACAATTATAAAAACTTGAAAACACTTTAAAAACAATTTTCCATGAAAAATTATAATATAAGATTAAAACCATTTAAAAAAAATTCGTTGAAATTTTATTTTTATTTTTTTCCTAAGAGATTAACCTTTTTAAAAATGCAAAGGATTATTAGAAGATACAACATAGGGTAAATCCATACATGTTGTAAAAGGTCAAATAACAATTCTTTTGAATTGTAAAAAGGATATAAAAGTTCTTTGAAATGAATGATATAAGAATCTTATACTTAAGATATTGTTAAAAAAATCAGAAAAAAGTGTTTTTATATATATTAGGGTAATTTTATAATATTATTGGTAACCGTTTTTAGACAACATATATTTCTGACCGAAGATAGGGTAATGTTGGGAATTCCAAAAAGCACATTCTTAAAAATAATATTTACTAATGCGTAAAGAATTGTATCGGTACATGAGTTTGTAATGAAATAGAATAGGATAAGTAAACTCATTAATACTATTGATAGTTGGATCATATGATTTTATCAAATGAATCATAATCATAATCAATATCGAAAAGCAAAGAGATTGTATCAATAAACTCTTACAAGTTGGTGTCATGGGATCTTGCTCTCCATATAAGGAAATAAAATTTCCTGAAGCATATAATATCATGAAAATAGAGAGATTAATGATATGTAATGTATAATGGATTTATACACTCTAACAAAAATAGTACATGTTTATAAAAAAACATTAGTCTCAATGAAGGGATATTTAGACAAAATATTTTTACCAATTTTGTAACATTTGAAACATAAATACCATGAAAGATTGATCCTAAAATGGGAATCTAAATAACAATAAATTTAAAAAAAATTTACGTAGTGTAATATAATGGGAATTATATACACCCCACAGAATGAACGAGTTTAGAACCTAGATTGTATCTCATAGAAATTAAATGCTATATGAAATCCCCTTACCTTATGTCTGGAATATCTCCATACTCATAAATTTTTTATGTATAATAAATATTATTTTTTATAAATATTTTAGATAATAATATTATTATAAATATTAACCTATTTGGTTTTATTATTCCCATATATTTCTATTTTTTTTTCAATGATCATATGTTAATGATTATTTTTGGGTAAATTTCACAATGTTCTTCTTAAGTGTCTAAATTTGCCACATAGTTTGTTCTTATAATATTACTATTTCTCTATAATGTATGAAATGATATAAATATCATGTTTATATATTTTATTTTTAATATAATACTCATTAGAATAAATAATAATGAAATGGAATGCACCGTTCATGGAAAAAGTATGTTGTATATACGCATTAACGTTGTTTCTGTTTTTATTTTCATATTGAATGTATGTAAATGAAATATGAATATATGTTTATATATTTATAGTTCTTAAATTATCATGAATATTATATATATATATATATATATCATATAATTTCACCAAACCCATCCTAAATACTTTCCAAGTGGTGTGTGAACAAATCCAATCGCATTCAGTGGGAGTTAGTCCAAATTTTCTCAAACGATATTACAGTATTAAAACCATAGGTAATGTAAAGGGATGTGTGTTATAAATGGAATAAATGAGCATAAAAATTATATATATAATATATTTCATATATAAATGGATTTTTTATTTTAATGGACATCATGATTGATGTTAAATTAGAAATGAACAACCATTGTTTCATTCTAATTGTGAAAAAATATAAATAGTCAAATATTATTTCTAAATGTGTATGTTATTCATCATATAAAAAATATAAAATGGAACATATAACATGTATAAAAACATCTTAATTTAAATAAAATAAAAACACATATCAATTTATTTTAAAAAAAATTGTGATTTCTAAAAGATATGTAATAGAAAACTGAAAAGATGATTTTTGACTCAACATACCTCATGAGGAAAAATTATGTTCCAATATGTCAAATTTTTTAAAAAATTTGAACTTATATGTTGACTTATCCAGGGTCACTTATGTCCTTTTTCATATTGTTTTATAAAACATTATCTCTTTTATATTATAAAATTTAAAATTACATTATATAAATTTATGTTTTTTATCATGAAATAATTAATGATTAAATAGATTTTATTTTATTATATACTAATATTTATTAATTAGATTAATTTATATCATGATTAAATTATCATCGTATATGTTAATGATTACTTTCAATCAAATGGGAAAACAAGAATTATGTATTAAATATGGTTTGATTGTGATACATTTATATAATGTAACATTTTGGATTTTTAAATGGGATTATAATTTTGACTATATTTATTTAATAGTATTTTATTAATTATTTTAACATGTTATAAATAAAAAATATGTATTTAAAATTATTTATTATTGACGTAAACCATATTTTTTTTAATATGCATTCACATTTAATCAATATATCTGATGCATCGTTTTAAATGAAAATTAAAATATGGTTTCATATTTTTATGGTACTATGAAAAATGGATCTTTATATAAATCAAGTAAGATAGAATTTTATTGGAGTCAAAATGTTAAGGATTGAATTAATATATAATATTAATTATAATTATGTGAAAAACAACTTCTCTCTGCCAAAATAAAATCATTTGATCCTATGGAACAAAATAAGCCCCTTACTTTCTCTACTGTTAGACTATGATTCTATCATCTCATTTTTTTATTTAAATTTTTATAGATAATTTATTATTTAATTTTAATAGGTTACAATGACCATTAATAGGATGGTAATTGGAGTGTGACACTGAAATAAAATTCAATGGTTGGGTTGTGCCACTATGTGAGAAAAATATAGTTGTTCGGGTTATTATGTTAGGTAGAAAAATAAAATACTGATTGGGTTGTATACACTAAGGAAAAATGGATTTTTAATTGGGATATTAATCATGGTGTTAATATTAATTGTAAGATTTTATAACATAGTTTATAGTCAGTTTTTTCAATGTATTTATGAATGTGATGAAGATAGGACTGGGATAATTTATATTCGAACCACTATAAAAATACATATGTCTGTCTCCTTTATCTTACCCTACTCTTTGAACACTAACTATAATATATCATTTATAATATTTTATTTTATATAAAATTATAATTCACCAACCCTCTTGGACATTTTTAAATCTTAACTATAGATAAATGATTTTATTCAAATGATATTCCCTATCACTCTATTATTTTTTATAATAAAGAATAAATTTTTTAAATATCCATTAAAAATATATTTATTTTTTAGTTTGTAAGAAAAAGGTAAAATATATGATGGGAAAATCTTAAAAACATCATTTTGATGGTATTTTTTGGATACTATAAATCCCATATAAATTATTTCTTATCAAAAAATACAATTGAATGATCTACTATCATGAAAAAAATCATACAGGCTTCCTAATGATGAACCAAAATCATTAGTTGGACGTAATGTATTAATGTATGTTTTGATCTAATAGATTATGTATATTTTATATCATGAAATAAATAAAAAAATTTATAGTAATGTATCATTATGTAAAACAAAATATAACATCTCTAATGTTATGAAAGATACACATATTGGATTAAATAAACACATTATAACAATGTTGGGAATGTATAAAAGTTTCATACCAATTATTTATTTTGCTTGATGATGAATAAATTTATAAATTTTTTCAAATAATTTCATTATTTATTATCATATGAGTTCTTTGGGAGGAAAATTTTGAAATTCAAAATCATTTTAGGAGAGTTTATATTTAAATTCTAAAGATGTGGAATTCTAAAACCATATCTATAGAAGTTAAATAGAATATTGATAATTATAAAATAAATTATAATATCTTATAATTATTACAATATTAGTTATAACATCTAAATAAAGCCGAACAATATAATTCAAAGGATGGAGTTTCTTTTAAGTCAAATTTATCTACGTAGCATTCTGATTTTGTGTTAATGTATACTGATAGGAATGACATAACATATGTTTCAAAAGGGTGGTATATAAAGAAGAAAGGCTACTCATGGGGGTTTTGAAAAGGTTATCAATAATATAATCATAAGGGGGATATGAAATATAATTTAATTTCTAATGATACCCATGATTTAAATTTTTATAATTAAAAGAAGAGAGGTAAAATCAAGAACAATTTCTCAATATTTATTAAGGGAAAAAATACGATAAAGTAATACAATAATCAAATCAATAATATAGATATGAGATGGATTTTTCTCTATGTATTCAAGTGTGTATAAATTAACTAACTATTAGAAGGATGGGGAAAACATATATGTAATGTTATTATAAAATCCAGTAATCAACAATATATATTATTCATCTTATGAATCGTAATTAGAAAAAAAATACTATTGAATAAATTATTTTAAAAGATGAATATATTAAACATAAAATTAATAAGATTAGTAGTATATAAATGAAACATGAATTAACTTATATGGATGTTCACATGGAGAATAGAAAACATGAGAAATATGTCCAATAAGAATTAAAATATGAATATGTATATATATATATATGATATCTACACATATACAACTATAAATATCACAATAATGAAATAATTATACTATTTTTTAAAATGATAAATTGAAAAGAGAAGTTTATTTTTTATCAATGATTTATGAAGAATAAATAATGAATTTTTTTATTTTTATTTAGAAAAATATAATATGAAAAATTTTGTAGAAATTATAATGTGAAATATAAACATTTTTTCAATATAATGAAAATATATATATATTGACGAATTTATGTTAAATTAAAAATAATACATGATATAATGATTGTTATTAAAAAAATTCATAAAATTCATACGTCCATATTTGTTAAAATTAATAACCGATGTACATCTACCGTTGCATGTTTTACATGTCATATTATAGTATATTGTGTAAATGATAATTCCTTGTGATTTCCACAACCTCATGGATATACTAATGATTTTATTTTTAATTCATTATCATCAAAATTTCAATTAAATTAATGTTTAGTGTTTGTTTCAAATCCTCAAAATTCATTCTTTAATACAATTGGTCATAAAATAGCATATGCTCTAAATTATTCATAAACATATATTTTTAGGAACAATGTCTTGGGAGCATAAAAAAATATATTTATTATATGTAATGTAGATAATAAAAATACTTTACTGGGGATATATAATATTTTAAATCATTAAATAAGTTGGATGGTTGTAATGTTAAATTTTATGGTAATTCAAAATGGAATCGTAAATGTTTTCGGTTTGGTTTGAATTTCTATGTCTACTATTATTTAAAAATTCATATATAAAAATTTTTTGAAACAAAAATTAATAATAATTTTTCATTTATGTGATGATAGAATGTATGATAAATTTAAAAATGATAAATATGTTATTTTAGTATAAATATTTTTTTCCAATATAAATTTAAAATTAAATATTTATTCAATTAATTTTTCAGAATTGAGTTATCGAAATGTAATTTTTTAAATTATAGTATTTTTTAAATATATTTTGGTGCATATAATTATGGTCCCATTAAATATTCTAGTTAGTTGTTTAAATTATATTTTAATATTAATATTGATTATTTTACTAGATTCTTATGGGTTTACTAGGATACTCGTAAATATGAATCATTATCTATGATTATCACATTTAGAAAACTAGATAATAATTAGAAAGGGAACCTAATTTGTTACCTAATAATATAATGTGGTGGTAAATTCTAAAATAAAGAATTTATATTTTTGTTATATAAAATGGATTCTTTCACATTTTCACTATCTAAACCACCACATCAAAAAATGTGCATAATTGACGAAAAATAAAACACGTATTAAAATGGATAGGACCTTGTAAATGAATATAATCATCATTAATATTTATTTACAGAATATTCTAGTAAAACTTTTTAGGTCTAAAAATGACTTATTTTAAATACATTGTATAAAAAGAAACCTTATATGCATTGAAATTAAGGAAAACCATAATGTTTTGATTACTTAGTCTTTGGATGTTGACTTATTATTAATATCACTAAATATTATTTTAAAAATATTGATAGAAATTATGATGAAAGTATTTTCATAATATATTTTAATAAAATTATTCCATATAGAGTATATAATAATGTATCCATTATATTTGATGATTAAATTCATTTTATGTTTGTCGAAAATTCATTGAATATAAGTGATGATGATATTGATCTACATGAGAATGAATTGTGAGATTTTAACATCAATGATGAATAAAATACATGATATATATACATACATATTGAAGTAGGATAATATATATCCTTAATTTTAATATTTTCAAAATAAAAAATATAACAGTCATGAATATTATATTATTGATAATGTACTTCACCAAATTGAATCAAATATTCAAACTAGAAAATCAACTATGAATATTTTTCCTTAATATTACTTAAATTATATTGTTGAACTTATGAATATAAATATGAATTTAGATTAATCTAATATGTGTTTCAAAAAGTAATATATATTAAAAAAGTTTACATCTAATAGTTTTTGGACTTTTTTTGTGACACCTATTGATTATTATATTATCAGAAAAAATTGATTGTTATTAATAAACCAAGTCAAATTTAAGAATAATTTCAAAAATAAATATTGAATATTTTCTCATGGTAATTTATAGAAATATGTTATTTTCCTTGAGGAATAAATATCACATATTTATGGCCGATAATAATTAAGGATTTTATTGGATTATTATTAATTTGCTGGATTATAATTATTTCAAGTAAATATACAAAATAAATTATTAAATTGTTATATTAATGAAGGAGTTATTATTAAGAAAACACTTATTCTCGAAAAGTAATTTTATCACGGTCATTTAAAATAACTATATTTCAATATATTGTTTGAGACAATCACTTCATGGTTGGATTAAAATTCAATATAATTTCATTTGAGAAAAAATACTGACAAAAAATGATGATCCGACATTTTTTATTATGAAGGGGTTTAATAATATATAAACTATAAAAAATATATTTATGATATTATTTTTATTTCTTTTAGTTAAAATATTTGAAATCAATTTTAATAATTGGGGACATTTGATTTTCAAATGAGTATGATGGGGGAATTGAAATTCTTCCACTGTTTAATAATTTTTCAATGAGGTGATCATGTTTTACTAAATCAGTCTATATATTCAAACGAGTTAGTCATGGTTTTTTTAAATGATTATTTGAAGACAAAAATTAATAATAATAGTGAAAACCAAAAATATTTATTGAAAAAGAATTGGAAAATATATTGATGTTAAAATCTATAGAGGTATTATTGGTTGTCTATTATATTTAATTACATATATTAATAATTTAATGTTTTATATTTTAATATTATTTAGATATCAAGGAAACCATAAGACATGTAACATTAAATATTTTAAAATAATTAGTACATATATCAAATGATCCGTGAGTCTTGGGGTTTTACCCTACTATAAATGATTATGATTTTATAAGGTATTTCAATTAGGATATTTATGGATGTAAGATATATACGAATAGAAAATAAAGAATGTAAAATTTATTTGTAAATATATTAGAATAATGGTCATTATAAAAAATTCTAATTTTTTGAATATTTAATTTGAATACATAATAGTAGAATATAATTTTTATCATTATTTATGTATTAAGAAACCAATATGTTTCTGGTTTTATTTTTAATCTTTTCCCATTCTTTGTAAATATAATTATTATATTTTTATTTCTAATAATTTGTTAAATCATTTAATAATTAATAATTTTTATATCAAATATTATTTTCAAAGGGATTATATTTGAAAATAAAATATAAATTTGAAATTGATTTCATCAAAAAATATGTTTAGTGATATATTTACGATGCCCTTGTATTTGGATAATGTTAGTCTATATGAAAAACATAAGGGGGGTTAATATGGTTTCTAATTAATTTTAGTTTTCAAGATTATTTTAAAATATATATCCCCCAATTTAATAAAAACAAAAATTTAACAATATTACTTGAATTATATAATTTTATATTTTTAAAATCTTCTAAAATTCACGATTATAGCACAGTTAAAATACATTTTATAATAATCTAGCTTTTTAAACTACAATAATCATATAATTTTTATATATATACTAATAATTTAATATTATTATCAATGACATGTTTTATTATATTCTTAGATAACAATGAGTAATATAATATAAAATAAATAAATGAAAGAAATAAATTATTGGAAATAAATCACAACATAACTATAAAAAAGGGGTTCAATATTATGTCAATATATACTACCCTTACCTTAGAAAAAATATTATTTTTAGTGGTTAATTTTAAAATAAACTAATAGAAATATTTAATTTTTGTTTTATTGAAATTATAACATAATGATGCCAAGGAACAAATCCAATTATTGGGTAAAATAAAAGATAAAATATTCACATGTCCAATATGACCACATATAATGTTTTTGTTGGGAATAAGAAAGATAAATATAGAGAGAGTGTGTCAATAACTCAATAGTTTATCATTAGATACAATGGTTTGATGAAAAACTGGGTAAATATTGCATGTTTAATATAAAGTATAATTTGATGGATAAAGAGTATATAAGTGCTAATTTGATTTGATTTTTGAGGATAATATAGTTATTTTTATTATAGTACATTATATTTTCCTTATCAATATTTCTAATTGAATTCCTAAAAATCTGGAAAATAGATAGTCATGGATGTCCGTGGATGGTTTTTTATCATTATATTTAATTATTTAGGGTACTTTCACACACATATATATCACATAATCCCTATTTACATCATGTGAGAGTATTCTATTCAATACTTATTCGTTGGAGAACCTCCAAATCATGCATTAGGGAGATTCTTCTGAATTTATAAAACTATAGGTCAGTTTATCTATTACATGTTAAATATAGAATAATTAATATCCCCATAATATGAAAACAATCTAGAAAGGTCAATAATTCCTATAGGATAGCTATTTTATGATTTGTGAATAATCATTCTTAAAGGCATATGATTCTATGAAATTTTAAATGCATAAATTTTCAATTAAATATATTATTTTAAAATTGAATTTGGAAATCTACGATAGATCACTTGAGCATTTCTCACTGATGGTATCATATCTATTATTTATCTTCCAAAAGGTAGATCATATGATTGTATATCGTCATAACTGTAGATTATTTGATTATAAATCTATAGAAAATTACCACATTTAATGGTATAGATCCTATTGATAGAAACACATGTGGTAGATCCAGTTGACATTAATGGTATCATTGACAATGAGGAAGCTTCATCTTAACAGATGTTTTATTGTACTGGTGGTAGTATAGTTAAACATATATAATCATTAAGTGATGGTGGTAATTAGTGAATGTAAATATACTTATCAGCCATCGTATCTCCAATCAATAGAAGCACAACCTAACAAAATTTCCCCGAATACACATCGTAAAACAAGTGATGGATTATTGAAATAATGTTATTGTGCATTGGATTATTTCTTTGACTAATGGTATCATATTATAAATAATAATATAAGGATATGGTGGATCCATAAATAATAATTTTTTGAAACTAATATAGAAAATAGTTCACTATATTTAATCATTATTTTTATTATAAAAAATATGAATTGTGATAATTAAAATAAATAGGGTCCCCACAATATCCTCATTTTTATATTAAATAAAAATGGAAATTATTACCATATAAAAACAAAATATAATTTGAATACCCTGTTATAATTATAATTATCATTCCATGTCCATATGTGATGCACATATATATCTGATCAATACTCAATGAAATTATAAAATCATCGAAATTCCATTCGAAAAAAATTACCCCCCATAATTTATTATGAAAAATGTTAAAATAATAGGGAAATATTTTAAATTCATATATTAGAATAAATATATGGTTTTGATAATATATATTAATTTTAACATATTACATCCAAAAAGAAATACAAGATAATGAAAAAAATCGCTGGAAAATTGTAAATAGAATCGGATGAATCATCTTCAGAACACCTAGAAGAAGGATCATTTAGATTCTTTCCTTTTTTATAAATAGTTTATGAAGAATGAACTTCTGATTTATTAGTCCAAAATTAAATTGAATAAGCTAATGGCCTTGATTACCTCTCAAATTCTACTATAGTATATCCATAAATAATATTCACAATGAATGTAGTCTAAAATGGTGTATATAGGTGTAAAAAATTGGATGTAGTCAATTGGATAGAAAGAGGTTGAATATAATCTACATAGATTGTGGGAAAAATGGATTCATCAAATCTACCAAATGAGTGATTCCATAACATCCATGATCCACGGCCTTGGAGAAATATTCCACTCTACATAAAATAGATTTAATAAGGAGCGAATGAATATAAATAGTATACTTGATCCTTTTAGGACCTATTAATATGGGTCACTATAACATTATCATGAAAACAATATACATTTGGGATGAAGGTCGTGTTTCTTATAAATCCATGAGCGGTAATACATGATAATATTAGTGAAATTCACTCTATTACTCATAGCCTCATTAAAGTAATATAAAACAAATTTATAAATTTGATCAACAAAATATTTGATTTGGATAATATCATTTAGGTGATAATTAGATAGTTCATTCATCACAATATGAACTTATTATATAACTATGGATCGAAATGAATTTATATAGAAGGAATATTGAACAATAATTATTAATCTTTTGGGTGATGAGGTTCCATTAGTAGATTGTTACTTTAGTTTCTCTGAATGTTATATCTCTATCCTTGTAAAACAAGAAAAAATATTTTTCATTATTCTCAAGATATCATCACTTTTTACTTCAATTTATTTTTAAAATTTCCAAATTTATTAAATTTATATGTTGGATGTGAGAATTAACCCAAGATACTATCTTTATAGTTTTATAGTCTTCGATATTAGTATCCTGAAACAAATATTTTATAGGAATCCCATTAAATGTATCCTTAATCCATCCAGATCATACTGTTTTATATAATTTGAATGTATAGAATGATGATGTGGAATGGTATGACATGTATTAATATATTTGGTATGAATAGGAACATCCTCATGGAAAATCTCCATACAAGGTACCTTTGACAAAAGATGAAAAAATACATTATCTTTCACAATATTATAAGAAATATATCATAGAATGTAATAACCCGGAATTTCTCAGGAATTTGTTTTCATAAATACATGGGATTTTTATGTGTCCGTGAAAATTTACAGTGCTTGATTCTGAGGCCCGGTGTGCCCAAGATCAATTTCTGAAGTTCTTTTATGTATGTTCAGTAAACATAAGAGCAAGATTTTATAACATTTTAATCGGTGCTCAGAACTAAAATCCATGGACACTGTTGAACTCATAGTGCCAAAAATCTCTTAAGAATACATTCACCTCGATGGAAGATGGTTTAGAATTAACGTTAGTTATTGGATTTTTATAGAAAATATAATTAAATAATGTGAACAACACTTTATTTTATTGTAAGCTGCCTTGTGTGTGATTTTTGGTTAAAACCTCCACATGGGTGTTGGAGGTGGGACCACCACACCCTAACCTCCCATGAGCGTTTATGGTGGTGGGGACCACTCGAATATAACCTCCTACAAGAGGCTACAACGTGGGGACCACCTGAGACCATAACATCTCATTTAAATAATAGGGGTTGGGACCACCCGACCCCTATTAATGGGATGAGAGAATAAACTCTAAACTCTACCTCATTAATGATGGAGAGCCTCTCCACCCCCCTAGTTTTTGATTTTGTGCCAACTCCCCAATTAATGTTCCAACCTAATGAATTAAATCGGAGGAGACTTTTCAATTAATTCAAATTTTTGAATTTTGTTCCAATGATTAAAATAATAGAAATATTATTATTTTGGGAACATTCATTTTCGTGGAAACATGGGACGTGAAGAGCACATGGAGAAACATATCATCTCAAATGAAAAAATCCCCTCCCAAAAAAGAACGTAAAGAATTCAAGTGAAGATTCTTCTTAAAATTTCTTCCCCGGACACCTACCGATATAGAGAATAGTCCTTCTTCATCACCGTCAAAGAACCGATGCACGAGATTTATTTAGAAGTGTGTGGAGGATACGAAGAATGTCGAAAAAAAGGTTTCTGTTTAGTTTCTTTTAAGTGCCATGTTCTTCCTTTCTGTTAAAAATGAAGAATGATGATGATTTTTTTGTGGATCGAATTTTTTGCTTCTTTCATGAGAACCATTTGTTACCACCCTAGACGCGGAGGATGGGGGCCAAACCAATATGGTTCGACCCCTCCGCTGATCTTGTTTTTGATTGAACTTCAGCATGGCGATAATGCAAGAGGCAACAGAGGTGGAAATGACAAAGGCCATGCTACCCGTGACCATCGGGAACTGTGCTGCCCCCACGACGTTCCGCACGGCCTCCGGATGAACACATGCTGGCCATGCCATCCGGCCACCCACGCCACACGCACACCCCGACGGTACCCTGCACAGGCCAGCGCCCTGCCAAACCCGATGCCTGCCTAGACCCGCGTCACCCAAAACCAACCACTTCCCGGCCGCCACCTGGCCTCCACTCGGCTGCCGCCAGGCTGCTGCCTTGCCGCCACCTGGCCACCAGCCTCGCCGGCCACCAAGCCTCCCACCTGGCCCCTCGCCTAGCTGCACACGGCCTCCTATGGCCTACCTGGACGAACTACTGCTCGGCCACCCCTGAGCTGGCCTCTGCGCGACCTGCACGCACCTGGCCTACCATCTTTCCCTACCCCTTCATGGCCACCCAGCAGGGACGGTGTCCCAGCTCCCTCAGACCAACCCAGGCCCTCTACTAACCTATTACATAATTTTTACATATCTTTGGCAACAGACGACCACTTGATGAACCGTCAGTGAAACTTGTAATTATAAACAATGATGGTCCCTCAATATACCCCTCTTTAGTTTGGGGTTTAGTTGTGTTATAGTCAGTTTGGATCGTAAACGAATCCTACTGGCCCGCTGGGACTAAAAGGCTAATAAAATATACACAAGGCATCCGATTGATGTGATGTCTATTGAGTTGATACCTAAATGACGTGGCGGACCCATAAGATACTACTATGTGGGACTTCGTGACATTTGTAGATTTTACAAGAATTTTTGGAGCGAATATTCTAATGATGAGCATGCATTTTTGCGGTATCCTAGTTGCTAGTTGAGACTTGACGACTGCTGACCGATTCGACTCGGAATGATTCGACTAGCACAATGTGGAGTGCCTTCGTGTCTCGGAAGACCCACAGTGGGGAGTGACTATGTTTGAGCACGCAGACCCATGTTAATCGACATGTGGAGTACCTCAGCAGGCTACGAGGGTGATTGCCTCTGCGTGAGCGTAGCAGACCCACGGTGGGGAGCGCTTCTATGTGAGAATGGAAGATCCCTGGTACTCGATAGGAGGAGTACCTCAGCAGTCTAATTTATTGGGAAGTGCCTCTGTGTGATGCGGCAGGCCCACTGTACTTGATAAAAGAGTATTTCTCCAGCAACCGATGGTTTAGATTGATAATATCCCTAGAATAAAATCCTGTTTGAGCTGAGTAATTTACTTTTGTGTTTCCCTCATGATTGAGATGGATTACAACATAACATAGGTATATATATGGGCATATACCTAAGTGGGGTCAACTATTCATTTTCATACTTTGTGGTTTATACTTTTTGTTTTTTTTTTGAGACCTTGAGTGTATTGGGGTCCCTACTAAGTATCGTTATACTCACCCCTACATGGTCTATGCCCGCACCTCATTGTGTTGGATGTAGACGACAGACATCACTGATGGTGGATGAGAGCGTCAGGACTGGATGATTCTTGGAGGCAGACCCTATGATAAATCGGTTCTCAGAGGAGACAGACAGATGTGGAGAACTATGGAGGCTATCTGTACCTACCCTTCATGTAGGATTTCCCAGAGGATGATCCAGGAGCTGCTTTCACCATTCATTTGTTTTCCCCTTTCCAACTTTTCTTGTACTTTATAGTTGGGATTGTATTTCCGGCCCCTTTTACATTTCATCAAACTTTTGTATACAAATTTACATAGTGTTTTTATTTCAGGTGTGTGATCGGTTGTATTCGTTTACAATTATAAAGGCAATTCCTTCTCATTTTAGGGATTTATGCCTTTGGTGGTATTCGCCTTACCATGGCCTATGAAAGGTGGTATTGGGGAAGTCATGATACGGACCATGGGGAACAGGTCATGACATATGATATCTCTTTTAAAACATAATGGTAGGTCAACTATGCTATGGTGCTATACATGGATCATCATTTTTATTATCTTCTTCTAAATCATAACAATCTAACCCATGTTGAGTAAATCCCACGGAATTATCCAGTATAGATGATGCTCCATCCTCAGTTATGTATAAGGAAATTATGATTTTAAGAGCCATAGAAGATGAATAATATCTATCCATAAAATATTGACTATATTATGTATAATGGGGTTTACCTCACCACTCACAACACAAGGATCTTATAGACACATTAATAGTTAGATAGCGGTGAGATTTCTCATACCCATAACATCTATAAGAATCACACTTAGAATCATCTGAATGTAACACCCCTTCCTCAGGAGTCTGGGAAGAAGGTCTCTCCACATCATCACTATTATAGATTTTATCCAATTATGACTCATCATATTCTCTCAATTGAGGTTCTCTGGTAGGATGGGGAATAAGAGGAAAAGTTAATATATAATAATCAATTATGATCTCTTCTACATTTGGGCCACTACATTCTTACATATAAATATCCACTAACTCTTCTTTCATAGAAAAAAACTCATCCAAAAGGACATTAGCCTCATATTACACATCATGGGATCACTTTACTACCACATATAGATATTTGATTTGGTAAAACATATCTCTTTTTTGGTATGGTTCTATAAATGGATTATCATTTCATAAATATAGTCATTATCAACCCCTAACATTTCCAACCATGGGTATTAGTTCATCCTCACGTTATTACAGGTAACCTAAATCCTGAAGAAATAAAAAAAAATTCCATAAGTTATCAAATTTATTATCAAGACATATTAATTCCCTCATTGAGCATATCAACATATAGTTTTAAATATAGTATTATCAAGATATATTTTTTCTGAAGACCATAATACGAACCATGAAATATATATATAAATTTATCTTATCTCTGATTTTCATAATAACGAAGAAAAATATATCATAGTACTTCATTTTTTAAAAATATACATTCTTTAGATGATCATGTATTTTAAAAAATTAATGAGAAACATGAAATATCAATCACACAACATAAGAATAATCCATCACATAGTATCATTCTCAGTCAAGTACAATAATGCATCATCAAACAAAAAAAATCTCATCTTTGAAATGGAGATACCTTGATAGTACTAATATATATCTTTTTAATAAACATTAAAGAACAATTACAACTACGTAAAATTAGTGATAAGTTATTTAAATATGTTGATTTCTCAATTACAACATTTTTCATGAAAAAAATCACACTCTAAAAAAAGATATAAATTGGGAACAAAACCTAATTAGAATGGTCAATACATTACCATGAATAGTTAACACATACCTCGTCTAGTATAACATTCTACAAAAGTGACATAATTGAATAAAAACAGGAGTCATCTATTTATATCAATGTGAGAACATCTAATGAATTGAGTTGGGGATTCACCAGATCTACAACATTCCCACTATATTTGGTTTCAAGTTTATTTTAGAGACATGACTGATTATGTGATACACCAATAAACATTACCACAACCATTTTCACAATAGTTATAGGGATGAAATATGGGGATTTAAAATCATTACCTCTATTTTGTGGTCGCATAATGCTCAATAAATTTGTCCTCATGACTACACCCATCCATGCCCTATCTGCAATCAAAATCCAAAAGGGTATCATCAGTAGTATAAACTATCTTTTGGCATGATTCATTTGAGAACTGTTATCATAAGTAAAAATATATTGGGTATCCTAGAGAAGAGTGTAAATTCCATATAGGGAGGTTAGGATTAATGATGTTATCTTAGAAGACACCCTCCTCTACATGAATCAAAAGCTAGAAAGGGATGTCCTGGAGAAACACACATTTTGTTGTAGAACCATGCACAACTCAGATTATATGAATATAAACTCAACAGAGGGACATGAATATTTGTTTTTGTCTCTCATCACCACTCTAATATCTGAGCTTCAATTGTATTATATGTGGATCTTCATGAAGAATTAGTTATCCTTCTAGTAACACATATGGGATGGGGATGCGATATGATTCTCAGGATGTCCTACTCCAACCATCTCATTATGTGATGCTAGTTCCTATCTTTATTTCATTAATTCCCTATTGGATGATAATTAACATGACACTATCAAGATCATTGATCTCTCTCATGAACATGATTAATGGATCTTTACTCCTCATTCCTTGGGGGAATTCACCTTTTGGGACTTCCATCACACCTGAGCCATGCTTGAGAGTGCTTATAGTTGGAATAAAACCCTGTTTTCCAAAGATATTCCTTCTATATACATCTTTATATCCTATATAATGAGAAACAAATTTTTCTACACAGACGAAATGTCTAAACGACGTGGGATCCCAATGGTGTTTTGATGCACATCCTTTAAAAACATAAAGGAGGAGTGTGATGAGAACCTCTTCTTCAGTGGAGACTGGGAATTGGTAGTGTGTCGTTTTATTGGGAAATTTATTTCTCTTAATTAACACAACTTGGTGGATCTCCCATTTTTGGACATGTGGTATAGAAATTCAGGTAACAGGGACCCGAAGATGTTGGCATACACCATGATCACACATATATGATGTTGGAGTATCTGGCATGCTAGGAACAAGGTGAGGCATTATGATGTAATATCCTATTGTAGATCTATTATCATCAAGAATGATAACATACTCTTAAATATGGCCAGTCTCATCAACAATTTGTTGGAGGAGAAATCCAATCAACATGTTCAAGGGAGCTCATAAATAACACAACTTGTCATTAACATCACCAATAACCAATTTTTATAACATAATCCATCATAAATGAGAGAAACTCAATATGGTTGGATCTTGTAGTATGGGGTTGATCTATGTTGGAGGGTTATTTCATGACTTGCATGGTTCAGTTTTTCTAGCATTCTCCCCTCACATGTTCTAAAGCTCCTCTCATTTGGCTGAGGTGAAGGCCATGCATTTTCATTTTACCTGGGGTCACCAGAAGAGTATTTCATTGGTGGGGGTTGAAACTAGATCAATAAATTCTCTATAGTTACGTGCATGGACTTTACCACTCACCTTGGTAGATTTCATATATCATTAAAAAGAGGATAAGTTTTCTGAATAACAACACCAAAGTTATTCACTTCCAGCGAGAGGGTAACCTAGTTGCAGATTACATTTTTTTTCTAAATGTCCTTGGTATAGACGCCATATACATCCAAAATGTGTACTCCATGAAACCCTAATGGGTAAATCATATTATTGGGGATTCCCACAGCCTTCACTTGTTCTTTCCTCCTTAGGTGAAATGCTCGGACTAGCTTCCCCCTTATTTTAATATCCCTAAAAATTAAAAATCTACTTGATGATGATGTACATCTAAAATAATATTCAACTATTACATATTCAAAATACTTTCATAGTAATAAAAATATCCAATGGTTCCAAATAATACCTATTTAATGAAATTTAAATTTGAGATGTTGAGGTGTTATTATTTTTGGGAGAGATTATGTATTGTTTTCCTTTTTTACAGGGATTCACGATATTCAATTTTGGAAATTATAGTATAGGTAGATCCTTTAAAGTACTATTCCATGTTATCCTTTTATGAGAGTGTATATCTTAATGGACTATCCTACATTCATAAATCCATCATTCATTTTGGAAGGAATATATAAAAAATAAAAATATATAAAAAATAATTAATTGACAACAATAATATGAACATTATCATTCTGAATAATAGAAAGAAATAAATAATTTTTGGCATCAATTATATTATGAGTAGTGGTTTAAAGAATGAAATAAAATTAATCATCAAAAAACTATTAAATTGTAAATAAAATATATTTTAATCAACATATAAATTATGCATTAAAAATTATAATAGTACTAGAGTTTCTAATTTTTCTAAAAAAATAATTTTTTCTTTGGATTTGTCACCAAAATTTCATGTTAAGTATCCATATTGATTATGTTCATGAAGATCATGAATTAAAAAGTCATATTTATATAAAATCCAATATGAAAAGACCATATGTACTTATTATATGATATTAATAATGTTTATTATAAAAGAGATATTAAAACATTATTTTGGTACCCATATTTTCTATGCCCATAGAATATTGTAATATGTGATAATGGAATACATAGTTTGTAACTGGTTTCCTATATTATGACTTTTAACATTATGAAATAATTACTTTATTATGACATGTTCAATAATAACATCTAATTGAACTATCAGAACTAGATAATGGTATAAATTTATTCTTATCAATTCTCCTTTATCCAGGTTAGTATCCAATTCATATAGTATACATGTGATTAATTTTTTACCCATAATCTAAGTTATAATTTTTTTCATAAATTAGTATATCTCTATAGATATGACATAAATTTCTCCTTAAAAAGGTTCAATCACTAATTTTACTATTTGAGTTGAGCATTCACATCATTTTGTATTCAAATATCAGTTTCAACGTGATCACATAGAGAATTCTGCTTCATTATACTTTTATATGTATCCTTTTATTCATTATTTTTATCTTCTAAAATATTACATAATTTTAAAATGTCATCCCTGATCATATTTTCTCAATCATTTTCAATTTTTTAATAATAAAAAATATCTTCCGTAGATGCATGATAATTAATTTTCACCTTATATGCATTTTTCATGTCACCCATACTGGCTATATTATTCTTTTCGTATCTTCTAGAATATAAAACAATTGAACATTCCATAAAAGAGATCCATCTATTTTTCCTAGAGATTTTTTATCTTTTTCCTCTAATATCATTGATTTTATTATATGTTATATTTGATAATATTATTTAATTATAATATGAATGGTCTGAAGACTACACATATCATTTTGGGTTCATCATATTCATCCATGTTCACTTGAATTTCCAATTTATATACTAAGTGTTCCCCAAAGAGTTAATTTACTATTCACAAACAAATATTATAATATTCAATTATGGAAATAGATTCCCATATATATATAACAAGTATACATCTCAATATTTAATTATATGATCACTATTCATAATTATCATCTAATTTTTCTCCATCTTATTTACTATTTCATTAATCATGAGACATATGTCCTATACAGATTCATCAAGAATAAACACAAAATTCTCATACTATATAGCATAGTTATTCAATCACATATAAATAAAATTATATTTTCCTTCATGATAAATAGCCTTTTAGCCCATATTTGAAAAGAAATTATCCAATAAGATATCCTATTAAATTTTTCCTCATAAAAGGTGTAATAAAATGTTTTCATAGAAGTAAAATTACTTTCATAAGAACAATTTGTAGAATTACTCAATTATATTATGAAAGATTTAGTTATATCATATTTATCATAAGTAATCATTCAAATAAACCACCACATGATCTATTAGTTATCTTTAATATTCATATTCTATTTAGTTTATTCATTTACATTAATATAAATTTGCTCAATAGCATAATTTCCTTCAATTTAATTTATATAAATAAATATATAAATTTAGATAATTTAGAAAATAATTTTCATTATGTAAAACTAGATCGTGGTGAATTTTTTTTACCATATCTGATACAAATTATAGGTTGTAGTGAATCGTCAATATAGTTGTGGATTGATTTACCAACTAAATAAATCATTAAAAACAATGTAATATATATTATTTTCCAATTAAAAAATAGTTAAAAATGTATAATGAGAAAAATTTATGTTTCTAAATGTTTCTCATAGTCATTATCATAAATAATTTAAATTAATTTATAGATACTATAACAATTAATCCAGATGTAATCAAATAAAAATATTTATGTTAAATATTATTTTTTATAGACAATTATAGTATTGTTTTATTAAGATGTTTAAAAAACTAAATCTATATTTATTTAAAAAAAATAATATAAATATATGTAATGTATAGAAAATAATGTATAGAAAAATTTTATACCATATTATAAGTTTCAAGATGTGAATTAATCTCATCCACATTGAAATCACATTCTTCCATATAGTTTACTAGAAAATGATACTGATCTAAAAATGAGATTATGTTTTATTAAAAACATCACATAAGTTTTTCTTGGTAAAATATATAATTTGTATTAATACATTGGATAAGGAAATAAAAAGTCAAATTTGTCATCATCCAGTGTTTTATATGGGGATAAATGAATAAAAAGTGATTTTGTGTCATGAATTTTCTAGTTTATATATTGAGATTATATTTTATTGATAAATTTGGAATATTAAAAACACCAATCATATGTAAATCAAAATATTTACTAGGAATATTTTAGATTTGATAATACATTTCATTTCTCATTATATATAGCCTAAGTTGTTCATGGGTCTGTGATTTACAATTTGGAAGGTTCATGAATAAGGTGCATAAAAAAAGATGTAAAATATCGGGTCATGGATGTCCAGAAAAAGGAAATGATTTTAGTATACAAAATTACTTGGTTATTCTAAAAAAATGTATATCCGTTATAAATTATTTTCCCATGTGTTAGAGTCCACAATTATATATTTGTTTATGTCCTACTATTATATACATTCATAAAAAAGTATCTTAAAGAATTATAGTTCTTATTTTAAAATTATCTATGTCATTATAATATTAGAATTATTTAGATCCACATGATTATAAATACTTCAAGAAATGTACGAAATATTATTTAATATAGATAAAGTGTTGATTGAGATTAATAATTATTAAATATAGAATATTTTTTATAATATAGAATGAATTAACTATCTTCTGGATAACTAATTTATAAAATATTTCCTAATTGCAAAATATTATCTCTGAATGTAATTTATTGATAGAAGATTATATAATTGTATCTATTATATACTATATCTCATATATTGATAGTTCTTACTAACTAAATAACGACTAAATATATCACTTTAGAACAATAGATGTTTCTATGGTATATATGTTGTAAATTGAAACTCTTGGGTGTTGATCAAATAAATGATAATGGTAGATTTGAAATTATAGTAGCCAAATCAAAAAATTAGTTCCATTGAATTGGAATTAGAACCATAAAAATGATTCTCACATCCTTTTATATTAGAATCTACTAATGGTAGCACTACATATTACTTTTGGTATCTTAACTCAATGTTATAACTGCCTGAGGGTTGAACATGGAGGTCACATAGTTAAACTAGGGGTATATTTGTGAACCAACACTTGTTTGGAGTTATATCATTATACAAATAATATTATTTAATTATTAATTATGTTGAAGAGTTATTTTATATGTAGTTTTATCCATTTTTAAAAATTTAGGAAAAAAATTTCTATTTGAAATCAATGAATTCAATAGAAACATGACAATCATGATTTGTGATCATTAATTTTAATATGTTCTTTATTGGTATATAAAATCAACTACTGAAATGAAATGATAGAAATTTAATTATTTATTATATATTTATTAGTATCTTTTCATTTTATTTTATGCTAAAATGTTACATATATTACATTAATCATGTGAATATTATGAATGAGTTTTATTTGTTCGCTATTAGAAACTACATAAACAATTAGTTGTAGTTTAATTCTTTAAAAATTAGTATTTAGGAAAAATTTTGGTATAGTATCATTCCCAATAATTATCAAGGTGTTATAAACATGATTTCAGGCTTATTATTTAAATATTAAACCATTATTGACAATTTTAAATAGTATGATAAAATTCATGAATTGTTTTGTATTTAAAAATTATTTAAAAGTGGAGAATGTTTATTTGGATCATTTATCCTTTGAATGGGTATAATGTTGGACTAGATCCATGATCCAATTTATTAATGTTTTAAAAAATATAAAACATTATCATTTCTCAAACCATTAAAATTGTTGAAATGATTGAATGTTATCATGAGTACTAATGTTGAGTTATAATTTGGAAAACATTTCACACAATTTTGAGTAATGAACAAAAGTTTAGATTTTCAAAATTTTGGAAGTGAAAATAAATATTTAATGTGAGTAAAATTTTGTTAATTTATAGAATATATTGTCATTACTAACATTGGTTTAATTTTTTTAATATTTTTGAAGTGACTAATTGTACATATCATTAGTGGAATTTTTGATTAGTTTAAAATTGACTTTGAGAACAATAAATGTGTAAAAATGTGGAATTTTTTTGATGTCACCATGATTATTGACCATGAGTGAATTTAATTTTGTTTTTTTACCTACCAAATGAACATAATTATATCTATTACATAATTAATAATGTGGATACCATATAAAAAATGTGCTCAATAATTGAAAATAATTTACCTACTTATTTAAAAAATTGCATTGACTACATGAAAAATTTCTCCCAACAACATGATGAAAAATAAAATAACAATAATTATAAATTTTAAAATATGTTGAACCAAAAATATTACCTATATAATTCATTTATTTCATTTATTTCATTTTTTATATTATTGTTTAAAATATTTTTTTGATTTATACCATTATATTTGAAATTACTTCAGTTGATTTAACATGTTTTTATTCATTTATTTAATTCTATAAAATTTATTAATTAACTCAATAATAATTAATTTTTTATGAAAATTGTATAGGATTATATTCTCCTCAAATTCATTAAATTTTCAAACCAGTTTCAATGGAAAACCAGAGTTCATAATTAAATATTATTATAATGTGGTTATTTTATCTCACATTTTTTTGGTATTTTCCAACAAATATTAATGTAGATAATATATATTTAATGGTAGTATTGTTATTATTAAAATTTGATATCACTAATTTTTTTAATTATAGAATATCAATGTATCCAATATGTGTATGTGTTATGCCAAATTAACAATGAAATTCATAAAACAATGGGAATTAAAAAATCTAATTGATATAAAATTGGTATTCTAGTATGAAATAGGAACATTATATACATTGAGTTAGGAAGATCCAAATTGGGTAAATAATAGTTATGATATTCATGAATTATAAAACTGAGACAAAATTTTGAATTAAATTAATAATAATGGTTAATCTTTATTCATTGTGTTTTTACTACCTGAGAGCTCTTTACTACCTCGATTATTATAAAATGATTTTTTGAACATTTTTTAGGAATTATTTATTTATATTTAAATCATTGATCATTATTTTAATCATCATAATACCCATTGCATCGTAGGTAATTGGATTATTACTCCAAACCAAATATCTGGAATTGGGTTATCTCTCCATTTGGAAAAAAATAATGTTGTTTAGTTGGTGACTCTGTATAGAAAAATGAAGGTCAGTTTGGGATTAATCCTACAATGGAAGAGGACATACGTATGGTTTTTAATCTAAATGGTAAAAATTATTTTTTTGATTCTATTATATTGTTTATAGTGGGTCTCATCACTATTAGTTAATGGAAGAGGTAATTATTGTATTTGGATTATTTAGATCCAAACAAATTAAAAAAATATCCATGTTCACTTCATTATATTTTAATGTACTTTATCATAAATATCTTTTTTATTAAAATAAATTTGATTTACTTTTTTAAATTAAAACTAACCCAAATAATTTTTTATTTTTTATTTTAACAACATATAATTAGTTTAAACATGATGTTAGAAAATCAACAGATAACTATATTAATGATTATTGTATAGATAAATTCACTTTGATAGTCCACACAAAAGAATAGTCTTTATAATTTAGGAACAAAATATTGTATTTTTATTGAAATAATGGTTGTGTTTATTGGTGGTGATATAGTGGAAATTTATTCATTCATTCTTAAGATTACGTGATCAATCATATCTATTGTTGTTTTCGGAAATGATATAACATTTCTATACAGGATGATAGTCTACTCAAAGATAACAATTAAATTGATATCTATATTATATATTTTTTGTGATCAAAATGGTGTCTAATATCCATGATTCTCTTTTCAATATAAATTAATAATATATAATTATACATAATTTATATATATTTATTTTTTCATTCTAATATGACTTTATATTAATGAATGATATAACATTTAAACGTTACCATCAATAATAATAGTTTCCCAATTATATGATAATAATATTTTTTTTTCTAACAGTTTTATTCTTCATTGAAATTTCATTTTTTATTGATTCTTTTCATAATGTGTTCCCACACCACAAAGGTAGAATGTAATATATAAAAAAATAGCATTATTACCAAAAGAGAATTATTAAACATGGGTTAAATCTATAAGAGTGCAAAAAATCTATATTAATTTTAATAATGTTATGATACATCCACCAAACAATTCATTTTTTATGTTTACTCCCTTAAGTCATAATTAAAAAATGGGAAGATTTCATATTAGATGTTTCAAAGTGGTTGGTTGAATTTCAATGATAAATCTCTATGAGAGATATAGAATGTGATGAAGAAATAATAAGGTTGGAAAAATTGATTCCAAGAAGTTGGGTGCAATCAATAGAAACCTTATGAATACAATATATTATATTTTTAATTAAAAAAATATTTTAGGTACATTCATAATATATTGACACAACTATTACTTATATAAATTCATTTAATTAATTATTTTACTATTGATCTTTGTTACGTATTGTGTTATATTTATTCCATTTTTTATTAAAATAATTTTAATGAATATTCGTTATTTTATTAGATCCATTCCATGATGTTCGATGGTTATGGTGTCCATTTTTTTCTTCTAATTTTAGTTTTATAAAATTATTATTTTATCCTTATTTTTTACAATTAATCAATATTAATTTATTAATTTTGGATAATGGGTTCAAGGGTTACGTTTTTTAATGTTGATGTGATATTGTTATTTAAATGATAATCATATTTTAATTTTATTAATCAATGCAATTATATTCATCTTTGAAAATATATAAATAAATACTTATTAAAATATTTAATATTGATGGAAATTAGAAATTTTGTATCACTATTATTTTATAATTATTTGTATTAATTTATATATTCAAAATTAGTACATTAACATTATCCTGGTTGGTGATGTCTCTTCCAGTCCATCCAATAGACCGAAGAAAAAATCAGAGTGGAGACATTTTATTGTGTTACTATAGAAGACATTGTAGAAAGAACTGATCTATATTGTAGTAGTGAAACTATTCATTCATCTGGGGCTTTTAGCCACCAATTTGTTTATCGGGTCCTCGAAGGATTTCGTGTAAAGGCTCGGAAATTTCAAGGAAAATTTTTTCTTAATTTTCTTTGGAATTTTACAAGAACGCAGTTTCTGACGGCGCCTGATTCTGAGGTCCAGTGTGCCCGGAATTAATTTCAGAAGTTTAGCTCGGGTATGTTCAATGAAACAACGAGCGGGTTTTTCTAACTTTTGAACCGGTGCTCGGAATTGAAATCTGAGTGAACCGATGAACTCGCAACGCTGGTAATTGCTTAGGAACACCTGTTCCGGAGTTGCGTTTTCATGAGAGTAAACGATAAAAATTGTGGAAATTTAATTTATAATTATTCTACAATTTTAATTTTTCTTTAAGTGGTTTAAAGGATTTGGGTGGAAGTTGGGTAATTACCCAACATCCCAAGTGAGGTTATGAGGTTGTTGGGGCACACACGAACCCCACCCCTTCAAATACCTAACTCCCTCAACTCACCCTTTAATGATGACAACATGGCTCGAATTAATTAAGTGGAATTAATTCAAACTTTTGAAATTCAAATTCTTATCTTGTGTTAATAAAATAAGACGTGGGGTTATTTTATTTTTGGTTAGAGTCTCGTCGCGTTGGGAGGATTTGAGAGGCTTGAAGTAAATCATCTTCAACGACGAAGAACGTGAAGAACGAATCGGTCACCGACGAAGAACGTCGTCACGTCGTTCTTCCGAAGAACGCCGACGCGCCATCCCTCATTCTTCTTCCCACGTCAAAGGAAGGGGGATGCCATTCCACCTCAAAAAAACTTCGTCTTCGTCTACGAATCCTCTTCCGCAACACCGACCCGTGACACGACGTCTTTTTCTCCGCAACGGAAACCTCGTTCAAGCCACGCTCGAGGTAGGGGTTAATTATTTATTTTCGTTCTTGAATTCTACATTGTCGTCCTTCGTGAATTTATGACCAGTTGCTATCGATTAACGAGAGGGGGCTGGACCTCACAAACACGGACGACCCTCCTCCATTATTGATTTTGTTTATAATATGGTTGGAACGGAATGGTGTGGTGTTGTCGCACAACGCAGGAATCGTATGACTAGTAATGTGTGGCGCCGTCGCGCCGCACCGTGAAGTTGAACAAGGACGCGATGCCATCGCGCCGCATCGAATAGAACCGAAGATACCGCAGTCGGAGAAAGGCCGCGGTTGAGGGGAACGGTGCCATCACACCGCGCCGTATGAACCAGGTCGCGGCCGGTTCCGGGCCGCGGCGGAGCAGGGAGACCAGCGGCCGGTTCCGGGCTACCGGTGTCAGCGAAGGAAGAAGAACCGGCAGTCACCAGTCCTTGTTGGCAGAACCGGCCGGCCGGTGTAGGACGGCCGGACAAAGGGAAAGCCGGGGGAAATAATTCCCCCGGCTAGCCAAGCAAGCGGCCCCATTAATGGGGCCGCGGTTACGGTGAAATCGGGGGGGGGGGGGGGGGCAGCGCCCCACCACCCCCCCCCCCCCCCCCCCCGCAAGCCGGAACGGCGCGACCGCTTGGCCGAGCCAGCTGGCGCCAGTGCGCTAGGTCGCCGTCCGGGCCGCGCCAGGCCAGGTCCACCCGGTTCGGGCCGACCGGGGGGGTCCCGCGCTGGGTCGGCCCGGGCCCAAAACCCCCATTTTCGGACCGTCATCGGTCTTATTTCCATAAAATGGGCTACAGACTTCCGATCGACGTACCGTCAGTTGCGTAACGATTCTTGGAACGAGATGGTCATTTCAGTATATCACACTTAAGGTTTCGGAATACTTTGAGTTCTGCCGGGTTGGTTCGGATACGAAACCAATCGGGCCCTCGGAGCGGAAACACTTATATCTTGAGCTCCGGACGTCCGATTGATGTGCCGTCAACTTTGATGGATTTCTCTAAGTGAGACAGATATTTTGGCTTACTCCGCTCGAGGATTAGTTTCCGTCAGAGTGCGGTTGGGTTAGTTGGCTCACGAAACTCACAGGGCCCCTGGAATAAAAAAGCCAATAACTCATAGACCGAGCGTCCGATTGACGCGCCGTCTGTCTCATTGAATTCCACATAATGAGGCAGAACTTTTGGCATACTTAACCTGATTTTTGGATGCTGTTGGATAGTGGACAGGTTGGATCATACCCAAAATCCAACCGGCCCCTTGGAATGGAAAAGCTGATATCTTTCAGACCGGATGTCCGTTTGACGAACCGTCAGCGGCGTTGGTGATCACGTTGAGAAACAGTCCCTATGAGTATACCCTATGAGTGTTCGGGGTACAATTGAGATACGACCGGGTTGGTTCGCACACGAAACCAACCGGGCCCCTGGGACGAAAGGGCTAGTAACTCACAGACCGGGCTTCCAATTGACGCGTCGTCTGTTGAATTGAGACCCCTATGACGAGGCGGTCCTTTGAGATATACATTCGTGGGACATTGAGATACTTGGAGTATCGACCTGTTGCTCGTGGAGCAGACCATCTCCGAGACGAGAATTCAGAGTTAGGATACCGTGTAGCCTATTGAGACCAGACGACTACTTGACGGACTCGACATGGAGTGAGTCGACTAGCCCAGTGGACAGAGCACCCGGTATTTGGCGACTGACCCATAGCGGACAGAGCACCCGGTAGTTGGCCGTATGACCTGCGGTACTCGGCAGGAAGAGTACCTCAGCAGTCATAGGTTAGGGAGTAGTACCTCGGAGTCGGGACATGACTACTATACACTCCAGAGATGGGGCTCTTTAGCAGTTATGGATTTGTTAATGAAAATCCTGGTTTGAGCTGAGACTTTTGACCTTGTGTTTACCTCATGATTGAGATGGGTCACTTGATAACTTAGGTATCTGTATGGGCATATACCTGGGTAGTGGTTATCCGTTGATTTCATGATCTTGGTGTTTTCCTCATTATTGAGATGGGTTACTTGATAACTTAGGTATATGCATGAGCATATACCTAAGTAGAGGTTATCTGTTGAGATCTTCTTTGTGGTTAACCTTGTTGGTTTTAGTGAGAACTTGAGGGTCTTGGGGTCTCTACTGAGTATCATTATACTCACCCCTGCACAGGCTATGCCCGTACCTTGTTGTGTTGGTTGCAGATGACGGGCAGTGCTAACGAAGGCCGAGTGTTCAAGGACCGGACGGTACTTGGAGGTGGACTACACGACGAGTCAGTACCCGGAGGTGGACTACATGATGAGTCAGTATCCAGAGGTGGACATCACGGTGAGACGACACTCGGAGGAGGTTGCCGGGTGAGAGCATTGTGGATGCTATCTGTACCTACCCTTCAGGTAGGATCCGTGGTGGACGATCTAGGAGCTGCGCCATCTGTACCTACCCTTTAGGTAGGATCCGAGGAGGACAACCCAAGAGCCGCTTATGTCCTTCCAGCAGTTGTCTTTTCTTGTTGTACTTTGTTCGGCTGTAGTTGTACTTTCATTCGTGTTTGTATTCTGGCCCATGTACCTTTCAGCACTTCTCTTTGTACTTAGTGTTTTACTTCTGCTTGTACTCTGTGGTGTTTTGATTACTTTTATAAAGGCAATGCCTTCGAAGTTATTGGGATTTACACCTTTGGTGCTAGTCGCCAGCCCCTGGCCTATAGAAGGCAGGCTTGGGGTAGTCACGGTACAGGCCCCGAGGACGGGTCGTGACATTTCGGACCACCCTTGGCCTTTGGTACACCCCAAGGTCTTTTGGACACAATAATATGCAGATTTTCTAGTCCAAAAACAAGGGATAAGTCTCTAGATGAGAATTTATAGAAGGCCCATTCACTAGAGATGAGCCAACATGAATAGGAAGGATGAGAGGGTATAGAATTTCCATTGTTACTGGGCATGTGCAGCTCAACATATGACATCTAGTCGACCAACATTGCAATGGTGGAGTGCTGATATCATTACAATGACTAGGGAGGATAAGTTCAGTGTTGTCATTTCTGAGCGATTTCCTTTAAGTCTTACGTGTCATATAATTATCTCTAAACCATCAGTCCTTGTATATGTTCAACCTATCCCCTTGAAAGATGGATTATAAAAAATAAAAATATTGAAGGCCAGAAATCTATTTAGTCATTATATATTCAATCGTAGTCATTAAAATGAATGTACCCATTAATGTTTTTTGTATTGTGATAATGTGAATCTATGAAAAATTTAATTAATGAGATTTTCATCATTTTCTTATAAAATTATTTAGTTATTAAAAATTTTAAATTTAGGGTGGTTGATTTATGTTGATCGATGGAAGTAAAAGAAATTCGTGGAACTAAAATCTCATAATACACCTTATTAGTCAATAAACTATTGATAGTGTTTTTATTTTTTTTCTAAAATTCGAGAATATTTTTCAAAAACATTTTAAAATGTTATCTATTATTAAAATTATTTATATTTATACAAATATTAAAAATTTTATGTTTCATCCTTAATGATTATTCTTTGTGATAAATTTTATAAACAGAAAATCAAATTTTTATATATGTAATCCAATAAATGTAATGTACCATATATGCCTCTAATAATTTTTTTATATAATAAATCATGAATAATGATGTATATAAAATAAGATAGAGGTTGATATAAAATACGATGTTTTATATTAAATAAATGTATATATATATATATGAAATATTAATTTCATATGTGAGCATCTGAGGATATTATTTACATTAATGGGAAATTAATATTTCTTGGTAGATCAATATAATCAATTTTAATGGTGATATTGTCATATAGTTAGTTCAATTATTCATGTAGTTGTTTTATCATTGAAAATTTATAAAAAAATTGACATTATTCATTTTGTTGTATATAATTATATTTTACAAACTCCAATAACTAAAATTATAACTCAGACATTAAAACAACCAATGATTTTAAAATGAAACACTACGCTCAATATCATACATGGTACGCAAAATCAAGCATGAAAAAACAAATAATTATTTTCATTTCTATGTTACAATTATCTCCTAGTCATTAGGAAAGATAGAAAAAACGAGATAAAAAAGATTATGAAAATATTTTTTATAGATTTTATAATATTAATTCATTGGTTAAAAAAAATTATAATCAAAAATAAAAATCAGGTGAATATAAATGATGTGTTCTTTCAAAAATAATATTCCAACAATGAACTTTTTTCAAATTATATTAAATTAATTACTATTATTAAATGATATTAATTATATTCATATTTTAAATATTAATTTATTTTAAATTCAAACAATATGTTTTATAGGAATAATGTAATAATAATAAAATATTAAAAAAAAATTCACTATTTTTCTAAAAGAAAATACAGTCGCATTTTGATTATGTAGTTGAATCATAATTAAATATTGAAATATTTATAATTTTTTTTGGAAAAAATTATATATTTTTTTAATTATAAATATCAGTATTAAAATAAGGTTATTTTTTCTTATTAAAAAATAGCGTAATTTTTTCATGAATAGTGAAAAACATTACATTTTATTTGAAATCTTAACTATCATCATGTTTATTTATATTGATGAATAATATTTTAAAAATATATATAATTAATTATTAGTTTTATAATATATGAATAAATAAAATTTATTTCATTTTAATCTGTTCCGATTAAAATTGTATATAAAAACAATTCTTTGATTTTAACGTTATATTTTAAAAACAAAATTTTAATTGTGTCTACAAGATTAATTTAAATATAATTTTTTTCATAGTTTGTAATTGAATTTGGTAAAATTGATTCAATTTTATTATTCATAAATTCAAAATTATATATATATTTTATCTTCATATGTATGAAAAAAAAATACCGAGGTAAAATAAATTATTCATCATGGTATAGGAAAATAAATGAATCATGTTCAAGTATAAAATGTGAAGCCCCAAAATAATTAAAAAGTACTTGATTTAAGTGTTGTATAATGTATTTATAGAATACAACATTCCACTAAAATATTTTTGTTCAACTAAATTCAATGAAATTAATTCCATCTCAATGTGGTTAGTTATTGATATAAAACAATTATTATTTAAATAAATAAAGGCACACTATCCGGTATAAATTCAACCCATCTCATATCCATTTATAATCAAAATCCTAAAATATCTTAAAATATCATCCCAAAATTCCCTTAATAACAATCACCAAGTCCTAGTGATTTTGGTATTGAAATTTACCAAATACAAGGCCCCCAAGGGTATCTCAAAGGGGTGATATTCAAGATGTAATTTTATAAAATTACGCGTCTTAATTTAATTTCTTCATCTATATTCTCCCCAAATTTGTCATAAATCATTGATTTGTAATTAAATAATAATTTATATAGTGTTGTGTGATATTTATAATTGAATATATAATATAAATTTCATTTCCCATCTCCTATTATTCAAATAAAGGAATCTATTTTCCAAATTATGTCAGGTTACAATCTCCAAGAGGAATGATATTTCATTTTCCATTAATGCCTTCATTGAGTTTAATAAAATATTCAACGTATTTAAATCTGATATAAATTGGTATATAACATCATTTTTCACTTTCAATAAATAATATTCATATATTATATTAAATAAGGTGAAATTAGTTCATGATGATTGGAATTACCACCAAAAGAACGTAAACATTTATCATTAATGTATTCTCTAATAAATAATCATCATTATAAAAACCAAAATAATATATAGTAATATTTATTATCATGTATGTTCATTGATACCATTAATTCCTCAACTATAGTTATATTCTTGATTTATAGGAACATCAACAAGTATACAGAAGTGAACCGATCAAGATTCGATGAAACGAATGCACACAAAATAATTAAAATTGAGAAATTTTATAAATGAAATTTGAGTAATATTATTAAAAATAATCACATATGGTATTATAAATTTAAATATTTTACATTAATTTTATAATAACATTATCTAAACCATTATACAAGAAGTTAAACTATTCACCATTAAAGTGAATAGTGATGTAATGGATTTTCCGGACCCAATTTTCATTCATTATTATAAACTTTTAGTTCATGATTATATTATACTAATATTTTCAGTGAAATTGTTTATTAATATCATATGTTGTTAATAATAATTATGTCTATAAAAAGTGAATAAAAGTATTTGATTCATTAGAATAATTATAATCATTAATGATATAATATTTATACCAAAATTTCTTTTAAAATATATTCTTTTTAAATTATCACATAAGAAAATTTTTTCATTCAATGTCATCATTTTCAATTTCTTATTACATAAAATGTTTTTTTAATATTATATAATTATTTATGATAACAATTTAAAAAAATTTTTTACTTTATAAAAAATACTTTATATAATATTGAATTTATATTTTCAAAGGAATGTTCTTTGTGGATTTTTTTGAAGACAAATATGGAGGATTGATTTTTTAACTTATACCAAATGAGTGGATATTCTCATCATCATGATTATTTAGTTAATTTTTCATCATTTATTAATATTCATTTTCATTTTTGTGATATTATTTTCCTTTCGATAGGTGTACTATTTTTATTTATATTTTATTTTATAATGATTGAAATTGTACTTTGATATCCAGAAGTAATATTCTTATAAGTTTAAAAGAGTTTTTCCTTAAATTTATGATAATATAATTAAAATCATAATCATAAATAATTCATTATATTTTATATTATCATTAAACCTTGGCTGACATATATTGAATTGTGAAATCTCATTACGTCATAACATGCGGTGGAACATATATAGCTGGGAAAGCCTATAATAACGTAATATGTAGTGTACTAAATAACTTCAAGATAAAAAATTAAAGAATAAAATTATGTGGCCTATATCTCACAATGTATACTCATTATAGATTAAAACAAGGTGTCCTACACATCACTGATCAAGATTGTAAAAGGTTTTTTAAGTGTGTGATATAAAATAATGTCCATACTTATATACATATTTTTGAGATTGTTTTTGAAGGGTATTATTGAAAAGAAGTTGATTCTAAAAAAATAATATATTTTTTTAGGAAAATATACCTTTTTCTGAATGAAATTGTTTTGTATGAAAATGTTTTATGGATTTTTCAAAAGATAAGTTTTTACATTTCTTTATGTCCATTTCTATTATTTTATGATAATCCCATTCTTTTAAATAATTCTGATAAGGTTTAAGGATGATTATGGTAATGGGTGAATTCAAGTTCACATTCATTATTTTTTCCATTAAATTAATAATATATTTATTTTAGAGTTATTTATATTTTTGGAAATATTTATATCAACTGGATGTAATTATTTTTTATTATATGATTATTTATTCTGGAGTTAAGGAAAAAAATTATAAAAATATAAATCCAAAAACATCCTCAATTTGAAAGAATGTAAAATTATTTTCTTAAACTAATTATTATGTAATTTTTAAGAATGTTTCCTTACATTTATTATTATAGGATAGTTTTGATAACATTCTGTGTTATGATAATTTTATTAAATGACATGAATTAATTTACAATATGGTAACCTTATAATTATATATCTGTTATATAGTACAATATTGTGTCATATAAACTATTTCTATTCAGAATGGTTTTCTATGCATTAAATAGAGAAACTATTTTTTGAATGAACTCAGAGGGAAATATCCTTCCAAATCATCATCCAAATATAGTTGGAATTGGAAAACAATGATTTGTTCTAGTGACGGATCTGTTGACACAAGATATAAATATTGGTGTAATCCATGCTAGAGATGTACTTGATCTACCCAAATTGGACATGGATAAATTAGATAATTTGATGATTCAACATTCCACTTCACATAGTGGATCATCTAACCCAGTGGTATCTGAATGATAGATCATTACCCTTGAGAATATAGTTAATGTAATGGTATGTTCAAAACATAAAATGTGAACTCATTGCGTTATTTTTTTTATGGTGAAGCAAACTGATTATGGTATTTCAATAATAAAATTACATTTAAGGTTGATATTGAGTCCTTGGAATGTGAATAATTTAACAATATGTTACATGAGAAAATATTTCCTAATGGTTTTAGACATATTATGGAGAAATGATTATTTGATTTAAATAGAAAGGATGATGATCACATGGCCACATATGATGCAAAAATGAAAAGATTGGAATGATGTATTCTGAAATTTATTCCAGACACTGATATTAATATTAATAAATTTTACACAACATTTCAATGAAGTATATGAAAATATATGGACTCATGAGAATTTAATAGTAATTAGAAGGTGTTTCTTTGTGATAAAAAATTAGATGGTGTTTTCTGACATTTATGTTACAAGAGATGACAAGAGTAAGAAAATGACATTATAATAAGAAATTGAGAAGAATCTAACTAAGTTTCTTGAAGTTAATCCCCATAATGATTGATGTATGGAAAACATATAATAATGTTTTACATGATATAGGATGTTTTTTAGGTTGTTTAGTTTGGTTATATAATCTGTTATTATAAATAAGAAATACTTAAACATCCAGAGAATGGAATAGTCGATGTCCATCCATTGGTGATGTGTTTTATTTGAAATGAGCAAGGTCATCATGTTGATGTGTGTTTGAAGATAGTTTTTTTGAATATATTCATCATCAGAATAAAAATTATTATAAAAGTCATTTACTACCACGACAATTAATGTTGACTAATCTAGAGAGAAGATGATAGCTTTAACAAGACAAATATTTTTCAAACAATTATCATATGATTAATATATTGTGAACCCCTCATTTGATGTTTTAGGTAATAGATAAACATTATGGGATATTTATTATTTTTCTGATAAATGAGTGTGGTACATGTAAGCCGTATATTTATTATATGGAAATATATATCTAAGAAACAATTCCGAAATTTTGTGGACATAATTTCAAATGTTATGGATAACAATTGGTGTTTATATGATCTTTTATACTGATGAAATTATGTGTTCAAATTTTTTGGGGTGAAAAATAATATCATTAAGATATCCACTATGGTTAAATATATTAAAATTATCATTGAAGACGTTTCTCAAATTTTTTGGAATTTTATATGGATTATATTAATATATTTTTGGAAAAATGCCTCTCGTAATCTATGTGAAAACAATTGCATCCAAAAAATTTCATGGGGATTGAATCCACAACTGAATGGAGAAAATAGTGCATCACCAACCATTATCGTACATAATGTATTTGATTGAATGATATTTAATTTCAACACATAACTAATGGATAATGATTAATTTAATTTTTTTTACCTATTTTTTATATAATGATGACCATTTTAATGGAATTTTATTTATTTATTTAGTGAATAATTTTATTTAAAAATATGTTCACTATTCTGGAATAATAAAATTATTATGATAAATACAATACTAATAGATAATAATTATAAATAAAAGATGAATTGTCAGTTTTAATAATATATTATTAATTATGATTCACTTAATTTATGTAAATGATTATTATAAGTTGAATATATTGTGATTAGGGTGGTTAAGTATTTGTATGACACAATAAGAGTGATGGGTATTATATGATGCTTATAGTTAACTTTATCATGGATGTCAATTCCTTCATGTCCTTTGAATGTTTGTGTTTCATTTTTATTAATGAATATTTGGAGTAATTATATGGTTAGTTATATTTTCAAATATCCCTATTGATCTCATGGTACTACTATTGAAATTTTTTTATTTAAATTGTTTTATCAAGTAATGTATTATTATTTTAGGAAAATTATATATTGTACAATACATTTTGGTTTTGGTTAATTCATAAAGACAAAAGTTATATGAAATTATACTTTCTTATTAGATTAATTTACTTATATATGATAAATATAATGCTTTTGTTATTGTAATTCTTCCTAATTACTCATCATTTAAGGAAATGATTAGGTTTTGGTGGAATTTAATAAAATGATGAAATTATAATTGACATATAATAATGACTCTTTTTTTTATATTCCCGGTAGTAAATGAATTTTTCAATTTGAGGATAATTATTTTGAAAAAAATACGTTATCCTTTTAGTTCTCTTATAAAAAATTAAATATCCATTTAACCAGTCATATATTTATGTTTTTATAGTGTTTACCATTACCATAATCATGTTATCTATCACAACTATTACTTGAAAATTAAAATTTAATCTCCATTCTCATGTTTCTTATATTAAATCCTAGTATGTCTTTTCTGAGGTGGCTTTATTTCATTTCTTTTGCACATTTCAAATGAATTATTTCATAAATTTTTTTCCAATTTCAGATTTTAGCAAATATACATTGAAAATTAAAACCGTAGTTTCAGAGACAAAGTTCAATTTTAGAGGATGAAAATTATAAATGGGGGAGAATGTAAAAATTAAATATTTTTCATGGAAACAACTTTCTAAATATCATATAAGTTATGTCACATCAAACGTTAAAAATAACAAATTATTATTGTTAAAATGTGTTTATTATCACCTAAAAGTTGGAAATTAGTGAATTAATGTGATTACCCAAATTATAAAATATTTTTTACATTTGGATATAAAATTAAATAATTTATTAAAATTTTATAAAAAAAATTAAAACCAATTGAATATTTATAGAAGGTTTCATTATAAAAAAATTATTCTATACTCATAATGACCATTTATAATAATAAAAAAAATTAAAATGATTAATTAAAAAATACTAATGTAATCAATATTTTATATAGTAAATAAAAGGTTTTCAACTTCATAATAATTTTTTATAGTCCTATGATAACAATAAACCCTTTTTTAATCTTAAAAAACTATATTTTTCTAAAAGGTAATTTTTACGACTTTTGACTGCGTACTTCTTTAAAAAAAATATAATCCTATTTGTCAATAATATTTGAAAAAATAATATTCAATTTTTATATATTAATATAATAGTTACCCTAGGCATAGAATTTGTAATTTTTTTATATGATTCATTTTAATGATGAATAATGAAAAGTATATCATTTTATATTATAACTTTTTTTTTTGCCTAATATATATTCATAATCTAATTATGTAATAAATTAATATTATGTATATAATCAGTAAAATAATATATCATTAAATATTATATAGGTCATTAAAATAAAATTGTCATTGAAATTTAACATTGAAAAATTTCAATGTTATGAATATTTCGCATCAAAAACTACTTTTTCCTTCTTTCTAATATATTATTTTTAAATAAAAATTCTAAAATTATATAAATTGAATTTTTAAAAAATTATTAAATATTTTTTATCACTATTTCATAAATAGTTTTAATGTTCGTTAATAATTTTATTCAAAATTATTTTTCTAATTTTTAAAAAAAAATCCATGGTATAGATAAAAAAATGAAATTCCTTAAAGTTAATGATGTGTAGTATTTGAATAAATAAATTAAATAAAAGAAATTCTCTTATGGGGTATATCATATTCAAAATTATCTTGTACAAAATTAATTATTTTACAATGTCGTGGAAATTAATTCCACCTCAATTTGGTTAGCATTAAATATAAATTAATAATTCTTTTATTCACTTATACACACCACTCTATATGTATAAATACCAAATATCATCAACCCACTTAGATGAAAAAGCCTCAAATCTTCTCAAAGATATATCCATTCCTCTCCTACTACCCATCCCTATGTAGAAGTTATTTTTTTAATAAAAGATGAAATCCATAGTTCTTAAGGATCTCTCGAGTAGTTCATATTCGAGATGTAATTTTCTCAATGTACCACTATTTATTCTATTTATTATACTATTTTATCCCCTCCTCGTTTATATATCACAGAATTAAAAATGAAAAATATTTTATATAGTTTATTTTTTTAATCTTATTGAAAATATTTTATCTATTTCATTTCTTATCTCTTCTTATATGAAGAAAAGAAATTAGCATCAAAATTATGTCTATTTAACGTCTCCATGGATAATGATTCTTCATTTTACTTTAAAACCTTCATAGTTGGTCATAAAAGTATCATTATTGTTTAATAGGATTGAAATAAGTATATTATAACATATATCACTATATTTAACTAAAATATAATAATATTATTAAATAACAATAATGTATAATTTTATTTTCATAAAAACCTCAAATATTAACTAAACATTTATCAGTAATATTTATTCTAAAAGATAATCCTAAATTTAAAGAAATCATATATGAGTCCATTTATCCAAATATATTTTCATAAATACAATTTTATTCTACTTCTGGAGTTGTATTTCAATTTTAATACAACATCCATAATTATACTTTATATAACTTATCACGAAACCATGATTCGAACACACCAAAAAAAATGAAATTAATGAAATATTAATAATCAAATGGTAATAAGATTTTATGGAAAAAATAATATAAGGTATTATAATTATGAATAAAATAATTTTATGAGTTAATAAATTTATATTAATTATTATATAAAAGGATTATGTAAAAAACATTAAATGGAATCATGAGGTAAGATAATTTATAGATCAATTTTCAATTCATTATGTCTAAAATCATCATATTGATTGTGTTATTTTAAACGTATATGTAATATGAAATTTTAATATATTATGGTTTTTTTTTCATATTTGTCATTTATATTTATAGTGGGTATAAATATTAAATTATATTTTTTAATTCTAACATTAATGAGTAGATATTTCCTTGGGTCATTCTTTTAAAAATGATCTTGTAGTAGTCACCCTTAAAAAACTTTTTTTCATACATTTCAATGTTTTTTTAAATTATTTCCATATTTATTAATTTTCTAAATTAGTTTTTTTTCTTTTTCTAACAAAAAATATGTAGGAATGTTTTTTACCTAATGTGACATGAATGGGTTTTCCGGCCATCAGGATGCTTACATTATTTTATTATATTTTTATATATAATACTATTAATTTAATTGAAAAGGTTATATTTATGATATAGTAATTGTTTTGATTTTAAAATTATGTTATAATGAAGGAAATTGTGTTTTGATAAACAAAAGTAATTTTAATATGAGTTTCATAGAGTATTTGAAATGATTTATGATTAAAATAATTATTTGTATAAAAATATATTATTAATTATATCGTACATGTGAATTTTATATGGGTGGCCTAAATAGATTCTGGAATTCCCATTATAGATTAACATGGGGTGGCCTAGTTCTTGTTAGGAAAAAATGTGAGAGAATAACAAGTGGTGTCATAGAAAACACTTAGATAAACTATTCTATCATAACAAGTTGTGGCCCAGATATCACCAGATAATACCATTATATCATAATATTATGTTTCCCAAATACTATCAGTATTCCAATAATAGGTTTTTTATTTTTCAGATTAAAAATGATGTCACCTATTCAAAAAATATTTTTTATATTCATTATAACAAGTTTTAATGAAATTATATTTGATTTTTAAATGGTATTATGTTGTTCTTTTTCAAATGATTATTCATTTTTTTGAATAAAAATGTGTTTTTTGAAAAACAATTATGTATTTTCGCTAGACTAACATTTTACGTTCCTTTATGCCCCTGACTGATATTTTTTGCTCAGAACAAGAATATAAAATATTTTTCACAATTATTAAGGATGAGTATGGGAAAGGAATAAGTAATGTTGAAATTCATAGTTTCTTTAAGAAAATAATTCAAAATTTATTTTAGATATTTTTATGTTTTGGTAAACATGGATTGTGATCATAATGATCCCCTTTTAATTTTAATTTTTTTATGCATGGGTTATTGATTATTTAACAAAAAATATATACCTAAAAAATATACTGAAATTAAAATATTATATAATATTTCACATAAACGTAATATTATTTAGTTATTAAGGCAGGTTCCTTGCACACATTAAATATATTTAAAGGTATTCTTATAACCAATGAATATGTTATACAATTATTGAGTTTATCTGTAGTGAAACATTGTTATCAATTAAAATTATTAATCCATAATCATATATAATGAATCTATCGAAAAGTCTCATCTTTATAAGACTATGAGTTTAAAAAATATTTCCCCTATTAGTGAAAAATATTTCTTATCATATTATGGTTTTTAAAAATTGTGTTATATGAAAATGAAATATGGATATTTAAAATGTTAATTTTTTTTAAAAAAATCATTACATTTCCTTGACACAGATTTCTTTTTAATACTACCATATAAAAATTTATATAACTACATGCATAGAATTGTTATAGAATTTTTATCTAATAATTTATTAGTAAAATAATAACATATGGGGTCACAAGTAAATATAATTACAATATAATATATTTTTGATTGTTAAATCATTGACAATTAAAGAATATGATATTATTTTTTAGGGACAATTCACTATATATATATATGTATATTTATTTAATTAATATCCTATTTCAGTATCATTTCCTACACTTCTTTAAACATCAGATAATTAATATTGATGAAACATATGAATTATTAATGAATATGGACTAAATATAAACATGTTTTTTAATAGATGATTCACTTTTAAATCAGAGATATTAATTATAATATTTATTCTATAAATATATTAAAATGTAATAATTATAATTATTTATTATATTAAATTATTCATATTAATTGAAAAAAATACAACATTTTTGTGTTATTTTTTATTACATAAATACACACACACAATCAAATATATATATCTGTGTGTGTGTGTGTGTCTGTGTGTTTGTGTTTTTTAAAAAGACATAAAGCGACACTATAGTGATATTTATGAAAAATAAAAAACTAATAATATTCATGGTAATATGAACATATTATAATAAATTGAATAAAAATTTTGTTAAATGAAACAAAAACATGATGTGAATTTGTAATAAATGAAAATTTTAATTGCCTATAAAAAATATCATTTCTTATATATTAATTGAAAATGGAATTAGTATCCTTTATAATTATCATAACACTAATTAAATTGAAATATAAATATACAAACTAAAACAATTGCATCAAACAATATTATAATTATTATGTTTATTAATTATTTTCATCAACATTATAGGTGTTTTTTTTAAAATGTACATCATCTTCATGATAACAACATAATAAATATAAATTGGCAATCTCATTAAATTTTTAGATAATATTAAATTTTTGAGAAAATATGAAAATAAATCATACATATTTGATATAATTTATTACTTTATTATGATATAAAAATTAAGTATAAATTATAATTTTTCTGAAATTTTTTTTATGTTAAAATAAAAAATGGATTTAAAATATTATATACACACATCGTATCATATTGTATATTTTATAAATAAAGATATTATGAATTATTTAACCGAAAGATTTTTATATTGTTTTTAATAATATTTATTATTTAGAAGAAATAAATTATTTTAAATATTGTTCATTAATTTTATAATAACATTATCTAAACCATTATACAAGAAGTTAAACTATTCACCATTAAAGGGAATAGTGATGTAATGGATTTTTCGGACCCAATTTTCGTTCATTATTATAAACTTTTAGTTCATGATTATATTATACTAATATTTTGAATGAAATTGTTTATTAATATCATATGTTGTTAATAATAATTATGTCTATAAAAAGTGAATAAAAATATTTGATTCATTAGAATAATTATAATCATTAATGATATAATATTTATACCTAAATTTATTTTAAAATATATTCTTTTTAAATTATCACATAATTTTTTTTTCATTCAATGTCAACATTTTCAATTTCTTATTACATAAAATGTTTTTTTAATATTATATAATTATTTATGATAACAATTTAAACAAATTCTTTACTTTATAAAAAATATTTTATATAATATTGAATTTATATTTTCAAAGGATTGTTCTTTGTGGATTTTTATGGAGACAAATATAGAGGATTGATTTTTTAACTTATACAAAATGAGTGGATATTCTAATCATCATGATTATTTAGTTACTTTTTCATCATTTATTAAAATTCATTTTCATTTTAGTGATATTATTTTCCTTTCGATAGGTGTACTATTTTTATTTATATTTTATTTTATAATGATTGAAATTGTACTTTGATATCCAAAAGTAATATTCTTATAAGTTTAAAAGAGTTTTTCCTTAAGTTTATGATAATAAAATTAAAATCATAATCATGAATAATTCATTATATTTTATATTATCATTAAACCTTGGGTGACATATATGGAATTGTGAAATCTCATTACGTCATAACATGCGGTGGAACAGATATAGCTGAGAAAGCCTATAATAACGTAATATGTAGTCTACTACATAACTTCAGGATAAAAAATTAAAGAATAAAATTATGTGGCCTATATCTCACATTGTATACTCATTATAGATTAAAACAAGGTGTCCTACACATCACTGATCAATATTGTAAAAGGTTTTTTAAGTGTGTGATATAAAATATTGTCCATACTTGTATACATATTTTTGAGATTGTTTTTTAAGGGTATTATTGAAAAGTAGTTGATTCTAAAAAAATAATATATTTTTGTTTATGAAAATATATCTTTTTCTGAATGAAATGGTTTTGTATGAAAATGTTTTATGGATTTTTCAAAAGATAAGGTTTTACATTTCTCTATGTCAATTTCTATTATTTTATGATAATCCCATTCTTTTAAATAATTCTGATAAGGTTTAAGGATGATTATTCTAATGGGTGAATTCAAGTTCAAATTCATTATTTTTTTCCATGAAATTAATAATATATTTATTTTAGAGTTATTTATATTTTAGGAAATATTTATATCAACTGGATGTAATTATTTTTTATTATATGATTATTTATTCTGCAGTTAAGGAAAAAAATTATAAAAATATAAATCCAAAAACATCCTCAATTTGAAAGAATGTAAAATTATTTTCTTAAAATAATTATTATGTAATTTTTAAGAATGTTTCCTTACATTTATTATTATAGGATGGTTTTGATAACATTAGGTGTTATGATAATTTTATTAAATGACATGAATTAATTTTCAATATGGTAGCCTTATAATTATATACCAGTTATATATTACAATATTGGGTCATATAAACTATTTCTATTTAGAATGGTTTTCTATGCATTAAATAGAGAAACTATTTTTTGAATGAACTCAGAGGAAAATATCCTTCCAAATCATCATCCGAATATAGTTGGAATTGGAAAACAATGATTTGTTCTAGTGACGGATCTGTTGACACAAGATATAAATATTGGTGTAATCCATGCTAGATATGTACTTGATCTACCCAAATTGGACATGGATAAATTAGAGAATTTGATGATTCAACATTCCACTTCACATAGTGGATCATCTAACCCAGTGGTATCTGAATGATAGATCATTACCCTTGAGAATATAGTTAATGTAATGGTATGTTCAAAACATAAAATGTGAACTCATTGCGTTATTTTTTTTATGGTGAAGCAAACTGATTATGGTATTTCAATAATAATATTACATTTAAGGTTGATATTGAGTCCTTGGAATGTGAATAATTTAACAATATGTTACATGAGAAAATATTTCCTAATGGTTTTAGACATATTATGGAGAAATGATTATAAGATTTAAATAGAAAGGATGATTATCACATGGCCACATATGATGCAAAAATGAAAATATTGGAATGATGTATTATGAAATTTATTCCAGACACTGATATTAATGTTACTAAATTTTACACAACATTTCAATGAAGTATATTGAAATATATGGACTCATGAGAATTTAATAGTAATTAGAAGGTGTTTCTTTGTGATAAAAAATTAGATGGTGTTTTCTGACATTTATGTTACAAGAGATGACAAGAGTAAGAAAATGACATTATAATAAGAAATGGAGAAGAATCTAAATATGTTTCTTGAAGTTAATCCCCATAATGATTGAAGTATGGAAAACATATAATAATATTTTACATGATATAGGATGTTTTTTAGGTTGTTTAGTTTGGTTATATAATTTGTTATTATAAATAAGAAATACTTAAACATCCAGAGAATGGAATAGTCGATGTCCATCCATTGGTGATGTGTTTTATTTGAAATGAGCAAGGTCATCATGTTGATGTGTGTTTGAAGATAGTTTTTTTAATATATTCATCATCAGAATAAAAATTATTATAAAAGTCATTTACTACCATGACTATTGATGTTGACTCATCTAGAGAGAAGATGATAGCTTTAAGAAGAAAAATATTTTTCAAAAAATTATCATATGATTAATGTATTGTGAACCCCTCATTTGATGTTTTAGGTAATAGATAAACATTTTAGGATATTTATTATTTTTCTGATAAATGAGTGTGGTACATGTAAGCCTTATATTTATTATATGGAAATATATATCTAAGAAACAATTCCTAAATTTTGTGGACATAATTTCAAATGTTATGGATAACATTTGGTGTTTATATGATCTTTTATCCTGATGAAATTATGTGTTCAAATTTTTTGGGGTGAAAAATAATATCATTAAGATATCCACTATGGTTAAATATATTAAGATTATCATTGAAGACGTTTCTCAAATTTTTTGGAATTTTATATGGATTATATTAATATATTTTTGGAAAAATACCTCTCGTAATCTATGTGAAAACAATTGCATCCAAAAAATTTCATGGGGATTGAATCCACAACTGAATGGAGAAAATAGTGCATCACCAACCATTATCCTACATAATGTATTTGATTGAATGAAATATATTTTCAACACATAACTAATGGATAATGATTAATTTAATTTTTTGTACCTATTTTTTATATAATGATGACCATTTGAATGGAATTTTATTTATTTATTTAGTGAATAATTTTATTTAAAAATATGTTCACTATTCTGGAATAATAAAATTATTATGATAAATACAATACTAATAGATAATAATTATAAATAAAAGATGAATTGTCAGTTTGAATAATATATTATTAATTATGATTCACTTAATTTATGTAAATGATTATTATAAGTTGAATATATTGTGATTAGGGTGGTTAAGTATTTGTATGACACAATAAGAGTGATTGGTATTATATGATGCTTATAGTTAACATTATCATGGATGTCAATTCCTTCATGTCCTTTGAATGTTTGTGTTTCATTTTTATTAATGAATATTTGGAGTAATTATATGGTTAGTTATATTTTCAAATATCTCTATTGATCTCATGGTACTACTATTGAAATTTTTTTATTTAAATTGTTTTATCAAGTAATGTATTATTATTTTAGGAAAATTATATATTGTACGATATATTTTGGTTTTGGTTAATTCATAAAGACAAAATTTATATGAAATTATACTTTCTTATTAGATTCATTTACTTATATATGATAAATATTATTCTTTTGTTATTGTAATTCATCCTAATTACTCATCATTTAAGGAAATGATTAGGTTTTGGTGGAATTTAATTAAATGATGAAATTATAATGGACATGTAATAATGACTCTTTTTTTATATTCCTGGTAGTAAATGAATTTTTCAATTTGAGGATAATTATATTGAAAAAAATATGTTATCCTTTTAGTTTTCTTATAAAAAATTAAATATCCATTTAACCAGTCATATATTTATGTTTTTATAGTGTTTACCATTGGCATAATCATGTTATCTATCACAACCTTTACTTGAAAATTAAAATTTAATCTCCATTCTCATGTTTCTTATATTAAATCCTAGTATGTCTTTTCTGAGGAGTATTTATTTCATTCCTTTTGCACATTTCAAATGAATTATTTCATAAATTTTTTTCCAATTTCAGATTTTATCAAATATACATTGAAAATTAAAACCGTAGTTTCAGAGACAAAGTTAAAATTTTGAGGATGAAAATTATAAATGGGGGGAGAATGTAAAAATTAAATTTTTTTCATGGAAACAACTTTCTAAATATCATACTTGTTATGTCACATCAAATGTTAAAAATAACTAATTATTATTGTTAAAATGTGTTTATTATCACCTAGAAGTTGGAAATTAGTGAATTAATGTGATTACCCAAATTATAAAATATTTTTTACATGTGGATATAAAATTAAATCATTTATTAAAATTTTATAAAAAAATTAAAACCAATTGAATATTTATAGAAGGTTTTATTATAAAAAAGTTATTCTATACTCATAATGACCATTTATAATAATAAAAAAAATTAAAATGTTTAATTAAAATATACTAATGTAATCAATATTTTATATAGTAAATAAAAGGTTTTCAAATTCATAATAATTTTTTATTGTCCTCTGATAACAATAAACCATTTTTTAATCTTAAAAAACTATATTTTTCTAAAAGGTAATTTTTACGACTTTTGACTGCGTACTTCTTTAAAAAATAAATATAATCCTATTTGTCAATAATATTTGAAAAAATAATATTCAATTTTTATATATTAATATAATAGTTACCCTAGGCATAGAATTTGTAATTATTTTATATGTTTCATTTTATTGATGAATAATGAAAAGTATATCATTTTATATTATAACTTCTTTTTTGCCTAATATATATTCATAATCAAATTCTGTAATAAATTAATATTATGTATATAATCAGTAAAATAATATATCATTAAATATTATATAGGTCATTAAAATAAAATTGTCATTGAAATTTAACATTGAAAAATTTAAATGTTATGAATATTTCACATCAAAAACTACTTTTTCCTTCTGTCTAATATATTATTTTTAAATAAAAATTCTAAAATTATATAAATTGAATTTTTAAAAAATTATTAAATATTTTTTATCCCTATTTCAAAAATAGTTTTAATGTTCGTTAATAATTTTATTCAAAAATATTTTTCTAATTTTTAAAAAAAATCCATGGTATATATATAAAAATGAAATGCGTTAAAGTTAATGGTGTGTAGTATTTGAATAAATAAATATAATAAAATAAATTCTCTTATGGGGTATATCATATTCGAAATTATCTTGTACAATATTAATTATTTTACAATGTCGTGGAAATTAATTCCACCTCAATTTTGTTAGCATTAAATATAAATTAATAATTAGTTTATTCACTTATACACACCACTCTATAAGTATAAATACCAAATATCATCAACCCACTTAGATGAAAAAGCCTCCAATCTTCTCAAAGATATATCCATTCCTCTCCTACTACCCATCCCTATGTAGAAGTTATTTTTTTAATAAAAGATGAAATCCATGGATCTTAAGGATCTCTCGGGTAGTTGATATTCGAGATGTAATTTTCTCAATATAACACTATTTATTCTATTTATTATACTATTTTATCCCCACCTCATTTATATATCATAGAATTAAAAATGAAAATTTTTTTATATAGTTTATTTTTTTAATCTTATTGAAAATATTTTATCTATTTCATTTCATATCTATTCTTATATGAAGAAGAGAAATTAGCGTCAAAATTATGTCTATTTACCGTCTCCATGAATAATGATTCTTCATTTTCCATTAAAACCTTCATAGTTGGTCATAAAAGTATCATTATTGTTTAATAGGATTGAAATAAGTATATTATAACATATATCACTATATTTAACTAAAATATAATAATATTATTAAATAACAATAATGTATATTTTTATTTTCATAAAAACCTCAAATATTAACTAAACATTTATCAGTAATATTTATTCTAAAAGATAATCCTAATTTTAAAGAAATGATATATGGGTCCATTTATGCAAATATATTTTCATAAATACAATTTTATTCTACTTTTGGAGTTGTATTTCAATTTTAATACAACATCCATAATTGTACTTTATTTAACTTATCACGAAACCATGATTCGAACACACCAAAAAAATGAAATTAATGAAATATTAATAATCAAATGGTAATAAAATTTTATGGAAAAAATAATATAAGGTATTATAATTATGAATAAAATAATTTTATGAGTTAATAAATTTATATTAATTATTATATAAAAGGATTATGTAAAAAACATTAAATGGAATCATGAGGTAAGATAAGTTATAGATCAATTTTCAATTCATTATGTCTAAAATCTTCATATTGATTGTGTTATTTTAAACGTATATGTAATATGAAATTTTAAAATATTATGGTTTTTTTTCATATTTTTCATTTATATTTATAGTGGGTATAAATATTCATTTATTATTTTTTAATTCTAATATTAATGAGTACATATTTCCTTGGGTCATTCTTTTAAAAATGATATTTTAATAGTCACCCTTTAAAAACCATTTTTCATACATTTCAATGTTTTATTAAATTATTTTCATATTTATTAATTTTCTAAATTAGTTTTTTTTTCTTTTTCTAACAAAAAATATGTAGGAATGTTTTTTACCTAATGTGACATGAATGGGTTTTCCGGCCATCAGAATTCCCACATTATTTTATTATAATTTTATATATAATACTATTAATTTAATTGAAAAGGTTATATTTATGATATAGTAATTGTTTTGATTTTAAAATTATGTTTTAATGAATTAAATTGTGTTTTGATAAACAAAAGTAATTTTAATATGAGTTTCATAGAGTATTTGAAATGATTTATGATTAAAATAATTATTTGTATAAAAATATATTATTAATTATATCGTACTTGTGAATTTTATATGGGTGGCCTAAACAGATTCTGGAATGCCCATTATAGATTAACATGGGGTGGCCTAGTTCTTGTTAGGAAAAAATGTGAGAGCTTAACAAGTGGTGTCATTGAAAACACTTAGATAAACTATTCTATCATAACAAGTGGTGGCCCAGATATCACCAGATAATACCATTATATCTTAATATTATGTTTCCCAAATACTATCGGTATTCCAATAATAGGATTTTTATTTTTTAGATTAAAAATGATGTCACCTATTCAAAAAATATTTTTTATATTCATTATAACGACTTTTCATGAAATTATATTTGATTTTTAAATGGTATTATGTTGTTCTTTTTCAAATGATTATTCATTTTTTTGAATAAAAATGTGTTTTTTGAAAAAGAATTATGTATTTTCGCTAGACTAACATTTTACGTTCCTTTATGCCCTGACTGATATTTTTTGCTCATAACTAGAATTTAAAATATTTTTCACAATTATTAAGGATGAGTAAGGGAAAGGAATAAGTAATGTTGAAATTCATAGTTTCTTTAAGAAAATAATTCAAAATTTATTTTAGATATTTTTATGTTTTGGTAAACATGGATTGTGATCATAATGATCCCCTTTTAATTTTAATTTTTTTATGCATGAGTTATTGATTATTTAACAAAAAATATATACCAAAAAAATATACTGAAATTCAAATATTATATAATATTTCACATAAACGTAATATTATTTAGTTATTAAGGCAGGTTCCTTGCACACATTAAATATATTTAAAAGTATTCTAATAACCATTGAATATGTTATACAATTATTGAGAGTATCTGTAGTGAAACATAGTTATCAATTAAAATTAAAAATCCATAATCATATATAATGAATCTATCGAAAAGTATTATCTTTATAAGACTATGAGTTTAAAAAATATTTCCCCTATTAGTGAAAAATATTTCTTATCATATTATGGTTTTTAAAAATTTTTTTTATATGAAAATGAAATATGGATATTTAAAATGTTAATTTTTTTAAAAAAAATCATTACAATTCCTTGACATAGATATCTTTTTAATACTACCATATAAAAATTTATATAACTACATGCTTAGAATTGTTATAGAATTTTTATCTAATAATTTTTAGTAAAATAATAACATATGGGGTCACTAGTAAATATAATTACAATATAAAATATTTTTGATTGTTAAATCATTGACAATTAAAGAATATGATATTATTTTTTAGGGAAAATTCACTATATATATATATATATATATTTATTTAATTAATATCCTATTTCATTATATTTTCCTACACTTATTTAAACATCAGATAATTAATATTGATGAAACATATGAATTATTAATGAATATGGACTAAATATAAACATGTTTTTTAATAGATGATTCACTTTTAAATCAGAGATATTAATTATAATATTTATTCTATAAATATATTAAAATGTAATAATTATAATTATTTATTATATTAAATTATTCATATTAATTGAAAAAAATACAACATTTTTGTGTTATTTTTTATTACATAAATACACACACACAATCAAATATATATATCTGTGTGTGTGTGTGTGTCTGTGTGTGTCTGTGTGTTTGTGTTTTTTAAAAAGTCATAAAGCGACACTATAGTGATATTTATGAAAAATAAAAAACTAATAATATTCATGGTAATATGAACATATTATAATAAATTGAATAAAAATTTTGTTAAATGAAACAAAAACATGATGTGAATTTGTAATAAATGAAAATTTTAATTGCCTATAAAAAATATCATTTCTTATATATTAATTGAAAATGGAATTAGTATCCTTTATAATTATCATAACACTAATTAAATTGAAATATAAATATACAAACTAAAACAATTGCATCAAATAATATTATAATTATTATGTTTATTAATTATTTTCATCAACATTATAGGTGTTTTTTTTAAAATGTACATCATCTTCATGATAACAACATAATAAATATAAATTGGAAATCTCATTAAATTTTTAGATAATATTAAATTTTTGAGAAAATATGAAAATAAATCATACATATTTGATATAATTTATTACTGTATTATGATATAAAAATTAAGTATAAATTATAATTTTTATGAATTTTTTTTTATGTTAAAATAAAAAATGGATTTAAAATATTATATACACACATCGTATCATATTGTATATTTTATAAATAAAGATATTATGAATTATTTAACCGAAAGATTTTTATATTGTTTTTAATAATATTTATTATTTAGAAGAAATAAATTATTTTAAATATTGTTCATTAATTTTATAATAACATTATCTAAACCATTATACAAGAAGTTAAACTATTCACCATTAAAGGTAATAGTGATGTAATGGATTTTTCGGACCCAATTTTCGTTCATTATTATAAACTTTTAGTTCATGATTATATTATACTAATATTTTGAATGAAATTGTTTATTAATATCATATGTTGTTAATAATAATTATGTCTATAAAAAGTGAATAAAAATATTTGATTCATTAGAATAATTATAATCATTAATGATATAATATTTATACCTAAATTTATTTTAAAATATATTCTTTTTAAATTATCACATAATTTTTTTTTCATTCAATGTCAACATTTTCAAATTCTTATTACATAAAATGTTTTTTTAATATTATATAATTATTTATGATAACAATTTAAACAAATTCTTTACTTTATAAAAAATATTTTATATAATATTGAATTTATATTTTCAAAGGATTGTTCTTTGTGGATTTTTATGAAGACAAATATGGAGGATTGATTTTTTAACTTATACAAAATGAGTGGATATTCTAATCATCATGATTATTTAGTTACTTTTTCATTATTTATTAAAATTCATTTTCATTTTAGTGATATTATTTTCCTTTCGATAGGTGTACTATTTTTATTTATATTTTATTTTATAAGGATTGAAATTGTACTTTGATATCCAAAAGTAATATTCTTATAAGTTTAAAAGAGTTTTTCATTAAATTTATGATAATAAAATTAAAATCATAATCATGAATAATTCATTATATTTTATATTATCATTAAACCTTGGGTGACATATATGGAATTGTGAAATCTCATTACGTCATAACATGCGGTGGAACAGATATAGCTGAGAAAGCCTATAATAACGTAATATGTAGTCTACTACATAACTTCAGGATAAAAAATTAAAGAATAAAATTATGTGGCCTATATCTCACATTGTATACTCATTATAGATTAAAACAAGGTGTCCTACACATCACTGATCAATATTGTAAAAGGTTTTTTAAGTGTGTGATATAAAATAATGTCCATACTTATATACATATTTTTGAGATTGTTTTTTAAGGGTATTATTGAAAAGAAGTTGATTCTAAAAAAATAATATATTTTTGTTTATGAAAATATATCTTTTTCTGAATGAAATGGTTTTGTATGAAAATGTTTTATGGATTTTTCAAAAGATAAGGTTTTACATTTCTCTATGTCCATTTCTATTATTTTATGATAATCCCATTCTTTTAAATAGTTCTGATAAGGTTTAAGGATGATTATTCTAATGGGTGAATTCAAGTTCAAATTCATTATTTTTTTCCATGAAATTAATAATATATTTATTTTAGAGTTATTTATATTTTAGGAAATATTTATATCAACTGGATGTAATTATTTTTTATTATATGATTATTTATTCTGCAGTAAAGGAAAAAAATTATAAAAATATAAATCCAAAAACATACTCAATTTGAAAGAATGTAAAATTATTTTCTTAAAATAATTATTATGTAATTTTTAAGAATGTTTCCTTACATTTATTATTATAGGATGGTTTTGATAACATTAGGTGTTATGATAATTTTATTAAATGACATGAATTAATTTTCAATATGGTAACCTTATAATTATATACCAGTTATATATTACAATATTGGGTCATATAAACTATTTCTATTTAGAATGGTTTTCTATGCATTAAATAGAGAAACTATTTTTTGAATGAACTCAGAGGAAAATATCCTTCCAAATCATCATCCGAATATAGTTGGAATTGGAAAACAATGATTTGTTCTAGTGACGGATCTGTTGACACAAGATATAAATATTGGTGTAATCCATGCTAGATATTTACTTGATCTACCCAAATTGGACATGGATAAATTAGAGAATTTGATGATTCAACATTCCACTTCACATAGTGGATCATCTAACCCAGTGGTATCTGAATGATAGATCATTACCCTTGAGAATATAGTTAATGTAATGGTATGTTCAAAACATAAAATGTGAACTCATTGCGTTATTTTTTTTATGGTGAAGCAAACTGATTATGGTATTTCAATAATAATATTACATTTAAGGTTGATATTGAGTCCTTGGAATGTGAATAATTTAACAATATGTTACATGAGAAAATATTTCCTAATGGTTTTAGACATATTATGGAGAAATGATTATTTGATTTAAATAGAAAGGATGATTATCACATGGCCACATATGATGCAAAAATGAAAATATTGGAATGATGTATTATGAAATTTATTCCAGACACTGATATTAATGTTACTAAATTTTACACAACATTTCAATGAAGTATATTGAAATATATGGACTCATGAGAATTTAATAGTAATTAGAAGGTGTTTCTTTGTGATAAAAAATTAGATGGTGTTTTCTGACATTTATGTTACAAGAGATGACAAGAGTAAGAAAATGACATTATAATAAGAAATGGAGAAGAATCTAAATAAGTTTCTTGAAGTTAATCCCCATAATGATTGAAGTATGGAAAACATATAATAATATTTTACATGATATAGGATGTTTTTTAGGTTGTTTAGTTTGGTTATATAATTTGTTATTATAAATAAGAAATACTTAAACATCCAGAGAATGGAATAGTCGATGTCCATCCATTGGTGATGTGTTTTATTTGAAATGAGCAAGGTCATCATGTTGATGTGTGTTTGAAGATAGTTTTTTTAATATATTCATCATCAGAATAAAAATTATTATAAAAGTCATTTACTACCATGACTATTGATGTTGACTCATCTAGAGAGAAGATGATAGCTTTAAGAAGAAAAATATTTTTCAAAAAATTATCATATGATTAATGTATTGTGAACCCCTCATTTGATGTTTTAGGTAATAGATAAACATTTTAGGATATTTATTATTTTTCTGATAAATGAGTGTGGTACATGTAAGCCTTATATTTATTATATGGAAATATATATCTAAGAAACAATTCCTAAATTTTGTGGACATAATTTCAAATGTTATGGATAACATTTGGTGTTTATATGATCTTTTATCCTGATGAAATTATGTGTTCAAATTTTTTGGGGTGAAAAATAATATCATTAAGATATCCACTATGGTTAAATATATTAAGATTATCATTGAAGACGTTTCTCAAATTTTTTGGAATTTTATATGGATTATATTAATATATTTTTGGAAAAATACCTCTAGTAATCTATGTGAAAACAATTGCATCCGAAAAATTTCATGGGGATTGAATCCACAACTGAATGGAGAAAATAGTGCATCACCAACCATTATCCTACATAATGTATTTGATTGAATGAAATTTATTTTCAAAACATAACTAATGGATAATGATTAATTTAATTTTTTGTACCTATTTTTTATATAATGATGACCATTTGAATGGAATTTTATTTATTTATTTAGTGAATAATATTATTTAAAAATATGTTCACTATTCTAGAATAATAAAATTATTATGATAAATACAATACTAATAGAAAATAATTATAAATAAAAGATGAATTGTCAGTTTTAATAATATATTATTAATTATGATTCACTTAATTTATGTAAATGATTATTATAAGTTGAATATATTGTGATTAGGGTGGTTAAGTATTTGTATGACACAATAAGAGTGATTGGTATTATATGATGCTTATAGTTAACATTATCATGGATGTCAATTCCTTCATGTCCTTTGAATGTTTGTGTTTCATTTTTATTAATGAATATTTGGAGTAATTATATGGTTAGTTATATTTTCAAATATCTCTATTGATCTCATGGTACTACTATTGAAATTTTTTTATTTAAATTGTTTTATCAAGTAATGTATTATTATTTTAGGAAAATTATATATTGTACGATATATTTTGGTTTTGGTTAATTCATAAAGACAATATTTATATGAAATTATACTTTCTTATTAGATTCATTTACTTATATATGATAAATATTATGCTTTTGTTATTGTAATTCATCCTAATTACTCATCATTTAAGGAAATGATTAGGTTTTGGTGGAATTTAATTAAATGATGAAATTATAATGGACATGTAATAATGACTCTTTTTTTATATTCCTGGTAGTAAATGAATTTTTCAATTTGAAGATAATTATATTGAAAAAAATATGTTATCCTTTTAGTTTTCTTATAAAAAATTAAATATCCATTTAACCAGTCATATATTTATGTTTTTATAGTGTTTACCATTGGCATAATCATGTTATCTATCACAACCTTTACTTGAAAATTAAAATTTAATCTCCATTCTCATGTTTCTTATATTATATCCTAGTATGTCTTTTATGAGGAGTATTTATTTCATTCCTTTTGCACATTTCAAATGAATTATTTCATAAATTTTTTTCCAATTTCAGATTTTATCAAATATACATTGAAAATTAAAACCGTAGTTTCAGAGACAAAGTTAAAATTTTGAGGATGAAAATTATAAATGGGGGGAGAATGTAAAAATTAAATTTTTTTCATGGAAACAACTTTCTAAATATCATACTTGTTATGTCACATCAAATGTTAAAAATAACTAATTATTATTGTTAAAATATGTTTATTATCACCTAGAAGTTGGAAATTAGTGAATTAATGTGATTACCCAAATTATAAAATATTTTTTACATGTGGATATAAAATTAAATCATTTATTAAAATTTTATAAAAAATTTAAAACCAATTGAATATTTATAGAAGGTTTTATTATAAAAAAGTTATTCTATACTCATAATGACCATTTATAATAATAAAAAAAATTAAAATGTTTAATTAAAATATACTAATGTAATCAATATTTTATATAGTAAATAAAAGGTTTTCAAATTCATAATAATTTTTTATTGTCCTATGATAACAATAAACCCTTTTTTAATCTTAAAAAACTATATTTTTCTAAAAGGTAATTTTTACGACTTTTGACTGCGTACTTCTTTAAAAAATAAATATAATCCTATTTGTCAATAATATTTGAAAAAATAATATTCAATTTTTATATATTAATATAATAGTTACCCTAGGCATAGAATTTGTAATTATTTTATATGTTTCATTTTATTGATGAATAATGAAAAGTATATCATTTTATATTATAACTTCTTTTTTGCCTAATATATATTCATAATCAAATTCTGTAATAAATTAATATTATGTATATAATCAGTAAAATAATATATCATTAAATATTATATAGGTCATTAAAATAAAATTGTCATTGAAATTTAACATTGAAAAATTTAAATGTTATGAATATTTCACATCAAAAACTACTTTTTCCTTCTGTCTAATATATTATTTTTAAATAAAAATTCTAAAATTATATAAATTGAATTTTTAAAAAATTATTAAATATTTTTTATCACTATTTCAAAAATAGTTTTAATGTTCGTTAATAATTTTATTCAAAAATATTTTTCTAATTTTTAAAAAAAATCCATGGTATATATAAAAAAATGAAATGCGTTAAAGTTAATGGTGTGTAGTATTTGAATAAATAAATATAATAAAATAAATTCTCTTATGGGGTATATCATATTCGAAATTATCTTGTACAATATTAATTATTTTACAATGTCGTGGAAATTAATTCCACCTCAATTTTGTTAGCATTAAATATAAATTAATAATTAGTTTATTCACTTATACACACCACTCTATAAGTATAAATACCAAATATCATCAACCCACTTAGTTGAAAAAGCCTCCAATCTTCTCAAAGATATATCCATTCCTCTCCTACTACCCATCCCTATGTAGAAGTTATTTTTTTAATAAAAGATGAAATCCATGGATCTTAAGGATCTCTCGGGTAGTTGATATACGAGATGTAATTTTCTCAATATAACACTATTTATTCTATTTATTATACTATTTTATCCCCACCTCATTTATATATCACAGAATTAAAAATGAAATTTTTTTTATATAGTTTATTATTTTAATCTTATTGAAAATATTTTATCTATTTCATTTCTTATCTATTCTTATATGAAGAAGAGAAATTAGCGTCAAAATTATGTCTATTTACCGTCTCCATGAATAATGATTCTTCATTTTCCATTAAAACCTTCATAGTTGGTCATAAAAGTATCATTATTGTTTAATAGGATTGAAATAAGTATATTATAACATATATCACTATATTTAACTAAAATATAATAATATTATTAAATAAAAATAATGTATATTTTTATTTTCATAAAAACCTCAAATATTAACTAAACATTTATCAGTAATATTTATTCTAAAAGATAATCCTAATTTTAAAGAAATGATATATGGGTCCATTTATGCAAATATATTTTCATAAATACAATTTTATTCTACTTTTGGAGTTGTATTTCAATTTTAATACAACATCCATAATTATACTTTATATAACTTATCACGAAACCATGATTCGAACACACCAAAAAAATGAAATTAATGAAATATTAATAATCAAATGGTAATAAAATTTTATGGAAAAAATAATATAAGGTATTATAATTATGAATAAAATAATTTTATGAGTTAATAAATTTATATTAATTATTATATAAAAGGATTATGTAAAAAACATTAAATGGAATCATGAGGTAAGATAAGTTATAGATCAATTTTCAATTCATTATGTCTAAAATCTTCATATTGATTGTGTTATTTTAAATGTATATGTAATATGAAATTTTAAAATATTATGGTTTTTTTCATATTTTTCATTTATATTTATAGTGGGTATAAATATTCAATTATTATTTTTTAATTCTAATATTAATGAGTACATATTTCCTTGGGTCATTCTTTTAAAAATGATATTTTAATAGTCACCCTTTAAAAACCATTTTTCATACATTTCAATGTTTTATTAAATTATTTTCATATTTATTAATTTTCTAAATTAGTTTTTTTTTTCTTTTTCTAACAAAAAATATGTAGGAATGTTTTTTACCTAATGTGACATGAATGGGTTTTCCGGCCATCAGAATTCCCACATTATTTTATTATAATTTTATATATAATACTATTAATTTAATTGAAAAGGTTATATTTATGATATAGTAATTGTTTTGATTTTAAAATTATGTTTTAATGAATGAAATTGTGTTTTGATAAACAAAAGTAATTTTAATATGAGTTTCATAGAGTATTTGAAATGATTTATGATTAAAATAATTATTTGTATAAAAATATATTATTAATTATATCGTACTTGTGAATTTTATATGGGTGGCCTAAACAGATTCTGGAATGCCCATTATAGATTAACATGGGGTGGCCTAGTTCTTGTTAGGAAAAAATGTGAGAGCTTAACAAGTGGTGTCATTGAAAACACTTAGATAAACTATTCTATCATAACAAGTGGTGGCCCAGATATCACCAGATAATACCATTATATCTTAATATTATGTTTCCCAAATACTATCGGTATTCCAATAATAGGATTTTTATTTTTTAGATTAAAAATGATGTCACCTATTCAAAAAATATTTTTTATATTCATTATAACGACGTTTCATGAAATTATATTTGATTTTTAAATGGTATTATGTTGTTCTTTTTCAAATGATTATTCATTTTTTTGAATAAAAATGTGTTTTTTGAAAAAGAATTATGTATTTTTGCTAGACTAACATTTTACGTTCCTTTATGCCCTGACTGATATTTTTTGCTCATAACTAGAATTTAAAATATTTTTCACAATTATTAAGGATGAGTAAGGGAAATGAATAAGTAATGTTGAAATTCATAGTTTCTTTAAGAAAATAATTCAAAATTTATTTTAGATATTTTTATGTTTTAGTAAACATGGATTGTGATCATAATGATCCCCTTTTAATTTTAATTTTTTTATGCATGAGTTATTGATTATTTAACAAAAAATATATACCAAAAAAATATACTGAAATTCAAATATTATATAATATTTCACATAAACGTAATATTATTTAGTTATTAAGGCAGGTTCCTTGCACACATTAAATATATTTAAAAGTATTCTTATAACCATTGAATATGTTATACAATTATTGAGAGTATCTGTAGTGAAACATAGTTATCAATTAAAATTAAAAATCCATAATCATATATAATGAATCTATCGAAAAGTATTATCGTTATAAGACTATGAGTTTAAAAAATATTTCCCCTATTAGTGAAAAATATTTCTTATCATATTATGGTTTTTAAAAAAAAATTTATATGAAAATGAAATATGGATATTTAAAATGTTAATTTTTTTAAAAAAAATCATTACAATTCCTTGACATAGATATCTTTTTAATACTACCATATAAAAATTTATATAACTACATGCTTAGAATTGTTATAGAATTTTTATCTAATAATTTTTAGTAAAATAATAACATATGGGGTCACTAGTAAATATAATTACAATATAAAATATTTTTGATTGTTAAATCATTGACAATTAAAGAATATGATATTATTTTTTAGGGAAAATTCACTATATATATATATATATATTTATTTAATTAATATCCTATTTCATTATCTTTTCCTACACTTCTTTAAACATCAGATAATTAATATTGATGAAACATATGAATTATTAATGAATATGGACTAAATATAAACATGTTTTTTAATAGATGATTCACTTTTAAATCTGAGATATTAATTATAATATTTATTCTATAAATATATTAAAATGTAATAATTATAATTATTTATTATATTAAATTATTCATATTAATTGAAAAAAAATACAACATTTTTGTGTTATTTTTTATTACATAAATACACACACAAAATCAAATATATATATCTGTGTGTGTGTGTGTGTGTCTGTGTGTTTGTGTTTTTTAAAAAGACATAAAGCGACACTATAGTGATATTTATGAAAAATAACAAACTAATAATATTCATGGTAATATGAACATATTATAATAAATTGAAAAAAAATTGTTAAATGAAACAAAAACATGATGTGAATTTGTAATAAATGAAAATTTAAATTGTCTATAAAAAATATCATTTCTTATATATTCATTGAAAATGGAATTAGTATCCTTTATAATTATCAAAACACCAATTAAATTGAAATATAAATATACAAACTAAAACAATTGCATCAAACAATATTATAATTATTATGTTTATTAATTATTTTCATCAACATTATAGGTGTTTTTTTTAAAATGTACATCATCTTCATTATAACAACATAATAAATATAAATTGGAAATTTCATTAAATTTTTAGATAATATTAAATTTTTTAGAAAATATGAAAATAAATCATACATATTTGATATAATTTATTACTGTATTATGATATAAAAATTAAGTATAAATTATAATTTTTCTGAAATTTTTTTTATGTTAAAATAAAAAATGGATTTAAAATATTATATACACACATCGTATCATATTGTATATTTTATAAATAAAGATATTATGAATTATTTAACCGAATGATTTTTATATTGTTTTTAATAATATTTATTATTTAGAAGAAATAAATTATTTTAAATATTGTTCATTAATTTTATAATAACATTATCTAAACCATTATACAAGAAGTTAAACTATTCACCATTAAAGGGAATAGTGATGTAATGGATTTTCCGGACCCAATTTTCGTTCATTATTATAAACTTTTAGTTCATGATTATATTATACTAATATTTTGAGTGAAATTGTTTATTAATATCATATGTTGTTAATAATAATTATGTCTATAAAAAGTGAATAAAAATACTTGATTCATTAGAATAATTATAATTATTAATGATATAATATTTATACCTAAATTTATTTTAAAATATATTCTTTTTAAATTATCACATAAATTTTTTTTCCATTCAATGTCAACATTTTCAATTTCTTATTACATAAAATGTTTTTTTAATATTATATAATTATTTATGATAACAATTTAAACAAATTCTTTACTTTATAAAAAATATTTTAAATAATATTGAATTTATATTTTCAAAGGATTGTTCTTTGTGTATTTTTATGAAGACAAATATGGAGGATTGATTTTTTAACTTTTACAAAATGAGTGGATATTCTAATCATCATGATTATTTAGTTACTTTTTCATCATTTATTAATATTCATTTTCATTTTAGTGATATTATTTTCCTTTCGATAGGTGTACTATTTTTATTTTTATTTTATTTTATAATGATTGAAATTGTACTTTGATATCCAAAAGTATTATTCTTATAAGTTTAAAAGAGTTTTTCCTTAAATTTATGATAATAAAATTAAAATCATAATCATGAATAATTCATTATATTTTATATTATCATTAAACCTTGGGTGACATATATGGAATTGTGAAATCTCATTACGTCATAACATGTGGTGGAACAGATATAGCTGAGAAAGCCTATAATAACGTAATATGTAGTGTACTACATAACTTCAGGATAAAAAATTAAAGAATAAAATTATGTGGCCTATATCTCACAATGTATACTCATTATAGATAAAAACAAGGTGTCCTACACATCACTGATCAATATTGTAAAAGGTTTTTTAAGTGTGTGATATAAAATAATGTCCATACTTATATACATATTTTTGAGATTGTTTTTGAAGGGTATTATTGAAAAAAAGTTGATTCTAAAAAAATAATATATTTTTGTTTATGAAAATATATCTTTTTCTGAATGAAATGGTTTTGTATGAAAATGTTTTATGGATTTTTCAAAAGATAAGTTTTTACATTTCTCTATGTCCATTTCTATTATTTTATGATAATCCCATTCTTTTAAATAATTCTGATAAGGTTTAAGGATGATTATGCTAATGGGTGAATTCAAGTTCAAATTCATTATTTTTTTCCATGAAATTAATAATATATTTATTTTAGAGTTATTTATATTTTAGGAAATATTTATATCAACTGGATGTAATTATTTTTTATTATATGATTATTTATTCCAGAGTTAAGGAAAAAAATTATAAAAATATAAATCCAAAAACATCCCTAATTTGAAATAATGTAAAATTATTTTCTTAAAATAATTATTATGTAATTTTTAAGAATGTTTCCTTACATTTATTATTATAGGATGGTTTTGATAACATTAGGTGTTATGATAATTTTATTAAATGACAAGAATTAATTTTCAATATGGTAACCTTATAATTATATATCTGTTATATATTACAATATTGTGTCATATAAACTATTTCTATTTAGAATGGTTTTCTATGCATTAAATAGAGAAACTATTTTTTGAATGAACTTAGAGGAAAATATCCTTCCAAATCATCATCCAAATATAGTTGGAATTGGAAAACAATGATTTGTTCTCGTGACGGATCTGTTGACACAAGATATAAATATTGGTGTAATCCATGCTAGATATGTACTTGATCTACCCAAATTGGACATGGATAAGTTAGATAATTTGATGATTCAACATTCCACTTCACATAGTGGATCATCTAACCCAGTGGTATCTGAATGATAGATCATTACCCTTGAGAATATAGTTAATGTAATGGTATGTTCAAAACATAAAATGTGAACTCATTGCGTTATTTTTTTTATGGTGAAGCAAACTGATTATGGTATTTCAATAATAATATTACATTTAAGGTTGATATTGAGTCCTTGGAATGTGAATAATTTAACAATATGTTACATGAGAAAATATTTCCTAATGGTTTTAGACATATTATGGAGAAATGATTATTTGATTTAAATAGAAAGGATGATGATCACATGGCCACATATGATGCAAAAATGAAAAGATTGGAATGATGTATTCTGAAATTTATTCCAGACACTGATATTAATGTTACTAAATTTTACACAACATTTCAATGAAGTATATGGAAATATATGGACTCATGAGAATTTAATAGTAATTAGAAGGTGTTTCTTTGTGATAAAAAATTAGATGGTGTTTTCTGACTTTATGTTACAAGAGATGACAAGAGTAAGAAAAGGACATTATAATAAGAAATGGAGAAGAATCTAACTAAGTTTCTCGAAGTTAATCCCCATAATGATTGAAGTATGGAAAACATATAATAATATTTTACATGATATAGGATGTTTTTTAGGTTGTTTAGTTTGGTTATATAATTTGTTATTATAAATAAGAAATACTTAAACATCCAGAGAATGGAATAGTCGATGTCCATCCATTGGTGATGTGTTTTATTTGAAATGAGCAACTCATCATGTTGATGTGTGTTTGAAGATAGGTTTTTTGAATATATTCATCATCAGAATAAATATTATTATAAAAGTCATTTACTACCATGACAATTGTTGTTGACTCATCTAGAGAGAAGATGATAGCATTAAGAAGACAAATATTTTTCAAAAAATTATCATATGATTAATGTATTGTGAACCCCTCATTTGATGTTTTAGGTAATAGATAAACATTATGGGATATTTATTATTTTTCTGATAAATGAGTGTGGTACATGTAAGCCTTATATTTATTATATGGAAATATATATCTAAGAAACAATTCCTAAATTTTTTGGACATAATTTCAAATGTTATGGATAAAAATTGGTGTTTATATGATCTTTTATCCTGATGAAATTATGTGTTCAAATTTTTTGGGGTGAAAAATAATATCATTAAGATATCCACTATGGTTAAATATATTAAGATTATCATTGAAGACGTTTCTCAAATTTTTTGGAATTTTATATGGATTATATTAATATATTTTTGGAAAAATACCTCTCGTAATCTATGTGAAAACAATTGCATCCAAAAAATTTCATGGGGATTGAATCCACAACTGAATGGAGAAAATAGTGCATCACCAACAATTATCCTACATAATGTATTTGATTGAATGAAATTTATTTTCAACACATAACTAATGGATAATGATGAATTTAATTTTTTGTACCTATTTTTTATATAATGATGACCATTTGAATGGAATTTTATTTATTTATTTAGTGAATAATTTTATTTAAAAATATGGTCACTATTCTGGAATAATAAAATTATTATGATAAATACAATACTAATAGATAATAATTATAAATAAAAGATGAATTTTCAGTTTGAATAATATATTATTAATTATGATTCACTTAATTTATGTAAATGATTATTATAAGTTGAATATATTTTGATTAGGGTGGTTAAGTATTTGTATGACACAATAAGAGTGATTGGTATTATATGATGCTTATAGTTAACTTTATCATGGAAGTCAATTCCTTCATGTCCTTTGAATGTTTGTGTTTCATTTTTATTAATGAATATTTGGAGTAATTATATGGTTAGTTATGTTTTCAAATATCTCTATTGATCTCATGGTACTACTATTGAAATTTTTTTATTTGAATTGTTTTATCAAGTAATGTATAATTATTTTAGGAAAATTATATATTGTACGATACATTTTGGTTTTGGTTAATTCATAAAGACAAAATTTATATGAAATTATACTTTCTTATTAGATTCATTTACTTATATATGATAAATATAATGCTTTTGTTATTGTAATTCATCCTAATTACTCATCATTTAAGGAAATGATTAGGTTTTGGTGGAATTTAATTAAATGATGAAATTATAATGGACATGTAATAATGACTCTTTTTTTATATTCCTGGTAGTAAATGAATTTTTCAATTTGAGGATAATTATATTGAAAAAAATATGTTATCCTTTTAGTTTTCTTATAAAAAATTAAATATCCATTTAACCAGTCATATATTTATGTTTTTATAGTGTTTACCATTGGCATAATCATGTTATCTATCACAACCTTTACTTGAAAATTAAAATTTAATCTCCATTCTCATGTTTCTTATATTAAATCCTAGTATGTATTTTCTGAGGTGGATTTTTTTCATTCCTTTTGCACATTTCAAATGAATTATTTCATAAATTTTTTTCCAATTTCAGATTTTAGCAAATATACATTGAAAATTAAAACCGTAGTTTCAGAGACAAAGTTCAAATTTAGAGGATGAAAATTATAAATGGGGGGAGAATGTAAAAATTAAATATCTTTCATGGAAACAACTTTCTAAATATCATATTAGTTATGTCACGTCAAACGTTACAAATAACTAATTATTATTGTTAAAATGTGTTTATTATCACCTAAAAGTTGGAAATTAGTGAATTAATGTGATTACCCAAATTATATAATATTTTTTACATGTGGATATAAAATTAAATCATTTATTAAAATTTTATAAAAAAATTAAAACCAATTGAATATTTATAGAAGGTTTCATTATAAAAAAATTATTCTATACTCATAATGACCATTTATAATAATAAAAAAAATTAAAATGTTTAATTAAAATATACTAATGTAATCAATATTTTATATAGAAAATAAAAGGTTTTCAAATTCATAATAATTTTTTATAGTCCTATGATAACAATAAACCCTTTTTTAATCTTAAAAAACTATATTTTTTTAAAAGGTAATTTTTACAAATTTTGACTGCGTACTTCTTTAAAAAATAAATATAATCCTATTTGTCAATAATATTTGAAAAAATAATATTCAATTTTTATATATTAAAATAATAGTTACCCTAGGCATATAATTTGTAATTTTTTTATATGTTTCATTTTATTGATGAATAATGAAAAGTATATCATTTTATATTATAACTTCTTTTTTGCCTAATATATATTCATAATCAAATTCTGTAATAAATTAATATTATGTATATAATCAGTAAAATAATATATCATTAAATATTATATAGGTCATTAAAATAAAATTGTCATTGAAATTTAACATTTTAAAATTTAAATGTTATGAATATTTCGCATCAAAAACTACTTTTTACTTCTGTCTAATATATTATTTTTAAATAAAAATTCTAAAATTATATAAATTGAATTTTTAAAAAATTATTAAATATTTTTTATCACTATTTCAAAAATAGTTTTAAAGTTTGTTAATAATTTTATTCAAAAATATTTTTCTAATATTTAAAAAAAATCCATTGTATATATAAAAAAATGAAATGCGTTAAAGTTAATGATGTGTAGTATTTGAATAAATAAATATAATAAAATAAATTCTCTTATGGGGTATATCATATTCGAAATTATCTTGTACAATATTAATTATTTTACAATGTCGTGGAAATTAATTCCACCTCAATTTGGTTAGCATTAAATATAAATTAATAATTAGTTTATTCACTTATACACACCACTCTATAAGTATAAATACCAAATATCATCAACCCACTTAGATGAAAAAGCCTCAAATCTTCTCAAAGATATATCCATTCCTCTCCTACTATCCATCCCTATGTAGAAGTTATTTTTTTAATAAAAGATAAAATCCATGGTTCTTAAGGATCTCTCGAGTAGTGGATATTCGAGATGTAATTTTCTCAATGTAACACTATTTATTCTATTTATTATACTATTTTATCCCCACCTCATTTATATATCACAGAATTAAAAATGAAAAATATTTTATATAGTTTATTTTTTTTATCTTATTGAAAATATTTTATCTATTTCATTTCTTATCTATTCTTATATGAAGAAGAGAAATTAGCGTCAAAATTATGTCTATTTGTCGTCTCCATGTATAATGATTCTTCATTTTCCATTAAAACCTTCATAGTTGGTCATAAAAGTATCATTATTGTTTAATAGGATTGAAATAAATATATTATAACATATATCACTATATTTAACTAAAATATAATAATATTATTAAATAACAATAATGTATATTTTTATTTTCATAAAAACCTCAAATATTAACTAAACATTTATCAGTAATATTTATTCTAAAAGATAATCCTAATTTTAAAGAAATGATATATGAGTCCATTTATGCAAATATATTTTCATAAATACAATTTTATTCTACTTCTGGAGTTGTATTTCAATTTTAATACAACATCCATAATTATACTTTATATAACTTATCACGAAACCATGATTCGAACACACCAAAAAAATGAAGTTAATGAAATATTAATAATCAAATGGTAATAAGATTTTATGGAAAAAATAATATAAGCTATTATAATTATGAATAAAATAATTTTATGAGTTAATAAATTTATATTAATTATTATATAAAAGGATTATGTAAAAAACATTAAATGGAATCATGAGGTAAGATAAGTTATAGATCAATTTTCAATTCATTATGTCTAAAATCTTCATTTTGATTGTGTTATTTTAAACGAATATGTAATATGAAATTTTAAAATATTATGGTTTTTTTATATTTTTCATTTATATTTATAGTGGTTATAAATATTCAATTATTATTTTTTAATTCTAACATTAATGAGTAGATATTTCCTTGGGTCATTCTTTTAAAAATGATCTTTTAATAGTCACCCTTTAAAAACCATTTTTCATACATTTCAATGTTTTATTAAATTATTTCCATATTTATTAATTTTCTAAATTAGTTTTTTTTCTTTTTCTAACAAAAAATATGTAGGAATGTTTTTTACCTAATGTGACATGAATGGGTTTTCCGGCCATCAGAATGCCCACATTATTTTATTATAATTATATATATAATACTATTAATTTAATTGAAAAGGTTATATTTATTATATAGTAATTGTTTTGATTTTAAAATTATATTTTAATGAATGAAATTGTGTTTTGATAAACAAAAGTAATTTTAATATGAGTTTCATAGAGTATTTGAAATGATTTATGATTAAAATAATTATTTGTATAAAAATATATTATTAATTATATCGTACTTGTGAATTTTATATGGGTGGCCTAAATAGATTCTGGAATGCCCGTTATAGATTAACATGGGGTGGCCTAGTTCTTGTTAGGAAAAAATGTGGGAGCTTAACAAGTGGTGTCATTGAAAACACTTAGATAAACTATTCTATCATAACAAGTGGTGTCCCAGATATCACCAGATAATACCATTATATCTTAATATTATGTTTCCCAAATACTATCGGTATTCCAATAATAGGATTTTTATTTTTTAGATTAAAAATGATGTCACATATTCAAAAAATATTTTTTATATTCATTATAACGAGTCTTCATGAAATTATATTTGATTTTTAAATGGTATTATGTTGTTCTTTTTCAAATGATTATTCATTTTTTTGAATAAAAATGTGTTTTTTGAAAAAGAATTATGTATTTTCGCTAGACTAACATTTTACGTTCCTTTATGCCCTGACTGATATTTTTTGCTCATAACAAGAATTTAAAATATTTTTCACAATTATTAATGATGAGTATGGGAAAGGAATAAGTAATGTTGAAATTCATAGTTTCTTTAAGAAAATAATTCAAAATTTATTGTAGATATTTTTATGTTTTGGTAAACATGGATTGTGATCATAATGATCCCCTTTTAATTTTAATTTTTTTATGCATGAGTTATTGATTATTTAACAAAAAATATATACCTAAAAAATATACTGAAATTCAAATATTATATAATATTTCACATAAACGTAATATTATTTAGTTATTAAGGCAGGTTCCTTGCACACATTAAATATATTTAAAGGTATTCTTATAACCATTGAATATGTTATACAATTATTGAGAGTATCTGTAGTGAAACATAGTTATCAATTAAAATTAATAATCCATAATCATATATAATGAATCTATCGAAAAGTATTATCTTTATAAGACTATGAGTTTAAAAAATATTTCCCCTATTAGTGAAAAATATTTCTTATCATATTATGGTTTTTAAAAATTTTCTTATATGAAAATGAAATATGGATATTTAAAATGTTAATTTTTTTAAAAAAAATCATTACAATTCCTTGACATAGATATCTTTTTAATACTACCATATAAAAATTTATATAACTACATGCCTAGAATTGTTATAGAATTTTTATCTAATAATTTTTAGTAAAATAATAACATATGGGGTCACTAGTAAATATAATTACAATATAAAATATTTTTGATTGTTAAATCATTGACAATTAAAGAATATTATATTATTTTTTAGGGAAAATTCACTATATATATATATTTATTTAATTAATATCCTATTTCAGTATCTTTTCCTACACTTATTTAAACATCAGATAATTAATATTGATGAAACATATGAATTATTAATGAATATGGACTAAATATAAACATGTTTTTTAATAGATGATTCACTTTTAAATCAGAGATATTAATTATAATATTTATTCTATAAATATATTAAAATGTAATAATTATAATTATTTATTATATTAAATTATTCATATTAATTGAAAAAAATACAACATTTTTGTGTTATTTTTTATTACATAAATACACACACAAAATCAAATATATATATCTGTGTGTGTGTGTGTGTGTCTGTGTGTGTCTGTGTGTCTGTGTTTTTTAAAAAGACATAAAGCGACACTATAATGATATTTATGAAAAATAACAAACTAATAATATTCCTGGTAATATGAAGATATTATAATAAATTGAAAAAAAAATTTTAAATGAAACAAAAACATGATGTGAATTTGTAATAAATGAAAATTTTAATTGTTTATAAAAAATATCATTTCTTATATATTCATTGAAAATGGAATTAGTATCCTTTATAATTATCATAACACCAAATAAATTGAAATATAAATATATAAACTAAAACAATTGCATCAAACAATATTATAATTATTTTGTTTATTAATTATTTTCATCAACATTATAGGTGTTTTTTTTAAAATGTACATCATCTTCATGATAACAACATAATAAATATAAATTGGCAATCTCATTAAATTTTTAGATAATATTAAATTTTTTAGAAAATATGAAAATAAATCATACATATTTGATATAATTTATTACTTTATTATTATTTAAAAATTAAGTATAAATTATAATTTTTCTGAAAATTTTCTTTTATGTTAAAATAAAAAATGGATTTAAAATATTATATACACACATCGTATCATATTGTATGTTTTATAAATAAAGATATTATGAATTATTTAACCGAATGATTTTTATATTGTTTTTAATAATATTTATTATTTAGAAGAAATAAATTATTTTAAATGAATTAATATCTATGAAACATAGTCTTTAATTTTATATCATAATTTGGTTGTGAAAATATTTTACATGTGATTATTTTATAATTTATTAACTATAAGATATTTTATTATTAAAAATTTCATGTCTCAAAACATTAATAATATATTTATTATTGATATCTCACTATATAAAATACATAATCATATAGTTGACCATTAATAGAATTATTCTTATAAATATTTCACTCATATTATTATTATTACTGATTTTATTAATATTTTCCATAGTTTGGAATTGATTAATCTCAATATCTAAAATATCATCATATATATTAAGGTTATACACTTCACCTTCAACTCTAAATATTTTTCACATTCTATCTATAGTGTTTCAATTAAAAAAAACTTAAATTTTTTTCAAAATTACTTTCACACTTTTTTCAAAATTATTCAATTTTTTTAATAAATAATTCTGTTTTTTATTTTAAAAAGTTTAAACTCTATTCATTTGTGTGAAATGATTTTTAACAAAATAAAAATCAGTTTATTAGTCCCCTATTTGTTGTATTTCTATATATATATATATTGGCATTTAAGTGAATATATAACTTCTATGAAGGGTTCTATATATTTTTTAGTCTCTGATATATCTTGTATAGCTATTATAGGGAAAAGTAATGGAATTAACTACCAATTTACATGAGTATTCCATTAATGTAAGTTATAAAATTCATATGTCATATTTTTGTTTTTCTATCCCAAAAAGTGAATAAAAGATTAAAATTAAATAGTACAAGTTGTACAAATACTTTATTAATTTATTTTTAATAAATTCATGTTACCACTATTAAAATACCTCTTATTTCAAATGTTAATTTTAATAATAATTTCTATTCCATGAATATATTATTCCTGATCATTAAAAGAATCATTATACAATATTCCTTATACATATATGAATTTTTAATCTTTTCTCACCATTTTTATAAATATATATTAGTTAAGGATATACTAATTATATATATATTTATATGAATCATTCTCTAGGTATTTTATTTTAATAAATTCATACCCATCGCTTATCTGAGTGATGCCCGTTATGAGTTTTCATAAGGGAATAATGTTTAATATTAAAAAACCAAATATAAATTTTCATTATATCTTTTACACTATGTAATAAAATGTTAATGTGTCTTGTATTCCAATAATTATTTAGGGATATAATTAAATTTATAATGAGAATAAATAATGTTTTATGGTATAGTAATTATTATGATACCAAAAAATTTGTCTTATTCCTATCATAGGGGGTCTTCTGGAGACATTAATATGATATATGTTTTCTATGAATTATTTATTTCATTGAAAATAATTTTCAATTAAAATTATTTATATTCACTAATGGTCCATGGAACTATATCATTATATTAATTTTATAGGATGATAACATATTGTTAATTATTATTCCACCAATTATTATATACCCTAGTAAATTATTTTTATTTTTATCCATAAATGCAGATGTTTCTCTACATCAATTTTAAGGATGATTATTTTTTCCAACATTAAAAAGTTATTCTATTAATAATAATATTAATATCTTGGAATTTATTCTTTCTAGTTTCTATACCTTTCAATTGAAATAATTGTGTAAATCAGTGAATAATTTTATTGTGAACTATTCATTAAAAATCTACCATCATTACTAGATTGGGTGTTTAACTGATTAGAAATATTACAACAATTTTTCACTATTATTTATATTTATATAGTGAATATTTTTAATTCAATCATTTCAGAATAAAAAATTATAATAATATTGAATATATTGATTTAAAATAATGTATAATTAAAATGAATGGATACATTTTTACTATAATTATATTATTAATTTCTTTCAGGAAATCAAGAATCATTTAATGGTTATTATAAAAATGGTAAATTTTGTTTTATTTTAAATAGGATTTAACAATATCATATCTAATGAAACAACCAATGTAATCATAATAGTATATCTAATTAATTATTTATTAATACTCGTGAATTGAATTTTATATATTCATATTAAATATAATTATATATATTATTTTTTGAATTAAAATAGAAGTATTGTTAACCACATTGGATTTTTTAAGTATTATAATGCTTTTTTGAAATAATATTTTTTGATTTTATGTTTATTTTAAACTAAACATAATTTTTTTATAAAATTATGCAAAAATAACATACCATAAAAATTTTGGGAATATTATTGATGAACATGATTTTGATATGAATAGTTGAAAGAAATATTTTTTTGTAATGTTTTAATTTATTTTCATGTATTTACGTATTTTATTATTCGTGGAATGGGATTAAAATTAAATTTTTTAATTCTTATTAAAAATAAAAATAAAAATTACATTTAAATTAATATTATAATAAAGAATGAATAGTTTTATTTCAAAATGTAAGAAAAAATTTTAAAAAAATAGGTTTCATATTTTTTTTGTTTTTTAATGTAATTTCTACCAATTAGAGATATATAATTTATCAAATTGGAAAGGATAAATAATTTAATGATATGATAATTATTAAAAAATTAATTTTTATATTTTATATATTAACTTTTTTAAAAACATTAGTGGCTATGTTATATTTAAAATGGTTTAACAAGGTTGAAACTAAAAAGTTAATGGTTTAAAATAACTAAACACATGTCTAACTACTATTTGGAATAAACTTTTATAAAATAATATCATATCATATTTTTATATAACGTGTTTTGGATCCATTTATATTTTATAAAATATTCATATAGTTAAATATTTTGAAAAATAGAAATTTTTCCCTCTCCCAAACATATAATAAGACCCCCTATCATCCATTATTTACACATAAATATCCTCTTAGATCTCATATATCCAACCAAAATATATTCATAACACCCCTACTCATTTCATAGAGGTAATTTTTTGATCACATTACCAATATATAAATGACTTATTAATAAACCTCTAAATGATGTCTGAAAAAGTGGTATAATATTTAACCTTCTCAATTCAATATATTTCCTCTTCTACCTCTTTCAAATATTCATCAAAAATTGTATAAACATAACATTTGTATAATAAATATATTTAAATGTAATTAGTAATATGTTATATCCCTTTATCATCGAAAAATTTATATAATACAAAATAAAATCATCTCCCATGTGTACAAGCTACATACCATTTCACAGGACGATCTATTTTATTTTTCATCACATAAATTTATGATTTTACAACATAATTGATAAAAATGAAAACCTATGTTATATATGATAATAATATTATTTTCATATGGTAGATACAAATTATTCTTTATCTAATTTTCAATCATAATAATAATAATACTTATGTGTATGTGAAAACTACATTCTCATGAACTGATGTATTTTAGTTTTCCTTACCACCTCAAATATATTATAAACATATCCCAATATAATGTAATAAATTTATATTTTATATATATATATATATAATTATTTACTATTAAAATTATAAATAAATTATTTCCCTCATGGCCATTGAAAAATTGAAATGTTAATCATATATATATATATAAACTATCATCTCTATGATTGTATCATAATTCATTTTTAATTAAACTTTTACAAGGTTGTTTTAAAAATTATAAATAATATATAAAATATATAATTATTTCATTATTGATATTCTATAACTGATATAATAGTTATCTTTCTTACTAATGTAACCCTAAAGGAGACAATTATTAATTTTCAACATAAAATTATCAAAATGATACTAGTAAAATTAATAAATATGTAATAATGTTTAAAAAATATATATTTGAAATAAAGGGAGTAATAAACAAGAAAATATTTAATAATAAAGTGAATAATTTATGTAATATAATAATTCAGTGTCATATAAAACATAAGTGACTTTTGGGAATTTTCGTAAGGGACACATTACATTAAAACATCATCATTACATTTTGAAATCATTATTTTAAATTAATATTCTACCATTATAATATTTTGAAAACATGTATATTGATGTATTAATATTGATATAAATGACACATATATAATGTTTTATATATATTTATATTCTATCAATGTTTATCAAAATGAATGTTTTAAGTTGTTTTTATAAAATAGTTTTTTACACTCTTAGTTATTAATAATAATTAAAATATATTAAATAGTTCAAAGGAAATGAAATATTATGTTTTCCATATTTTACACACATCACATATTTAAACTTTTGATAAACACAATAATTATAATATTCATTAGATTCAATTACATGCATTGCAGAGTTATAAAAAACATAAATATGATATTATTATTATTATTTGACATTATATGTATCACCTAGCTAATGGAATGGATGGTTTTATAAGAATTAACAAAATTTTGAATTTTTTTTTACAAATTTATATAAAATGATTAATTTAATTTCAATATAATTAGAAATTATAATAAATCCATTTGGCAAATAAATGGAAGTCATTTTCTAATAAAATATTTTAGTTTGCATGAGTGTGTTTTATAATTATGAAATAAAAAATAAATATTTATGGATTGTGATAATTAAATTTATATTTTATTTATTCAATTTAATTAATAACAATCATAATACTTTTTTTTCTAAAAAATAGATAAAAATATAATTTTATAAATAAAACTGTGTTTGTATTTTAGAAAAGAAATATTTTGTGACCTTTTTACTGTGCATATATTTTAAAAATAATTTTAATAGTTTTATAATTATTATTTAAAAAACCCAAATTTTAATAAAAATATACTAAAATTAAATTTGGGTGTTTTTTTGTATTTATCTGAAATGTTTTAATTTTTTATGATTAATGATAAATAATAAATTTTAATTGAAAATTGATTTTTCAAAGAATATTTTTTGAAATATAATTTATAATATGAATTGGTTTTATTGCCTCAATAATTTTATTATATATCTATAAATATAAAATAGTATATTTGGATAAATTTCATGTTGAAGTTTGATGTGAAACATTGTATACATTCTAAAATTCTCACATTAAAAACATGCTTTATTATAACATCTGTAGGATTAAAATTAAATTATATTCTTGAATTTATAATATATTAATTTTGAAACATTGATTTAGTATTTTATATCAGAATAAATTATTTTATCTAATCTTCTCGTGAAAATTTTTAAAAAATGTGTCTAGTGGAAACCAGAAAATATAATAAAAGTGATCAAGATAAAAATGTGTTTAAATGTGGTTTAAATATAAAATATAAGCTATAAAAATGATCCAAATAATTTTCCACACTATTTTAATAGAAAAATTTTACTCACATTAATTTTTTATATAATGATAAATTTTCTTTGGGTAGAAAACCACTTACTATGGTAAAAAACAAAACGAGTAAAATTATTTCAATCTAATGAATAACAAACAATATGATACAAATTAAATTATTTTTTTGGGTGGTATTTTTTTCATGACCATAAAATCTATCCAATAATTCTTTTGTTTTTTAGATGTACATGAGTAAAATAATACCTTCCAATAGTTTACACTTTCCTGTATTTATAAGAATGAAACTCATCTTATACTATAAAAGGACTTTCATTATCCCTTATTCTTCACACATAAGAATACATCTGTATCATAAAATCCATTAAAAATAACTCCATAACATACCTAACATTGTCATTTAAGCATCATGTTAGGAATTATGAAGAAAAGGTAAGGCCATTGGTTCAAACCAAAAGTAGTTACCCGATAAATTGTTAATGTTAATAAATAATTTTATTCCATCCATAAAAACAATAATTATTATTATATCATGATAATATAATAACCATCTTTACTAAATATATTTATAATTATTTATTTCTAATGTCACATACTACACTGACACACTCTTCTATAAAATGGGCTATGACAACTTTTTTCGTATGTACAGAGGACTACTCCCTCACAAACTGATGTCGTTATTTTTCTACTACAAACTATCGGGGATATAAATAATAGTGGACATAATTTTTATATAGGATATAATTATTTTACAATGTTAATATTATTTAGTAATTTACCTACAATAAAAACCTTAATTTTTTTCAAATTTTTAAGAATAAGATAAAGTTATTCGTGTGTACGGTGAAATACCGAATCAAGAAGCGAAGTGTTTATTTTATGCATTGCATAGAATATATTTAGGATTAGTTTAATAAAAATATTATATATAATACATAAAATTTAAAATATAATTATAATAAATATAAATATATATTTATATACTTTCATTCGATACTTCGTGAAAATGGAAGCAATTTTCATGCGTACGTACGACCTACCATTTCCATAAACAAAGTAATTTATTTCTAATGAATTTTTTTTATGAATTACTATAAATTAATAAAAAAATAAAATATATGATATTTACTAAATTTATTTAATTATATATATTTTTAAACAATTATATATGTCATAAAACCGAAAATAAAAATTCAAATCAAATACGAAAAACAATGAGATTATTACATGAACTGTAACATTGACATTGAATTGTTGATAAATAGGTAAGATAATGAAATATGAAAATAACATATGATATTAATGTACTAATACTTTTTTTTATTAACATAATAACATTTTTAACACCACTATACATGAATTTAATGCACATTTCATCAGAAAAGTCATGAGGTATGGGTTTTTTCTTGATTCACTCTTATTTCAGTGAAATATATACAAGATTCACCCATTGTTATTCTTGTGCAGTTTATATAATGACCATTAATTTATTGTATGTTTTTTATTTATATTTATTTTTATTTACACATTCATCATATTAACTCTATCTCTTGTGGTTTATGGATTCAACATTATGAATGCGGTATTTTATTTTTGTCTCAATTTTCCATCGTTGATAAAGTTGTCATGATGCAATCCTATAATCTATTATGAGATGTATATACAAAAAAAATGGACGTTTTATATAATTATTCACATTATTATTTTATATTATAAGTTTCATTTATTTTTATACATTCTTGGGGTTTAAGATTCAATTTGACCATTGTACAACGAGTTTCATGCTATAATCTCAATGATATTTCCAGGATTCCCATTTATTTTATATGGTTTAATCATGTATCATAATGATTTTTTAAAACCAATTTATTTTAAATGTGTTACTCATCTATCAATAATATTTTATTACCACTAATTAATTATCCATTGGTAATTTTTACTTAAAATATATTTTGATAAAGCCCGTTTCTTTTCCATCACATAATTAGGTTTCACAGAGATTGTTATAAAACCTCTTACATTTTAATTTGTTTATCATGTTCTAAAATTAAGAGGGTTTTTTCATTGACTAATTATTAATTGAATTAAGTATTTCTTTTATTCATGTTGTAGTTCATAGTTATTTTAAATTGTTGTTACACCCATATTGCGTTGTGTGGCCCCGTTATAGCTTATATGATTGGTGTTCCAAGATATAGATCCAAATAATTGTGTAACGATTATGTTATCTAAATAATTGTATTGGATATCAATAATATGGTTTGTACAGTTTACATGTGTTTTAAGGGGTTTTAAGGTTTATTTAAGGGTCCCATTTATGTTTTATGATTTGATATTACAAGATAAAGATAATTTTTATCAATGCTTTCACTGTTGTTATGATGTTTTACTTGACCAATACTGATATCACATGGAACATAATGAATGATTATAATGACATTTGAACATTTATAATTCCACACCCTATGATATCATGTTTTATGATCTATGTATTGATGAGTATGAATGTTTATATGTTAGACTCATGCGTATTGATTATGTTATCCTACCCTTATTTTCATCTCATTGTCAAATATGATATTCATTTGATAATTATTATTTTTATCATTCTTGAGAATTTCATCTCACAGTTAGTTGTCTCCCATCACCATGAATATAAATAAATTTATTTTAATAAATTTTTTATTTGAGTTATTTTTTATAGATGGTGATCATTCCATAATGACAAATGTAAATTTAGGGATATGTGTTGGAAATACTAATTTAAATTCAAATAAATTTTAATTATTATTTTCACCAAATACTCTCAAACTCTAAACCTAAATGTTTTACTATGATATAAGTGATAATATTTGTTTTTTTTTATTTTTTATGGGTTTTATGAAAAAATGGGTCACCGTTGTTGAAATCATATCCAGAAATGTAATGTTTACTTTTTCCTAAGAAAATACAGGAATACAGGTTCTAGGATGTTATAATATTGATATTTATTAATACAGGAAATAGAAATGTTGGATTTTAGGATATATGACATTAATGGATTTTACCACAACCATAAACATTAAATAATATTATAATTACTTTAATAGAACCCATATTTCATACAACCAAAACAAAAATTCACTTTTTCTTCATTGAAATTTATTTTAAATAAGTTGCTTAAATGGAATTAGAAATATCAATATCTGAATGTATTTTTCATTTCAATAGAATCGTCTATTTGTATTTGATTCTTAATGGAATCATAATATGTTATGTGTTTATTGTATGTTATTTTCATTTTAATTTGTTTTTAACGATAAGTGAGATCTATATAGTATTTATGAATGGTGAGTCAGGTATAAAATTCTAATTTTCTATATAATGATTAGGTTATCTAAAAAATTAAACAGGAAAAAAATTAGTATGCTTTTAAAATTATTTGGTTTCCTATAAGGGTTATTATAATGGGTTAATAATTTTTATTTCTAAAGAATACCAAATTAATATTATTTGATTAATAATTAGATTTATTGAAATTTTTTATTTTCAAAAGTTATGTGAAGGATATATTTTTTATTGGAATAATTCTTCCATTTTTTGGATAAAAAATAAATAAATTTTTATATTTTTTTCAGGATTTTTCATTTTTTCTATGAAACACCCTTTATTTTAATTATTTTTTAATTATTTATTTTGATGTAATTAATGAAAAACATTACGTGTTAAAAAATCCATATATATGTGAATGGTTATTTGGGATCCAATTATATTATGTTAAAGTAAAAAATATCTAACCAAATTTCATTGTTTTGAAATAGTATAAAGAGTTTATTTATTTTATCTATATACACCATTCATAAACTATTTTCACACAATGTTTTCTAATTATTTTATATGGTTTATGGATTAGTAGAATCAATGATGATTTAATTCTGAAATATATGAATATTTTCTTAGAAAATAGAAAATGAATCATTTCGAATGTAATATATTATGAAAAATAAATATTATATTTAAAATTCCACTTTATATGGTATCATATTATTATATAAAAAATATTATTTTTAAATATAAATTCTAGAGTTATCTAAATTGAATTAAAAAAAATATTACATATTTTTTTATCACTATTTCATAAATAGTTTTTATTTATGTTAATACTTTTATTCAAAAATATTTTTCTATTTTTTAAAAAAAAATTCCATGGTATATATAAAAAATGAAATGAATTAAAGATAAAGATGTGTAGGATTTAAATAAATAAATATAATAACTTTGGATTGAAATTAATTGTTTTTTACAAATTTAATTTTATTGATGAATAACGTTGAGTTCATTAAATTTTGTATCTGGGATGTGATATAATAATTTAATATTTATATCTTTCTTTATCTAAACTGAACCTATTTTAAATGGTTTTCCATTTAGTAAATAGTGATTCTAAAGTATAAAGGCACTAACAAGATAATGTCCATCCAAATTAGCTACCAAGAATTTTTGGATTTGTAATAGTTTAATTTATTTAGGTTATAGATATGTTCATTCATACAATAAATAGTGGTGGTATCTATAGATACCAAAATAAAATATGCATATATATTATAACATTTCAATGAAAATTCAATATATCCCCCATATAAACTAGCTAGAAAACAATAATGGTTTAGTATACTTAGAGACTAGATTCATAATCATATTATTTAAGTAAAATAAACATTATCTATAATGTAAATGATTAAATTTGTTACCTTTATAGACATATCAACATAAATACCATTAATTATAATCTTGTAAAAATTAAAATATTAGAAGGGGTTGTATCAGATACCCAATATAGGTGATCATTAGATGTATCAGTGAGTGATCATAAAGAAGAATATTAATAGTATATGAGTTTGTGAAAATTTTATTATCAATATAAATTCACCCCAATCAATTAACATATAATAATCATGAGTCATGATATAAAATAGTAGTATGTAGCATGATTAGGGACACATGAAATTTAAATCATGAGAAATGATTTCAAGTCATAAGAATATCAACAAATGATTATATCCCAACATCATCAGTGGAGTAGATTATATCCTATTTTTAAATGAAGAATGTTAAGGCCATCATATCATAGAGGATCTTGCATCATCACTTATTAACTATATCAAATTAGATCATACATTAGTACTATTTTCCCAAATCACAGTAGATTAAGCATCAACACATGTTTCTACTATGATATTTGATATGAAATATCTTCATGTTTCTCATTTGTATCGATCGAATCAAATCATTTTTCATAATTAAATCATGATATATGAAGAATTATAAAATACATTGTGGTAAATATAATTGCAACATCTCCCATAACATAATAAAAACTATATATATTTGTGACATATGATTATAAAATAATCATCATATCATTATAGCATTATAAATGGAAGGGAAATGGTAATGATAAAATCATAATGAACAAATTTTATATAAATAAAGTGAATATTTTCATTATATTTAAAATTAAATAAATTATAATAGTTTTTTATGGATGATGAAATAGACTAAATATAATAATGAAAATTTGATTTTATCATTTCTTCAAAAACATGAGAAAAGGATTTTTCAATGAGGAAATTTTAAGGAAACATTAATGAATATTTTTAAATAATTATATATTTTGAAAAATAAATAAATATTTAAGGTATTATTCAATATAATTTAATTTTGTGATTAATGGAATATCAATTCACATTGTTTTAGTCAAAATTGAATATTCCTAGTTTAAGTTTATAGAAATCCAAAAAATTGATTATTTTAAAAAAATATTGGAAAAATTAAATTTTATTCATTTTATAATAAACTGATAGGTAGTGAATATAATATTTTTAAAACTATTTAATTATATTAATCATCTTCCATAAAAAAATTTATGAGTATGGTCATTTGAAAAAAATTTCATCAAACTAACATAAAATAAGATCAACTATTGATTTAAAATTTATCTATATCCTTAAAAGAACCAAATTAAAAAATTAATATATGAAAATATTAATTTTAAAAAACTATTTTAAGAAATAAAATATATTTCTATTAAATTATAACAATAATAAAACATTCCTCAATTTAAATTTGTCATAGAAAATCTCAAAAATAAATGAGATTATATCATAAACCCTTACCATTTTAAAAATTATGAAATCAAAATATTAACAATGAAAGAACTAAAAATATTTGTAAATCCATAAAACATTCATCTGAATAAAAACATGTGTATTTATCTATCATTTCATATAAATATTTGGTGAATATGGAATATTTCTCACACAAATAAAAGTGAAATGAGAATCCCATACTGATCATAGTGTTTTTCTTCTTACAAGTTCTAATGTCACATATAATAAACATATAATTATTATACATATTTTATGAAACCATAATTAATAATATAATACCATATAATATTTATATACAACATCTACCATTCTGTTTGTTAACAATTATTTATTAAAATTGATTCCTTTCAGGTGATAACTACTCTTTTTTATACATGTTTTTCTTTGGAAGACCATTTCTTTATAATTTAATCAGGGTTTCATAATCTATATTTTTCTAATCTGTTTATTATAATAATTTTTATTCATTTTATACTATTTTATGAACTTTCATGTAAAGTGGTGATAGAATATGAATTATTTGACTTTGGGGATAATGTAGTCCATTTGTACGCATGGGTAATGCTTCTACTTTTTGATAGATATAGAGTAAAAATGTTATAAAATAATTTACCATAATAAATTAATTATTATATCACATATATATTATAATGACACGCAAATTCTCATTGTCTTGAGAGTGTAACGAGTAATTACTTGGCCTTAAGATACATCCCCACGATGCCAAAGGCTAGAAATAAATGTCGAAGGGTTTCAAAAACAAATGGAGGATGATTTACCTTTTAAGAAAATAAACCCATCCATTAACCATTAACTATATGATGCATGAACAAAGAAAGGACAAATCACAACTTAATTTATATTAATCCACATCAGAGTACAAAACAGCGAAAGACCAAACCAATCATCAAGGTACATAGCGGAAGAACAACACGAGACTCTCAAAACACACCACAAATCTATGGTCCCCAATCTCTAAGCTCCACAACATCTCCCAAACATCACCATAAGACATTACAAATCAGATGCTTCACCATTACCTGTGTCTCAGAATACAACACCTGTAAAAGAAAAAAAGTTCCAAAGAAGGGGTGAGTATAAGACTTAGTAGGTTTTCCCCAATGACTTCCCCACCCACCCCACCAGGATAGAAGAGTTAGCCACATTTATATAAAAATATATTATATAAAACATTTTCACTAAAGAAGTTTATAACTAAATATACTCAACTTTTCCAAAACCATCAATGCTCAAAAGTATCAAAGTGAAATTTAAACAATCTTTTCCATCATTTTATTTTTCCAGAAAAATAACCAAACAAGTTTCCAAACCATTTCACAAACATCTCGTTTTGGAATACCCAACCATTTCAAAAACCCGTGAAATCAACCAAGCATTCCTCGTTATGATAGTTCCATACTCATGAGTAGTTTCTCGTCGATCTACCAAGTCTTCACAAGGTAATTGTTTCTCGTCTGCCATTACACCTTTGGCACCGAGCAAAAGGTCTTATTTCAACCAACCCTCATACATAAAAGTCTAATGTTCCATTAAACATTTGGCACCGAGCAAAAGGTCCTATTTCAACCATGCCTCATATATGAAACATGAACACACACCACATATTGACAAAAATCATACCAAAACCATCCTCTCAATAAAACACCTTTTATTGAAAAACATTTCCATCAAAACCAATTGTGTTCATTAATTTCAAACCATTTCAATAAAACTGTATATTTTTTGAAAACCAAAGATGAACCAATTTCATCAAGACATTTTAATACTAATCCATTTCAATAAAACACCCCTTTTTATTGAAAACCCATATTTCTTCAAATAATTTACCATTACATAAAATACATAATTTAAATAAACATTTAAAATTCATGAAGCCAAATCACTTTGCACAACAATTCACAATGATTTCACAATTTCATCCAAACCATAAATGATCACTAAATACGATTTATTTCATGATTTGAACAATAAATTTAATTAAAACAAGCCAATTTGAAACTAATCCAACCAATTATAACAAGAGGAGTCGAGATTGAATCCACCTACCTCAACAAAAAGGTGAACCATGCAACGAACGAAAAATGCTCAAGAACACCAGGTCAAATCTCCAAAACCCACCTTATATCTCTTCTCCTAACACAACCAAAACCAAATCATGTAATATTTGGCATCCACACACTTAGATATACCCATAAAAGGCATAGATCTATGAAACTGAGAGAAGAAGAAAAGTAGATCTGAGTATATTTAAGAAAACGATAAAAAACGAAGGAGAACGATCACATACCTCAAAAATCTGCCTTCATTTCTCCAAGAGAAGCCTTTAGATCGCCTTAAGAACAATGGGAGAACCCTCTTTTTCCTTAGTAGAACCAAAATTCCATGTTAGGGCTGCATAAGATCATTAAAGAGGAAATTATAGGCAAAATTAGTTAGATCCATTATTTAAGGATCTAATTTTAAGTGACCACACGGTTAGTCTACACGGTTTGTCAAACCGTGCGCTGACCGTGTGTAAGACACTGCCTCGGCCACCCTTCTCGTATGGTTAGTCCACACGGTTAGAAAAACTATTTTCCGACTGTGTGGAAGCCACTTTCTCCTCAGTCAGCCTCACATGGTTTGGCCGCACGGTTTAGAAAATCTGTGCGCCTCCCGTGCAACTTCCCCTTTGCCTCCAAACATTATTTCAAGTTCTCCCGACTATCCCATTAAACACCCATAACATTAAAACAGTGAAAATCATCATGTATGGCTTACATACTAGAATCTAGGGTACTATATTCTCCCCACCATTGTTATTTCCATCCCTAAAAAGTAAAAAACCACCGCTTGACTGAAAGTGTTCTTTCCACTACTCTTTCATTTCTTTCTCACATTCCTAAGTCTATTCCTGAATCTGACCATTTTTTCACAAAACCTTCACTAGACCGACGCTTTTTCCATGAAAGACATTATCCTGCCTTTTCAAAATCCATATCGGGAAATGTACCAATAAATAATTTGGCTCTAGGTCAACATGATCCCATCTGATCACATGGTCAGGATCATGTTGATACTTCTTCGACTAAGATACATGGAACACATTGCACATCAAACTGAACCATGGTTGTAATACCAAGCAATATTCCACCTCTCCAACCCATTCTAGTATCTTAAAAGGGACAATATATCGAGTAGATAATTTTCCCTAGTTCCCAAAATGACAATGTCCATTCCTTGTAGAAATTCTAAAAAAGACATGATCACCCACATTGAATGACAATGGTTTTCGACAGTGATCTGCATAATATTTCTGACGATTCTGAGACATCTCCATCCTCTTTCAAATTAACTGAATCTTCTCCATTGTTTCTTGGACAAGGCTCGGCCCAACTAGTAATGTTTCACCAATTTCTACCCAGCATAGTAGAGAACGACAAGGACGCCGATAAAATGCTTCAAATGGAGCCATGTTTATATAGGCCTGATAACTGTTTTTGTATGATAACTCCACTAAGGATATATTCTTCTTCCAATGAGTGACCAAAATCCATTACGAAATCCTGCAACATGTCTTCCATCATCTGTATCGTCGTTTGGGATTGTCCATCCATCTGTGGATGATACGCCGTTCTCATAGTAAACTGAGTCCCAAGGGCTTATTGTAAGGATTTCCAGAAACGATATGTGATCCTCAGATCTCTATCTGAGACTATAGACACTAGTACACCATTTCTCTTTACCACTTACCGGATATATATTTTTGAAAAATCTTCCACCATATGTGTTTCATGAATTTGGATGAAATGGGTTTACTTGGTTAGGTGATCCACTATCACCCAAATTGCATCGTGTTTCCGGAACTTTCTTGGAAGACCTGTAACAAAATCCATTGATATATAATCACTTTTACACACTTGGATAGGTAAATACTTAACATAACAGTTTTTCTTTGATTCTCTTCTTTAACTAGATGACAAGTTAAGCATCGCGAGACAAACTCGACCACCTTCATTTTCATTCAGCTCCACCAAAACTTTTCCTTTAGTGCCTTATACATCTTCTGTGTACCCAGATGTATAACCCATCTTTAATGGTGGTAAGAATTAAGGAGTGGTTCTTGAATGACTATAGGTACAACCATCCGTTCTCTGAAACAGTAAACTGAAGTTGCTTCCAGTTTTCAGCCATCAATGGTCTCCCCACCATTGAGTTTTGAACTAATTACCAGGCATTCTTCATCAGATGTTTGTGTGTCTTTGACCACTTTTACCATTTTAGGAACAAGCGTATCTGAAATGAGAACCACAATATAACCTCGTTTTTCACATTCTAGATACATTTCAGCTAATACCGACAACAATTGTCATTTTTCTGAAGCTTCCTTTTCCAACTGAGCATAAGACTTCCTTCTTAATGCGTTGGCCACCAAATTTCCCTTACATGGTGTATACATTATATCAAAGATGAACAGTTGAAGATACCCCATCAATCTCCTTTTCCTCAGAAACAAATATCGCTGTGAGAAAATTTGTTTTAAGTTTTTGTGATCCATAAAAACAGTAAATTTCTCGCCAAAGTGATAGTGTCTCCAAGTTTTCAAAGCATGGATGACTGCAGGTAACTCAAAATCATGTGTTGGGTAATTATTATCGTGTACTCTCAACTTCCTTGAACCATAAGCAACATCATTGTATCCTTCAATGATAAAACAACCCAACCTTGTCCCCGAAGCATCACAAATCACCACATAGCCTTGTCCTGATTATGGAAAGATCAAAATAGGTGACGATATATGACGAACCTTTAGTTCCTAGAAAGACATATGACATTCTTATTTCCATTGGAATGGATAACTCTTCTTTTTTAGAACTGTCATTGTTGATGCTAGTCGTGATAAATCATGCACAAAGCGTCGGTAGTAACTAGCTAGACCAAGAAAACATAATTTCTCAAACACAATCTTTGGTGGTTTCCAACAGATAATGGCTTCTATCATTTCAGGATCAACTGAAATTACTTTCTTGGAAACGCCATGGCTACGGAAATATACATCCGGTATCCAAAAATCACACGTTGATAATTTTTCAAACAACTGATGGTCTCTCAAGATTTCTAACACTATCGCCATGTGTTGCCCATGCTCATCCCTTGTTCAATAATACACCAATATGTCTTCCACAAAAACCAAAACAAACGATTCCAAATATTGTCGAAATATCCGATTCATCAAAGACATGAAGACCACTGGTGAATTCATTAGACCGAAAGGCATGACTGCATATTCGTACTGGCCATATATGCTTCTGAAAGTTGTCTTCAGAATATCCTTCTTTCAAACTCGCAACTGTTGATATAATGGCCGTATGTCAATCATGGAGAACCGTTGAGCTCCCCTCAATTTATCAAACAAGTCATAAATGCGTGGAAGTGGATATCTATTCTTTATCATAATGTGGATAATCTTACGATAATCAAAACACAGCCGAAGAGTTCCATCCGCCTTCTTCACGAACAAAACCGGTGCTATCCATGGAGACACGCTTGGGCGAATGAATACCTTTCTTTAAAGCTCCTCTAAATACACTTTTAATTGTTTTAACTCCATTGGTGACATCATACAATGTGGAAGTGAGATATGACCAGTCCCCTAAAGGAGAACAATAGTAAACTCCACTTCTCTCACAGGTGGCAATCCTTTGAAGTTTTTAGGAAAAACATCAGGAAATTTATCCACCACAGATGGAAAACTATTTTCATCACTCTCTTCAAATGATTCCAAATTCAACACTGCCAATTCATAAGAGATCATTCCCACCATTGGTTCCAAAAGGCTCTTTTCACATTTCATTACCATTTTCTATAATATGAAAAGATGGTCGATGCCATCCTCAGTCGTGAAACTAACCATTCTCCAATAACAGTCGATGTGAGCCTTAAACCTTGTCAACCAATACATACCCAGTATTATAACATAGACATCCATCTCTAGCACAGATCAATCCCATTTCAGCTCATCTCCATCAATATTTATAGAACAGGCTCTACAAAAATGAAGGCTTGACATTCTCTTTCACCTAGAGGATTTTTCAGTTTCAAGATAGAAGACATCATTTCCAGTTTTAAAAATAGAAAATAAAAAATACATGTAGAAAGAAAGGATTTTGATGCACCAGTATTGAACAACACTTGCATGATGGTAGAATTCAAAAGAATCATACCTCTCACAATAGATGGTCCAGCCTGGTCATCGGCCATCATCTGCTCAGCTCCATACAATTTCTTCCTCACTAAATTATTCTCCTTTTTTCCTTGTTGAGAATGCAATAGTTGAGGAGTCATGGTATTTCTTGAATCACCATGTCTTTCTCTGTTATATTGACGAGACTGATTCTGGTGTCCTCATCCTGTCGAAGCATAAAATGCTTGCGACACTTGGGATTTATCCCGAACACCCGACCATGTAGCAATGTGATAATATCACTGAAGATGCTCCATATTGTAGCAATTGTGTCATGCTCTTGGTGCTGTTTTACATTAACGTTTCATGTGATCCGTCAAACCACATTGAAAGCAACCTTCTTTTCTCTGGGGTTGTGGATGAAGGTGGACTAATCCGGCCGTCTGGTTCTGATTTTCACTCCCACCTTGGAAGTAGGTGTCCGCCTTCCGCTTGTTCCCATCATTGGAGTTCCCAGCTGTTCCCATGGGTATCATCCTACCTCCTCCTACCTATCCTGAGACATCATGTTCAGAAACCATTTCTCTGTTCAGCATCTCTATATAATCTATATTACAAAGGATTGTAATCTTAGATTGAATCTCCTTCCTTATCCTCTATTTGATGATGCATTCCTTTAAAGAAGAAGTTGCCTCAAACTATGGTGAATAATGGACTAAATTCATGAACATAGCTAAATATTTTGTGACAGAGAGGCTCTCCTATTTCAAGCTACTGAAATCTTTAATTTTTTGGATCTTGAACGTGTGAGGATATAATTTTTTGTTAAAAAATTATTCAAAATCCTCTTGTGTATGGACTTTATCCAACTTAGAATGCACCTCTAAGTCCCCACAGCTAACATTCAAGATCCTCAAGCATATATGTAGCCAGATTTACTTTCATCTCCACTGGTATTCTGATGAAATTGAATATATGATTCATCCTACACAGCCACACCTTCAACTTCTCAGGCTCAGCATCAACCATAATGTTTAGTGGATTCTGGTTCATGAATTGGATGGTATGATCAAAATGTTGTGGCTCATTCCTTCAGTTCCCCGTATCCACAGCTTGAAATGGTTGGACAATACTCTGAACCATCTCTTGTTTCACACGTGTTCAGGTGCAACCACATTCTCCGTAGCTTCTTCGGGTAGGAGTTGACGATGCCTACTAGGTGCCATTTTCTAAGCCAACAACAAACTATGTTAATCTCACTCTCTAGAAACTATTTGTTCAGTATTTCAAATTTTATCACATCAAAAATCACATCATTGTTATCAAGAAACCTTTTTCCTTGTTCAACCATTTTGGAAAACATTTGACTTACTTTTTAAAGTCGGTACAGTTTCAAAATACACCAAATACCATGTTTTCAAAACCTTTTGGTTCTAAACAATTCCCGCATTTTTCAAAAAATTTCAACTATAAAAAAATTATTACTCATTTCTCATAATGAGATGTGTAATCCTATTGGTAATTCAGTCCTCTACAGTGCATGTCATGCTCCTCTCATTGGCTAAACCCACGACAATGAGATTTTCAAAATTCTATAAGTGTATCAAAAATAGTTATGTACCCAACACCCTGGTAACATGATGTTCAGCATAAACGGGTTAGCTACGTCCTTTTATGATATACCTTTCATGTTCCAAAAATCCTACCCCTATTTAAAATTTTAACCCAAGGAATATAAAAGAAGGAATTTCAACTCCAAGACCAAGAAAATCAATGACTACATGTTTTTTAAGGAATGAAAAAGATGATACCCTTTGTAATGACCCGCCAATTCTCATTGGATTGATAGTGAAACGAGTAATTACTTGGACTTAAGAGATATCCCCAATATTCCAAAGGCTGAAAATAAATTCCGAAGGGTTTCAAAAACAATTGGGGGACAATTTTCCCTTTAATAATAAAACCAAACCATTAACCATTTACTATATGATGCATTAAACAATGAACACCAAATTACAACTTCATTTATATAAAACAACATTAGAGTACACAACATCGGAAGACCAAACCAATCATCAAAGTATACAGTGCAAGAACAACATGAGACTCCCAAAAGACACCACAACTTTGTGGTCCACAAGCTCTATGCTCCACAGCATCTCCCAATCATCACCACGCGCCATTAGTAATGAGATGCTTTACCATTACCTGTGTCTCAGAATAAAACATCTACAATAGCTCCAAAGTGACCAAGCAGGGGTGAGTATAAGACTCAGTAGGTTTTCCCCAATGACTCCCCTACTCATTCCACTAGTATAAATGTGTGAGCCAAATTTATATGAAAATAGTTTTTTTAAAACATTTTCAATAAAGCAGTTTATTACTAAATATAAACTAGTTTTCAAAAACTATCCATGCTCAAAATTATCAAGTTGCAATTTAAACCAGCTTTTGAAACATGTTATTTTTCCAGAAAAATAACCAAACAATTTTCCAAAACATTTCACAATCATCTCATTTTTTCATACCCATCAATTTCAAAAACCTGTGAAATCAACCATGCATGCATCGTTATGACAGTTCAATATTCAAGAGACATTTCTCATCGATATACCAAGTCGTCACAAGGTAATTATTTCCCATATTCCATTACACCTTTTTAACCAATCACAAGTTCATATTTCAACCAATCCTCGTACCTAAATGTCCCATGTGCCATTAAACATTTGGAATCGAGCACAAGGTCTTATTTCAACCATGCCTCATATATGAAACATGAAAACACACCACATATTCACAAAAATCATACCAAAACCATCCTTTCAATAAAACACCATTTATTGAAATCCATTTCCATAAAAACCATGTGTGTTCAACCATTTCAATAAAACGGTTAAATTTATTGAAAACCAAAGAATGAACCAATTCTATCAATCCATTTCAATAAAACTCCTATTTTTATTGAAAAAATATATTTCATCAAACCATTTACCATTCCAGCAAATCCATAATTTAAAATCATTATTTTTAATTCAATAAGCCAAATCACTTTTCACAACAATTCAAAATGATTGAATAAATTCATAAATACCATAAATCATAACTAATGAAGATTTATTCCCTGCTTTGAACAATCAATTTCATTCAAACATGACAATTTGAAACTATGCCAACCAATTCTAACAAGAGGAGTCAAGAGTGAAGCCACTTACCTCAACAAAAAGGAAAACCAAGCAATGGATGAAGAACACTCAACAACAACAGGACAAATCTACAAAACCCATATTAGATCTCTTCTCCTAACAGATTGAATACCTAATCATGCCATATTTGGCATCCACATACATAGATCTACCTCTAACGGGTGTAGATCTGAGAAAACGACAGAATATGAGAAGTATATCTGAGTAGATCTAAGAAAACAATCAGGAATGAATGAGAATGGTCACATACCCCTAGAATCCGACTTCAATTCTCCAAGAGAAGCCTTCAGATTGCCTCCAGAATGATGGGAGAACACTCTTTGAACTTAGGAGAACCAAAATCCCGAGTTAGGCCCTATTATGAGCGTTAATGATGAAATTAGTGGCAAAAAGAGTTAGATGCACAATTTAAGGATCTATGTTTATGTTACTGCACTGTTAGCTCGCACGGTTTGACAAACCCTGCGCTAACCGTTCGTTAGCTACTACCTCGTCTACCATTCTCGTAGGGTTTGGCCACACGGTTAGTCAAACCATTCTATGACCGTGAAGAATCCACTGCCTTCTCAGTCATCCACACATGGTTTGGCATCACATTTTATACAAACCAAGTGCCTCCTGTGCGACTTCCCCTTTACCTCAAAACATCATTCCATATTCTCCCGACTCTCCCATTCAACACCCTTATCATTAAAACTGTGAAAAGAATTAAGTAAGTGTTACATACCAGAAATAGGAAGTACTACATATATTTTCTAATCATTAAATCTATATATATTACCATCCATGTAATGTATAAACAAATAACTAATCATATAATTTTGTGGAGGTGGTAGTCCAAACATATAAATGTGTGAAATTATCATTTTACAACAAATGGGAAGGTAAGAAGGTCGATAAGATCTTATAATTAAATAAATATAATTATTAAAATAATATATAATATTTAAATTTATTATAAATTAATAACCAAACATGAAATATTGTTTTGTATAATGAATCATATTAGTATGTGAATGTGGTAATCCACACATGCACATGGGTTGTACTCTCATTTAGAATTTGATCGAAAAAATAGATGCATGATGGTTAATATATCAAAATATTTACATCATAGTATATCTTATATAAATTCGGTATCATATAATAATTTATGTGACAAACATTTTTTATAAAATTTAAGAATTATAAATATATAGATCGGCTAAAGCTATTACCACTAATTTGGAAGAACTCCATTGGATTCTTCTTAGTGACAAATGGGACTATATTTTGAGTACAAAATAACCTTAATAAATGTTATAAATATTTTGATAATATTTATTTTCATGTTTATAGAGATATAAGGAACATGGTGTTGGAAACAATAGAGGGCATGTAGTCTCTATTTATCTTGAATGAGATGACACAAATTAATGTATCAAAAAAATATAAAATTAATAAATTAATTTCCATGTGAATGTTAATCCAGTATGAAAAATTTAGAATATATGATAATATAATGTTTAAATTTTCTCATCCAATATTATTTGGATAGTTGTATGTGTAATTTTATACATAATAATTTTTGTTTAACCCCTATGTGAACAAATTTTATCCTTAAATAAATAACAAATGTTTTCACTAGTAATGGGTTATAAATTTACTCATAAGCAATTCAATGTATTGAAATAAATAAAAGGGATCAATTATAAGGCCCTAGCCTTAAAAATTAATTAATATTTAGTTACTTCAAGAATACATGTTGAGGATCGTTTCAGGTTTAGTGTTTTAGAGAATTAGATCATAAATCCTAAATTACATTCCACATTTAAACAAAGTGGTTACATAAAATATAGTAATAATTTTTACCATCAATGGAAAAATATTTAAAATAAAACATGGATTCTTTCGTGACACTTCCTTGACACTATCATCACATCATGTAACTTCCCTTGACCTCTGAAAAACATTTCAAAATCTTGGGATGAGCATAAAAAGATCAGTAAGGGATATAAAAGTATGAAATGAAAACATTAGTCCATGTATGGAATAATAATTTACACATAAAACATAAACATTTTAACATACCTCAAAAATCATTAATAAATCATAGAAATCATAAGACCTAAAAGAAACTTGAGACATTCATAACCTTCTTATGTAGGGAGTAACCCTCATGGTTATTTTTGAAATACCCATCACAGTATATTCCCTAAATCTCTTCGGAGAAACCTTAATGTTTAACTCCTTCGTATTACCCAATGCATTGGAGAGCTATATCGGGCTCACCCACCCTTATTTTTTCACTGATCCACCTGTCTTCATAACAATTCCCAAGAACCATAACATAATCGTATCACATAAAACATGCATAAAGTAAACATAAAATTATCACATTTCAATCACAAGATATCAATAACAAATCGATATAACAAAATTATCAAAACCATTTTCAATACCAAATATTAAGAAATATAAAACATGGTATTTATTTTTCATTTAAAAAAAGTTATGGCTTGTAGAGGAAGCCAAAATTCAAATAATGGTCATGGAGGCGGAGATGTCATTGTCGCCGCATACGTATGATAAAAATAACATTCCATTTTGTCGTTTAGTAAACACTTTGTATAAAAAAGATACCTTTTTAGAAAACATAAAATTCAAAGGGGTTTATACACTGTATAAAATAAAGTTGTGTATAAAAAAAATATGCCTCAATGAATGGAGATTGAGACGAAATCCCTGACCTCAGGTCCGACTTGACTCGATCAATCTTTAACTTCTTGAATAATAAAATTGAGTTAATTTCTACCATCATAATAACATTTTTCAAGTTCATTATTCATTTTATATCACTTATTACCATGTTATGAACACTGTAATAATTTAAGTTAACAATGGTCGTTTTGTCGATCATTAGTAGTTGAGTCAAAAATAAACTCATTATAATTACATGTTGGTCATGTATCCATTATATCCAGAGTAATATTCATGGTTTAGATATCATATATGTCATATATATATAGTTTATACATGCATTTACAATATTACATAACATTTAGAGGTAAGAAAAGAAATGCATCATTCAAGGAGACGGTAAGTCGAACGTACGCATGAACGCCACTTTCATTTCTATTTCGTATTTTATGAAATGGAATAATAATGATAAAAAGGTATATTTTAATTATAGTGTAATATCATATATAATATTATTATTTCCATCCTTTATACATCCCACATATGACATTAACGAATCAAATCACTTTGAGGGAGCGGTAGTCCGCACTTCCTAAAATGAAGATATCGTGTGTACCCATAATGGAAGCCATAAAGGTATATCATAAATGAAAAATACAGAAGATTAAGGAAACATACAAATATTATATATCATATATAAATGTAGTTACATCTTAATGGCCACCTTTGCAGGTGACATAAGAATATTGAACAATCATCGTTTCGTGAGGCAGAAATTCACCATCCACAGAAACAATATGTTCTTTAGTCATTAGATGTCGGTGTGTGTACGTGTAGCTCAAATAATTATTATAAAAACGTCCTAATATATTTAAAACAGTGTCTTTTTTACAAAATAATTTAATAAAAAGATTTTAAGGGGTTGGAGAAGAAAAATAAAACAAAAGAACACTAGAGAAGTCTTTACCTTTAAATCGGGTAACTCCTCTTGGATAGAACCACACTGGTTTCTTAAAGAGATTTCTGCCTAGGGTAAGGCTTCTAGGATAAAGAGGGGGATGTGGAGAGATAAAATGAGCAGATCTTGGCCGATTCAATAGCTTGAGATGTGTGGGTAAGGAGGTAGAGGTGGGGGCCTTTTATAAGAGGAGGGGAGGGGCACTTTTGGAATGGTATAAAATGTTACATTATTTTCAAATGAGTTTCAGATTTTAAAGGTCCCTCATTGATATATTTCGAGGATAATGTGATAAGGGTTCTAAATATAATCATCCAATAGGTATTTGACAATTTTATGTCTTAGATTTTACATTATCTTTTCATTTTATTTAAATCGTTCATTAATGAGGTAATTGTTGCATCATCATGATGTTAGAAATAATTTTATTTATTTAATATCTAAAAATTATAAAAAAATACTATGATGTAGGAAATATTTTTAGCATTCCAATTAAAATTTATTTTCCAATATATAATTTATGTATACAAAATTAATAATGTTTTACTCAAGTGATACATTCTTTGTTATATTAATCTTTCTTTAAAAATAAAAAGATAAAAAGTCATTATCACACAAAAGTGATTCCATGGGGTCCCCAAGTTGGGAACAAGGCATCCCATGGTCGTCCATGACACAACCAGTAGTATTAGGACACATGTTGGGGAAATTTGTTATTATTATGATATTATTTTATTATCCTTAACTACTCAGTTACTAATTAATCAAGATAATTAAAGATAATTACCATCGTTACTATTCATAATGTCTGAAAACCAAATAGTCTTGATTACATAATTTGGACCATTGGATTCCAAATATGTAATCCATTTTACCGAATTCCAAACAAAAAATTGCAATAATTAATTTAAAAATAATTCTCTTTGTCAAAACAAATAGCGGGTTTTTAAGAAACAATATCTATGAAAAGTTTGGCACTTGTTTATGCCCAATACCAAAGTGAAATTAAACAAAATTACCACCATTGTATTACATGGTAAAAATATATTCTATTTACACTTTAAAACCAATTAACATGATAATGTAACCATATAATTATATTATATGAAAATGCAGTTTTGATGTAAAATGCAGTATTTTTCCCTATTCATTAAAAATTGAACATTGTCAGAAAAATACCAATAATTTATCAAAATTAAATTTAAATCTCCCAATAATAAATAATAAGTTTATTTTGACAAATAGATCTTAAAAAATTGTCAAAAGTTTTATTTAAAAAAGGTTTTCCATCAAAGGGTAGTAAAACAATATTTTAAAAATATTAGGGCATTCCATGCTTAAGATTTGATTTATTCTCATTTTAAGCCTCTTAAACACTATATAATTCATAAATACACATAGATAAGAATACAAATTATTCATTAATTACTTGGGATGTTACATCCTTCCCCATTTAGAAAATTGGATCCCTGCAATTTATTTACTTATCGAATAAGTGGGGTTATTTATACCTCATTGCATTTTCAGATTCCCATGTTGCCTCTTCAATAATGTGGTTATTCTAAAAAACCATTACATGATTAATCTCCTTATTCTGTAACACTTTCTCCCTATGGTCAAGAATCTGGATAGGTTTTTCCTTATAAGATATATTCTCTTCCAGTTGAACTACCTCTGGACTCAAAATAAGAGATGGATCCGGCATATACTTCCTTAACATTGAAACATTAAAAACATTGTGTACCTGAGATAAACTCGTAGGTAAATCCACTCGGTTTGAAAATGATCCAACTCTCTCCATAATTTCATATGGTCCAATAAACCCTGGACTCAGATTTCCTTTCTTACCAAATCGCATCACACTCTTTCATGGTGAAACATTGAAAAAACATGATCACCTACCTTAAAAGAGAGATCCTTCATCCTGTTGTCCGCATAACTCTTCTGCCTACTCTGATCTGTTCTCATGTGTTTCTGTATTAGCTGAACTTTTTGTGTCAACTATTCTACCAATTAAGTTCCCATCAACTTCCTTTCACCCACTTCATCCAAAAAAGCTGGAGTTCGACACCGCTTTCCATATATTTCCTCAAAATGTGCCATCTGTATACTGGAATGAAAAATGTTGTTATAAGAAATCTCAACCAAATAAAGATCTTGGTCCCAACTTTCCTGATAATCCATCGAACAAGCACATAGCATATCCTCCAAAGTTTGAATCGTTCATTCTGACTGCCCATCTAATTGAGGATGAAAAGTTGTACTAAAATTTAATTCAGTACCCAAAGACTTCTGAAGGCCTTTCCAAAAGTTAGAAGTGAACCTGTGATCAAGGTCAGGTACAATAGAGATAGGAACTCCATGTAACCTGAATATCACTTGAAGATACAAATAAGAACGTTGATCTAGGTAAAAATTATCTCATATAGCAAGGAAATGAGATGATTTTATCAAATGATCAACAATTACCCAGATTGCATTATTACCTCGAGGAGTCTTCGGCAATCCCACAACGAAGTCCATGGATACATTCTCTCATTTCCACTCTGGCACTGGTAATGGCTTAAGCATCCCTTTCGGTAACTCCTGCTCTGCTTTAACCTATTGACAAGTAAAACACTTCACAGTAAAATCAGTAATGTCTCTTTTCATTCCGACCAACCAGTAATACTCTCAAAGATCTCTATACATCTTAGTACTGCACAGATGAACTGAAAACGGAGAACTATGAGCTTCACATAATAACTACCTCTTCAACTGTGAATCATACGGAACACAAAATCTCTTCCAAAATATCAAAAAAAATCATTATCAATGATGAATTCAAGAAACATACCCTTCTGAACCAGCTCTACCCTTTTCTGCAACTCACTGTCTTGCTTATGTGCTTGCTTAATTCTGTCTGATGGAGAATATTTCACTGATACCTAAAACAAAACAGAAGAACATCCTACACCAACAACATCTATGCCAAATTTCATCAAATCCTTAACCAAAGGATCACGTTCCAAATGCAACATTGTTAATGAAGCATTACATTTTCGACTCAAAGCATAAGCCACTATATTTGCTTTTCCCAGATAGTAATAAATTGAACAATCAAAATCCTTGATTACTTCCAGCAATCTCCTCTCTCTCATTTTCAATTCGTTCTGAGTTAATATATACTTTAAACTTTTGTAATCAGTATATATTTCACACTTTACTCCATACAAATGATGCATCAAATTTTTAAAGCAAAAACAACAACAGCTAATTTAAAATCATGTGTAAGGTAATTTACCTCATGAGTTTTCAACTGACTTGAAGCATAAGAAATTAACTAGTCTTTCTACATTAGGACGCAACCAAGTCCTTTCAATTAAGGATCACTGTAGATAACAAACTCACCATTCCAGGAAGGTAGTGCCAAAACTGGAGCATTCACCAATCATCTTTTCAATTGCTGAAAACAATCATCACATTCTTTTGTCCTGATAAACATAACACCATTCCGAGTTTTCTTAGTCGTTGGACTAGATAACTGTTAAAAATTCCTAAAAAACCTTTAGTAATAGCCTGCCAAACCAAGGAATCTATGGATCTCAGTTAAATTTGTGGGGCTTGTCCATTCTTCAACAACCTTTGTTTTTGCAGGATCAACAGTTATCCCATCTTTAGAAACAATATGACCAAGGAAAGAAATTTGTAACAACCACAACTCATACTTGCTGTTTTTCCAATACAATTTCATTTATTTTAAGGTTTGAAAAATAACCCTTAAATGACATTCATTCTCCTCTTTACTTTTAGAAAACAAAAAAATATCATCAATGAAAACAACCACAATCTTATCCAAGAACTCAAGGAAAATTATATTCATAAGGTCCATGAATACAGCAAGTGCATTGGTTAGACTAAAATGCATAACTACAAATTCATAACGGCCATATCTTGTATGAAATGTGGTCTTATGAATATCTATTTCCTTTACCTTCAACTGATGGTACCCCGATCTCAGGTCAATATTTGAAAAATGCTGAGCTCCCTAGAGCTGATCAAACAAATCATTGATATGAGGCAATGGATATTTGTTCTTAAAAGTGATGTTATTCAAGACTCTATAGTCAATGCAAAGTCTCATTGAACCATCTTTCTTTTTAACATATAAAACAGAAGCACCCCATGGGGATGTTCTAGGTCGAATGAATCATTTCTCTAATAAATCTTGCAATTGCTCCTTCAACTCTAAAGGTTCAATCTGAGCCATTCGATAAGGGAGTTTTGAAATTGGCTTGGCATCAAGAAATAAGTCAACAGTAAATTCAAATTTACAATCTTGTATTATTCCAGGAAACTCATCAATAAAAACATCAGCATACTCATTTACCACTAGCACGTCATTAATCTGAATATTTCCTTTGTTTTCAACAATTTGTGCAAGGTAACATTCATTTCCATCTTTTACAAGTTTCTCAGCCTCTTGATATGATATCAACAGTAAGGGATCATTCTTGTACACAAACTGAAAGTCTTTTTGAAAAAAAAGTCTTTAGCTCGACAATAAATCGTAGAATGGTAAACATAGAGACAATCCATACCTAGGATAACATCAAACTCTACTAGAAGTAAAACAATACGGTTTGCAAGTAGGTTCTTTTCACGGATAAGGATAGGATGATTCATATAAATTTTTTTTTCTCAAAATTACCCCTTGTGTTTTTACCACAAGTTTAGGAGTCATTTCTTGAGATGCTATTCCAATTTTACTAGAAATGTTTTCAGAGATGAAAGAATGTGTAGACCCTGAGTCAAAAAACACACTAGAATAATGTGAAAAAACAAAGTACCTGATACCACATCATTTGAAGGCCCAACATCTTCTGAAGTAGTTGAAAAGGATTTCACCACCCCTTTATTATTGTAGTATAACTACTTCCCATAACCCGAGATCATTGTCGGACACTCGTTTTCATAGTGACCCATCTCATTGCACTTGAAACATTTCAATAACTATAAATAAAATTTGGTCTTACCATCACCCTGATCTTTTTCAGTGCAATCACGATCCTTATGTCCCATTTTACCACATCGATAGCACATTCCAGAATTCATAAGACATTCCCCATCAGGCCTTTTACAACATTTATCACAAACTAGAATCTTTTTTATCTTACAATCAATCCTTTTTGAATAATTATTCCCTTTCTTGTGACACCTCGATTTCTTCTTCTGTTGGTTGTTATAGAACACTTGTTCATCTGAAAACTCTATTTATACCTAATCATCACATAGAACAAGATTTTCATAACTTTTGAACTCATGAGACGCCAATTCCCTTCAATATTTTGTCATTAATCCTGAGTAAAAACGATTGATTTTACTACCACGGTCTCGGATAAAATTGGAGGCATACCTTGCCAATCGAGTGAACCACTCTTCATAAGCAGCCACTGAGTCGTCCTCTTGCCTCAATTAGAAGAATTTTTTTCCATCCTAATTTGAACAACCAATGGAAAATACTTCTCAACCAACATACCTTTGAATTAATCCCAGTCGAGAGCATCATTTTCATCAGCATCCCGGATATTTTTAACCATCGACCATCGCTGATCCACTTCACCTTCCAAATGGTAAATAGAAAGACTACCATTTTGATTGTATAAACACCCCATGACATCGAAAATCTTATCCAGTGCATTAGTCCACCCTTCATCTAACACAGGGTCAGATGATCCTCTGAATGATGGGGGATGTTGCCTCATGAAATGTTCCACCACAGACATGTTCCTCTGCGGTTGATCTGGCTGATCTCTTGCATGGATACCACTTCCGTTTATCGATTGTGTCCACTGCGCCATCACTGCAACAAACTGTTCTGTTCCGATTCCTACCATCTCAGGATGCTGATTCCGAAGGACATTTCCTTCTGTATGCCTTCCTAGCACTGCTTCCCTATTTCCTCCGTGGAAAACCATTCTGAAAAAACATATCTTAAATGAAGCAACATTGTAATCTTCAAATGCTATATCATTTCAATTTGACCATAAAAAAATATTTTTGGCTAATCATTTAATAGAATTCAAACTTTTAATGTTATCTAAACCTCCCTCTGATACCAACTATAAGGCCCCATCCTTAAACATTACTTAATCTTGAGTTACTTCAATAATACACATTGAGGATCTTTTTAGGTTTAGAGTTTTAGTGAATTATATCATAAAACCAATAATACATGCCACATTTAAAAAAAGTGGTTACATAAAAAATAGTACTCATTTTTCCAATCAACAGAATCATATTTAAAATAAAACATGGATTTTTTCTTGACACCTCCTTGACCCTATCATCACATCATGTACCTTTCCCTTTAACTGTGAAAAACATTTCAAAAACATGTGATGAGCATAAAAAGCATAGTAAGGGATATAAATGTACGAAATGAATATATTAGCCCATGTATTAAATCATACATTACTCATAAAACATAAACATTTTAACATGCCTCATCAAATCATCAATAAATCATAGAAATCATAATATATAAAGGTAACTTGAGTCATTCATAACATTCTTACGTAGGGAGTAACCCTCATGGTTACGTTTGGAATACCCATCACAGTATATTCCCTATATCTCTTCAGAAAAACCTTAATGTTTAACTCTTTCATGTTACCCAATGAATTGGAGAGCTATATTGGGCTCGTCTGCCCTTAAATTATCATGGAGCCACCCGTCTTCATAACAATGCCCAAGAACCATAACATAATCGTATCACATAAAACATGCATAAAGGAAACATAACATTCCAACATTTCAATTAGATGATATCAATAACACATCGATATAAAAACATTATCAAAACCATTTTAAATACCAAAATAAAAGAAATGTAAATCATCGTATTTATTTTTCATTTTTAAAAAATTTATGGCTTGTAGAGGAAGCTGAAACTCAAATAATGGTCACAACGGCGGAGAAGTCTTTGTCGCCGCATACTTACTACAAACAAATAATTCACTTTTGTCATTTAGTAAAAACGTTGTATAAAAAAGACTCATTTTGAATAAATATAAAATTCAAAGGGTTTTATACACCATATAAAAGAAAGTTGTGTATAAAACAAAATATGCCTCAATGAAAGGAGATTGAGACGAAGTCCCTCACCTCGGGTCTGACTTGACTCGATCATTCTTTAACATCCTGAATAATAAACATGAGTTAATTTCTACTTGCTTAAGAACCTTTTTCGTGTTAATTATTCCTTTTATATCACTTCTTACCTTGTTAGGAACACTATGTAATTATTTATGTTAACAATGGTCGTTTTGTCGATCACTGGTACATGAGTAAAAAATAAACTATTTATAATTACAAGTTGTTCATGTATCCATTATATCCAGAGTTATATTTATTATTTATATATAATATATGTCATATATATCATGTATATACATGCATTTACAATATTACCTAACATTTAGTGGTAAGAAATGAAATGCACCATTCATGGAGACGGTAAGTCGTACATACGCATGAACGCTACTTTCATTTCTATTTTTAATTTTATAGAATGGAATCATAATGATACAAAGGAATATTATAATTATAGTATAATATCATATATAATATCATTAATTCCATCCTTTATAAATCCCACATATGGCATTAAACAATCAAATCACTTTCAGGGAGCGGTAGTTCGCACTTCCTAAAATGAAGATATCGCGTATACCCATAATTGATGCCATAAAGGTATGCAATAAATGAAAAATACATTAGATTAAGGAAACAATAAACATATTATATATAATATATAAATATAGTGACATCTTAGTGGCCACCTTTGCAGGTGTTATAAGTATATTGAACAATCATCGTTTCGTGAGACAGAAATTTGCCATCCAGAGAAACAATATGTTCTTTAATCATTAGATGTAGGAGTGTGTAAGTGTAACTCGAATTATTCTTATAAAAACATACTAATATATTGAAAATAATTGTTTTTTTACAATAGAAATGAATAAAAATAGTTTAGGGGTTTGGAGAAGCAACATAAAACAAAAGAACACTAGAGAAGTCTTTACCTTTAAATCAGGTAACTAATCTTGGTAAGAACCAAAAGGGTTTCATGAAGTGCTTTATGCATAAGTCAAAGCTTCTAGGATGAAGAGAGGGATATGGAGAGATAAAATGAGAAGAGATTGGTTGAGCCCATGTCTTGAGATGTGTGGTTAATATATGGCCCCAACCTTAATACTTACTTAATCTGGAGTTATTACAAGATTACACATTGAGTATCTTTTCAGGTTTAGAGTTTTAGAGATTTAGATCCTAAAACTTGCATTACATTCTGCATTTAAACAAAGTGGTTACATAAAAGATAGTATTCATTTTCCCATCAATGGAAACATATTTAAAATAAAACATGGATTCTTTCTTAACACTTCCTTGAACTATCATCATATCATTTACCCTTCCCTTGACCTGTGGAAAACATATCAAAAACTTGGGATTAGCATAAAAAGCTCAGTAAGGGATATAAAAGTATGAAAATAAAACATTAGTCCATGTATGAAATCATACTTTACTCATAAAACATAAGCATTTTGACATACCTCATCAAATCAAGAATAAATCATTGAAATCATAAGGCATAAAGGTAACTTGAGGCATTCATAACATTAATACGTAGGGAGTAACCCTCTTGTTAACATTTGGAATACCCATCACAGTATATTCCCTAAATATCATCGGAGAAACCTTAACATTTAACTTCCTCGCGTTACCCATTGCATTGGAGAGCTATATCGGGCTCACCCGCCCTTAGTTTATCACAGAACCACCCGTCTTCATAACAATGCCCAAGAACCATAACATAATCATAGCACATAACTTAACAATAAAGTAAAGATAACATTCCAACATTACAATAACAATATAACATTTTAAGATATTGAAATAATGAATCCATTCTAAAAACCATTTTCAAAACCATTTAAAACATTTAAAAATGGGAATTTTAAATCAAAGTACCCCATACCACATTGAAGATGTTAAAATTTTAAAAAATTAATATACATATAAATAAATCCTTAAAACCATTTTGAAAACATGGATATTAACGAGAAATATTTATAAGAATAAATCATTAAAACATTTAAAATGATATTTTAATTAAATGGTTTTTAACAAAATGAGAGACACTGGAATACAATAATTAAAGAATAAAATTTAATTAAAAGTTTATAATAACATGAGAATAAAGGCATTCGTGGTATAATATTCGAAAGGACAGTATATACACCATATAAGAGTGAACTGGTGCAGAACAACAATGAAGTCTCAGTAGAAATGTAAAATGAGATGAAATCCATTATAAAGAAGGTATCTTTAATTTAAGGATAAATCATTCTCATAATTATGTGTGAAAAATGTAAATACACCCAATATAAGTGGATATTAAGTGTAAAATAATGAAAGGTCATTCACACATTTTCAAAGGATGACATATTCAATAACTACATGTTGAACCCAAAGAAATTGAAATTGGGTTAAGAAGTTCCCTTGATAGCCTAACGGCGTCACATAAAATTTTAGAAAAAGAGTTGATGAGAAAGATAAAGGGTATCTCATCACTTGGACATAAAATTTACAGAAATAAGGATATATAAGAACATATCCCCACATAATAAGATGAAAATTAATAGACATAACCAAATAAGTCTTTTAAAAAGAAGAGGGTGAAAGGTTCCCATAACGATTTCGGTAACTTTCGAAACGTACACCCCATGAAAGAAAGACTATACAAAATTGATGTAAATACTCATAAACGAACGTATGTTAAAAAAAGAGTAGAATAATGTACAGTAAATACACCACTCAAAAAGAAAATATTGGAAAATGTAGTATGAATCTCACGAAAACACAAAGTGAGATAAAAATCCCCTTACGAAATTTCGGCAGCCTAACGATGCCAATCAAAACATCCAAAAATTGATTTATGATATCAAATAGGGTCTCTCATAATATGAACATTAAAATTTAAGAATGAGAAATATAAAATAACATCCCCAAAAATAAGAAAGATGAGCTTAAACGAAATGAAATAAATGAGAGTACTTAAAAAGGAAGAGAGAGGTAGGATCCCTTACCTCAATTCCGACTTGTCTGGTTTGTTTATTTATATTCCTGAATAATAAACTTTGGCAATTTATAATTGATTAAGGACCTACTTTAAGGATTATTATTCAGTTCATATCACATATTATAATGTTATAATAATTGTTTAATAATGTTAGTTCATATCAGATGTTTTTTCCGATGTTTGGTACATGAGTTAAAAAATGAACTTGTTGGAAAATGATTTCCCATGTAGTTATAATTAAATAATTTACAGAATAGTATTAATGATTAAAATAACATATATATCCAGTAAATATTCATTTTATACTATTACAGAAAATATGGAGATAAAAAATGAAAATCTCAATTCATGGAGACGGTAGGCCGTACGTATGCATGAACGCTACATTAATATTTTTTATATTAAGGGAATAAAAAATAAATGATATATATATATATATATATTATAATTCCTTTATAATATATATGTTATATATTTCACATATGTAAATTAATTTCATTCTTTATAGATTCCATGTATTGCATTAACGAGTCACACAACTTGAGGGGTTGTTGTCGACACTTCCTCAAATGAAATTATCGCATTTGCACAACATGAAAAAAAATAAAGGTATGTTTTAAATATAAAATAAATAATAACTTAGTAAACATTATTACCATATATATCATATATAAAATACAGTGACATCATAATGGCCACCTATAATGGTATTAAAAGAATATTGAACAATCATCGTTTTGTGAGGCAGAAAATCGCCAACCACAGAAACAGTATGTTCTTTAACCATTAGACGACGGTGTGTGTAAGTTTATCTCGAATCATTCACATAAAAAATTCCTAGAATATTGAAGATACTGGTGTTGTTATAAAAGAAAAAAAAAGAGTTTAGGGGGTTGGAGAAGAAAAATAGAACATAAGAACACAAGAGAAAACACTACCTTTAAAACGGGTAACTCTCTTTGATTTAAGCTCAAAGGCTTCCTTGGAAAGGGTTCTTTCCATAGTGAGGCCACAATGATGAATATAGGGATGTGGATAGATGAAATGAGCAGTTTTTGGCCGAGAAAAAGGCTTTGGATGTGTGGGTAAGGTGGTATATGTGGGGGCCTTTTATAAGAGAAGAGGATGGGCACTCTTTGAAAGTTATAAAAGAACACATTATTATAATATGCTCATCGGATTTTAAAGGTCCCTAAATTATATATTTCTAGGATAAGGTTATAGGAGTTCTAAATCAACCCATCCAATATTTTTTTACAAGATTAGGTCTTACATTTTACATTATATTTTCATTTTATTTAAATCCTTAAATAATGAGGTAATCACTGCATCATCATGGTGTCATAAATAATTTAACTTATTTAATGTCTAAAAATCATAAAAAAAAATCATGATGTAGTAAATATTTTTATATTTCTAATGAATGTTTATAGTGAAAAATATGACTTCTATAACCCCATGTAAAAACTTTTTTAGTAAAACAACTCATCATTGTGACATTTCTACTTTTACTTTAAATAAAAGGCATTAATGTCATTATCTTACCAAAGTGGCTCCATGGGGTCCCAACAATAGACCCATGGGTTGTATTGGTCGTCCATGACACATCCAATAAGGGTAGGACATGTTTCTAGGTCATTTCATATTATTAAAACTTTATTTTTACCTTAAACTACACAAATTATCTCTAATCACGATTAAAAACCTAAAAGTTACTATTCACCAAAAAAAATATTTTAATCCCATTAAACCACATTTTAAATCATAATGACAACCACGTATGTTGGATTTTTGAAATTCAAAACACAGAGGTGGTAAAATATCATTTAAATGAAAAAATCAGTTTCTTAAGTATCACTTAGTGGTTTCACTATTCATAAAAAATTGATGGTTTTCAGAAAAATACCAAAACATCACCCTAAGATATATTTGATATTCCAGATTCATAAATGATTTCTATTTTTAAAAATTCAAAACATATAAGTTACATTAATAAATTTAACAATTAATTCCCGCTGTCAGAGCAAATAGCGTGTTTTTATGAAACAATAAGTATGAAAAGATTGACACTAGTTTAAGTCCAATTTCAAAGTGAAATTAATTCCAATGAACACTATTGGATTAAATGGTAAAAATATATTCTAATTTCACATTAAAACCAATTCAAAATATAATCTAATCATATAAATATATTAGGAAAAAAAGAGGTTTTTAATTAAAATACACCATTTTTCACTATTCATTAAAAAATGAACTTTATCAGAAAAATACCAACAAATTACACAAAGTTAATTTTGTTGTCCCGATTCTAAAGAAGAATATTATTTTGACGAATATAAGACATAAAATTTTCAAAAATTGTATAAAAAATAGGTTCGCCATCAAAAGGTTGTTACTCGACCTTTTAAAGAATATTAGAATGTTTACGCTTAAAATTGGATTCATTCGCATTATTAATCCTCTAAAATTTATTATAAAGAGTAAAAATATTTTAATTACATATATAATCATTTTGTAGTTAGTTCTGTTCATTCCCTCCATTACAATGGCTAGGCATTAACTACCATTTAAAATAATATTATTTTATTATTAGAGTGCAATGTAAGATTCCCAAGAAACTCGTCGTTGTGTATTGGGTACGCCATCGAGCATAGCATCCCCTTTAAAGTAATTTTAAAATTTTATTCACAAATATGGATAAATGTGAAAATTTCATATTCTATATTTACCTAGGGTGTTACATCCTTCCCCCCTTTTGGGAATTGCATCCTCGTAATTTTAAAATTGGGCTTGAAAAATTCATTGAAAATCCCACATCAGAACAAGAGTCAGTAAAACAATCACATTAAAATAAAGAAAGAGAAGTACAAAGGTCACTCGAGTTAACCCATACTAGGATTCCATTTAAGAAAACAGGGATATGGAGTAAAAAAACAAAGGGTCATGTTTTGAGGGAGAGTGATAGAAAACATGTTTAGGAGAAAGTTAACCACAAGAAAATCACATACTTGTGGTGGGTTAAACGATATTTGATTCCCCTGTAGGAAACGTTAATAGACAAAATTTTTGTTTTAAGTTAATTTTCATTGAGGAATTTATTTTTGATCTTAAGGAAACATACTTACTTTTCATGTTGACTTTCAAATTTCACTAGATTTCTTACATAAATTCATACTTTCCCCAAATGATGAGTATTTAAGAAGACATGTTTACATTAAGAGAGCAACAATCAACTACTAGAGAATCACTTAATCAAAAAAAATATAACTATACACTTCCCATTCATTTAGACCATAACCAAAACTAATACCTAAAAGGTTAGTATGTTATCAGATAATACCCAAAAAGGATAAAAAATCTATTCTTAATCTCCATAATTTGTTAAATAATACCCAAAGTTCAACAAAGACCATTCAATAAACAATTTTTCCATAAAATTCTTCAAAGTAATCCAAACTAAGATTGAAACCCAAATATTTGAAGGATTTAATCACATAGTATTCTAAGGTACAAATTAACACTTATCTCAAAATAACATCAGTTTCTCTTGAAGTTTCATATTGAAAAGTAATTAACCTAATAATATATCCTACATGATAGTTTAATAATTTCCATAGATAACCCAAAATCAACTTACTCTTAATTCATTAAATCATCTAACTAAAAAGAATAAGTTATACTACCGGGGACTTCACGTAGTCCAGTGGTAGGTGATAAATACCAGTCACACTTTGGTTGTGGGTTCGATTCCCACTGCTTTGTCCGACGTGACGGGTTGTCACACAGTCAACATGTTGTCCTTTTTATAAAACTCCAAAAATAACACTAACATGTTTTGACCTCAATATTTCCCTTATAACTCTCATTTTCATCCAAATTCATTATGATCTCAACATCTTAATTCATTAAGTCTTATTTCACCACCATAAAATAAAATAAAACGATTTCCAAAATGAATAACATCATACTATTATCATGGCATCCACTCGGTTTCATCGTCATCTTTCTCACATAGGTAGAAGTCTCATGCATTAAAAGAATGATTTAGAGATACTTAAAAATAATTTTCTTCCACCATCCAAATACACCTTGTAAAACATGGTTCATATGGGTGTTCACAGAAAAACAGTTTTGGCAAATAATCATGTGTGACATATAATTCCAAAACATCTGATAAAACATGATTTCTATAAAATAGTCAGACAGAATTTGAGATGAAAATTCATAGTATTGGTCCTTTTAAAATACCATAAGTATATGCTGAGTGAGTATATTTTAAAATCTAGTATAAATATGTTGCGCAAGGGTCTCCTTCCTAGCACCATTTTTAAAATCATAATATGCTTCAAATTCTTGTGATAAGGTAAAATATTTGAAAATACGTTGATAATATTTACCTTTCTTGAAAATATGAAAATATTGTGAAAATAGTATTTGCCTAAATACAACCCATGATTCACGATGATAACGACGTATAGTGGAGGTGTTTGATATCTCAAAAACCTTCTTTCAAGTGAGTTGTATGCTAGAAAAATTTTCACAATCTTCTGACCATGACATTCCAATAATTATAGCAAGCATGTCATCAGGAAGAGATATGAGTGTCGTTTGAGATGCTTCTCCTTCCATTCGTAGCCGACGTTACCTGACCTGAAAAAAAAGTTATAAAACAAGGATTTAACTGAAATAATAGATATAGGGACAAATAATGTGTCTAACGAAAACTCCTAATCCCTAAAGTTGTCTAAACCAACCTCTGATACCAACTATAAGGCCTCTGACATAAACCTTACTTAATCTTGAGTTTTTACAAGATTACACATTGAGGATCTTGTCAAGTTTACAGTTTTAGAGAATTAAATCATAAAACATGCATTACATTCCAAATTTAAACAATGTGGTTACTAAAAAGATTGTATTCATTTTTCCCATCAATAGATACATATTTAAAAATAAAACATGGATTCTTTCTTGACACTTCCTTGACACTATCATCATATCATTTACCCTTCCCTTGACCTGTGAAAAACATTTCAAAAACTTGGGATGAGAATAAAAAGATCAATAATGGATAAAAAAGTACGAAATGAAAACATTTGTCCATGTATGAAATCATACATTACTCATAAAACATAAGCATATTAACACACCTCATCAAATCATGAATAAATCATAGAAATCAAAAGTCATAAAGGTAACTTGAGGCATTTATAACATTCTTACGTAGGGAGTAACCCTCTTGGTTATGTTTGGAATACCCATCACAGTATATTCTGTAAATCTCTTTCGAGAAACCTTAACATTTAACTCCTTCGTGTTACCCAATGCATTGGAGAGCTATATCGGGCTCACCTACCCTTATTTTATCACAGAACAACCCATCTTCATAACAATTCCCAAAAACCATAACATAATCATAGCACAAAACTTTATAATAAAGGAAATATAACATTCCCACATAGCAATACCAACATAACATTTTAAGATATTGAAATAATGAATCCATTCTAAAAACCATATTCAAAACCATTTAAAACATTTATTAAAGGGATTTTTAAATTAATGTGTCCCATACCACATTGAATATTTTAACATTTGAAACCATTAATATCCATATAAATAAATCCTTAAAACCATTTTGAAAACATGGATTTTAATGAGAAATATTTGTAAGAATAAATCATTAAAACATTTAAAACAATATTTTAATTAAATGGTTTTTAACAAAATTAGAGACACTTGAATACAATAATTGAGGAATATAATTTAATAAAAACGTTATAATATCATGAGAATAAAGGTATTCATGATATAATATTCCAAAGGTCATTATATACACCATATAAGAGTGAACTGGTGCACAACAACAATGAAGTCTCAATAGAAATGTAAAATGAGATGAAAACCATTATAAAGAGGGTATCCTTAAATTAAGGATAAATCAATCTCATAATTATGTGTAAAAAATATAAATACACCCAATATAAGTGGATATTAAGTGTAAAATAATCAATGTTCATTCACACATATTCAAAGGAGGACATATTCAATAACTACATGTTGAACCCAAAGAAATCGAAATTGGGTTAAGAAGTTCCCTTGACAGCCTAACGACGCCACATCACATTTTAGAAAAAGAGTTGATGAGAAAGATAAAGGGTATCTCATCACATGGACACAAAATTTACGGCAATAAGGATATATAAGAACATATCCCCACATAATAAGATGATAATTAAAAGACATAACAAAAGTAGTCTTTCAAAAAGAGGAGGGTGAACGGTTCCCTTACCGATTTGGGTAACTTTCGAAACGTACACCCCATGAAAGAAGGACTATAAAAAATTGATTTAAATACTCATACACGAAATTATGTTACACAAAGAGTAGAATAATGGATAGTACATACACCACTCCAAAAAAATATTGGCAAATTTAGCATGAATCTCACGAAAACACAAAGTGAGATAAAAAGCCCCTTACGAAATTTCGACAGCCTAACGATGCCAATTAAAACCTCCAAAAATGGATTTATGAGATAAAATAGGGTATCTAATAATATGAACATAAAAAGTACAGAATGATGAATATAAAATAACATCCCCAAACATAAGATAGATGAGCTTAAAAGAAATTACATAAAAGAGAGTACTTAAAAAGGAAGAGAGAGGTAGGATCCCTTACCTCAAGTCCATCTTGTCTTGTTCGTTTCTTTATATTCCTGAATAATAAACATTGGTCAATTTATAATTTATTAAGGAACTCCTTTAAAGATTATCATTCAGTTCATATCACATATTATAATGGTATAATAATTGTTTAATAATGTTAGTTCATATTAGATGTTTTTGCCGATATTTGGTACATGAGTAAAAAAATGAACTTGTTTGAAAATGATTTCCCATGTAGTTATAAGTAAATAATTTACAGAATAGTATTAATGATTAAAATATCATATATATACAGTAAATATTAATTTTATTCTATTCCAAAACATTTGGATATAAAAAATTAAAAGCACCGTTCATGGAGACGGTAGGTCGTACGTACGCATTAACGCTACTTTCATTTTTTTGTCATATTAATGGAATTAAAAATAAATTAGAGATATATATATATATATTATAAATAATTTATAATATATATGTTATATAGGTAACATATTTTCATTAATTTCATTCTTTATAAATTCCATGTATTGCATTAACGAGTCACATCACTTGAGGGGGCTGTAGTCCACATTTCCTCATATGAAATTATCGCATTTGCACAAAATGAAAAAAATAAGAGTATGTTTTAAATATAAAATACAGAGGAATATAGTAAACATTAATACCATATATATCATATAAAATATACAGTGTCATCTTAATGGCCACCATTAATGGTGTTAAAAGAATATTGAACCATCATCGTTTCGTGAGGCAGAAAATCGCCAACCACAGAAACAATATGTTCTTTAACCATTAAATGATGGTTTGTGTAAGTGTAGCTTGAATCCATCACCTAAAAAAATCCTACTATATTTAAGATACTGGTGTTACTACAAAATAAAAGAATAAAAAGAGTTTAGGGGGTTGGAGAAGCAATATAAAACATAAGAACACAAGAGAAAACACTACCTTTAAAACGGGTAACTCTCATTGATTTAAGATCAAAGGCTTCCTTGGAAAGGATTATGCCTATAGTGAGGCCTAAATAATGAATAGAATGATGTGTATAGATGAAATGGGCAGTTTTTGGCTGAGAAAAAAGGAATTTTAAATGTGGGTAAGGTTGTAGAGGTGGGGGCCTTTTATAAGAGAAGAGGATGGGCACTCTTGGAATGTTATAAAAAATACTTTATTATAATATTCTCATCAGATTTTAAAGGTCCCAAAATTATATATTTTGGGTATAAGGTTATACGAGTTCTAAATACACCCATCCAATATGTTTTTGACAAGTTTAGTTCTTAGATTTTATATTATATGTTTATTTTATTTAAATCGTTAAATAATGCGGTAATCGCTGCATCATCATGGTGTAATAAATAATTTAATTTATATAATTCCTAAAAATCATATAAAAAATATCATGATGTAGTAAATATTTTTATCTTTATAATGAATATTTATAGTAAAAAATATGAATTGTATAACCCAATGTAAAAATAGTTTTAGTAAAACAACTCATCTTTGTGACATTTTTACTTTTATTTTAAATAAAAGGCATTAATGGAATTATCTTACCCAAGTGGCTCCATGGGGTCCCAAAAATCGACCCATGGGTTATCTTGGTCGGAAAGGACACATCCAATAAGGGTAGGACATGTTTCTAGGTCATTTCATATTATTAAAACATTATTTTTACCTTAAACTACACTAATTATCTCTAATCGCGATTAAAAACTCTAAAGTTACTATTCCCCAAAAAATTATTTTAATCCCATTGAACCACATTTTAATTCCTAATGACAACCATGTTTGTCGGAATATTGAAATTCAAAACACAGAGGTGGTAAAATTTCATTTAAACGAAAAAATCAGTTTCTTAAGTACCACTTAGTGGTTTCACTATTCATCAAAAATTGATGTTTTTCAGAAAAATACGAAAACATCACCCTAAGCTATATTTGATATTCTGAATTCAAAATGATTTATATTTTACAAAATTAAAAACATATAAGTTAAAATAATTAATTTAATAATTAATTGCCGTTGTGAGAGCAAATAGTTTGTTTTTGTGAAACAATAAGTATCAAAAGATTGACACTAGTTTAAGTCCAATTTCAAAGTGAAATTAATTCAACGTCGACTATTAGATTAAATGGTAAAAATATTTTATAATTTCACTTTAAAAAAAATCAAAAGATAATATAATCATATAAATAAATTAGATTAAAAAGATTATTTTAATTAAAATACAAAATCTTTCACTATTCATTAAAAAATGAACTTTATCGGAAAAATACCAAAAAATTTACAAAAAGTAAATTTTGATGCACTGATTCTAAAGAAGAATAATATATTGTCATATATAACATAAATTTTTTTCAAAAAGTGGATTTAAAAGAGGATCTCCGTCAAAATGCGGTTAATCGTCCTTTTAAAGGATATTAGAATGTTTATGCTTAAAATTGGATTCATTAGCATTTTTAATCCTCTAACATTTATTGTCAAGAGTAAAAATATTTGAAAAATACATATAATAATTTTGTAGTTAGTTCTGTTCATTCACGCCCATACAATGGCTAGGCGTTAACTACCATTTAAAATAATATTATTTTATTATTAGATTGCAACGTATGATTCCCAATAAACTTGTTGTTGCATATTGGGTACGCCATCGAGCATAGAATCCCCTTTAAAGTAATATATATACTTTATTCACAAATATAGATAAATGTGAAAATTTCATATTCTTTATTTACCTAGGGTGTTACAGGTAATGAGGAAGAGGTGGGGGCCTTTTATAAGAGGAGAGGAGGGGTACTCTTGGAAAGGTATAAAATGTTACTTTATTTTCAAATGAGTTTCGTATTTTAAAGGTCCCACATTGATGTATTTCGAGGATATAGTGATAAGGGTTCGAAATATATTCATCTATTAGGTCTTTGAAAAGTTTAAGTCTTAGATTTTACATTATGGTTTCATTTTATTTAAATCGTTCATTAATGAGGTAATCTTTGCATCATCATGATGTCATAAATAATTTAATTTATTTAATATCTAAAAATTATAAAAAATACTATGATGTATGAAATATTTTTATCTTTAAAATTACTAAATATAGTACAATAAATCATTTCTGTATACAAAATTAAAAATATTTTACTCATGTGATACATTCTTTGTTTTATTTAACTTTCTTTAAAAATAAAAAGATAAAAAGCCATTATCACACAAAAGGTGATTCCATGGGGTCCCCAAGTTTGGCACAAGGCATCCCATGGTCGGCCATGAAAAAAAAAGTAGCATTAGGACACATGTTGGGGTAATTTGTTATTATTATGATATTATTTTATTATCCTTAACTACACGATTACTAATTAATCAAGATAATTAAAGATAATTACCGTCATTACTATTCATAATGACCAAAAACAAAAGAGTATTGATTACATAATTTAGAACTTCTAATTCCAAATATGTAATCCATTTTACCAAATTCCAAACACATAAATTGCAATAATTAATTTAATAATAATTCTTGTTGTCAAAACAAACAGAGGGTTTTTTTGAAACAATATCTATGAAAAGTTTGGCACTTGTTTATGACCAATTACAAAGTGAAATTAAACACAATGACCACAATTGGATTAAATGGTAAAAATATATTCTATTTACACTTTAAAACAAATAAAAAAGATAATCTAACCATATAATTAAATTAGATAAAAATTCAGTTTTGTTGTAAAATGCAGTATTTTTCACTATTCATTAAAAATGAGCGTTGTCAGAAAAATACCAATAATTTGTAAAAATTAAATTTTAATGTCCCAATCATAAATAATAAGTTTTATTTGACAAATAATGCTTATAAAATTTTCAAATGTTTTTTAAACTTTTTTTCATTAAAAGGCAGTAAAACAATCTTTTAAAAATATTAGTGTATTCCATGCTTAAGATTGGATTTATTATCATTTTAAGCCTCTAAAACACTATATAATAATAAATAGACATAGATAAGAATATATATTATTCATTACTTACTTGGGATGTTACATAAATTTTGTACCACATACTATTCCACATTACTGATTTCATTATTTTAATATATTTTAAAAAAGTAATAATATATTATTTAACATATAATTTTATTAATTAGAATTTAATAACTATTCACATAATTTGACATTAAGGATATCCTTATAGGTATGGAATAAAAATAAAATAAAAATGACTGTAAAATTTGTTTATCATTAAAATTAATATTCACGAAATAGAATAATTCATCCATTAAATAGATCTTTAGATGATTTTAAAATCATATACCTTGATTTTTCGACTCCTTTCATTAAAAATATACTAGAATAGTTTTGGAATTTAATGTAATTATAATATACCTAAAAATTTAAATAAAATAATATTCAAATAAATATATTATTTATTTTCAATTGTAATTTTTTTTATATGCTAATACAATCTTATTATCCAAATGTTAACTGTTAAGATAATTTTAAACCATGATAACACCATTTGAGAATATTCCTTTACATAAAATAATATATCATTATTTATCAATAAATAATGAAAAAAAAATCCAATATTTTAGAATGAATCATGGTTTGGTTGATTTAAACCATTTTGTGAAATATATCCAATTTTTTGGATCATTTTCAATCATTATACAATTTTTTAACCTTATTATTTATGTTTCACCCATATCATGGTGAGAGCATTTCTTCAAAAGATATTATTAATTATGGGAAAAAAATAAAAGGGGTATGCATACCAAATTTTGAAAACATGTTTCAAATATGGAATACATTTTTGAAGATTTAAATAAAATATTTTTGAAATTAATGTTAATATTGTAAAATGAAATGTTACATAATTTTATAGAAAATAAAATATTTTTAAGATTAAAATTTTTTTATATCAAAATTAAGTATGTTTTAGAATATAATCACTTTAATAAATGTATTTTAATCCATTACAAAATATTAAAATTTTAAAATAATTTAAATTCTAAATTTTTTTTAATACATTATTAGAAATTAATTTTTCCTATTAAGTCTAAATTTTTTCATTACTCGCTGAGAGGTCAATATTTTAAATAAAAATTAAAAAAATAATATTAATATTATATTTACCATATTTCATAAATCATTATATAACATTAATATAATATAATTTTTACTAATTTGGATTTTTAATTTTTTTCTTATCTGAAAAAAATAAATTAAAACCATCACTGATGAAAATTAATTTTTACATCATAATTTGAAATCTCTAAAAATAAAGTGTGTATGTCCTAATAAATAAAAAATAAAATATTATTGGGTTTGATGATTAGAAAATAGTTCAATATGAGTTTAATCTTTTTAATATGCTCTAATTCAATGACTATATTATAGTTTCCATGTTTGAATAACAATACTTTTTTGAAAATTGTATTTCTCTTAAAGGTTTGTGTTGTGTGCTATGAAAGATATAGATATTATTCTTATTCAAAAAAAATTTGGGTTTACCGTCCCCCCATAAAAATTATCACCCTCAAATTATTTATTTCCATAATAAATAAACAAATATCTGTAAATACCATTTTTTTAAAATCATATCTTACACATTTCTAATGAAACATTTTTTCTAAAGGGATAGTTGGAAACATAATAGTCATTTAAAACAACACATAATCTGGTACACATATAAGGATAACATTGGTCGGAAGATAAAATATTGACATACTGGAGAAAAATAACATTCATGGAATAACATTCAGTCATAGAGTGCATGGTCCGGAAAATTTTAATGACCAAAAAAACCATAAATCAATGAGGGGTTTAAAGAATATTTATTCATTTGAAATAAATCAAATGAAAAACAAAATTATTTCATATTATTTTCCATAATATTAATGTTTTAACATAATATCATGCTATAAAACATGATAAAATATAATTACATTACTTATATCAATATAATATGAGCTATTTGAATGTAGTGTTGTGCTTTAATAAAATTCCACATTGTGTCTCACTCTATTAATGCTATTTCCAAGAATAGTTTCTTCATTCCTTGTGAAATTAAATAAACAACAAATAGATCATGAAATCTCAAAAATAATGTCATGTTAATACATCCCTCTATAAATGTCTTAAATAAAGCAAAATATTATAACAATTTATCAAATATGGTTAAAAATAATATAATGACCTAAAAAATATCCCCTAATTCTCATCAGTATCCATTCTGTCAGTTTATAAACTAATGACTCCTCCAAAATATATCTGAAAAATTTAAAACACAATAATAAATTTTTTTAAGGATATTTTTCTTCAAATTGAACATTAATTTTTTTACACCATCAATAAAATGTATCATATAATGTCACATACCAAATGTTAGGAGACATTTATCTTATATTCCTATGAAGCATATCAATTAACTAAATCACAACAAAACATTAGTGAAAACATATATGCTTACAATAATTAAATATATTATATTTATTCATATAAAATCATCTATAATAGAATATACTACATAAATAAAATTATTTAAATAATTTTTTTAATAAATAATTTTTTTATAAAATTAGTAATCATTTTCATGGTCATAAATATAATAAAATTGACATTATCAAAATTTGGTATATTTTTTCCCAAATAGATATTGTTATCTCAGCATCAAAAACATATTTAGGGTAACATATCACTCAATATTGCGATTTTAAAAATATTCCCTATACAACTAAATCACTTTTCTAGTTTACCGGTACCACTAAAAAATTCATTATAATCATTATGAAAATCGATAACATAATAATTCATTAATTTTTATTTATTTTTATAATGAACAAATCATTGATAAAACACATCTATAACATAATTATACTATTACAATAAATAACATATAAAATAATTTGACTTAGTTGATTATTGTAACATACTACCTTCCATAGTGTAGGTATTAAAACCTCAAATTAGAAATTGAATCAAATATTTCCAATTTTACCTATAGATAATACATTGAACTATAAATCATAACATTTTAAGAACTTCAATTCCCCCCAAAAACCTATTCATTTGAACATATTAATTACTTCTTATATGACATTATTTAACACACCTAAGACAACATATCTTTCTATATTGGAATTCGCATAAGGAATTAATCTAATATTTTTTACATGTAACAAACTGAATCATTTTTCATTATTTAGATCATCAGTTGAAATCCCTTTAAACACTACATATCAATTATTTTCTATTTTTTAAAACTCACCCATATTGTGGTTATTAATTATAAATCGATATACTCAGTTGGGAATGATCCCTATTTTTTTCATTCTACATCACATTTCATTTGGATTCCATTGAAGAACATAATTCAATTAATTTTACCAGTCATATATAACACAGTTTATCATTTATCAATCCATTTATTGAAACAAAAAATTTTAGTGTGATATAAAATAATAATTTTATTATATGCATGATCATGAATATTCATTCATTGGTTTTTATATGATGAAAACTTATTTTCAATATAAGTAACTTTATGTTTAACCATTATCGCCAATTATAATAATTATTTCAAATTATTTAATATGGTTCATATATAAATCTTAATTAACCTAAATAAATTGTTATATAATGTATTTCCAAATGTAAAGACAAATGCACACTCTACATGTAACTATGATGCCCATGTCGGTTACCAATTATCCCTTTTTCGAGTTATTTCCCATGATTTTAGTTTTACACAATCACATCAACTTGACAGTTTCATGATTGTGATGTATTTTTATGAAAAATAGCTCCATTTTTTACCATAACATAAGATATTGACATATATATAAGATTATCAAAAGGTGTTTCCTTCATATTTTTTCATTATTGTTTCCAAAATTAACTAAACTCAACTGTGATAACAACTATAGTGACCCAATCATAACATTCATATATATTTTATCTTTTCTATGAATATTTAATATACTTCACAAATTAACTTGAAATAGAAGATTAATTATTTACTCATCATGATGATTATATATGTAATCATATTATTTATGTTTAAATTTCATCCGTAGTAAAATATTTATTTCAATATTGTACCCTTCTAGACTCATAGTGCTTACTTCACTACAGTCCAAATTCACATGGTTATCAAAATCCTTCGATCATACATATTGCATTCCCATTGAACACAAAATCAGTATATATAAATAAAAAATCCAATTTAATAATAAAAATTAACACTTTCCTAAACTATAATATTTCTTACTCTTTCTAGAATTCACTCATTTTTTGTCTTGACAGCAAAATCCCATTGACATATCACATGTTAAAAATAATTTACTAAAAGTGAAAAAATTAATTTTTAGTTTATATCATAGAATACCAAATAGATTATTAGAAGAAACACCACTTAAGAAACCAAAAATTCAAAGAGAAATATAACAACCACCTACACAATATTTTTAGATTCTCGCAGGAATGATATTATCCTATAACATTAGATGGTTTGGAAAAATCATCATTATAAAAAAATGCCCTAAAAATAAGTTATAAAGGCTCACGTGTATTTATAAATCCACGTGGATAAATAAAAGATCATAATAATCCATTGGAATCAATGCATTACTGATACACATCCAACTACATTGTTATACCGAAAAATATAAATTGGATGAGGGAGTACGTTCAACACATAGACAAGGAGAAAGAAACTCCCACATTACCTACATGATAATCCTACATGAGGAAGAAGGAATGGGGGTGAAAAAATAAAGGGATGGGTAAAAGTCATAATTTACCACTTTTTCATTAACCACATGGTTAGGTTAAATTAGTTTGCTAACCATGTGCATCTAGTGTGGTTTCCCCTACCCATGGTTGTAGATCACAGATTTATTCCATGCTATCTTACCGACCATGATGATAATTTTTGATCCACCTATGCTAAAAACTACAGTGGGGAATCATTGATATGTGTCCCCTACTTCATGGTTTAAAAAAATATGCATTGATCACCAGAAAGTCAACAAAATTACTCATGGGGGACCACATTGTATTTTCATAACTATTCGACTCTATATATTTACCACAGAAAATTAGATGTTTGGCCTCTGATGCACATGAATCCCAATGAAAAGCCTATGTCACTTCTTGGTAATTAGGAATCATATAATTTAATGGAATTCGTTAAGGTAATATCTCAATAATATTTTCAAATAAACAATTAAAATATTTTTTACCCACTAAACTCTAAAAATTCAAAAAGGGAAAGTAACATGACCCACTCAAGAAAACCCAAGATGTTAAATCCTCCTCATAATAATATAGATGTTCCATGTGGTATCAATAATAAATATAATATGGTATTGAACATACCCGTCTCACTCAAACCTCCCCAATAAACCCTAATCTCAAGGTCACATGTAAACTCTCTCAAGGAACTTCCCGACATAGGGGATACCTATCTCAGATTCATCTGGAGCTAAAATAAAAATTAAATTGATGCGCTAATGAATATCCCTAAAATCAGGTAGTTATGTAATGTTTTTTTTCACAATTAAATCTCATCAGTTTTTACAACACACCTATGTCACATCTGACACCCATCAAATACCCCTTATGACCTATTGTAACCCTTGTTTTGTTCCACACCTAACACTTATGATGTCCCACATCTCATTAGATGCTATATATCTTTCGTGGTTTGAAACAACTCCAAGATTACCCCTATCAGAATGATTCCAATATTCCAACACACCTCAAAATCCACATTACAAATTATTCTCACCAATAAATCATGGTTCCACAGACCACATATTGTATATAACTAATATGATCTAATTCCAAACTACTATCAACATCTGGTATGTCCAAAGATATATCATGGGCATAAAAAAACATTCAATATAACAACCTTACAAAATTATGATGATAATTGTTCACACAAAAGTAAAACATCAATATTTTATTTCTCACCAACCTGATCTGACCCTATAATCTCAACAACATTCACATGGCCTGATGCTGAACTGTTTGAAGCATATCCCCCCTATAGTGATGCACTAGACACTAGAAATAGACTCAAATTCATGGCCCCAATGTATCTATTATTAACACTATTTGAATTAGAAAATCGTCTACCATCTATTGGTACTACTCCCATTCTGACCATGTAACCCTATGTAAGCCGCATTCCATAGCAGCCCACAATATTAGAAGCATTCCTTAAGAACATCTTGAGATGTTTGACCATACCTCATGCCCAGAACTCATTTTCCACCTAAGATAACTCTTTCTACATATGACCTAACTACCCACAAGGGAAGAACCCCATTGATGACCAACTACGAGGTTTATTTTTCAAGACTCTAGAATAATTTTCCAGCTAATACTCTCTCATCCTAGCTTCGTAATATCAAAATGTTCACCACTAAAATCACCTTAGTCTATCTCCTAACACTAGTATGACTGATTTTTCAGTTTTCCATTTGTTGTGAGTGCCAGATTTACTACCTATAAGAATGAGGGAAACGTGAGTATTTTTAACTTCATGTGAATGACATTCAATAAGATGTCCTTGAAACAACAGACCTTCAATGTGATGTTTCCCACCATACCTAGTGTGGAACAAGACAAATCATTAAGTGTTAAAAAATAGTCCACAAAAGACATGTATCCATATTGTAGGATATTGGACTCAAGAGCTATCTATTTCTTAATCACATCTAGGAGGAATTTCATGAAAATCCGTGGCTAATGATATTTCTAGTCTATCATGAGATTCTTCTTTCATAAACCTCAATGTACCACCACGGTTTAGCTGTTACATTGAGAACATATGTATCAAGATTTACCGTCCATCATGGAGGTGTCTAAGGCTTTATAAGGATCATCTAAAGTGACCTGATCTAGATCTCTATCATTTGTTTTCCAATATAACCCAAATATATATTTGGGTGATTCCACTAGGATACTCTAGTGTTGTATTCCATTGAATGATCATGTCCCTAATCTCCCATATCAATCACTTAGATTATAGGTATGACAACCACTCTAATCTTCTCTTCAAGCCACTTCATTAAATTTTCAAATTTAGTTTTCGACTCACCTTAAATGGGGAATCTATCCAAGCTATAACATGTGGATCATGAAATGCAAGCCACTCTAGGCCATCATCCCTACCCTATGGGGTCTCACCTTATGATAACTCAAGTGTAACCAAATCAACACCCCTAATAATCAATCAAAAACCCTAAAGGTTTCGTCCCACTAAATATTAGAACATTGATTAGATAATATATATATATATATATAATTAATACTGGGAAATCAGTAACTGTATGCACAATATCACTACCATTAGAATCTTCTAATGAAACTAAATATAATGACATCTGTCATCTTGGACCATTACTCATCCATATCAAACCAATGTATCACATATAGATTTTTCTTCATGGACCCTATCCTAAAATCATAAAATTGAGTAATTAATAATAAATTTCATTAATATCATATAATACATAGACCTATATAGATATATCATATTGAATAATAAATTCCCAAATATTTCATTGGGTTTACTTTCATACAATGGTTGTGAAAAATTACACTAATCCCCACTTATCTCATTATATGTCGCCAATGTCAATAATAATAAATTTATCACTGTACATAAATATTGAAATATAATATATCCTATGTTCCTTAACTGAATCATAAAAAAAGACTCCCCTTCCATACCAGGAATAGAACCCATAAATCCAATCATTGAAGGACCCCAGAACAGGCTGAGAGGGGAGGGGTAAATAAGGGTGTTAAATTTTTCTTTAAAACTAATGGATCCTGATCCCACATTTATAGGAACCTGTTAAATATCTCTGAAGAGGAGGAATCTAAAATAAACAATAACATGGAAGTATATGATATAACAACGTTACAAGGTTCACCACTAAGGGATACATTCAAAGAGTATACACAGACATTCTGTCAGTCGTACTAGAACCACTAATATTTATAAGTTGTGGAATACCAGAATTTAGCACAGTCAATCTGGACTAAGCGTAATACATTTACAAAATTCAGGGATGGAACACTGAATCCCTTGGATCACTGATTCTTACTCCCCCTTTCTCACTACATTGGATGAATATTCACTCATTTTATCGACTTGAAATCCACATAATTGTTTTTTCATCAAATCATGCATCCTCAACTATAAATGGATTCTCTGTTGAAGTTCATTTTTCACCTGATAATATTGCGTACTAAGTACATGATTTGGTATGAGGGAAAACTTATTTTTGTACCATTTCTAATGCCATGAACTGCCCTTTTCAATGGACTGTCGCTTCCATTTCTATCACATACTGATACTGCGATCCTCTTCTGCAAAACCCCTTCTATCCATAAACTGTTATATATTATTTGAATACCTTTTATTCCACATACCGGAGCTCCCCCTCAGCGTACCACTTGCGGACCCTCACTTTGGCATTCTAGTGATTCCTCCTCCATGTACCAATTCCACTCCTTCTTCATAAAAAATTAGTCCTCCATATATCAGTCATCCTTTGCATGTTTTGAATTTCCGCATACACCTTCGGCGTGAATACATCAGACTTCGCGATCATATTTTCGCAAACTACCTTCAACCTTTACCAAAATCACGATGAAAAAAATGTATTCTCTAATAATGTTCAATATCCCCTGTAATGTTGGGGTTTTTAATTCTTATATAGACCAAGATACGGGCTTAATCTGATAAATCAAGATTCGCCGAATATTTAAGGCAGCTTCCACCGCTTACTGATTCATCACCCATCACAAACTGTAGGCCAACCATGAACTATTATCATATTCGCTTCACAGACCTACATTGGTCTTACATGGTCTATTTCATCTGCTGACATGAGCCCATCCACATTTTGCACCACCACTCAACCGTGAATAGGTTTTGGTTCCTCAAACTTCACTCGCGAACTACTTTTGCTACTCTGCATAGAGTTCATGGAACATGGTACGTGACCCATCTATTATGGTATGTGGGTCATACCACTTTCCATTTTTATTCAACATTATTAATAATATTCACTCATAAAAAGACATACATTTCCTATATAAAACACCTGAATTTGAGTCCCAAAAATTTGAAAATCACTATGAAACTATGCCACATTTAATACAGCTTTCAGCCTCAGTCGTATTTCCTGATTCCTTGAAAACTCCCTAGTCATATGTGTGCTAATTTTCAACAAAAATAAACCAAAATCAATTATTATCAACAAAAAACCATGGTTCCAATAAACTTTTCCTTTGGGTTTGTTTTAAATATCATAAAAATTCACTAAAGATCCAGTCGTGATCAAAAATGGAATCTTCAAGAAACAAGTTAGTCATCACTCTAAGTCTACATGAGAAGTGGTCGGTGTAGAATACAAGAGGTAGGACATAAATTGAGTTCTAATAATTTTAATTTGTCCACATTCATTGTTGAGGTTCATCCATTTATCCTTGAATTTATCCATTCTCCCCCACTAGATATAAACCCGATGAACGGTATTTGAACATTATAGAGCTCAGAACGTACTCCCCAAGGGTAATATCTCACCCGTAAACCTGAAACACTTTCAAAAAAATAACAGCACCATTAAGGAAACTGAGAATAAGGGAATCTCAAAATCCCGTTATGCACTAGGATGTGACTAAACACCGATGTTATACCGCTGATTCTCAAACAGAGATGCAGACAGTGGCTTGATCATAATGTCAGCCACTTGGTCATTAGTTCCCATATGGTCTATTTTGATCATGCCTTGTTTAAAATTTTCCTTTATGAAGTGATATCTAATCTAAATATGTTTCGTAATAGAATGCTGAACATGATTCTTTGTAAGATCAAATGCACTCTTACTATCACAATAAATCACCATTGGTTGATTCACCTCATCACATATTTTAGTCATTTTCTACTTCATCCAATATAATTGAGTGCATTCCTTGGTAGTAGATATATATTCAGCTTCGGTAGTACCAAGAGAATTAATTTCCTATTTATGGCTCAACTAGCCCACACTTTTCTTCCCAATATAGAATGATCCCCCAATGGTAGAATTTCTATCCACTCAATGTCCATCACAGTCAGTATTAGAAAATAATGATAGTTAACTATCACTTCTTATAGTACTTTATATCCCATTATTATTTGTACCTTGAATGTATCTAATTATTCTTTTAGCTTCCACCATATGTTCATCCTTCAGTTTACTAAGAAATTTAGCCACAAGGTAATTTGGAATGACATTATCTAGTTGTGTTGTAGATAAGTAAAATGGGATTCCAATGATTATTGTGTATATAGTGGGATCAACAGAAGTCCCTTCCTCATTCTTTCTGATCTTTGATCCAATTAAAATCAGTGTCTCCATTGGTTTTTAATCTATTATATTGAATTTATTCAAAATATCACTTGCTTAATTTTCTGGAGAAATGTAAGTGTATTCATTCTTCTGAACTATCTACAACCCTAAAGATTATGTTAGTTCACAAATCATATACATTTAAAATTTAAATTTTATGTGATTAGAAAATTAAACCACTGATCCATGTCTGCTTCCACCAAAAATAATATAATCCATGGATACCAATACCATGAACTGATCCTTTTGAGATTACTTCACATATAGATTTTTATCCCCTCCGACTCTTTTATACTATTGTTTTCACATATAAGAGTCCAATCAAGTGTACCCCGCTCATGTAGCCTATTTCAAGATATATTGAGAATTCATTAATTTTAAAACCTTCAGTTCATCATTTTCAAGCATGAACCCCATAGGTTTATTTATGTAGACCTATTCTTCCAATACTCTATTTATTAATTTTGTCTTGACATCCATTTGATACACTTTATAACCTTTCTAGATTTCCATGGAAGAAAATAGTATGATTGACTCAAGTCTCACTAATAGAGAAAATGTGTCTTTAACATCAATACCTAATATTACTGAATATCCCTTAAAGACTAGGTGCACATTATTTCTAATAACATTTCCATGCTCATTAAATTTGTTTTTGAACATACACTTTATACCTATAACATTGTGACTATAAGGTCTTATGACAATATGATATGTTTGAATTGTGTCAATCTAATCTAACCCTTTAAGAATTGATTTATCCTATGATTCATCCTTTGTAGACTCTTCAAATGAGGACGATTTCAGAAATCATAGAACAGAAGATTTAGAACTAATCATTAATCTCCTTTTCTGTTTAGGTGCATTATAATCCCCAATTATGATCAATTTATTAACTTTGATTTCTCCTTTGGGGTTCAACCACATTATCTCAAGATATTGATTTTTCTTTCATATTCCTCTTTTGAAGAAACATCATGATGTGACTCCTGATAGTTTTGAACTTCTTCCTCTTCCTCTGTATTAGCATTTGTTCAATGATCACATTATTCCTTATCTTCTATCACGTCAGCGTAAGAATTCCATAATGACTTCATAGTTTTATTTTCAATAATATTAACAACACTACATTTCACAATTCTTCACAAGAACGTATTGAAAAACTTTTAGGCCTTGTTGTTCAGGTTTTATCCAAGAAATATTCCACCAAATGCATTAACACCATATTACCCTTAATTTCCTTCTTTGTTTTGGTTGAAAAATTTGATTCCCAAAACCAAAAAATAAATTCATGAGGTTACTTCCATGAAACAATTCATATGGTGTCTTTTTCTAATCCAAATATACCCTATTAATGTTTTGAAAAGAAATTGTTGCTTGAACTTCATCTTTCCAGTAATTTTGGGGAATACGTCACTCAATCATCATAGTCCTGGCCATATTGTTTACCGGTCTATTCCTTTGCTCAACAACTCCATTTTACTGTAGAGTTCTCACAGCAGCTACCACATGTTATATCCCATGATTCTCCATGTACTTTTCAAACTCAATAAACATGTATTCCCCTCCCTTTTCAGATCACATCACGTTGATTTTTTGTCTAGTATCTCTCTCGACGATTTGGTAATATGTTTTCATATAGTCAAACACTTCTCGTTTCCCCTATAAAACCATTATACGTGAAATTGTACTGTAATCATTTTTGAAAAGAACAATGTAACCTTCTTCATGTGTTCCAACAACATTTTTTAGGCCACATAGTTCTGTATGGCTGAGATCAATGCGATTTGATTATCTTTTCTTATTTGGTCGGTAGGAAGTACATAATTGTTTCCCTCCTATGCATGAATCATTAGTCTTTTCTCTTTCACTCTTTAGATTAGGGATTTTCATGAATATATTCATCTTAGATAGCATTTCCTTGTCTTGATGATTAATGTGCCCAAATCATTGATGCCATAATTTTTCTTCCACTTCAACTGTAAAGTACCATGTGTTCTCTTTGATGTCATCTTGATATAAGTTGCAATTTGTTCTACATCCATTCATGACAAAAAGTCCGAAAATTCCAATTATATTACAACCATTCAAAATGATTGTCACAATAAGACCCGAGGAAACAATATGACTCACACATAGAAAATTATGATCCATTCCTTCAACATAAATGACATTAGTTTTCATCAGCTCTCTATTGTATTTCTCAGTACTTCAACTAACATTTATCATCAAAGAACCATTGTTACTGAACCACACTATTACATCAACCTTTTTCATGACATTTTTTAATAGGTCTGCATTACCTTTCTTGTGGTACGAACATCCACTATGCAGAATCTATGGGATTTTTTCCTCTATAGCATTGAGGTCTTCTTCTGCAAAAATGGAATTTTAAAATTTCTTCTTTTCCTTCCATGAGATATTGTAATGGTTGTTTTATGTTTATGGCCTTTCAATTCTCTCCACAATGTATATGAGTTCTTCATATTAAAATTTTTCTTCCATAGGAGAAAAACTATTTGAAATAGCACCATCATCTAGATGGTGTGTATAGACTCATCTCTAAGTAATGAGAAACTTTATACTATCATACCTCTTCCAGCAATGAATAGATTTATAGCCAATGATAGAACAATAAAATTAATATCCATAGAAATTATATATTCTATAATAATTAGGATACGAAAATGTTCTCTTTTGATGAAAACCTAACACTTCCCCATTCATATAGATCCTTTCCTATTCGCAGTATGACAAGGTACGGCCCATATAGACACAAAACTGACAATTCATGAAAAGAAATTTCTTCTCACTTCTATTTATCCTCACACCTTCTTCCTCAAGAAAAAAGATTTACTGCCTATCATTTCTGTGAACTCGATGATAATATTCATTTTAACTTTCAGTTTGATTTAAGGGTTTCTTTTTCATTCTATCTAGTGTCTTTTCCACATGATCCAATTTTATATTTCCTTTATTCTGGAACATTTTATTTACAACATTTGACATTTTAGCATCACAACCAATTCGACTATTTCTTATGAATGTATATCATTGATCACTCAAGATATTTTCAACTCCATCGGAACCAGTTTTTTTGCCTCTCTAAATTCTCATCATTTGAGAACCTTGCAAATTTTATTCTCTTATTTTCATCTTTTGAAATTGATTCACTTTTAAGTTCACTTCATAGAGTAACAACTTCTTCTTCGAGTCATTCAACAGTTATGTATTTCACATCGAGTCATTAAGAAGATCCTTTATGAACTTTTCTTTTTCTTCTTTTGTTTAGTTCCACGTCATCATTAGTTATTTTAAGAATTAATGATTAAACATTCACCAGAATTTCTAGTCATTCAAATTTTTCTTCCAGCTGATCAATATATTATGATTAATCCTCAACCATTTTACTTCACTAATCGCATCTCTTACATTTAATTCCTATCTTACCAAATGAATCCTTAAGCAAAAAAATGGGATCAATATTAGTATTCAACTAATTTTCTCCACCTTTATCTGTCTATGATTCTGAGTTTTCAATGGTACCCATCATGGTGGCATGGTTTTCAATCTTACATTTTGGTTAATAATTCTCATAGAATTCATTATAATCATCTTCCTCCTTAATGAAAAAACTATTATTCTTTACATTTATTTAAAATTTGATGTTTCCATTTTTATTAATCATTTATTAGGCCTCTCTATGTTTTCAACTTCACTCTCTTCATCATCATATATTTTTAATCACTAAGAAACAATGTGCCCAACCCATCCATTGTGAAAATAAGACCAGTGTAGATTTCGTTCAAATTTCATTATTCTATTCTTGTTCTTCTTCGTAATGAGAGATAGGGATACAGTTTCCTTATCATCTAAATCACTAGTATCTACAATTTCTGTTAGTTTTTCTATTTATTTTAATGAAATATCTTTCTTCACAGTTGTTGTAGCTTCTTCTTGTTTGATTCTCATCCCATAATCACATAGATTGCTTAGAAGATCATCCAATAAATGTCTTGAGAGATCTCTTTCCTCAAGGGATGACACCATTGTACTGTAAAGCAGTTAAATTCTTCTCATGATTTTCTTCACAATGTAAATGTCTTTGATCTATTCACCCAAAACTTAGATTGATTCATCAAACATGATGTGTAGTACTTGATGTTTTACTTCTTCACATTGATACCTCCTTCATAAATATTCTACAGTTTAACCAACATTGACATGGATGATTTGAAACACATTACTTTTCGATAAATCTTATAAGAAAGGGCTGCAGTAAGAGCATATTGTGCTTTTGCATCAGTATGCATCAATTTTCTATCTCTATCGGTCATTGGCAGTATTGTAGGATCTCTGAATTTTATTCCTACATTGTAACATATAATAATTCCATTCCAAGAGAATATATGTGAGACCTCATCCTGTTTTCTAATATTTGAAAATTAATTCCCTCAAATATGGGAACTCCCCTAATGTTGGTTGGATTATCCATTACTGCAAAAGACATATTTAACACTAGTGACCTACCTCAGATATCAAATGATGTACCCTGAAACATACTGAGTGGGGAGGGTTGAATCAAGGTGTCAACTTTTTCTTTTAAACAAATGGGTCTTGTTCCCACATTGGTAGGAACCTATTAAAACTGTCTAACGAGGAGGAGAAAAAAAATAAAAAATCACATGCAATGAAATGAAAAAAAAAATTACTTTGTTAACCACTATGGGCTACATTCATGGAGCATATGCTAATTCTATGTCAGTCTTACCAAAAACACTAATGTTCAAAAGTTGTGTAATGCATGATTTTTACAAAGTCATTTTATGCTAGGAATAAATCATTTACATGATTTAGGGATAGCACACATCATTCAATTGATCAAATCCGTTGACTACCCCTGGCTCAATATGTTGGATGAATATTCACACATTATATTGAATTGAAGTTCACATAAATGTTTTAGCCTCAAAACATGCATCTTCAACTATAAATGGATGACTTGTTTATGTTACTTGTTCACTTGATCCTCCCACATACTGAGTACTATATTTGGAACATGGGACACTATCATCTCATACCACTTTTACTAACACGAATCACCCTTCATCCATATAGAGCATCCACCTTCGCGGTCGCATACCCCTGCTACGTACTGATTCTGCAAACCTTCTCTACAAAACACCTCTTTTCAACGAACTATTCTCTGTTCACAGACCACCTTTTCTTCTGCATACGATTGACCCCCCTCTGTGTACTGCTTTCCAAACCCATACATTAACACACCTAATATTCCTTCTCCATGTACCAAGTCAACTCCTTCAACATACCAAAATTCATCCTCTGTGTAATGTATATCCTTTTCGGGTTATGAATTACCAAAAAAAGCATTAGTGCAAACCACTTCAACCATCACAAACCTCCCTTCGTGAACTACCTTTGAATTTTGACAAAATTAAAGGGAAAATATGTATTCTCTAATAATGTTCAATCTCTCCTATAATCTGTGGGGTTGGAGATACTTATATAGAAAAATATATGCACATAATACTCTAAATTGAGATTCACCAAATCTTTATTGTATCCTCCACCACATACTAGTTCATTAGCCACCATGAACATCAGGCCACCATCGAACCATTTTTTTATACCCTCTATATACAACATTTGGTCCTATGTGGTCTATTTCCTCCACTGACTTCATCCCATATGTGTATCGCACCACTTCTCACCTGCAAACCATTTTTGGATCTGTGTACCTCAATCACAAACTACTTCTGCCTCTCAATGTATTGTTGAAGGAATGTGGTACGTGGCCCAGGAATTATGGTATGCGCTTCTTAGCGTTCTTCGATTTTCTTATACATTCTTCATAAAAGTTACTCCTACAAAGAAATATTTCATTTTCCCATATAAAACAAATAATATTGAGGCCCAAAAATATGGAAAATATTAGAAAACTGCACCACATTCAATACAGATTTCATCCCCAATCATATGACCTATGTCCTTGCTAACTCCATAGTCCTCTGTTTTCTGATAGAGAAAAAAACAAGCCCAAATCCATTATTATCAATGTAAAACCTGGGTTATAATATTCATTCTATAATACAACAATGGTAACATGTCATAATATATAAAAATAAATTCCATATTCACCAATTGAGGTGTAAGTCACATAAACCCTAAAAATGAGAAAATAAGAATAACAATTCCCAACCATGGAAACATGGTTCATCCCCCATGCATGGGGCTAACGGCACCTGAAAATTATTACTAAACCTACTTCCGACAACATCCTAATATTTGGTGTACCATAAAAAAATATAAAGAATAAAGAGATATAATAAACTCCTCTGATATTAATTTAAGCACTCTTACCTATTGAGTCACTTAATCAATGCTTTAGGACATCTATCAGTGAGGCTTAATTATGCCTCCCCATACGCCAATGTCTTCTCAGTAGTATCAATGGTGTAATGAGTTATACTCGAGAGACAATAACCTATGATGATGATATAATAATTGTGTAAATAAATATAAAGAATAATAAATGAATGACCAAACTACAATGGGACAGTAATATGAAAATTATTACAAAAAAATAAATAACAACAAAATAATAATAATAAACTAGCTTAGAAACCATTTTCTATATTAAACCTTACTTGAAAATATATTTAGTGAAATTTCACAAAATATGACATGAAAAAAATTTGGCACAAAAGGGATTCACATGGCCGACATCATTATGGTCATATAATAACATGATTATACAATAAAATAAAATCATTAAGGAAACAATAGATGATGAAAGATCCCATTTTCTTTAACCTTCAATCACAAACTAAATAAATCACTAACAACTATGTATTAATCACTAAACTTTACCAGATCGGAGATCTATAAACTCTGCATGCATTATGAAGTGCATGTTTAGGGTGTGAGAAAGAATATACATAGTCCACCACCAATGGGTTCTTATCTAACATATGAAATTAGAGAGATGAATCTGAAAATAAATAAATATCACCTAACATACATAACAATATCCAACATCCCTTATTTTTAGAATCCTAAAGGATTTGATCACTTAATTTTTCCAATATAGGAATAAAAATTATGAGAGGATCATTAGAATAAACCCCAATACATCCTATGATTAATGTCAACAATGTCATCCTTATAGATCTGCCTGTAATAGAATCACCAGAGTCCTCATGGCAGAAGACACCTCATGTCCCACATTATCTGACTTACCGATGGCATGTCAAAATAGATAAACGATCCCTAGGACCTCATATAATAAAAACATCATAGGCTAAAAATAAGGAAATTTGAGGAATAAAAACACCTATCCTCAAATTGATAACACCATCATATTTACAAGGGAATCACTGACAAATAGTTTTGTTCATCCGTTGAAATAGTCTTATAACAATGGACACAAGTACACAATGAATTATCACATATCCCACGGTCTCAACACCATCAACAGATTACGCATATTATTGTCGTTGGAATTATATAGTAAACACGTCCTTACATAATCCAAATATTAATCTCAAAGAGGCCATAACCCACATGAGAAGTAAGTATCTCCTCTTAATCTGATTGCTTTTTTTTCACATGACTCAAATAGGTTATTGGAAAAAATGGGATAGCAGAAATTGAAAAATAATTCCAAAGTCAAAACATAAAACACATCATTAAAATGTGAATCTAGAACTCAAATAGATGGTCCATACTATGAAAAATCCAATGAGACATTCCCATATATTGATGACCTCATCAGCTCAATCATATGACCATGTCACCCATAAAATGATCAACCCCACTCATAAAATCTAGGACTCACCCAAACTGACGGTTACGTCACAATTATCCAAATTTCTAGAGCCTTCTCAATCCTCAGTTTGTGCTCATCAAATTCCCATGAAACCCTGAACTATTATAAATAACAATAACAATTCAATTTCCTAAAAAAAATATCTGAGTATAATTTTCTCAATTCCTGAGCCTCTCCCCATGATTCATCCATTTATTGTTTTGATTGATCATGAACATTAAAATCCCAATAGGTCAATTTAATATATTAAACTATTTCCATTTAATATAAAGGGTTCCTTTTGGACTACCTACAAAAATTATCAAATCCTTAAAATTAAAATAACATAAGAATCATGTAGAAAGATAAGGACCACCTGCCTCATGTGGGTAGAAGCTCGTATGTCTGGTCATAACATCTAACTCGAATTGATTCCGGAGCAATTTTAGTTTTAGATCAATTCCTTGAAAATAGGGTGAAATGATGCACATTGATTTAAAACACAATATAGATAGTAAAAATATAAATAGGGTCAAGTGGACTTGAGAACTTCATAATATCCGTCAAACACCACTGATGGTATGAATAATGGATCTCAGATGTGGGATTTTTCTCAATAACTAGGAGAGTTTGGGGAAGCTCCCATTATGTTTAGAAGAGAATATCACACAAAATTAAAATAAATGGGGAGGAATAAATAATATATTATGGTAAACAGTTAATTTACCACATTTAAGTAGAGATCATGGTCAGGTCACACTATTTGGAGGACTATACATAGCCATTGAAATTGAAACTATTGAAGGCTCCAGCTCGCATTATTGTCCCATACAGTGTTCCAAAACATTAAAAAAACTTGTGAATCAACTATGATAAAAACATTATAGGAATCATGTGACGATTTTCCCTATATTATTGATTTTTGAAACTATTAATAGAGAAATATTTAGGCCAAATCATTACTTCAAAGAGGCTTAATTTTTTGGCTAAGCCATGTGCCCCAGTCTGTGAACCCATAATTTTGAGTGTTCAACCACTAACACAGTTCAAAAGCAAATAAAACCTAATAAATTATTTATAAATTAGTAATTTGAGTAAATAAATTAATTAGATAAATTCAAAATATATAATTATGTTTCAAAGAATAATAAAATATTGGTTATACCAACCAAACATTGAAAATTCATAACAAACATTAATTTTACCTCTAAAACCAAACTAGTATGTTACAAATGAAATCATAAAATTACATCTTATATAATAAATAAAAATATATTTTTATAAGGACTATTATTTATGAGTCAATGTTTTCATCAATATAAGAGGAATACATTTGTTATGAAATGATGGGTGTGACATTGAATTGTGGGGCCCCTCATTTCATTGACATGTCCTGTGAAAAAAATCCATTTGATTTCCTTATTAATTGGTTTCTCTATTTTATAATTACCCAAAATTTATTAATTCATTGTTAAAGGCCTTGATACTAATTATATCTTGATTTATGAGATCATGAATTCTTATAATATTTATTTCTTTATTTGAAAATTTTTTAATTATTAATCATTATATTTTTAGTAGGATAGTGTACATGGATTCATTTGATGAAAAAAAAATTGAATAATGGAATCGCTATTTGAGTTATTTATCATACCATATTGATTATTATTTATTTACCTAGTATATATTCCATTTTACATAACACAAACTATGTTCTTGAGTTCACCATTATTTTGTACATTGAAAATGACATGAAGTAGGAATGTTTGAATGGGATTCATGGATGTCGTTTATTTATTTTAATATGTTTTGTATTTCATTTAGATATTAATATGGGAATTATTCATGTATATTATTATCCAATACAAGTAAAATAATTGATACATATTAATAATTTCCCTTGTAAGATATACAAATAAAATTAGTAAGATTTGAATCTGGGTTACAAGAGTTAGAGACGTTACGTATCCCCTCAACGATTCTAATAGATGGGTTTTTACATGAATTTTGTGTTCCTTTATAATCAATATGAATTGTATCCTTGGACTGTAGTAGTGTGAAGAATATTCAAAAAAACATTCAATTCCTCATTATTCAATTTTAAGAACATCCATAGTTAATCATGATAATTTTTATGGTTCTCCTCCTTTTGGTAGTTTTGTTTATGGGAAATCACTCAAAATGAAAACATTAGTTTTTTGTCTTCTAATTGTATAAAAATATATTATTTTGATGTAATTTCATATTCTACTAAATACTCACATTAATAATAATTATATTTATCACTTTATTTTATATTTTTTTATTTCACAACTCATGTTTTATTCTCGATTTTATTAGACTATTTCGACCTATAAAGCTGTAAAAGGAGTGTGATTCTATTCTAAATTCCTAGAAATCATCAATTAAAAGAAAAAATTTGATATATGATTGTTATATCAAGATTCTAATTAATAATATAACCAAAAAAACTAGGCCTCAATAATTATAAAATATTCAAGAAGTAAATTATATCTTTGTGAACTTTGGATTCATGAAAATATCACTATGAATATCTATCTCATCATAATGTGAATTTTTTCACCTTATAATAATGTAATAATATTCTAGAGTTATTAAGAAACTTGTTATTTGGATAACTCATTATTCTCATTCAGGTTCATTATTCACCTAAACATAATCCTCTAGGATATTTCTTAAATGAATAATTTTATATATTTATTTATGTTCTTCTAGATAAAAAATCTTGAATAACTTCTATATAGTTTTCATCTATCTTTCTTCTTCTTCATATTATACAATAATCACATCCAACATCGATCTATTAAACCACAATTTTTTTATGTTTAGACATTAATATTATCTAAACATACCATCAAAATTCATCTTCTTCATCCTATCATCTCAACTATCGATCATCTTTCCTATTGATTCAAGCATTAGCCTTTAATTCCAATCACTAGATGTTATTCCTTCATATATTATTTATCAGGAATATTATTAATATTCTATTTATACAGAAATGATTCATTTTTCAAAAACATAAAATCTCAATGATTTCATAAAATAATAATCATATATCATTTATAAGAATATTATAAATTCATATTATCTTTGATCATGGTAATACATTTTCCTACGTGATGTTCATGTAACGAACAAAGAATTTATTATTTTATGACATATTTCCTCCTTGAACATTAGTTATTTGTAACAAACTTTTTGGAATAATATTATAAACATACAAAAACTATAATAATTCATATTTCTCAACATTCTCTATTTCACTTCTATAGGATTTACCATAGTTCATAAATTCCACAACATATCGTCAATTTACATCTAAATAATTTTTAGGTTCTACCATATTCTAATATGTTTTAACAAACACATAAATTATAAATTATGTTTCCAAAACACAACCCATTGGGGCCTAAACAAGATAAGATTCTAATAGAATCTCAATCATGCATCCAATAGTCATTGGGATAACAACAAGTTCCACGTAGGCATATCACATAGTTGGTATGCCTCGGCCTAAAGTACTTGTACATATTCACATATCACTATACCCCAAAATAAAATATAATGATAAAAAATTCATATTTTTAATGTATGAAAAAATATATTCGCACAATACTATTCATCATGAAATACAATAATTTTCAATTATCTATATATAATCTCTCTAAAATAGATAAAAAATTATCATGTTGACGTCAATGAAGAAGCTAGCCAAAAGGAACCTATAGAACTATCATTAGTTTTTTTTTAAAAAAATTATGATACACATATTCATGGAACTCCTATGAATCCATTAAAAGGCTTTCCATCTTCACAAGACCCAACATGTGATGTTAGATCCCATGTAGGTGTGATTATAAACATACATAATTGGAAAAACTAAAATCACAATACTCAAAGAATCAATAGGCATTTCAAAACATCATCATGGATATATTTTACCAATTATATGGTTGAAAAATTAGTAATAACCATTTATACTCAATGGTTTACACCAAGTATTAATTTCTGGTCACGTCATTAATTTATAAAAAGGATTTACGTGAGCCTCAAAAGTAGCATCCATAAGAATTAACTCACTTATCATGTCTTTTAATACTCTTTTCACTCATCTAGGATGACATATTAATTGGGTAGTTTCTTGTATAATCGTAATGTGAAATGGGGGGATCATTCAATTTAGAAACCCGGTCATACTATAATTATGTGGAACCCAATAGATGTCAATACATAGAAAGTGTATCAGACCGTATGGATAATGGGATTTACCTCACCCTAACAATATTATGCCCATATACTGGGGATCAACCATATCAATACAATGGTCAAATTATACATTAACCTTATATATGCAGGAAGATTGGAATGCGAATATAAACTATACTCTTCGTATAGGTATAACATATCTAATCCAGTGAGATGATTTAACTTCTAATGCTCATGACTAGATAACTATGTGAACCAACAATTAATCAGATTGAGAAAATTCAATCCGTAATAATAAATTGATGTAACACAAGAACATTGATATAGTTCAAGTTTACTCTCCCAATATCATATAATAGTTATAATATGAATATAAAATAGCTCTAAAATTCACATAATTGTTCACAGAACATGTCCCATGCATTACATTACATGTCACTCTATGTTTGAAATTGTATATACCCTTCAACATCACATGACTTGTATTTCCCCATATACAATTCATGATTTTATGACACATGTTTTGTAACGGTTTTTTCTAAAACTAATTGTGTATCACAAACCAAGACTACAAAATATGTGCATGTTCATGTGTAGTAGTCTAGATTAAGTTCTTGGAAAATTCCAAGTACATTATTATTTATACTGGGTGTATTATATATTACCTGATATGTATGGTGTTGTGATTTAACTAAGGTTGTTTCACCCACCATAGTAAATTTTCATTATAAATCACAGGGGGAGTACCCCCATAACACATGGTGTGTGTTCCAATATAGCATATTGGGTTATTATTCAATATAAATGTCGACCTGGTTGACTTGTTGTCTTAGGGCATGTGTGGTTCCAACAAGGAATTTAATAATTACATCAATGTGAAACCCTAGAAACCACATTGGGGGGGGGGGGGTGGACTAAATAGAGTTTGTTGTTCCAAACGATACCCCTTGTACATCCGAATAATCCAAAAATTATTAATTATTCATGAATAATCACTCATAACTCCATTATATCATTTAGTACCGCCAGAAACCATTGCACAAATCCCAGATTTTTATTTTCTTTCCCTATAATTTTGATGGATGTTTGATTATGGTTATTATTCATTAGAAAATATTCTATCATCTCCATATTAGGAATTCACATATAATAGTTCATGTGAACCAAACCATTCACAACTAAATAGAAACACTACTATTTCATGATGGAAGAATTTTTCCCACAAAAAGCTAAAGAAGTCCAATTTTTATTCCTCTATAATTATCTGATCATTTCATCTCAATGACCCACTATTACCTGAAATGTATTTATGTTATTGTCATCAAATGCAAGCAATTATAACTTCCCCAAAACCCAAAGTCACACCCATAATAATGATAAATTGTGCCAATGAATAAATTGATAATAATTAGTTTTTTCACTTATCATCGAAAAAAATCCAAACATTTTATCAAGGATTAATATCAATGAATAGAGTGAGAGGGGAAAATTACAAAAAATAAACATCAAATGATCACCATATTCATTTGGAAATCCTTATTATAATCCAATAGAAAGGGTGGATCATAAATTCAACAATATTAATGAGGAAAAAATATAAAATTAAAATATATTCAATAATAAAAAATACATTTGAAACAACAACGATGACATATTTTTGAATTAATATTGAGGTATTTAATTCACCACCATTTAATACATAAATGGGGATTATAACAAAAAATCGAATACACATTCTTTGGTTGAATCTAGTAAGGATGAATAAAATTTCATCATCATTTTTGTTATTAAGATTCAAGAACTCTAGACATTTTAATGATACTTGTGGTGTTTTGATCCTCAATTCATCATCTTGTGATCACCCACTAATGTGTGTGTCAACAGAGTCTTTCCCCACATCCCTATCAATCCACTTGGGTTATGTGGGTAATATTACGTAATTATGAATAGATGGATTTATAAAGGGGGTTGTTAGTTTTCTAGGACTATATGAAAAAAAATTATGTGTGTTAATATAAATCAATTAATTATTAAAAAATTTCATTATGCCGAGACATTTGGAATCGAAATTACTTATGAGAATTTTATGATAAATCTAGTTAATTGAATATAATGGATGTATAAATTATTACATCTAAAAAAATTAGGAATACACATTTTTTGTGAAACTTTCATGTGTGTGATTTATTAAATATAATATTCCTTATATATAAAAATAAAGGCTCATTTGTCTCTATAATTCTTCACATAATACACACCAACTCAAAAAAATAGTCATTATAATATTCTAAATTACTATAGATAAATATGGAGTAATTACATTCACTGCACATTCGTAGATTTTCATCCCAATATCAAAACTCCTACTCATAAGGGAGATTATTATGATTAGAGATAAATGCCCCACTCTAGTTAGCTATCTATAAGTATCCACTATATCTTAAAAAAACACAGTAAAGGAATTTTTTCCCGAATATAGTCTTCTCCCACCGGTCTTTAAATTTCACTAGGGACCATGAAAATGTTTATTGACTCTCAATGTCTATAAAACCCCAGTATAAAATTAAAAACACATCTAAGACATATATCTTCAACTGTAGCATGTAATATATGTTCTTTATCCTTTCAATAAATGATGATTGGAGAAATGATATTCCACCTTATAAACCCAACTTGTTATATGAAAATGGTGTATGAACCTCATGGATTTTCCACTTCGATGAAAGTATCAATGAAAACATTAACAGGATTACTCACTTATAATACTTTGGCCTTCTACATAGAATTAGGATGTCCTTATCCATAGTTTAGTATAGGACACCTGACATCCCTGAGTTGTTCTCATGTTCCAACAGATTAATTGAACATACACGACAATCCCTCTCACCAACTATTCCACCATAATAGTATTTCCACTATCATTAACTACTACAAAATTGTTCTTTTTTGGTCTCCTATACATGGAAGCCAATGGTAATACCCTAAATATGGGTATTTAAATTTTTTTATAGGAAAAATCCACCAATGGTAGATACTACTTTCACCTACATACAAAAAAAACCAAGGAAACATAAATCTTGTTCTCCAAAATCTAAACTGTATTCTTTGATGGGACCTCAGTCAAAATGTATAAATGTCTTTACAATACAAAATTTAGTATGAATGAATACAACAAAACTCAATATTAATGTAAAATTATAATACCATTGTGTTCTAAAACTAATATCAAGAAACTCCCTGAATGAAATCTACCTCCTGCATTCCTTGGCATCGCCAACTCCCTACTAAGCTCTCCTTTCAAATAGACATGGAGTGAGAAGATTGTGAAAGTCTGTCTACAATCAATAAAATATAATTATGGGGTACAACTAGATGTAAAGTTTCCATTTTATATCCATGGAGATTAATTCCAACATCTACTTTCATAACATTTCAATTCATCTTTTTCTAGGTGATTTAGAGTGGCCTAAAATTAGAAACACACAAAAGTAATTTTTTCCACTAAAAATAATGATGATGGTTATGGTATATCCTCTCCACTCTATGATATACCTCTAGGGGTTCATAAAAAAATCCATTTAATCCTCTATTAATATAATTATAGTTACCAGCATCCATCCTAGGAAAAGGGAATATGAGATCACCAACCTCAAAAATATCTGTAGAATGTTTTGTGGAAATATAGTCTAGTATAACCTCTATAAAGATAGTGTACCGAAGAATAAAATTTTAAATATATATCCACTAAATCTAAAATTTAGGTCACATTTTCCGTCTCATCGGGTCTCATCTATTAGGACCCATAAAACAACATATCACGACTTTTCATCAATATATATCAATTTCTACCTCTGTAGGAAATGAAAGACAGGAAACAATCAACAAAAATCCTAAGAAGAATTAATATGTGGGAACTCAAATACTACAATTGTAGATCCTTTAATGTCTAATGATGTTTTTATTACCAAAACCAATATCCCATATCTAGGCTAGGTGTATGTTGGTGCTCTGATCCTAGAGGGGTCAAGCGTAATCACCAAGGTTAACCTAAAATATAATGGAATCCCCACACCACGATCATAACCTTTTGGAAATTAAAATATAATAGTTCCTTTAACAATACATGGTTTACTAATATTTCCAAATTTTGGAATATGTAACTTTATATATGGATATTTTAACTCAGGATTATCATACATTGATATTACATCATTTATTATGAATATTGAGGATATTCAAAAATAATTTCATTATAACCATAATATTTTACTACCTTTGGAACCCTGGAATCATAATATTATAACATGGTGAATGATCATCAACATCTTCATAAAAGTTAGTACCCTTTAGTACTGATAGTTAAAAAATTATTCACATCCTGGGGAATGGAAAAATAAAAAAGGGGAGAGTTAAAATTCATAGTAATGGTATCCAAATGATATATTTATGAATAACATAATCATAGGGTTATGAAAAAATTATCATTGCAATATAATATCACATCGTCAATATCAAATTTAAATATAAATATTCGTGGAATTATATTGTCAGAACTTAAGACATGAATTATAAAGTTATCGAGACTATAAACCATAAAATAATAACATTTGAATAAATACATGGAATTTTGGAATATTTATAAGAATAAAGAATCCAATATCAACTCTGCCTATTCATACCTTCATAAAATTTTAGTATTTTCCTAATCATCCATGTATCTGCTTTGAGATTTTGATTACCTCCCATGTACCATATTATTTCATTCATGGTATGACCTCTTGTATGCCCTCTCAAATATGGATTTTGATTCCCTCCCACATACCATCATGTTTCATGCTTTGGATACTCTTATATGAACCCTCTTGTTTCCTAGGTTCAATTCCATCTAGTTATGGGTTTGGTATTCCCCCTAATGTACTCTCCTATTTAAAGATTAGTATTCCCTTTTTCATACCCTATTGTTTTAAGCATATGATTCCATCTTTATTCAGATTTGTATCCCCGCGCATGTACCCTTTGGTATAATAAAACCATTATAATTTCTCAATTAATTACAGAGAGATATTGGTCCCAGAAATCACTTAATGAAATCATAAATTCATATTCCATAACAAAACAAAAAATCCATTATATAATGAAACAAAAAAAGATATGGTTTTTATAAAAAATATAGCATAAACCATTTCAATAAAATGGGATTCATAAAAATTTCATCATAATATTACTTATGGATGTTATATAGGTTTCAAAACCCTTTCATCATAATATTACCTATGAATGTATGTGGGTTTCATAATCATTTTATCATGGTATAACTCATGGAATTGAAATGATTATCAATAGAAAACATATGATCGTAAACTAATCTATTCAAAAAAATAATATAAAATTATTCCTTGGATCATTTCACTCGTAAATAATAATCAATATCAATTAATGTCAACATATATTGTTAAGGATTTTTATTGGTCACTTGGAACAACTATTAAGGAAAGAAACATTTATATGAAAATCATATAACATTTTGAATTATATTATTTATAAAACACACTGAGAACTTATTCATTAATCTTTAAATATAATTTAAAACATTTTATTATAAAAATATCATTTACAAGGTTAAAAAATATTTTTAAAGCAGAAATCAACATGATAAATGTTTTCTTGGAAGAGAACATGGAAAACACATAATGGTAGATTTGAAACCCATCTTTAATAAATTAAAACATAAAAAATTTCATTAACAACCATATCTAGGCATAATTTTTTAATAGATAATTTAGAAATATTTTATGATTATTTTATTAATTCATGGTTTTGGAATAAAATGGTTTTCTAACCAAAGAGAGAAATAAGGTTTTATTTTCATAAAAACATTTTTTTAATTGACAGTATTAAAATGTTTGGAAAAAGGGCACCATTATATGAAGATATCATGAATGGATATAGGAGAAGAAAAATCATGATATTTATGGACATATAAATCATAATATTTCATCAATGGAAGAAAAATAAAATAAATATAAATAAACAATGAGATTGTAGAAATAAACTAATACCACCATTGTAACATTGAATAATAACCCAAATTAAATAATAAAATTAAATAAAGAATAATAAATTATGGTAAGAATAATATTCGTGAAATAACATTTTAAATGAAATTATATACACCTCAAATAATAATATGGGATTATACCATTTTATGAGTCTCATTGACAGAAAATTAACAGACAATTACTTCACGGATTTAGTTTGTGGACTGATGAGGCTTAGGAAGTTGCATTGGTCGAGAGGATGAGAGGTCGGACTCATCACACCTTTTTGAGGGGAATTATTGTCTACTCTGTGACTCTCTTTATAAATTTATGTTATGTTCGTGAATCCTTATTACATTACAAAGTATAAAATGAGCATTCCTTCAGATCTGACAATCAATGATTAAATATGTAGTAAATTTAGATAATCTTTTATATGTATTCGAGGTTCTTCATCGAAAGAGGATCAACTATATTTAATAGAGATTCGTGGTCAATGGTATCCTTCAACACATTTATATAAAAGTATATTGGTCATTATGATGACCATTCTGGTTTTAAATCCACTTAGTGGGGAACTGTATGTTTGTTGTCATTCAGAAAAACAAGGATTATTTCAGATTTTATATCGAACCCGCAGATGGGCTACCTACGTATCCTTTGTTTAGAAAAAAAATCAAAACCCATGTAGTTCGAGTAAGGGAGTTTGATGTTTATGAATGCTGGCTCAAAGAAGGATATCATAATTACTTTTAAACTCTAAGCTCATGTGAGTCATGCTCGGTGTGAGAAACAAGAGTTATTGGTAAAAATCATACATTTGTTCCATGAAAGATGCAATCATAAGAAATAATATGGGACTTATGTAAGTATTAATGCCCAGATAAATGAAGATTATGATTTAATTTAGGGAAGAAATCCTTGAACAGGGTCCATAATGGTATATGTGCTTCATGGAGATTTGAATATTCTAACTTGGGGCGTACTCCTGAAAAGGAGGCCCAAATTAGTAGAGGACTTATGATTGGGTTTTACTCCTGAGAATGAATCGTAGATCAAAGGTAAATTAGAACTGGTTAAGATAAATTAAGATTGGGGCTTACTCCTGAAAAGGAGGCCCTGGTTAAGAGTATCATGGTTGGGGCTTACTCCTGAGGAGGATGCCCAAATTAGTGGAATGGGGCTTACTTCTGAAAAGGAGGCACAGGTTAATGATTATTACTGGGGCTTATTCCTGAAAAAGAGGACCATATTAATTATTATGACTGGGGATTATTCTTGAAACGGAGGCCCATATTTGAGACTAGGTCTTATTCCTGATAAGGAATCCCAGGTTAAGAGAATGTTGGTTGGGGATTAGTCCTGAGGAGGATGCCCAAATTAGGTTACTGGGGCTTACTCCTGAAAAGGAGACCCAGGTTAATGATTATGACTGGGGATTATTCCTAAAAAGGAGGCCCATATTAATGATTATGACTGGGGCTTATTCCTGAAAAGGAGTCCCATATTTGATACATGGGCTTATTCCTGAAAAGGAAGCCGATATTAAGAGAATTATGGTTGGGGATTACTCCGGAGAAGGATGCCCAAATTAGGGGATTGGGGCTTACTCCTGAAAAGGAGGCCCAGAATAATGATTATGACTAGGGCTTATTCCTTAAACGGAGGCCCAATTTAATGAGTTCTCTCCTCTTAAAGGATGAGGTTTAATGAATGAAATCTCAATATTTAGTGACATAAAGATGTGTAAATCACTATGTTTTGAGAGATATTCCACATAAATACTTTCAGATAAGGACGCCAAATCAAGAAATCAGGGCATAAATGGCTTTTAAGAGTGCCTTGACAACTGAATCATGAAGAGGAGAGGTGGAATGGCTTAAGAGCAGTGAAATGGGAAAGAAGGGAACACAAAAAAGAAGGGGTTCACAAGTCCTTGGAGGCGCGTAGGTACTAGGTGGGCATGCAAGTCCTGGTTGTGCAGGTATACCTGCGCGACACATGGGTACTTGCGCGATAGTTAACCAGCAGGGTAATATTTGAGAGACTCTTGGTTAAAGCCTTTAGAATCATCTTGAGGTTCTTCCTGAAGAGTGGAGCGCAAGTTCTAATGAAGGAGTTAGGAGGCACGCAAGTGTTGATGAGTTTAAACAATCAGGCCTTCCTCCCCCTCTTTAGATCTTCCGTTCTAGGTATGAAATTACCTTAGAAGTGTTTTGGAAGCTATGAGAAGAGACTAGGGCGCCGAGAGCTCAAATTTGAATTTTGGAAAAAATTCCTCCCCAAATGGGGGGCACACAGGGTCTATTTATTGGCTAGAGAAGACCCCTGGCAGTTATCTTTTAAGGCGCTTAATTCACTTGCGTGACCATTAGGTGGCGAACAAGTATACTTGTGCGGCAGTGATCGAACTTGCGCAGCCCTTGTGGATTTGAATCCTTGTTCATGCCTTTGTTCATTTATGATTTTTTCTTCAAAGGATGAACCAATTTGTGCTAAGTCATTTCCCATTCTGTTATTTTAGACAATGTGACGAAAAAGAGCGTCCAAAATAGCAAAGTGAGCTTTAATTGTGAGATTACCAACAATAAATCATATACCAATATTTCTCCAAGATGTATTCAGATGTCCAATGAGAAGGTCTATGGTGATGTTGTCCCATTTTTATAATGGTATTTTTAAAGGTATCATCATCTGTTATAATTATTCCTTTCATCATTAAATTTATATCATATTAAGAACATTGATGTTTACTCTATGATCATTAGCTTCATATTTTCCCACAAATAGAGATCTCAAAGATCATGATACATCTTTCTTCATTATGAGTGTATAACGAATTTAGGACTATGAAAATCATGAAATATTTAATTATTTAACATAGTATTTTATGGTAGGAAAAGTTGTGATTGAAATACCTCAACTCTATCTTAAGTAACACTGAAATCCAAGATATCTCTTTTCTAATAGATTCCACATTTTTTAGAATTCTAAAATGGTTTCCATATGAATCCTTTACCTTTTCCACAAGGGTCATTTGAGAAATAATTTGTGAAAGGCTTTATGTTTTTATTCTCGTATGATTCCTATATGAATCCTTTCTAAATATAAGAAGATCTGATCCCTCTCAATTCTCATTGGTTATCGAAATTAAGGATCATTTCTATATGATGATTTTTTTCCAAATTTCTCCTTACGATAATGTTCATGTATTGATCATTCATAGTTCTTAATTAGTTCTAACCATCTTATTTGGTACATATTCATCTCTTTCCATGTGTATATATACATGATAATTTTTTATACATATATATTTCACTCTTCTCCCCAAAATAGATAAACCCTAAATACTTTCAATGAAAATATCCCTGCATCTAACTGTAGATCATTCATTGGGCAATTTTTTATCTTGAAAAATTATCTGACTTGATGTATAGGCTATTATTTTTTATTAAGTATTAAGAACATTCCCAATACAATATTTGAAGCATTACAAAATACTATAAAAATTTCTCCACTTATGGGTAGTGTGAGCATATGTGAAGTGTTCATACTCATTTCTTGTTTCTTCATTATCTTTTAATGACCATAATTATAAGAAAAAAATAATCTCTTATTAGTTTTATTGGTTAGAGAGTTTGACATTCATAAATTTATTAAAAAAAAGTTGTAATACTTAAATAATTTATTTAAACTATGGATATATGTCCTAGATATTTCCATCAGCCATCCATCAATTTCATTTTTCATTGAGGGGCCTATTGATATCCAAAATTATTTTGAGAATATTCCCAAATATTGATAATTCCATAAAAAATAACTCATTTTTGTTGTACATAGAATAAAGCTTATCATTTCATGATGTTTTTAATATAGTGATAAGATACCCCTCATGCACCTCTATGGTTTTTGAGCACAATAATATATAATTTATAAAGACTACCATATATTTTTTCTGGGTTACCTCTAGAGAGTCTATTCATCATGTCCATGATGTTTTTGGGACTATTAGTGAGCCCAAAAAAGCATCACTATGAACTCATAATTCCCATACCTTGTACGAAAAGGTGTTTTGTGGATATCCTCTTTCTTCACTATAAAATGTTAAAATCTCCAACATAGACCCACCTTGGAGATGTTTTGTCCCCAACATTGTTGATCGAATATGTCATAAATCTACGTTATAAGAATATTTTTCTTTATAATGGTCTTCTTGAGCTCCTGTTAATCGATGAAAATACATATTCGACCATTATTCTTCATGATGAATAGGTATAGTGCATCCCATGTTGATGAACACTGGCATATGGATTCTATCTCTAGATTATCCAATAGTTGTTTATTTTACTCTTCATGTTTCAAAATAGCCATTCTGTATAGAGGCAAGGATAATTGTAATGCCCTATTTATAAGAAAGATTTATAACTCCACCTATCATTTGTGAGAATGACCTAGAAACTCTTCATGGAACACATATGTGTATTCCCACAAAATTTGCATGTAATTAAGGTTTGTTATTTCCATAGACTCAATAATTTCTTATAGATATAATTTTTCATAAGGAAAAAATATATGTGATTGAGATATTGGTGCCAAAGAATATTCATTATCATTGATGAACATGTACATAATAGAGAGTTGATTAGATATATAGATAATGATTTCATTCTTGTGGGAATTTTTTTTGTATATATTGTTATAGTCAATATATACATAAATTGAAAATTATTCAACTTTATGGAGTATGAAAAGGATGATTAACAAGTTCAACCCACATATTGTGATAGGTTATGAGTTATATACTCAGGATTCAATAATTTCCCCATTTTATGTTTTCACTAATTACTTAACTTACATGATTATTTGTGGTGTTTCAATAGTTCTGCAAAACATTTATTATATGATGGAATGCATAGAACCAAAATCAAAGTATTTTTTATCTATCCATGAAAGAATATCTATCATTCTTGGAAAAAAATCATTTTCAGAATCCCAATTACTTATTATAATGGAAAAAGGAATTCCTTGTTGCCTTGGATGTTTTAGGTTATCTCTAAAAACACTAGCTTTAGTGCATTAATTTCCAAAGAATCATGGATACATGAATTTCATGTAATGAACATTGCACCAAGTTTTGATCTGATAATTCCATTCCTCTATCATACTAGAGGGTTTCCCCTATCATCAATCACCTGCTAGATTCCCTTGTTCTCATACAATAAAAATTCCCTCACCCCCTTATTATATTTTTAGGGATCCTGTTTCCCCACCATTGGAATGTGGGATGATTAAATTTCTGGGATCTATTATATCTCTCTAATGGAAGAACATAATTATTCTCAATATTCGGCTTCTTATACCCACGGTACCCTTGAGATTAACGGATCTACATTTTGTATTTGAGGTCAAAACATTAAATTTCATCATATATAATACATTTGGTTCTACATGTCTATTTTTAGTCAATATTGTAGCCCTCAAATTCAGAATTCAACCATTAATTCCAATGTAATAATAAAGTCAGAGGATTATTGTTTAATTCTCGTGATGTATTCATTGTTCATCCCGATTGAATCATCATAATTTTTCTTGATGAAATGGAAATACATTCCCATTAAAATAAAATGAGTTCAAGGAAAAAATATCAAAATACAATTTCTATAATTCCTTCAACTCTATATTTTTATTCTCATTCATAGGATTTTTATTTTGATCAATACCCAAATAATTGGTTTCTCCCTCTATATAATAAAAATTTATCAAATCATTCTCTTAATCATAACATTAAATAATTGAAAAGTTCATCTCAATGGAAATTATTCATTTTCCGTGATTAAGTGACTAGTTCTTCCATAGAATGTAGGAGGCCTTTGTTTCATTATGGTCTTAATCAAAGAGTTTTTTTAATGTGACATTGATGTTGTACATGATCACTATTTATATTGAAAACCAATATCATATGGGAGTGTATCATCACAAATTTCATAATTACTCATCCCACAAAATTGGAAATATCATTGGGGTAGTCATCTTATTACACTTCACATGGATTATTTAGTTGATTCCTCTTATATCAAAAAATTGGATGGAATAAATGTTAAATTTGGGATGAATTTTTTATAACTATTAAACAAATGATATATAATTTTATTACATTAATGCAATAAATTATTAATTAAATTTATTTCATTAATTATTAAATTATAGGAATTAATTTAGGTTATCAACAATATATTTCTTAACATATATTCGTATGGGAAATGTTTTTACGTTAAAAATGATTCCTAATAAATAATGGAATTTAAAAAATAATACCCATAAGGAGTGTCATACCATGTGTAAATTAAGGCTAGTTTTCATGTACCATCATACAATAAGTCAATCCTAGCACTCATTATTGGAGTACTTTCTCTTATGTACATAGCTTCTATAACCACGTCCACATGTTGTATCCCAAAAAGAATGTATTGTTGGGACAACCACATACTCCATACAAACAAAAATATAGGTAAAATATTTTATAATTAGCCTTATCCCCAATGCTTTCTCTATATTGTTTTAACTGTAATCCCAAAAATTAATATACTTTTCCTTTGAAACCATCTATATAAAATCTAACCACTATTTAATATTAATGATTAATTAATTACATAATATTTTAATTATTAAAACCTTGAAGATAAAAAATTCAATTCTGATTCATAATTAGGTTAATTACAAGAGAAATTCAATAAATAAAAAATAACTTCTAAATTTAAAACCTATATAACATTCTCAAACATAAAACAACACAGGATTACATGTGAAAAAAAAGTTATGAGCTATTTTTTCCCAATAAGTAAATTAAAATACATAATTTGATACATGTTATATAATATGAATATACATGAGAAATAAATAGAGAATAAATTATAATAATGAGAATAGAGACATGATATAGAATGATAATTAAAACAATGAAAATTTGGAAGCAAATTAATCATAGCATCTATAACATAAGTCTGGCATAAGCCACTGAGATATCATGGTGGAAAACGTCCAAAAAGGAAGTAGTTCCACTCATATTTCAAACAAGTCATTTCATGAGACTAAACATTACCCAAAGCATTAGGGTTCTATATGATTTTGGGTGCACCCATCACATCAATTAGATTATAATGCGTACGTGTGCCACAGAGAAAAAAACATGGAATCAGTTATCATAATATTTTATTCCACAAACATGGATTATAGAATACATAAATGTATTTTCCAATTCAAATAGATATATGTGTATAATGGAGATAACCCTTTAAAGGAAATGCGTATTGCATTCATTGAACAATTGTTTTGGCATGTCACATAGCTGTGAAATTTCATATGCATAACGATATAATAAAATTCATAAAATTGGTTAATGAGAGTGGAAGGGGTTTCTCATAATTTAAAATTTTGTTGGAACGTACGGTCCATATTTCATTAAATATCTCATCACATGGAAATGACGATCAAATTTAAAATGTAATGGAGATAATAAAATAAAGTATATAAAATAAAAAATCCCTCACATGAGTGAGTGAATCAAAATGCTTGTGAGGTGATTCTGGTGTGATTTTCAGATCCTTATAAGGACTATAGATATTTCAGGGAAGAGTATATATGTCTTAAAAGTATTTTTAGTGAATAAAAATGGGAGCTTGTGTGGGATAATATAGTAAAGGGAGGGATTTCTTATTATATATGTTTGAGGCTCTACATTATAAAATAAGAAAACCCACAAAACATCTAATTGTTTTACTATAGTTTCAGATTAATAGGTGTGGTTATAATTATTTTACAATCCAAGGGCTGAACATAATAAAATAGTTCCTTTGCATATACGGAGGTGAGTCACACTGTTAATGAGATTATTTAAAAACCCTTTAATATGTTAATTTTTCATATAATTTTTAAGTGATATATAAAACTAATAAAACTAGAATAAGATCACCTTATTTTAACATAAAAAATTTATATTTTATCCTTGATAACCTTTATAGTGTTTCTTACATCAATTTTGATTTATTATGATGTCATAATACATGAAATATATTTATACAGTATTTATTTTTTACCCTATAATTCAATTGCTTCCAAAAATAATAAAAAATAACCATTTCATAATTTCATTGTTCTGATTCCACAAAGAAAATTAATTTTATATAAATAATTTTATAGATATATGATTTTTCACTTTAAAAATAAAACCTAAATTTATATGAATATGTTGTTTAATAATTATAATTAAATAATAATATTTTCAAAAACTATTACTAATTTTAAAATATCCATTCACTTAAAAAATTAAATTACATATTTTATTTGGAATATTATCAAAATTTATAATATTTTTACTAAATCAAAATGAAATTCTTTTATAATATAACAATAATATGATGAAAAAAAATTCATTTTTATATAAAAATAATGTAAATACTCATATATCTAATATATTGAAACATATCACTTTAATACACAATTAAATTTCCTACGGATAAGGTGTATGGTGGTGGGACATTGGTGGGGTGGTTTGGCGAACATGGTTTGGGTCATGATCTCAATGATCAAGAAATTCTCGAGTAAACAGTCTTTCTTTTACATAAGCTTTTTTATGTAATCTTGGGATTGGTTTCAGGAAAATCCCAATGGTTTAATATCCCTCACATGATCTAATAAATGGGATTCATAGTATGTGATCCTCTTTTTTGAGGTCAACATTTAATTTATTATGTAATTTGGATTTGTTAAAAGCCTATATTTACACTAATCGTGATAAAACTATTCTAAAACTATTTTATCAATAGTAATTATAGATAATGTAAATTTATATCTAATAAAAAATAAGGTAATGTGTTTTGTATGAAATTTAATTAAATTTAATGGGTGATTTTATTTATAAGAGCATGGTTCATTACATATGTGTGCCACAATATTAAAGAAATAAATCATATCATGACCTAAAAAAATATGGGGTGTACAAACATCATATAATAACCCATATAATTAAGTGGGAATCATTGTAATTTCTTCATATCGTAACTTATGAAAATGATATAGGTTTCATATTTATTCATTAAATAATAACCTATTCATTGAAGCAGGTTTCATAATCATTTTATCATGGTATAACATTTGGAATAGAAATGGGTTTTCAAAAAAATATATTAATATTAAAATAAACCATTAATATAAATAATAATAGTGTTTTCATTGGACTATATCCCAATTAATTAATAACATATAAAAAAGTATTTCGACATAGATGCTAAAAGATTTTGAAAGATAACTTATAAATTTTTTTATGGAATGCATCTATTCTTTGTAAATAATATAAAATTATAAAAATAACGTTATTTGAAACCCACATTTACAACATATCATGTAATATTAAAAAACTATTTCAAATAATTCTTGAGAGAAATATAATTTCAACTATGAAAAATGATTATTTCAACCTAAAATATTTTTGAAGAACATTTTCATTGGAAAAAATATTGAGATAATATAATGTAATTTTGAAAAACTAGTTTAAAAACTATAAAACATAACATGTTTATATAATGTTTTTTAAAATAAAAAATAACCTAATATATTGTTTAATACATTTTTGAAATACATTTTTTTAAAAATAATTTTGTGAATGAAACATATTTCTCAATAAAGAGAGAAATAAAATAATATTTTCTTAAAAATGGATTCTGAATCATCTAATGTACCAATGAGTTAAAAATGGTATAATTATATAATGACATAATTAATAAAAAGAGTATACTAATATTCATGATATTTATTATTGTATGGTTCATAATATTTCAGAAGTGGGAACATAATCTTAAACATCTAGTTAAATTATGAGATAATATAAATATACTATTACTACGATAATGACACTAGATAAAAATACCCAAGAAAAAATAAAAAGAAAAGAATTATAAAATATCATGATAAGAAATATAATATTTAAATATAATTTTATAGTGAATTAGATACACCTAATAGTGGAATATGGTTTAATAACATGGCTTTTGTCTTAAGGAATTAAAATTAAGACAAAATTAATTTTCAAATTTGGTAAATGTTTAACAATAAACACCTTGAAGGGGATAAAATATAATATATATGTATATAGCCATAAATTTAAGGATAATAATAAATAAATACATTAATTTGATTTGTATACACCACAGAAGGTAAATGAGTGATCAATTAGGTATAAGTCTCGATGACATACAAGGAAGATAAGAAATTCCCTCACTACTTGAGTAACTTTTAAATCATTATCCACATGAAATAATAACATTAATAATAACATAGAAGAACCTAAAATCAATTAAATTAATTATATTACCTATCATAATGAGGAATATACAGAAAAACTAGAATGGATTAGGAATCTTGAATACATCTCACATTAATAAAAATGAGATGATAAACCCTTAACTTTCGTCATGAATTTCTTTTGTACATTTTTAACCTTCCTCTTCAATGATTATATCCTCTTGGTTTGCACCAATGTAAATCCTTGAATGCCTTTCTACCCAAATGGTTGCTTCTAGGTTTAATGGATGGAATTTTTTTGGTCATTTGCATAGTGTTTGAAAGAACCAAATGGTATGAGTGGTGTAAAAAAGTGAGGGGGTTCTGTACCTTTTTATATTAGGGGTTTGACATTCTTGTATATATAAAATGGTAATCACTACTTATAGCTATAATTTAAATAATGTTTATATAATATGAATATATTTTTAAAAAAATTATTAAATTCGAATAAATATTTCCAAAAAACATATTTTAGACATATGCCTATGTTATTTGGCCACATAAGTTAAAATATAACAACTACGTGAACTCATTTTTACCATAATCATTGAAGCAATTTTTTAATACATTCACTAATATTTTTTTAAGAAACAATGTTAACATTAATAGAATTAATAATTTATTTTTATCCCAAATATAGAATATATTTATCTATATTCTAATTATAGAAGTAGATGAATATAAATTAATGTCTTTCATTAAGATGCTATTGGAAGTAGGTATTATTGTAAAAAAGTTCAAAAGAGTAAAATTTTTTGATATCCAACATCAAATAGAAGTTTTTTACAATGGAATATATTTTATTAATTAAGTATAATTTCTATAAATATTCATGAAAACCAATTCAAAATAAAATTTAACTACATAAATAAATTACATGAAAATACAGTTTTAAATAAAAAGGTAGTGTTTTCATTATTCATCAAAATATGAATCATCTCTTAAAAATAACAAACAGTCATCAGAAGTTTATTTTGATGTATTCATTTAAAAAATGAATTTTATTTTTTCAAATAAAAATTTTAATGTATTCAAAAATTATATTTAAAATGGGATATCCATTAAAAGGTGGAATTTTTTTATATATTTATATCTTTTCATCCATAAATTTTATTTATTCTACTTTTAACCATATCAAAACTACTGAATGGGTTTCAAACATTTTTATTCAATATATATTAAACAAATTATATTGAAAACATTAATCAATTGTGTTTTGTTGAATTTATTGAGAGAAATTGTTGTTTAAACATATATTTCATAGAAAAATAATTTCATTGTATATAAAAAGTATTACCATTCATTTCTAACTAATTTATGCGAAAACAATTACTTTTATATTCAAGGGTTAACTCGAGTTTCATTTTCAAATTAATCATATTTATAACACCGAGTACAACATCTGGGAGCTAACTATAATTAATTTTTAAGAACAATATTATTATTATATTGTAGTTTCATAAAACATGCCATTTTTTTATAATGCATACTATTTAAGTAACATGAAATTATTTGTAATAGAAGTTAGACAAAGTGTTCTTTATATTGAACACTAATATAACTATTACTTATAGTTATTTATTTACTTGGTGTTGTGTTCAAATAAATAATAACTCTTTTATTTCATATAACACAACCGATTTTCAGTGTTCTGTGAAGTGAAAAATATCAAAAAGCATAAATTATATAAAAAAATAACAAAATTGTAGTGCATTATATTTGACCTCATAAATTCTAAACTGACACTTTGAGAGAATCAGTCAAATTAGGAACTATTGATGCATTTCTAGAATAAGAATTATGTGTCTCATGTGCTTGGACTCTAAATCCATGTATAAAAGGACATCAATAGTGAAGTATAATTTTAATCTGTCTAAGAAGGGATGGAAATGCAATTCATAAGTCCTTTAAACTATGATAAATTGTCTACAATGATAAAAAATTACTAAGGGATCAATTTAACCACTTTCTCCTTCAAAAGATACCTTTTATATATCTTTTACATAAACATGAACATTATGATATCTCAAATTGTGATGATAGGATAAGATTTACTTCACCTATATCCTCTGGTCTAATAAGACATCAATTATTAATGGTGGATGAAACATCCTAATGTTCATTAAGATCAGGTGACCATAAACCCATGCATAACATTATTCTCACATAATCCTTCTGGTTGTAAAACATTAGAGCATCCCAGGGGAACAAGTTGGGTCTAATAGAGCCTCATGATATGATTCTCTAACTACACATTTATCTCTGGTAGAACTGTGTTTAATTATAACATTATTGTAAAGATATTTTGTCACCCAAATGTATAAGTATATATAGAGGTCTAAATTAAAAAATGATATGATCTTTTAAAATCCATAGTGAGGGAATCCTCATACCAATACATCATTTCTCAAAACCATCATTAATTGTTTTCATAAATGTATAATTTTTTAATAAATATGGTAATTATTTGATAATTTTTATTATATATATTTTTAGATAATGAACTTTTTTATCCTAGTCAACCTACCAATGTTATTTTTGACACATAAGCTTAATATAGTCAAAATATAAAACTTAAACATAATAGATTATCTATGTTTGTATAACTTTATAATAGGTGATATAAAATAATTAATATACTATAAAACATTTCTTAATAAATTAAATATTTATCATTTGTTTTTTAATCAATAAGATACAGAAACACGTAACAAATCAATCTCAAGTTAAGAGACATTATCTCAATTTCATTAAATTGGGATATTTTTTGATGTTATGCTCATATATTATTTAATGAGGTGTATATAGAGACCCTTTGACATGTTTTATCATGAATATAACTACTCCATTATTATTTAATGTTTTTTAATGTTATTGTTTTATGGTAATTATGGATTAATATTTAAAATGTTATTATGGACAATTATTATAAAAAATTCCCTTTTAATGTTTTATATAAAACCCTATTTGTTTTATATTTTCATGTTTATATAATTATTTTTTATTTTTTTGTTGTTATAATATACATATAAATTTTATGTTACTATATAAATAAAGATTTGAAATTGAAAATTTTTATTTGCCTTAAATATAATATTTTTACAAATGAAAACTTGAATGCTATATTTTTTGAAGAATATGATGACAATATATTTTCATATTGTTTTTTCTATTATATAATTTCTAGAATAATTTAACGTCATTAATTTTTTATTAAATGATCAAAAAAAATTTATTTTATGGAAATTATTGTATGGAAAATGGATTTTCAATTTAAATTTTATTATAGTATATAAAAATTATTTGTATATATCACGAAAATATTTCTCAAAATTTATAAGATGAAATGTGAAATAATAAAATGTTTTTTTTATGTTTTGGATATATTATATTATATATAATTTGTGTTACCAGATTGAATCATGTTATCCCAATATATATTATTTGATTGGAGTAACCAGGCATCACTCCAATGAATTGGGTAGTGATTATAAACCCTATATATTTATATTATATATTAGATGTATGGTTATTATAATTATTAAGGGTTTTTAAGGGTATTGTAAGAGGTCAATGAGATGATGTACCAATGAACATGCAAAACATATCAAAAATTTCTAATACGATTATATATAATTAATTTATTAAAAAAGTTAAAATAAACTACCTTTTCAAATATATTATAATTCCATTTCTATGTAAAACAATATATTTTTAATTGATATATTTCTCTTAGGTTCTCGTGATTATTAATAGACAAATAGTTTTCTTATTTTAATGTTTAATGCTAATATTTTATCTCATACACTTTTTAAATGTTTTTCATGATAAATTATGATTATTATGGGAATTAAAGTGGTCATGATGAATGTCATTAACTGTGTTAATGAAAATAAATAATTTTATGTTTTATATGTTTTATATATTATTAAAAATGGATACTGATCCAAAGATTCATCTTTTAATATTATGTTTTTTATGATAGAGTTAATACATAATTCTCCAAAAAATAAAACATATATAATACTCTAAGTGAATGAAAATAATATTATTGAAATATAAAAAATATAATTTAATATTTATGTTCTGGATTATATAGAGGCATAAATGGTTATTTAAGATAACAGTAGAGATTATGATAATTGTAATATTATATCCATAAAATATTATAACGTAAAGTAAATTAAATATGATATATATTATTATGATTAACATATTTCATTATCTAAACTACGTCTTCTAATAATGATTTTCCATAATAGAAACCTCAAACCTATAAAGGGAAGGCATCAAGAGGATACTATCATTCCAATTTTCATCCTACGATTGTTAGAATTTGAACATATATTTTTGTACACTGTTGGATTAGTTAAAAAAGGAAATAAATGTTGGTGGTATCAATGATATATTGAAACCAAATAATCCATAATTAAACATATATATTTTTAATCATTTCATGATGAAACATCCCCAATCCGTTAGTGTATCACACATCTCAATGGTAATACAATGATGTATCAATTCTATAGGGAAGATATTTGATATAATGGGATGTTTATAATAATAAAAAGTAACTCTTAACAATAATAATATTGAATGCTTAGATAATAAATTGTGGTATTTGGTTAATAATACCAAATAAGAATATGATAATGATTCATGGAATGGGGAACATTTAAGGATATATTGCTTGAAGAATATTAACAATGTTTTATTTCCTCCTAAAGAAAAAAACTCATAATATTTGGGAAAAAATAATGATTTTGTAGTTGGGTATGAAGAAAACTTCACATGATTTACTAGGAATGAAGAATACTTTATTCAGGACCCTGATAAGAAACTTATTATGGTTTTCTAATGATTGAAACCATGTATACGAAGATAATTTTTCACATGAAAAATTAGAAGATATAAGAAGGTTTCACATTTTACTAAATAAGTTGTTATAGATTTTTGTAACCCTTTTATGCCTCAAGATGATGGAAATATGATGTGGTTCGTATTTAATGTGACATGGAAATATATGATAATTAAATTTGTAGGTTAGCATATAAATTCCATTTCTTATTTTAATTGTAGAAAAGAAGCTCAGAAATGTCTTTCTATGTTAGGGATGTCTTACTAGTGTTTATTGTTGGTATATAGGTCCCAAAAATGTAAGGAAAAGATTCCACAAGAATCAATGAATAGGTAATGGAATTTTCATCCAATGGTAAAAATTTTTAATTAAAATTAGTAGGGTCATTATGAAAATATGTTCCCTAAGATACAATCTTCAGGTGGATATAATCAGGATAAAAAGAAAAAGGTATTGTAATATAATTATCTACCTCTCTGGTATATGTCAGGTCATCATATAAAGTGGGGAATTCATTAGGGATACAATTATTTATTGGAGGTTAACATAAGGTCGGGGTAACCTCAGTTGAACGTGAAGGATGTATACATTCTGAAAAAGTCTTTTCAAACTATATAAGGGAACTATGAGTTTTTATTATGTAGTTTGTGTTGTCTGATGAATTTTGTGTTTTTATGGACATTATGACTATAAATTTTCATGATTTCATTATCATGTGTATATTGGGTTTGATTGATGACATTTTTTATATTGTAAATGTAAATAGGAACATTAATGACAATAATGTATATTTTTTTAAAACCATATAAAAATCATCTACATGGTAAATTTTGTATGTTTGAATATTGGTTACAAATAAATTATTCCCTTTGACATATTATTTCTAATGTTTTCATAACTATTTTCCATTTTAAACCAACTGTTTTTTAATAATATACAGCACACAATAATATCATAAATATTCATAGTTTTCATTGATTAGTAAGTAAATAAAGATAATTTTTTGAAAATTTCTCTCAATGTTCTGTCCAAATAATTGTGTATGATCAAAATGGATTGAATTTCATCTAGAAAATAGAATTTAATGATTATTTTAATTGAATAATAATAATATTTTTTTATTCTCTAGTTTATGAATTTCCTTACAAAATTGTTGGGTTTTTCATTTGTTGTGATGCTTTTTTTATTGTACATGGTTTTTGTCCAAATGTAGAATGATAATATAATTATTTATTTTCTCCAATTTGGAACTAATGATCTGAAATAAATTGCACTTGATACATATTTAAAAAAATTTATTTCTATTTTAAAATTTTTATAGGATCAATTTTTTGGAGTAATTTAAGAAATATATACTAATAAAAAATAAATAATGTATATACTCAATTAGAAACAATCAAACTTGAGATAGAAAATATGGATGAAAATGATAAAGGACTTTTATTGAATGATTAGTTACCATCCTGGATAATAAAAAATATATTGATGTTTTGAATTTAACAAATAATGACACATTAAGAATGTTACATTTATAACAAGTCAATTTAGTTAATTATTTTATCAATTTTGGCCATGTAGTTTGGGATTTAGGGATATCATATTTTTTGTTTCTGGTTTCAATACAATGAGATTGTTTTGAATGAAGTAAATGTGGATAAATATTTTTCGTAATAGTTTGAATAATTATTAAATGTTTGTTTCATAATTATAATATTTTAAATGATGGTGTTTTATTATTTAAAAATTATTTTTTTGTGCGTTATGATTCCCAATTGAAGAAATATTTGTTTAGTGAATGTTATACTTTTCTGTGTTCCATTCATCTAGAAAAAAAATGCGTATAGAGAATATATGTTTTATCACTTGTGATATTGAATTAGTGGATATATATATAAATGTTCTGTGATGTTTCTAACATTCTAGAATGTAAATGAACAGAGAAAATTACTGAATAAGATGCTTCAGCTGTTTCTAGTGATAGAGTGAAAATGGGAAAACATTTCAATGGATTTCCATGTTGAATTGCCAAGGAATTATCAAGTAAATAATGTAATTTGGTTCATTCTTTACTAACTAACTAAATCAATTTTTTTTTGATTTTATATATAATATATTTAATTCAAATTTCGTGACAATATCTAAATGATATAGTCTAGTTACATCAAGTGCCTCTCAAAAACAATATTAGACTATAAACACTAGTTCACATCTAATTTTTAGGATTCAGTTATTAGGTTATTTGTTATTAAATAAAATTTTAGAATATATTTCCATCCGCAATTTTAGGGAAAATCTAAAAAATTCATGCCATGGATGATATACATAGTAATGGTTCAATGGATTACGAGGGAAGTGTTCATCAACATAATTTATTGGTTGAGATTTATTTTAATTGTAATTAACAAACCATTATACAGATGAAAAAAAATAATGGAATTATATGGAATGAAGATACAGACAGAATATTAATAGCATGATATATTGGAAAGGAGGTTCATGTGACTATATATAGTAGATGATATTTTTGAGAAGGATCATTTGTTTTTTGTTACATATGAGAACGTCATAGATCATGAATGAATATTATTTTCATAACTATAGTAATGATAATTATTTAGAGGCATGTGCTAATTCCATTCATAATTTTTCTCCAATGATAATTATTATGAATTTTGGTAATAATGTGAAGAAATATACAAATTATATTAGTCCATAGAAAATATTGGAGAATGTGGTAAAAATTACAAATGATGTGTATTTTCCTTCTAGTTTATCTTAGGAACGAAACATTTTTCATGTATCGATGTCATGGAAGTATGTGTCACCATTATCTCATATTTTCATCCAAAATGTAGCTCAATTGGAAGAGAATATATCATATGAGGAATATCATGTCCATTTTCATTATTATAGAGAAAAGGTGTTAAAAATTAAGGGGAAAAATAAAGTGAGGTTTTATGAAAAAACCAATATTGTTGAGGATGGATCCTTGGAATATGACATTTATATGAGAGAAAGATATCCCCACTTGTGTAATTTTTGAATAAAAATGAATGGATAAAATTTCTAAAATCATTGATGAATTTCAAAATAGAGGAAATTAATGAATAAAATAGTTTCAATTTTATTATTACAAATTTTATTGTTATTACTTATGAAAATAATATGTAATTTTTAATCAATGTGTAAATAGTTTTAATTAAATAGATTTCTTATATTACTCAATCTAATATATTATTTATGAATATTATTATATTAATTTGAAGAAGTGTATATCAATTTTTAAATTAACATATCATTATTTACATTGTGTGATTTTTTTAATTTTCCATAAAATATTTACTTTTCATTGCATATTGAAAAATATAGATTTTTATAAAAATTATTTTATTTTCAACAAATTACATAATTGAAAAGTCAAAATAATTTTTTTATGTTTTAAAATAACATAACTATTATTTTTTAATATTTAATCAATATTTTACTTTTTAATAATCATTGTATTGGGTTTTAGGGTAATGTTTTTGTTCAAAATAATGTTTTTCTATAAATTGATTCAAAATTCATAATCTTTCTCAATTTAAAATAATTAAAATAATACATAATATGGATAATAATAAAAGAAATTTGAAGTTTTTATTTCATTTAATATTAATATAACTTGATATATTTATTATTATTATTCATAATGCTACTATAGAAATATGTTTTTCATGATAAATATACTTCATAAAAAATGATATTTATCTTTGTTTGTGGGATTAAGATTAAATTAAAAAAATTAAATTATATTAATAGAATTTGGAAAAATGATTAATTTACATCATTAATAATAATTTATATTATTTAATAACTTATAGGATATAATTTACAAAATAATAAATAATGAAAATAGTACAAAATTATTTACTATAGTTTAGGTAAAACTAGATTTATTGGTAGCCAAACTAAAAATATAAGGATTAAAATGACCTATTAAATTTTTATGCACCCCTATTATTTTAATAATTCAACATTAAATCTTATCGGTTCAATAATGGTCAATTTTTAAGGATTTTGTGATGATGAAAACATGGTTTAGATTGAATATTTTCATAAAATTACATGTATCTTATTCACATAACATGTAAATGGCCACCACTATCTTATATTAACCACACATTATAAACACCTTTCTTTTCCATTCCTTACCCTTATGGATTTATTAATTCCATCCCATCATCCTAGAAGGCTTATATTGGTCATAAATATTTCCTATTAAGGGTTTTGGTGCAATCCTATGGTTTAAACCCAAAAATAGGTAACATTCTTCAATGAGTGTTTTTATTATATTTAATTATCAAAAAATATAAAATAAAAAAAAATTATATATTAACCTCTAATTATTATATATATTAATAAACAATTTTTTTCAGGTATGTTCCAAAATAATTCTCTTCTTCCATCAAATGTGTTATGAAATCATCATTCTTTTGTACAGAAGACAATCGCCTCGTGAATCTCATTCATTCATATTTCCATTACCACCAGTAACAACTAGGTGTAATGATGGATATTAAGTTTAAATATAAATATTGTAAAAAAATGTACAGTTTGATTAATTATATAATTTATTCTTTTTATATATTTCATTATGTATTGTATATGATAACGTTAGTCGTGTGTCTGGTGAACTGAGGCCTCACAAAATAATATGAAATATTTTTTACTAACACATTCCAAGGAAGTTAAAAAATTTAAAGACATCAAATATTTTCCTTAAAAATTTCATAATTTTTATATTAATTAAATTATTAAAATTATTTAAATATAATATATCATTTTTTTCATTTTTCACTCACTACAAAAGTAATTATATCGTTCATGTACATGAGGAAACCTTCCTTTACAATGTGAAGTGACTTTATTTTGATCACAGAACCTCATATATGATATATATAAATTTATATATAATAAATAATATGGAATATAATATTCATTTTTTATTTTCTAATGATTAAATATTACTAACCTGTATTACATAATGAGCATTGAAAATTAGAAATATCCCTCATAAGTACATATGGAATACACAAAAAAATAGTGATATTCCAAAAAAGTCAACTTTTTTTTATGTGATAACCATAAAATGACTAAATAAAAGAAGAGGAAACATTCCCAATGGGATTCACCATTGAAAGAATGATCCAACCAACACTAGACACAAAAATAGTGGCTCGAGGCAGAAAAGAACCAAACAACCTTAGGATGATCCACACTGAAGAACAAGCCAGAAAATGATTTTCACTGGAGTATATAAATGTCAATGATTTATGGTGATGTATTTATCAAAAACGATATATAAAGAGGAACCATGAGACCACCTAGCCACTATAGACAATAAAACCAACCAAAAGGACTCCCGAGAATTTTAACCATTACTCATGCCACAATCACGATCCAAAACATCATGGAATCCATCAGATCAAAAAAAACATGTGGTCCTTCATGAATGATAAAGATATAATAGTATAAGAATCCATTAATACCAGAATAATAAAAGCTAAATAAGTAGAAAACAAGGCAGCATAGAGTACAAGTATCTAACCAGGGTAGTTGTTGCTACCGGAAAACCCAAGAAACATAGAAACCACAACATCATGTAGAAATGCATATTTTACAAAATTTTATAGGGTAAGATCTGAAACATAGATAAGGAACCATATATGGGTGATAAAAAATGTAATGGTATTTATCTTCATTGATCTAGAATGCATATTTATAAACATCGATGGTGGGCTCATCTTCACCTCTCAATGTCCCTTGCAGATAAACTTGAATGAGTTTGGGGTCGATTCCATGACACCATATCAACTAATATACACCATTATAGTTTAAACAATACTTCATATCAGCGCAATGAGGTCAAGTGATGTTGATGATTACACAGCCTAAAAATGGGATGGGGGTTGAGGAGAAGAGGATGATCTGACTCAGTACATGTGGAGAAGGATGGTAGAGACCATGTGGCAGTGTAGGTTGGTGTTGGTAACCCAATGAAAAAGGCGATATGGAGATAGGTGAATGGGAAACCCAAGGCTGAGTTAGATATCCAGAGCAGTTACATCTTTCTCACATAGTTCATATGAATATCCTACCATCTCTATGATCATAACATTTTTCATTTGTCAAATCCATCATCAATGAATAGTCATAATAAGACAATTTTTTAATAAATATGAAATTTATTTCATGTTTTATATTGTGTAGATGATTGAATAATTCCCTATTTGACCATATTTAACATAGTAATTTGATTTTGGACCTTTACTGTTAATATGGTCAAATCATCTGATTTAAACATAATCAATTACTAAATTTATTATAGCATGATAAAAACTGAAATAGAAGTAATAATAATCATAAAAACTATAATCAAGAATGTGAATAATTAATATAATTTTATTATTTTGGAAGATAAATATACACATTACATGTCTGAATCATTGTTAGTGGATTTGTATCAATTTAATAGTGTTGAGGAATATCTTCATGTTATGGGCCTATATTATTTTCTTGGAGTGTATGCATCCCTAATGAAATTTTATATAAATAAATAATATATTATCAAGAAATTTATTATTTCATAATTTGATAATTTTTTGGGTATTTTGATTTAATTATATCAAATGTGATAGTGGGATTTTGGTTCAATATAAATCATCTTTTAATGTAATATTTAAAACTATATTTCTCTTCCATGTTAATGTTTTGTAAATAATTTTGGGAATATATTTAGATGTACATAAAATAATTATAAATTTTATTTTACATTATATAAATGGTTTTGAAATGGATTCATTTTAAGTGTTCTATAATGACTATTTGGATTAATAACAAATAAAATGTTTTATTTTTATGTTCTATTGATACAAATTCCATTCCTACCTCCATGAATTTTATTAGATTTATAGATTCCATTGTAATATTACATGTGTTGTTAAATAAAAAACCCATTTTCCTTTATCATTGATTATTTTTAATGTATAATTATTTTAAAATAATATGGTATTTTGATATCGGGAAGTGATTTTTATTAATGTTTAAAAAAATCATTAATTTTATGATAAATATGGATAAAATAAAATTATATAGTCATGTTTAAGTTCATGTAAATTATATATTTTTGGTGAGAAAAAATAGTGATGGGTGATATAGTTATAATATATCTGATGAATGTGGCCATACAGAACATTAATTCATCAGCTAATGAATATGTTATTTATGGAATTTTATTGGATGTTGGCCATATGGTTTATGCAATTTTTATTGGGTCTTTCAAGTGATCTCTGAGGTTTATATAATTTTATTTCTCAAGGTGCGTAATTTATATTTCTATTATGTATAAAATGTTTTCCAGAAATTCATTTGTTTTTAAAAGGTAAAATAAATTTTCTTTTCAACCAAATTACAATTACTGTTTAGTGTAAAAGATTATGTTATTAAGAAAAATCATAGATGGGTTTTTTTGTGTTTAAATGGAGGAAACATTTTCTTCTTTTTATGAGCCTTAATTTGCATATTGTGCACATCATAAATTTTTAAAATGTTTTCCATATCATTTAACTCTATGAAATGTAAACGAAGGTTGCATGATGAATTCCATGAAACATTTTGTATAAAAGAAACCATTATTTATTTTAAAAATTTTATATGGTTGGGAAAATATATGATGATAAAATGTTACTAGTTTTTATTAATGGTTCGATTATTTTTTAGTTAATACCTAATTATCTAATAATCTAAATCAAAAAATATCCTTAATGTATAATAGAGTTAAATTTATGGAATTAAATCTAGAATATTTATTGTTTAAGGACATGCCTTTATACATATTCATAAAAAATTGAAATTTTATAATGGGAACCACTATTTTGATGAATACATTCTCTATATTTTATTACAATATCATCTATAACTTTTTCAACTAAAAAACTTCAATTAGATAAACTTTATATTATATTTATATAGTATTATGGTTTACATTATTAGAAAATTTAATATCTTTATGAATGAGTCATCCTATAACATCTTTTGGAATGAGAAAACTACAATTTATTTGGATTATAGGAAATTGTTAATCTGATACTTATACTAGACACATATAAAATCTATATATTTAATGGTTCATTAAAAACTATTTCATACAAACAAGCCTCACACCTTTTGACCTGAGGCCCAGTCTCATATGATAGAAAACATTGATCATTCATATTATATGAACACTAATCTATTAAAATAAGTTACAATCAATTTAGGGACAGAGGTTATACCTTATCAACTAATAATACTATCATATGTTTTAATCAAACCAATATAATGTCACCTAAAAACCACTCTTTACTAAGTGATGACTCACATGATTTGTAGATATAGTTAATGTGTGATTGATTCATGTTGAAATATCGACCTATATTAATGAGGATATGGAATCAACTAGGATTTATAGCTGTAAAATAATGGATAAATATATTAGGATAATATATTGAGACAATATTTGTGTGTATTGGGTCATTTGTGAAATGTTGTCCTTCTATTCCATTAATTTGATAACTACCTAAGAAAATATCTCACAAATCCTTGATGTTCCACTGTAATGTCCTGACCCAGGTGCCATACAGTTGTGTCTAGAGACAGTTCTCCACATGACCTCATGTGCACCTCCTTGTATGCTAAAGGTTTCTAACTACCATTTGGTGTCTTGTAAGTCATACATGGGGAGACTATATCATCATTCATCATAGAATAACACCATAGAAAATAGATAATTAATACAGTATTCATTTATAAATAGAAAAATACACATGTCACAAGATAACCAATCATGAAATACAATAATCAACTAAATATGAAATCTTATTATGCCTATATAAGTGTCATGTGTATGTAATGCAACAGAAATTTGAAACATTTGGACTCCATATGTGGGTTCAGAACCATGTCGAATACCCCATCCAATATCAATCCCAGATAAGAATTCCAACCCATGGCCTTTGCGGTTAACTTGTACTACATCAATATAATTTTTTTGGGAACTGAACTGGTAGCCCAAATAGGGTATGAGTACAACTCAATACTCCACAACCAATGGTGTCTAAAAAAATTCCATCCCAAATATAGTGTAAGATGTTTAATAATAATTAAGTAAAAAATGATAAATAACTAGTTATTACGTTATCATTTATTCTTATATAACAACATTAACTACGAGAATCCCAAGGAGACCCGTACACTAATACTTTCATCGTCTAGTTCCAAGGCCCAATGATTTCCATAGGAAATATCATATCATAATACCTACTCTTTCCCAATTCATGATGTATTCAATTTTGGTATGATATCTCAGTACCTGATTTGACTCATATTGGAGTTAAAATATTCTCATTTGTGGCCAAAAATCATAGTTCCATTGTTTAATTATTTAATTTTACATCTATAAGCCACCATTCCAATGTTACCAATATCTCAAACATATATTAGATGACCATGTTATCATGCTCACACTACAGTAGAATGATGATGATATTGTTATCTTACTCATAATTATAATGACAGCGTTATCTTGTAAACGTATCAATAGAAATTACATGTTCTCATTATATTTAACAAAAGTATGATAGACATTTTACCATTTGTCCTTCTCAATATTGAATGAATAGGTTCCCATACATTAACACCTAATTAATCCATAATAAGTTATCTACATCAATCCCATTAATAATTCAACAATTATTTAAACACATTCATTCAACTACAAAACTCAACAATTAACTATGTGATTCCAATAATTAATTAATTTTTCAATTAATTAATCAATATCACAATTAATAACCCATAATTAATATTAACTAAATAGTTATCTAATTATAATCTCAACATTCCATAATAAATCCGACCATTAATTATTTGGATCATATTATCAATGGCACATAATTAATACGTAATTAGTTATCTCAACATAGCCATTTAAATGTCTAATAATTAATCACCTAAATAATAATCTATATTACAACCATTCCTCTTATAACAAATTCCCCTATAATAATTATCTAATATGTAACCCCCTTACTCTAATGATTAATTTTCCAATTAATCACATGTTATTAACAAATAATCAATAAATCACGTGGTCAATCTAATAAACCAAATTCATGATAATAAATTTCAAAATGTTGCAAACATTTATAAAATATTGAATATAAATATCAAAACGATGAATATGGAAATTATATTTACCCAACGTACCTCTATTTGTTGATTGATGTCTGCTCAATCAAAGTTTAAAAAACAATCTGAGCAACACAATGACATAGTTATGAGTTTTAGATCTAAATTATTAAATTCGGCTCATGAATTCAAGATATAATCAAACTGGATCTAGATATCTTAAACTAGATCTATATCTCATAAAATATGTTTAGATATGAGAAACATAGGGTATTCTACACCAAAGTATGAAGGAGGGAAATGAAAATGAATTGAAAAGGCATTTGGATGAGATCCACTTATCAGGTGGAGACCTAAACATTTTTCCAAGAATTCAATAATTATGAATAGAATTAGTATGGCTTTATAATCCAATCGTGTGAATCGGAGAATCATCCCATTCACATTTTGAAGACAAATATCATGTTAGGTTTGAATATGAGGATAAAGTGGTCATGAAAAGATATAAATGATTGACATCCACAATTTTATTATATCACTATTAGCCCACACAAGGATTAGTAACATGGTTATGGAAAATGTGTGTTATCCATGGGTTATCCAATGTTTTGATGGGGGTGTTTCATTGTTTCCATGTATGGATTACCAAACCATTCACTATACTTGCCGAATAAATTTCCCAAATGACCCTTGAACACTTGATTTCTCTATGATAACCTCAGGGTTTGTACAAACCATGCAACAAAAATTCACAACCACTATTCTAAATCATTATCATAAGCTTCACCCAAATTCACCCTATGTTAGAACTACCATAAAAGGTACTTATGTAAAAAAAAGTACATGAAATCAGAACCAAGATAACACCATAAAAGGTCCGGATCATACAATCCCCCATTGTAACAACTAATCCTTGAGCTGAAAATCGATCCATTTATAAGATTCAGAGCCAAAATGTCTAGTCCATTGAGCCCTAAAATATTTAACTTGATCCAATGTTTCCTTTTGTACACATCCATGTTTCCATAACTCAAAAACTATCGTCATGTCCTTATCTTACATCACTTTCTCACTGCGATTCAAAAATTGTATCAGTTTATTATCAAAGGATGCACCTATCCCATGTTCATCCACACCCACATCTATAAAATGGGAAGGGTCGGATTCACACTAAAATAGCTTTGACACACCGAAAACATCATTAATAGTGACATATATATATATTCAAGTGGTAATTATTATGCCGCCATCCAAATTTATCCACTTTCTCAACGGACCTACAGACCAGGGTGCCAACATTCACTACCTATGTACCCTATAGTGACCCAACCATGGATACACCTTATGGAATAAAAGATAACCCTATTTAATCTATAGGGGTCATCTCTACCTATCATCATATAACATCTTCCTGTTGTGATCTGTAGCCATATGTTTCAAAATTAACTATGCCTTCTTTGATATCTCTGGAACGATACTCATTTCCAATAACTCTAACTCACCAGTGTTCATCCAACATATTGGTTATCTACATGGACTACCATAAATAATCTCATGTGGTTCCAAAGATATAGATTTCTAATAACTATGGTATAAGGTGAACTCCACTAATGCCATTTTCCTTTCCCAAGATCCACCAAGTCAAGAACATATCCCCATCGAATATTATCAAGCACGTGTATAGAACATTGTAATTAGCCATTTATCATTGGGTGGAAATTCAAACTCAATATTACATATGTGCAATGTGATTTCTATAAGCCCTCCCAGAAGAATGATTTAAATAGTGAATCACAATAAGAAATTATTTTCATGTGGAAGTCCATGTATATTGATTATCTTATCAATTTACCATTCTCCAATGTATTCTACAATAATGTTTTCCTTTATATGCCTGAAATATGCTACAATTTTTTAGTCAATCCATAGTGATCCAAATAGTTTCATGATTCCTAAGAGTCTTTGGTAGAACCACCAAAAAATACTTGGTCCTTTCATCCCACTTCCATTCTATGATGCTCAACAATTGTAGTAAACCACTAGGTCATTTATTCCCCTTCTACACCTAATGAAATGTAAAGAATCTTCTTAAAAACCCCTCTATCTCATATTACATTTTTGGACACAAAACTATCATTGTTGGGAATATGAAATTTGGGTTACACTAAGATGTACCCCCCCCCCCCTTTCAAGGAATGATATTCCAACATGAGATTCTTTCACATTCACGTATGTACATAAAATCTATTATTCACATAGATAATTACATATTCATAAATCTATTTATCCAATGATATATCCCCACATTCAATTAATTATCTCAAGGTTGTGCACATAAGATCCTCATAATTTTTATCTGAGTTCCATCTAAAAAATGACGACTCTATTGTAAATGAAACCAGGTTCATCTTCTACTAACTCTCTTGAACCAGTACACACATTTTATCTAAGAATGTTATCATCACACACTCTACACTCAACTCCTAAAACATCTTAGTCTGGGTTTTCTTAATCAAAGCATCAACCAAACTATTTCTCTTCATGGAAATATATGCATGTTTAAAATAGAAAGAATAATTATACACAACCCATCTCTTCTTTTTAAGATTCAAATCAAACTTTGAAAATATAAACATTAAACTCTTGTGATCTATATATAAAGTTAAATTTTCTACAAAAAATATAGTTTTACTAACCGTTAAATGAATAAACCACAAAATACAACTCAATGTCATGACTAGGGTAATTACATTCATGAGGCCTCATCTATCAAGAACCATATAACACAACATGATCTCCCTACATCATCACAGTTCTAGGTTTGATTCTATAAGGGTAAAAATAAACCATAATATCTTAACATGAAAATGGAAAGATCCAAATTGGTGAAGAAATTATGATATAATTCAACTCTTAAAAAGAACTCTCACAAGATTTTAACCATTCAAACAACAATAACTTTTTATTGAATCCCAAAAAAGGTTCTTCCAAATACTAAAAGTGTTGGATGAATCTCCTATAATATCCAGTTAATCAATAGATTAATTGGATGTTAAATATATTCAAGGGATACTCTAAAAACCTCTAAATAAACCTTCCCTGGTTCCCCCAACACACCTTCCTTTGAGATGATGTTCCCCAATAAGTGTACCTAAATAATCAAAAACTAACACCTAGATATATTGGTTTATTATTGATGCTCTCTCAGTGAACCTATGAGGATGTTGAGATATTGGTCCAAACATCATGAGTCATTTAGTACACCAAGATTTATTCCACAAACACCGCCACATAATTATTCTGATATGGATGAAATATCATATTCATTAAATAAATTAACACATTGGGATTATTTACGATCCCAAATAGAATTATGAAAAACTCATAATGACTATAATAACTTCAAAAAAGTTTTCCTAAGTATATTATATGTTAATATTATCAAATGAAGATTCTCTAATCTGAAATAAATCATTGAGAAAAAAATCCCCCTTTAATAGGTAAAAATCATCAATACATGAAAGAGGATATATGTTATTCAAAGTTATATTGTTCAACTTCCGATAATCAATACACAAACATAAACTCTCATCATCCGTTTTTCTGAACAAAATAGGTGACCCCCAAGAAGAAGTACTTAGAAAAATAAATCCATCATCTCACACTCCACAAAATGAGACTTAATTTTTTAAAGATAGATTTTTCCATTCTATATGATGAAATATATACTAGCTCCATCCCTGTTATAAGATCAATAGTGAATTCCACATCTCTCTCAAGTTTCATCCTTAAAAAGTCATCAAGAATGACTACCTAATATAGTTCCACTACTAGTGGAAGGAAATTTCTCCCAAACCCACATCATCAAACAATATACTAAAACCATGGGATGTACATTGTCTAAGAATCTATATAATTGGACCTTATCAGCCAACCTATATATCCCAATATCCAAAATAAATATACTGGTCACCAATATACGATGTAAACAAAACTCTTCAACAGTAATGGTCGATGTGGTCTCAGTATGCGACTAACCAGTCCATACCCATTACTAAGTCAAATATTTACATATGAATAATACATAGATAACATAGATAATGATATTCTAAAATCAATATTTTACATCCCTTATATACACAGTCGTCATTATACTGCACTCATGGAAGAGTATCTATAGTCATAACCCCATTCACCAACACCGCTGTCAAGCTCAAAACATTTACATGTTTGGAAGATATATAGGAATGAGGGAAGTATTGTTAAACATGTAACTAATTATTATATAAGGTAATAGATTATTACCTCTCACTATCAATGGTCTAGCCTCTCTATCCACAACTACAGTTTGTACTGCATGTAACTATTTTACCCCTCTTCCTTGTGATGTTGTCTGACTCCCCTTCATAGAACCACTCTATAGATGAGAGATTATCCATCCCAGAAGAACTATACCCACTACCTCTATTTCCTTTGATAGTAAAACACACACTTCCTTCTTTATATGGTGTATAATTTCCTCATCCCATTATCTAACTCTTCCCATATTCTAGTTGATTACTAGTTTGTCGTTGTGACATGACAAAATTTTATAGAAGTATCATGATGATGTAATATTGAATCTGTACAAGTTGTTGGGGATAGGTTCAATTATTTGTCCTGGACTTCTGCACTAATGATAGACAATCCTAGTAAGGTCATATCCAAACTACCCTCTTGTATATATACAATGATTACCACATCCCTATCTAAAGTTGTCATAACGGTGCTTCCTGCTCTCGAATGTTTCACCTTTTGATCGTCAAGTAACAACTACTTGTCCGGCACTGGAAGGCTCCTTCATGATCCCATAAACAATGTCATCTTGATCTACAACTTTTATTGACTTCTTCTACCCGAATATATTCACATATGTCTTAATATCACACTTATGTCCATCAGGAAAACATCCCATCGTAGATACCTCATCTCTTGATAAAATTGAAGAAAAAGAATTATAAATCTTTGTGGAATCTAGCATAGTTCGTCACTGACATGACCCCCATTGTCAGATATATGAACTATGTATATTTTTCTTATCTCATTGCCTCTTGGTAAAAGTGTTCCAAGAACCTCCACATGAATTCCATCAATAACATACTATCACTCTGTTCAGTTCGTGCATGAATGTACCACCAGTGATTCACTAATCATTATAGAATATAGGAATCTAAAATGACCCTCATATAATAAATAGTCTCCAAATTTTCATGTATTATCTTTATATACTAATCCCAGAATTCATCTCCCTCAGTTCCACCATCTCTAATAAAATTCATTGGTGAAACAACAGAAAATCCTTTATCAACTCAAACATACTCTTCATAACTCACCTGGTGTATTTTTCTAGGAATTACATAGAGCACGAGAAGTTAATTAAAAATAGTCACCATCATATTTATATGACATATTAAGTACCTCATTATTATTAATTTGAAAATCATTCTTATGCACAACCCTTGATCATCCTCTCAAATGGATTCATGGAGGAATACTCTCTTATAATCCAAACACATGTCTTATATCTCATAACATAACCTTATAACATTTATGTATGATGAAATAATCATAGTAATCATGTTCATCTTCATCACCATATTTTCAAAACATACGATCTCTCACTACCCTTAACCATCCAACACCTTGGTTTTGGTTGACAATGTTAAACACACTATCACTATCATGATTCTCATTTGACCACACAATAATTCTCATTTTTTCGGTCATTTTAAATTCTTATCCAGTTCAGGTAAGGATAATTTTTTCATTTAATATCCTAATAAGGATATTATGTTATATTCAACAACATTCCCATGAAATATTCTCTAGTGCATGAATAAAATGATGTTTGTCTCAATATCCCTAAGTGCCTAGAATGATGCATGAATTCCCAACTCTTGTTCAATTCTTTTCCTTGAAAAAATATAAAAAAAGTTAGTAACAATAGTAACATCACACCACAAGGGCATCACCCATGGTGAAATAATATTCAACTGTGACAACAAGCAACCATAACAACAATCTGTCATTGAGTACACGAGTTTTTCCCCATACATGGATTTGAAACATCAATGCATTTGATCATTACCATTCCTATACTCTTCCTAGTCCCCTATCAAATAATCCTATAAATAATAAGATAAATAATAAGAAATAAATCTTGGTCTCTGATACTACTTTGTAACATCATGACCTGGGTGCCACACGACGGATCATTGAGATGGTTTTCCACATGACCTAAAGCACATCTACCCATATGCTAGTGTCTATAAATTATCTTCAAGGTCCTTATAAGTTAATAATAGAGAGACGAAACCATATTTTATCATATTGAACCACAAGTGGAAATAAAAATCAATCGTTGAAGAATATATAATGAAAAAAACACTCATGTCACAATATAAAAAACATGAAATACAATACTAAACTGGAAAGGAAAATATTCTTTGATACGTAAGTTCCATGTGTCTAAAATGAAACTGAAAGTAACAATAGTATGACTCACCAAGTGGATTCTGAACCATGTCTAATCCCCTCATCCAATCTCAATCCGAAATTATAAATCCAACCCAAGGAAGTTTCACTTATCTTATCCTAAAACAATATAATATATTTAGGTATTGATCAGGAAGGCCAAATTGATTGTGAGTACAACACATCAGGCCACCAAAAAAATGTCTAAAAAAGTATATTTTTCATATATTGTATGCAATTTGATAATACATAAGTAAAATTCATAAATAACTAGTTATTTCATGATTAATTATCTTTATCTAACAAAATTTACACTAGGGTTCATAAGGGGAATCATACCCCAATACTTGGTTCATATCATTCCAGATCCTAAATTTTTACTTATGTAATATCATATCTTAATACGTTATTCTTGACACAACATTATGTATTCAAAGATTCTATGATATCTTAGTACCAGATTCCACTCATATAAGAGTTTGAAAATTATCATATGAATCCATAACAGGGAGCTATGATATTTCCATTCATTAATTTCCCATTTATAAACCACATTTCCCCAGATACCAATATAGAAAATGTTTTTAAGATGACCCTGATACAATGATTAATACTCAATTGAATGACCATGTTACATTCTCCTACTCCAAAGTATAATGACCATGTTACCATGTATACTTCTCATTTTAATACCCAGGTTCCTATTCTATTACTGAAAAGTATGTTGAACATATTACAATTTATACATCTAAATTTTGAATGACCATGTTCCCCTTTATTCAAAGATAATTTATTTACAATTAATTGTAAACATTAATCCCATTAATAATATAAAAATTTGTTAAACACATCAATTCCATTAGTTAACTCATCATTTAACTAGGTTCTTAAATCTATTAATAATTTTCTTAATTATTTAATCAATGTCAAAAATAATATCACATTATTAATTTTATAGAATTAATTTTCTGATTCTAATCTCATATTTTTATAATCAATAACACCATTAACTATCTAGATCATATTATAAAATGTACATAATTAATCCATAAATAATTATCACAACATAGGAATTTCAGTGTCTCATAATTAATACATAAATTAATTATATACATTAGAATCTCTAACTATCATAATGACGTTAAAAAATAATTATATAATATGTAATACCCTTTTTTAATGATTAAATAACTAATTAATCACCATAATCAAGAAATTGTTGATAAATCCATTGGTTAATCTAGTAATATTGTTTCAACATAATCAATTACTATAGAAATCTATAAATTCAACAATTTTTCATACACTTATAAATCCATGAATATAAGAATTATATTTATATGACCAACCCCAATTCAAGGACATATATCTATACAATAGAAATTCACAAAAATATGAGCTATACAATTAAGAAGATATGAGTTACATATCGTAATTCCTAAAATAATGATCAATATATCAATATATAATCAAACTAGATATTGATCTCCAATACTAGATCAATATTTCACCACATATGTTTAGATATGAGAAAAAATATGATATCCTATACCAAAGGGGGAAGGATATAGAGGATAATAAACCAAAAAAATGTCTTGATGATATCCACTGATCAGGTGGAGATAGCCTCTTCTATTTGGGCATTCAATCTCGAAGAACAGAGTACATTTGGCCTTATAATACCTATTAATCATTTTTAGAACCTTCTGTTATCTATTTTAATAAAAAAAATCCCATGTTAGTGTTGTATAAGAGGTGAAAGATGTCAATTAAAGTTGAAAAAGAGTGAGATACAAAATTTTAGGAACTCAGTATTTTCCTAGACACAGTTAGGAAAACAATTTATTAACTTTTTATTTGACAATTATTTGAGGGGGACACCCATTGTCTCCTCACATGACCTCCCAAAATGTTCTATAACCATAAATAAGTTACTAACTCAAATGACTAGAATTTTTTTGATTTTTCTTAGATAGCTGCATGGTTTTTAAAAACTATGAACCAATAGTGAACATCCCATTTTCCACAAAATTATCATACACATCACCCTAACATACCTCAAGTCACAAAACCCACGAATTTTAATTAAGTTATAACACTCATTAAATAAATCATGCATTAGATAACTTTAGAAATGTTTGGGATCATAAAACATAAAGCGGTGGTTTTGTATGTTTTTATACGTCCATAAATATATAGATCGTCCATGTGAAATGGTACATCCTATTCTAAGGAATCCACATAGGGGTTCACCAATTCTAAAATGTAGAAGTCCTATTCATATTTTTCTGTCTATCATATCATTCCATACACATTATTATCCCAATTACCCTTTCTCAAACCTAATTTTTTAGTAAACATGCCCATAAATACTCATCCACTAGTATATAATTGTTTTCTTCTTTGAAAAATAGATCGCAGTAAATAAATTAATATTATTTTTAAATATTTGTAAAACTCAAATATTTAGAATGATATTTCATTAAATAATTACATTTTTTAATATCTTAATCCATACTCAACATCAAAATAAATTTATAAATTAAATGTTCATTATTATGATAATATAATAAATATAAATCATTAAGTGAAGAATAATGAATAGAAAAATAAAATAAATATTATATTAGGTTTATATATAAATAATATTACAGTAGTTTTTTATTAGTGATGGAATCTTTTATTATAATGAATAATGACTACACAATTAGAAAACATGATCAAAACAATCAACATTACTCACACTGGATATTAATTTCGTATAATATAAATAGAATATAAATTTTGGGATTAATTTTAAATTAATATCCTAAAAGGATATAAAAAAGAATGATGTTTTTATATAGTTTATTATAAGGTAATATTTTTTTATAAATGATATCAAAGAGTTTTCATGTAGAGACCCGAAGCTTAACGTACATGAACATTACATTACTTTTGCGGAATACATAGTACATAACAAAAACACACACACAAGGATCGTAATAGTTTAGTGTCTTTGGAAACTCGGAATAAAATCTTCTAATTGTGGTGAAAGATCTTCAACATCTCCCATAAAGATCTTCCTTTTTTTACCTAAAACCTTTCTTTATATCCTGGGGAAAAGAAAACATAAAAGGGTGAGCTCAAATGCTCAGTAAGGGTAAACAAAAGAAATATCAATCACATCATATACACAAGCACATAACTTTTGGAAATATTAACTTGAAAAAGTGATCATAATTACATAACATGGGATAAATCATGGCAGTGAAATGTAATCACAATAATCATAACATAAAACATGAAACCATGTGGCATTCACACATAATCATAGAGAATAATTTCTTGTTAGTCAAGACTCATTGTCAAGACTATCTTAGTGGACACAGTCCCTTTCTGAATCAAGTAACCCTCGTTTCAGTCCTGTTTCACTGAACCGGTATAACCTACCATTCCAGCCATGTCTATCTCATGAGATATAAAATCTTTACCCAATGAATTGGAGGGAGATATAGGTCCCACCCATCTTATAATGAATCCTTTCTTATGTGTGCCACATAATCATAAACCATACATCATAGCGTAACCCATGTAATAAAAATGGAATTCTTAAAAAACATGAAATCATAAAACAATTCATATAAGATAAAGGAATTCATAAAAATATTTCCATCAAAATATAATCAAATCCATGTTATAATAGGGATAAAAATAGAACCCTTTTATTATCTTAGATGGAAAATAATTTTGATAAAATACTTGAACTCCATTCTTGAGGAAAATATCCTTTCTACTTCAAAAACAGTTTTCCTTTCATAACATGTCATACGAATTTAAAACAAAAGAAGATGATTAAAAATTAACTTGAAAACTTGTAAAGGAAGCTTCTTGGAAATAATGTTTTAAAAATCCATTCATTCCGTATAAGTTAAAAAAAACATTCTTCGTACTTTTGTCGGAAAAGTCAAAAAGTACCTCATACGAAAAACGACAAAAGATTCCTTCCATACATATTACTAAAAACTCACCGAAGGGTAAAAATGGATTTAAATAATTTTAGGTGGATGGAAATAATATTACATATTGATGAAACATGGATGTGGATGATAAAATACACCCCAGTAAATACTTACGAATAAACAATCTCGGATAAAAATGAGATTGTGATAATTTCCCTTACCTTAGGTCTGATTGGCTTCGTAAGTGTCCGAACCTCCTGTATAATGATTTAAATAATGTCATTTACTTATTACAGAATCATATTCATTGTTATTATATCATATATGGTTCAATTATGACTTTATATTACCCATTCTTTTGTAAATTCATGTTAAAGTAGCGTTTTGGGTAAAATCGTCTCATTTGACGTTCGTGTTTTAACTTGTAATTATTCATATGATTACTTAGATCATGATTACTTAATTCCAGAATATAAAAACTGATTTATATATATATATATTCATAATATACATATATATAATAAATCATTAAATGGAAAGAAATACACCGTTCATGGAGACGGTAGTCCGTACGTACGCATGAACGCTGTTTTCATTTCCTTATTGAATTGAATGGAATTAATTAGATGTCATAAATATAAATATAAATAAATCCAGTATCATTATTATGTCATATATTTCATTATTACTTATTATATATACTTTATATTCATTCATGAATGGTTAATCATTGAGAATGAATCTCATCGCGTCGTGGAGACGGTAGTCCGTACGTACGAACGAGCGATGATATCATTCCCATGGTCGTGGAATTGTGTTGAAGTGTTTGTATACTATTTCAGTATCAATATAAATTTATAATAATCATATATAGTTACTCATTACACCATTATAACCATCCAATTAAGGAGGTGGCGGAAAATAGATTACACCACGGCGTGGAAACGGTATTCCGTACGTGCGCACGTGCGGTGATTTCCTTTTTCCGTAGGATGGATAGAAGGTTAATTAGAGTTGTTTCATACTTATAATAACATATCTGTATATAATAAATACTGATGTTATTACTTTATCATGAAACAACTAAAGAAGAAGAAGTTGAAGAAGAAAGAAGTTGAAAAGATCGGTAATGGATATTACCTCTTCTTTGAAACGCCTCTTTGAATCCTCCACTTAGGGAACTATGATTGGTCTTTGAAGGAGACCAGGACCTCTAGGATTATTCTAGGGAAGTGGAGAAGGTATTTTGGCAGGGGTTGGACGAGCTTGAGTGCTCAATTTGGTGTGAGGTGGAGGGGGAGGAGGTGCCCTTTTATAAGGGAGGAGAGGGGCACCTTTGGAATAACTAAAAATATTATTTTATTATAATGCCAAGTTCGGTTTTAAATAGATCCAAATTGATTTATTTCGAGGATAAAGTGGCGATGGGTCTAAATACTCTCATCCAATCGTATTTAGACAAGTTTAGGTTATTATTTTACCCTTATCAATTAGATTTAACTCTAAGTTAAATAATTTAACTTTTACCGTGTCATTTTGTTTTCTTACACTATATGGTCAATAAACAAACTATATCAAGCCAAAAGAACCCCAAGTTGTTTATTATTAATATATATAATCTTATCTAAGTCATTTGGCCGAACCTTATATTTTTAGGAATAAAATAACAATTATTAATATAATATTTATTTTAAAAACTATTTTATGTCAATTTTGACACTATTTGGTATATGATTTTTATGAAATTCATAACAGAATGATAAGTTCGAACCATGTTACGTAAATTAACAATTACATGTCAAAGTAACCTAGAAAATTAGTGTAAGTCATAAAAAGTCTCAAATTACATTTATTTGGGCATTTATAACATCAATTATGTCAATATTTCATTAATAAGACAATTACTGCATCATCTATGTGTCATAATAAATGATAATTATTTAATCCATAAAAATTCTAAATAATTTCTTATGATGTAGATGATTGTATTTGATTTCTGTAGACTACTTATGTTTGAAGTTTCATGAAGTTTATCACTAGATTAAAATTATTATACTTATAATATTTAAGAAAGTGACATGTTGTCACATTCTTTGGTTAATAATAATTAAATTATTCTCATTGACAAAATTTAATTAAATTAATCTAATCCGACCCTTAGGTGATATGGGTCGACTTTTAGTCATCCAATAGGATTTTGACATTTGTTAGGGTAATTTTAAAATATTATATTTACCCTTAATTACCTGATTTACCTTTAACTATGGTAAATAAAATTTACCGTAGTTACTATTCATAATTCCCTAAAATAAAAAGTAGCCTATTAACATAATTTGGACCCACTGATTCCAAATATAGAATCCATTTTTTAAAATTCAATACACTGAAGTTTCATAAATTAAATTAAAATTAATCCTATTGTCGAATAAAAACGGGTTTTTGTTTAAAACATTGCAAAAGATTGAATTGATTTAACCTACGAATTCAAGGTAAAATCAATGTTAATGACATACATTATATTAAATGGTAAAAATATATTCTATTTATAATTTAAAACCATTCAATATTATAATTTAACCACATAAGATATTACGATGAAAAAAGTTGTTTTTAATTAAAATATAGCGTGTTTTTACTATACATTAAAATGTGAAAGTTACAAGAATAATATGAAAAATTTATCCAAAGTAAATTTTTATTTCTTGATTCCAAAGAATAATTTTATTTTGTCAAATTGAACTTATAAACATGTCAAAAACCAGATTTAAAGTGGGTGCGCCATCAAAAGGCGGCAAAACTGCATTTTTTGAAAAATACTTATTTTACCCGAAAAAATTTATTTTGTTCTTATACCATGTTCTAGAAATGTGTAAGATGAATAATAATGTTATAAAATTCAAAATTTAGTTAATACTATTCATAACGGCTAGTTCATGACAATATTATAATAATATAACATTGTTTATTAAAACCCGGTATTGCGTACAACACACGCTATCGAGGAAGGCCGCGATTGTGTGTAATGTAAGCCAAGTCAGGGTTGCGTGTTGTGAAAGAATCCTTGGTTGTTTCGTATAACAGAATCAAACCATATTTCATTTATACATTTAATATATATATATATATATACTCATTGTTGCGTAGAATAACTATTATCAAAATTGTGTGTAACACGGTCCAAGAATAGTGTTGCGTATACTGCAAGCTAATACGGTGTTGCGTATAGCGCAAGGTAATCTTGGTGTAGAATACAACATAATACATTAATGAAATTAAAATAATATTTTTCATAAAATGTCGGGGTGTTACATTCTACCCCCCTTAAAATGAATTTCGCCCTCGAAATTCGTCGGGGTTATAAATGGTTTACTATTTGAAAGTTTCTTTGACAGAAACCCACATCGTAAAAAGGAATACCAAAACATATCTTTTAAAAACTAATGTATAAAACGTAATTGTTACCCAAGTTAACTAATCACTGGGTATCCACAGAGGTGAAAATATGGATATGGAAGAGAAATCTAACCATCATGTTCTGATGGAGAGTGATAGAGAACATGGCTATGGAAAATCCAGCAATCACAAAGCCATAAATTTGTGACGATCTAGGGTACCATTTGATTCATCGGATATAAGGGCATTAGGACAACATTTTTGGTTTTCAAGATCATTTCCCTAATGTTGATGAAATTGGAATTAGAAGAAATACTTTCGTGATTTTGGTATAGTCTCACTATTTGTCGTTCTTTGGACAATTTCTACTTCATCTCTTAAAGAAATGAAGTTGAATTTGTCATTAGTGATGTGTTATCAGATCATGTGATAGAATGATGGGTCATTCCATCTGTTTCAAACAAATGCTTAGAAAAGTTATCAAAAAAATACTTAAGTCCATTTATAGTGATATTAATCATATATGGTTCCTAAAATGAACTTATACTTCACATATCATACTGCTTAATATAATAAAACTAGTTTCTACTAAACATGGACTTCCTATAGGCCAGTAGTAGGCGATAAAGGCCAGTCGCACTTTGGTTGCGGGTTCGACTCCCACAGCCTCGTCCGAAGCGATGGGTTGTCGCCCGTCCTGCAGGTTGTCCTTTTTCTAAAGCTATATTAATATAACATCCCATCAATAATATCGAAAAACGTTTTATCCTAACTTATGTCTAACATAATCCATTCTAATCATTTGATTTATCCATAATACTGTAGTCCACTCTCATAATATAGTGAAAATGATTACCAGAGATTTAATACCCTCGTTGATCCCCATATATCATAAGATATGTTTTGTTGGTCACATTCCAAACATTCAAAGTCCTTAATCATGTATTCTTTTGAATACCCATTGAACCTTATTGAAAACATGAATGCAGTTAAAAGTTAACTCTACATACCAAAATACTAAAATTCTATATACTCAAACCATGATATAACCTTCTCCTTATATCAGTCATGAGCTCCTGAATACTATCATACATTTAATTTTCTCTTTATCCCTTCATTATGCGCATATCATCTACATTCCAAAAATATCTGAATAACCTTTCATGGATACTGGTAACATTAATCATACACTTTCAAAACTCAATGAAAGAAAATAGTGTAACAATCCTTAGATGTCTCTTTATTCCATAGTACCATGAGATTACTTATACACCATTACACATGATAAACATGTAATCATTCCACTACATTCTTAAACCATTGACCGAGATTCAAAAATTCTTTCATCTCACATATCATTTGTAGTCTCTTCATCATCATCAACGTAAATACTACCCATACGACCATACTGATTCTCTTCATGAGACTTTACCTTAGGGAATTGGTTTTCATAATGCCCGTACATTCCACATTTAAAACATTTAACCATTTTTGATGTCGTAGCAATACCGTTATCCTCATCCCTGGTATTAACTGATCCTTTTCCTTTGCACTTACTGGCTTTGTGTCCTTCTTTTCCACACCCAAAGCATCTTCCAGTTCCTTTGAAACATTCTCCTTGATTCCTATTCCCACATGATTTTCATAGGGGAAATTGAACTTTCTTTCCTCTATGATCATCATAAAACTCCATCTTTCTCTTATTAGCCGAGTCAGGAAACATACCAAATTTGAGTTTATTGATCATTTTATGAGATTGCTGATTCGGCATAATAATGATGTTTGGACTTCCAAATCCCATTTCATTTGGTTGCTCATGAAGAATATCATTACATTGTCCATCATATCCTCCATTATCGTGAATCACCTTGTTTCCAGCCATTTTCTAAAACCCAAAAAGAATAGTGTGAGATAAAAAATCATAATAAAGGGGGAGTAACATAAATATCTAACATATTTGGTTTAATCTAATATCGTTACCATAGTTCTAGGACTATATCCTACACGTATACTTATCCTTTGGAGCATCCCTAGACATACCTTAGAAATATCTCTAGGGATCCCACTAACGTTTTCGCATCCTAGTTTCCAAAGGTTTACTAAACCTTTCCTCTGATACCAACTGTAGAGACCCGAAGCATAACGTACATGAACATTACATTACTTTTGCGGAATACTTAGTACATAACAAAAACACACACACAAGGATCGTAATAGTTTAGTGTCTTTGGAAACTCGAAATAAAATCTTCTAATCGTGGTGAAAGATCTTCAACATGTCCCATAAAGATCTTCCTTTTTTTTACCTAAAACCTTTATTTATATCCTGGGGAAAAGAAAACATAAAAGGGTGAGCTCAAATGCTCAGTAAGGGTAAACAAAAGAAATATTAATCACATCGTATACACAAGCACATAACTTTTGGAAATCTTAACTTGAAAAAGTGATCATAATTACATAACATGGGATAAATCATGGCAGTGAAATGTAATCACAATAATCATAACTTAAAACATTAAACTTTGTGGCATTCACACATAATCATAGAGAATCATTTCTTGATAGTCAAGACTCATTATCAAGACTATCTTAGTGGACAAAGTCCCTTTCTGAATCGAGTAACCCTCGTTTCAGTCCTGTTTCACTGAACCGGTATAACCTACCATTCCATCCATGTCTATCTCATGAGATATAAAATCTTTACCCAATGAATTGGAGGGATATATAGGTCCCACCCATCTTATAATGAATCATTTCTTATGTGTTCCACATAATCATAAACCATACATCATAGCATAACCCATGTAATAAAAATGGAATTCTTAAACAACATGACATCATAAAACAATTCATATAAGATAAAGGAATTCATAAAAATATTTCCATCACAACATAATCAAATCCATGTTATAATAGGGATAAAAATTGAACCCTTTTATTATCTTAGATGGAAAATTATTTTGATAAAATACTTGAACTCCATTCTTGAGGAAAATATCCTTTCTACTTCAAAAACAATTTTCCTTTCATAACATGTCATACGAATTTAAAACAAAAGAAGATGATTAAAAATAAACTTGAAAACTTGTAAAGGAAGCTTCTTGGAAATAATGTTTTAAAAATCCATTCATGCTGTATAAGTTAAAAAAAATATTCTTCGTACTTTTGTCGGAAAAGTCAAAAAGTACCTCGTACGAAAAACGACAAAAGATTCCTTCCATACATATTAATAAAAACTCACCGAAGGGTAAAAATGGATTTAAATAATTTTAGGTGGATGGAAATAATATTACATATTGATGAAACATGGATGTGGATGATAAAATACACCCCAGTAAATACTTACGAATAAACAATCTCGGATAAAAATGAGATTGTGATATTTTCCCTTACCTTAGGTCCGATTTGCTTCGTAAGTGTCCGAACCTCCTGTATAATGATTTAAATAATTTCATTGACTTATTACAGAATCATATTCATTGTTATTATATCATATATGGTTCACTTATGACTTTATATTACCCATTCTTTTGTAAATTCATGTTAAAGTAGCGTTTTGGGTAAAATCGTCTCATTTGTCGTTCGTGTTTTAACTTGTAATTATTCATATGATTACTTAGATCATGATTACTTAATTCCAGAATATAAAACATGATTTATATATATATATATATATTCATAATATACATATATATAATAAATCATTAAATGGAATGAATTACACCGTTCATGGAGACGGTAGTCCGTACGTACGCATGAACGCTGTTTTCATTTCCTTATTGAATTGAATGGAATTAATTAGATGTCATAAATATAAATATAAATAAATCCAGTATCATTATTATGTCATATATTTCATTAGTACTTATTATATATACTTTATAATCATTCATGAATGGTTAATCATTGAGAATGAATCTCATCGCGTCGTGGAGACGGTAGTCCGTACGTACGCAAGAGCGATGATATCGTTCCCATGGTCGTGGAATTGTGTTGAAGTGTTTGTATACTATTTCAGTATCAATATAACTTTATAATAATCATATATAGTTACTCATTACACCATTATAACCATCCAATTAAGGTGGTGGCGGAAAATAGATTACACTACGGCGTGGAGACGGTATTCCGTACGTACGCATGCGCGGTGATTTCCTTTTTCCGTAGGATGGATAGAAGGTTAATTAGAGTTGTTTAATATTTATAATAACATATCAGTATATAAGAAATACTGATGTTATTACTTTATCATGAAACAACTAAAGAAGAAGAAGTTGAAGAAGAAAGAAGTTGAAAAGATCGGTAATGGATATTACCTCTTCTTTGAAACGCCTCTTTGAATCCTCCACTTAGGGAACTAAGACTGGTCTTTTAAGGAGACCAGTACCTCTAGGATTATTCTAGGGAAGTGGAGAAGGAATTTTGGCAGGGGTTGGCCGAGCATGAGTGCTCAATTTGGTGTGAGGAGGTGGGGGAGGAGGTGCCCTTTTATAAGGGAGGAGAGAGGCACCTTTGGAATAACTAAAAATATTATTTTATTATAATGTCAAGTTCGGTTTTAAATAGATCCAAATTGATTTATTTAGAGGATAAGGTGGGGATGGGTCTAAATCCTCTCATCCAATAAGATTTAGACAAGTTTAGGTTATTATTTTACCCTTATCAATTAGATTTAACTCTAAGTAAAATAATTTAACTTTTACCATGTCATTTTGTTTTCTTACACTATATGGTTAATAAACTTACTATATCAAGCCAAAAGAACCCCAAGTTGTTTATTATTAATATATATAATCTTATCTAAGTCATTTTGCCGAACCTTAGATTTTTAGGAATAAAATAACAATTATTAATATAATATTTATTTTAAAAACTATTTTATGTCAATTTTGACACTATTTGGTATATGATTTTTATGAAATTCATAACAGAATGATAAGTTCGAACCCAGTTACTTAAATTAACAATAACATGTCAACTTAACCTAGAAAATTAGTGTAAGTCATAAAAAGTCTCAAATTACATTTATTTGGGCATTTATAACATCAATTATGTCAATATTTCATTAATAAGACAATTACTGCATCATCTATGTGTCATAATAAATGATAATTATTTAATCCATAAAATTTTTAATAAATTCCTATGATGTAGATAATTGTATTATATTTCTGTAGACTATTTATGTTCGAAGTTTCATGAAGTTTATCAGTAGATTAAAATTAATATACTTATAATATTTAAGAAAGTGACATGTTGTCACATTCTTTGGTTAATAATAATTAAATTATTTTCATTGAAAAAATTTAATTAAATGAATCTAATCCGACCCTTAGGTGATATGGGTCGACTTTTAGTCATCCAATAGTATTTTGACATTTGTTAGGGTAATTTTAAAATATTATATTTACCCTTAATTACCCGATTTACCTTTAACTATGGTAAATAAAATTTACCGTAGTTACTATTCATAATTTCCAAAAATAAAAAGTAGTCTATTAACATTATTTGGACCCACTGATTCCAAAAATGGAATCCATATTTTAAAATTCAACACACAGAAGTTGCAGAAATTAAATTAAAATTAATCTCGTTGTCGAATAAAAAAGGGTTTTTGTTTAAAACATTGCAAAAGATTGAATTGATTTAACCTACGAATTCAAGGTAAAATCAATGCTAATGACATACATTATATTAAATGGTAAAAATATATTATATTTATAATTAAAAACCATACAATATTATAATTTAACCACATAAGATATTACGATGAAAAAAGTTTTTTTTAATTAAAATATAGCGTGTTTTTACTATTCATTAAAATGTGAAAGTTACCAGAATAATATGAAAAATTTATCCAAAGAAAATTTTTATTTCTTGATTCCAAATAATAATTTTATTTTTTCAAATTGAACTTATAAACATGTCAAAAACCAGATTTAAAGTGGGTGCGCCATCAAAAGGCGGCAAAACTGCATTTTTTGAAAAATGCTTATTTTACCCGAAAAAAATTTATTTTGTTCTTATACCATGTTCTAGAAATGTTTAAGATGAATAATAATGTTATAAAATTCAAAATTTAGTTACTACTATTCATAACGGCTAGTTCATTACAATATTATAATAATATAACATTGTTTATTAAAACCCGGTATTGCGTACAACACACGCTATCGAGGAAGGTCGTGATTGCGTGTAATGCAAGCCAAGTCAGGGTTGCGTGTTGTGAAAGAATCCTTGGTTGTTTCGTATAACAGAATCCAACAATATTTCATTTATACATTTAATATATATATATATATACTCAATGTTGCGTAGAGTAACTATTATCAAAATTGTGTGTAACACGGTCCAAGAATAGTGTTGCGTATACTGCAAGCTAATACGGTGTTGCGTATAGCGATAGGTAATCTTGGTGTAGAATACAACATAATACATTAATGAAATTAAAATAATATTTTTCATAATATCTCGGGGTGTTACATTTCATCTATAATGGAATTCATGGTTGGAGTTTTAATTCTCAAATTTTAACCCCATGAGTCATATTTCCAAACATGAACAATTTATTATTTGTAATAAAGTATCAACTACCTAAATAATTTATTTTATATTATTCATTTTATTCAGGTTATTTAAAGAGAAATATCAAGTTCCCTTTTTAATGGTCTATCAATTCAAATGATACAATTGGTATTAATGTTTTTTAACTCAATTCCCTCTTTTGAGTCATAATTTTTCCTCCATATCATTTTTCTCCCTCTATTGGTTTATCCCCCCTTTAATATTTGATTTCATGAGACTTATTCAAAAACTATAGTGGAAAATTTCCTTTTGATTTATATATTTTATCTTGATAAAATTGTATATTGAAAATATTTCATTATTGAGAATAATTATGATATTTTTTTACAATGTTTTCACAAACATGTAACTATTTAAATTTCCTAAAAATTTTATAATTTATTATTTGAAACCTAATTAGGGTTTAGAAAATTTTAACTTTATAATTTAACTTTATTATTTTAAAAATCAATTTTTATATGTTTTTTATGATGTTGTATTTCATCATATATTTTTCAAAAATATTAATAAAGGTTTCAAATTATTTTTAATATTTTATCTTCCACCCAATAATTATTTCATTACCATTATACATTTTCATATATGTAATATTGATTATTATTTATCAATAGTTTTCTATTTTTTTAAATTTTTCACTGAAACTTTTGAATTTTTCTTTTAAAGACATGACTACATCATTTTATGAATGTCTTATAAAAAAAAATTCATTATTTAGGGTGAATACATCATTAAAATGATATTTTTATTTTATATTAAATATTAACTCTATATATATAATTTTTTACAAAATAAAGTATTTTCATATGGAATTATAAAATAGTCATTTAAATTAATTTCCTAAATCTAGGGTGTTTCTAATTTATAAATAATTTCATTCCTATTTATCTATAAATAATTTTTCAAATATGTAATTATTAATTAAAATATATAATTATTTAATTAATAAATTCATCATATGATATAATCCATCATCATTACATAGATTTATAATTAAGTGTGTTTCACAAATGGAGGAATTAGCCATCAATGTATTTTTCCTTCCTTACCATCGTTGAAGAATATGCATAATGTGAATTCCAATTCAATTAATTTTTTAATACATTATTTAACATTTCATTTTATTGAAATATGTTAACCTTTATTTTATACAATGATTGATTATTATTTTTATTCACTTAGTTGAATAACTTTTATCTATAGAGTGTATATATGATATTTATTCATATAAATATTCAATTTAATATAATTATAATGATAATAAATTTATATAGATACTCATTATTATCCTTTGGTTTTTGTGTCTCAATCATCGATGGAGTTATTAATAATTTTATTATGTTATTATATTTGAAAAGGATATGAAATATATTTTTTTAATTGTGTTCTCTATGGTATTAGGATAATATATTTTATATTTCATCATTTTTTATGGATGATGATGGGTTTGTATAAAAATATTACTCTAATCCATTGGATTACGTTTATATATCATGAGTTAAAAATTGTGAAATTGTGGATTTATCCCATTCAATATTATACATGGTCATATTTATCCCAAGGGATATGCTTAAACTATAGGTTTTATCCTAAGCCTAAGGTTATATTGGAGGATTATCCCATGCGTAAAAAGGTTCGTCGGTGGTGCGCCAAAGTCTTCTTTGTGTGCATTCTTGTAGAGACCCACAACTTGACGTACAGAGGAATTGCATTACTTTTGTGGAATATTTAATATATAAAAAAACAGAAACCCAAGGGCTGTAATAGTTAAGAGTCTTTGGAAACTTAGAACAATATCTTCTAGTCATGGTGAAAGATATTCAACATCTCTCATAATGGTCTTCCATGTTTTTTTATTACTTAAAACCGTTCGTTAAATCATGGGGAAAGGAAAACATATAAAGGGTGAGTTCAAATGATCATTAAGGGTATAAATGAAGAAAATAAAATAAAACATATACATTTGAATTTAAAGACATTAACATAATGTTTAAACATCAAAACATTCAGCAATTACATAAAACATGGAAGTATGTAAAGAATAGATCCTAATGGAATATCAATCATGATAAAATAAAATGGGAATAAATCATGTTACTGTGGAAAACCATTAAACACAATATATGATTTCCATAGTAGCCAAGTATTTTCTGCTAAGACCATCATGGTGGACAATGTCCATAAATGAACTGGGTTTACTTGTCGTTCTAGCTCTGTATTACTGAACCGGATTTACTTATCGTTCAACCATGTCTATCTCATGAGATATAAATCATTATCCAATTAATTGGGGGGAGATATATGTACCACCCATCTCATAATGAAATAAATATTTCATGTGCCACAAAATAAACATAAATTATTCATTATAACCCAACGAATAAAATGGGTTTCATAAACATCATACCATCATAACATAATCTATATTAAAAAATGGATATAATTTCATCATAAAAAAAATAAAACTGTGTAAATAATAGGTACATTGTACTTGAAACATGACTATATTATATAATGTCATCTTAGCTGGAAAATATTCTTGATAAAACACTTGAAATTAATTCATGAGGAAAATATTCTTTCTTCTTCAAAATAAATTTATTTTCTCAAAATGCCAGGAAATTTTAAATGAAAACTATTTTGATGAAAATAATAATGAAATATTTTAATTTAAGATTCATGGAAATATGTAATTATGAATGAATAAAAATCCATTCATACCGTATATGTTAAAAATGCATTATTCTTGTAATTTTTTTCAGAAAAGTCAAAAAACACCTCATATGGTAAATAAAAGAAATATTCATTTTATACCATCTGGTAAAAATAATTAAAAGGGTAAAAATCACATTAAACATACATTGAATAATACTAAACATTTTATGAAAACATTTTGGGAAAATATTGACATGGATGATAAACATAACCATAGTAAATACTTATGAGCAAAAAATCCCAGATAAGAATGAGATTGGAATAAATATCACTTACCAATTATAAAAAGTGGAATCATACATGTCATAATATAATGAAAATTAAATTCCTATGTAAATATCATATCCTTCATAATGAAATTAATAAAACATTCATGGGATGCATAAACTCTATACAAAAGAAATCGGTGGTGATTAAGGAATATGTCTAACAGAAATAAAGGTGAGATGAAATAATCCAATACCTTATGTCCAATTTATTCCATATATATCTAAAAAATCTTTATATTGGGTTTAAATAGATTATTAACTTGTAATAGAACCATAATAATATTTATGATATCATATATGATTCTCATATGACTTTATATTACCCATTCTTTTCTCAATTCCATATTTATGAATCATTTTGGATAAAATCATTTATTTTATCATACGTGTTTGGACTTTTTTTCTTGATATTATTACTTATAACCTGATTTACATAATTATGGAATGTAAAAATTGATATATATATATATATATATATATATATTAATATATATTCAGAATATAAATATATATGATATATCGATAAATGGAATGAAATACACCGTTCATGGGGTTGGTAGGCCGTACATACTCATGAACGCTATTTTCGTTTCATTATTAAATTTATTGGAAGTAAGTATGTAACAAATACATGAATCTAGTATCATTTTTATGTCACATTTTTCATGATTATTTATTCTATATACTTTATATTCATTCTTGAATGGTTAACATAGATAATGAATCACATCGCTTCGTGGAGACGGTAATCCGTACATACGCACGAGCGTTGATATCATCATCATAATTTTTAAATGGAATTGAAATGGATGATTATATATCTCATAATTATTATCATGTCATATTTATCATTTATAGTTATTTTTTACACCATTATAACCTTCCATGTATGTTGGTTGTGGAAAACAGATTACACCACGTTGTGGAGACGGTATTTCGTACTTACGCACGTGCGGTGATTTCATTTTCCATAGGACGGATAGAAGGTGAAATAGTGATGTTTCATATTTATAATAACATATCAGTATATTAGTGATACTTATGTTATTATTTTATAATGAAAAAAACAATGAAGAGGATATAGAAGAAGAAATATGTTTGAAAGAATCAGAAAAGGATATTACCTCTTCTTCGACACACCTCTTCTAAAAGTCCTCTTAGGGCATCAAAGATGGTATTTAAAAAATACCAGGACCTCTAGTATGTTTCTAGGGAAGTTTAGAAGAGAAATTGGCTGGGTTTAACCATGAATTAATGCTCAATGTGGTGTTAGGAGGAGAGGGAGGAGGTGACCTTATATAGGAGAGGAGAGGGGCACTTTTGGAATCCTCAAAAATATTAATTTACAATAAACTCATACTCCACATAAAAACAACCAAAGTGACTCAAATTATGATATGAAATAATATAGTGTGGTTATCCCATCAACCAATCAATTTTATACATATCCTTATTTTATTTTAATCATTATAATTTTTCTTTATTCATATTTAAATGTTTAATTATATGTGTGGTAAAAAAGATATAAATTTTAAATGGGTATAAATACTTACTTATATGTTGTTAATTGTACATAATTTGATAATTAATCACATTTTAGACCATATAAATTTTAATTTGTAAATTTTAAATATATCTGTGATTTTTAAACGATTTAATAAATTGATAATTTCAGGAAAAATCAATAGTTTCAATTTTGGGAAAATTCATTTACTTGAATTTAAATAATATACAAAAAGAATATATTTTCTAAAAAAACTAATTCATAGATTATCAACAAGTCATATTCGTCTAAGAAATTCATGGAGAACTTTAATTAGTTCATATAATATTTATTATATTACATTAAACATAATATATTTGATATTTCTTTTAATAAAATAATTACGACAACATTTTTGTATAAATATTTAATATTATTATGCGTGGGGAAAAAATTTAAAATAAAATTTTATTATGAAAATAAAAATAATAGATTTAATAATAATACATTATTCATATTTATTTTCTAAAACAACCAACTTTTAAAATTTTATCTTTATTAAAGTATGAATGTGAAAACTTTGACCTCATTTACAATAAAATAATATAAATGTACTAATCTGTTTTATAAGGCTCCTAATTGTTCAACATTTGACCCTATGATTATTATGGTATATATATACTCGACCAATATGGTTTTGTAATGTTTTTGGTATTTTTTATGGGTATTATTATGGTAATAAAAAATATATTATTGATTTTTCACTAAATAAATAATTTCAGCATCATTAATGTATAAGATATTAAGGTAATTATATATTTCATAAAAATCACAAATAAATTACCATGATGAATAAAATAATTTTATATTTCAAAATAGATTTCATAATAGAATTTATATTATGTATATCCTTATATTAAAAATAATTTAATTATTACAGTTTGAGTGAGACATATTTCACTTTCATTAAATAAAAAAATTAATGGTCTTAATCACATCCAAGTGGGTTTAAATATATTCCATTTATACACAATAATGTTTTAGGAAAATTATAATAATCCAAACATATTATGACAAATTTTTCGATAATTTTATAATATTATATTTTCTCTTAATTACCCGATTGACCTTTAACTCGGGTAAATAAAATTTACCTAGTTATTATTCATAATTCCTAAAAATAAAAATTAGCCTATTTACATAATTTGTACATACTTATTACAAATATGGAATATATTTTTCCAAATTTAAAATAAATAAGATGTAATATTAAATTTATAAATAATTCTGCTGTTGAGAAAACATGTTTTAAAAGTTAAAGCATTGCGAATGATTGAAATGTTTTTATTGATGAATTCAATGCAAAATTATTGATAATGACTTAAATTATATTAAATAGTAAAATTATATTCTATTTATACTTTAAAAAAATTCAATATAATAATTGAACCATATAAATGATCTTCATGAAAATAATTGTTTTTAAATAAAATTTAGCGTATTTTTAATATTCATCAAAATATGAAACTTATCAGAAAAATATCATAAATTTATCCAATGTAAATTTTTATATCCTGATTCCAAGTAAGAATTATAATTTTTAAAATTGAACTTATAAACCTTTCAATTACTAGATTTAATGTTGATGCGCCATGAAAAGGAGGCAAAAATGCAATTTTTTAAAAATACGCATTTTACACAAAAAAATTTATTTTGTTCTCATACCATGTTCTTGAATATGTGTAAGATAAATTTTATTGTTATAAAAGATAAAATGTGGTCAATACTATTAATAATTTCAAGTTAGTTATATAATAATAATAATATATCATTATTTAGTGAAACTCAGTATTGTGTACAACACACGCTATTGAGGAAGGTCTCTCTTGTGTGCAACACAATCCAATAATAGTGTTTGTGTATACTACAGGATAATATGGTGTTTCAAATAGTGTAAGATAATCATGTTGTACTGTACAACACAAGACATCAATGAAATTAAAAATAAAATTTCTCATAAAATTTCAAGGTGTTACATTATACCCCAATTAAAATAAATTTTGCTCTCGAAATTTATAGTGGTTATAAATGGTTTACTACATGAAAGTTTCATTCATATAAACTGACATCATAAAAAGGAATACCCAAAACTAATTTTAAAAACTAATGTATCAAATGTAACGGTTACCAAATTAACTTATCACTGGGTTTCCACATAAGAGAACATAGGTGAAAAAATAGATATGGACGATAAATCTAACAATCAATTTATGTTGGAGAGTGTTAGAGACCATGGATATGAAAAAATCCAACAATCACAAAGCCATAAATTTGTGATGATATAAGGTACCATCTGAGTCAACAGATATGAGGGCACTAGGACACCATTTTTGGTTTTCATGATCATTTCCCTAATGTCGATGAATTTTTTAATTAAAAGAAATACTTACATTATTTTGGTACAATATCACTATTGTTTGTGCCATGACCATTTTCTACTTCATCTCTTAAGGAAATGAAGTTGAATTTGTCTTTTGTAAATTGTTAGTGGATCTTGCAATAGAATGATAGGTCATTCTATCTGTCTCAAACATAATGATAGAAAAAATTTTATACATAAGTCTATCTTATGGTGAGATTAATCGTATATGGTCCAAAAATGGACTTACAATTCGTCTATCATGCTGATTAATAAAATAAAACTATTTTCTACTTACAAGGGACTATCTGTATGCTAGTGGTAGGTGATAAATGCATGTCACACTTCGATTGTGTGTTCTATTCCCACAAACATGTCTGACACGACAGGTTGTCACTCCTCCTATGGGTTTTCCTTTTTCAAAAACTATACTATTATAACATTTCATTATATAAAATGTTCTACCATTAGACAATATTTTTTTTTTCTAACTTAATTCATTCCAATATTTATTCTTATCGAAAATACTTTTGTCCAAACTCTCAGTATAAAGAAAACTATTACTAGAACGGTTATCAATCAAGCACGTAAATTCAATAATTTATCCCCCATATATCATAAGATATATTTATTGGTCGCATTCCAAATATGTGAATACCTTAATCTTTTATTCTCTTGAAACATGAATTACCATAGAACCTTAGTGAATAAATTAATGCTATCAAAAGTTAACTCTTTCCACATACCAATATCCCAAAATTTCTATATACTCAAATCATGATATCACATTTTCCTTATATCATCCATGAGATCATTAATAATATTAAATATATTATTTTTCAACTTACCCCTTCATTATGCGTAAATCATCTGCTTTCCAAAAATATTTCAATCATTTTCATGGTTACCGGTACCATATTATTATGGAAAAAAATGGAATAATATATAGATATTCCAATATACCATAAAAGTATCTCAAAAACATTATTCATTAATTCCAATACATAAAACATTGAAGCCATACTCTTCAATGATTTTCATCGAATAGGTCCTTACTTGATTAAGAAGTAACATTTTAGGTCAGGGAATTGATTTCGGTAATGCCCATCATCTCAATAGATAAGACATTGGACTCCATTATAGTCTGTCACTCTATGACCCTTTTCCCAACATAGATAAAATATTCCCCTCCATTTTAGGCATTTCTCAAGGTTCTTCATCCCTTATTATTAAAAATATCAATCTTCTTTTCTCTATGCTCCTCATCATGCGAACTTGCATAAAAGACCATCTTCATATTATTTTATGAATTAGGAATACAATTAATGTTCCCCTTGTTAATAAAATATCGCGATTTCTGATTCAGCATAATCATAATATCAATCTCTCTAGGCACTACACAATTTTTCTGCTCATAGTCACCAATTTTTCCATCAGATTCAATGTTAACCCAATTCCTTCTGGTTCCCTACATTATCTAAAACCAGAAACCATTGTGTAAGAAATAGTTAGAATATTGAGGATCAAAATAATCATAAAAAGTAACTTATTGGATGTATAAATTTTGACAAATTCTTTAACCTATGACATCATAGGTTCACCCATGATTATTCATGATCTTCAAAATAATTCTAGGACTGTATCCTATAGTTATAATAAACTTTAGGGACATCCCTAAACAAACCTTAGAAATATCTCTAAAGATCTCACTAATGTTTTCCCATACTGGTTTCCAAAGATAACTAAAACTCTCCTCTGATACCAACCGTAGAGACCCAAAGCATGACGTACATAGACAATAAATTAATTCTCAGAATACTTAATATATAACAGAAACAGACACCCAAGGACCGTAATAGTTTAGTGTATTTGGAAACTCGAAGCAAAATATTCTAGTCATGGTGAAAGATCTTCAACATCTCCCATAAAGGTCTTCCCTATTTGTTTTCATACCTTAAATATTTTCTTTAAGTCCTGCGGAAAAGAAAATATATAAAGGGGGAGATCAAATGCTCAGTAATGGTAAGAATGATGAAAATAAAAAAACCATAAACATTTGAATTTAAAAACATGAACCAAATGTTTAAACATCAAAATCATGAGCAATGACATAAAACATGGAAGTACGTAAGGAATAGATCATAATGGAACATCAATCCTGATAAAATAAAATGGGAATAAAACATTTAACTGTGGAAAACCATTAAAGACATGATATGATTTCCATAGTATCAAAGGCATTTCTACCAAGACCATCATAGTGGACAGTGTCCATTACTGAACCGGATTTACTTGTGGTTCCAGCCCTGTATTTCTGAACTGGAATTACTTGTCATCCAGCGATGTCTATCTCATTAGATATAAATCTTTACCCAATGAATTGGATGGAGATATAGGTCCCACCCATCGCATAATGAAATCATTATTTTGTGTGCCACAAAATAAACAAAAATCATTCCACATAACCAAATGAATAAAATGGTTTTCATAAACATCATCCCATCATAAAAAAATCATTATAAAACAATGGATATCATTTCAAAATAATAAAAATAAAACAATGTATATAATAGGGAAAATATTTTTTATAAAACACTAGAAATTAATTCTTGATGAAAATATTCTTTCTTCATCAAAATCAATTTCTTTTCTCAAAATTCAATGCATTTTTAAAAGACATGAATTTTATTGAAAATAATCATGAAATATTTTATAGTATTCATCATGGAAATAATGAATTATGAAAATATAAAAATTCATTCTTGACGTATAAGTTAAAAAAACATTCTTCTTGTACTTTTTTATGAAAAGTCAAAAACTACCTCATATGGTAAACAAAAGAAAGATTCCTTCCATACCATGCGGTAAAATTCAAAAAAAGAGTAAAACTTATTTTAAACATACATGGAATAATAATAAAAATTTTATGAAAACATTTTTTGAAAACATGGACATGGATGATAAACATAACGCGAGTTAATACTTATGAATAAAAATTCCCGAATAAGAACGAGATTAAAATAATTATCCCATACCAATTATAATAAGTGGAATCATACATGTCATAAAATAAAGAAAATTAAATGCATATATAGACATCATATCCTTAATAATAAAAAATAATAAAACATTAATGGGAAGCATAAACACCATACAAAATAAATAGGTGGTTATTAAAGCATATGTCTCATAGAAATAAAGGTGAGACGAAATAATCCCTTACCGTTGTCCAATTTATTCTGTATGTGTCTGAGACACCTTTATAGTCGGTTTAAAAATATTATTAACTTGTAATAGAACCATAATAATATTTATGATATCATATATGATTCTTTTATTACATCATATTACCTTTTCATTGGTCAATTCCATGTTAAAGCGTCGTTTTGGGTAAAATCATTTCATTTATCGTACGTGTTTGGACTTGTTGTTATTGATATTATTACTTATAACATGATTTAAATAATTCCATAATGTAAAACATGATTTATATATAATATATATTCATCATATAAATATATATGATCGATCGATAAATGGAATGAAATACACCGTTCATGGAGACGGTAGGCCGTACGTAGGCATGGACACTGTTTTCGTTTCCTTATTAATTTTTTTGGAAGTAAGTAAATAACATATAAATGAATTATGTATCATTATTATGTCACATTATTCATTATTATTTATTATATATTATTTTTATTCATTCATTTATGGTTAACATATAAAATGGATCTCATCATGTCGTGGAGATGGTAATCCGTATGTACGCACGAGCGATGATATCCACTACTGGAAATAGAGGATTTCCCAACGGTTTAGAACCGTTGGGAAAGGCCTGGGAACCGTTGGTATATGTTATACCAACGGTTCTGCCAACCGTTGGAAAGTAAGCCGTTGGGAAAAACTTTCCCCAACGGTTTACAATGAACCGTTGTTATAGGTGGAGAAAAATACTAAAAAACATTCCCAACGGTTGACAACCGTTGGCAAAACTCAGAACACTGTTTTTCCCAACGGTTTTGAAAACCGTTGGGAAAAACCAATAGTTTTGATGAACTCTTTCCCAACGGTTCTAAACCGTTGGGAAAAGAGTTATTACCAACGGTTCATAGAACCGTTGGTAAAAACATATTTTTAAGATTCTATGCCAACGGTTTAAAACCGTTGGCATACCCTAGGCTGCAAATTGCAGCAGCCTGCAATTTGCACAGCGCTCTGTACATCAGCCACCTCTCATCTCATCAGGCCTCATTCTCACCTCATTTTCGATTTGTACCTGTAATAAACTAAAACATACATATACAATTACGAACAAATTCATACACATTTAACATATAATGGATCCTGAAACTATACACATCCATAATTAATTTACAATTCATAAACATACATAATTCATATATAATTCAATTTAAAATTTAGATGACAATTATATGTGGAATCCGATTGAGACGGGGATGATTGGTACACGTCACATATGAACCATGGATCGTTATCCTAAAGTTTTAATGGAAACCGAATGCGTTTGGTCGGTTTTGCGTATGCCAGTTCTTTTCACTTATAATACTACCCATTTTAAACAAAACAGACACAGTTAGAGCGGTGTTGGCCACACCGCGCCTCGGATTGAGTCGGGGATGACTCGTACACCTCACATATGACCCATGGATCGTTCTCCTAAAGTTTCAACAGAAACCGAATGCGTTTGGTCGGTTTTCCGTATGTACTTAAAATGATGTCCATTTTAATCAAAAGAGATCCACTTAGACTGATCCCGGCCACACCGCGACACGGATTGAGCCCGAGTGGGCTCGTACATGTCACATATGACTGATGGATCGTTGTGATAAATTATCAACAGATTCGGAATGCGTTTGGTCGGTTTTGCGTATGCCAGTTGTTTATTTCACTTATAATCATGTCCATTTTAAACAAAAGATACACAGTTAGAACGGTGTCGGCCACACCGCTCCTCGGATTGAGCCGGGATTGACTCGTACACATCACATACGACCCATGGATCCTTGTGCTAAAGTATCGACACAGTCCGAATACCTTTGGTCGGTTTTTCGTATGTCACTTGATGATTTTCACTTAAAATGACGTCTTTTTGAAACAAAAGACCGACACTTTGAGTGGTGTTGGCGACACCGCGTCTCCGATTGTGGCGGGGTTGATTCGTACACGTCACATATGACCCATGGATCGTTCTCCTAAAGTTTCAATGGAAACCGAATCCGTTTGCTCGTTTTTCCGTATGTACTTAAAATGGTGTTCATTTTAAACAAAAGAGAGCCACTTAGACTTATCCCGGCCACACCGCGACTCGGATTCATCCAGGGTTGGCTCGTACACGTCACATATGACCCATGTATTGTTGGGATAAATTATCAACAGATTCGGAATGCGTTTGGTCGGTTTTCCGTATGTCAGTTGATGCTTTTCACTTAAAATGACGTCCTTTTGAAACAAAAGACGGACACTTTGAGTGGTGCCGGCCACACCGCGTCTCCGGATTGAGATGAAACCACCGTGCAACATTCTAATTATTATTCGTGACGTGTACGCGCAGACGACACGTCAATCGGACGTGCCGTTTGCCCGCGGTGACCGACAACGCAGTTCTGGTGTCATAAACGGCCAAAACGGGCGTCCAACGGTCAAATTCATAGCGGACGACCTCGGATTGAGCTGAAACCACCGAGAAACATTCAAATTTTTATTCGTGACGTGCACGCGCAGACGGCACGTCAATCGGACGTGCGGTTTGCCCGGTACGGATCAATATTCTTGTTTTAAGTGATGCGCGCGCTTCGTAAACGCGCGTGAGGGGGGTCCAAACGGGCCGAACGATGTCGGAATGGCCTGAAATCAGACGACAAATACGGGTGAGTGATTTCTGAAGTGGTCGAGCAGACGGCACATCAATCGGGCATGACCTGTGCCCGCGGTGGCCGAGAACGCAGTTCGGGTGTCATAAACGGCCAAAACGGGCGTTAAATGGTCAAATTCATAGCGGACGACCAGAGATTCACCCGAAACCACCGTGCAACATTCTAATTATTATTTGTGACGTGTACGCGCAGACGGCACGTCAATCGGACGTGCGGTTTGCCCGGTACAGCTCAATATTCGTGTTTTAAGTGATGCGCACGCTTCGAAACGCGCGTGAGGGGGGTCCAAACGGGCCGAACGATGTCGGAGTGGCCTGAAATCAGACGACAAATACGGGTGAGTGATTTATGAAGTGGTGGAGCAGACGGAACGTCAATCGGACGTGCCGTGTGCCCGCGGTGACCGACAACGCAGTTATGGTGTCATAAACGGCCAAAACGGGCGTCCAACGGTCAAATTCATAGCGGACGACCACGGATTCACCCGAAACCACCGTGAAACATTCTAATTATTATTCGTGACGTGTACGCGCAGACGGCACGTCAATCGGACATGCGGTTTGCACGGTATGGCTCAATATTCGTGTTTTAAGTAATGCGCGCGCTTCGTAAACGCGCGTGAGGGGGGTCCAAACGGGCCGAACGATGTCGGAATGGCCTGAAATCAGACGACAAGTACGGGAGAGTGATTTATGAAGTGGTCGAGTATACGGCACCTCAATCGGACTTGTCGTGTGCCCGCGGTGACCGACAACGCAGTTATGGTGTCATAAACGGCCAAAACGGGCGTCCAACGGTCAAATTCATAGCGGACGACCACAGATTCACCCGAAACCACCGTGAAACATTTTAATTATTATTCGTGAGGTGTAAGCGCAGAAGGCACGTCAATCGGACGTGCCGTGTGCCCGCGGTGACCGACAACGCAGTTATGGTGTCATAAACGACCAAAACGGGCGTCCAACGGTCAAATTCATAGCGGACGACCTCGGATTGAGCTGAAACAACCGAGAAACATTCTAATTATTATTCGTTATGGGTACGCGCAGACGGCACGTCAATCGGACGTGCGGTTTGCCCGGTATGGCTCAATATTCTTGTTTTAAGTGATGCGCGGGCTTCGTAAACGCGCGTGAGGGGGGTCCAAACGGGCCGAACTATGTCGGAATGGCCTGAAATCAGACGACAAATATGGGTGAGTGATTTCTGAAGTGTTCGAGCAGACGGCACATCAATCGGACATGACCTGTGCCCGCGGTGACCGAGAACGCAGTTCGGGTGTCATAAACGGCCAAAACGGGCGTTAAACGGTCAAATTCATAGCGGATGACCAGAGATTCACCCGAAACCACCGTGCAACATTCTAATTATTATTTGTGACGTGTACGCGCAGACGGCACGTCAATCGGACGTGCGGTTTGCCCGGTACGGCTCAAAATTCGTGTTTTAAGTGATGCGCACGCTTCGAAACGCGCGTGAGGGGGGTCCAAACGGGCCGAACGATGTCGGAATGGCCTGAAATCAGACGACAAATACGGGTGAGTGATTTATGAAGTGGTCGAGCAGAAGGCGCGTCAATCGGACGTGCCGTGTGCCCGCGGTGACCGACAACGCAGTTATGGTGTCATAAACGGCCAAAACGGGCGTCCAACGGTCAAATTCATAGCGGACGACCACGGATTCACCCGAAACCACCGTGAAACATTCTAATTATTATTCGTGATGTGTACGCGCAGAATGTAATCGATTGCTGTATTAGAAATCCCATACATAGTTTTCCCATGAAATAATCGGATTAAAAATTCCAGCTTTTTCATTTTATCGCATTGTCGATATAATGGAGTCGTGGCAGCATCATTCAATTTTTTCACCCTATCAATATCATCATTTTCACTAGATGCATCAGCTGTCCTCATATCGAAGTCTTCTTGAGTTGAAATCCTTTCTTTTTCATGATGACGAATAAACGGAAACCGATCATCTAACAAATTCTCCATTCCAGTCTTTTCATTTCGATCATCACCAATTTGAGATTTCGTTTTCTCCCCATTGTGATACCACAGAAAGTAGTTTGCTTGAAACCCATTTTTGGTTATGTGGCAGCTGACTTCTTCATGGCTCCACCAAGGTCTACCAACACAATTGGAACATGGGCAGTGTATGCGACCACTATCTGAAGCATTGTGAAATGCAAAATCTATAAAGCTCTCCAAATTGTTTTGAAAATCGTCTGAGATCCGATCGGTTTCATACATCCAACTTCTGTCCATTCTGTAAAAAGAATTTATATAAGTCATTTTGTCATAAACAATTCAATAGGCCTTAACTATAATAGAAAATACATTTAAGTAAACGATAAAGGAAGAAAATAATCAAGGTATCAACTACACATGTCAAAAAAACATACAAATGTGTTATTGAAAAAATGTAAAACCAACAAGAACTTAATGTATTATATCACATAACAGCATGACTCATCCCATAACCATATTAGTAGGGTATCATGAACATGAATAACATCAACCTTGTGCCATCCTCCTACCCTACATGACCCCAACCACATGCCACATCTTATTATAGCCTTATCACATCACACCTCACCGAAAAACACTAGGGAAATCATAGTATATCTCACCTGAAGACACATGGACAATCACATCGCATCTTGCCTAAAAACACATGGTCAATAACTTTTTAAGGAAGAGTAGGGAAGACATGGTAGCTATCCAAACATATAACCACCATCCTAGATATTAGAAAAAATACCCATAACTCAAAACCTCTGATCGTTGGTAAGTTTATCCAACTCTGGTTGGGAATGTGTAGAAATAACATAAAAATACATGATATATAGATAGCACAAAATACTCAACCTATGGGTTCACATTAACTACATAATCACACACTTCACTACTACCATAAAACACATAAACCACACCACCACCACACAAGACGCATATCATAGGAATATAATTCTACATTCAATAAGTCTATCTATGAAATTATCATAAGAATCCATGTATCAATTGGAATATAATTCTACATTCAATAAGTCTATCTATGGAATCCCTCCCTTGGATCCATGTATCACCAATGGCTTAATCAATATTCAAAGAAATGAGTCTATCCGTGGAATTCCACTGTGAATCCATTTATCACATAAAGCATATAAGTTAATAGAAACAAGATTATATACCTGACATCCTAATAGAATCCATGTATCACTATTTACTATTAATCATTTAATGAATTTCATTTCATTTAAACAATTCATTAAACATACCAAGGTCAAAAACAAAGGTATTTAATACAACTCACCTCAAAATGGCGACTCAATCAAATAAAATTCAAGCACTCACATGGGAATTTTTAATATAACACTCCTAACAAGACTATAAAGATATCACATGCATTAGTTATAATATATCTAACATGGTAACATAAAATATAAGTGTTAAAGGGGAATGCAAACCATAAAATACACTTAATTAATTTAATTTACAATTCAATTCATAAATCGAACAATCAATTCGATTTATATAACCTTTCACAAATGACATCCCATGTTCAAAGGGTAAAATCCAAAAAGGAATTTTCAAGAAAACTCACCCTTAGGCGCCGGCAGTAGCTCCAAAATCGTCTAAACTGAAGGGAAAAATAAAAATAAGTTTCAATACTATCCAAACATTTGAATACCTTTTGAGATAAAGAAGAAGAATAACCTGAAGAAGAGCTTCAAGGTCCAGCCGGCAGTACTCCAAAATCGCCTGCTGCTGCTCCCGTTAGGGCTCTGTAACGCGAATGGGGGAGAGAACGGGCCGCTGGTGATTTGGGGAAAACCTTTGCCAACAGTTTTTTAAAACCGTTGGCATATCTCCCCGAAACAAGGCCTATCCCAACGGTTCCATAGAACCGTTGGGAAACACTCCCAAAACAAGGTTTTTCCCAACGGTTCCTAAGGAACCGTTGCGAAAAACTGGCCTACCCCAACGGTTCTAAGGAACCGTTGGGAAAAACTCCTCAAAACTAGGCCTATCCCAACGGTTCCCTAGAACCGTTGGGAAAAACTCCCTAAAACCAATCTACCCCAACGGTTCTAAGAAACCGTTGGGAAAAAACTCTATTTTTATAAACCGTTGGTAAATAACCGTGGGGAAAAAACCACATTCCAGTAGTGATCATTCTCATAATTATTAAATGGAATTGAAGTGGATCATAGAATATCTCAGAATCCATATCATGTCATAATAATCATATATAGTTATTTTTTACACCATTATACCCATCCATGTATGGTGGGGGGGGAACAGATTGCACCACGGCATGGAGACGGTATTCCAAACGCACACACGCGTGGGGATTTCATTTTTCGTAGGACAAATAGATGGTTAAATAGGGTTGTTTAAAATTTATAATTACATAAAAATATATGATTGATACTGATTTTATTATTTTATAATGAAACAAATAATGAAGAAGATGTAGAAGAAGAAATATGTATGAATGAATCGGTAAAGGATATTACCTCTTCTTCGACTCACCTCTTCTAAACCTTATCATAGGGCACTAAATTTGGTCATTAAAGTGGGATGATACCTCTATTATGTTTTAAGGGATGTGTAGAGGATATATTGGCAAGGTTTGGTTGATGTTGAAGTCTCAAAGGGGTGTGAGGAGGAGAGGATGTAGGCGCTCTTATATATGAGAGGTGAGTGGCACTTTTGGAATCCTCAAGACAATTAATTTATAATAAACTGAAACCCCACAAAAAAAAAACCAAAGTGACTCAAACTCGTATATGAGATAATAGTGTTGTAATACCATCCAAAAATCAAATTCAGACATGTTTTGAATTTATTTTAAACTTTATCATTTTGTTTTATCCTTATTTAAATATTTAATTTTATTTGTGGTATTAATGATATAAATTTTAAATGGTTATAAATACCTACTTATGTGTGGTTAATTGTACATAATTTGATAATTTATAAAGTTTTAAACCATATAAATTTTTATTTTTTATTTTTTAATTATTTTTGTGATTTTTTTAAAAAAATAATAATAATTTTTTTCATGAAATATTAATAGTGTTAATTTTGACACAAATCATATATTTGAATATAAATAAAATCCACAAAGAATATATTTTCAAAAAAAATATTTAATAGATTAAAAACAAGTCATATTCATATAGAAAATTATTTGAGCACAAATTAGATCATATAATATTTATTTTAATACTTTTAATATCATTTATTTGATATTTCTCTTAATAAAATAACTACTTCAACATTTTTGTATAAATATTTAATATACAATTTTTTTCCATAAAAATTAAAAATAAATTACTATGATGAAGATAAAAATATTTATTTCCTAAAAATACTTTTAGTTTAAATTATCTTCTAAAACACAGATGTTTTAAAATTTATCTTTATTAAAGTATGACGGTGACAACTTTGACATCATTTAAAATAAAATAATATAAATGTCCTAATCTATTTTATAAGGTTCCCAATGGTCCCAAATTCGACCCTTGTATGTCGAGGGTATAGATATACTCAAAAAATATGGTTTTTTGATGTTTCTGGTCATTTTGATATGTATTATTATAGTAATAATAATTGTATTATTGATTTTTCACTAAATAAATAATTTCTACATCATTAATGTATCAGCTATAAATGTAATTATATATATCTTAAAAATCACAAATAAATTACCATGATGAAGGAAACCATTTTATCTTCCCAATTAGTATTTATAATCAAATTTATATTCAGTACAACCTTATATTAAAAATACATTAATTATAGAAGTTCGAGTGAGACATATTTCACATTCTTTATATAAAATGAATTAAATGTCTTAATCAAATCGAAGTGGATTACTATAGATTTAATTTAAAACAATGAATTTTTTAGGGAAAAATATAATGATACAGTAATATTCAGACAAGTGTTAGAGTAATTTTATAATATTATATTTACCCTAAATTCCCAATTTACATTTAACTATGGTAAATAAAATTTACATTTGTTACTAATCATAATTCATAAAAAATAATAAGTGGCATATTAAATTAATTTGGACCTAATGATTCCAAATATGGAATACATTTTTCCATATTCAGTATATAGAAGTTGTAGTATTTAATATAAAATTAATCGCACTATTGAGAAATCATGTTTTAAAAGTTAAATAATTGCAAAAGATTGAAATGATTTTACCTATAAATTCAATGTAAAACATTACATAATGACTTACATTATATAAAATAATAAAAATAGATAATATTTATACTTTAAAACCATTAAATATAATAATTTAACTATATAAATTATCTTAATGAAAAATGTTGTTTTTAATTAAATTTTAGCGTATTTTTACAATTCATCAAAATATGAAACATATCAGAAAAATGTAAAAAATTTATCCAAAGTAAATTTTTATATCATTATTCCAATGAAGAAGTTTAATTTTTTAAATTGAACTTATTAACCTGTCAAAAACAAGATTTAATGTCAGTGCGCCTTGAAAAAGCTGCAAAACAACATTTTTGCAAAAATACACATTTTACCAGAAATTTTTTATTTTTTTCTCATACCATGTTCTATAATATATCTATGATGAATTATATTATTATAAAATTATAAATTTGGTTAATACTATTCATAACCTCTAGTTTATAATATTATAATAATACATCATTTTTTATTGAATCTCGGTATTCCTTACAATATACGCTATTGAGGAAGGTCGCTCTTGTGTGCAACACAAGCCAAGAATAGTGTTTGCATATACTACAAGATAATATGGTGTTGTTTATAGTGCAAGATAATATTGGTGTAGCGTACAGAACAAGACATAAAAGAAATTTAAAAAAAGTATTTCTTATAAAATCTCAGGGTGTTACAATTCTCATGGTGGTCGTATTTGGTATATGTTATCAAAGATTATGTCTTTTCAACAAAGTTAATAACACACATTAAAATGATATAATCATTTGACTAATGTTTAATGAAAATTTTTCCACTCTATTTTGATTCATTTTTTTATGATAAACATTATGTAATAATTTAAAATCATTTATTTGTTGTGTAGTTTTTTTATATCTTAATTATAAACATATTCTCATCAAATTCCCAATTAATATTTTTTGATGTTATTTTTTATATAATCCCCTACTATGTTTTTAAGATCACAAACTTATTATGTTTCAATTTACATATTGTTTTTAAATAAATGTATTTCATTATATTTATCAGTAAATTATATTATGGGGACAATTTTAGGGACATTTTATTTATTTGTTTCAAAAAATTTGTTTCATATATAGTGGAAATATTTATTTTAAAGAAATTACATGGGTTCTAGAAATTAACTAATAGTTAATCTCTCTAATACTCGAAACATAAAATGGTCATTGAAATGTAACTATTAAAATATTCCTGATTGATTATTTAATTAAGTATTTGTATCATTAATAATTTGTAATGTTTTCTATTTTCTGGATGGGATTATAGAGTGTTGGACTAGGGAGACTCAATATATATCAAAAGAGTGTTTATATATCATTAGATGATATGATATTTTCAATTTCTAATAAATATTTTTTATAAATGTTATAAAATCATAATTTTTTTTGGATTATCATATATTCAATGCTATAATTGAGCATTTACATTGGTGTTACAAATTTGTGTTTTGTTTTTTTATGAATGGGTTATGATATTATTGAAGAAACGTTTTGGAATATTTATAACTTTATAATAACATCATGATGGTTTGTTAATGTATTAATTGTGAATTTTTCCTATAAGTAACATCCTCCTCTTTATACTACATACGGATATAGAAACTGACATGGATATACATAGGTTTCATAATCTTAAAATTTCTTATTGAGTATTAAATATCTAATAATATGGTGAATGATATTGTGTCTTAACAACCATCTAGGTTTGACAATCATTAGAGATATTCATTGGTTAATTCACATTCTCTTAAAACCCATTTGGAAAAATTTATTAGAAAATAAAATAAATGAATAGTCTATAAAGTATGAGAGAACCAAATTTAATAAAACCTATCAGGAATTAACTACAATCCATTATAAATTAATTAAATATATTATAGCTAGATATTTCCATAAGACGATACATCATGCAAGTAAAATTGCATAAAATTATTTATGATAATTTATTTCTAATATTATTATTTACCACTCATGTTTTCTTATATGTGTTTTTAAAAATAGATTTATTTCATAAGAAAATTTTCACAATTTATTTAATGGATTTTGTAGAAATATTTTTTATGAGTATATAGATGAGATAAAAGTTAGTGGTTAAACATTAGTTTTCATGATCAAACAAATATCTCTATATATGATATTTTACATGATTACTTTTAAACAATCAAATATACAAAATAAGTAAAGAATTTAATTTAATAAAATCTCATATAATAAAGATAATTATGTAAATAAGATACATGTTCATAAATGTAAAATTTTGGGAAGAATAACTAATGAATATGTAACAATAGAATATAAAATTGGTTTTTAGAAGGATTTTCCAATAATATAATTACATTTAAATGGTGATGGAGATGTTATATATTATATTGGATGATATTATAGACAAAAATAGTTCATGATCATGACATTAACATTATATATAACATTTTAATTGATAATTACAAAAACATATTCCCTAATTTATGGTCTTAAATGTATTATATATACCAATAAACTCGTAAAAAGTTGATCTAGGTAAATACTATCCAATAAAAACTAATAATGTGGCACATGATAAATAATTTATATCTATCCTAAATGAAATTTTTCTGGTCATTTAATTTAATTATTATTTATGATATGAAAAATTTATTTTATGAAAATTAAACCACTACCTTGAATATATGAATATCAATTAAAGGATCTTTTTGTACTGTATCGCAAGTAGTATCTTATGAAAACATTAATTTTGAAAATATTTATATAAATATTTTAGATTAATTTAATATTAGGGTATAAATATTCATGATATATCTACATATAATCCATTTTAATAAACATAATTTTGAAACCAAGTTTATTTTATCTAATGATCCAATGAATATTTACCTTTGAGAGTATGAATATGGAATCTCTCAGAAAACATATTCTATTATAGGAGTTATGATACTTAAAAATAAGTGATAATCATTTCAAATTATTAGAGAATGCATCAAAATTAGGTTTTCCATATTCTCCTGGAAAATTACATATATTTTTGTTACTTGATAACACTCTATAATACGATGAGTGACATCTATCTATTAGGTATCATCATTTAGATCAACTTGAACATCATAATTAAAATTATTTGGACATGATTTATATAAGAGATAATATTGTAACACCATAATATTTATAAATATATTTCAATAAATAAATACTTTTTTCAATAGTTTTATCCCCAAAAAACACCAAACAATAAAAAATAGAAGAAATATTAATTATTAATAAAATATAAGAGTAATAACTCCTTAATTTTATAAAATGTTATTAAAAATTCAAAATTTCATACATTTTGTGAAAATATTTTAAATATTATGTTATATATATAAATTATTTAACACTAAAATATTTAATATTATAATTACTAATAAAACAATATAGGTAAATATTTAACATTTGTTTCACTAATATATAATATATTTCGATATATTAAATATCATATTGACATTCATATGTTAGGATTTTTTTGACATAGTAATTACAATAATTAATGTTTAAAATACCATATTCAAATAAAACTTGAATAATTTATATTTCAATGAAATATATAAATTGAAAAATGTTACCACAAAAATTTTACTAAATAATAAAAATTCCCCCACAAAATAATTAATACCCTAAGGTAAATTTGTGAGTCCTTTATTAAATAATATATTATTATATGAATTAAAGAAAAAGTCCTTTTTAAATATAATTACATCATAGGAAATAAAAATAATTGTATTAATCCATTTAAATGTATAAATATTTATTTCCATATTACAACCAAATGGTTCAAAAAAATCAATTTTGAGTTTAAGAAACCAATGAATATAATTTTAGTAACATAAGTACATTATTCCATTAATTTTTTTTGGTATTTTTGCTTTATTAAAATGTAATAAATGAAAATATGGTGTTTTTTATTTGAAAAAAATAACCTTATTTTACATAAAATAAATTGAAAAATATCATTATAATCAATGATATGGATAATTGCATCATTCAAATAAATTTAGATATTAAAAAACATTCTCTAAAAAAATCTTTTTAATCTATAAATGATATAATATAAAATTTAATTTTTCATACAAATATATATTTTGTATTATAATATGTATTTAATGTTTTGGAACATTATGTCCAAATGAATTAATGAGTTTTATTTAATTTTGGGCCATAACATTACACCACAAAAGTAAAATCATGTTATCACAATAGAATATAAAAAGTACAACTATTGAATGAATGGTTAATGGAATATAAAAATCGTAAAACATATTTATAATCTATTTATAATATATTATAAATTTATAAAATTATAAAAAATATTATAAGAAATCTTCCATAGTATTGAAATGTGAAACATGTTCCCTCTTTTTATGAAAATTTATTATATAGAGAAATTTAATTATTATAATATATAAATGGTAAGTCCCTATATCACATAAATGAATGTAAAATAATTCAGTCTCTCTCAAACACCATAATCATTATACATAATTTACAACCCTTTTCCTCTTCATTTATCCTCTTCTAAAAATAAATTTTCCCAATACCTTCATTTATATGAATTCATCTAAAGGAAAGCCTAATATCTTAGTGTGAGTAACCTATTTTTCATAATATTCATTTCTTATATTCGATACTATAAAAATATAATTTTATAATATCAATATAATTAAAAAAATATAGATTTTATATATAACTTAATAATAATAATGGGAATACAATTATCCACCATTCCCCTTTATATGAATAAAATTAAATAGTCGATTGGGATTTGAGCGGACTACTGCCTCCAAAAAATAGAGCACATCCATTTTATTCATCACCACCTTTCTTAATATATTATCAATTTGAAGCTTATAAATAAATATGTAGTTTATAATATTATATCCTATTACATGGTTTGTTATTTACAATATTATTACATGGTTTTGGTATAGACTATCACTGTAACTCTCATTTAATCTCTCAAATATAATGTTTATCTCTATAATCAATGTTGAAGTAGAACTTCCAATTTTTCTTGTAGAATTTATTTGAAAATATACTTGTTAATTTTTTACATTTATTAATGAAAATTTATTGAAATTAGACGACATATAAATACATTATACTATCATTAAATATTAAAAATCATTCATCATTGTAATTTTGGTTCAAAGAAATTATCATCTACTCGTTTTGAAACCATAATGGGAAAACGTTTTATATTATACCATGACATATACTTAGAAATGAATTTAAATATAATTTAGTGTTCAATGATTTTTTAAAATTTCATATAAAAAATAATGATAATAAATGATAATTAATTATAGACTGTGATGGTTTATATTCAATGATGTTATTTTTTTCCTAGGATGTATTTTTAATCAATTTTATTTCTCAAAAGCTGAATAAATGAACTTGATCGATAATGAAATCAATATCCATGAATGTGATTTGATAAAAAAAGTAAGGGTTATTTATATCAAAATTTTGTTTTTCCCTTTAAATAAGATATATCAAACATTCCACAAATACAATACATTATCCATAAATCATTGTTTTCTGAAATATTTAATCATTTAGAAATCGTTTTTGATAATGATATTTAATATTATTACTTCTTTAAGTAATATACCTAAAAATTATTCTTTATTAATCCATTCTCTCTTTTAAAACTAATGTTCCAACATTATTAATATTATGATTGTATGGATTTACTATATTATATAAAAGAATACATCTACTATAGTTATAAACGTTGAATTATAAATAACTTATCTATAAATATATTAATATGTGGGAAATTACTAAGAAAGAAAAAAACTTGTTTTTTAGAGCTACACATATGCTTTCAATATATCTTTAGATCTCCCAAAAACATTCATTACATGAATCCATCTATATTAATCCTCTATAGATATAAAATCCCTACATATTACATCTAATACATCATTAAATGATAAAATGGTTTCTATAAATGGTTGATTTATCACTATGATGTATGAGATTTTACATATACTGAGATATAATGTTTTAATATATTATTTCATTACACATACCACAAAAAAATAATACAAATTGATAATAGTGTACTCATAAATTATTTTATATGATAATTAATAACAATATATTGATAGAGGGTATATAAAATACCCCATTTTACTTTGGAAGAGAAGTATGCACTGAGAATGAACTTATGATTGTAAATAAATAGGTTACCATGTTTTGAAAATAATTTCATCAGGTTGTTGATTTTCTACAATTGTATCTACCATAAAAATTCAATGATATAGCCGTACATTTTTTAAATGGAACCATATTATAACCTTATTAATATAATATTTTAGTAAAAAATTATGTTTTTGTCAAGTTTTTTCCAAATATTGTGTTTCAACACATACAATCTTACATCCTTAATTTGATTGTGTTATTATTCTTAATTGATGTAAAATGAGAACGATCCATAATTACAATGATATACACTACTAAATCCAATCGATGAAAATTTTATACTTCACTATTTTTAATCCACCTCATTAATTTATATTATATATAAAATTATCCTAGTCATGTGGAATTTCATCCTACCACATCTCCGAACAATTTTTATTATAATATTATTTAATTATTAACAAATTTAGTATAGAAAATAACCATCTATAATCATGGATACCTTTAACATACCACAATAATATTTTTATTAATGTTGGGTTGTATACTATTATATAAAATTGAGTCCAAAATTATATATATGACGGATAAAATATATAATAGAATAATTTATTAGGTATAATGTTTATATATGTATTAAATGTTTTTCATGACACCAAACCCTCAAGGGTACCCCTCATCGGTTGACAAGGATAAAAAGGGGATAATGATGGACGAAGGTCACCTCTAATAAGTTTTTTATTGGGGAAAAGTACAAAGGTTGTATCATACACGTAGATGGAAGTCATTGCACCCTATTATTATGGAAATAATATATAATATTAAAACACCCAACAAATCACCATCAATAAAAATGTGAAGAATATCATGAATAAATGAATGTTATTAAATACAACTGATCAAAAATATAATCAACTAAAAGTACCAAAATATAATCCTTGACAGTCACCACATAACTCTTATATCACTAAAGCTACCCATTAGATAGTAATTTCTATCTCGATCACTGACTACCTATAAAATAAATGAAGTATAATTTAAAAATATATAACATGATAATAACATTTATATTTATTAGGATCCCAATGAATTAGATCAAGCATAATATAAGGCAGAAAATATAATGCCCATTGAAAAAAAAATCTAACTCATAATCTAAATAGAAATATTGTGTACCTAACATCCCAACAGTAATATTTAAAAAATGTAAAAACATACATAAGATAATATAATATAACATTATGGTATGTTCCAAACAATAACTTCATCAGTAGTATGTTTTTTTCTTAGGGGTGCATGTATAGAGCCACATACCTCCAAAAGAATCCGTGTTATGATTGATTGGTATGGTTTATTAATATTCTCCCAGTGCATTAGATTGTCTCATCACATACCATGGAACAATAGTGTCAAATTATATCATTATACCATTCCACATATCCAAATAGTAAACAAGATGTTTTTCAAGCCCCACAATAAATTTTATGTTATTCCCTCTACCATAATCTATCGTATAATATAAACATAATACATATAATAATCTACAGAATACCTTATCTAGATATTCATGGAATTTAAATGACATCAATCCATTATATCACTTTATACGCATATATGGTTAATTATACCCACCATTCATATCATCACATAATACTACTAAGATAAGGGATCATCGTCAGATGGGGTATCCATACATCTATTCCTCACTAACATTGATACATGAGAATGACCCCCCCCCCCCAGGATCCCACTAGGTGTCAATCTCCCAACAGTCAAGGGTGGGGATGCGTGCAAAATATGATAACATACATGATATAATATAGATCAAAACCACACTATGGTAATTAACATATTCTTAGGATCCACTATATCAATTTTCTCACAGACACCTAAGTTAAAACCCTAATAATATTATATTCTATACATATCGAATCATTTCAAGAAAACTATTTAAAATAATTTTTCCTCTTAATTCTTCAAATTATATTAATTCATAATTAGATATTATTAGTCATTATTCATCCACATTTGATTAACCACCATGTCAATTAAATTCCCTGCATTCATAATCTATATGATTTTGTGGTTCCAAAATACCATAATAATTTTTAATCCATCAAAGATCCAACCACATGAGTTAAATAATTTAATAAACATTATCATTCCATAATTCATCTGAATCTACGAAAAAACACAAGACTCCATAAATGATATTCCAAACAAGAATTTCCATCCTCATCAAGGATTGGGAAACATGAATTAGGTGCATTAGAAACATATCAACACATTATTTTAAATGGACCATTATCATGAATTCATCAAACATTCAGAAAAAATGGGAAATCCTTGATCTAACTCATTACATTGATATGTGGGTCATCCCCGAAACCACCATACATATCAGTATTCATCCAATCACCATCAGTTTAAACTACTAGAAAAAACCTAAGACTCCCCACACATATCTCTCCAAACCACCAGTCATCCTAGTTTCAAATCATATTGTATATTGAGGTTCACATATAGAGAGAAACATATATATAAAACAAAAAAATAGAGTCACAATGGTATATATGTCACAAAACCAATGCATTCATTCTTTATATGAATATTTTTGTGATCAACCACAACATTTATATTTAAAAAAAAATTTTATTAACATATTGGATTAAATAAATAAAATTTCATTGATTAAAACCATAGTAACATGAATCCAACAACTTTTAAAGACTATAATTTAGTAAAAAATGTGTATAAGATTAGTATCTAGTTACATTAAACATTAATGAACAATAATTACTTTAGTATCCCTATATATTATTTCTAATAACATTATTTTACAAAATGAATTAAAATATTTAATTCCATAACCATATTGAATAATAATATCTAATAAATATGTATTATGCTTCATTTAATATTCATACAATTTTATAAATTAACACAGACAATAAAAATCCCATTTTAATTCTTTATCCACCCAACTATTACCAACATTACAGAATTTTACAATTTAAATTAAATTAAACATGTTACACTATAACAAAAAATCATTCATAAAATAATATATATATATATATTATTAGTATCAAAAAAATTACATGGAAATCTATTATCATGGTGAAAAAACTAACCTTCTCTACAATAAAAAAATTATTATTTAATCATGTTTATTTATAAATAATATTATTTACAATGATAAAAATAGCGATAAATCATTATTAAATTATTATTTCAAATAGGATTACTAAATATACAATAAATCCCTTTCCTCAATCCTTTGGATATTCTTCAATGGGAATCAAACAACAAATCCAAACTAAAGTCACCCTCCTATAAGAAAACTATAACCATCAAATATTAACTAGAAAAAAATATTCCAGTAATTATAAAAATAAATAAAGAAGAATTGTTCAAATTAAAAAATATACAATATAAATAAAAAAACAAGAGACAATACTAAAAAAGGAAGAAACAACATGAGAAATATAAAAAATTTACATCTAACACCAAAAAATTGTACATCCAACGATAGTGAAAATACCATTTCATAATTCATTGAAAAATCTTGAGTAAACACATATGGATATATAGAGTTTTTATAAATTTGGATGTATAGATATGATTTATGGTTTTATAAATATTTATAGGCATTATCAAAAACAAATCATTTATAGGATGAGTAGGTCATTCATGATGGGAGTGACCTGAGTTTATATCCCTCTATAAAACATGACACCTAGATCCACTCATACTTGAATTAGGTTTTATCATGAACATTATATTTTCACCATGATATTCCAGATAAAAATTCGTAATTTTCAAACCCAACACCATTCATTTTTGAATATATCACGCATGTTGTGAATATCTACACTTTAACATCTATTCGAAGAAAAAAAGTCATATTTAGGGGATGATAAAAACTCTCACAACATAGATTACTGTTTTCAATATGATATTATACATCATCAATATTCCATCTTTGAAAATAAACTGATTCATTCATAAGACTCTTGAAATCACCAAATTCCACAAAAATAACCAATGGAACTGTCTCTATTGATTCTTTCCCATAAATCAGATTCCAACAAAACTATTTTATTCCATAAGAATTTAATAATATCCTGTTATAGAAATTAAAAAATGGTGCCTTTTAAGTAGAAACCCAATGAGATAAGTCTTCATAATATCCACATAAAAGGATCTAAACAGCCTTACTAATTGAACGAATATATAAACAATACAATAATTATTATTATCTCCCAAGATAACTTATATAGATGATACCTCTCAACTAGGATCTAGGGGAAACTATGCATCAAGGAAGATAAATTCATCCCACATACTAGATATTGTTAAACAACTGAATAAATCATTGATATAAGAGAAGAATAATGTATCGGTATTTTCAAATCATGGTATTTGGTATTCTCATACATTCCACCATTCATCAAAAGAACAAAACAGAAAAATAATCTCTATATCATTAAATATTCTCTTAGATTTCCTAGATCTCCACAGTTCACTAATCATTGGTTGCATCATCATCGATGTAGATCACATCCTAATTGATGATGTGATATTAGTTATGAAGAAAACGATATAGCTATTACACTTTTATCTAGGTCACATAAAGGGGATGTTATTTCTGATGCCCCAAATCACCCATATGATCCAATAATATATAAGGAATAAATAACCGAGGATAAATATAACCCCAAAAAATAAACATTCACTTCTCATGGAGAGGAATCAGAATTTGGAAAACCATCTATAAAAAATCATACCCAATAGTTGTCATCCTTTGATCATCATTAGAATTATAATGACCATTAACTTCTCTCATTCTACTAGGAATCATGTAAACCATCATATTCATGGTCTTTACCAGTTTCATCCCATGAATTATAAACTCTTTAGCCCTATGATAGAACAAAAAAAAGAAAAAATATGATTGTAAAAAACATCATATGTTTTCACATTAATTCCATAGTAAATATAAATTTTGGTATCCAAATACTCTAAAATAATTTTCCTGATCCATAACCTCCAAATTCCAAGAGACAAGAGAAAAATCATATTACAAGAGTCTTAAAAGTACACTATATTTGTAAATCCATATATATATGGAATTTAGTGCTAAGTAATAATTGATAACCAAAATAATTATAGGTACACCTTTACTCCCCTGAGTAAAAACAAGGATAATGATCTTTTTTTATCATCCCGTTAACTTATTGGACTCTCAATACCTCTTCTTGGAACTACATCGAGAAAAACACCATCGTGCTTGACTCCTTGATCTCTATGTAGTAGGATTATATTTTTTACATAGGACATTATCGGACATATAGAATCAAAGCCTCCATAATATTGAGGTAATGTATTAGTTAATTCCATATATATCTCATTCCACTTATACAGTAGATCAACCAAGGTTTGGAGTACACCACTAGGAATATGGTACTTTGACTTTAACATCTAGAAGGAAAAACATCTAGGGACATACTTAAATATTGAATAAATTCCCCCATACCAGAAGAACCCTCCCCTATAACTAAATATATATTTATCACAATAGAATTTAAAACCAAGGTGAGATAAGAAAATAATTAAGTACCACTACATGCATTTGAAAATGGTACAAAATATTCTCTTATAACATTAAATGGGGTCGTTAATCTTCAAAACCAAACTTCAGGGAAACTAAAATCCACGCAATCACTCTAGACCTCCACCATGTAATCCCCCATCTAGGAAACTACAACCACTATATTAAACATGGTTTCACTGATATTTATTATAAGATTCCTATTTCATTAAACTCTCTAGTATCCAGTGGCATCAATGAGAGATCTTTCATCTCATTCCATGAATTCAGAGTCAACCAATGAATAACTAAATGAAATACATTTTACTAAAAAAATTAAAACTTTTACCATTCCTATTTTATATATTTGTTTTCATAAAATTTATCACAAAGGTCCCTATATTATATAATAAAAACCTTTGATGAAGCTTAAAGAGGTTATTTTAAATGTTTTTCATGGAAAATTGGAATGCATTTGACTATGGAGTGGGATAGAGTGATGACATACCATATCATTCTCTACTCTATTAGAAAGAATATATTCATGGTAATTCACTTCATGAATGGTGCATGTGACGATATAATTCATGGAGGATTGTGCATCTAGATAGTTTATCTAACATACTATTATCTTCCATGAATGATGCACTAGAACCATATATATATCATGGATGATTGATGTGGAGTTTCACTCGAAGCATAGGTATTTCACATTCCATTGGTATGAAAAGAAGAAATATTTGATTAAACTAGTCATTTCAACATCATCGGATTTGGAAAAGAACACATATACCATTGTGTGTATCCACTGCAACAATATTGTCGTCTCTAAAAATAGCCCCATATTTATTCGGCCTCATATTTCTTCTAGATTACCCATTAATATTATATTTTATCCAGCCGTGGAAGGGGGGCCAAAAGACCTCATGTGTTCCACATGTCTTGGGGAAGTTCTGTGATATTTTTATTCATCTATGGATGTTGTAATAAAACACTATGTTGTTTAAATTATTTATATGCAGTAGGATTTTATTTCTAGATTGTAAAATTATTTCAGCATTAGTGAGTGTGTCTTTAAAAGACTTTTATTAATAGATATACATATTTTATCCACTCCAAATTGAATGTATCAACTCATCACATGTTTTGTAAAGTAACATCATGTCTTGTGCATAGAGTAATATGTCAAGAATAGTACGTAGGAACTCATACAATGATTCATATTTGAAGGGTCGAAGCTAAAAAATTTGAAACATGGTTTTGTAGAGGTAGGTATCTTTTTTAAATAAAACAAATAGACGATCAATGTCCCACATATTCTGGTGGAATAGGACACATCTTGAGCATAGATATATTCTGAATGTTTGGAGATTATGATCAATCGGTACCTTCTTGAGAGAATATCTCAAACGTAGTGTGAATTTTAATGGATGCATCTCGTTCATGTTGAAATCAGCAATCCATTCCCTTATTTGATGTAATGAATTCATATAGAATCTCTTTGAGTCTCAGATTCCCATAGGGGTCATCTCCCATATTAGCATGTTATCTTAATTCAGGAAATCATACATTATAATTGCTATAGTAATATCATCAGGAATTGTCTCCATGTTGTACATATGATCCTTGATTTAAATGTTGTGTTTGATCTCTTGTTCATGGGAATTAACTCTCTCAATAAATGGGGAACCCTCATAATTATCATTCTATAATTTTAAATTGTTGTTCCTGCTATCAATCCAGTTTGATTGAGTAAGAATTTTGAATGATTTTATTTAGACCATGAAATGTAGACGACTCCATGTTACGTAGGATACCCGTAAGGTGTTTTGGAAGATATATGGACCTCTAGAACCCTAGTGACACTGAAAAGGTTTTGATAAACCACTACAAGTAGATGTATTGGAGGTACTAAATGAAAATGTAGGTGTTTTTAATGAAAAGTACACCATAAAAACTGGGAAAGATACACTTTTTCATGGATATGTTATAGCCTTCCTCTCCAAGATTCTCCCAATGTAGATTTTTTTACATTATGCATTTTATGGTTTTAATCACTGAAGCATACCATTAATAGACCAAGAACTAAAAGGCTATCCTTGACACCACCATTTTATTTAAAATTCAGAGTCTTATGTACCTTGATAAGGACTTTCCTTTCCAGAATGTAGGGGTTCTGCTTATTTGGATCAAAATACTAGTGAAATGAGTGGAATGTGGATTTTATAAAAATTATGGGACTCCAACTTAGGTAGATGGGAGAGACACCTATCTTACTCGAATGTCATTTATTATGGATTTTTTTAATGAGGATTGAGTTTATTTTCGAAATAAATTTGTGGAATTATTTCATCATATTTCATACCCTGACATGTTTCCATAATTAAAGTTATAATCCTTGAGGTTAAAACATTATTCTCGAGTCCCTGTGTGAATATGATTATATCATCAGCCAAAAATAGAACTAAGTGAGTACAATTTGGTCTTTTCACCCTAATGGTTGAGATATCATCCATATTTACCACGTGAATGAAAATAATGGTGAGGAAATATTTTATAATGGATACTATGATAAAAATAGGGGATCACATATCCTTAATACCCATAAGAACATTAAATATCATTTCAGGGACCCATTGATAAGAATAGATATGTTTGCAGAACCATGTAATTCATTGTTCCACAAGATATATCTCAAATTAAAACCAAGGCTACTAGGGAAGTCACTAATGAAAACTCAATCAATTGTGTGAAAAGCCTGCTTGATATCAATATTGAGATAAATGTTTCCTCCTCTAGTCGGATTCCATAACATGTTAACACATTATTAGGTAGTGAGAAATAAATCATTTCTATGTATGTCGTTGAAAACCCATAATGGTATCAACAAATTATTCTATCTATAATATAGTAAATTCTATTGGTAAGGTTTTTTGTGACTACTTTGTGAATAATATTTATAAGAAAGATATGCCTGAATTTGAATATTTCACTGGTATTATCCTCTTTTGGATTCAAGGAAAGAAATCGGGCATTGAATTCGTGGTTAATGGATCCACCTCTAAGAAAATGTGTAACTAAATTATAAACATCTTTCGGGACCACCTCAAAATTAAATGAAATGGAATAGTTTTTGAATCCATCTAGTCCAGGTGACTATTCCTTTTTAGTCCAATTATTGGATCCATGATTTCAGAAACCGTGGGAGTGTAGGTAAGAAGGGTGCTATCCACTTTAGTGATCGGGCTGGGGATGATTCCATCTTTGTGAGGTGAGTTATTTGGTGGTCCATAGAATTGATCTTGAGAGATTAAGACAATGTTCTTAGAGATTTTGTCTATTTATTCAAGGATAAAATCAAAATCATTGATAATGTTAAATTAATACCTTCTCTTCTATCTCATTGGATTTCATTGAAAAATTTAATGTTTTTATCTCCCTAAAAAATACCTCTGATATTGAAAGCGTGTCTTCTGATTTTTTCGCTCAAATATATTACATTTTGATGCTTGATTCTCATTTGATATTCTTGTTCAATATCTTCGATGAAATTAGTCCGGGTAATAGGATAATTAAATTCATAATGAGGGAATTCAAGAGAGAGGATGAACTAATCAAGCAAGTTGAATCTTTTTCTACTCAAATATGTCATTATGGTCATTATCATTTTAACCCTGAAGAAATCTATAATAGTTATTAGATTTTTATTGGAAGTTCCTCATGTATCATAATAATTCCCTGAGAACTCCAAATTCATAGTAAAAGCATTGTTAAATCTATAAGTTATATAGGATTCTTCCTCATATTGTCAGTAAAATATACCATTATGTGATGGTGATCAGAATTATTCCATCCCAAGGAGGCACAAGAGATTGATCACTAGTTTAGAATAATGTCATCATTCACAAAAGCACTATCAATTATACCTTTTCACATTCCACTTATTTTTCCTCTATATCAGGTATTTTTGGTACCTACGAGTTTAACATCATTTATGATGGTTCTGTCAAAAAATGATCTAAACACTTTGGTAGAATTAGTACTATACAACACTCCAATTTTTTCATCATCATAGAGTATAGACGTGAAGAATCCAATGATTTCCCTGATTCTCTAATTCATTCAGAAAAATTCTTCATGTACATCCATAGGGGTCTCTTGTATAACTAGAAGTTAAATTTAAAACCAATTGAGAAGAATATTTTTCTTCTATATTTGTAGAAACATCATGTTATAAATCTCTCATCATCATAGAAAAAAGAAGGATTTTCAATATTTATGTTAATCATGATCCTAATACAATCTAGGCTATAACTAGATCATATAGCAGTAAGAACCAATTATCCATTGATAAATATAGGCATAACTAGGATGGTGCATTTTTTCTTGGTTTTAGAGATTCCAATAACATACTATTTATACCTACATACAATGTGTCAGAAGAACCCACCATTAATGGGTTTGATACATCCTTGAATTTATAGAAGAGGATCCTCATATTAGATTATATTTTAAGGTGGAACGCCCCTTATTATTATCTAGTTTCTGAACTCTTTATTCACATCATGGATTTATTTTCATTCACATTGTAAGAAGTTTGATCCCCTTTTTGGGACTCATCATGGTGTTCCTAAGATGAAACAAAATCATGTAATTCCAATTCCATGGTGAGAGTAACAACGTCATTCTTACCAGGAAGACCATCTGAGTCATTTCCTATTTTTAGATCCTTTCGAGGCTCTACTAGATCTATATCAGTGTCCTTGAATAGGCATTGTACCATGTCCCGTTTATTATCAATGTGAATTAACAACAGTACACTAGGCAGTGTGCTCACATCCTCTCACATCCATTTCCTATGGACGATAAATTTCATGAAATCCCATTAACATAGAAATTTTTAATGATTCACTATGACCATTAGAGACTAACTCAATTCTTATTTCCTCAACTTGCAGGTCAATTCTAGTGGAAAATATATCATTGAAAAAACTAAAATAGTGGGTGTTCCTCTTTTTATGTGGTCTCATTTTTAATGTGTAGTGATTTATATGTGAAATTTATGAAATTATACTAGTTTTAATCCTCCCCTATAAGAGAAGTAAAAAAAATTACATTGCCTACAGGTTTTCCCCACATTATATCCTTTACTGGTTAATATAAATCCTTTTTTTATTATCCCTTCTATTATTTTTTTTACCCAAGGAAACATCCTACTAGACTCTGCTGGTGATTGTAGGATGGAAAATATTTTTCATAAGCCAACAATCCCAAATTACATGTCCAGCCATTTTTCAATAATCACTAAACATTGGCTGGTTTTCATTTCAAAATTGACCTCCATGTAGTGTTCATTTCAAACAAGAGAAATTTTTTCTGGAGGGGTTCTTTCATGTTATTCTCTATTAACACTATTTCATAGACAAAATTATATAAAATTATGTTACATTGATCAATCTTTATGTGGGATCATTTTCTAGAATATATTTCATAGTGTATTTTTGGATTCCAGTAGACCAAAGGGATCCAATGTATTCTAGTCCAGACCTAGGAAAAAAGAATATTTCTAATTAAAGGTATTAATATTCAAATCTCATTTTGATATCGAGAGGAATCTAGGTTGTTGTGTGATATTCCCATTACTTGAAGAAATATTAATGTAATAATTCCTCTAAAAATGACATGAAAGTATCCCTTTCTAATTGGAATATATTATCTTCTAGAGAAACACTCTAAATGGGAAATTATATAATTCAAATGATCATAAGGACAATGTTTTTGCACCTTTTTTCATAATAAGTAAAACATATTAATGAAAACATAAAAATATCCATACACTTCTTTATTTCAACTAGGTACAGGATGAAAATGATTGAACCATCCCTTAATCTATATATAGATAGGGTTTTTTGATTCATAACCACTTGTAAATCTAGTGAGAGCATCCAAAAAAGATAAAAATAATTGTGAGGTAGAATAAGGGCATCATGTCCCAATCATTCATTAAATTTATCGTGGTTTTCAGTGACATTTCCAAATTCAAGTTGAACTCTTTCAATCAAAACTAGGTTTAATCACTAATAGAAGATTTCAAATCATTGATTTGATGGGAGGATTTTTTAACATTCTTTATTATTCCAATTACCATTACCTCCATATGATCCTAGTTATTTCATTAATATTATATATATTCCATGTCCTAAAACTAAAATTATTATATATAATATAATTATAGTAAGTCTAATTCATGATGGAAAAATAAATAACTCATCTATTGTGATCAATAAACACAATAAAAGAACTCAATGATTACGTAATTTCACCTCAACATCATGAAAGAAATAATCAATTCGAGATTCAGATCGTTGGTGGCATTTGTATGCTCATGGTACATAACATTCAAGATATATAAGAAATAAAATGATCTATTATTCTTTAAAACGTGTCTGAAATCAAAACATAAAATTTCATAGAAAACCTTGAACTGAAATCCCTTTTCTATAAAGTGGGAAATTGTAAATTAGACAAAAATTCAATTTCGGTCCATTAAGGATTACTGATATTGATCAATAAAAAATAATTCCAAATACATTCTACTAAAAAATATTATTTTTATCACTACCCAATATAAAGTATCTGTGAGTATCCTATAATATCTTGTAAGAACTTGTAAACTCGTCACATAAACAACATTTTAGGGGTTTCCCAAGACCGGGTTCCATTGATAATTAGATGTTCTATAACAACACCATGTTGGGACATCCTAATCTATAATAAAGATACCTTCCATTCCTAAAAATCATTATTTGAGAACATCCATAAGAATGAATGATGATGATTAGATCCACAAATTTCATGAAAATTATATGTGTTCTCTTCAAAAAATGTGTGGTATGTATGGATATCATTGAAAACCCCACCATGATCTAAATCAGGGTATATATAAACACTATGTTCATCTAACCAATAAAAATATCCAGAGAATTCATCACACGAAACAACATAACCAATATCTCTTAATTCTTATAATAATATCATTAAATATGTTTTCAAATATCCTCAACGATAAAATAAATATGATGATATCTCTACCAAAATTCATTCATAGACAATTATTTGGCTCCTTTTATAAAATTCAGCAAATCATTATTCCTGAAAATATAATGGTGATTGTTCACTGTCACCTGCATCAGCTAACTATAACCAATAAAAAGATTTATATTTCAATCAACACGCTTTATAATCATAATTGGGGAAATCAATGGTGATATTCTTGAAAAATAAAACATATTGTATAAAATCATTGATCATTACATGTATCCCTCACAACATAGAAGTCATAATTCTATATGGAGGAATTGATATCATAGAATCCTCTAGATTTTTGTTAATCCTAAACCCTCAATCTCATTTCATGAGGTAACTCTACAACATCCCCAAACAATACATTGGAGTACTATTCTAAATATCAAATGTTTTCCCATCTTCTGATCTTTTTATGAACCTACAATTAACTAAATCATTACATTGGACTTGAAAAATACACATCCCACCAAACCAAGGCCATCTCTTTCAAAAAATATCAAAATAATCGTATAAAAATCATATAACACACCTTGTATACTTAAAAAAATATAAAAAATGAAACACTAGATTCAACCATTCCAAATTTATGATGATTATATATATATTAACAAATAAAGACCCCCAAGAGTAGTTATTCCACAAAAATGGGTCACAGTCTCTATAAAAATCATATAAATATGCTCGAGCTCAAATTTCCAAATACAATGCTTAAGAAATTGGAAATATCTCAAAATCTAGTTACACAACATGAAATAGGGTAGGTGATGTAAATGAGTTTTTAGCTCCTATATCAAAAAAAAGTAATAATGTAGAAAAGAAAAAAAATTACCCTGGATGATATCTAGATCACCTAGCATTGGAAGCATTACTACATTATGGTTATCATAAAATTCATCATGACCTCTATGGACCTGATGATTCCGACCACCTCACCCATACCATGTTCTTTGATGATGAGTAATATCTTGGGGTTTTCATATGATAACCACATCTCCTCTTTTTTATCAAATTATAGAACACATTTTCACTACTACCTTGGGGAAAGGAGGATCTAAAATTGAAACACTTGCTATATGATTCCTTCTTGGAATTTTTTGATAATCTCACTATACATGACCTCGATCTCTAAAAGAAAAAAGAAAACATCTCATCCCATGCCAATGACCTAAATGACACCACCTATAATTAAATGAATTGATAATGGCTGGTACATACCATCTATATGTAAAAGATCTTATTTCCATGAAAATTGAAGATTTTGATTTGGATTTGAAGCAACACCCTTATCCTGATGATCATGTCCTAGAATGAACTGTATGGAAGGCCATTGATTTTTCAAAAATCACATGAAAAGTTTAAAATATAAATTGGGTGACCATGTAATGGATCTATAGGTGAATGGAAACAAGGAATAGATTTCCATATTTCAATAATCAGAATATTTTTTTTGATTCCTAGTCGAGAATGTTCTGAAAATACATCCCTTAATTTTTAATGGTGGAACTCTCCTACATATGGGTTAGAGTCTCTTTGTGACTGACTATCTTTACAGTCATAGAAAAATCGCCCCTAAATACCAATATCAGGATTCCATAACAATGACTACCAACTCTAAATGATCCTCAAGGAATAAGAACCTTCCATACCTCACACCTCAACACATCATCATCGCTAAAATAGAAATCAAGTACTCCCTATGAGCATGAAAAAAAATCAATATCGACCTCCCCAAACCAAAAATTTATATATTATTCTCAAGTGATGACCTCACACTTATATATAATCTCATGTATTTTACTCCACAAACTATCACAACCATTGAATTCAAGAGGAAATCAATATACTTATAAATTATGTTGAAAATCTCCTGAATGAGCCTAAAAATGATTTTAACATTGAGCCATATCAAAAAATAGAAAAAAATAATTACGACCCGTAAATTTTGAATATTTAATGTTTCTGTTTATTTTATATAATTATATAATTATTTTAATCTTAATAAAAATGTCCAACCATTTCAAATATAGGCATAAATAAGAATTATTTAAGATCAATTGTTATGTCCCCAACATTAAACATGTATCACTTCTCTTAGTACGATTGATGTATATAATGGTCTATGAATAAATCTAGAGGGGGGGGGGGGTAAATACTTATTTCTCAGCAAGTATACCACATTTACATTTTTTATTAATCAAAGATAACACCATTCCCATACAAACCCAATTAAATATCACATATTCCCATCTTTGAACTCCACATTATCCCTCATCATAAACCACTTTGCAGGTCTATCATAACCCCTCCACCCAAATTCACCCTTCTCGGTTCATTACTCCGGGATGTTAGAAAATGTAACATTATGCCTACCTCAAATATGCTATATGATGAATGACACAATCACGGGTGGTACATACACATATATTTGAGTCATTTCCATTTATGATAAGATATTTAAATAATAAGATATACAGCCCCATTTACTCCAACTCAAGATAAATGTAATGAATGATCCCAAAAAACATCATGTAAATTTGATAAATTTGAAAACTATACAAAAAAAATCAATTAAAATAATATAGCCTTCGATAGTGGCCATGAAATTCCAAATTTCACCAAAAACCCAATGATCAAGTAATACCTAGCCCGATATTCAACCATCTCTTGTATACACAAAATGTGTGTTATATATATGTATTGTAATTATTATATGTAATAATTTTAGGATCATCCCAATATCCATTCATAAAAAAGATAATTAAATCATTCTATATCACAATGAATAATAAGTGAAACATTCTTATCAACTAAACTGTTATGTTACATTTTAAACAACTAAATAGTTATCTCTTGTTTAGTATCACATATAATAAATCATATAATATAACATCATTGAATGGTATTACACTACAACTTCCAAATTGTTTTCATGTTCTTCCCTATCATCATTGTAATTTCTTTAACAAAGAATCACTCACCTTTTCCCCAATAGGAAATACTTTACGACCTCAAGAACACCACCATGTATGCCAATGTCTACTGAATAGCCTCGAGGGTCAACTATTAGTAATCGGGATACTATACCCACTATTCAAATTAAAATACAAATAGATAATATTTAAATAATAACCAAATATATAACCATTTATAGAATGTAGCCAATATAACAGGATGACCAAAACTAAAGATGCAATATCAAATGTAATAATGATTATATAATTCTAATGTATATTCCAAGTGTCAAAATGAAAAATGAAAATTTATGACATCGATGATACACAAATTGTCCCAAAACAGGTCTGGTTCACTCATCCATGTTCCATCCCAAAATATCCACCTTAGACTGGTCCTTTTCTAATATCATATCCAGAAACTATGAAATTTATCCAACTACTAAACATGCAGCAACAGTATGGTGTGGGTGCAACTTATTTGGCCACCACCAATGAATTTTAATAAAATATCTAGTCAAATGATAGTGAATGATATTTTATAATGAATAATTGACAATGAATAAATTAAATATTATTACATTATCTACTATTAGTTGTTTAACCATAAAAACCCTCTAGGATCCCACAAACAATCCTATCTCAATACCTCCTTCAACAAATACTGGATTCTGAACTATTCTCAAGGAACATCGTTTCTTATAATTACATTGTTATAATTCATTATTTCACATAATTGAAAGACCATGTTACTATTAATTAATTCATAATCAAAAGTAACCATGTTTCAATTTTATTAATCCATAATTGAATACAATGGTTACAATTCATACATCACATATTAGAATGACAATGTTCTCATTCATTATTCCTCAACAAAATGACCATGTAACAATTCATACCATTAAAATCGAATGATCATGTTACAACTCATCAACATATAATTAATTGAACCATTAATAATCCACAACAATTCCATTACTTAATAAAATATTAGTTACACATAAAAATTGCAAGATTTAATTCATCAATTAACTAATCACATCAATATCATTAATTAATTAATCACATTAATTCTACTAAAAAAATATTTCATAAATTTATTTCCATTGGATTATTCAGGAATTAACTAATCAAATAAATAACTATAATCAATTCAAAAAATTATTTCATAAAATAAATAATATAAATCAATTAAACAATAAATTAGTGAAATTAATAATATTAATTAATTACACAATAATAATATAAAATTCAACAATTAATTAATTCTATAAAATTATTTTTTTAATTTATAATTAATTAATCACATCAATTATATTATTAAATTAAATAATTTACTAAATACCCCAGTTTTATAACTAATTCAATAATTAATTTATCACATAATTTTCATTAATTAATTCCCAAGTTAATTATGTACGTCAACACCATTAATGAAATAAAAAATAAATAATCAATTTCCAAACTCCAAAATCAATAATGAATTCTATAATAAATTATCTTAATAAAAATCATAATAAATTAAAATTAATTCCAAATTTAATTATCTCAATTATAAAATCTCAATATATCAAAATTATTAAAAAAATTATTACCTCAATGTATATTTTCCAAAATCAACAAATTTACATCTACATGATTAATTAATTCCCCAAATTAGTTAATTCAGTCATGAACACAAATGAAAAAAATATAATACTTATTATACAATTGCATACACTTAATTTAAAAAATTATTTTGGATTTGATTTATAGAATAGCTACATTCAGTTTGCTGAATAAAACTTTCCAACAAAAGTCCACAAATTTTGAGTAGTATAATATCATAGAATGAGATTTGAATCTAAAACAATAGATAAAAATAAAAATAAATATAGATCCTTCAAATATATATTTAGATCCATAATTTTAGATCACGATTTAATCAATACCAGAAGAACATCTCTTTATTTAATGGGAGTAGAATAGAATTATAATGAGAAACCAAAAAGGATGATATAATATTATTGGGTGAGGTGAGTACCTTCAATATGGGCTTTGAATTACCACTAACGGAGCCATAAAATGTGTGTAATTCATCTGGGAGGCTCTAAAATCATGAAATGTCATTTTTGACCATATGTGGTTTGATTTAAGTGTGTTTTAGAGGTTTGGGTGATTTTAAAGTGACAATAAAAAAATTCACAAACAATTTTCTAGGAAGGGGAACATAGTTTCCCCTAAAATTGAACCTAAATCATCCACCTATAATATATGGTATTACATTTTCCCCTCCAATGGTACATATTTTGAAAAAAAATTCTCCAACCATGTAACTCCCCTCTTTACAGGGTTTCTTGGTTTGCTATTCTTGGTCTCAAAGTTATGAATAAACATGCACAAAACTCTCACTAACCTTCTCATTTCAAATTTAAAAAACATTCACCCAAAAACACACCAAGTTATAACCCAACCAATTTTTTCTCATAGAAATAAAAAAATGAAAACCTAAAATTAATAGTTATTTATGTCATGGAGAGGATGAGTTTTACAATCTTCCAACCATATAACATCTCTTCCTTAAGTTTCACTTCCATGTACCACAATGATTCTAGGTCAAAAAAATTGGTCCAATGATTCCATGTATCTTATTCTCTCTCCCATGTTTCCTCCTGACCACGAAAGTGATTCTATTGTACATGAAATGTCAGTACAGTCTTTCTGCTCTACACTTTACAACATTGATATAACTCATGTAAATGATTCCCATCAATATAGACATCTATCTCAAATGCAATATAGTTCACTTTAATCAAGTGATATGGTTCAGGATGATAATTGCAAAGTTAAGGAAAATATAAAAAATCTTGCATAACATGACAAATTTATGTAAGATCCCATCATTACACAACCGACCTAATCCTCTTCACATCTTCAAAAGGATCGACAAATATGGGTGCCAACATTCACTGTCTCTAAATCATGTGGTGAACCCATCCTGGGGAGACCAGGATTAATACATGATCATCCTATCTAAAATCTCGGTGTTTTATAGGTATATCAGCCAAAAACATTTATCTACATTGAGAAATGTCCACACATTTATTAATTAATTAAACTCTATCTGACGTCTGAGGCATGAGACTCTATCCTAACATCTTAGATTCAACAAAATCCATATATCGTTGATGTGATCTATATAATATACCATAAAAAGCCTCATATGGAGCCAATTGTAAATTTTCTTAATAAATGATGTTATAGGATAACTACACTAGTTCTATGTGACTCTCTGAATATCTTTTAAATTATAGAACACACGTTGTCACAATATTCTCAATCACATGTATAATACTCCCCTACTTCCAATTTGTGAATTGGTGGACATATATACTCAACAAAACCCTTCTAAAAAATCTCCATCAGTTAGTCATGCTAGAAGAATGATGAAAAACATTTGTCAGAGTCAAAATATATATTAAATGGAACCTCATTAAAATGAATTACATTTCAATCATGCAGTTCTTTTAACCAATCCAATGAGATTATTTCTCATATAACCATGAAATCTGCTACCAAAATAAATTGTTCTATAAAAAATAGATTCATTACTCTCAGTTTTATTTGGGAGACAGACCAAAAAGTCCATGGTCAAGTCATCCCACATCCACTGGGGAATGTGTAATAGTTTAAGAAAGCCTACAGATCATTAATTCTTGGACTTCACCTGCTTATAGGTGTATCATAGTTTATTAAACCCTACTACCTCTTTCACATTCCTAACACTCAAAACTCTCATCAGCGGTCATATAATGTTTTGGTAACACATGGATGTACATCCCATATTGAGACATGAAACTCATGAATCATCTCCTCTTATAATCATGTAGGTAAAACAATGTGATTCCAGACATAGATTTCCTCATCCTCATCAATTGTTTAATAGCAATTATTTAACATGAAGTTGACTCTGCACCTTCAAGACGTTCTTTTAAGGTCACACATTTCGGATCTCATACGTTCTATCATAGATTTATCTTAAAAAATGAGGACTCCACAGAATCCAATGAGAGATTCATATTCCCTTTGACACTATTGAACCACGATATGCATCTCACCATGTGAATCCATCATCTTACACTCATTACTCGACTATAGAACTTCAGGAGTCGGAGTTTTCCTATACGATGTATCCGCAACACTTTTCTCCTTTTCATGAATATATATTAGCTCAAAATTAAAATATTGCATATACTCAACCCATTTGTGATGTTGAATACTCAAATATAATTGATGAAATATACACTACATGATCTTTTGTTCTATATATATTTTAATCATTTCCCCCAATAGAGAATAATATAACATATTAAATCATAATCCATTCTTTACAACTCAATCTCATTCATACAGTATTTCTGTTCATGTGGACTCAATTGAAGAGACTCGTTCAAAAACATATGATCTACTTATATATACACTACTTCAATAACTATCATAGAAGATTTATAATAAATTATATATTGATCAAATAGATCAGGTAGGATCATGATTGTTGTAAATGTAAAATTATTACACCACTCCAGGAAAGAATAATCACATGATTCTAACCCATCAAACAACATCCTAGTTGTGTTAAAGCATTATATTAGTGTTGAATATAGGGAAAAATAATTAAATGAATCTCTTATAATATCTAGCCTTCCGAATAATTCTACAGATATAAAATATTTTCTTTAGATGCTTCCATGAAACACTTGCATGATAATTATCTTGATCCATTTATAGACATTACTCTGAGATGATGTAAACAATGAAGATTATAATCAAACAAAAAATGGAACATCGATATCTTTTTGTATAACTAATACACCCTTAGTTTTATTTTTGTATTGATCAGGTACTATAATAGGTCCATTTCATCTCAAAGAAAGGTGTGTCTGTAGACTAAGAGATAGTTCATACAGTGGTTTCTTGTGAGTATCCCACTAATGTATTTTCTATCCAAATATTTATAGTACTATCTAGATATTATTAGATATTAATTTAGGACATTTATTATTTTTAAATGCATCTTTATGGATTTACTAGATAAGGGCTGACATTTTATTGGTCAGAAGAAAGAGATAATTCATTCTAGGGGTTAAAGAAGAATTTAACATCACAACCAATATTAATTCTACCTGATCCAAGTGAGGAGTTTATGGTTTATTTTGGAACTTCTGGTGTAGGGTGTAGAATAGTGTTCATGTAGGGATATCATATTTAATGCATGGTAATCGGAAATTGAGGCCACACGAACATAACTACGCTAATCCTGATATCTGGTTGGCTATAGTGGTTTAGGCTTCGAAGCGTTAGCAACATTATTTTTTATGTGAAAATTTTGTTATCTATATGAACCACATGAGCCTGATTTATATCAATTGATAGTGTGTTTTTAATCTTAAACTACATATATGTGTTGATTATTTATAGTTTTTTAATTTTGAGATGGAATATATTCCTGGAAATAGAAATAGTGTTGTTGATTCCTTGAAAATGGAAACATAGACTCAAGTGGTTAGGATGTATAGAACTGTGTGGATGATAAATGATTTACTAGATTAGATTCAAATTGTGGTTCATGAGAGTAAGGAGATAATGAATCACATATAATTTTTAATGGAGTATAAAAATTCTAGACAAATCGACGATATGAATTTTCAGTATCTGGAATAATTGACATTTAAGAAATTCCTTGAATATGTGGTTTCACCTTTTGATTCTATTATAGATACTGAAGTTGTAATATATTTAAATAATTTGGGTTTTGATCATAAAATTCAGTGATAGAAGTATATGAGTGATTTTTACTACATCAAGAAGATGGAACATCATTTTTCTCTCACCATTTTTCCTTTTAAAATCTGTATCAATTTCGTGTTAAGAACCATTTCAATTTCAATTTCACATGAAATTAAAAGGGGTTCACACTAAAAAAAATACACATATCCTATTTCCCAAGAATTTATAAAATGATTCAGTTCATTATTACCCTATGTACCTAGAATGATTCTTGAACACTCACCTCTCATTCCATAGTCGGGCACAATTCAAAACTCGTAATATCTCAACATCAATAACCACAAGATACAACATGTGCATCAACCAAGAGAAATAGTATTAAACTGTAATAGAAAACTTAAATAATAATATCCCACCCTAGGTACTTTTGTTCTCCCATTTACACTGGATAGATATTCCACAAAAGAACTCATATCTAAATCTTGAACCTTCATTATCTCTTTTCTACCTTTATAAAATTGTAAAAAAAACCAAAAAATCCTACAATACAAACTTGAAACATCCTGAAATAGTGTCTACACACCATTTTCTTGATTTGGAATGCTACATGACCTCTGTCATGCCTCCTGATACACTAGATGCTACAAACTAGCAGTGGTGGTCTAATATCATTCACTGGGAGATTATCCCTTATTTTTTGATTAAAAGACCAGTGGAAAATAAATAAACAGTGACAAAATATATAACCATAATCAGAATCATTGCCATATAAAATGGTGTCAAAAACTATAGATAAAATATAAAATTGAACAATTACTATGTAATCATAATGTAGAATTCGATTTTCAAAATAAACAGTGAGAATTAAAGACTTTAGTGACCTTGAAATAGGCCCCAAGGAACATTTGATTCACTAACACGTGGACCATCCAAACTCAAAAATCTAACACAATTCATTTTCCAATATCAATTCCTAAAAAAACAAATCTATTTGGGTACTAATGAAGGAGAGAAGGTATTTTGTGGGTATAACTCATTAGGACACCACCAATGGTGTCTAAAACAATATCCATTCAAATAATATTGAATGATGTTATATAAATAATCAAAATTAACAAATAAACATTTATAACAATATAAATTAATCTTTATTTATCAACCTAGAAACCTAGGTTTTCATGGACACCCATATCATAATTTATGATTCGTCTCATGATTGAGTCTAAACTATTCCCTTGGAATGTCATGTCTCAGAATACCATTGTTTTAATTCATTAATTCCCATAACAGATGACCATGTTACCATTCATTAATATATAGAATTGAATGAACATGTTATCATTTAAAAATTCATACATTAATTCACATGTTAGCAATACTACATCACCCATCAGAATGATAATGTTCCCATTATTTATTTCTAAATTAAATTACCATGTTACCATTCATATCATCACAATCGAATAACCATGTTAAATTTCATCAAAACAAATTAATTCAAAAATTAATTATCTACATCAATTATATTACAAATTCAATGGTTATTTATTCACCACACAACCATTAGTTGATAGATAAATTATCTATTCACATTAATTATAATAATTAATTCAGAAATTCATTAATCACATCAACTCCATTATTAATTCAACAACTAGTTGAACACAAAATTTACATTAGTTAATAATGAAATTAACTAATCACATAAATATGATTGATCAATTCCTAGATTAATTATTCAAATAAAAGTATTAATTAATTCTATAGATAGTTAATAAAATAAATTATATTAGTTAATTTAAAAATATAATAATGACATCAATAATAATAACATCTTGTGAAATTAACACTCCCATCAAATACATTAACAAATTTTACATTTAATTAATCAATTCAACTAAATTAACCAATTTAATAATTAACTATCCACACCATTTTCATTATTAATTCTACAATTATTTTATCATATAAATCCCCTTAACTAATTCAATAGACAATTATTTACATCAGCCCCATTAAATGATTCATCAATTAAGTATTCGATATCCATAAACTCAAAATACCATAATTATTTATTTGAATCACTATCACAATACTGCATAATTAATTTGAAATTTTTTTTTATCAATTCATTAATATAAATATCAGATTATTAATTATATAATTATTCATTTAAAAATATAATTCCCAAAATCCCCAATTTCACAACGCTAACATAATGACTCTACATTTTAATTAATTAAACCATGAACAAAATTTATACAAATGTAATATAAATTCTACAATTAGATAAATTTAATTTAAATAAATACCCTAGGATTTAATTACTAGGAAACCTACATAATGTTTGATAAATAATTCTTACTGAAAAAAATCCATAAATTTTTTAAACACAGTGACATTGAATGATAAATAAATATAAAAAGATAAATCAAAATAAAAAAATATATTCCTTCAAATATAGATCTAGATCTATAATCATAGATATATATAATCAAAATAGTATGAACAAACCTTTCAGTAGTGGGATAGGAAAGCAAGTAGAATGAGAAACAATGAAGGATGAGAGGCTCATAATATGAGCGGTGTAGATCTTGATTCGAGTTTCAAATCACCAAGAAAAGAGGTCAGGTGGGATTTTAATTAATCAATGAGGATTTGATATTATGATGTATCATTATGTGTCAAATGGTGTTTGATTTTGGGTAATTTAGGGTGTCTCAATATTTTTAAAAATAATATTTGGGTGAGGAAAAAAGTTATGAACAATTTAATGGATTGGGATACGGAGTTTCCCTTATCAGTGAACCTAAACCATGAAACATTATTTTATGGGTGCACAATTTTTCATTAGAGGGTTCATAAAATTAAAAAATATTTTTGAACCATGTAAGAACACTCCATCTTGAGTTTCATGGTTTTCTGAGAAGGGGTACCTGATAATGGCTTGGCATGCGTCATTTGTACACTACACATCTCTGTTCAATTTTTCTCAATTTTCAACCAAACACCCACCAAGGTAAAATCCAATATACTGACGATAATACAATGAATAAACAAATAATTGAATTTTATCTTGACATGTCTCTTGAAAATGATAGTGTATTACAATTTCATGTCTAAATCTATCTCAAACAAAAAGAATCCTACCCCATGAAACCTAGGATACAAAATCTTAACATCCACCCTATAAAACACATAATTTTATCAAATACCATACACCTCATTCATAAAAATAGTTCATCATTCCATTACATGTCTCTATATTTACGATTTTTTTTATGAAATCCTACTATCCTTCATGTTTTGTATTATACATCAAACAATCACAACCCATGCATTTCATACATATAATAATCGATATGATAATACATATTAATATTCATTTGGGTAAAATAAAAAATAATATTTACATACCTTTAGAAAATTAATTGTGTTTAGGAAACACCTATTTATTCTGGAACATAATAATATAAGGAAAATGGGATTTGGGTTGGAGGGGGTTATCATCTATCCATTCTTCACCAACATCGATGTTGTGGAGAACAACATCTTTTATTAAACATGGTTAGAATGTGAAATCACATAGATTACATGATATAATAAATGTCATTGACACTCTATATAAATTATCCTAGAATTAATATCATCTATAGTAATCATTTCAAATATATCAAAATTCCACACCTAAGATCTATTAATCATGTATCCACAAAAGAATTTTATTATACTTCATTAAATCAATTCATTAATTTTTTACATTTAACATTATGTTCATTTATGCAATATCAATTAATTAAAATTATTCCATTAAAATTTAATTAAGGAAAAGGTGATTTCCAAGACCTATAGGCATAATACATTCATTTTTAGTGTACTACAAAGACATAAAAATTTTCATTCCATTCAACAAAAAAGTGCATGGAATAAAATAGTTATTAACTATTATAAATAAATAAATAATATTACTCTAACAATATACCATACTTCCATAAAATAGATATATAACAAAAAACTATCATCATCATCATTAATATGAAGGAAAACGTATTTAGATAAACATACAAACAAACTCAATAATTCATTATTTTATTTAAAAATTATGAATAATGATTATAGAACTCATTATAATAATAGAAAAGAATATATTCATCTTGATCCAATAATACTGGATATATCATTAACAGTAACATGAATTTCAACATTAATCTCACCATCGGTCAAAATAAACTAAAGTAAAAAAAACTTATAGTTCCAAATGATATCACTATAACAACTACATAATCCATGATAAAATAAAATATCAATTTAAAGATCACATAAAAAGAAAACAGTAAAAGTAGATAATTGTAAATACAGTCAATATAAAATTTATAACCTAATGACAATGGAATTAATAAATTATAATAAAATGATAATTTTCTTCCCTAATCAATACCTTTTCAAAAAATACAATTATTATTACCATCTTAAATTTACTATTTCATTTATCATAGGTGATAAATAGAGGAACCAATGCAATAAGTTATTAAGGTCTATAAATTATGTACACATGATTCAAAATATATATTACAATTTCACTTGAAATCAAGGAAGACTACTTCCATTAAAATAATATTTATTACTACCAAAAACATCTATTTCCATCTCCATTTTATTAACTGATTGCCTTACCATAATAAAAAAAATTCACTTAACTTTTCATCACGTATTATATAATACATCCTAAATTATAAGAACCAATATATTAAATAAACATTACTCTACTTTTATTTATCTTTAAATTTCTCAATCCTTCCCCATCCATTCAATTGTGAAAATATAACGTTTGAGTTGTTTTAGAGGTCTTGGTGGGTGGAATATTTTGATTGCACCAGTAGATGGTTTTGGTTGGTGGAATCAGTGACTGGAATTAATAGGTGGTGTTGGTGAGTGGTGTAGGTAAGTGGAATCATTAGGTGGTATCAATAGGTGGCGTCGATAGGTGGAACTAGTAGGTGGAGTCTGTAAGTTGTTTTAATATGTGGCATCATCACATGTCGTCAATAGGTGGCATCGGTAGGTGGAACAAGTGAGTGGAATCTATGTGTCACAATGATGGCTCGCTAACAGTGGGTCATAATGGTGATTCATCCATTTATTAGTGGTGATGGTTAATTTTGTCAGTAGGTAGCACTGGAGGGTGGAATCTATGAGTTTTTTAGTGATTCAACCAATGGTGAGTCATTTTCCAAAAGTTTATCAAAATTATTATTTTCACATTTTAGCCATGTTATCATTTTATTTTACATAATATGAGTTTAAAACAATTATTAAGCATTTTTGAAGTAGTTTAAAAAGATATAAATTATTTATTTGGATCCCTAACACCATAGAGAAAGCTAAATGTCCTGGTCGTGTGGCCTTGTATAAGATCCAGTTTAAATGGGCTTTGAACACTATTACATCCATTATATTGGATATCTCCTTTATAAATCCAGGATCCTTTCTCCCTTTTACTCTATCTCATTACTATTTCATACAAGAAGCCTTGAACCTTTCATACCGAGTGATTGTGTGATTTTGTTGAGCACCTTTGACCTCATATACATGGAGGTTCCTCCTATTGCTTGTGCACCACCAATTTTCGTGCTATGATTAGTTCTTGATCACCTTTTCATTTTAGTATGTATCCATTCGTCACTTTTAAATTTTCAATAATGAATGTTTTTTGTATGAATTTTCCCTTCAAAAGATAGAATAATTTTTAATATATATCAATATCAAATATATTTAATATTGATACACATGGGATGGGGAAAAGTGATGCATGATTATGTTTTATTTGTTATTAATATTTTTATTTGTATAGGGTATATGCCAATTGAAAATCGGGTTTATAGGTGGTCTTGTTTTGGACACCTATGATGGTTTATTTATTTTTATAGTTGATCCTCTATGAAGTAACATAGTCATATGAAATTGTTTAAGAATTTATATTCAATTAAATGACTAGATTTCCCATGATCAGACTTGTTCTATGTTAACCCCTAAATTATAAAAAAAATTAACGAACCAGTGCATTCTAAATCTGAATACACACATCCTTGTTTTATGTGGATGTGTGATGTAAGTGGTTTTGTTTTTTCTTATACATTGTGTGGTTCTGTGGTGCTAGTTTTGAGAGGATGAATATACTGTTGGATTTTATGGATGGTTTAATAGAATCCTAGGGAGAGAGAACTATTGATAGTGGAATTGATTGTATGAGTTTGAATAGTGGGGTTGCATGCACATGTTGTGCTATATTTAGGTTTCTGGGTGTCATGGGTGTTTTCATATAGGGATGTTTTCGGGCTGGTTGTGATGATGTGTGTTATGGGGTTAAGTAGTAATTTGGGGGGTTTCTTCTTGAGATGAAAGGCAAGGTGTGTGAATTTTATGAATGATGAAGGCAGTGGTTGGTATGGGTGTAGAATGAAGTGGAAATATCAAGAGGGTTGATTTCGTATGGATGTTATTCATCCCCATGGTTTATACCATATGTGTTATAGTGTGATATGGTTGGTTGTTACCCAGGATAGGATAGAATGAATAAATGATCGCCTTTATAATGAATGATATTTTTTTAAATAATATGGTTGGGGTATGTTTGAGTTGTGGATTGTTGTGAATTCCTTTCATTTATCAACTTCCATAGTGACTAATACTAGTCTTAATATATATATTTAGAGGTAGAAGTAAATTTGGAAGTATCATATAGTGTTTGACTGTTTTTTGGAGAACTCATTGTTTGGGCTTGTTTTTTTGATACTATATATACATACCTGATTTTTCCATTGTTTTCCAATATGAACCCCCACCCTATTTAAGCACTATGTTATAAAAACCATCATTTTCATGGGGGAGGGTGTATTTCCTAAAACTATTGATGGGAGGATGGATGGATAGCCACATGTTCATCCATTCTAATTCTTCTAGGTGACGATATCCCATTATTCTTTATGAAGGTAGTGGTTTCTATGTCCTTGGTGTCTGTGGGTGAGTTGGTTTTTCCTAGGGTTCTTCAGGATGATATGTTTCAGGACTTCATAGGTGTTTTTGGTATGTGATGTTGTGTGTGGCCGTGTATTCTATGAGTGGGATGTGGTTGGGAGGCCTACGTGTGTGTGGGAAGGATGTGATGAGTTGTGATACCTACGTGTGTCCATGCGGGTTGTTACATGGTACTTTTAGAAGAGGTGAGTGCGACATGAAGTTTTTTGATAGTGTGTGACAGTAGCTAGACAGTTAGAAAGTGGTTTGTGCTACCCTATAATCGATTTGAACTATATTAAATTATATGAATTGTTTTATTTTGTGAGTGTGTCCATGGTATGTTTGGAGTGGTGAGCATACCTTGATAGGTGATTTTTGGTTTCTATTTTTTTCTGAGAGGGGAATTTGTACAATTATCCAGTTCTGTGTGAGAGACTAGTGATTTACATACTGAGTATACTTTTATGCTCACCCTATGTTATAAAAATAATTTTAGGTTTCCAGGGGGACTATGTAGACCATGCTATGTATTTATAGCACTAAATTTAGGATGACTATCATGTCACTTCTTACGATTGATCTTTTGGTATTTATATTAGGACTTTTCTTATTTTTTTTGTTATTTTACATTAAAAAAACATTTTTGGTTGAATTTTGTCTTTTCTTTTATATATTTCAAATAGTTTTTTTAGATTTACCATCATATATATGGATCACGTTTTCTTAAAAAAAATTACAATGCCTTCCATTTTCATGAGATTCCATACACATGGTGTTGGTCACCACATTGGCACCTATTGGAGGAGGGACTCCAGGGTTATTATCTATCTTCATTCAATGCAAGATCATTAGGGACATCATTGGGAGAAGAGGATTATAATTGAATAGTATTATAGGTGATGGTTAATTTATAGTATGGAGTTTCGTGTTACACCCAATGAAGATTTATTATGTTCTATATAAACACTATTAGGTGATCTTTTTGAGTGATAGAGGCCTAAGAAGACGGTATATGACACAAAATTTTTGGTCCCCCATGATCTGACATAAGGACACAGAGAATAAAAAATGGCAATGTGTTCCTACATAATTTGTAGTATAGGGACCCTAAAAATGTTATATTCAGCATAACACATACTGTTTTATCGGAATTGGGGTGTTATGGGGAATTTTAAATGGGTAAAAATAAAGAGTTAAATGAGTTAAAATGAGTCTTAAGTAAAATTCCATACTACATGGACTTTATAATTCCTTTTTTACCATTTAGCTACGGAACCCGGTCATTGTCCACATGTAGTAAAAGTAGTGGAGGCTAATAAAGATGACTTGGTTTATTAAAAAATGATATACATAGTGGAGGAGGAAGACCAGTTGTAGGAATAATAATGTGATTCCCAATGATAGACTCATGGGATGTAAGAGTTTAGAATTGTTGACATGGATATATATAGTTGCATTCAGGATATTTTCATCACTATATTCATAATCCACGATCTTATGGAGTAATTGGTTCCAATAGTGGTGATCTAGATTCGGGGTGATGTGATTTAGTGAATGGATCATATCTATGTGGACAGGAAGGAGGCTGACGTTCTATTGGGAAATTTTGAGAAGGATTTCTGAGAATAATTTCTTTCTTCGACCATGATGGATGAGAATATGAAAGAGTTAATCTCCCTATAGTATGAGATACTGTCATTATGGGAGATGGGGATAAAAATCTATAATCTCATTTCTTTTACTCTATATTTCATTATAGATGTGGAGTCTCATAAAAGACGAAGAGGCACTTCTTTCTTATCTCCTACATGCGGTTACTCCCTTTAACTTGTCAACGTACATGGAAGTACAAAAGAATGTGAAATTTGTTGAGAGGATACACTCATGGGGAGGTCTAACATGGGAGGGTAGTCATCATAGTTCATAAAAGGTAATGTTTTTCAGTTGAAGGTCAAAGGAACCATAGCCTTTGAGGTTACGACAAATAGGGAGGCGATGTCAGCATTTTCAATTTCAACTTTCAATTAATCATTCCTATCATATGGGCCTAGGGATGATTTGTTTTATGTTTGGAGTATGTTGGAATATTTAGAGTCAGTTACTAGTGGATTTTCATGTTCAGTTTGGTGGAGGTGGGCCGTCCAGTGTCCGCCTCAACAACAATTTTCAGCAAGGTAGTTTTAGTTGCAGGGACAACAGCCTCACACTCCACCAATGGGAGATGGAGATGGGAGAGGAAAATAATTCTGTGTTCCATAGTGAAACCAGACTATGAATTCTTTATGAGGTAGTTTTTAGTAGAGTGGAATAGGATTTGGGTGTGGTTAGGTACATTTTGTAGAGGCAACAATCCCAACATTGCCAAATATCCTTCAAGGTACGATCAGTTTTTTCATTATGCTTAAATGGACATTGATTGGTTTAGGATATTCACAATAAATTGTTTCACATATTAAATCCCATGATCTCGTAATATACATATAGGGGATTCATGTTCCCCTGGTGTTGATTACTCTTGTAGAGGTCAGACCATCTTGTTTGGTGAAAGCTGGGGATGTAGACTAATGATGGTGTTGTATCAGTCCCATGGGGATCCTATCTAGTTTCCTTTATGAATGTATGATTTTATACTTAGTATTTTATAGTTGTACTCTTTATATAATATTATCAACTAATTCAAAAAAATATTCATGTTTTTAGATGTGGATATCTAGAGGGTAACATTTTTTGTTGTACATAGTTTTTAGATGAGTAGTAAGTGTATGGATCCCCATTTTTCATTATTGTCCATGAAATCAGTAGAATTAGTGGATACTAATATGGAGGAGGGTACCAGAATTGATGGGTTTTACATATATGTCTTCCTTTAAAATGTTTTTACTCTACCCCTTCCATGCGATTTTTAGTCCGAGATAGGATCAATGGCCGATGATTTTATGATTTTTATGGATCCTTAGCAGATAGAACCTTCAGAGTTTTAGGAGTTGAGGACGTAGATAAATGAATTGATGCATAAGGGATTTATCCTGAATTTTATTTCTCTATGTGGTTCTACAGTATTTTTTGTGAAAAAGGTTATTAGTTATAAGGCCCCAGCCTTCAATATTACTTAATCTTGAGATATTACATGAATACACATTGAGGATCTTTTTATTTTTAGAGTTTTAGAGAATTAGATCATAAATCATGCATTACATTCCACATTTCAACAATGTGGTTACATAAATAAAGTACTCATTTTTTCCATCAATGTAAACATATTTATAATAAAACATGGATAATTTATTAATAGTTCTTTGACACTATCATCACATCATGTACCTTTCCCGTGACCTGCGAAAAAATTTTAAAAAAGTTGGGGTGAGCATAAAAGCACGGTAAGCGATATACAAATATGGAAAGAAAACCATAGTCCATGTATACATAAGAATCAATGAAATCATACTTCACTCATAAAATATAGGAATTATAACATACCTCATGAAATCATATGATTTATGAATAACTCATAGAAAACATAAGACATAATGGTATCTTGAGGAATTCATAACAATCTTACATAGGGAGTAACCCTCATCATTACGTTTGGAATACCCATTAAAGTATATTCTCTAAATATCTTTGGAGAAAACATTGCGTTTAACTTCTTCATGTTACGCAATGAATTGGAGAGATATCACGGGCTCACCCACCCTTATTTTATCACGGATCCACCCATCATCATAAACAGTGCCCAAGAACCATAACATAATCGTATCACATAAAACATGCCTAAAGGAACCGTAACATTTCAAAATTTCCTTTAGAAGATATCAATACAACACATTTATATAATAAAAACTTTATCAAACCCATTTTCAATACCATAAACAATGAAAATTATGACATGGTATTTATATTTCATTTAAAAAAATGTTCAGGCTTATAGAGGAAGCCGAAACTAAAATAATGGTCACCGTGGGGGAGAAGTCGTTGTCTCCGCATACGTAAGAAAAAAACATTCTCTTTTTTAATTTTGTAATACTCTTCATATAAAAATTTTCCTTTTAAATAAAAGTAAGAATCAAAAGGTTTTATACACCATATAAAATAATGTTGTGAATAAAACAAAATATGCCTCAATGAAAGAAGATTGAGATGAAGTCCCTTACCTCATGTCCGACTTGACTCGATCGTTCATTAATCTCATGAATAATAAACTAGAGATAATTTATAATTCTTTAGAACCTTTTTAAAGTTCATTAGTCCTTTTATATCACTTATTACAATGTTATGAACATTATGTAATTATTTAAGTTAATAACTGTTGTTTTTTCGATCTTTGGTACTTGAGCCAAAAATAAACATCTTATATTTTCAAGTTGTTCATTTGGTAAAATATCCATTATATCCAGAATTATATTAATGAGTTAGATATAATATATATCATATATATGTAGTATATACATGCATTTATAATATTACATAACATTTAGAGGTAAGAAATGAAATGCACCGTTCATGGAGACGGTAAGTCGTACGTACGGATTAACGCTACATTCATTTATATTTCTTATTTAATGGAATTAAATCATAATGATATAAATTTATATTATAATTATAGTATGATATCATATGTAATACCATTAACTCCATCCTTTATACGTCCCATATATGTCATTAACGAATCAAAACACTTTGAGGGGGTGGTAGTCCGCACTTTCTAAAATGTAATTATCGTGTTTAATCATAATGTAAACCATAAAGGTATGACAAAAATGAAAAATAAAGAACTATAAAGAAAAAATAAACACAGTATATATCATATATAAATATAGTTACAACTTAATAGACACCATTAATGGTGTTAAAAGAAGATTGAACAATCATCATTTCGTGAGGCAGTAATTCTCCACTCACAGAATCAGTATGTTCTTAAACTATTAGATAAAGGTGTGTGAAAGTGTAAATTAAATCCATATCATAACAACATCCTCTTATATTTAAGATACCATTTTTTTACAAAATAGATTAATAAAAAGTGTTTAGGGGGTTGGAGAAGCGAAATAAAACAAAACAACATAGGAGAAGACATTCCTTTAAATTGGGTAACTCCCTCTGGATTGAACCAAAATGGTTTCATGAAGAGGTTTCTACCTAAGGTAAGGCATCTAGGATGAATAGAGGGATGTTGAGACATACAATGTGCAGAGTTTGGACGATCCAGTGGTTTGATAGGTGTTTGTATGGTGGTATAGGTGGGGGCCTTTTATAAGAAGGAGGAGGGGCACTCTTGGAATGTCAAGAAATGTTAATTTATTATAAAATGAGTCTCAAATTTTAAAGGTCCCAAAATGATATATTTCAATGATAAGGTGATAAGGGTTCGAAATACACCCATCTATTGGGTTTTTGACAATTTTACGTCTTAGATTTTACTTTATCATTTCATTTTATTTAAATTGTCCATTAGTGAGGTAATCACTGCATCATCATGCTGTCATAAATAAATTAAATTTTTTAATGTCTAAAAATAATAAAAAGTACCATGATGTAGGAAATATTTTTAGATTTATATGGAATATTTATAGTCTAAGAGATCATTGACACAGTTGAAACATAAATTGTTTTACTTGGGTGATACATATTATTGTTATACATTTCATTTAGAAACATAAAATGATAAAGTGTCACTATCACCCAAAAGTGATTCCATGGGGTCCCAAAGTTTGGTACAAGGAATCCCATGGTCGTCCATGACACAACCAGTAGCATTAGGACACATTTTGGGGTCATTTTATATTATTATGATATTATTTTATTACACTTAACTACCTGATTACTAATTAAACACGATAATTAAAGATAATTACTGTTGTTACTATTCATAATGTCCCAAAACAAAAGTATCTTAATTAAATAATTTGGACCTTCTGATTCCTACTATGGAATCCATTTTAAAAAATTCCAAACACCTAAATTTTAGTAATTTATTTAAAAATAATTCCAGTTGACAAGACAAATAGCGGGTTTTTTAGAAACAATATCTACCAAAAGTTTGACAATTGTTTATGTCAAATTTAAAAGTGAAATTAATTTCAATGACCATCATTGGAGTAAATAGTAAAAATATATTATATTTAAAGTTTAAAAAAATCAAAAAAATAATCTATAAATATAATTAAATATGATGAAAAATAAGTTTTGAAGTAAAATACAGTATTTTTCACAATTCATTAAAATATGAACATTGTCAAAAAAATACCAAAAATTTATAAAAATTAAATTTCAATGTCTGAATCCTAAATAATAGGTTTATTTTTAAAAATAGAGCTTAATAAATTTTCAAAAGATATATTTTATAAATGGTTCGCCATCAAAAGGCGGTAAAACAATCTTTTAAAAATATTTGAGAATTCTATGCATAATATTGGATTTTTTCTCATTTTAATCCTTTAAAACAAAATTTAATTCATAATTAGACATAAATATGGAAATAAATATTTCTTTACTTACATGGGATGTTACATCCTTCCCCCATTCAGAAAATTGCATCCTCGGAATTTATTTTCTTATCGAATAAGTTGGGGTATTTATCCCTCATTGTATTTTCTGATTCCCATGTTGCCGCTTCAATAATGTGGTTTATCCACAAAACCTTTACTTGATGAATCAACTTATTCCGAAATACTTGATCTCTATGGTCAATAATCTAGATCAGTTGTTCCTCATAGGATATATTCTCTTCCTGCTGAACTACCTCTTGACTCAAAACGTGAGATGGATTTGGAATGTACTTCATTAACATTGAAACATGAAAAACATTGTGTACTCAAGATAAACTCGGAGGTATAGCCAATTAGTATATAACTGATCCAACTATCTCAATAATTTCATATGGTCCAAGGAACCTTGGACTCAAATTTCCTTTCATACCAAATCACATCACACTATTCCATGGAGATACTTTGATAAAAACATGATCACCTACCTCAAAAGAGAGATCCTTTCGCAGGTTATCTGCATAACTTTTCTGCCGACTCTGAGATATTCTCATGTGCTTCGGAATCAGTTGAAATTTTTCAGCCAAATATTCTACCAATTTGGGTCCCATCAACTTCCTTTCACTTACTTCATCCCAAAAATATGTAGTCTGACACGTCTTCCCATATAATGCCTCAAATGGTGCCTTATGTATACTAAAATGAAAACTGTTATTATAAGAATAATCAACCAAAAAAAGATGTTGTTCCTCACTTCCCTTATAATCCATCGAATAAGAACATATCATATCCTCCTAAATCTTAATTGTTTGTATTGACTTCCCATACGATTGAGGATGAAAGATGTACTAAAATTTAATTCAGCACCCGATGACTTCTAAAGGGCCTTCCAAAAGTTAGAAGTAAACCTGGGATCGGAATCAAATACAATGGAGAGGTGAAATCCATGTAATCTGACTATCGCATTAAGATACAAATGAAAAAGTTTATTGAGGGAAAAATTATATCATATATCAAGGAATTGAGAAGATTTAGTCAAGCGATCAACAATAACCCAGATAGCATTATTACCTCGAGGTTTCTTCAGAAATCCCACAAAGAAGTACATAGATATATTCTTTCATTTCCACTCTAGTACTGGTAAAGACTGAATTATCCATTTTGGTAACTACCAATCTACTTTAACCTGTTGACAAGTCAAACACTTCACAGTAAAATCAGAAATATATCTTTTCATTCCATCCCACCGGTAATTCTCCCGAAGATCTCTATACATCTTTGTACTACCATGATGAACTGAAAACGAATAATTATGAGCTTCACATAACAACTCTCTCTTCAACTGTGGATCCCAAGGAACACACAGTCTTTTCCAAAATCTCATAACACAATCATTATAAATGTTGAATTTAGGTAACATAACCTTCTAAACATGCTCTAACATTTAATGCAACTCAGTGTCTCACTTATGTGCTTGCTTAATTATGTCTGATAGAGAAGATTTCACAGATACATTAAAAAACAGAAGAACATCCTCCATCAAAAACTTCTATGCCAAATTTCATCAAATCCTTACCAAAGGATCACATTCCAACCTTAACATGGTAAATGAAGCATTACTTTTTTGACTCAAATAATCATCTACTTTATTTTCTTTTCCTAGAAGTTAATAAATTGTACAATCACAATCCTTGATTAATTCTAGGCATCTCCTCTATCTCATGTTCAATTCGTTCTGAGTGAATATATACTATAAACTTTTGTGATCAATATATATATCACACATTACACCATACAAATGATTCCACCAAATTTTTAAAACAAAAAAACATTAGCTAATTCCAAATCATGTGTAGGGTAATTTACCTCATGAGTTTGCAACTGATGTGAAGCATAAGAAACTACCTGAACGTTCTGCATTAGGTGGCATACAAGTCCCTTCAATGAAGCGTCACTGTAGATAAAAAACTCACCATTCCATGATGGTAGTGCCAAAACAAGAGCATTCACCAATCTTCTTTTCAATTCCGGAAAAAAATAATCACATTCTTTTGTCCAGATAAACATAAAACCCTTCCGAGTTAGCTTAGTCATTGTACTAGATAAAAGTGCAAAAATATTATCAAACCTTCGGTAATATCCAGACAAACCATGAAAACTAAAAATATCAGTTACATTTGTGGGGCTTGGTCATTCTTCAAAAAATTTGGTTTTAGCAGGATCAACAGTTATTCCATATTTAGAAACAATGCGGAAAAGCAAAGAAATTTTTTGCAACCAAAACTCACACTTGCTAAATTTCCCATACAATTTCTTTTCTTTTATGGTTTGCAAAATAACCCTTAAATTACTTTCATTCTCCTTTTTACTTTTAGAAAAAACCAAAACATCATCAATGAAATCAACCACAAACTTATCAAAGAACTCAGGGAAAACAATATTCATAAGGTCCATGAATACAATAGGTGCATTGGTTAACCCAAAAGGCATTACTACAAATTCATAATGGCCATATCTTGTATGAAACATAGTATTCGGAATATCTGCATCCTTTACATTCAACTGATGGAACCCCGATCTCAGGTCAATCATTTAAAATTAATGAGCTCCCTGATGTTGATCAAACAAATCAACAATATGAGGAAATGGATATTTGTTCTTAATAGTAATGTTATTTAAGGCTCTATAATCAATGCAAAGTCTCATTGAACCATCTTTCTTTTTAGAAAATAAGAAAGGAGAACCCAATGGTGACGTGGAATGTTGAATGAAACCTTTCTCTAATAAATCATGAGATTTCTCCTTCAACTCTAAAAGTTCAATTTGAGACATTCGGTAAGGGGGTATTGAAATTGTCTTAGCATCAGTAACTAAGTCAATAGTAAATTCAACTTCTTGGTATGGTATTATTCCAGGAAAATCAAGAGGAAAAACATGAGGATACTCATTTACCACTGGAACATCATTAATCTGAACGGTTCCTTTGTTTTTAACAATATGTGAAAGGTAACATTCATTTCTATCCTTTACATGTTTCTAAGCCTCTTTATATGTTATCAAAAGTGATGGTTCATTCCTGTACACAAGATGAAAGTCTTTTTGAAAAGATACATCATTAGCTCTACAATCAATCATAGCATAGTAAACAGAGAGCCAATCCGTGCCTAGGATAAAATCAAACTCTACTAGAGGTAAAACAATAAGGTTTGCAAGTAAGTTCATTCCATGGATACAGATAGGAAGATTCTTATAAATTATTTTTTCCTCATCATTTCCTCCAGGTTTTTTTACCACTGGTTCCGGAGTCATTTCTTGAGAAGGAATTTCCAATTTACTAGAAAAGTTTTTAGAGATGAAAGAATATGTAGACCATGAATCAAACAACACATTGGCATAATCTGAAAAAAAATTACCTGATAACAATTCATTATATGGCCCAACACTTGCTGACATAGTTGCAAAGGATGTCACCACACCTTTCTTCTTGTAGTCTGACTGCTTCCCATCATTTGAGCTCTTTATCGAACACTCTTTTACATAATGACCCATCTCATTGCACTTGAAACATTTCACTAACTGTAAATAAAATTTGGTCTTAACCTCACCCTGATCCTTTTCTGTTCAATGACGATCCTTATGTCAAATATTACCACATCAGTAGCACTTTCCATAATTCAAATTACATTCCCCAGCTTGCCTTTTACCACATTTATCACAAAATATAAACATAGTTTTCTTACCATCAGTTCTTTTTCAAGGATTAATCCCTTTCTCATGCCACCTCGGTATCTTCTTCTATTGGTTGTTATAGAACACATGATCATCGGAAAACTCCATTTCCACCTTCTTAGCACATCGAACAATCTTTTCATAGCTCTTGAACTTGAGATAAGCTAATGCCCATCGATATTTTGTCTTTAATCCTGAGTAAAAATGATTTATTTTACTCTCATGGTCTCGGATTAAATTTGGAGCATACCTTGCCAATTGAGTAATCATTTTCTTCATAAGCTGCCACTGAGTCATCCTCTTTCCTCAATTCCAAGAATTTTTTTTCCATCCTAAGTCGAACATCATTATAAAAATATTTCTCAAGAAACATACCTTTGAATTATCTCAGTCATGATAATAAATCACATCAGCATCCATGATATTTTTATCCATCGACCACCACTGATATGCTTCATCCTCCAAACGGTAAATAGAAAGACTATTCTTTTGATTTTCTGAACACCTCATGACATAAAAAATAATCTCCAGTGCTTTAATCCACCCTTCAGATAGCACATGGTCAGGTGAACCTCTTAATGATGGGGGATGGTTCCTCATGAAATGTTCCACCACTGACATCTTACTTTGCGGTTGATCTGGCTGATCTCGTGCATGGGTACCACCACCATTTATCGCTTGAGTCAACTGCACCATTACTGCAACAAACTGTTCAGTTCCAATTCTGACCATCACAGGATGCTGATTTGGAAAGTCATTTTCTTCTGTAATCCTTCCTACCACTGCTTCCCTGTTTCATTTGTGGAAAACCATTCTGAACAAACATGTCTTAGATGAAGCAACATGGTAATATTCAAATGTTATATCATTTCAATTTGACAATAAAAAATTATTTTTGGACAATAATTTAATACAATTCTGACTCCTAAAGTTATCTAAACTGACCTTTGTTGCCAACTATAAGTCCCAATACTTAAACATTACATAACCTTGAGTTAATATAAGAATACACATTGAAGATATTTTTAGGTTTATAGATTTAGAGAATTAGTTCATAAATAATTCATTACATTCTACAATTCAAAAAGGTTGTTACATAAAATAAAATTTTCATTTTTTCCATCAATGGAAACAAATTTAAAATAAAACATAGATTCTTTCCTGACACATCTTCGACACTATCATAACATCATGTACCATTCCCTTGACTTGTAAAAAACATTTCAAAAACATGGGATGAGCATAAAAGTTCAGTAAGAGATATAAAAATATGGAAAGAAAACTTTAGTCCATGTATACATAAGAATCAATGAAATCATACTTCACACATAAAAAATTAGAACTTTAACATACCTCATGAAATCATAAGATTTATGAATAACTCATAGAACCCATAAGACAAAATAGTAACTTGAGGAATTCATAACATTCATACATAGGGAGTAACCATCATGGTTACATATGTAATACCCATTACAGTATATTCCATAAATCTCTTCAGAGAAACCTTAGAGTTTAACTCCTTCATGTTATCCAATGCATTACAGAGCTATCACAGGCCCACCCGCCCTTAGTTTATCACGAGACCACACTCTTCATAAACAATTCCCATGAACCATAACCTAATCGTATCACATACATCATGCATAAAGGAACCATAACATTTCTACATTTCAATCACTAGATATCAATACAACACATTGATATAATCAAAAAATTATCAAAACCATTTCAATACCAAAAAATTGAAAATTAAAACATGGTATTTATTTTTCATTTAAAAAAATTCTCTAGCTTGTAGAGGAATCCGGAACTCAAATAATGGTCACAATGGCGGAGAAGTCATTGTCGCCGCATATATAAGCCAAAAACATTCCCTTTTGTTGTTTAGTAAAATTCTTTGTAAAAAAATATTCCTTTTTAATAAAAGTAAAAGTCAAAGGGTTTTATACACCATATAAAAGAATGTTTTGTATAAAACAAAATACACTTCAATGAAAGGAGATTGAGATAAAGTCCCATACCTCATGTCCGACTTGACTCTATCAATCTTTAATCTCCGGAATAATAAACTATAGTTAATTTAAACATTATTAAGATCCTTTTTCACGTTCATTATTAATTTTATGTCACTTATTACCATGTTATGAACATTATGTAATTATATACGTTAATATCAGTCATTTTTTCGATCTTTGGTACTTGAGCCAAAAATAAACTTCTTATAATTACAAGTTGTTCATGTGGTATAATATCCATTATATCTAGAATTATATTAATGATGTAGATATCATATATATCATATATAACCAGTATATACATTAATTTATAATATTACATAACCTTTAGAGGTAATAAATGAAATGCACCATTCATGGGGATGGTATGTCGTACGTACGCATGAACGCTAATTTCATCTCTTTTTCATATTTATTGGAATGGAATAATAATTATATAAAGGTATATTATAATTATATTATGAAATAATAATTATTACCATTAACTCAATATGTTATATGTCCCACATATGGCATTAACAAATCAAATAACTTTGAGGGGGCGGTAGTCTGCAATTCCTAAAATGAAATTATCGCTTTTACCCATAATGGAAACCATAAAGGTATGCCAAAAATGAAAAATATAGAAGCATAATAAAAAAAATAAACATAATATATATCATATATAGATATTTTTACATCTTAATGGCCACCATGAAATGTGTTAAAATAATATTGAACAATCATTGTTTCGTGATGCAGTAATTCGTCACTCATAGAAATAATTTGTTCTTAAACCATTAAACTATTCTGTGTGTAAGTGAAAATAAAATAATTCTCATAAAAACATCATCATATATGGATGATACTGTTTTTTACAAAAGAAAGAAATAAAAAGAGTTTACGGGGTTGGAGAAACGAAATAAATCAAGACAACATAAGAGAAGACATTACCTTTAAATCGGGTATCCCCTTTTGGTTTGAACTAGAAGGGTTTCTTGGAGAGATTTCTGACTAAGGTAATGCTTCTAGGATGAATAGAGGGATGTGGAGAGATAAAAGGATCATATTTTGGCCTAGTCAATGGCTTGAGATGTCTGGTTAAGGTGGTAGAGTTGGTGGCATTTTATAAGTGGGAGGAGCGGAACTCTTGGAAAGTCAAAAATGTTAATTTATATTATAAAATGGGTTTCAGATTATAAAGGTCCCAAAATGATATATTTCTAGGATAAGGTGATAAGGGTTCAGAATCCACCCATCCAATAGTTTTTTGAAAAGTTTAAGTATTATATTTTACCTTATCTTTTCATTTTATTTAAATCGTCCATTAATGAGGTAATCGCTGCATCTTCATAGTGTCATAAATCAATTAATTTATTTAATGTCTAAAAATTAAAAAAAATACCAAGACGTAGTAAATATTTTTATCCTTCCAATGAATATTTATAGTATAAGAGATAATTTACACAGACAATACAAAAACTGTTTTACTTGGGTGATACATACTTTGGTTATACATTCCTTTTAAAAACATAAAATGATAAAGTGTCACTGTCACCCAAAAGTGATTCCATGGGGTCCCAAAGATTGGAATAAGGAATCCCATGGTCGTCTATGACACAACCAGTAGAATTAGGACAAATTTTGGGGTCATTTTCTATTATTATGATATTATTTTATTACCCTTAACTATCTGATTAATAATTAATCACGATAATTAAAGATAATTATCATTGTTACTATTCATAATGTCCAAAAAAAAAAGTGTCTTAATTACATAATTTGGTTGTTCTAATTCCAAATATGGAATCCATTTTACCAAATCCAGACAAATAAATTTTAGTAATTAATTTAAAAATAAATCCCATGGTCAAAACAAATTGCGGGTTTTTTAGAAACAATATCTATCAAAAGTTTGACAATTGAACATGTCCAATTTTAAAGTGAAATTAATTCAAATAGAAATAATTGGATTAAATGATAAAAATATATTCTATTTACATTTTAAAACCAATTAAAATGATAATATATCCATATAATGAAATTAGATGAAAAAGCAGTTTTGAAGTAAAATGTAGTTTTTTTTACTAGTCATTAAAAAATGAACATTGTCAGAAAAATAACAAAAATTCATCCAAAGTAAATTTAAATGTCCCAATCCAAAATAATAGGTTTACTTTTTACTAAAAAACCTTATAAAATTGTCAAAAGATATACTTAAATATGGTTCACCATCAAAAGGCGGTAAAACTATCTTTTAAAAATATTAGAGAATTTTATTCTTATAATTGGATTTTTTCTCATTTTAAGAATTTAAAACACTATCTAATTAAATAATAGACATTGATATAAAAATCAATAATTCTTTACTAGCATGGGATGTTACATTAAAAGTCTGAGGTTGTGCATAGATGTTTGAAGGACGAATTAGGAAATGGTTAAGAACCATTACACTCTACCGATGATAAATGATATTTTTGACTAGTTGAAGGGATAATTTTGGTTATCTAATATTGATATGTGGTATGTGTATTATCAGATGAGGTTAAATGACTATAAAATATCGATGTCTAGATTCATATGTCGGTATGGGATCTTGGAGTTCTTTTTCATGCCATTTAGTGTTACAAATGCACCAGTTGTATTCACGGGACTTATGAACTCTGTATTTCATGAGTTTGAAGAAACGTTCTTCGTTATTTTCATTGATGAGATATTTATTTACTCTATGTTATATGAGGCACATGATAAGAATGTCAGGAACATCATGTAGGTTCTTTGACACCACCATCTCTAAAAAATGTCATCCAAATTCATGTTATAGGCACCCGACATATACATACATGGGAATGTGTTTTCTTAGAAGGTTGTAGTGGTGGATCTATCGATTATAGATACAACTATTTCTTGGGAAGCGGCATAAATTGTGGTATAGAAATAAAGTTTTCTCATTCTAGTAGGATATTATTGGATATTCATACTAGATTTCCCTCGAGTAGTAGCTGTAATGACATCATTGACCAGGACATGCCTAACTTTTGTGCAGATTGAGTAGTTGTAGGAAACATACTACAATATATAGTTGAATTTGTTCATCTCTCCAGTCCTTTATTTCCTAGAGGAAGGTGTTGTGTTTGGCATGTTTTTCGATTAATTATCTCTGGGCTTGGTACATTTGTTGATTCAATATCTTGGAGTGATATCATATATGTTAAGGTAGTTATGTACCCAAAAATGTAACTATACCACCCATTATGTAGATCTAGAATATGACATGTTCTTACTGTAGTTTTGGGAATATCAGCTCATTGGGGAGTACTTTTTGGTCTTCATAGTTCACAAGGCCTTTAGCTATATGTATCCCTACGATATATAAACATGTGATAGTAAAGGTGGATATAGTTTATCAAGATTACAACTTCTAGATTTCTTAAACCTTAATAATAGGGAATAATGTTGTTGATTATTTGAGTATAAAGTTGTAAAAGGAGATTATTTTTGAATCTAAAGATGTGTGGTTGGGGATGGAGTAGTTGGAATAATTTCAAATAGATAAAGGAGTCTATTGAGGTAGATGATTAATATTATAGATGAAAATTCACTCTTATATTATAAAAAAATTGAGGAGTCACAGTTGGCAGACTCATATTTATTGGTGATGCGCAATCACGTCGTCCATGATAATGATTTGAAGGGATGGCCGGAGGAGGGTAAGAATCTTATTTTAATCAACGGGAGTCTATTTTCCACAATGTTGATGCATGAGGGAGTCCTACATGTGTATTATAGCTCACCAAAGGTGGTACGACTAGGAGATTCCAAAATTTAATTTTGATTGAAGGGGATTTTTTGGTAGCTTGATAAGAAATGGGTATTAGTGATGTTTTTTGAAATATGTTTAGTATGTAATAAAGTGAAGGATTAGTACTATGTACCTAGTTGTTTTGTGTATCCCTTAGATGTACGTTAGTGTAACTAGGATGAAATATTGATGGATATTTTCATAGGGATTCCCAGGACATAGGGAGGATGTGATGTAATATGTGTAGTAGTGGATCATCTGACTAAATAGGCTCAAGTTTTAGCGATTATGGAGTCAGTCATAGTGGATGCATTGACCAAGAGTTTTGTGGATGTGGTGGTCCGTCTGTATGGATTCATGAGATCCATTATATCATATTAGTACATGTAATTTACCTCATGAGTGAGGAGTGGATTTTATCAATCTTTTGGATGTCAGTTATGCATCAGCCTCACATTCCACCATCAAATGGATGGATTGATAGATAAGACCATAGAGATGTTGGAGGACAGGATTCCCGCATGTATCTTGGAATATGGAGGATCATGGGTTTGACACATTACATTGGTGGAGATTTCATACAACCATGGATATCAATATTACATTGTCTTGGATCTATTTAATGATTTCTTATATAAGAATATGTCATTCAAACTTATGAGGGACAGAGGTTGAGGATGCAACCCATACTGTCCTGAACATGGTGAAGAGTATGACCGAGAAGGTGAATATTTTCAACGAGAGGATGATTGTAGTTAAATATTGGATGAATTCATACTCTGATCATAGGAGGAAACCCATAGAGATTATGGGTTGGGACCACGTGTTCTTAAATTTTTCCCCTTGATGTAGGCATTGATGGTTTTTTCATGGGGGAGTATTCTATATTGTTCACCAGATCATTCTAGGTGTTGGGTCGAGTTGGAAGAAGGGGATACTAGTTAGTGTTGACATATTAGTTTGAGATGGTCCATGACATAATTATGGTCTCTTATATTAGTTGGTATATTCAAGATGACTCTAATTTCATTGATTGTATATTGTTTGTTGTCGATGATTTCATGATGTTCATAAAGTTTCCAATATAGACCCATGATTGTCGGGGATAAGGTGTTGTGTGGATGGACCATTCACTTCGTTCATGTGGTGTTGTGGTATTGTGTTTTATATGACAGTACATGGGAAATGGAGACACATATATGTGACTAGTACCCATAGTTTTTTTGAGATTTCCCGTTTTGTGTTTCACATAGTAATGTGATGTTTGAAGATGTTTTTTGATGAAATTAGTTGCATTGTTATTCCATAATGTGTGATGAATTCCTCAAATGTGGAACGGGCGGCCATATTCCAAATCGAGGTGCATTAATTGTTATATGATTAAAACTATGTGGTAGAATCATTTCCACCCGGAGTGGATAATATCTTGACAGGGAAGAAAAAATTCCCTAATTAAGGTGTCCATGAAATGTGGGTTTTGTGCTTGTATGGTGTGTATTTTGGTCGGTCGGGGAAGTATATGTCGAAGGATGTTTTCATGGATTTTGAGGATCCACTCCAACTTTCAAAAAATATAGTGTGTTTTATGAATGAAATTTTATGTTATAGAAATATTTCCAATATATACTATGGATTGAGAGGTATCTCACGTGGTGGTTGTTCAGACACCACTTTTCCTTCTCGAATGGTTTTTGAATTATTTAGGATGTGAATTTTTTAAGAGGTATCACATGTAATTATCCAAACCATATGGGTCAATTTCATTTTGAAAATATATTTTTTGAGTTTTTTAAGTGTTTTCAATTAGTGGTGTAAGTGGGTGGAAGCTGTAGGTTGAGATTTAGGTGGTGTTTATAGGCGGTGCTGGTGATCGGTGTACGTAGGTTTTGTCAGGATGTGTTGACACTGAGTGGATTTGATTGGTGGATTCGTTTGGTGTAATTAGTGGGTGACTTTGGTAGGTGGATGTGGTGAGTGGAAAAAGATAGTTTCATGAGTCGGTGGCATTGGTCGGTGGTGTCAGTAGGGGGCATCGGTAGGGACATTAGTGAGTGGTATCGTTGAGTTAAAATTGGGACATGCTAATAGTGGGTCACGATGGTTAATGATCCATTAGCATTTGGCATGAGTGACTGAAATCGGTCGATGGTGTCGGTGAGTCACGTCGGGGACTCACCCAATATTGATTCATTTTCCAACAATCGGTCAGAATTGTAGTTTTTTCCAATTTCACTCTATTAACATTTTTTTGGATGTAAAATGAGTTTAGAACCATGTGTATATATTTTTGAAGTTTTTCCAAATGATATAAATCATATATTTAAATTCCTAACACCCTAGAGACACATAAATCACCAAACCACATGGTCTTGGAGAATATCTCCTTCAAAAGGATAGTGAAAACTATTTCATCAATTGATATAGGATCTGGCCTTTTTAATAGTGAGATCCTTTCTCCATTATTATCAATCTCCTTACTATTTCTAACAAGAATTCCAAAACCATTCATCCCGAGTGATCAGGCCTTTATGGTGATACACACAAATCACATCTCCTTGGAGGATCCTCTTACTTCTTATACACCACCTATTTGGATTTAGTAAGAGTATTTTGTCATATATTATTTCAAGATGGTATCTATTCATGTATTTTAGATTTTGAATCCTATGGGGTGTCTGTATGAATGTTCTCTTGTGAAGACAAAATAATAACAATTTAAAAAGATAAACAAATAATTTTAAAATTAATACATAGGGGCTTTCCAAAAGTGACACGAACATATGTTTTATTTTTTAATGATATAGCGATCTGTATAGGCTATATTCTATCTCCAAAATCATGACCGTTGGTGATATTGTGTTAAGAACCTGTGAAAGATTATGGATGTTTATAGTTGATCCTCTACAAATGGCATTATAAATATGATATTGTTTAATCACATATATTCAGTTAAATATATAAATTCTTCAAGATTGAAATGGATTTAGGATGATCCTTGAATTTCAATGTGGAACTAATGAACCGGTGTTTTTTAAATCACAATACACCCCCACATTATTTGGTCTGGCTATGCGTTGTGTGTTATTTTTTTGTCTTGTTCCTTTTGTGGTTCTATGGTGCTATGGTTAATAGCATTACTATAATATGGAATGTTAATGGTGGTGTAATTTAATCCTTGGTTCAGATATGGATTGATTGCGAAATTGATGGGTAGTGTTTGAGAATCATGGCTACAGGCATGGGTTGGTATATATTTTTGATGTTGACTGTGATGGGTGTTTCTATATAGTAAGTCTATTGGGTTGGTTTTGATTAAGTATGTTGCGGGGTTTGGTATTATGTTATTGGATTCTTGTTTTTAGGAAAAACATGGTTGGATGAGTTTGATGAATAATAGAGGTAGTGGTTGGTATTGTTATCGAATGAAGTGGAAGTATAATGTGGCTTTAATTACAATGGTTCTTTTTTCTCTCCATGGTTTTGTTATTGTTTATATTTATTTGATGGGGTCGATTTTTTCCTAGTTAGGGATATAATGAACAAGTAATCTACCAAAAAAAGAATGATATTCGGTTTAATGAGATGGCTGGGAGATTGTTTGAGTTTTGGATTGTTTATAATTTATTTCATTTATCATCTTTTCATGTGACTATTTCTGTTGTTAATAAATTCATTTAGAGGTAGCATTAAAGTTGATAGTATCATAGGGTGGATGATAGTTTTATTGAGAACCCTATAAGTTGATATTGAGTGTGTGATACTTTATATGCATACCTATATTTTCCTTTTATTTTCGATAGGCACATCACACTATTTGAGAACATTATGTTGAACACCCACCTTATCATTGAGGAGTGTGTCTTTCCCAAACATCCTGGTTGGAGGATGAATGGACGACCACATGATCATCCCTACAACCTCATCCATTTGATTATAATAAATGATTCATTGGGAAGGTTGTGTGTTGTGATTCCGATGTGTGTGATTGAATGTTTTGTTTTCTTAGGTGACTTTTGGTAGAGAAGTGTTTTGCCTTTCTAGGAGTTTTTGTGATGTGACACAGTATGTCGCCCGAGTGTCAGTGAGAAAGATGTGGTTGTGATTCATAGTTGTGCTCCGGCAGGATATAAAGAGCTATGAGGCCCAACTGTTTTTGTGGGTTTTGATATTGTACATTTAGAAGAGGTGGGAAGCCATGACGTTTTCCTTTACTATGTGAGAGCATCTTATTAGTAGTAAAATGGTGCAAGGTACCATATCACAAATGAAATCTATATTAAATTAGATGAATTTCATTATTTTTTTATCATTCCATTGTTAAATTTGGATGGAATGTATACCTTTTTATCTTATTTTATTTATATATTTTCATTGGGGCATTGGTATACATCTCCAGTTGTGCAAGAGGGACTTGAGTTTTTACTACTTAGTATACTTATATGATTATATTATATTATAAATCTTCATTTAGGATTCCATTTTGACTATGTGGACAATGCATGGGATATCTTTCATTGACATTGAGATAGCTTCTGTGTTTTTGTATAGAATGGTTCTTTTGGTATTTACTTTGGATATTATCAATGTATTTGTATCAGTTTTACTTTAAAACAAACATGTGGGATAGATTTTTGTTTTCTATTTATATAGTTTTTGGAGTTGTTTTGAGATGTACATTTTTATCTATTGATATAGTTTTCTTATAAAAAAAGGTGAATGCCTTCCATTTTCATTATATTCTACACCCTTGGATCTGTTCACCACCCGATGGCCTACATGATGTGAGATTCATGGGGTCATTATCTCTCTTACTTTAGTGCCAGCTCTGTAGTTTCATATTTGAGGGAAGAGCATCACAACCTAACTATCCATTTTTAATTGGATTTGTTTTCATTAAAATTATTCTAAAAAAATTAATTCCACAACAAAAAAATCATTCAATAAGATGAATATAAATTGATAGAAAACTATCTACAAAATCATGAGTCAAACTGTTATCATGGTGGAAATAAATGTTTTTGCTACAACCAAAGACCACTTGTTTCATTAATATTTTTTTCATATATATATTACATAATTACACATTCATCCAAAGAGTTAAATCATGATTAAATTATTTTTTTCTATATAATAATATGAAAAAAAGTCTAGAACCCATAGTAATTCAACATTCTTGAATTATTACAGAATAAAAATGCATAAATCTGAGCACCAGTCCTATAAATAATTGCATACCTCAAATAATGATATACCTCAACCACACATAGAAAAAACAAAATAAAAACATTAGAATAAGAACGTCTTGAAATAATATTCTTCTTAAATGAAAGAATAATATAAATATATAAATAAAACTTTACATCTCTAAATATCAATTATAATAGTATAGGGACAAATCAATTGTAAATGAGTTAGTTATTACATTAGTGATTTTAATTTTCCACATGGATTTAGGATAATGTGGGTGGTTTTTTGAAAAAATTTGGTTGAATGTGGCTTCAATGGACATCTTACAAATAGTATTTCATTGAGTTAATCTGTAATTTACATCAGGAATGATTTTTTTATGGAATACATAAAATATTTTTTCCGTAGATCCAAAAAAATGAAATTAATTCACATAGTAACATTTAAATTATAATCATGATTTTGAATAATGATATTTATTAGGTATAAACCACAATCCATCCACATCATTATGATACTATAAAAATCATGAATCACACCAAAAAACATCCCTTCTCATTTAATTAATTACTATTTTGGTTGCAAACCAAAATGTCTCACTGTGTTATAGTTCACATCATCAACATCTACTAGATCTAGATCATATATCTCAAAATACACTAATAAAAATATATGATTATTCCATGAACCAGATTATTCCAATAATATACACAACACGATTTGTTAGATTGATACGGTATCTTACCATTGTATAATGATAGATCATATGAATATTCAATGTTTTACTTTATAATTTTTTAAATATTTTTAATTAGTTATGAAACATATTTTCAATAATGTATATTAAAATTTTCATACCAATAATGAATATATTTTAAATGTAAAATAAAATTGCAGTGACATATTTTATTAAAATATATCCTTACAATGTATTTAAATTCACCTATCACTGACATCTCTACTCTCACCAAATTTAATTAACTCATTCACTAGTTCATTTTTTTCTACCCAAAATGATATCATATATATATGTACCATAGTATTATCTTCATAATTTTCATTCCAATAGGTTTTTTTGATTAGAATCACTTCTGTATTACTTTAAATTCCTTAAATATCCATGACAATGTGCATTAAATTATTCTGGTGAATACAATAAACCATATAAATCCATTAATTAATGAAATAAAATACATTTTTATAAAAAAACGATGTATACGTTTTTTATTCAATTTAAATTTTCTCATCAAGATCACCCTAAGAAAATATCAACTTCAGATCCATTTTATTTTTCATGAATAGTAATTCTTTTCAAACTAATGTAACAATTGAATTAAATCAATTAAATTTACTAATATAAATGTCTCAGAAGATTATTATTCTTCAATTTTTGTATAACCCAAGAATATGAACACATTTCTACTCTATTTCATATTATCATGGTCATAATATTTATTATTTTATATATATATTATTATACAAAAAAATTTCATATAACATCTTCTCAAGAACTTATTATGATAATATTGTATTCAATAATTTTCTTAATTTTAGAATGTTTACCATTGATAATATATTTATTTCATATCAAATTATTGTTTTGACTAATAATATTAGAATTGTGTTATCGATAATACTAAATAATTTGTTTTATTTTGGAGAATAATATTCGGGACTATTAGTTGAATAATCATTCTGATATCATTGGTTAATTCTTTTATTTTATGAATTATCAATTTATTTTTATTCTATACATCCGATCTTAAAAAAATTTAATCCTCCAAGAATATAATTTATTTTTCTTGATAAATTTGTTAAAAAATATTAATTACATTAATTTTTCCACTCCAACATGAATATGAAAAATTATTTATACAAATTATTTTGAACAACATGGCATAATTTAGTTCATTGTTCATGTTGATATTATTTTTAATTAAATTATAATAAATAATCATACAAGATAATGTATGAGACATTATTTCATCAACCACATCGTATTATTTTAGTACGGTATATTACCTTTTTTAAATGAATTATAGACAGTACAGGTACCGCTTTTTGGATCTACTGTGTGGATTATCTATTTCAAAACATTGGGTGTCGTGTTTGTACGGTTATTAGTAATTCATAAACTGATTATTTTATAAAATGAAATAAATTTCTTTTGGGAGATATCTTACATCCATGAAAAATATTAAATTTCAAAATCTATAAACATAGTATTAGAAAATACTTTAAATTTTAAATCTACTACAACAAACTACCTTATTCATGTATTTTCCTAAAATCAAACTCTAAATGAGTAGTTTTTCCATGATATTAGTGGTGTTTATTATTATTACAAATTAATCATTTTTATATAATTTTAATTAATGAAATCAAATATTATTTTAAATATTTATTTAAATATTTTTTTATATCTATGGAAGTGTACTCCATGAAATTGAATATTTACGAAATATTAATCTTCTCATTTATAAGGATTTTATATTTATTTTCTTAATTTAAAATAGTCTATGTAAAAATAATCAATTTATATACAAAATTTATAATTGTTTCCATTATTAATCATTGATTCATATGATATATTTTTCTCTTAATGTTTGAAGAAATATTGGGACCACACAAAAAAGTGTACCATAATTAAATCAAGTGTCGGGATCTTTTATTGATTTTCATATAAAAATTTCAAAACATTATTCATATAATTTAATAATTATTATCATTTTCCAGAATAAATTTTAAAATTTCATTTATTTCATTAAATTTGAATTATTAAAAATGTTTTTTGATTAATATCATGAATCCATCTATTCTGATTATAGTTAATTTTTATATCAATGGGAAAAATGTGTTGTATGTTTTTGTGTTGGGAGAGATTAATAATTATCATTTATATTTGATATAGTGAATTTTAATAATTTATTTATTTTTTTAATACATTTTAATTTTTATAAATTGATTTTATTAGATATATAAATTACATAAAATCAGTAGATTACAATAAATTATATAATCATTTTTCACCACCTTATGTCTTCAATGGTCATATATTACTAATAAATATTATTTCATACATACAATGCTTCAAGATCATTTAAGCTAACATACATGTAGTACTTTATTATGTTTACACATTATCATTATTTATTTTATTAATATTATTTTACACCTTTAAGGAAATATATTCTCGTATTTCCTCTTCTGTCATCTTTATATACTAAAATATACTCTTTGATGAGTTAATGCACATTTTAAATCTTCTATTTAATTTTTCAGAAATTCTCTTATACAATAATCATTTTTTAAAACAATTCACTTTAATCCAAATAATATTTCATTAATATATCTCCATAAAAATCACTCTATCTCTCTAGAAAAATTTATATCAATTCCTTATTTACTTATGAATATAACGATCATTTTCATATATTTGATTAAAAAAATATTATAATATTTAATAATTTATTTATTCTGTTATAAGAAATGTTTTTATTCAAATTTCATGAGTTTTAGGGGATTCACTATAAAAATATATCCCCTAATTTTTAAAAGAAACCAATGTGTAACAAAATCAAAAATAATATTAGAAATTCATTAATGAAAATATTTCATTTCATTAATGAAAAATATTTTCTTCCACATAATGGGTTTTTTTAAACATCTATTATCTATGACCATTAATCAACCACTTAAATTTAATTATATATATATATATATGAGTTTTTTATGTTTATATTTTAAATTAAATTTCAAATTTCTCAATTATTTCATTACTTTTTCATTCAATTACATCTAAAAACTGATCATTCAACATATATATTACTTAGGTAATTTTCCTAAAAATAAAATACTAAATAATAGCTCATTGAACTTCACAAATTTTAATTCATGATCATATTTCAAAACCTTCATAACATGATCATTTATAAAAATATATATAATCATTATTACCTTATTAATTTTATACATTTTAGATTTATTTTATAGGAATACTACAGTATTATTTTAGCATAAAACATATAACATCATATAGATTTTATTTTGAATATTAATTATCATTCATTTATTTTTGTTATACTGTGATATTTTATTTCATTTTTGATGAAATATAAAAATTTTACCATTAAAATTGAAAGATTTTTTCTTAATTTAATTTTATAATTATATATGTTGAAAATATAATGTATGATTTGATATTAACTAAAAATTATAATTTATTTATATCATCATCTTTAAATTTTTCTACATCATCAATTTCCATTAATATTATTTATTTATCTAACTTTATCTCCATGTCAATTTCATTAATATAAATTTCAATAGTTTCATCTTTCAAATAAATTATTTTCCATAATTTAGTCTTTATTTGGAATGAATTTCTATAAATTGAATATCTTTTAGTGAGAATTGATAGTTCTTAGTCTTTCGAATATTCAATATACATTTAATCAATACTTTCCTCACATTCCTACATTTATGAATGACCCCAACCATTCCATTTTTGAAACAATATAATAATATTATATTCTAAACAATCCTAATACATACTTGGAAACTATATACAAAAATGAAATAGATTTTTTTTGACATCATCGGCTTAATATTTAACTTGAAATAAGTAAAAATAATCCATTTATGTTACATATATCTCCTTGAATGAATAAATATTCATCTATTTTATGTTAACTAAAATATCATATGAAAAAATTACAATTTATGTTTTTAATTGAAATTTCTACCTTGTTTACTTCTTGTAGTGCCATAACTATTAGAATATACATTAAATTAAAATATCATTTCTATATTCTTTAGAATATTTTAATCATTTACTATATTTTTATGTTCATTAATGAATATGGTATGCGTTGTAATTTTTTTAAATAGATCATTATTGTTCTCAATTGGGTACATCCATAAATCATCAAACATTATATAGATAATTTAAAACTAAAACTCAAAAAAATCATGTCTCCATCATTATATAAATAAAAAAGATCATCATTAAATTTATATTAAATATTATAGCACTATGAATGAAATTTTGATCCATTAAAAATATGGTGTGATGTTTCATTATCACTTCATTAAATGAAATAAATTTATATATAAAATATATAAAATATTTTTTTAAAATAAAGATAAATCTGATTGAAATATATCCATCATGATATCAAAAATGATTATTATTTATTTCATATATTCTGAATTAAAAAATTGATATCCACTTACATAAATGTTGATATCTCAATCACTATGAAAATTGTAAAAAAATTAAAATGAATACCTATTTTCACTAATATAACTAGTCACAACTACAATTCCTATTATACCATTTTATGTGAGGATTTAATAAAGAAGTGTAACATCTCACCATTTAAGAGAATTTGTTATGATGTCACTAGTAATATATAAAAATTTTAATTTTAGTCAAAAAAATTATTTCATAACCACAATGATAAAAATTGTATATAATGATTTTACATGGTTACCTATAATGGGATACATTGATAGATCATATATTCATGATGTGTAAATAAACTAAGGAAATAAAAAAAATTCATTGTTATAATGGGTTTTTATTACCATACTACTAATATTAATCTATACTCCCACTTTCTTCTGATGTAGTATATAATTAAATAAGGATTCATAATGATGAACAATATATAAAAGTTTCCTGGAAAATGAATAAAACATTAAGAACTATAAGGTTAATGATTATTTTAAATTTATATTTAATTTATAAACATGTAATTTTGAAAAATATGATTACTCAGTCACACTATATCAAGCTGATATAATCTATTATAATATTTTTATTCATTCACTATTATGAAATGTATATCAGGGTTTAAAATAAACATCAATAATTTTATTCTCTTAATCCCTTATTCATGATAACATATGTTATATCATTAAAAAATTACATGAATGAGAGATATAGGCCCCCTATACAACATTATATCCATATATAATTTTAAATTGATCAAATCTTTAAGTTATCAATACATGGTGAAATAAAATAAAATTAAATTTGCCTCTATTTTAATTATCTTTAAATGGATTTTTCATAGAAATGATGTGGTACATATATTTTACAACCTATTTTTTTAAATTTACCTCTTTGAATATTTATATTTGAACACACAGTAAATTTTTTTACTATATAATACGTTGTTATTGTGGTTTTATTCATTCTAAAAAATCATGCCCAACCAATATAGAGAATCCCCCAATATAAGGAAAACATACAAAATATATTTATAATATAGTTTGAAAAAATTGTAAAAAATTCCATTAATGTTTTCAATATCATTTATTGTTGAAAACATTATATGGTTGAATTATTAAATATAATGTAATCTAAGAAATTGTTTTCCATGGTGATAATTTTTTTAAAGTATTATTAATACCATAGTAATATCATCATCATGAGAGCATGACAAAACCAAAATTTATTATATAACTATAATATTATTTATTTCATGGATAATGTTATTTTATAATACTTTTTTATTAATTATTGGACATATTCTGTGGTGTTGTCAGGGACAATGTCATTGTTTAGATAACCATGATGATGTATCATCTCATTTTACCAATTTTTATCACCAGTAAATCATATTAAATCACAAAATATATTTATATAAGGAATAAAAATAAAAAATTAAGAACCATTTTAATTATTTCATTTTTTACTAACTGTTGTTTTTTATTATCATTCTATAAAAAAATCCCAAAAACATATAGAAATATATATTTATATTTATAATCTGTAATCAATGATATATTTAATACATTGAAATAATTTAATATATCAAACCAAATATATTATTATTTTTTAACATATCATTTAAATAATATAGAGTCATTTATTATTGTAACACCCCAAGCTTCCATGGTACGTTTCCCTTCGAATAATGCGATAGCGTGTGTTGTACGCAACCTCGAGTTCTAACACACACCACAACTAATTAAACTAGCCGTTGTGAATAGTAATACCTAATTTTTGAAATAATATATATTTTATATTTCAAAATGGACTTCATTTTTGGATTCGGAATATCGAAATTAGCTTAGGGTGAAATTTTGGTACTTTTCGGATAACTTTTATATTTTGATGAATAGTGAAAATTACTAAATTATAATTAAAAACAACTTTTTTAATCAAAATAATTAATAGTGATAAATTGTCAATTTGAGTGGTTTTAAAATATATTTAGAATATATTTTTACCACTTAATATAATGTTGGTCATTGGACATAATTTTACAATTAAACCGAACATAAACAAGTGTCAATCTTTTGATAGTTATTATCTCTTAAAAACACGCTTTTTGTTTTGACAGCGGGAATTAATTTTAAATTAATTTCTGCCACTTATGTGTTTTGAATTTAGAAAAATGGATTCCATATTTGGAATCAGGATGTCCAAATTGTGTAAATAGGTAACTTTTATTTTTAGACATTTTGAATAATTACTGCGGTAAATATTTTATTTACCATGGTTAAGGGTAATCCGGTAAATAAGGGTTAAAAAATAATATTATAATAATACAAAATTACCCTAAAACGTGTCCTAACCTTATTGGTGGACACATACCCGACCATGGGCATCCTTGGGTCGATTTGGGGACCCCATGGAGCCACTTTTATGTGGTAGGGACACATTATATTAATAAAGTTAAAATAAAAATAAAAATGGCATAAGCTTACATCTTTTAGAAGAACAATTTTTACATAGGGTTATACATGTTGGATTTTCGATTATAAATATTCATTAGAAAGCTAAAACGATTTCCTACATAATGATATTTTATTTATAATTTTTAGACATCAAATAATTTAAATTATTAATGACACAATAATGATTCAATGTTTACCTCATTAATAAATCATTTAAATAAAAAAGATTATAATGATTAAAATATTATCTAAAACCTGTCCAATTCTTATTGGTTGATTTTATTTAGAATATTAGTCATCTTATCTTCGACCTCAATGATTTTTGGACCATTATAAACCGAATATAATTATATTATAATGTAATACTTTCACTCTTTCCTAAAGAGCCCCTCCTCTCCCTTATAAAAGGAGACCACTTCTACTCCTTCCTCACACCTCTCAAGCCACTTGGATCGTCTAAACCCTGCCCAAATAAGCTCCCCACATCCCTCTCCTCATCCTTGAAGCTTCCCCTTAGGCAGAAAGCATTTCAAGAATTCCTTTGGTTCCAACCAAAGTGAGTTACCTAAATTAAAGGTAACGTTTGCTCTTAAATTATTTTCATTTATTTTGCTTCTCCAACACCCAAACTCTTTTTATTTCCTTTCTTTTGTAACAACACCAGTATCCACAATATACTAGGATGTTGTTATAAGAAGGATTCAAACTACACATACACACAACTCCATCTAATGGATGATGAACATAATGTTTCTGTGGATGGCAAACTAACGCCTCACGAAACGATGATTGTTCAAATACATCTTACCGCCTCTCATGGTGGAAATTATGATGGCACTGTAATTAAATATGATATTAATGATATATATTTTATATATAATCTTCTGTAATTCCATTTTATTTCATACCATTATTCGTTTAATGTTTTATATACATACGATAATTTCATTTGAGGAAGTGCGGACTACCGCCCCCTTAAAATGATATGACTCGTTCATACCACACATGGAACGAATAAAGGATGGTGTTAATGAACTTATGTAACATATATAAAATATTATATTATACTGGAATAGTAATATACCTATGTATCATTTGGATTCGATTCTTTTAAAATAAAAATTAAATGGAAGTAGCGTTCGTGCGTACGTACGGACTACCGTCTCCACGAACGCGATGAGATTCATTATCCATCGTATCCATTCAAGTATAATTATCATTTGATGATTTAAAAATTATGTTTAAGGACTTGATACCATTCTGTATTTGAATAATACACATCCCATTAATAACGAATATGGCTCACATAACAAAGAATATAATGTAAAATGAACCCGTTAACAACCGAAATGACGATAATTCTAAGATATTATTAACAAATCAATGTTAAAAGATCATATATGATATCACATTAAAGTAAATGATTCTTGTATTATTCAATAACAATTATTTCACCATTATACAGGAGGTAAACCTACCATCGACCAAGGAAAAAGTACAAAGTAAGGGATTCTCTTATCTCACTTTCAATTCCGTGAGATTTCCATTGTTCGCTACTAAATTATTGAAAGTGGTGTATTGTGTACTTCCATGATTCACTTTATATTCATGTTATTCTGTAAATAATTTGGTGGTTATTAACTTTTGGCCATACGACTCAGTTGATTAACATGGTAAGGGATTTTCTAATCTCACTTTTAATTTCGTGAGAATTCTATTGTTCACCACTTAATTATTGCATGTGGTGTATGTGTACTGCCCATGATTGTATTCATTGTGTAATATACTTTAATTAATGGGTATTTACATCATCATGGTATGATACTTCTTTCATGGGTGTATGTTTCGAAAGTTACCTAATCGATAAGGGAATTTGAGATTTCAATTTCCACTCATTTGGCTTTACACATATTTCATTGATTATATTACCCCAAGATTATGTGTGGAATCACTATTCATTTGATTATGTCATAATTTCCACTCCCCTTCCTGTGGATATAAGTTTGATGCACATAATCACTCCATTGGTAATTCTCAAGTCATTGATATGAATTTGATAAGAGTAATTTTAACTCATTCTCCATTTGTTGAGTTAAACATACAATTCGTTGGTATTGTTTTTACAAGAATATGTGTGAATGTCCTTTGATTGTTTTACACTGAATATCCAATCATATATAGTGTATTTATATTTGTCACACATAATTATGTCATTTATTTATCCTTAACCTAAGGATACAACCTTTACAAGAGATTTCATCTCAATTTATATTCCATTGAGACTTCTTTGTTGATATACACCAAATCACTTTTATGTGGTGTATATAACGTACTTTGACATAGTATATCATGAATCCCTTTATTCTCATGATATTACAAAGTTTTGATTACCACAATTATTTGTATTCAAGTGTCTCTTTTGGTTGGAATCTCTAACTACAATACCATTTTTAAAATGATTTAAAGACTTATTCATCTAAATCTTTCTCATTAATGTCCATGTTTTAAAAAATGGTTTTAAGGATTTATTTATATGGAAATTAAAGTTAACAAATTAAAACTCCTTTTAAAAAGTTTCAAAGTGGTATGGGACACTTTGATTCAAAAATCTACTTTTAAATGGCTTCTTGACAAATAGTGTGACTTTTAAATGTTTTCAAGAAAAGGGGGATATTTCTCTCAAATAGTTTTGATGATTACTTTCATTTATGTCAACATCCTTCATTATTCATGATTGAGGTTAATGTGATACAATACAATCTTCCATATTGTATCAAATGAGTTATGTTTGACTGTGGATGTTCTATTTTTATACCATTCATGGTTTGTGGTTAAAGTATTGACATTTCTTATGCCAGTTTTAATACGAATGTTTATTTTATGCTTAAACCTATTCATATGAGGAATGCATTGGACTTAATAAGTGACGGGTGGAGCCCGCTATAGCTCCTCGATGCATCGGTAGGTCTCATGAGACAAACTAGTGTCTTGGCACAAGGCCTTGGCAAAATCTTATTTGTAGTCTTGGCACGAGGCCTTGGCTATGTGGTTATGATAGTCTGGCATTATGCATTCCATCATTATGAAAGTGGTTATTGATATTTCATGTGATCATTCGACTAGTAGAATATCCATGTGAGTAAGTAGATGGAATTATTTCATTTTACCTTTGCCATTTTATGCAGAAGTTTAAATTTAAAAGGCTTTTGTTTTAGTTATAAATTGCCTTAAGTGTTTATTCTTATTTATGAAAGCTTCTGCTATAATGTTATCCTTACTGAGCATCCGAGCTCACCCCTTTCAATGTTTTATTTTTCTCAGGATTATGAAGAAGTAATGTATGAATGACCTGCAGGGGTAGTATGAGGGGATATGAGGACAAGATGTTTTTTTTAATGATGTAATGTAAAAATTTATGGATGTATCTAGTTATTCCAAGGCTACTAAACTAATCGGTCTTTCGAGACTTGATCTTTCTCGTGATCATGCCAATGTTATGTAATAATGCACTGACTCTGGGTAACTAGGGTCGGGGCGTTACAGTTGGTATCAGAGGAAGTTTAGTACAAACCTTGGAAGCTAGATTTAGATAAACTCTGATTAGAGCACGTAAACCTAAGATGAACTTTGAGGATTAGTATAGAAGAACTTCCTAGAATTTTGGTATTGTAGAGATTTTGTGAATTTTCCGAGCAATACATCCCTGTCTGGATACGAGCAGGTAGAGGCGGCTCTGGCACAGATGTACGTAGGGGTAAAACCCGAAAACACCGCTTTGAGCTAGAATCGAACGGGAACTGGTGCACGGCAACGGGCCTTGCTGCACTCTTGGTTACGACACTCCCGGGGGATATGCTTTGGTAAATTCACAAGATTAGTATAAACCATTATTAAGGGAATACAAAAAAAATGCCCCTAAGAATATATGTCGGCAAATAGATAGCGGATAACCTAGATTTTAACATAGGGTACCCCAAGTTAGGATATATTGTTCAATTACAAGATTATCCTATTATGTCTATTTTTTTACATTCTTATTAGATAAGTATTCAAAAACCCTAATTGTATTTTCTTTTGTTAGTTGAAACATGGAGGGAGAAAGATCACGAACAACTCTTCTCTCTCTTCCTGAAGAACTACTTACAATTATTATCCAGAAGTAATGCGCAGACGATGTTGAAACTTTTTCAAATGTCCATGTTACATGCAAACAACTTTATGAGACATCCAATACCTCTATAATTGCACGATTCTTTCAAGGATCAAGTACCGACTATGGGATAATTTTGCGCTCTCAACTTTCTTACCACGCTAAGCGTGGGAAGTACCATCAGGGGCTTTTCAAATTATTCACTTTATCTCAAAATTACGATGCACTAAATGATTTTCTAGATGCGGCAGAAGAGGGAGACCTTCGAGCAGCCTATATGTATCAAATTATATATTTATGTCTTTTGGGATATACGAATACTGATTTACCAAAATCTTATTTTGAAATATTTGAAGATGAATCGGTGAGAATTTTTCTAAAAAAACATGTTAATGATGATGTCTCAAAATTATATATAAGAAATACCTATTTTTTTATGATGCATCGATGCTTCCATCGATATAATCCAAAATGGATGAGGAGTTTTTGGGTAAAGGAAGTAGATGATTTTGAAAAATTCCTGAGGTACCATTGTGACACATGAACGCATTCTACCAAAAGGCAAATCCGCCTAGTCTCTCCAGAGTTCATGTTGTGATCCACATACCTCTAGTGACAAAATACATGCCTGACCCAATGCATGTACTCACCTATGAAGAATTATAACTGGAACTCGATCTATCTTATTGTGGAGAGCCTATCAGAATTCTTCATACCAAAGATCAAGTGTTGAGAAACCGGATGAATTGTTTGGTAAAAGATCTATGGAGAAATCATAAGATGGAAGAGGCAGTGTGGGAACCCGAGGAACATATGATGAAGAACCTATGTGGAAATAAATGGATGGTGAAATGTTTAAAAGTGTTAGTGCTCTTTATTGATGGGTTTACTTCGGAATAATTTTCTCTTGTATTTGTAACCCCATAGTTTGCCATGTGAGAATGATATTTGAGGAAGAATTGTCTCTTCTATTGTGGATATAGGTATAAATAACCATTTGGTTTTATATGATCATTGAGGTTTGAGAAAATGATAAGTTATTATAATTTGGGATGAAAATGCAAAGTATGATATAACATTTGTGGTTAAATTATGTTATTTTGAGGAATTTATCTCATTTTGGTAATATTATAAAATATAGTTTTTGAAAAAGGACAACACGTAGACCGTATGACAACCCGTCGCGTCGGACAAAGATGTGGGAATCAAACCCACATCCAAAGTGCGATTGGGATTTATCGCCTACCACTGGACTACGTGAAGTCCCTGGTTAGTGTGACTTTTTTTTTGTTGTTAAATGATTTTATTGATCAATAATAAGATGATTTGGGTTCTTATTTCTTATCAAATGAATACCCTTGGTATAGGAAAATGATTTGGTGATTAAGTGATAAATGTTATTTTGGAAGATGTTCACTTTGTTGGGAACACTATATGCCCAAGGAAAATCGAATACAATGGGGTTTCATTTGTAGAGTAATGGTGGATTTTTATCTATGTTTTTATTGTTGATTTATAGTGATTTGGGTTATTTATGGAAATGATTAACCTATAACAGAGAATATGTGATAATGTTAATTACTTTTAAGTATGTGACTTTAAGAGTATTTGATGTCATTTGGAGATACAATGTAACATGGGAGACTACATAATCAAATTCTTCTATGTTTTGGGTTTCAATATTAGTTTGGATTATATTAAAGGATTTTAAGGACAATTGGTTATTGAATGGTATCTATTTAACTTTGGGGTATTGTTGGTTTAATTTTAGAATATTAAGATTAGTGCATATTTATCTCAATGAATATCCTTTTGGGGGATCATTAGATCATTCAATAACCATTTTGGTTTTGATTAATCTTCAAAGACAATGTAAATATATGGTTTATCCTGCATGGATCATGTGATTCTATAGAAGTTATTCTAGCTCTTCCAGTGTGACCAAGTCTTCTTGAATAGTCATCGTTTAAAAAAAAATTGAGTTAGTGGTGGAAATTTATTAAAGAATGAAAATCTACTTAAAATGTACGTATATCTCATGATGTTCTTAGTCAATATCATAAATGAATTCCACTTCCTTATGTAATGTAACTTAAAAAAAAATGTTGTCCGTTTACTTTCCTACTAGGAGACTAATGGTCGTTTGTCCCAACACAAGTTTGTGGTTTTCTCAATGTTAACTTTCTCCTGATCATGATTTCTATCCCTCTCCATCAGAACTTGACACTTAGTTTATCATCCATATCCATGTTTTCTTACATGGAATCCTAGTATGGGTTTTCTTGGATGACCCTTATACCTCTCTTTCATTCTTTTAATGTGATAGTTTTATTGACTCTTTTTCCGATGTGGGACTTTCCATTGTATTCCCAAGAAAAATTTTAAAAAATTGCGAGGACGCAATTTATTGAAGGAGGGGAGAATGTAACACCCCAAGCTTCCATGGTACGTTTCCCTTCGAATAATGCGATAGCGTGTGTTGTACGCAACCTCGAGTTCTAACACACACCACAACTAATTAAACTAGCCGTTGTGAATAGTAATCCCTAATTTTTGAAATAATATATATTTTATATTTCAAAATGGACTTCATTTTTGGATTCGGAATATCGAAATTACCTTAGGGTGAAATTTTGGTACTTTTCAGATAACATTTATATTTTGATGAATAGTGAAAATTACTAAATTTTAATTAAAAACAACTTTTTTAATCAAAATAATTAATAGTGATAAATTGTGAATTTGAGTGGTTTTAAAGTATATTTAGAATATATTTTTACCACTTAATATAATGTTGGTCATTGGACATAATTTTACAATTAAACTGAACATAAACAAGTGTCAATCTTTTGATAGTTATTATCTCTTAAAAACACGCTTTTTGTTTTGACAGCGGGAATTAATTTTAAATTAATTTCTGCCACTTCTGTGTTTTGAATTTAGAAAAATGGATTCCATATTTGGAATCAGGATGTCCAAATTTTGTAAATAGGTAACTTTTATTTTTAGACATTTTGAATAATTACTGCGGTAAATATTTTATTTACCATGGTTAAGGGTAAATCCGGTAAATAAGGGTTAATAAATAATATTATAATAATACAAAATTACCCTAAAACGTGTCCTAACCTTATTGGTGGACACATACCTGACCATGGGCATCCTTGGGTCTATTTGGGGACCCCATGGAGCCACTTGTATGTGGTAGGGACGCATTATATTAATAAAGTTAAAATAAAAATAAAAATGGCATAAGCTTACATCTTTTAGAAGAACAATTTTTTCATAGGGTTATACATGTTGGATTTTCGATTATAAATATTCATTAGAAATCTAAGAAGATTTCCTACATAATTATATTTTATTTAAAATTTTTAGACATCAGATAATTTAAATTATTAATGACACAATAATGATGCAATGTTTACCTCATTAATAAATCATTTAAATAAAAAAGATTATAATGATTAAAATATTATCAAAAACCTGTCCAATTCTTATTGGTTGATTTTATTTAGAATATTAGTCATCTTATCTTCGACCTCAATGATTTTTGGACCATTATAAACCGAATATAATTATATTATAAAGTAATACTTTCACTCTTTCCTAAAGAGCCCCTCCTCTCCCTTATAAAAGGAGACCACTTCTACTCATTCCTCACACCTCTCAAGCCACTTGGCTCGTCTAAACCCTGCCCAAATAAGCTCCCCACATCCCTCTACTCATCCTTGAAGCTTCCCCTTAGGCAGAAAGCATTTCAAGAATTCGTTTGGTTCCAACCAAAGTGAGTTACCTAAATTAAAGGTAACGTTTGCTCTTAAATTATTTTCATTTATTTTGCTTCTCCAACACCCAAACTCTTTTTATTTCCTTTCTTTTGTAACAACACCAGTATCCACAATATAATAGGATGTTGTTATAAGAAGTATTCGAACTACACATACACAAAACTCCATCTAATGGATGATGAACATAATGTTTCTGTGGATGGCAAACTAACGCCTCACGAAACGATGATTGTTCAAATACATCTTACCGCCTCTCATGGTGGACATTATGATGGCACTGTAATTAAATATGATATTAATGATATATATTTTATATATAATCTTTTGTAATTCCATTTTATTTCATACCATTATTCGTTTCATGTTGTATATACATACGATAATTTCATTTGAGGAAGTGCGGACTACCGCCCCCTTAAAATGATATGACTCGTTCATACCACACATGGAACGAATAAAGGATGGTGTTAATGAACTTATGTAACATATATAAAATATTATATTATACTGGAATAGTAATATACCTATGTATCATTTGGATTCGATTCTTTTAAAATAAAAATTAAATGGAAGTAGCGTTCGTGCGTACGTATGGACTACCGTCTCCACGAACGCGATGAGATTAATTATCCATCGTATCCATTCAAGTATAATTATCATTTGATGATTTAAAAATGATGTTTAAGGACTTGATACCATTCTGTATTTGAATAATACACATCCCATTAATAACGAATATGGCTCACATAACAAAGAATATAAAGTAAAATGAACCCGTTAACACCCGAAATGACGATAATTCTAAGATATTATTAACAAATCAATGTTAAAAGATCATATATGATATCACATTAAAGTAAATGATTCTTGTATTATTCAATAACAATTATTTCAACATTATACAGGAGGTAAACCTACCATCGACCAAGGAAAAAGTACAAAGTAAGAGATTCTCTTATCTCACTTTCAATTCCGTGAGATTTCCATTGTTCGCTACTAAATTATTGAAAGTGGTGTATTGTGTACTTCCATGATTCACTTTATATTCATGTTATTCTGTAAATAATTTGGTGGTTATTAACTTTTGGCCATACGACTCAGTTGATTAACATGGTAAGGGATTTTCTAATCTCACTTTTAATTTCGTGAGAATTCTATTGTTCACCACTTAATTATTGCATGTGGTGTATGTGTACTGCCCATGATTGTATTCATTGTGTAATATACTTTAATTTATGGGTATTTACATCATCATGGTATGATACTTCTTTCATGGGTGTATGTTTCGAAAGTTACCTAATCGATAATGGAATTTGAGATTTCAATTTCCACTCATTTGGCTTTACACATATTTCATTGATTATATTACCCCAAGATTATGTGTGGAATCACTATTCATTTGATTATGTCATAATTTCAACTCCCCTTCCTGTGGATATAAGTTTGATGCACATAATCACTCCATTGGTAATTCTCAAGTCATTGATATGAATTTGATAAGAGTAATTTTAACTCATTCTCCATTTGTTGAGTTAAACATCCAATTCGTTGGTATTGTTTTTACAAGAATATGTGTGAATGTCCTTTGATTGTTTTACACTGAATATCCAATCATATTTAGTGTATTTATATTTGTCACACATAATTATTTCATTGATTTATCCTTAACCTAAGGATACAACCTTTACAAGATATTTCATCTCAATTTATATTCCATTGAGACTTCTTTGTTGATATACACCAAATCACTTTTATGTGGTGTATATAACGTACTTTGACATAGTATATCATGAATCCCTTTATTCTCATGATATTACAAACTTTTGATTACCACAATTATTTGTATTCAAGTGTCTCTTTTGGTTGGAATCTCTAACTAAAATACCATTTTTAAAATGATTTAAAGACTTATTCATCTAAATCTTTCTCATTAATGTCCATGTTTTAAAAAATGGTTTTAAGGATTTATTTATATGGACATTAAAGTTTACAAATTAAAACTCCTTTTAAAAAGTTTCAAAGTGGTATGGGACACTTTGATTCAAAAATCTACTTTAAAATGGCTTCTTGACAAATAGTGTGATTTTTAAATGTTTTCAAGAAAAGGGGGATATTTCTCTCAAATAGTTTTGATGATTACTTTCATTTATGTCAACATCCTTCATTATTCATGATTGAGGTTAATGTGATACAGTACAATCTTCCATATTGTTTCAAATGAGTTATGTTTGACTGTGGATGTTCTATTTTTATACCATTCATGGTTTGTGGTTAAAGTATTGACATTTCGTATGCTAGTTTTAATACGAATGTTTATTTTATGCTTAAACCTATTCATATGAGGAATGCATTGGACTTAATAAGTGACGGGTGGAGCCCGCTATAGCTCCTCGATGCATCGGTAGGTCTCATGAGACAAACTAGTGTCTTGGCACAAGGCCTTGGCAAAATCTTATTTGTAGTCTTGGCACGAGGCCTTGGCTATGTGGTTATGATAGTCTGGCATTATGCATTCCATCATTATGAAAGTGGTTATTGATATTTCATGTGATCATTCGACTAGTAGAATATCCATGTGAGTAAGTAAATGGCATTATTTCATTTTACCTTTGCCATTTTATGCTGAAGTTCAAATTTAAAAGGCTTTTGTTTTAGTTATAAATTGCCTTAAGTGTTTATTCTTATTTATGAAAGCTTCTGCTATAATGTTATCCTTACTGAGCATCCGAGCTCACCCCTTTCAATGTTTTATTTTTCCCAGGATTATGAAGAAGTAATTTATGAATGACCTGCAGGGGTAGTATGAGGGGATATGAGGACAAGATGTTTTTTTTATGATGTAATGTAAAAATTTATGGATGTATCTAGTTTTTCCAAGGCTACTAAACTAATCGGTCTTTCGAGACTTGATCTTTCTCGTGATCATGCCAATGTTATGTAATAATGCACTGACTCTGGGTAACTAGGGTCGGGGCGTTACAATTATAGTCTTATGTGAAGTAGTATATAATAATTTTGTCTACATACGATATTAATAATAAAATTTACAAGAAAAAATTATTTTATTATTATGTTGAATTTTATTTTCATTATATTGACATATCTATCATTATTATTTTAAAAAGTAATCTAATTTATTTGTTATATTTAATAACTATTTTCTAGTCTCATGAGATATTGAAACATAAATGTTGATTTTTAGTGATAACTACATCAAAACTGATATAGTAATACTTTAATATGAACTAAAATATTTTAGATGAGTGTTGGTAAAATATTTTCCATCTATATGTGAATGGAGAATATAATTGAAATTTAAATATCTACACAAAAAATAAAAATAAAACATTGTTAATTTTAAATTAATAATTTTTAAAACTTTTATTGTTAATGTCTATAATAATTTAAATCTTTATGATGTTCCATAGGTATAAATTGTTTTTAATTTTTTCATAATTAAAACACTATTGATTTGAATGGTTTGTAGTTTCTGATTAAATTTTTTACATTAAAAATTATCCCCATTAATATTTATTGTTCATTAATATATAGTTGAAAATCAAAAAACACTCTACTCTAGAGGCCATTTGTTAATAAAATTCAGTGGATTGGAAAATTAATTAATCAGGCTTCCTGAATAGATGTATATCATTTAAAACCATTTTAATGATTAACTTCACGTGTCATTATATTAGTGACCCGGGATACCCAAATCATAATATTTACATCATTTACTTAATTTATACAATACATCATATATAAAAATTTCACATTACCAAGAATAAAATGATTAATGTCTTCAACAACAAATTACATAGGAATGTAAGTTTAAAATAATTCTAATAATTCCCCCAAAATGTAACTATTTTACACCCCCAAATATACTTCTCATATGTTATACATATCAACATTACATAGGGAAGTTAAACAATATTAATGGATGGGATCAAATAAAAATTAATGAAGAGAATAACCGATAAAATTGGAATGTTAAAAGTTAACATAATTTGTTAATAGGAGAATGAGAATTTAAATATAAAACATGAATGGAAAACACATAATTCATAATTATTAAAATAAATTATATTTAATAAGATTTGAGACATGACATAATAAAATTTAATCCTGAGATCATGGAATAATAAATATTAGAGAACAATATAAGACATGAGATCATAAAAATAATCCGTGTGTCACCCCCCAAGATCATTAGAAAATTGTCAAAATTCTATACTATATTTTGTTCACTCTCTATTTAAATAAACATAATGTAAAATATTTATGGTCGATAAGGTTCACTACCTACACCCTTAAATAAAATCATGTGAGATATAAATAGTCATTGATTTTGTTGTACATATATATAATTATGGGAAAACCCCTCCCATATTATTATTACGAAAAAATATTGATAAAAAAATTTATAAATACTATGATTAAAACATTACCCCATTCATTGGAGAGATATGTAATTATTGTTCCACCACTAATATTAATAAAATAATACATTTTTGTTCCACATGAGTTAACGAAAACCTAAAAAATCATAAGCATAATCAGATACATTGCAATGAACTGGGTCTCATAAATCTGATTCAACGTAGAACCAAATGAAAAATCACAAGGACTCCGAAAATAATAATTAATTCACTTCACTATAAATTCATAATATAAAAATAGATAATGATCATGAGTATTAATTTCCAATATATAATCTCCATTTCAATGATTGGGATATAAAAAAATTATCCAATTGGGAAATGCTTTTATGAATCAACAATAGTATTTCTCAACATGAAAAAAACATAATAATTTCAAAAAAATACAATTGATCTAAGGTTATTATATCTATAATTGTGAAAATTTCCAATATTTATTAATTTTTATCAAAAAATATTTTTTATTAATTAATAACATAGAATAAAATTATTATTGGTCTTGGAAATAATTTTTCTTATACAATGGAAATATTGAAGGGAACTAAAATCATTGATAACCCCAAATTTGATTTGGTTATTTACGTTGTTATAAATATAAATGACATAAATTAAAAAAAATATATTATTTTCAGGATAATAATTGTATATATATGAATGAAAAAGATATTTATCATATAACCAACAGATAATGAGGGCTATATCATGGAACCATTTTTTATAATTATACATGATCTTGTAAATGTAAAAATAATTAAATATATGAATAAGAACTGATTATATATTTTGGTGAATGAAAATATTATATTCATATTAGATATCTCTTATTGAGGTTTGAAATTAGTATGAATACATTGGTGTCATGTAAAATTACGTAAAATGAGGGTAAATAATAATCTATATTTACGACCATTAATATTTACAATGAGTCATTTTTAAAAAATTTTGGATCTCATAAAATACTAATATTTGAATCAAATTGTATCAAATTGAATTGAAATATTATGTAAAATATGAAAATAAAATAAATATGATGAAGAAAAATTATAAATCTTAAAATCTGAATTAATTTATGTAATATTTTTATATTCTATTGAAAACATCAATCGTTACCCAAAATATATAATAGAATAAATGCAAATGAAATTTAGTATTTTGAATATAATTTTTTATATTATATGTCATTGTAGAATATGATTCACCACAACATATGAGGATTTTGGTATAACATCAAATCCTACATATATTAAGACTGGCTAAGATAGAAACTCATATGACATTTGAAATATTGTAATAAAAACCCTTCCAAAGAGAGAGATATTGAGTTTTAAGAATAAATACATTCAATATTTTAAATAAATGGAATTATATATCAAAATTTAAGAGTAAAAAAAATTTATGTGAATTCATGTCTATAAAGAAATATGGGTCTCAAAGAAGGATATTTGGAGATGAAAACCATTAATTATATAAGAATATATATTTAATGTGAACTTTAATTATGGGGTACTAAAAAAAGATAATTAGATATATTTCTAATAATTTTTTTTTAACAATTATTATTTTTTTAATGTTTTTATATTTTATCTTGGAATTTATGATTAGTATATTTTTCAATTACATCAAACATTCAGTGTTTTTTAGTTATACATTTAATGGGAAAAATTTTTATGATGGAAAAAGGGGTTGAAAAACAATCTAATAATCTACATAATTTTTTATTTTTATTTTGTTTATTATTATAAACATACATTATTAATACATTTTCAATGGTTATACCAAAATAGATAAAAATTAAGAATGGTACCTCAATTAATGCATTTATTATTGTTAATTATTCAAATACAATTTCATTATAAATACACATATATAAAAAAAATTATTTTAAAATAATATTATTTGTGTGAAAAAAAAATTATATGATAGAATAAAATTTCTGATTCATAAATTTAAGGTTGGGATTGATAATTCATTACATCATTTATAGAGGTTCAGGTTCAATCACACACCTGATGACATTTTCTTCTCAGATAATATATTTTGAGTTAATCATAATAGTGATATTAAATAATTATAGTAAAAATATATAATATTATTAATGTTGTGTACAACATATATTTATATGTAGGGGATATTTTAGAGGTGTTTAAAAATAAAGGCTCTTAATATATTGAGTTGACTATATTATCTCTCAAATAGAATTTACACATTAGGAAACTTTTTAAGGATCTATATATAGGTACTTTCTTTGTAATAAGTCTTTAAATGAATAGAATGTCTGTTAATGAGAGTCCTAGATAGATTCATTGTTTTTATAATTATTTTTAAGGGCAATTGAAATGAGGTGGATGTGATCTCCATTTATAAGTGAATAAAAAAGGTACTTTTGTAAAAAATAATTCATTATCTATATCTAAAGACACATATTCTTGGGAAAACAATAAAAAAATGATAATTTTTTACTTAGATATATAGTTGATTCACCATAAAACATCAAATTTGGAACATATTTTCTAAATGTTATAGCCTTTTTCACTGAGTTAATCCACTCTTATCCTCATTTTTACTAATTATGATAACTCAAAATTCATTAATGGAAACTAATTTTAATTGATAAAATTAAAATTAAAATTATTTTATAATTTTAATAAGAATAATTTAAATATGGATATGATTTTATAACATAATATTTCCTTATGTTATAGATATTGTATTAGAATTTTCCAAAAGAACATGTAAAAATATTTCATCAAAACAAGTCTGTTTTAAGCATAATATTATATTGGGGGATAAAATTATCAATGTTCATACTATTAAATAAAAAAATTAGTTTATTATTAACCAAATAAATTTAATCAGTGATTAAAATAATCCTGAAACCAATATTTTACCGTAATAAAGTATAATGAAATGAAAAGTCTAAAAATAGTTTTTTCATAGAACTTAAAAAATACATAAGTTTTATGTGGTTTAACATAGTTCTTATAAATATAATAATATAAAATAAACATGAATAAAATTATTCCTTCAAAAAAGGTTATATATATTAAAAGGGTTTATAAAAAATCAATCCTTTTTAATATTAGTTTAAAATAATCTAATCCATGACTATGTAAAAAATTATTTTTTATTAATTCATATAAAAATAAATTACTATAGGAAAAAATTAAAAATTTAGTCTCATTATCATTTCCACATTAAGATTCCAAAAATTGAATGAATAGTATTTTATTCAACTTATATACATAAAAAATTATATGTATATATATTTTCATAAAATAAATTTAATTTTTTTGTAAATATATAACATAATTTATATATTGTAAAATGACTATTTTTGAATTGAAATAAAATTTATTAAAATTATAAAGAAACATATAAAACATATAAATTTTCAAAAAAATATGATTGATGAATAATAATTAATACTTATTTAGTAATTATTTCATAAAATTAATGTGATTTTTAAAATTTATATTTTTAGTTATTTTCATAAAAATAAATAATTTTAAAGTAATATATATGAAAATTTATCATAATCTAATAACATGATTCTAATTAATTTTTTTTATTTTTTTAGATAATTTATTTTTTATATTTCATTATTTTTCAATTTAATTTAAAAATTTATATATAATTAAAATGTGTTTCTATAAAAATATAACATTTTAAAAAATCAGTTTTTGTTATTCTTAATTTAAATAAAACCACATTAAAATACATAATTAATAAATAAATAGTTTATTATATTGAAATCATAATTTATAATTAATATATATTGTTCCATATTCTAACATGTAAATTTTATTGAAATATATATTCCAAAACATAATATTGAAAAAATAAATTTCTATAAAATAACATATATATATATATTGTATTTAATTTTTAATTTTCTATTATTAATTTATATTTATATTCTTTAAGGGATTTAAATGGTCTAGAAATTACAGGGTATAATTTTAATTTGGTGTTGTTTTTGAAGGAATCTCTCAAACTTATTTGACTTAATTAGTAGAAAATATAACAAAAAATATTGGGTCTTTACATTATCCAACCTCAATATAATTTGAATTCTCGAAATTAAAATATTCGTATGATAGAATTAATCTATACAGGTGTTACATAAATAATCTAACACATTTAGTTGGTCATGGTTTGGTTTAGGATATGAAGTGAGATTTCCCATTTTAAAATTTGATATGATCCCAATTTTGAAATATATTTTCAATTACTAACTGAAAAAAAATTGAAAAATATATATAAATTTATATGCAATATCATTCCTTAGACAATGATTAATTTTGTATACAATGGGTATAATTTGTAAACAATTGTAACAATTTAATAAAAATTTATAAAATTTAAAATATTATATGACATATTATATCAAAATATATTGATTGAAAAATCAATATCTAAAACAATAAGGAATGTTAAATAATATTCTATTTTTTTATTGATGATGATGGTGGTTAATATTAGTTTTCCAAAAAATTAAATGGATTCAATAATTGAGTTGCATTGTTCCCAAATTCCTCCTATAAAAAAATGAATAAACAGTGGATCAATATGATACACAATATCATCAAATATTGTATTATTATATTCCCCCCAGGACCTTGTTGTTGTATTCCATATTTTTTTACAAACAATGAATCTTCATATAACCTCGATATAATTCCCATGGTAAATATTCATAAATTATAAACATGTATGATGTAGAATATTTATTGACTCGTTATCATAATAAAAATAGTTTATATGAGAATCCATCATTATCTTCTTTAGAACACTAATGATTTTAACTATTTCCATGTTTTTAATAATATTTTTTTCTATCTCCCATTATAATGGGTTGATCATTACGGTAATCATATCCTTCTCCCACACACCTAGGTTAAAGTCGGTTCCATTTTGGTTTAATCCATTACTATTACCCTTAGGATTGATAGTTTTGATGTATGTGAAACATTATATATGGGTAACCATAATAAATAAATAATAGATTTTCTACCATAATACATTTAACCCATTTACATCATTATGACATGAAATAATATATTTTGTTCAACATATATCAATATTATATTCATCAATGTTTCTTTAAAAATATTTAATTTATATTTCTCATCATAACCTCCCAAATATATTAGAAACTCATCCCTTCATATTTTCTCATGATTATATAATTATAAATAAAATAATGTCCCTTGAGAGTTTCCAACTAGCATCGAAGATTATCATCATCCTCATAGAATAAGAGATAATTCAGTTAAAATCCAAAACATCATTTTTGGTTATTAATAACGGTTAAATTATAATAAAAAATGAACAAACATATAGTATCTATATAGTTACTTTATTTCAAGTTAAATAACTTACTCAAAAAAGTACTAAATCATAAGTAAGGTATACTATACTTATGATTATCCCATATACATATCATTAGTGAGTCCATTATGGTTTTCATATAATATTAACTAAAAAATTAAAATAATCAAAAAATTAAAAAATAATTCATCTGATACCAAATATATTAATCCAAGACAAAAATATATTATTCATATATAATTTTAATATTATATATATAATAACTCGCAAAAAATATTCACAATTATATGAAAAAAGGAAAATTTTCATTGAGGAATAATTAAATATTCCACCCATTTAGGTATACAACTAAAAATTTATCTTTAATCTTATGATTATATACCCACATATTATATTCTCATAATCTAAAATTATCTTAATAAATTGTGTTTTAGAAGAAAAAAAAGGGAGAGATGAAATTATCTTAATTGGTAATCATAGGCGATAACACCCTATATTAAAAATTGAGCATTTGATAAGGTTATGAGTATGAGAATGTAATAGAATAACATTAACATGATAGCTAAAATTAAATCAAAATAAAATAAATAGGATAATTATAATCATTTAAATAGGTAACTTGTATATGAATTTATAACATAATGAAATATAAAAAATTAGGAAAAAAATTTATATTTGGAAGTATAAATATAAGGCATGTTTAGCTACTTAGATCATCATAATGATAATAGAGTAGAATTATGGATTGGTTCCACTCCCCATTCCCATAATCATTTTTTCGATGTACTAGTATGAATTAGTAACACCCTTAATCCTCTTCATATAATTTCACGACATATAATTCATTACCAACTAAAATAGAGTGCTATATAATTTTGGGCCCACCCAACATATAGTGTTATTAAGTCGATCACTCATACACCATAAATGGTATCTCAAGAGTTGAAAACATTACCAAATGAATTACATTTATACAGAATTCCAATATAACATATCCCATTATAAAAATCATATATATTTACTCTATATATGAAAATAAAACCATAAAAAAATTATATTCAAGATCAACCACATGAAAATAAATTGGGTTTCATAATTATGATTCAATTAATACCCAAAAGAAAAATTAAAAAAATTACAAAATAAATAGTAAATTCATTTTTTGGGAATTTCATAATTTTAAAAACGAGTATGGTTAATTATCATGGATTTCCATTTTAGATAATACTTATGAAATATAATGAGAAAAATGAATAAAAATAAACCACTTAAGTGGAGAATTTAATATTTACGTATAAGATAATTCAAGGATGTTTGGACGACACTACTCATTAAAAAACAACAATTTATATAAAATTATCATCCTAAACATAATAAGGAATATTAAAATGTATTAATGGTTTACAAAAATTATGTGGGATAATCATTTTATGAGACTATCAATTTTAAGGATCCCATAAATCAGGTTTACCATAATGATTGAATATTTAAGGGGATTAAAATATCAGTAAAACATTTGTGAAGAATGTGATATTTAACTAGGTAAATATTCAAGGTAAATATGTATAAAAATTTGACGATGATTTTGAATGTAATCTTATATTGCGTAAAAAATATTATATCATATAATAGATAAGTAACGAGGGTAGAATTGTTGCTTAATTTGTTATGTTTCAAACACTTTTATTGAAATTGAAAATTGTAAAATAAGATAATAAATATTATTTAGAAATGAAAGAAGGTAAACATGATATTCAAATGAGATAAAAGTTAAATTGGTTTAAAATTAAAAGGATACATTTTTTTGGAAGGTATGTTAGAGAAAATGATGTAAATCATTCAATTAAAGAGAATGGAATTATTCTTAACATAGTTTATTTTTAAAATGAATATGAACAAAGTGGAAATTAATATTTGAATAAAAAAAGATCACAAATGTATGATATATTCAATAAAATATTAAATGAATGAAGAAAATCATTATAAAACCCTATATCTTGTGAAATCATGATGATTTACGAAATAACATTATATCCTAGAGAAGATGTAAATAAAATCCCACTAAAATGTAGATTATGTGAGGAATTGATTTTTTGACGTTACAGAATTATGTATGAAATTAAATATAATAGGGTAATCATTAATATTATTGAAAGGAATATTGGTTCTCTATATAAATGGATGACTCAATACATGAATATTGATAGAGAATCACTTTCATCTAGAGAACCATTATTATAAAAACATTTGTAAATATATAGATAACAAATTTAAAGATAAAAAACCATGAATAATTTTATTAAATGATAATATATATTAAATTTATTGTGTATACACCATTAAAAAAAATATGATCATAATATAAAATGTGGCTAAAGGATAAAAATTTTGGGATGAAACCATTACCTCATATATGTAATCCCACTATTCTTGTACGTAATTTCATAAATAATTAAATTATATTTATTATATAGATACCTAAGAACCAAATTAATATATATGTATTATTTTAAAGGAAAATTTATTATCTTTTGGTAATCATTTGTAACATAGTTTTACCTTATGTTAATTTTTTTTCAATTGTTTTCATTATAAATTTTGATTTTGTGTATGGTTAGTTCTGTTGTAAAATAGAATCTATATCTCAAGGGTATTTTAATTTTTTTCATTTTTATTTCACTAAGATAATTATTACACATTTTCAATTTTTTTTCCAAGGAACATCTAAATTAAGAAAGGTACATTGATAAATCATTTTATTGTTGTTAATGTTACTATGATAGTTTCAATTTTATTATACATATATAATTCTAAATATTATTCACGATAGCTATTACTAATTTGAAAAATATCATATTATTTTATTAGATAAATATTGTGAATAATACCTTTAATATAGTGATAGAATGTTAAAGTTGTTTTTCATGGAGTTGGTTGTGCACACACATGTGAAGAAATTTTAATTTTTAACAATGATATTGTGGGAAGCTATAAATTGGGGATCTATTAGTCTAATAACATTTTATAATAACAAAAAATCATTGGCATTATCATTCATTTAAAAAGGTTATTTTGATGCGTTTATAATAAAAGAATAGAACATTTAGTTGATTTCTGAGTATTCCAACTCCTTTTGATGTTCTCATTTTGGAATCTTATTAATAATCATTATAAAGGAGTTATTTTGGGATAAAGGATTCAAATTAATTTGGATAGTGTGTTGTAGAGACTACAGCACAATTTATTTTTGATTAAAATATAAATAAATTGTGATAAAATGTGGATGATATGGCCTCTATTAATATATTGGGGTAAATGTATCATTTTTAAAAACTCATTATTTCATAAATATCAATACTTTTTCAAAGGAAAAGGATACAAAAATTGACACTAATGGTTTGGAGATATATATAATTTTAAGAGGCCCTCTTCAATAAATTTTCGAATATTTTTTTCTCATTATTCAATGATTTTAAATATGCTTATCAAATTCTACAATAATTTATTAATGGTGATAAAACTACACTTTTACTCTTTGGAATAAATTTTAATGGAAAAAATAAAAAACTAAATGATTTAAAAAAAATAAAAATGTGTGGTTAATTTTTAAAAAAAATTATAAAAAATCAACTACTTTTTAGAATTATTTTTTGTATTATAGAATATAATGCTTAAAACATATTTCATAGAGAAGAAATATTTCAATTTTTTAAAAAAAATTCGGTACATGATAATTAATTCATTATATATTATTCAATATATAGTGTTATTAGAAATATAATTTTATGGAAATCAAATTAATGAAATAAGAAATTTAAAAAATTATTGACTAATGAAATGACACAACCAAATATTGATTTTTATTAGTATTGAAAATTCACATTTTATTATTAATATCAAACAATGGTTTTTTAAAATAAAAATCTATCATTAATTTGAATAATATATTTTCATTTAAAATATTATATCCATTAAATGACTTTGTAGAACATTATTCATTCCTTATATTCAGAAAAAGTAATTGAATTCAATTTTTTTGTACCAACTGTAATTTCAACTATTCATCTAAAAGGGATTTATATTAAAAAAATCATAAAAAATTATTCATCACATAATTTTCATGTGTTGAATAAAAAAATATTATACATAATATATATATATGTGTGTGTGTTTTAAATATAATTTTTATTATTCATTGAATAAAAATTATTTAAAGCCATTTTTAAGAATAAATTATGTTGTAAAATGTCAAATATGTGTCTGTAAGTTAATACTAAAATATTAAAAATTATAATGTCACATGTTAGAAACATATTTTATATTAGAAAAAGAAATCATTAATTTAAAATACATACTCATATAATAATAATTTCAATGAAATATTAATTTACAAAACTATATTCTTCATTACTTGGATAAATATAAATTGTTTTTAAAAAACCCGACAGAATTCATCTTAAACTATTATTAAAATTACAAAAATAAAGATGATGTATATTTTTTTAATTAAACTTCTAGATTTATTTTAATTTCATTAAAATTTTCAAACAGATGGAAATATTTTATTTATAGGAAAAATCATTTTAAAATACTCGAAGTTATTATTCACAATTTCTAGAAATCCCATGTAATGTTACAATTAATTAATCAATAATTATTATTATTTAAATAATAATTTTAAAATAATATAATTATGATTTTTTAACTAAATGACCACATCATAAAAAAAATATATCTAAAAAAAATTATGTATTAGATAAATTCATAAAAAAATAAAATGTATATATAAAAAATATATATTGATATCCTTCCGAATATAGTTTCTCTTATTAATAACTACTAAATAAATATATTGTTTTTTTAGTCTAATAAGTTCAAAATTTTATTTTAGTTTACCATTTCTTATCAAGCATTTTATCAAACATATATTAATAAATTTGAGGAAAACATATATTCAAACATTAGGTAAATACAATTATTTTAGATAATTATGTATAAGGAGAGTTAGATTAGTTTTATTGGATTAAAATATCAGCCAATTTCATCCAAGTTCAAATATATTTAGTGTGAAGATAAATAAATAGTTTCTTATAAGGAAAATTATAATTACTAAGATTAATTTCTTGTATTTAATATATATATGTATCTTATATGCATTAGATTAAAGTGTATTTCTTGTAATGTGCATTTTTTGTGTACTTTATTTCTTATTAATTCCTGAATATTCATTTTATTTCTGTTATGAAATAGTAAAATTCAATAGTATAAATAAAATTTTCATGAATGATATTATTTAGAGACCAATAAAATTATACTATCAAATCTCAGGGCATGAGTGTTTAAGATAAGGCTTCATCTAGTTATTTTATGAAATTTTGTACAATTTATTATAGAAGCCAATAAAACTATGGTTTATAAAGTAATTAAAAAAATATATATATAGTAAGTTCATAAAATTATACATATTATAAACTTCAATCAGACAATGATACATATTTCTTTATTAGAATAAAATTGATATAAATAAATTCCATGTATGGGGTACATGGAACCTACCAATGTAAATTAATTTATTTTAGAAATAATTGAGGTTCTATTTTATAAATTTGTGCACATTGTATAAATGACTCAATAATTTCTTAAAAAATCATGTGAATATTATCATTTTACGTTGTTTAAATAGATAGAAGGTATTATCAAATTAATTATGTCAATATTATAGTTATTAAATATTCATAAAATTCAATTTCATAAATATTTACATTGATAAACCTAATTGATAATGGGTTAAACAATATAATTTGTTATATTGTTGAAATAACTCAACTCTAGTAACCCAAAGATGGTGTATACTTTATGAAATTTTAAAATGATATATATGGTATCCTCATGAAGTCATAACATGTTTTTTAGAATTAAAAAACTAGGAATATACATGATTCTAAATTTATACTAAAAAATGACCCAATTAAAAAAAATCTATCATCCATGTATCACAATAACTGATTTTTTATTCATTTACTAGGTAAGTAAACAAAATAAGGGTGACTAAAAATTATTTAATTTTGTTTTATAGAATGAAATATATTATTACTGAATACGTAATAATTAATATTGTAAGCTAAATGACTGAAAAAACATTGAATTTAATCAATAACACGAGAATAAAAAACCATACATTTATAATATAAAATAAATAATTTCGTGGATAATAATAGAAGATTATTAGTTATTTGAAATGTATATTTTTTGATGTAAATATTTCATAAAAGATATCACATCCATAAAATCCTTATGTAAAGTAAGATAAAAATATGGTTATGAATACAAAAACCACCAATTTAATGAGGATTAACAACTGGACTATCTTATTATACTTACAAATACTTCAAATGGATATATAAACATACGTTGCACCTATCACTTCTTATATATAGAATTAATAATTTATTTATGGTCCATTTAATTGATGAATAATGTTATTTTTCAACCAGTATCCGTATTAAGTATAGAATTCAAAATATAATATATCCCTAGTCAATCAAATAACATTTAAAGTTAAACACTATATGATTGAATTGTATATGGTTTAGAAATAATATTATCCACAATATATGAAATATGAATATTTAAGATAAATAATATTTATAATGATCAAATGAATGTTATTGTTTTGAAATAATGTTAATGGGGATAAAATTATTATATTTTAAAGATAAAAATAAAATCATTATAAATATAGCGTGATGAATAAGATAAAAAATTATAGAGAAATAATTAAAATTGAATATATATATTTAAAAAATATATAATTAATGAGTATTATTCTTTAAAAACATTGAACACATGTAAACAATCTATGTGCTTAAAATTGTTATTTAGGAAGGAAAAAAGGGTTAACACTTTATATTCTAAAATCATTCATTTTGACTTTTCTTAAACAATAATTAAAAATACCCATTCAAGAAATATTATAAAATCATTCTAAATATTTTAAAAATTCAATGATATCATTAAAATTTCTCAATGTATATAAAATGATCATTGGTAATTGAATTTTGAGAAAATGTTTACATGAATGAAAATTATTTCCAATCAAAAGATATATAATATGGCCTTCTATTTTTAATATAGAATTCATTGAATAAATTGATAAAGAGAGGAAATTATGGAGTAAAATCTAAAAATTAAAAAAAATGAGTAGAATATAAATTTGATTGAGATTATGAAGAGTATACTATAATATTCATTAAATAAAAATATGAGAAATCCCAAAATAATGGATTGGAAAATGATACCTTATGTATTATGTAATATAATAATTGTATCCTTTGAAAGAGTAAATGTGAATTGAAACTTTTATCAACATGAATAAATAAATTTTCATTTTAAAAACATTAATTGGGCATTATATATGACACATAATATTAAATGAATTAATAATACCAAATTTGTCCAAGTATAGTTTAAATTGAAATGAAGACCCTTACAAAGACCATATCGCGGAATTGATAATTAATCAATGGGTTTATTTTTATAAAAATATTAATTTGAAAAAAAAATTATTAAATAACAAATAAATTAAAAAAATAAAATACCAAACACAATCCTGGCATTATATAATCAATGAATCAATGTTCTATATTAATGGATGTAAATTGATATAATAAATCTGTTACCTCATGTTTTACATATCATTTATGTTATTTTATTATCTTGAAAAATAAATTTATATTTATTATATATACATTATAGATACATTAACCATAAATATAATATCATATATGATCCATTTATAATATTTTATCTCTCATCGGTTAAGAATATTTTTTTTATTGTCAATTTTTTGGGGTAAACTGTGTTGTTTATCTTGTACATTTCAATTCAGTAGTTTTAGTACATGCATCATTATAATGGTGACATCATATCTATAATTTATTTAATGATATTAATATCATATATGTTTAATATAAATTTATTTATATTCATCCATAAAAGTTATAAAGATTATTTACACTATCCATGTGGATTGTAAGACATTCAGACACATGATAATTTTTTTTTCAATTTTCTATGGATGTAAAAAAGAATGCCAAATAACAATATTTCTTTATAGAATAATTTTTATATAATATATATATTATAAATTATTTAAATACATCTATATTATCATCCATGTAATGTAGATATAAAAAAATTGATCGTATCACATCATAGATGTTGTAGTCACCGTATATGTGGGGGTGAGTTTATTGTTTTCAAATGGATGTGAATTTAATATGGTATATTTGATATTATTCATTAAAATGAATAATTTTGTCTAAAGTATATTATATATTAAATTGAGATATCATTATCTATATCATTTAAAGAGGTGTTGAAAAATAAATTACACCAGTACATGTAGAATGTAAGTCATACGCACATGAAATCAATGTTTGTATTTATAATATGTTGAAAATATATGGAATACAATTGTCACATAATTATAATAATTTCTAATTATATATATAATATTCTTTTTTTGATTAATATGTTTAAGATAAATTTATAATATGTATAATTAGATATAATGTTGAAATTGTCTATTAAAGTGATTAACACTTCTTTGGAAAACATCATTTAGATCTCATCTTAAGGGAAATGAAGTAGGTCTTTTTAGAATAATATATCCTCAAGAACATGGATAATGATTTTTATAATATAAATTTTTTGTGTTTTTTCATGATATTTTAATAAATGTTGTAATTATAAAAAAAATTATGTTTCCTTTTATAAGTTAGTATAATAAATTCATGGAATTTCATAATGTATTAAATTAAATAAATAATTATTCACATCTAAATTGCTACAAATAAACTAAATTTTTATATAAGATTTTTTTATAGGAAAATATATCATAATATATAATTTAAGGATGTTTTATTTAGATTAAACCTTTATCATTTAGTTTAACACACATGTTAACCATTTTTATAATTATCTTGTTAACAAAATATTTTATTATATATGAGTCAAGAATATTGAAATAAAATAATAATTGAATAATAAAAGGTGAATAGATAATTTTTTTCAACATATAATGTTCCCGTATTCATTTATAAATAGTTTTATTGTTACAAATTTATATGATATTATATTATTTTCTTAAAAAAGTATTGTTATCTCCGAAACAATTCTGTTAATTTTCCTTTAAAACATTAATAACGAGATGTTATTAAAATATATTTACATAAATGAACCCATATATTTCATAATTACATATTAAATTCAAATAAAATAAAATAAATAAAAATCTAGTAAATTTATTTTTTTATGTTTATTTATTCAATTTTTCATTAAATTGAATACATACAATATTTGTGATCTGTAACAATTTTATATAATTATTAAATAACTAAAAATTATAAATAATTTATAATGAAAAAAATAAATTATTTATGTTCAGTAAAAGAGTTTACATTTTTTCATAAAATATTTATTTCAATATATGGAAATATAAAATTTATTAAAATCAATAGAGAGTGCATTTTTGTTTATCATTACATTAAATATTATAAATGTCACTACAATGGTCACATAGAATTAAAAAATTATATAATAAAATATTATATGTCCATATCTAATTTATCTCATTCCAACAAAATGAATTAATGTGTTTGTATTATTTTTACATACTTATCAAATTATTTTTATCAATAATAGCTCATTTTATCCTTTTTCCATACAATAAAATATAAAATATTTATTATTCATACTACTAAAATATAAAACATACATATTCCCAAAAATTGAACTAACTTATTTAAAATAATGTATCCATTTTTTAGATTCATTTTCTATATGTAGAAGAAATTATTGTGAATATAATTTCATAAAACACCTAAAATGTTTTTTTATAAAAAAGTGTTTTTATGTAAAAAATTAACATCATAAAATTCTTTTAATTTTCCACTAAAATTTTATTATTATAAATATAATATATAATTTTTGTTATTAAGAATATATCAAAAATATAGTGGTACAATTGAATCACTTAATTTAATTTAAATAATTGACAATGATTAAATAATTAATATTTTTTATCATTACAAAAATTTAAATTTCTTTTGAAAAACAAAAAAAATTATAAATTAATTTATTATATATGATTCTTAATAATTACATTTGTTTTTATCTAATGAATTTCTTTTCATTTGTAAATTAATATTAATATTCAACCACAAGAATTAATAAAAACAATATTTTATGAAAATATATTTTAAATAATAAATGTATTTTCTGAACATTGACTCTTTAATTACTCATAATTAATAAAAAAATTTATATTGATTATTTAATTAATATATATAATTTATAATATAATTTTTTATATTCATTGTCAGAATTAAAATATACGTTATAATTTTTATAATTTAAAAAATAATATATCATCTTTTTTTGAGATTGATGTTTAATTTTCCATATGATATTATACATATTGTTATTTTAATATATTAGGTTGTTATGTTACCCCCTTGAATACATTTTGTCGTCAGAATTTTAACTCATGTATGGTAATCATGTTTTTCAAAATTCAAAATTTATTTTTTGAAAACACAATTTGAATGGATATTTTTTCAAATATCCTCTAAAAATAGGTAAATGTAAAATATCAAGGTTATCTAGGAAAAATTTTTTTTTTCCAAAAAAACATTTGCGGGAAGCCATAATATTGACAAAGAGGTGAAAAATAATTCACAAGGACTAATTGATAACGATAGTGAACATGGTTGGGACAATGTTAAGGAATACAGAATTATAAGTCTATGATGAGTGACAATACCATCTACGGATAACATGTATTTATAAAAGTATAAAATTTCATTAAAAATAATTTTAATAGTATTAAGGAATTAAATTACAATAAATTATAGTATAATAAATATATATATTTACCTAAAAATTTTATTTTTTTCCTTAAAATATTTTCAAAAAAATTCTCATCAATTCTCCAAATGATGAGTTATCAAAAAGAATTTTATTTATAGTGAAGCACTAAAATCTACTTCAAACAAACATAATCCATAAAATTATGAAAATAAATTCATCTAGTTTTTAAATTTTAATAAAAATAATAATAGATTCCTCTAGGTAAGATAATATCCAAAATATATAAATCTTCATAATAAGATAGAATACATTTTACATCAATTTTTTTCACAATAACACTAAAGGGTCAGAATATATTATATCCTAAATAAGTAACCATACATTTTAATTAAGCTCATTAACATCAACATACTATATATTTTAACCATCATGGTGATCTCATAACATTTTAATAACATTTACAAATAATAATTTTATTATTCTCGAATAATATTTCAACTTATACCACATCTTAAAGCTAATGGTTAAATATACTTTAAATATACCAAGAGTCCAAAATAGAAATAATAAGCATGATAAATCACTATATAATCCAATTATATAGTAACTATCACCTTAATAGAATACATCAAATTTATATACTATCCTAAAATAAAATCTTTATATTGACCAAAATGTCACAAAAAATATCGCATTTTCAATTATTAAATATTTGAACATCAATTTTATCTTTTTCCCATTAGAAAACAGAACATACCAAATCATATATCCATAAATCTTGTATTAATAGATCATGAAAAGCATTATGCCTCCAAAAATAAACACATCACCTCTTCCTTAAAAAATCAATGTCCATTTCCTATATTACAAAAATAAAATAATCATCATTTCAGATGACCTAAACAAATATTTCCTCAAGTCACATACTAATACCAAGGTCATCACTACAATATCAGTAGCATAAATGATTTCTATCATACCTTAATCCCAATATAAATGATATTCATTCCTTATGAATTAAGGACAGTGATTTTTATAGTACCATCATTATTATAGAATTTAATTCATGGATTCTAGAATTGTTTTGGACTGTTCCTATATCCCCCCTAGAAAATACAATGGATTATAAATTTTACAAGGGTATGCATATTATATCCCTCTATCAAACTCTTCATTTATTATATATAGTTAGTTTATATAAGACCTTATTTTTGAGACATATTTTTTTTCATTCCCATATTTAATTTTATAGGGTGCCTCATTAGACTTTTTATACCTGATGGAAATTGATCTTTATTTCCACCGTGGTATCCATGCCAAAATCTCTCTAAAAACACCATTATTTGAATATTTTTTATTATAAGATCTTATTAAGGTTTAGTTTGTTAAAAAAATCATCGAAACTAGTTTAGCATATTTATAATATCATTTACCCCAAACATCATCAAATTTGGTGTCTCCTAATCACTTCATTTATCATCACATTTAGTCTTAACATGATTCTTCTTAGCTCAAACCATTGACTGAAACCAATAATAAATGTATGTGAAACAATAATCATAGTGGGAAACAACATAATCCCTATATTAAAAAGAATTATGATAATATCCTTTAATTAGAAAAATCGTCAAATTTAATCCTGGTGTCAAATTCCATAATCCTTATTTTCATAAATCTAGTTCTAAAGGTTTATACTAGACATCCATTAGGTCCAATTCTAATAACCCCAAATCCAATAACCAAAAGTGGGGTATCAAATTTATTACATTTATATAACATAAAATTTTTTGTATTAAAAAATTATTCATTATTTTAGTAGATCTAATGAAATATAAATATAATCAATATTTATTTTACATTAGAAATATAATATAAAATATAAATATAAAAAATAAATGGCATCATTTAAATTCAAGATAATATTTCTTCTTTATTTCCTAGTGACTGGATTTTAAATAATACATATAAAAATTTTCATTATGGGTAAGGTTGGGTTAAATATATTTTGAAATAATATTGTAGAAATAATATTTCACGTTATGATAGTGGAAAAACTAATCATTTAATTAATAAAATAAGTATGAAAATCCATCCATTCATAATTGAAAATATTTAATATCATATATAATAGAATATAAATTATCAATGAATGATTTTTTTTCTATTGGATTTCATTATCAATAACCTAAAGATATTTTAATTGTCAATCATTTCTTCCATGGTTATATAAACTATTCATAGATATACACCAACAATCCATTTAATATTTATTGTGAATACGATTTCCCAATGGGACCTATCAATGAATTGATGGGTTCTAAACTTATGTGATTCACTCAACACTGCATTTAAAATGATTTAATAGTATTTTAAATTATAAAATATGAACATGAATAATATTCATTATTAACACATATATATTTTGAGTAACTAATACATAATATATAAAATTCCAAATAAATTAAAAAAATATTAAAGTGAAATATAATTAATAAAATGAAATATTATTTAAAAAATAATTATATTCATGATAAAAATGATTATAGATACATAATAGATATTTTATATAAATCTATTATTAGAATGTAAATACTTTTATAGAAATTTAACATCCAAACTATTATAAAGGAAAAATAATTAATATAAAATAATCATATATATATATATGATTATTAATAATATCATATCCATTATAGAAATAAATAAAATCGAAAATTGATGTTAAAATAATATTTCATTAATATTTTTTAATACCATTGAATATGTGTAAAATAATTTATGGGTTGAAAGTTATTATAGAGGTTAGAGAACCCATTAACATTATATATGTTAAAAAATGAGTTCCTCTTGAATGGAATATTACACTCCCCCAGTTTTTATGTGTTTAACCACATTTCATTGAGAAGAACCTTTTGAGTGGTTGAATGTATATGGGGAGGATAAACCATTTTAGGATATTATCATTCCATCATAATTCAGTTGGTTTTTCTTATTCTTCTTTATATTATTTGGATGTGAAAAATGGATATAGTTCTTCATTCAGGAAGTTAGAAATCAATATTGATGTTTATAAATATTTACATATTTTTCATCTAAAATTTATTTTGGGTATGTTAGATGTTTATCCTATGAATAATAAGTTTGTTTCAAAGGAAATTTTTGAGTTTTTGGGTGAATGGTTTAAAATTTTCCAGTCATGAAGGTTTTTAATTCATTTAGATGTAGTTACCTAATGAAATTTTTCATCAAGTATAATGGTGGACATTGATATCATTTAACATCCGTCATGTGGATTACTGGGATTGAGGGGGTGGCCTTGGTTTTTTTTAGTTTACACTCAAATTTACGAATATTGAAATATTTTTTTCAGTATTATGGCCTTGCGGTTGTCTTTTGGTTGTTTTGTGTTCATGGAATGATTTCCTCGTGGTTTAACCTTTCCTCTATGTTCTAAATTAACATAAATTTTGTTCTATTGAATAAATATCGGACTAGAAGTCAAATTTAGATTATTTATGATTCATTATATGATTACATTATAGATAATAATATATTTACTTAAATTATTTAATTATTAAAAAAATTAATTACCAATTTGGAAACATTAAAATAATAACACTTGAAGGAGTGAAGAATAATTTTACCATTAATCATCATATATAAACAAATATTCATTTTTAATACGTCCAAGGGGATGAAAATACATCACATTAATGAATTTAGGTTCATAATATTGAACAAGTACCAATGGACTGTAAAATATGATAACTCCCTTATAAAGATCATATCATCGAATTCAGAAATATTCAGTGGAGTGATTAGGTGTGACAAAGTAAATAAAAAAAATTAAATGTGTAAATATGAGATAATCCAAATAATTTTAATTTTATATATAATAATGGAATAATATAATCAATAAAGAAGTATATTAACCCAATTGAATGAATTTGATTCATTAAATCTCTTTCCACTAGTTTGACATGGCTCATATGTTATTTTAAACAACATTTTAAAACATTTAAATTTATTGTACATATATAAAATCACCATAAGAAAATCAATAATATCCAACATGTTCCATTTCTTATATTTTATAACCTTGTTATTAATCATATATTATTATTATTATTATTTCAGGTGTTAAGTGTTATGTTTTTCTTATATGCTTTGATTTAGTGTATTAATTCCTTGAATTTTAAACATTCTTCCATTATCTACATTATATTCATCATGATACCAATATAATTAATATTAAATATATATATATATATATATATATTCTTTTATAAAATAATGAATAATTAATTACATAGTTCACTGAGATGACATGATGAATGTACGCATAAACGCTGTTTTAATTTATGAATTGTTTTAATAAAAGAAAATTAAATAATATTTCACCATTACAGGATCATTTATATGTTATATTTATTATATAAATTTATTAAATCTCTCCATATTTATATTCAAGTAAAACTATAAGGGAAAATTAATCACATCATTTCAAGTAGGTGGTAGTCCACACTTATTAACGATCGATGTTATCATATTCCAATTGATTGGAAGGTAAGAAGGAAGATATGATATTATTATTTAAAAGGATTAATATGTCAAAAATTACATATATGTTCATTATTTTTATATTTTTTAACTATCTATGTAGTTTGGAAAAAAAATGTTACACTACTACATGATGATGGTTAGACATATGTACAAATTTTATTTTTTCATTTCTATCGGATGATATATAGATTTCATATAGTTTTTCCAAAATCATTATGACATATATATTAAAAATTATTGATTTATTATTTTATTATGGTTATAGTATATTTAAGGGTTATATAAGGACACAAAATCTTGAAAAATATTGTAATGATGATTGGAATATCTTGGATAGATTTCAATTAGATCTCCTCTTATTGTTTTTAGTGATAGTCTTTTGGAAGAAATATGAATTGTATAAAATGAAAAAACAAATTAGAAGAGGAATATCTAGGGTTTTATTAATATATATTTCATGATGTGGTTTAAATAAAATATATTAGGGTTGTCTTATTATATGTTTTGGAATGTTCATTTTTTGACTTTCATAAAATATTAAAATAATATATATAATTTTTTATGATTAATTGGTCAAAAATAAATATAATTAAATGATAATATTTGAATGAATATAAATGATCGCTCCCAATGAAATTTTTTCTATATTAGTTTTTTATCAACCATATAGTTTATTTTTAACCTATATTCACCCATGTGATTAGTATGAAACTAAAAATTTTCATTAAAAAGTAAAAACCATGAATGTTACATTAAAATAAAATTGTCCTATTAATGATAAATCGGTTAAATTAAAGCAACATAAAATCCCGCTAAACTAATTCAATATTTTAATACTTTGTAAATAATTTAATAAAGTATTTTTACCAAAAAAAATATCATTAATGATATGTCTTATACTATTCATTTAATTTGAAATTAAATCTATAAAAAATGTAATTAGAATATAGTCCTTTAAAACCTCTCTAATATGTTATAATTAGATATAAAATTCAATGTACACAATAATTCAACCAAATAATTTTTTTATTTTTAAATTAATTTATTTTATTTTTTATTATATTAATATATTATTTATAATAACATATATTAAGTATTTATGCTAAATATTCATTCACACAAAATCATAATTACATAAAATTTGAAAAATTAATAATTATGTTCAAAAAACCGTTTAAATTCATTAAGATCATGGTATTTTAATTTTTTCAACATATAAAAGTTATTAAAATCAATATAGGGAAATATTATAATTTTATTTACATTAAATAATATAAATGTTCCTCCAAAGGATGAATGGCCATAACATGAATTATTTTAGAATTTGGGAAATATAAGAAATTTTTTTTCCCACACATTCATATAAAGTAAATTTTTGGGTTGATGTTTATTACCTTATCATATAATATTTTTTATAAATTTTCTGATTTTTAGTTTATGAACATAATAAATTTTATCACAAATACTATTCATAATTCTTAGAAAAATGGGTTCCATTCACCCATTAGAAACAACCTATCGTCAAATATGGTATATATTTTTCATGATTAATTTTTTATAAATGGATGAAAATAATGTTAATATCACTATGTAAAAAATTAATGAAATTAAATCATTAGAAAAATGAGTTATTATTATAAAAATCTACTTATTTCAAAATATAGAAATTTTTATAATCAAATTTTATTATTCTCAATCAATTCAAAATAAATAAATTAATGATAGAATAAAATTATTGTGGAATTTTAAAAATACATTATTTAATTAAAAAAATAATTTTATTTGAAAAAATCAATTTTTTATTTTTCAACGGAGAATTTATCAATTCAGGAAAATATCATAATTAATTGAAAGAACATTTTAGAAGTTTTAGTCTAGTAATTTTGTTTTTTAGTAAAATAATTTATTAAATCTCTATAAATAAATTATTTTATTCTATAACAAGTATTATTAAATACCATTTTAAAGAAATAGAATTTCATGGTAAAATGTGACTTTACTGATAATATTTTGTTTATTTTATAATAATTAATTTAATCTTTTTAATTATGTAGGTACTATATATATATATATATATATTTAAATACATTTTTACCCTAATTCATAGCCACTAATTCAATGAAAATAATTTTATAGTAATATTAAAAAAAATATTAAATGGTTTGTTTATGCTCAGTGTCGATTAAGGTATATGATATCAAACCTTCTATTCAATTAAAATCTAGTTGTGTTGCATTTATTATTCTAGATAAGATAAATCCCGGAATAAATCATGTTATTTTTCATTAACCCTTCGTACAACAATAAATATTATTGATGGATATATATTTTTTGCAGATATATCTTTTATTTCATTACAATTAACTCTTATTTTATTATTATTAGTGTATTAAATTATTTATATTGATTAAAATATAGTGAAGGATAATTTTTTTTATTATATTAAAATATATAATTAATCAAAAAGAGAAAACTATTAATGTAATGATATAAATTTTTAGGAAATACACATTATGTTCTAATATAGTTTGTTTGTACGAATTTTGAGGGTTATTATAGTTCATCTACGAACAAATATGACTTTATAATTTGAATTTATATTCCTTAGATTTTTAAATTCATGTTGACTAATATAATAATTTAAATTTATTTAAATAAGAACATAGTTGTATTTATACATTTTTTGGAAGAGTTAGAAATTTTTACAAATCAAGATAAAAAAATTATTTAATGCCCTTTAATTTTAGTCAATTATATTTATTGAGTAGTTAGTATATCAATAGTATTAATAAGATAACTTTTTGGTTATTGGTTTTCCATTTTCACATCATTCTTTCTTATCTGATTATAAATACGGACACTCATAATTTTCCTCCTCTATCGATTCCTTATATATTTTTAGTTATTTTGTACACATGGATTTACTGATTGTTATAAATTATTTTTTCGGTGTATGCCCTTGACATAAGGTAATGGACCATATTATTTCTTTTCATTGATGAAAAAAATCTCCATTACACATCTTTTTTCCATCCCAGATATTCTCAACGCTATTACATATATTTTTTTGTTCAGGATGATTTTTGGGTTCAATTGGTTGGATTTATATAGAGGATCGAATAACTGTTTTTGAATTAGAATTATTCACATTCCCAGAGATACCATCAAAAAATATCCAATCTCTCGATTCTGATGACACTTTATCAACGACATTATTATTCTACAATATTCAATTATATCCATGTTGACAATATAATGGTTGTTTTTTATTTATTTTTAATTGAATTGTGATTTTGATGGAGGTTTTTCTTAGAGGTGTGAATTCTATACATTATTCACATTTTATGTTTTGTTTTTGTTTTGGTGATAGATTGTTATTAATGTTATTTCTAAAAAAAATTATATTTTTAGTAGAATATGGATTTGGAATTTCAATATTAATGTTTTTTTGGGAATGGGTCCTTAAAACAGAATAATGTTACTAAAAAGGCTTAATTTTCCATTTATTCTATATTTTAATAAATTAATGATTTATTACGCATGTCCAATTCACAAATAAAATCCTATTGTAAGGTGGTCATTGAAAGGGATTACAATTATTCAAAATTAATCATTTAATATATCTTTTGTGGTGTAACTAATTTAGGAATCTCTTCATTTATTTCAATTTTTTCTGCCCTTATTGTAATATTTATTGAAGTTATTATACAATTTAATGTATAAGAAGGTGGATCAATTGGTTTTTTATTTAATGGATTGCGGTGAATCATTTTTCAGTACTAAATTGTATTGAAGAATATTTTTTCTTTTCTTCTCATCATTTTTTCTAAGTTTCATGTTAGTTCTCATATACTATGATGTGATGATTATGGGATACTCCCAAATCTAGGCTTACAAGTCTAGGAGTATAGTGGATCACACTATCGAAGGATTGTGAAACCTTGAATCCTTTGTATCTGTTTAACAATTAAAGGTTATAAATTATATTTAGATTCATCAGTGATGTGGATATGAGATATTGGTTATTCATATTACCTTCATTATATTACTTGAAATGATAGAACATATATATTATATTTTTTTAATTTTTTTAATTAAATTTTATTATATTGATTCATTATTTGGTATGGTAAATTTTTTTTGTTTTTATAAGGGTTTATAATTAATATAATTTATTTAAAAAATAGAAAAATAATTATTTATAGTAATTGAATTACAATATATTCTTTGTGTATAGGAAATAATTAATGATTTATTTGATGTACATTGTATGTTATTCGTTAAGAAAACATTAGAGAAATATTTTGGTTATATATCAGATTATTATCATAAACTAATCTAATGTCATTTTAATTATTTTCTATTTCTTAAAAATACTTTAATGTTATACATTTAAAATTTAAATGATAAAATAAATTCTTTTTTAATTTTTTTACTTATTTACACTTTTGAAATACCTATTTTTCTAACCATAAATTATAAATTAATATTGTTTTCATATTAAACATATTTAAATTGAATGATGCGTCTATTTAGAATAAATAATTCCATCCACAATTATATAAAATATTTGTTAACATTGCGTAGTAAGATTCATTGTCAAATATCAACATGAAATTATGTTACTAAAAGTTACATTTCTGTTTATTTATATGTTATGGATATTGACCTAGAGAATGTTTAAATGAAATTAGTTATATATATTGATATTTTTTGTTACCATTAAAAAAATAATTTTAATACCATTACTGAATCCTATATTTTTTAAATACATTTATTAATATTTATTGACGTGAATTACATTTTTTTTACTAGATATATGTAACTATAAATGAAATATAAGTGTCATTATATATAACTTGTGAAAGCATAGGTTATATATGAATATATAAAACTACCGTATTTAAATTAGTAATGAAATTTTACACGTATATTTAATATCGAGGGATGATTTATCAATGAAAATTGAAAATCCAAATTAATAATATCATGAAAGTATCCTAATAATGATTTTATGATTTATAATTATTTAGGATTTTATATACTTTAAAAAATTATTATGGGATTCCATTGAAATCATAAATGAAAATGAAAACCTATAAATTTTGTTTATTATGTGGTGTGCTTAGTATTATAAATAATTTTAATTGCTATAGGTGAAATTGAATTTTTATAATATTTTTTGAATGTAATTGAAAAATATGTAATTTGATTTATATATTATGTATCGAGGTGTTTTAGTCCTTTTAAATGAATGTAAAATTAAATTTCAAATGATTCTACTGGGTTTTATTATAATTTTTCGTATGTTGTAAGGGTTTCATATAAATAACCCTTCGTTGAAGAATTATGTATTATTTTACACCAATCAACATTTTTCATTGTGTATTCACATCCAATGGGGATCATAATATGATAAAATATTTTTGATCATTAAATCTCCACATTTATTAATTTTAATAATTATTCTGCAATATGAGTGAACACATCCCGCAAATATAATAGTATTTTATAACTAAATATTATTTCTTAAGTTTTAATTATTACATACGAGATTCATTTTTCATTTCATAGGGTATAAATAATATGAATATATAGTGATATATTTTTATTAAAATACTATTTTTAGTTAATATTTATACTATATTGTGATTAAAATATATTATGAAAAAGTTTAATACATTTAAATGATTGATACCCACCTAAGTCTATAATTTTTTTACCCACTAATGTTTTTCATTTTTTAAAATTCGAAGGATTGTAAAAATATAACACATTTAAAAAACATAATTTACTTTAATTATTTTTAAATATTTTTTTAATATCATATTTAATGATGTTGGATTTCAAGAAGGTTTTTTTATTAAAATGAGATCTTTTGTATTCATTATATGTTTTTCAAACATTTTATTTCATTTTAAAGATTTATGGATATATTATTGTCATCAATGTTTTTATATTTTTCCTAAAATATATATCAACTTATATTTACATTACATTTCATAGGTTAATCATGTTATAAATTCTTGTCAAAATTCCCCTAGTTCATAATCTATATTAAATGAATTTTTGAAATTTCATTTTTCATGTAAAGAGTCACCCAAAAAATAAATTGTATCCCATTAATATGTTAAAAATACTATCTTTACTGAATATGTAATACAATTATAAAAAACATAATTTCATAAAGAATTATATTCTCTTTATATCATTAAAAGAATCCTTTTTTATTTATAAACCATCCACAATGTTTGGTTTTCATTTATTCTTCTAAATCTTTCTCATTAATGTTATACATTAAAACTAAATTTTCAAGACCTATGTACATTTTTCTAATACATGAGTTAGAAATTATTTAATTCCATGTTAACTTAATTATTATCAATATTTTGCTCTTGGATTTTCTATGGATCAGAGGTTTCAAATCATGATTTTTTAATGCATTTGATTACTCATAATATATGTCTTTCGTTTCAATTTATAGAATTTAAGACATTTGTATGTATTTTTAATTATTTTATATGTGGTGACATAACTATATAACCTTAATGTGAATTGGATAATTATTTATATTACATGATATTCCAATTATGGTGCATGAGACATTATCCAAAATACACAGTGTTGTATGATGTGTGGGTCTGGTATTATATATCCCTCAAATTCCCTAGGATATGATTCATATCTAATGATATGTTATGTACATTATTTTATTTTGAACTCTATTTAACAAGGAATGTTTTCCTCTATTATTATATTAATATTTTGTGATCCCAATCCTCCTTGGTACATTTTCCATCGTGATTATATGAAAGGGGATTGATCCTTAACCCTAATGGGACATTTATGACATTATGATTATGTTATTATGAGTGAAAATTGACTTATTATAATTATGTAATTTCATATGTTTTTACTAAAAATTCTTTGATATCATAATATAATGATTTCACGAACATAATATATATTCCTAGTATTTTTATCAGACACAAAATTTTTTCGGTTATAAATTTTATATTTTATGATAATGTTCCTCCCTACAATCTTATACTATTTATATTATAATTTTCTCATTTGGATAATTTAATGTTGTATTTTATGCATACTATTACAAGTAATTTTAGCTCATCCATCTTTTGGGATTCCCTAACCATGTAATGGTTATAATTATAAAAAAATCTAAAGTCAATAAACTATTCAAATAGAGTTTTATTTTTCAAACAATTTCACATGTAATGTGGAATAAAATTCAACTATAAATAGTTCTCAATGGAACTAGAACCTAAATTATATGAATTATGAGATTTTTATGTCATAATAAATGAATAACTTATAGTGATTATGTAATAATTAATATATGTCTTCCTTTTTAAAAAATATTTTGTATTATTTTACTCTTTAGTTATTTTGGAGTATTAACATAGTTATTTTTTGAGAATATGATCCAAAAACATTACTGAATAATATATTGATAAATATATGGGATAATACTAATACTTAAATAAAATAATTAACATTTGGTATTATTTTTAGTATGTATTGTTATTAGAAATTGCATATTATTTTGAACAGTACATGTACTAGTATGAAAAGACCTGGAATATCCATGTAATTTTTTTAATATATGTGAATTTTACGAGTCTATGAATGATGATAGCATGTGATTCTGAGGCTTGGTGTTCCCATAATCAATTCTTTATGTTTTTTTGAGGTACATTCTGTAAACATACAAGTATATTTTTCTAAATTTTGAACTGGTGCCCTGAATTGAAATATGAGGACACCGTTGAACATGCATCGAAGATATTATCATAAGAATAATTTCACCTAGAAGATAGTTGGTCAAGAGTGAGAGTACGTTTTGGGGTTTTTCATGGAAATAATACATCAAATTAAATGAATGTTTTATTTTATTTTATCTTTTATAACCACGCAAGTGGATGTTGGAGGTGGGGACCACCCCACCTTAACCTACCATGAGAGTATATAGTGGAGGGGCCCACCCGAACCTAACCTCCCACGAGAGGTTACGGTGCGGGGACCACCCAAGACAACACCCCAGAATTAATTGAGGGAACCACTCAACTCCCTCAAAAATGAGGGAGAGTCTCTTGACATCCCTTAAGATAATGGTGCGACCCCCCCATAATTAAATTTTTTCAACCCTCCCCCTTTAATTAATTGAGCCATCTCATTTAATTAAATTCTACATTTTTAATTTTAAACCCATCATAATTAATAATAGATAAACTATTATTTGAGGCGTTATCTATTCATTTGTTTGAAATTGCTGGATAAGGAGGATAAGAGATCTTGAGAAAAAACACTATAATGCAGAATGCTTCCTCCACGAAGAATGCACCAACAATGAAGAATGTCGACCCCAACATTGACCTTCTTCCTCATGACTTCCTCTGACGCAGGGCGTCTTTAACTATGATGAGCCGACGTACAAACTAACGATCGATGAAAACACCAACCACTATCTTTTCCCATTGATTAGAATTCTTCCCCATGACTCTATCAGTGAACAATGAACCAAGTAGTGATTTTTAATTAAGTATGATTCTATTCCTTTGATTATTTCATTCTAAAAACAAATAACGCGTACTAACTTATTATCAAGTTGATCTGGGGATGTTTTCCTTACGGAATGAGAATATTTTTTTCAGGAAGTTATAGGGGTATAATTATATTTGACTATCACTTCACATGTACACCAATTATTTTATTTTGAGGGTTTGGGAGAATCATTGTGGGAGGTTTTAATGTGCTATATTCATCTGAACTTTTTGCTACCGCTCTAACGTAGAGGGTGAAAGACAAACAAACATGGCCCGACCCCTCCACAAACCATTGTGTTATTTTGAAAAATTTTTGATAGAGGAAGAAAACAACTGGAGGTCAGCCTCCCGATGAGAGCGGCAATGTTTGTCTGTGCCGCTCGACAAACAAAGAGCCACAGCTTGTGCAGCTGCGAAAAATGGAAGATAGCTGGCCATCCGGCCAACTGTGTCGGCACCCCACCGCACTGCAGCCATCACGCCAAAAGAGGGAATTACCCGAGTAGAAACTCCTTTGATCCACCAAAAAACCCTATTATTTGCCTCTAAATCGAGTTAAGGAGTTTCCCCAACCTCTGAAAACCAGAACATATGTGTGAACCTCGAGTAGCAGGAAGGACGAGGGAAAATTGGGAAATTCCATGTGGCTCGGGACATAAAACCCTAACTATATGTGGTTGTAGGGCTTACCTACACGGTTTGGAAAATCGTGTGACAACCATGCAGTTTCTACGGTCTCACCCAAGGACTTTGATATCTTCCGCACACTGTTTGAAAAAACGTGTGTTGCCCATGCGGAGCCCGCTGTCAAGGCTAATATCTATCAAGACCGGGTCCTCAGGACCAAAAGGATAAAAACTCATAGACCGGGCGTCCGATTGACGAGCCTTCTGTTGCGTTGAGACCCATATGACATGGTGGTCCTTTTAATACAAATTTGTGGGACTTAGAAAAAATTGTAGTATCATAATGTAGCTTAGGGAGTGGATCCTTCCAATGAAGAGCGAGCAGAGTGCAGAGACCTAGTAGCTAGCTGACACAGGACGACTACTGACTGATTGACTTGGAGTGACTTGACAAGTAGTGTGTGGAGTGCTTGGTTTTGGCGGCAGACTCAAGGTGGAGGAGTTCTTGGTTGTTGCAGCAGATCTGTGGTACTCGACTGGAGGAGTACCTCTTTAGTCTATGAGGCGGAGCGCCTAGTTTTGGCAAAAGACCCACGGTGGAGAGCGCCTCTTTGTGATGCAGAAGACCCATGGTACTCAATAGGAGGAGTACCTCAGTAGTTCACAGTTAGTGGGAAGAACACATGGTGTCCCGGCAGGCCCACTATACTCGATTGATTAGAAATTCTACATCAGTCGTGGTTTCGGTAATGTGAATAAAATACTGGTTGAGAACAGTCAGTTTTTCATTGTTTTCCTCATGGTTGAGATGGAGAAATTGGTAACATATATATATGTAGGGTCACATACCTTTGTAAGTTAATTTGTTGATTTTATACTTTGTGGATTATCCTTGTTGGATTTTGTGAGACCATGAGTGTCTCAAGATCCCTATTGAGTATCGTTATAATTACCCCTATAGGAGCTTTGCCCGCACCTCGTTGTGTAGGATGCAGATGAAATACATCGTTGACATAGGCTGAGTGTACCAGGACTGGAGGGTACCCGGAGATGGACCATACGATGTTTTAGTACACAGAGGAGACGGACAGACGTGGAGTGTTGAGGAGGCGATTTGGACCCTCCCTTCAGGTTGGAACCTATGGGGATGCACCAGTTGTTGTTTTTTCCTTTATCCTCAGTTGTACTTGTACTTTCAGTTTCTTGAACATTCTAGTTGGGCTTGTATTATGTCCCCTTTTTACATAATATGCTCACATATTGGTTATACAGTTTACTCGTGTTTGTATCTTCTATGTGTTTACATGATATAACGGATATGCCTTCCTAATTATATGGAATTACATAGTTAGTGCTAGTCTCCAGCCCCTGGCCTATAGAAGGAGAGCATGGGGTAGACACAGAACGGGCCCTGGGGGTGACGTGTAGTGACATATTCGTAGCAAAATAGTTGATTCTACCTTATATATTAGGAATCTGGTCTTTTATGATATGGAATAGTGATAAGGGTAGTGAGTGCGGTTTTTAGTCTAGGGAGTCCAGTGTTGGTGTAGTGGATGACGTATCCATACACAAGGACCCTGACATCTGATTTCTGACATAGTGCATTAAAACACTGATTGCGTGTGTGTTTTCAAATGTTTTCATTAAGTCATCTCAACTAGATAAGATCACCAGCTATAATTGATTAACCATGTCGCATCTCTTTCTTTCAGGATGCCTCCACGCGGACGAACAAATAGAGTCATGAGAGTTGTACCCACGTATAGCCCACTGAGCAATAAGGCCTCGATGCAGGGCCCTTTTCTAGCAGAGGCACTAGTGGTAGCTTTACCAATTGGGAGACTAATGCCATAATCCCCATCCACAGATAGTGCACGCCGCATGAGCACGGTGCACGAGTTCTGGCACCAGGGGCATCCCAGGTTTATGGAAGAGATGGACCCACAGGTGGCTGAGGATTTGCTGAAGGCCATGGTGATAGACTTCTGACAGGTAGGGGCACCAGCTGACCTCATTTTGATACATGCTTCCATCATTCTACAGGAAATAGCGTTCAGATGGTGGAGATTGATTCTCCATGTCCATGAAGAGATGGCGCTTCTCTGGGAAGACTTCGAGATTCTGTTTCTGGTAGAGTTTTTCCAACATCTCTTTGTGAAGTACGTATACAAGAGCTACTTCGTCTATAGTATGGCATCATAACTATATCTCTGTACTTAGTTAGGTTCACAGACTTCTCACAGTACTCCACAGATATGTTGTGTGACACATTCTTCAGTGCACGAACCTTTGAGTATGGGCTCAGATGGGAGATCAAAGCATCGATGATCTCACTCTTCATCCCGACACAGGCGGGGGATCTAGAGAGAGCCCTCCCTATGGAGAGTTTCCTTACTGAACAGTCTCCAGCAGCGAGATCCACCAGCAGTCTACACATAGTGGAGTCTTCTTTATCTCGCATCAGATAGATGTCGTAGTGGTCCAAGAGGACAAGACCTACAGGTGGGAAAACGCATCACTCAGGATCTGTTGTGTGGGGAACCCAAAGTCGAGAGAGAAATTCCAGGAGTGGGTAGTGTTACTCATGTGGCAGGAAGGGTCACATGGATCGTGACTACCCTAACCGCCGTTTGGATGATCATCATATGGTCTAAGGACATCCTAGGCAGTGAAAAACATTCGATCGAGGTGGACAGTAGGGAGCAGATGAACATGGTAGAGGAGCCAGTCGTGCAGCTAGCAGTGGATGGAGTTTTGATGTGTTACCACCACCACCAAAAGGAAATCCACCCCGACTATAGGGCGCAGGTGGATAGGGGAGAGCTCAGCTCCATGTAGCTGAGGCATACGATCATGGCGCTCCGAAGATGATTCGAGGTATTATCTATGTCTACTCCAATATAGATAAAGCACGTATAGACACAGGTTGAAGTCACTCTTTCATTTCCACTACCCTCGTTTGATGCTTGGAGATTCTGATGGAGTCGTGGTTTGATCCTTATGGATATAGACTCTCACGGGAGAAGATTCAATGATTACACTCTGGTGCTGAAAGTTTGAGCTTATTATAGGAGGAGAGTGCATCGGCTGGTATCTTCTAGTAGTGGTGTCGAGGCCTTACGATGTCATCTTGTGTATGGAATGGTTATCTATATTCCATGCTCAGATATACTATATTAGACACCAATTGAAGAGTGTCCACATGGATGGGACCAGGTTTATCTTCACCGTTGTGAAGGGAACCTTTGCATCACAGGATGGACTTTCTCGGATGATAGTGCAGATGATCAATCATCAGTTTATAGCCTTACCCTCGGAGTTATTGATGTGGAGAGTCCAACATATCCTATAGTGGTGGACCAGTATGTGGATGTTTTCACAAAAGATGTCCCAGGACTACCTCCTTGCAGAGAGGGGGACCTTTACAAAGACCTGTACCCCGGGATGACACCAATATCTACTCCAGCGTATCGAATGGCTCACTTGGAGCATTGCGAGATGTGGGTACATCTAGATGACTTACAGGGGAAGGGATTCATCCAGCCTAGTGTTTCTCCCTGGGAAGCCCAGATTCTATTCACCAAGAAGGTAGTTGGGATATTGAGGCTTTGTTTTGACTACCAGCTCTTGAACTAGGTGACCTTGAAGAACAAGTACCAAATCTCAAAGATTGAAGACCACTTTGATCAGTTGAAGAAATCGTGGTGGTTCTTGATGATAGACCATAGATCAGGCTATCACCATCTCAGTGTTTGAGATGAGTATGTGTAGAAGATGGCCTTCAGATGTCGATACGGCCAATACGTGTTCATGGTTATGCCATTTGGAATAACAACCGCTCCAGCGGTGTTCATGGGACTCATGAACAAGATATTCCAGCCGTACCTTTACCACTTTGTCTTTGTCCTCATTGATGATGTTCTGATCTACTCTACTACTGAGGAAGAGCATGCCTACGACTTTGAAGTAGTACTAGACACACTCCGATAGTACTAGCTTTATAGAAAGCACTCGAAGTGCTATTTCTTGATCCGAGAGTTTCACTTTTTGGTACATGTCATCTCAGAGGATAGAGATGTAGTGGATCCAGTGATGATTGAGGCGGTACTTGTTTGGGAGAAACCTATATGTGTGACGAATGTACAATGTTTTTCGGTTCTATCTGGATACTACCAAAGATTTGTGCCAGATTTTTCCAGATTTTCGGCACCACTATCTACCTTAATGAAGAAGACAAAAACCTTTTTGTGGTCGGAGAGATTATAGATGAACTTTTAGGAGCTTAGGCAATGGCTGACTTGTGCACCCATATTGATGCTTTCAAAAGAGGGCGTAGGGTACGTAGAATACTGTAACACATTAGTGGCCAGACATGGATGTGTCCTGGTGTAGGAGGGAGAAGTGATCGCATATGTTTCTCAACAGTAGAGACAGCCTAATCAGAACTATGATTCCCCTGACCTAGAGTTAGAGAAGTGGTCTTCGCCTTGAAGATGTGACGACACTATCTGATGGGAGAGCACTTTACAATTTACTCTGATCACATGATTATCTGGTATAACTTATCTTATAAGGACCTGAACCGGAGATAGTGACGTTGTATTGACATCCTCCAATACTATGACGTCAAGACAACATATACTCAAGGGAAGGGTAAGGTTTTTGCAGATGCACTCAGTAGGAGATCTAGCATATAGCTGCTATGTGAGGCGACAGAGTAGGGGGCCCCTTTGAAGATATCATTGTGGCTGGAGATGGAGCAGATTTACTTCAGTCTCGAATAGTCACTCCCCCACTCCTTTAGCGAGTCAGGGAGGCACAGCATGGAGACACAGACTACGAGGCACAACGTGCTCAGATATCCATAGGACATGCACGTGATGGATTTTCTGAAGGTTGGGAGAATGTCATCCTCCTCAAAGGATGTACCATAGAACCAGTGTCACTTCAAGAGGATGTGTTCAGGGAGTTTAACACATCCCCTCAAGTGGTACATCCAGGAGTGGTGAAGTTGTATTAAGAACTCCGATGACAACACTAGGGGCCAGAAATGAAGAAATTCATTGCAGTTTCTGTCTCCCGGTGCCTCACTTGTCAGCATGTTTTTGCAGATCATCTGGTACCTGCATGCTGGTTCAGACATTAGAGTTCTCATAGTGGAATTCGGATGGGATATCCATGGACTTCGTGACAAGACTTCGATGTACATCTAGGGGACATGACTTGATATGGGTGATCGTTGACCGACTCACAATGTCGGCCCACTTTCTACCTATCAGAGAGCAGGGTTCAGAAGAAAGATTGGGATGCCTCTATGTATAAGAGATTTTGAAGCTACATGGATTAAATTAGAGGATTATATTCAATCATGACACATGATTTACTTCTCGGCTATGGAAGGGGTTGCAGGAGGCTTTCAGGACGCAGTTTCGTTTGAGCACTGCCTTCCATCCTCAGATGGATGGCCAGACCGAGGGGACCATTTAGACCCTCAAGGACATAATTCATGCTTATATCCTTATCTTCAGTCACATCTGGGAAGATCACATACCATTGGAGGGGTTTTCATACAACCACATCTATCACCCCACCATTGGGATGGCACCTTTCGAGTCATTGTACAAGAAAACTTGCAGATCACCTTTGTACGAGACTAACATAGGGGAGTCTGCACTAGTGGGTGCATGATGTCTTCCTCCTATCCCAGTTGAGGATATACGTGCACGACCCTTCCCTCGTCATCGAACATGGAGAGTTGGACATCGACAAGGGGGTAACTTTATGGGGTCCAATTAGATATTGAAGATCGACATGAGTAGGTCTTTCATGGACATTTGATACCTCGGGTACGCATTCCCTGGCAGTACGTGAACCTCCAGGAGTGCACATGGTAGTGGGAGGCACATATGTGTGCTTATAACCCCCCACATGATCCCTTGGTTATGAGTTGTGGCTTAAGAGGACGTATTTCACCGAAGTGAGGATGATGTAAATTGAAAGTATTTCCTTGTAATTTTTTTTAAATATATAGGAATTTTACGAATCTGCAAAAGTTGACGGAGCGTGATTCTGAGGCCCAGTGTGCCTGAAGTCAATTTATGAAAATTTTTTGTGTATGTTCTGTAAATGTAAGAGTGGGTTTTTCTAACTTTTGAACCAGTTCTCGGAATTGAAATCTATGGACACCGATGAACTCGTCGTGCCAGTATTAACATAATAAGACTTTCACATTGATGGATGTTGGTCAAGGGTGAATGTTAGTTTTTGTGGGTTTTCATGGAAATAATAAAATAAAATTAATACATATTTTATTTTATTTTATCTTTTATAACCTCCCATGTAGAAGTTGGAGGTGTGGACCACCACACCTTAACCTCTCATGAGATGTTATAGTGGAAGGGCCCACCCAATCCTAACCTCCCAAGAGAGGTTATGGTGTGTGGACCACCCAGAACCAAACCCCCCCAATTAATTGAGGAAAACCTCTCAACTCCCTCATAAATGAGGGAGAGTCTCTTGACCTCCCTTAACTTAATGGAATCCCCCCTCTTTTAATGGTGTCAATCATCCCCCTTAAATCAATTGAACCATCTCATTTAATTAAATGATACAATTTGAATTTTAATTACATCAATATGAATAATAGATAATCTATTATTTTGAGGGTCTATCAATTCATTTATTTGAAAAGGATGGAAAAGGAGGATTAGAGATAGTGGGAAAAACACTCCAATGAGGAACACTTCCTCCATGAAGAATGCCCCACTAACAATGAACATCGACCTGACTTCGACCTTCTTTCGCTGGGCTTCCTTCGATGTTGGTCTTCTTCTACTACGATGAGCCGACACACAATCCAATGATCGAGGAAAATGCAAATGTCAGTCCTTTCCCAACGATCTGTCTTCTTTTATATGACTATGTCATCAAAAAACGAACAAGGTAGGGTTTTTATTTTAGTATTATTGTATTCCCTTGATAATTTCCTACTGTAAACAAATAAAGATAATCAACTAAATATCATGTTTATCTGTGGATGTTTTCCCTGCAGGATTGGAATATTTTGTTTTATGAAGATGTAGGGGTTTAATGCTACTTGATTATCACATCACAAGTACACCCCTTCTAATAATTTACAGGTTGGGAAGTATCATTGCAGAAGGATTTGATCTTTTGTATTCTTATGAACCGCTTGCTACCGCTCAAACGTGGAGGTTGTGATCCAATCAAGCATGGCCAGACCTCTATGAAAACACATGGGTTTTTGTTGAAATATTTGTGACGAAGGAAGATGACAACTGGAGGCTGGTCGAACAATTAGAGGAGCGGCGTACTTCCATACTGCTTGGCAATCAAGGAGATGCATATTTTGCCGCGACGACAAATGGAAGACTGCTGGCCATATGGCCAGCCATGGCGGCACCCTGCCGCACTGCGACCCTCACACCAAAAGTGTGACGTACCTTAGGGGAACCACCTTCGATCCACAAAATAAACCATTTGATTTTATTCCAAATTGAGATACCGAGTTTCCCCAACCTCTGAAAACCATAACATCAGCATGAGCATTGATTGGAAGAAAGGACGAGGGAAAAATTGGGAAATCCCGAGTTGCCCGGGACTGAATACCCTATCTTTATGTGGTCGCACAACTTACCATCACGGTATGGAAAACCATTCACAAACCATGCAGTTGATATTTTCTCACCCAGGAGAATTGTACACCTTGCACCCACTGTTTGAAAAAATAGTGCACTGCCCGTACAGAGACCACTGTCAGGGATAATAACTACCAAGACTGGGTACCCATGACCAAAAGTCTAAAAACTCACAGACCGGGCATCTGATTTATGAGATGTAAATTGTGTTGAGACTTATATGATGTGGCATAACTTTCTGATACTTCTATTTGGGACTTCTTGACAGTTGGATTATCAACCAGTGGCTCAAGTAGTGGATCCTTCCAGTGATGAGTGAGCAGAGAGTGAAGACAGAGTAGTTTGTTGAGGCCTGGTGACTACGGACTGATTGACTCAGAGTGACTCGACTATACTATTGGGGAGTTCCTGGTTGGGGTTGCAGAACCACGGTGGAGGAATGCCTAGTTTTTATGGCAGTCCTACGATACTAAATAGGAGGATCACCTCTGCAGTCTATGAGGGGGATTTCCCGGTTGTGGTGGCAGACCTATAGTTGGGAGCGCCTCTATATGATGCGGAAGATGCACAGTACTTGACAGGTGGAGTACCTATACTATCCAAGGATAGTGGGAAGCACGCTTGGTATCAAGGCAGGGCCACTCTACTCGATTGAGCAGGAGATCTCCAACAGTCGTGGTTTCGATAATGTGAATAAAATCCTGGTTGAGATGAGTCATTTTTCTTATCTTTTCCTCATGATTAAGATGGATCATTTGATTACATATGAATATGTATGTGAATATACCTATCTAAGGTTATCTATTGATTTCATACATAGTGGTTTATCCTTGTTGGATTTTGTGAGACCTTGAGGGTCTCGGGGTCCCTTTTAAGTATCATTATACTCATCGATGTACAGGATATTCCCACTCCTCAATGTGTTGGATGCAGACAACAGAAAATGTTGATAGAGAATGAGAGTACCAGGACAATATGGTACCTGGAGGTGGACCATATAGTGTGTCATTAAATGGAGGGGATGGACGAACGTAGAGTGATGAGGAGGTGATTTGGACCTACCCTACAGGTAGGAACCTCGGAGGATGACCCAATAACTTTTTTCTCCATTAGTTGTACTTGTACTTTCAGTTTCTTGTAATTTCCAGTTGGTCTTGTATTCTGGCCCCATTTTACTTAATGTACTCAATTTTTGGTTATACAATTTACTCGTGTTCGTATCTACTATGTTTTTTTATAGGTTTTAATGTAAATTACTTCCATGTTTTAGGTAATTATGCCTATGGTGCTAGACGCCAGCCCATGTCCTATGGAAGGTGGGCTTGGGGTTGTCACAGCACAGGCCCTGGGGGGACATGTCGTGCCAATTTATTTATAAACCAAAATTTCATAGGTGTAATAACCCAAAAAATGGGTTTTTGAGAACTAACATAATCACCATCTTGTGAATGAACAATAAGCCTAAAAATCAACATTGACACACCTTGAAGATAAAAATTGGTTGATAGTATATTCTTTATGAACCACTATAAAGGATTTATTTCCATGTGTCATTGTTTTACTTGTTTTTATTTATAATAGAATCCAAATTGTAGTTTACTATGATGTGTTCGAATTATATAAGTTTAATCAACAATGATATAAGATGAAAAAATAATCAAATAAGATAAACAGGTAATGATATATTTTAAATAATGATTGATATAAATGAACGAATACTTTAATAGGCTAACATGATGATATAAGAAATTGATGTACATTCATGATAAATGATATATTAGTTGTCTATGGTAATTATATTATGATTATAATTGTTCACCACTAATATCATCCCCTTTTTTAGGAATTGCTAGAAGAAGAAGGAACCCAATTAACAGAATGTGTGATAGAAAATGTTGTGAACAAATAAAAAACAAACACATTTATGTGAATCCTAGTATAGGAAATCTTCTGATAATTCCCAAATAAATGTAATGAAATATCACTATCCTTGTCTGCAATGATGAACTAATAAACCCTCCATAAATTGGAATGATGGGGGTCATGGGATATATAGTGATTAATATTATGGTTGAATAAATGAGGAAAATCATATATGTCATCAACATGTGATAAATAAACAAGGTCATTTCCTATTGGGGAATATAAGATTCATTACCTTTGATAATGGAAGGAATTTAAAAATAATATGTTAATGTAAAATAATAAAAATACAATGATGGTATATAATTTTGTAAACTCCAGATAATGATATATGTTTTTGATGTCTGTAATTTAGAAACAAAATAACCTAATGAAACAATCCAAAGGTGAATGTTTATAAATGACACAAACCAACTCATATAACATGAGAATAATAAAACTCATATTCAATGACTACTATTTTTGTAGATAATGATTTTTTCAATATATATTTTTCTAATTATTATATCATTGAGCATTTACAATATTATTTATTGATCTATATATATATTTTTTGATTGTATAATTAATATAACCATGGTTTATTAATTTTTTTCATGGATTTATGGAAGTTATACCTAGTATATTTATCTATTAATCAACTATTAGGATTCTACTAGGATTGGACTATATCTTTTTTTAAAAAGTTCTAAAATGAAATTTCATATAGGGAAATCCCATAGCATATCATAAATCAAACCATGAACAACACCCAGTGTGTGGTTAATTAAGAGATCAATATGAAAATTAATACCTTCATAAGAGTTTTAAAACTATGGGGATTCAATTAACATGTGGGTGAAAATGTATGAATCTAATATTTTAATATATTTTTTTCCAAAAATTAAATTAAATATGTTTGATATATTATTCTATACTTGACATGAAACAAAATTTTAATAATTATATTTTGATATTTTTAAAACCAATCAATTATAAAGTTTATATAAATATGAGTACCAATGTTATTTAATATATTGACCTCTGTATTTATATAATATGTTTCAATTTATTAAATTTACATAATTTATTTATTTATTTTAGAATAATTATTTTTATGTACTTAATAATTTATTAATGATATCATTATATATTATTATAAAAGGATAATATAAACAAATTATTTTCATTCTAATTCTTTCTATATTAATGTTTTATAGGAATTAAGACTAATTAAAAGTAGAATGATAAAAATGTTATTTTTCTACAAGAACAGTTTCCCAATGAATTTTATGAATTTATAAAATATTAATGATATGAAATTATATAAATTGGCTTTCAAAAAATAAAATCCATTTTTAATTTATAATTTTAATATAAATTTATTTTAAACTATTCGATTTCATAAAAAATGATTGATGTTTAGATGAATAGTTAAAAAATATATTTTTTTCGAAACAATGAATTTTATATCATTAGTAGTATATAATGGAGATTGAATTTTATAAACCCATTAATTTTATTAAACATGTATTTAATAAATAATTTGATGTATTACAAATAATAAATTTTAAATTTATATAATATATGTTTAATATTATAAAAATTAATATTAATATGTAATAAAATGTTATTTTCCATATATTGGTATATTAAATTTTTGAAGGATTTTAATTTAAAATTACCTTGAATTGATTTATAATAAAACAATTATGATATTTAAACCATTAAAATTGTTAATTCAATCGTTTTTTTAGTAGTTAGGATTAATTTGACCATCTTCTAAGAAACAGTTTTAATACATTATATGTAATAATACTAAAAATAATTTGTATAACTCATGGAAAATAAATTTTAATAAATTATTTAAATAATTAAAATTATAAGGATAAAATTAATAAATATTTTCAATTATAATATTTTCATCAATGTGGGAAAGTGTATTTCACATATTAATGGTAAATTGGGATAAAATTAGTTTAGCATAGTTAAAAAAGAATAAATTATTTGAATTGAAAATTGGATATTGGTTGGGAGAGGGATTATAGACATTAAATATTTCTTCACATCATTTTTGTCTTTGTTATTCCTTTTCCCATGAATAATTAAATGATAATATTGATAATTAATTTTATTTTACAAGAGATCAATTTTCTTCAAAAAAAAAGTTACCACATCATTAACAATAATCAACAAATACCAAATAATTTAATTATTAAAAACACTACCATATTATCTCTTAAATTTTCCTTATATAATTGAATCATAGGTCACACTAAAATTACAATATATAAATACATAATGGGTCAACAATGGGTGAACATCTATTGAGGAGGTAATACACTAAACCCAACATCTCTGACAATTTTTATCTTCCACATCCCTCACATACTTTCATTCCTATAATGAATTAGAATACAATAATTTTTTACTTCGATGAATAGAAATTATAGTAATGTAATATCAAACAACTACTTTACATATATATCACTAATAAAAAAGAAAATAAATTTCATGTTTTTGTGAATATTTTCTCCTCAATGAATTGTGTCTTAAATTCCCCAGAATCAGTTTAAATTATTTCTTCATGAAGATATTTAATTAAATTGTAATAAAATTTACACACAGTTAATATTCATAAGGAATGTTATTTTTAATTCATTAATATTTATTTTTAAGAAATGGTCGTAGTATATAGGACAATATAAAATTGACTTCTCTTTATACCTTTCTTATATTTGGTAAATTTTAAGAAAATATTTGAAAATAATTAATTATTATTTTAATTATATAATGAATGACCTTATCATGCGGAATTTTGTATATTATTAAGTTATTTATAAAACCCAAATATCATAGTCAACAAACCAATTTTAAATTAATAAAATAACAAAAAATCCTTAGAAACCTAGCTAAGGGAAACATATATGGAAAATAAGCATCAAAATATAATTAATATACCACATAAATAAATAAATATATATATATATATAAATGAAAATGGTTCCTTTTATAAAACAAATTATTTTAATATAATTCATCCCGTGTATATGTTTTGGTGAAAACACATTTGAACACAGGTTACTGCTTTCCATTAAAAATTTAATTCTTTGGTAATATTTTCTTTTATGGTCATATTATATTTTAAATGGATTGTATTATTAAAATTATTTATTAAATATGATTTATTATAGTGATTCATGGAATTTTAAAGTCATATTCATGATATTACTCTTTCACAGTGTCTTTTTATTTTTGTTTCTTAAATTGAATGGTTTTTCTATCAATCACACTTAATTATGATATGAATTAATATTATTTACCAATATTCGTATGTATAGTCTCAGTGCTTACTCTAATAATGGTCATATCCTGATTTAATTTTTATGATATAATCGTCAAACCCCTTCATTCTTTTCCTATTTGGGGCTATAATTGATGTTAACCCAAAATAATATGTTTCATTCATAAGTCAATCTATGTTACTATGTAATAATGTTTCTACTTTAGTTTTCTCCTTAATTTTATAGGGAATACAATATTATTATATTTTAAAATAAAATTTCATTGAAATATACATTAATATAATAGTATTATACATTTTCAATCAAAAATATTTTACTAATAATTCACATATATTTAAATGATTGTTTCCCCTTAGGGTCTATTATTTTCAGTCACCATATTTACCTGTTATTTAATTGAACTTATTATTAATTTACATCTCATATGAAAAACATATATATCTTATCATATTTTAAAAATTATGATTTATTATCTTATGTAATGATTTTTAATTTCACCTATGGTGTTTTAAAACATTATAAAGGTGTCCCCGTACAACCCACATTTCTTATTGGATAACTGTGATTATTCTTTTTCTTTATTTTAATGAAATAATATTCTCATGATATTCATTTATTATTATATTAATGTCTTATAAATATATGTATAGTAAAATTTATTTTCCTTTTCTAAGGTTATACGCAACACCCATATGATTTAATATATGATTATCATTTCATAATTCATCATTTTTAATAGTGTGATTCACATGACAAAACAAACATAAAAGAAATAAAATATTGTCTTTGTATCTTAAATAAAATCTTTTAAACTAGTTTGAATTTATAAAAGCTATCAAATTATAAATTATATATATAATAAATTTTAATTTTTATTTGAATTATAGAAATTAGTTTACATTAAAATTCTAATAATATAATTAATAGTTTAGAAAACAATTTTTCTAAAAACAAGAAATTTCTTTGAGAAACATTTCTATTTCACAAGTCATATGATTAAGGATAAACTATTTTTGACATTAATAATTATTTAACACCATTTTACTTGATAAATGAAATTGTATAAGAAGAACAATAGAAAATATTGGAAAATTTTATTTTCCAATAAAAATATCATTTTTATAATATTATATGATCCTATTCAAAAATAAATTAAAAAATATTGGATATTAAAATTTATTAAAATTTATATAACATTCAGTTCCTAATATCATAATTATTTATGTATTGTTTTTTTGAAAATTTTGAAAATTTTGGTTTTATTTAAAAAATATAGTTTCAATGAAATATTCATTTGTTGGATTTTCCAAAGATATTAAAATGACACATACATTTATAAAATATTTTATGTAATAAAATATAAATTTTAAAAATAATATAATTCATTATTAAATATTTTTTATCATAGAAAACATATAGAAAATTATTGTATATCTAATATAAGTTTCACTTAAACAAAAAAACTGTTTTTTTTTTGTGTTCATTGAATCATGTATTATTTAAATTATATTAGTTTTATATACATCCATAAAAGATGAATATTATTAATTTTTTTATGAAACAAATTATTTTTTTAAAATTAGTATCCATGATATATTTATCAAATATATATATAATCGTGGGGGAATTATTTTTCAAAAATCTATTTTATAAGATGTATTGTCTTTAATTTAATTTTAAGATTAATACTAGAAGAAATTATAGTTGAAAATTTTGATTTAAAATATGAAATTAGAATATTGAAATTGGATTACGATTACTATTTTATTTGTTCTTATGAAATTTATTTAAGATTATTAAAAATTAATTTTTGGTTAAAATATGAAGGGGTAAATAAATATTTACATACTATAAAATTCATAAAAATTTGAATAAAACATTACATGAATTTAATTTTTGTGATTATCATTAACCAAAACATTTTCCCCTTATCCATTAATCTATTTTAGAGACTTTAATCCTTGAAAAGGATATTGCATTATTGAAAAATGATATTTTTTTCCAAAATAACGTATTATATTATAAAAACATACCACTTACACCATTAATATAAGGACCCAATATTAAACCTTAATCTGTAGTTATTACAAGATTACACATTGAGGATCTTTTCAGGTTTAGAGTTTTAGAGAAATAGATCATAAAACCTTCATTACATTCCACATTTAAAAAAATTGTTTATATAAAAGATAGTATTCATTTTTCCCATCAATGGAAACATATTTAAAATAAAACATGGATTCCTTCTTGACACTTCCTTGACACTATCATCATATCATGTACCCATCCATTGACCTTTGAAAAACATTTCAAAAACTTGGGATGAGCATAAAAATCTCAGTAAGGGATAAAAAAATACGGAAGGGAGACATGATTACATGTGTACACAAGAATCAATGAAATCATACTCTACTCATAAACATAAGCACTTTAACAAAGCTCATCAAATAATGAATAAATCATAGAAATCATATGATATAATGTTAACTTGAGGCATTCATAACATTATTACGCAGGTAGTAACCCTCTTTGTTACGTTTAGAATACCCATCACAGTATATTCCCTAAATCTCTTCAGAGAGACCTCAATGTTTAACTCCTTCGCATTACCCAATCCATTGGAGAGCTATATCGGGCTCACCCGCCCTTATTTTATGACGAAGCCACCAGTCTTCATAATAATGCCCAAGAACCATAACATAATCGTACCACATAAAACATGCATAAAGGAAACATAAAATTTCCACTTTCAATCACAAGATATCAATACAACATATTGATATAAAAACATTATGAAAAAAAATTTCAATACCAAAATAAATGAAAAGTAAAACATGGTATTTATTTTTCATTTAAAAAAATGGTATGGCTTGTAGAGGAAGCAGAAACTGAAAAAATGGTCACAGTGGCAGAGAAGTCGTTGTCGTCGCATACATACGACAAAAACATTCCTTTTTGTCTTTTAGTAAAACGGTTTGTATAAAAAAGTTTCCTTTTGAATAAACGTAAAAGTAAAAGGGGTTTATACACCGTATAAAAGAAGGTTGTGTATAAAAAAAATATATCTCAATGAAAATAGATTGAGATGAAGTCCCATACCTAGGCTCCGACTTGACACGATCGTTCTTTAACCTCCTGAATAATAAACTTGAGTTAATTTCTACTTTCTTAATAAGCTTTTTCAAGTTAATTATTCCTTTTATATCACTTATTTCCATGTCATGATCACTATGTAATTATTTAAGTTAATAACGGTCGTTTTAACGATCATTGGTACTTGACTCAAAAATACTCTTTATAATTGCAAGTTGTTCATGTATAAATTATATCTAGAGTTATAATCATGATGTAGATATCATATATATCATATATATCCAGTATATATATGCATTTATAATATTACATAATGTTTAGAGGTAAGAAATGAAATGCATCGTTCATGGAGACGATAAGCTGTATGTACGCATGAACACTACTTTCATTTCTATTTCATATTTTATGGAATAGAATCATAATGATATAAAGGAATATTATAATTCCAGTATAATTTCATAAATAATATCATTAATTACATCCTTTATACGTCCCACATATGGTTTTTAAAAATCAAATAACTTTGAGGGGGCGGTAGTCCGCACTTCCTAAAATAAAGATATTGCGTTTACCCATAATGGAAACCATAATGGTATTCCATGAATGAAAAATATATAAGATTAAGTAAAACATAAACATTTTATATACCATATATAAATATATTGAAATATTAATATCCACCGTTTAAGGTGTTTAAATAATATTGAACAATCATCGTTTCGTGAGGCAGAAATTCTCCATCCACGGAAATAGTATGTTCATTAACCATTAGATGTATGTGTGTGTAAGTGTAGCACTAATCCTTATTATAACAACATCCTAGTATATGGAATATACTGGTGTTGTTACAATATAAATGAATAAAAAGATTTTAGGGTGTTGGAGAAGCCAAATAATACATTAAAACCCAATAGAAGACACTAACTTTAAATGGGATAACTCTTTTTTATTTGAGCTCAAAAGCTTCCTTGGGAAGAATTCTTCACAAAGTGAAGCTTCTAAGAGTTAGAGAGGGATGTGGAGAGACAAAATGGTCAGGGTTTGGACGAGAAAAATTCTTTGGAAGTGTGGGTATGGTGGTAGAGGTGGGTGCCTTTTATAAGAGGAGAGGAGGGGCACTCTTGGAAAGTAAAGAAATGATACTTTATTTTAAAATGCTTTTCGGATTTAAAAGGTACCACATTGATATAATTCTAGGATAAGGTGATAAGGGTTATTAATATACACATACAATTGGTTTTTGACATTATTAGGTCATAGGTTTTACATTATCGTTTCATTTTATTTAAATCGTTAAATAATGAGGTAATCACTACATCATCATCATGTCATAAATAATTTAATTTATTTAATTTCTAAAAAATATAAAAAAATATCATGATGTATTAAATCATTTTATCTTTCTATTTACTATTTATATCTAAAAATATGACTTGTATTACCCCATGTAAATATTCTTTTAGTAAAACAACTCATGTTTGTGACATTTTAATTTTAACATTAAATAAAACGATATTAATGTCATTTTCCTTCCAAAGTGGCTCCATGGGGTCCCAAGGTTGACCCATGGATTTTCTTGGTTGGCCATGACATATCAAATAAGAGTAAGACATGTTTCATGTTCATTTCATATTATTACAACTCTATTCTTACCTTAAATTACACTAATTACCTCTAATCGCTATTAAAAACATAAAAGTTACTATTCACCAAAAAAATATTTTAATCCCATTGAACCACATTTTACTTCTCAATGAAAACCATTTATGTCAGATTATTTAAATTTAAAAAACAGAGGTGGTAAAATTTCATTTAAATGAAAAATCACTTTTTAAGTACCACATAGTGATTTCACTATTCATCAAAAATTGAAGCTTTTCAGAAAAATACCAAAACATCATCCTAAGATATATTTGATATTACGGATTAAAAAATGAATTATATTTTACAAAATTCAAAACATATAAGTTAGATTAATTAATTTTATAATTAATTCCCACTGTCAGAGAAAATAGCGTGTTTTTATGAAACAATAAGTATCAAAAGATTGACACTAGTTTGAGTCCAATTTCAAAGTTAAATTAATTCCAAAGACCACTATGGTATTTAATGGTAAAAATATATTCTAATTTTACTTTAAAACCAATTTAAAATATAATCGAATCATATAAATAAATTAGATTAAAAAGTTCTTTTGAATTAAAATACAACATTTGTCACTATTCATTAAAAAAAGAAATTTATCGGAAAAATACTAAAAATTTACCCAAAGTAAATTTCAATGTCCCAATCATAAAGAATAAGTTTATTTTGACAAATAGAGATTATAAAATTGTCAAAATGTTGATTTAAATATGCTTTTCCATCAAAAGGCAGTAAAACAATCTTTTAAAAATATTAGTGTATTCCATGCTTAAGATTGGATTTATTCTGATTTTAATCCTCTAAAACACTATATAATTCATTAATAGACATAGATAAACATATCTATTATTAATTACTTACTTGGTTTTTTACATCATCCCCCCCTTTAGAAAATTGTGTCCCCGTAATTTATTTACTTATCGAATAAGTGGGGGTATTTATCCCTCATTTCATTTTCAGATTCCCATGTTTCCTTTTCAATCATGTGGTTTTTCCACAAATACTTTACCTGATTAATCACCATATTCTTTAACACTTTATCCATGTGTTCAAGAATCTGGACCGGTTATTCCTCATAAGATAGGTTATCTTCTAGCTGAACTACCTCTGGACTCAAAACATGGGATGGATCTGGCATGTACTTCCATTACATTGAAACATGAAAAACATTGTGTACCTGAGATAAACTGGGAGGTAATGTCACTCGGTATGCAACTGATCCAACTCTCTCCATAATTTCATATGGTCCAATGAACTTTGGACTCGGATTTCCTTTCTTACCATATCGCATAACACTTTTCCATAGTAAGACTTTGAGAAAAACATGATCACCTACCTCAAAAGAGAGATCCTTCCTCATGTGGTCCGCATAACTTTTCTGCCTGCTCTGAGCTGTTCTCATGTGTTTCTGTATTCTCTGAACTTTTTCTGCCAACTCTTCTACCAATTCCGGTCCCATCAGCTTTCTTTCACCCACTTCATCCCAAAAATCTGGAGTTCGACACCGCTTCCCATATAACACCTCAAATAGTGCCATATGTATACTGGAATGAAAACTATTATTATATGAAAATTCAACCAATGAAATATGTTGGTCCCAACTTCCCTGATAATCCATCGAACATGAATGTAGCATATCTTTCAAAGTTTGAATTGTTCGTTCTGACTGCCCGTCTGATTGAGGATAAAAAGTTGTACTAAAATTTAATTCAGCACCCAACAACTTCTGAAGGCCTTTCCAAAAGATAGAAGTGAACCTGGGATCAAATTCAGATACAATGGGGAGAGGAAATTCATGTAACCTGACTATATATTTAAGATACAAACAGGAAAGTTTATATAAGGAAAAAGTTTCTCGTATAGCAAAAAAATGGTCAGATTTAGTCAAGTGATCAACAATATCCCAGATTGCATTATTACCTCGAGATGTCTTTGGTAATCCCAAAACAATGTCCTTGGATATATTCTCACATTTCCACTCTGGCACTGGTAAAGGCTGAAGCATCCCTTTCGGTAACTGCCGCTCTACTTTAACCTATTGACATGTCAAACACTACATAGTAAAATCAGCATTATCTCTTTTCATTCCATCCCACCAGTAATACTCCCGCATATCTTAGTACATCTTAGTACTGCCAGGATGAACTGAAAACGGAGAACTATGAGCTTCACATAACAAATCTCTCTTAAACTGTGAATCAAGAGGCACACAAAATATCTTCCCAAATCTCAAAACAAAATCATTATCAATGTTGAATTCAGGCAACATACCCTTCTGAACCAGCTCTACCTTTTTCTGCAATCAACTGCCTTTCTTCTGTGCTTGATTAATTCTGTCTGATAGAGATGATTTCACTGATAACTGAAACAAAACAGAAGAACTTCTTTCACCAATAACTTCTATGCCAATGTTCATCAAATCAAAAACCAAAGGATCTCATTCCAAAAGTAGCATGGTTGATGAAGCATTACTTTTTCGACTCAAATCATTAGCCACTTTATTTGCATTCCCTGGATGGTAATGAATTGTACAATCATAATCCTTGATTAATTCTAGCCATCTCCTCTATCTCATGTTCAGTTATTTCTGAGTGAATATATACTTTAAACATTTGTGATCAGTATATATTTCACACTTTACTCTATACAAATGGTGTCTCCAATTTTTTAAAGCGAAAACAACAGCACCTAATTCCAAATCATGTGTAGGGTAGTTTACCTCATGGGTTTTCAACTGATGTGAAGTATATTCAATTACCTAATCATTATGCATAAGGACACATCCAATTCCCTTTAACGAATTATCAATATATATAACAAACTCAAAATTCCTAGAAGGAAGTTCCAAAACTAGAGCATTCATCAATCTTCTTTTCAACTCCTAAGTCAACTGATCCATCACAGCAATAAACTGTTTAGTTCTGATTCTGACCATCTCAGGATACTAATTTGAAAGGTAATTTTCCTCTGTATGCCTTCCCAGAAAATCTATTCTGTTTCATCTATGAAAAACCATTCTTAACATAGAAATATCTTAGGAGAAGAAACATGGTAATCTTTAAATGCAATATCATTTCAATCATACCATAAATTAATTTATAATTTAACAATTTTCTAAATCCTAAAGTTTTCTAAACCTCCCTTTGATACCAACTATAAGGCCCATCCTTAGACCTTACTTAACCTTGAGTTATTACATGATTACACATTGAGGATCTTTTTAGGTTTAGAGTTTTAGATAATTAGATCATAAAACATGAATTACATTCCACATTTAAACAAAATGGTTACATAAAATATAGTTTTCATGTTTCCCATCAATGGAAACATATTTAAAATAAAACGTTGATTCTTTCTTGACAATTCCCTGACACTATCATCATATCATGTACCCTTCCCTTGACCCGTGAAAAACATTTCAAAAACATGGGATGAGCATAAAAAGCTTAGTAAGGGATACAAAAATACGGAAAGGAAACATGAGTACATGTATACACAAGAATAAATGAAATCATACTCTACTCATAAGACATAATCACTTTAACATACCTCTTCAAATCATGAATAAATCATAGAAATCATAAGACATAAAGGTAACTTGAGGCATTCATAACATTCTTACGTAGGGAGTAACCCTCTTGGTTACGTTTGGAATACCCATCACAATATATTCCCTAAACCTCTTTAGATAAATCTCAAAGTTTAACTCCTTTGTGTTACCCAATGCATTAGAGAGCTATATCGGGCTCACCCGCCCTTTGTTTATCACAAAACCACCCGTCTTCATAATAATTCCCAAGAAACATAACATAATTGTATCACATAAAACATGCATAAAGGAATCATAAAATTTCCACTTTTCAATCACAAGATATCAATACAACACATTGATACAAAAACATTATGAAAACCATTTTCAATACCAAAAGAAAAGAAAATTAAATCATGGTATTTATTTATTTATTTTTAAAAATTTATGGCATGTAGAGGAAGCCGAAACTCAAATAATGGTCACGACGGAGGAGAAGTCGTTGTCGCCGCATACGTACGTCAAAAACATTCCATTTCTTCATTTAGAAAAACTATTTGTATAAAAAAGATTCCTTTCTGATAAATGTAAAAGTCAAAGGGTTTTATACACCGTATAAATGAAGGTTGTGTATAAAACAAAATATTCCTCAATGATAGGAGATTGAGACGAAGTCCCATACCTCGGGTCCGACTTGACTCGATCATTCTTTAACCTCCCGAATAATAAACATGAGTTAATTTCTACTTGCTTAAGAACCTATTTCATGTTCATTATTCCTTTTATATCCCTTATTTCCATGTCATGAACACTATGTAATTATTTAAGTTAATAACGGCCATTTTAACGATCATTGGTACTTGAGTCAAAAATAAACTATTTATAATTACAAGTTAATAAAGTATCCATTATATCTAGAGTTATACTCATGATTTAGATATCATATATATCATATATATCTATTATATAGATGCATTTATAATATTAGATAACGTTTAGAGGTAAGAAATGAAATGCACCGTTCATGGAGACGGTAAGCCTTACGTACGCATGAACACTACTTTCATTTATATTTAGTATTTTATGGAATTGAATATTAATGAAATAAAGGAATATTGTAATTCCAGAATAATTTCATATATAATATCATTAATTTCATCCTTTATACGTCCCACATATGGTATTAACAAATCAAATCACTTTGAGGGTGCGGTAGTCCGCAGTTCCAAAAATGAAGATATCACATTTACCCATAATGGAAACCATAAAGGTATGACATGAATGAAAATTAAAGAATCATAAGTACAACATAAACATATTATATACCATATATAAATATTGTGACATATTAATAGCCACCTTTGAATGTGTTAAAAGAATAATGAACAATCATCATTTCGTGAGGCAGAAATTCGCCATCCACCGAAACAGTATGTTCTTTAACAATTATATGTAGGTGTGTGTAAGTGTAGCTAGAATACATATTATAAAAACATCATATTATATGTAATATAATTGTTTTGTTCCAAAATAAATGAATAAAGAGAGTTTATGGAGTTGGAGAAGAAAAATAAAACATAAGAACACAATAGAAGACACTACCTTTAAATCGGGTAACTTTTTTTTATTTGAGCTCAAAGGCTTCATTGGGAAGACTTATTCCCAATGTGAGGCTTCTAAGAGTTATAGAGGGATGTGGAGAGGAAAAATTTGTAGGGGTTGGACGAGCCAAAGGATTTGGAAGTTTGGTTATGGTGGTAGAGGTGGGGGACTTTTATTAGAGGAGAGCAGGGGCACTCTTAGAACGTAAAGAAATGTTACTTTATTTTAAAATAATTTTCGTATTTAAAAGGTCCCACCATGATATAATTCAAGGATAAGGTGATAAGGGTTATAAATATACTCATCTAATAGGTTTTTGACATGTTTAGGTCTTAGATGTTACATTATCGTTTCATTTTATTTGAATCGTTAAAAAATGATGTAATCACTGCATCATCATGATGTCATAAATAATTTAATATACTTAAATTATAATAAATATAAAAAAATATCACGATGTATTAAATCTTTTTATATTTCTAATGACAATTTATAGATAGAAATAGGAATTGTATAACCCCATGTAAAAATTCTTTTAGTAAATCAACTCATGTTTGTGACATTTTAATTTTAACATTAAATAAAACGATATTAATGTCATTTTCCTTCCAATGTAGCTCCATGGGGTCCCCAAGTTGACCCATGGATTGTATTGGTCGGACATGACACATCCAATAAGGGAAGGACATGTTTCAAGTTCATTTCATGTTATTAAAACATTATTCTTACCTTAAATTATACTAATTACCTCTAATCGCGATTAAAAACTTAAGAGTTAAAATTCACCAAAAATTTATTTTACTCCCATTGAAACACATTTTACTTCATAATGAAAACCATGTATGTTGGATTTTTTAAATTCAAAACACAGAGTTGGTATAATTTCATTTAAACAAAAAATAATTTTTTAACTACCACTTAGTGGTTTCACTATTCATCAAAAATTGAAGCTTTTCAGAAAAATAACAAAACATCACCCTAAGCTATATTTGATATTCCGGATTCAAAAAATGATGTGTATTTTACAAAATTCAAAACACATAAGTTACATTAATTAATTTAATAATTAATTCCCGCTGTCAAAGAAAATAGCGTGTTTTTTTGAAACAATAAGTATCAAAAGATTGACAGTAGTTTATGTCCAATTTAAAATTGAAATTAATTCCAAAGACCACTATTGGATTAAATGGTAAAAATATATTCTAATTGAACGTTAAAACCAATTCAAAATATGTTCCAATCATAAAAAAAAATTAGATTAAAAAGAGGTTTTGAATTAAAATACAACATTTTTCACTATTTATTAAAAAAAGAACTTTATCGGAAAAATTCCAAAAATTTAACCAAAGTAAATTTAAATGTCCCAATCATCAATAATAAGTTTATTTTGACAAATAGAGAATATAAAATTTTCAAAAGTTTTATTTAAAAATGTTTTTCCATTAAAAGGAAGTAAAACAATCTTTTAAAAATATTAGTGCATTCCATGTTTAAGATTTGATTTATTCTCATTTTAAGCCTCTAAAACACTATCTAATTCATTAATAGACATAAATAAAAATATCTATTATTAATTAATTTCTTGGGATGTTACAATTAAAATCTATACTAATTCATTGAATCGTGTAAAGAAACATTATCATTTTACTCAACATAAACCCTCACCCATGAACACATTTATATGGACTCAACATTAATACATTACGTAATCTTGAATTTAGTCAAGAAAAAATTTTCATTCAAATTGAGGATGTATTATGTTTAGATAATTATATAATTGGTACAAAAACATTGAAAACATTACACATTAACACAATGTGAAAAAAATTCATATAAAGGGATATAAAAAAATGAAGGAACACATTAGTCCTAGATAACTTGTAAAGTATGAAATCATTTTCACTTGGAGTAACCATACAGAAAACCTCCAACATACACATAACCAATGCATTGGTTGGAGATATTGTTCCAACCTTTTGTCATAAATAATTCCCAAGAAGAATAACATAATCATAAAAAATGAATAATTTCATAAAAACATTGCTTTTGAATTTTTTAAAATAGAATTTTAAAAAAATGTTTTTAATAGTAATATCCATTTAAAATATCGTATAATTGAATAGAGACTTAAAATAGTGAATGTAATATGTATATACACTATAAATACACATAATACAAGATAATATAAACAACATTAATCTAATCAGAAATTTTAATACCATAGTGACAATAAAGTTGATTATTAACTAGAAGAATTTAAATCAAGTTATGAATTACCTTACCTGCGATTTATCTTACTTAAAAATCATTCAAACAACATGTATAATTGTTAAAAGAGTGTTATTAATTTATTAATTTAAAAAATTAAATTTTATAATACCATATATTATCATTTTATTAAATCATTATAACTTTTATTTGATAGTATTTTGTTCCTTGTATTGTATTTTGTGATTTCTTTATAATATTTCAATGGGCGGATTGTATTTAATTTTCGTGTCAAACGAAAATAAAATTATTGAAGTGGAATGAAATGGGATTAATATGTTTTCATAATATACAATGACATCCTAAATTATTTTTTTATCATATATGATGATTAATCATTAGATAAAATAATAATGATGTTTGTTTAGATCATTTTTTGTGGTTCCTCGATTATCATGAGTGTTTTTTATTTTTATAATTCAATGTCATTCATATAATCTCATTCCAGAACATGAAATAAGTTACAAAATAAAATTTAAATTCTTATTCAATCGTAAAAAGGATCTTATGAACTGATTCTAAATTATTAATGGAAATTGGAATCACATCGTCCATGATTTTGGTAAATCGGCATATCGAGGGAGATATTTTATTTTTAGAAGAACTAGAAGGGTGAAAAAGGGATATGATAATGAAATATTCCATTAGAATAATAAAATTAAATTAAATTTAGGGTACTTGAATTATCAGATAATTTAAATATGGAATGTGAGGAATGAAAAAGAAAAAAGGAATTCGAAATAAAAGAATGTAGAGATATTCCATACGAAAATTCAGTACCCTAACGACGTCGATTAAAATTTCCTTAAATATTTTAATGAGATAAAATTATTATATCATAATATTTACATAATATGGATACTAAGGGGGATATTTAATGACATATCCAATCATAAACCAATTGAAACTAAAAAAGTAACATAAAATGGAAGCTTCAAAAAGAGAAGGGTGGTGGATTCCCTTACGTTATAGAGTAACTCCTAAAACAAGATGAATGGGATAATGTGGGATTGATAAATCCATAGGAGGACTAATAAAGAGGTATTAAGAACAAATATTCCTTTAATAGTTAAACTCCATTTTCAAAAATATTTTTCTAATTTTTATTAATATAAATTTTAAATAAAATAAAAATTTATTCAAACATAACTATTTTAAAACTATAACAGCTTTTATATCACATCGAAAAATTAACCAAGATATCCTTATCTTAAAGCCTTATGAAAATAAAGTAATAATATAATTTATTATTTAATATGGTCACATTAATATTCATATAAGTATTCTTAATGGTATTTCACTATTCACCAAAAAATAGGTTGGTTTTATTAGACTCCAAATAACTCACTGATCACAATTATAGATGACCATTTTTTTCAAAATTCAAAACATTGGAGTGGAAAAATTATGTTTAAAGGAAAATAATAAAAAAATATATATAAAAACATTAAATAATTTCAATTAATTTTAAAAAACATGGGGTGTTGCAATGATCCTATTGGTACTAATATTTATTATATTCCCATAAATTTAAAGTAGTATTCTAAGAAAATTTAATTTCCCCGATGTGAGTATTACGAACGAAATATATTTCCTTATCAATTATATTAAATAAAAATTTTTATAGATATAATAATATAAAGATGTTAATATAATTTATATAAAATAATTTTATTATAATATGATTATTATAATTTTTTATAAATGGAAAACTTCAATTATGGAAAATCAAACAGTCATTCATTAATTGTGCTAAAAACCACCTCTACGTCGTACCATGTTTAATTTTATTTCACCATGATGAAAGGATAGTATTAAAGAGTCATTTTATTTTTATTGTATAATTATTGTTATAATTTTTATATCATCACAACCAATTAAATATATGAAAAAGAAATGAATATTGTTTATTCAATTATTTAAAACCATAGAATTACGGGGGAAGATTATATCATTTTTATATAATTACATTATATTGAATAATTCTTAATTATAAATAATAAAAATTTTACTATATTACACTAATAATTAAAATATTAATTAATTATACTTCTGGTATAATTTTATTACATCCAATACATCTCATAATCCTCCATTTATTATAGTGTGTGCATTTTTCACTTATTTTAATAACCTATTTGAACAATAATATAAATTTATCCCATGGAAGACTATGAGAACATATTTAATAGTATAATAAGTTATAAATAAGGAATTGAGTATTCATTTTGGGTATGGTATGTATATATATTCTTTTAACTCAATAATTAATATTAAACTATTCGTATGTTAGGAATTACCAAAATTGGATAATTATTGATATCATCTTCACAGATTATAGAAACAATTTACTATAAATGATATTGTAGAATTATAAAAAATCCATGAGGATCTTCTAAAATACATAATATTATATTATATTTATTTTCATTGTTGAAATAATAGATACAGTAATGGCTTTTACAATACCCATTGAAAGAGATAACATATTACATATACCATGTGTTTTATATAAGATAAACATAAAAAATATTTATATAAATAAATAATTATAAATGACGATTATAAATTGTTAGATTAAATAATAAGTTTATTTTGAAAGTATTTAATGAGTTGTATTTGATTATTTATGATAATTAGTCCAAATGGGGAATGGATCATAACAAGTTATGTTGTTTTATTAAATCAATCTCTTTGACAGAAAATTATTATTATAAAAATAATATAATTTATCTAGTTTATATAAAAGATATTTTATATATGATTACATTAATTACCATTTAATCATGTAATTTTATGTGAAAATACAATTCCTCTCATTCCTTTTATGTTTATTAAATTTTTTCTTGAATCTGTGTGGGTTTTTCATGGTATCAATTATGATTATTTTGGACATAATATTTATCTTTTCCAATGTTTTATTTGTAAGTTTTACTAATAGTGTTGGTATAAATATATTATTATTTTCATTAATTATGAATTTCTATCCAAATAATTTTACAACATACAATTGTATAATGATTCATTACTCTAAACAAAATTGAGGAATTTTAGAATTTATATATGATTTCATTTTCTATAGATCATTCATTAAATATATTTTATATATGATGGATACATTATTCCATTTAAATTTAATATGTGTTATTTTGAAATTTTTTTCTATGGATAATCATCTATAACACATAATCCATTTTGTAAATATTCCTCACTTCCTAAGATATGTTATTTTGGGGAAATCCACCTTCATTTTCAAGATTTATAAAGATATTATAAATCTAGTACATATTAATCCAAATAGAAATTTATCTATAATGTTAGAATGTAAAATTTTAAAAAATAAACCTTTGACGATGTTCACATAGATGGAATTTTATTTTATTCTTTTGTGGAATATTATTGAAATTATTGATGATTATTGAGTGCAAAAGATGGTAAATTATGTACTAATTTATTTATTTACTATTATAAATTTAGTCAGATTTTTTCTTTAAGGATCCTCAAGGAATGTTATGAAATTTCAAGATGTTAATTATGTTTAATTTATTGTAATTATATATTTTATTGGTGGGTAAAAAAATTGTATAACCCTTTGTTACCTTGATAGGTCTCACAAAATAAAATAAGATATTGTATATAGTGTATGCCTACCAAATTTACCAAGATTTGTTGACTATCATCATGATTATAAGTAAATGGCTTAAAAAAGCCATCATTGTAGGTTTCTGATTTATATTGAATTGTGAATTAAATCATTATATTATCAGAATTGTTTAAATAATTGATTATTTTTATTATCATGGTCATATAATGATCTCAGTTTCATGTATATTATGTAATCATATTGTTTACATATTTATTTCATAATAGTTATTCCATGTTAATGCCATGATTTCTGTAGTTGTATGTTTCCCTTACAAAAAATTTTATTTCACCCCTCATATTTTCATTACCCAATTTTCTATTAATAATTACTACACATGAAATGATTATAAGGATATTACATAAAAAATAATTTCTATTAAATGTTGAAGAATTATTATGAATCCAATTTTTTCACCTATATTAGAAGAACATTTTCACTTGATATAAAGAAATTTTGTATTTAGAATATGTTTCTCCTTACTTATCTAAAATTGTAAACCTAAAAATAATAAAATATTATGATATTTTATAATCTTTTTGTAACAAATCGACTGAGACACCATCTTTGAACTAGTGCTTGGACCAATAATATACATAACCAATGTGTGTTCCATATCTTGATGGGATAGCTTGAAGAACATGAGAATCAATCAAAAACCATATTGAAGTATTTCAAACGATTGAGAGTCAAAAAAAATTGAACTCATACACATGCTATAAATAAACTGCATAAAATATAAATATTTTCAATAATAGAAAATGAAACAAAAAACAGATTCAACTAAAAAGGGCTCAAAAAAATATCCAAGAAAAAAGTTTAACTAAAATTGATGTATAAATACAAATAAATCCACCATCTACACCTTCTAATAAAATGTGGAAAATCCCACTATCTCAACACCACCTACCCAAATCCTAGAAGACCGAAAACATTTTCTCCCCATTGTAGTTCCTTTCCATTCCCTATATCGAATAATATATCAAGGTTAATGCACCAACAATGTGGTTATTATTTTGTAAGGAAATAGGATCAATTATATCTAACAATGGTTTTCAAAAACATGTCTCCATATAATAATATATTCATGAAAAACATTAATGAAACATTAGAAGATAAAAATTGAATAGTTTTTATATCAGCAGACTGGAAAAATACTTTGTTTTTAATTTATCATCATTTCCAAATTAACCAGGTAAATATGATACATTCAATTTCATATATATATATATATCAAATCAGTGAAAAAACATTTACCATTTCTCATATCAAATCTATAACATCGTGAAATTTTGAAATTTAATTTTTTCCAATTAATTAATAATTCTAAAACATTTTCATTTCACATAACACTGGAAATAGTTATTTATATATAAATATAAATATATCTATATATTAAATAACCTATAAAAAAATTTCATTCACACATAATACCATTGTATCTTGCTCTACACACATTACCAACATGGCATGCACTACGACAATGTGATTCTATGAAACATCTTTATATTTATATATTTAAATAAAATAGATAATAATAACCTAATAATTAAAAATATTTATAGTAATAGTAATAACTACTTTACAAATATTTTTTATAATGGTTTTATATAAAATAAATCATATTGATAATGAAAGATATTATTTTTTTATAAAGTCCTTCAATATTTAAAAACATTGTCTTGTTGCATAATCAACATATAATAGTGAAATTTATTTCAGTAACATAAATATATTTAATTTAAAAAAAATTCATTTTTGATATCATAATTTTTTAATTAACCTAGGTTAAATTTTTTTGTATTTTTTTTGAAAAACTACATTTTTTTAAGAATAATGAAAAATATTTCCATTTAGTTTAAAACCTTCCTTTTTTCTAATTAATTATTTATTATAAATTATATTATAAATAAGATTTAAAGTAAAATAAGATTAAAAAAATCTATTAATACAATTTGATTAATTATAATCAATTTCACATTGAAACTGAATATAAAATCATACCAATCTTTTGAACATTTTTTACATTTAAAACCCATTATTTTGTCATGTCTGTGGGATTAGAAATAATGATAATTTGTTCAAATTTATGATTTTAGTTTCAAGAATACATCATAAACAATTGTATTTTGTCTAATAATTATATTATAATGATACCATGTTAATTTTTGACCAAAATGATTAATAAATGTGATTAAAATTAATCATAGCAGTTAAGGACAAATTAAGTTAATTAGGTTCAAACCCTTAATATTAAGGATCCAATGACCGAGAAACATATAGAAAACAAATTTTTTCCATATATATCACATGAACCATTCATTATTTAGTTTTTTGGGTTTTATGGATTTTTTATGTATGAAAATGTGCACACCTAACTTCACTTTTATGATTTCAATTGAGTTATTTTCTTTACCTATAAAATGCCAACGCCGCTACCAATTAGCCACACATCATAAACCATTTATGTTCATTAGTTATATTTCCAATTATAATTCCAAAAATACTCCCTTGAACCATGATGCTTCCCTTTGGGCGTAGAGATTATCAAGGGATACCTTTGGCATAACCCAAAAGTAGATATGTGATTAAGAGTTAACATATTCTCTAAATCTCATTTTTTTATTTTTCCTTCTCCACCCAAAATAATATATTTATGTCATTATTTTGATTGAAAAACATTGTACATGATATACTAGAATGTTTTTATTGGTTTTTTATGACTAAAACTTATACACATTTCCACCTAAAGAATTTTGAACATACAATTTCTCTGTACGAGAAACTACTACCTCACAAAAATATGATTGATTATTAATCCTTTAACACCAATCATGTTGAAAATTATGGTTTAATATATATATATATATATTTATTTATGTCATATATTATATTTTATATCTATTTAAGCTCATTTATTCCTTTTAAAACACACATATATTTATATTCCATTTGATGTTAACATGATAATATCATTTGCATAAGTGTGAACTACTACCCCCTTAGTGTGATATGACTCATTCACACACCACATAGAATGTATTATGGATGGGGTAAATGAAAATATATTATATATATTATATATTAATTATACTATAATAATGATATATATATATATATCATTTACATACATTCTTTCAATATGAAAATAATGATGAAACAACAATCATGAGTACGTACGACATACCATCTCCATGAAATGTGGATTCCATTTCATAAATTGATATAAAAAATTAAGACACATTTGAAAAACATAATGAATTTTACCCATTGTAAAGCTCTAACATATGATCATTAACAATAATGTAATATTAGTTCATAATAAAACAGTATATGTTATTATGTAAAAGTATATTATTCTGTAAAATATGTATTATAATCATATATTTATTATACAGGATGCATGTACGAGAATGGAGAGAGTCAAGACACAAGGTAATGTGATTTCATCTCACCTTTAATTTCCATGAGATTCATGTTATTATCACCACAATTTGATTTTGTATGTTTTATGTGCTGAAAATGATTAAATCATATTTATATTATAATTAATTTAAATGGTTTACACATTTCCATTATTTTAGCCTTCTTTCAGGGGGTTTAGTTTTCAAAAGTTACCAATTCATAAAAATAGGTTCATCTTAATTTTCCATCTTTTATATTCATGTTTTTATGCACCAAAACATATTTTGATGTGAATATACATCTATATTAAATATTATATCATGAATATACTTCTTTTAATTATATCATAAGATTCACTTAATTTCCGATTCTTACGTCTAGAATCTGATCCCATGTAACAATGTTATACTAGTTTATTGAGACAATGTCTTCAATTGTTTTTAAGATTGCTTATGTTTATGATTATATTGATTAAATATTATGATACATCATTTGAGAATATTCATTAGTTTACATATCATCTATTTTTAAAATATATCTTTAATTTTTAGTACCATTTTCATTATTTCTTACAAAAGATATTGCTTTCATAAAATTTTACAACTCCTCTCTTAGGTCAGAAATCTATTAAATTCAAAAACCCTGTCTTTAATTTTTTTTCAGAAGATTAATTATGTTTACTATCAAATAAAATGGGTTTTAATGATTTTTTACTATTTTTAAATATTAATTATTATTTATTCAATGATATATTCATATGAATCCCGTTATGTTTGGATCATGTTTGATGGAGAAAAATGTAAGAAGATTTTTTTGTTACCGAGTATTTTCATTTATTGTCAAAGAAGATAAATAAAATTACATTATAATAGTCTGGTTAATTCAAATGATTGTTGTACTGATCTTATGATCAAAGAACATGTATCAAATGTGATACATAATATACAATAATTAAGGATGTTTGAAAACCAGTAGATTCGTTATTTATTTGAATTACATAAATATCTTGAGTTAGTAGAACATGTGATACAAGCCTTATTATAAACATAGGGAGAAGAGATGATGTCATTCATATACAATTTTTATTGTAAATAAAGGTGTGGGTGGAGTTCTTTACGAAATAAAAATAGTTGTTGAAGATGTAACATCATAGGTGAAGAAGCATGAAGGTTATTGAAGAAGAATATTTTGATGGTGGAACTATATTATAGTATTTTCCTAATTTATAGGCATGACAATTGAAATATTGAGAAATGTGTTTTTGGAAATGGATTTTGGCGACATGTTTGATAATGGATTAAAATTTTTCAAGCAAGTCATGATTCAAATTCAGAGCATTGAAAAATGGCATAGTCATGGAGTGGGAGGAAAATTGGGCAATGTGTGTGAAAAATAATAATGTTAAAAAGATTGTTTTTGAGTGCAAAATGGAATATAGTTCATAATTTTGGATGCAAGTGCTGTTTTGGGATCATAACGAAGATAAATGATAATGGCATAAAGAGCATGAAAAACTAAGAAAACCTACAAAAATTGATATTATGTGAAAGAGTTTTTACGTGCATGAAGAGGGTTTTACGTGTGGATCTGTGTTTTTCATGCAGGGTTAATGATGCCTATAAATATGAGGTGACCCCCTCTTATTAGTGGTGGCTCGAAAAAAAGAAAAATTTGGAGCTTTGAAGTGCATAATTTTTTTTCTAAGTCAGTTGCATGAAAAAGGGGTATACATGAAAAGATGTATATTGGGAGAAAAAGTAAAAACATGCGTGAAAAAATATAATGTTTCCTGAAAATGTTTTTCCATGCCAAAATAGAATTTTTATGCGCATGACTATTCAATATCAAAATAGGTACCGTAATGGATACGTGAATTTTTTTTGGTCTTTTCATGTATTTATTTGTTCGTGTGTGAGTTCTTACTAGAATCTGGGTAGGAAAGTGAAGAGTTGTACTTCAGAGAACACATTTTTTTAATTGCATAGTATCACTAAAAAGGTTTTTCCATATTTGTTCTAATAGGGTTCACATGCACTTGTGAATTGTTTTCCACATACTACACGAATTTAAGAGATTATCCTATTCATTGGATTATACATCAAAGGATTGTTTTCTAGTGGTTGTGTGGTACAAGATTGTTTATATACTATACCAAGGATGTGGTTAATCTATTTTAGTAGTGAACCATGTAAATCTTGTGTAACTATGGTTGTGTGTGTTCAGTAGGGAAAAAACAATTTAACATGAGGAAATGATTTTTAAAAAAAGTAGGAAACATAAAAAAGATAATTTAAATCACTAATTCTCCCCTTCCCCCTCACCATGATACGTGGATCCTAACTGGGAATTCATGTTTCACTTTCATGGGTTATATGATTTTAAAACTGACTTCATTTCATTGGTAATTTTTATGATGAAATTATTAGGAAACCTATATCCATACATAGTTTTTTATATGTTTACATTTTTATTATACCAATTTCATTACATGGGTTATGATATGTTTATTAATGATATTGTGGCCTATTTATGTATGATTTAATTATGTGAGTAGTGTGACCTATATCTTTATCCAGTTTATTGGGTAATGATTTATAAATCATGATATAAAATAGCAATGAAACAAGGGTTACTCAGTTCAGTAATACATTGATTTAATAAGATTTATTCATTTTATTAATACATGGATGGAGCGGGAGTCACTCAGTTTAGTAATACATGGCTTGAAAGGGGGTTACCCAGTTCCGTAAGGGGTTTTTTCTACTAAAATGTTATTAGAAGTTATGCATTGACTACTATTGAAATTATTATATACTTATTAGTTTTCATGATTCAATATATTATTCCTATTCATTCATGTCATATTCTCTTCATTTAATTATGATTAATGTTTTATGAATATCCAATCATTATCCTATTATCATTGATATGTGGGGTTTTATCTTTTATTTTCATGATCACATTCTAATACAATTATATTCATGTATATTCATACCCATCTCCATAGTTTATCCTACTTATTATTTAAGATCACAACTTTTATGTTTCCATTCCCCCAGGTTCTGAATATATATTTTAGGTTTGAGGTTTCTACGAAGGGAGATAGTCAAGAAGATCCTCGTGGGAGATTTTTTGGATCACATATGGATTATTTTTTATTGTTCCATGTTTCCAATGTAACTATTCCAACAACAATAATTGGGAATATATATTTATAATCATTTTGTATTCATCAAATGTTATGTAATTTTAATGTTTGTAAAGAGTGGATCTCTATAGTTTGTATCTGAGAAAAGGTATAGTAAAAAATTAGAACAATGGTGAGAGAACATTGGTGATATACCTAGAAATATTTATAAGGATAATTTTAGTTATTTATATAAGGATAAATATAAGGATGGGTTAACATTTAGGAAAATTTCCTATAATTTTGGTAAAGGATTATGTGAGTGGTTTCCAGGAAATATATCTCTGTCTGAATACTATAGGTGAATGTGGATATGGAATAGATGTACCTAGGGAGAATAACTCGAACAAGATGTTCCTGGCATGACTCAGGGTTATCTAATACATAGAAATGGCCCTTCCTAAACACTAGATTTGACACTCATTGGGGATATTCGTTCATAATTTAAATACTATTTAGGAAACATGGTGAAGTATTTAGAGATAAGTTAATTATTAATAACCTATTACAAACCTATGGTGTCATCCATTATAGAAGGTGTCATGATTTTGACGTCCTGTAATTATTTCATTTCATAAAATTATGGGTTTCTATTATGAAATGTAATTTTCCAAATATCATTATGGTTATATAAAATGGTGGGAAACAGAAGGAAATGTATTAATATTGAATGTGATGGAATATTTTCTAAAGAATTTTCAGGGGGGATAACCACTAGAGTGAAATATGTCATAATTTTTCCTAAATAGTGTTCATAGAAAAAGATTAAGAATGTTTTCCTTAAACAACTCTCACAGTCACTAATGAAGATAAAGAAAGAGATTGTTGAGAGTTCAGGTAATGGATATCAAGGAAAGAATATTGGTTTTCCTTTTTCATGAATGTGTAATAAATCACATAAGTAAATGTCTTATAGGATCAATAAAGAGTTTTACTATAGAAAATTAGGGAACAAATCAAGTGACTACAAAGGATAATTGAAGAGTTCATTTATCTAATTGGATGCGAATTTTGGAATACCTAAGTCTTCATCGAAGGTAATGTGTTTATGTGTGAAAAATTGGTCATTATGAAACCCAATTTCCCTAGAGGAATGTTTCTAAAGATAATCATTAAGGTGTTGTGAGTAATGGTTACTTTGCTGATGATGGAGAGACTACAATTGAGAATTTAAAGTAAATATTGAATTTGTAATAGGATGAGGTGGAATTGTTAGTAGATTAAGTATGATGTAATCAAAGTATTAACATTTTTAAATTCAAGTGATATGAATGAGGAAATATAGAAGGATTGTTCTACATATGTTTTCTTCTCAGTATTTTCTTGTTTATTTTGAATTTTCCCTATGGGATGGTGAAGTGATTTAATGATAATTTGATATTCTGACTATGCAAAGGCACCCCATGATATTTTCTTTAGCATAAGATAACATTGTACAGATGATTATTTATGGGATAAAAATAAGTAAATTTGAATTTATGGATTACGTTGGAACAATGTACACACTTGTTTATAGGTTGTTTATGCTACCACTAATGATATTTACAACATTTTTTGATTTAAATATTAAACCCAATATACTTTAGAATTTACAAGAATAAATGTTATCTAAAATCATTTATGGTAATTTATGTTGTATCGTGTTTGAAGGGAATATACAATATGGATAATCACTTGTTTGGAATGTAAGAAAAAGTGATAATTTTTTATATACTATGGAATCAATGTGAAGATAATTATGTAACACTATTTACAATGTTTTAGATTCTTTACCTTTGAGAATGGTTATAAGGGAAACCATTCATGAAATTTATAGGTTATGCATAGGAGGAAGTATTTGTTCACCGATTTTGGGTTGATATCTATAGTTAAATGTATAATTAGTGATTATGTATATTTCATGTATGATCATCTTATATATTATATAAGTGTAGTTTTAAAAAAGACACATATATGTTGGGTGACAACTAATAATATCAGGAATAAATGTGGGTCTTGATCCTTTGATTAAAGGATGATAAGGTTTTCACACCTACCCTTGGCCTATGTGATGTCTATATGAATGTTTATTTATTTAAAATGATTAAATATTATTGACAAACTATTACTGTTTCTAATATTTTTTTAGATTAAATGATGATGATTTTTTAGGGATAAATAGATATAAATTTTTTATTTTATGGTACTTGATATCATTTAAAAGCATATTTTAGTTCTCATTTCAGAAATTTTATTTTATATACATTCATTCAATGAGTTAATGGATGTATTCTAAATTTTAAATATCCAATCCCAATAATTAAATTTTGGTTACATAAATTTATGAAGAATTACTAAATGTTCTGAAAGTGATCAAAACAAATATTTCCCTAATAACATATTTTTGTTTAGTTGATGGCCATTTAAATCATCATAGATTTATGACTTTGGGGACCTACAATTTCTTTCTATCATTCACATGTTTTTCATTAATGGACTCCATCAATCCCTATAAATATTTATGCTTTTCCTTAATATCCAATCTTTACACCCAACTTATGATCTCATGTATAAGAACCATGTTATATGTTATTATGGGTCACTGTTATGGTTACAATATTACCTTTTAACGGAAGTATTAGTATACATATTTATGATGTGTGATTCTATGAATGAAAATTTTAGGTTTTAAAAATTGTTATCCTAGAATTGTTTCAAGGGGTTTATTTATTTTAATGGGGTAGAATATAACCCCTCGATATTTTGATAATTATTTTTTTAAGAATTAATATTTCATTTCAATATTTTTAATTTCACATAACACTATAAATAGTTATTTATATATATAATTACAATGTAAAAATTCCATCGTCAAGAATTACAAACATGGCATGCACTGCAAACAATACCAATGTGCCATGCTCTGTAAGAAACACTAACTTGGATTATTATGCACACAACACTGAGTTTTTATGAAACTTGTTTATATATATATAATTAATTAAATGATATAATTATAAAATAAATAGTATACATAGTTAAAGGAGTTGTAATTACTACATTCCAAATATTATTTAATAATTTTTATATAAATAATACATATTGATAATGAAAGATATGTGTTTTGGTAAAGTTCTTCTATGTTTAAAAACCATATTTTCATGAATGAACCACTTATAATAATGACATTAATTTTAGAAATATTAATAAAATGAATATGATAAAATAAATTTCATTTTTAAAATTCAGAACATTGAAATATGCCTATGGGATCTTTCAAGATTTTTCTGAGAAACGGTAATTTTTTGATTGATAATGTAAAATACTACTTTTTACTTTAATACTAAAATTTTATAATTATTTACAATGAAAAATGATATTAAAATTTTCTTAACTAAAATTAGATAAATTATATATTTATTAATACAATTCAATTAATTAGAATCAATTTAATATAGAAAATAAGTATAAAATCCCAACAAACATTTGATCATTTTCTTATTTTAAAACCTCATTAATTCGTCCAGTATGTTGGATTAACACTAATTTTAATTTTGATGCTTCTGTAATTTGAATTTTATAAATCTGACATAAAATTTTGTATTCAGCCTAGTATTCATATTTTCTAATAATATTTTATGTTTTGGGAAAAAGTATTAGTAAATGTGGTTAAAATCAATTATAATAGTTCATAACAATTTCATATTATATAAGGACTAATCCTTAAAATTAAGGGCCAATATTACCTAGAAACATGTCTAATTCAAATTTTATATCCATATTTTGAACATACACCTTCCATTCTTGAAAATTGATTGTGTCGTATAACTTTTGTTAGGTAACAACATGTACACACATAACATGTTTCTAAACATACCACTTGAGTCATTTTCCTTTCCTAGTATAGGAAACCATATCTACCAGTTCCGCACACCTCAAAATACTTTTATATTATTCATTGATCTTCTAAAGTACCCTCTCAAAAATCCACCCTTAGAGTTTGATTCCTCCCATTGGGCATAAAGCTTCTTAAGGAATCATATTTTAAATAAATGAAAATGAGTTACCTGATTTAGAGGTAATTTCATCTCACAAGAACCTTCCCATTATATTCCTTATCCACAACCTCCACCCTCATTATTTAATTCTAATGTAAGAACACCATTTTCCTCAATATTTGTGGATTTTGTTATATAAAGGGTCTGACCAAACATTACGTGCACCACCATATAATAGATGTTGATCATACTATTTATTTGTACGATGAACTAATTCCTCACGAAATGATGATTTTTTTATTTCTCCATTAAATCAAAACAAGGTGGCCAATTAAAATGGAATATATATTTATATATGTCATATATTATATTTACTATCTATTTATAATTTTGAAATCCTTTAACAGCATGCATCTCTTTACTTTCTAGTTGGTGTTAATTATATAATCTCATTTGAGGATGTGTGGTTTATCGCCCCCTTAAAGATATTTGATTCGTTCACACAACATATAAAGTGTAACAAAAATAATTTTAAATAAAATCAATTATTGAATTTATTAGTATTTTTTATTAATTAAATGCAATTTTTAATAATAAAAAGTTATGAACAAGTTTTCAATTGTTAATTTACAATATCAATAAATAAATTATAACAATAATTATTTAAAAATAATGTTATTTAAATATTATAATACATTTAAATAAGTAATTATTTTCATGAAATGATATTTAATATTTTAAACACTGATTTTACAAAAAAAAATTAAATAATGTAATATTAAAAGTTCATTGAACATTAATAAATAATTTATAATTTAAAAATATGAATTTTAAGAATATATATATATATATATATTAATTATAAATATATGTACGTCAATTGCATTATGATGATCCTATAGTTATAACATTATTTTACAATCTATTTTTATTTATTTAAAAAAAAAATTATTTATATTTTTGATTATTATTTTAAATTATATAAATAATATAGTATATTTTATAATTTTTTTAAAGGTATTAATTCTCATAATATTTTAAAATTAAATGATATATATATATATATATAATTCATCAATGGTATTAAAAAACGAAAATTAAATATTGAATTAGGTGTCGAGATTTTAGGCTTCAGGTTATACTTGGAATGTTGGGATCCATATTCATTGAATTCAAGGGGACTAAAAGAGTCCCATGGAAGTTGACACTGAGGGGGAGACCAATATATGAGGCACAATAAGCTTCTATTATCATGGGTTTGTTCAGTGTTCATCTGATGAGTGATGTCGTGCTGGTGTGAGGGATTCCAATCAAGCCAATCCAAGCAATTGTGAGGGTTCACTCCGAGTCAAGCTATGCGAAGTCAATACCGAGTTACGTTAGGGCTTGTAGGTGTTTAGGTGAGCATATCGGGCATCATATTTAGGGATTCAAGATTGAATGATGAGGTAAGGTACTGAATCATTTATAGAGTCTTGATTTTTTCTGATACAATAGGTTAGTTTAAATATTATTATTCCATTTTCCGAATGATCTTTAAAATCATATCTATTTGACTGAATATTTTGAAAAAAGGGTCAATAGTGTTATGTTTTATCAGTTTCATCAACTCATTTTTTATATCAACATACAGTGTCACTACTTGATATAGTTCATATTTAATCCATGTATATTTCATCATCAATGCATTTCAATTGTGATTTTTTTATTCAATAATTGTAGATAAATGGTTTTTTCACATCCACTTATTTTTTATGGGATCAAAATAATATTAAAATAGAAATTTCTCCAATTTATTGTGTTTACAAACACATAATTATGTTTTGATTATTATTTTCCAAATAGTATTATAACAACGACTACAATATTTGTTCTAATACATTGAATTTTCTTTCCACTGATGAATTACAACTCATATTAATTTGTACGTTTATTATTTTAACAATACATTTTTTTTGATTTGGTTTAAAAAAAATATTTGTATGGTTACGAGACGGCTATATAAAGCCTCATTTTCCTCTTCTATTGCAACACAAGTTTTTGTGAGAGGGTTATGTCTATAGAGGTAGGCCTATCATAATAATGGAATAATATAATTGAGATTCTTCTCTTATTTTATTTGTCTCCTATTCAATGGGAATGCAAAACAAGTTCTTCAATAAGGTAGAAGATGTGTGTATATATAAATTTTTAAGGGAAAAGTTTATTAATAATTTTTTTAAATAGAATTCATGTAAATATATTTTATTCAGTATTTTCTATATCCTTTGTAAGACGATTATCCCACTGTTATGTTTGTGAATATTTAATTTCAATTGGTATAAAGAGAGTAAATTTATTACAAATTTAAGTGATACATTAATTTTACCTTAAAATATTTCACTTCATTGATATTTAATTTTAAGGGGAAATATATTTATAATAAAAAAATTCATTTTTTATGATTTCTTTATTTCAATAAGTATAATTTATATTTTGTGGTTTTTCATATATGTTTTCTTCTACCAAATGAGTTTTATTTAAAAAAATCAATTTTTGTGAATTATGTTATCAAAGAATATGTTCTTATGGGATTTACATAAATTTATGCATTAAAAATTTTATGAAATTTTATTTTATTATAATCTAAATGAATTTATTTTTATTTGAAAATTATTATTCATAAGGATAATAATATATCTTATAGATTGTGAAATTATTATTATAATTTTTTATAAATTAATATTTCTTTTAAAAAATAGGATAATTCAATTACTATGAATAATATTATGTCAATTCTCTATTAAATAATCTGGAAATATTTTTTTCTATTCATATATATTTAATTAAATTATTCATATTTTTTAATTAAGGTATGTTTTAATGATTTATACTATCATTTTATATGTGAAATTATATAAATGAATATGGATATCATCCACATGAAAAGGTATAAAAATAATATTATTCAAATACATATCATACATATGTATTAATTTTATTTTATTTCACACACACACAAATATATATATATATGTGTGTGTGTGTGTGTGAGTGCATGTGTATAAACATATATTTTATAAGTTGAAAAATCAAAATAATATTACATGAATGCTAAATATTTATTTATTAGCATTGCATGTACGACGAAATTCTTAAAAATTGAAGGATTCAGTAGTTCAAAATCAAGAATATGATCTTCTATAAATTTTGCACATAAATATATATACATTAACATGTATATGAATATGATTCCATGAATTGCAAAAGAATAAATCCTACTGAGAAATGTATAAAAATATAACGCAATAATTAAATGATTTCACAAAATTGTCACTTTAACGTTATAAATATGGTCGGTAATTGGGGTGGGAACACATCCCTTATAATGCAGTTAAGAGAAAGATATCCTACTATTTATATTGATTCCAAAACTTTTTTTTCAAAATCTTCTATAATTTTATCGAAATATATTTGGATTATATTTAAACAATTTATTTCTGGAATTGATTTTAAGTGGTATAATATTTTCAATGTAAGTAATTTATATTAAGTTATTAATGAGTATTTTTAAATTTATTTATATTATGGAAGGAGTTTTTGAAAGTATTTTTCAAAGTATTCTCAAATAAATATTCTCTACAAATAACATTTAGAATTTCATAACTCTTTACTAGAAAATTGAATGCTCACCCTTTGTTTTAAATTGATTTTTCGGAGGTATCTTAGATGATCAAATTATAATGTCATTATGTTTTGAGTTAGTGCGCACAAAAGTGTTTTAGGATCTTGATATATTATTCTTAAACTCTTTTATTTTTATTGTTCTTTATAAATCTACAAAACCTAGACAAGTAAAAGTTTATCTTCTATATAAAGAACTATATTTATTTTGTTATTTTTTTATAAAATATACACAAATTTTTCTAAATCACTGATTCCAGAAGTGCTGGCTAGGGGTATTGTATTGAATTTATTAGGGATGGATTTAATGAAATTATATTATATATATGATATCGTAATGCTACTGTAATAATGATATATATTAAAATATATATGTGTATATATATTTCATTTACAAACATTCTTTCAATACAATAATATAGATGGAAACTTTGTTCATTAGTACTTAAAGATTACCGTATCAATGAATGGCGTTTTCTATTTCATAATAATATATTCTATAGATTATTATAATACACATAAAATTTATATACCAGATATTTATATAATGATTTATATTCTCCAATCATGATATTAGTATAAGGACAAAAGATATATCAAATGACGTCATATGGAAAGAACTAAGTGATTTTTACCCGAAGTGAAACTTTATCATGGGATTTTTAACAAGTGGGTAATATAAGGTCAAAATGAACACATATATGGTATTAATAATAATAATATTCTTAAATAAATTATTTTTAATAAAATGATATTTTTTATACAAGACGTTGGTAAGAGTAAGGAGAGAGTCAAGAAAAAATGTAAGGGGGTTTAATTTCAAATTTTATTTCTATGATATTCACATTATGATCACCAATGTTTCCTTTAATGTGATGTATTTATATCCCATAATTGAATTCACTTTATCATAAATTTAAATTTAGGGTATTTAAATTTCCATTATATGATCCTTCTTGCATGGGGTTTAACTTTCCAAAGTTTCCAAATCGGTAAAACAGTTTTGTCTTAATTTATTACGTTGAGAATCATTTTTTGTTATGCACCTAAACATTTATATGAGATGTATTTAATTACATTTTAAATTTTATATCCTTAATCCTTTTATTTCATGATATCTTATTATTCATTTAATTTCATTTTCTTATATGGAATGTATGATCCCAAGTCACCATTTTATAAGAGTTTATTCATACAATTTCTTCATTTTTTTGAGATTCATTGTGTTTATGATTACATGAATGAAATATTAGGAAAAATAATTCCAGAATTTTCTTCTTTTTATATATCCCATTTTTATTGAAGATATAATCTTTTTGTACCATTTTCCACTATTTTGTACTTAATATATTGTATTATAAAAATATTATCACCTCCCTCTTCAATAAAAAATCTATTGTACTCAAAAAGTATGTTTTAAGAAAAATTCAAATGATCATTGAAGATAATTTTCAAGTAAAAAGGATTTAATTTTTTTTTGTCTATTTTAAAAGCTCCCTATATTAGTTTTCAAATATACAGTCAGAGGAAATAGTTTTTAAAAGATTTTATGTAATAAAAAACAATTTTAAAATAAGTAAAAATATTTTTCTTAGGAAGTTCTTTTAAGATATATTTAAAAATTATTTCCCTTATAAAATAAAATCCATTTTTGATAATATTAACTGCATGGGGAATCTGTCTATTTTTATATTCATATTTTTCTCTAAATATATTATTTATGGCATGAATTTACGAAACTTGTTTATCTTTCACGAGTTATATGGTTTTGAAACCCACCTTATTTCACAGGCTTTGTTTATGCTGATATTATTTTGAAACATCTATCTTTCAAAGGTTATGATAAATTTACAAGTTCATGATACCTATTTCATTTAATGGGTTATGATATTTTGATTAATGTTCTAGGGTAACATGTATGTCGGATTTCATTATGTGTTGGGTGGGACCTATATCTCCCACTAATGTTTTATCCACAAGATTTATGATGATTCTATGATATGATGAGATGCTACCATATATCCTAAATCCTCAAAAATTTATCTTAATAATAACTGATTTCCTAAAAATAATAGTTTCCCATATCTTCAATAGAAGTAGGTGCATTATGTAGCTGACCATACAAAGTCTCAAAAATACCCATTAGGATTTATTATTGTTAAATGTTGTTATATAAAAGCACAACTAGTCCCATTTCCTTATCCCAGTATCTATAAAAATCCATTTCATAGTCATAGATAATATTCTCTAACAACTAAATGGCATGCTCCGGCCGGCCGCCGATCTATGGATGTTGTGTTTTACACAATCTGAACTAAGTGCCCATTGTTTCTTGGATACTCTTCTAGAACAATGAATTAATCCTACAGTCCCTTTATTTAACATCAGCAGATACAAGCCCTTGTATCCTCCCAATCTATTCCACATATATAATACCAATATCTTAAATGATATAAATGTCCTTGATCAAAATTAAATTATATGATGTTGTCTACCAATAGAAACCCACCCAAATAGAATTACTCCCTTAAGTAATCCTTAGTAATATAAAAAAAATCATGGATACCTCATCCCATTTTGAAACTGTCACCAAAAGAGGATAGAGAAAACCATATGGATGAAAATGAACTACCTTTATCTATTTTCATGATTCATACATGACCCCTAGATTTTTTTTCATATCACAATATAAATTCTTAGTTCCTCAACGAATAGACGATGGAGAACTATTTTAGTAAAAAAATGGGATCCTCAATGATTCATGGTTAAAAATATGATTACATAGCTAATAATACCATATTAAGAGATGGAAAAAATAGAATTGGTATCCCCACTATATAGGGTCTCTTGAAATCCTATAAAAGAAATATCATGTAGTTGACTAGGTAAAATAGAGTCAATGAGAGATGAAGATACATTAATAGTAGTTGGAACCGTATCTGATTAATCTTCTCAAAGAATATTTATAAAAATGAGTAAAAATCCACATGAGGTTTCAATCTTCCATTGATTCTAAACAACATGTGATGCCACATTAAAACTAAGAGATTATGTGAAAAATTTCCCCTCCCATATGTTATTGGTGATGTTTACGTTAAGCCTTAAAATTAATTCCACACAATATCTATTTATAAGACTCAATTAATTAAATAAATGATATATATTAAACTATAATTGTTGGAAAAAATTATTATCCTTTTCCCAAAAATATGATATATTCATTAATTATGTATATGAAAATCTTTTTAAATATTTAAATCATGATTGGGGTAATTCTTCACATGAAATAAAAACTTCTATGTATAATAATCTATGAAATGATAATCCTTATTTTGCAAAAACACCAAAACAACAAAAAAAATAATCAAAAAAACAAGTAATTTCCCTTAAAAATAACTCGTGACATAAATATAGGAGTAGATTTCAGAAGTATTTATATCTCATCGAAATAACAATAAAACTTTTTATCCTTTGAAATTTTCACCCAATTCATGGTAAAGGAAATAATAGGTAATTAAGACATTAATAAACCCTCCTAGAATAATTCATGGTATCTTGATGACAATGGATTACATAAATATTAAATAAATAAAATCATTATTCATATGAAAATACAACATCATCCTTCATATAATCAACTAAAATGTCATTATAAAAAATATTATACCCTGTTAAATTCACTTTATAAATATTTATAGAAAATTTTGAAATCATTCCAGAGAATCTGTGACACTTCATGATATCTGAAACAGAACATAGATAGTTATCATGCTAATTGTAATATCTTGAATAAATAAAAATATCATCCATAAACACTACTAAAAATATTTTGACATAATAATTTTAAAATGATTCATCAAATCTATATAAGATACAAGAGTGTCAGTTAGACCAAATTACATAATGAGATATTCTTAATTTACATCCCTACTCCAGAAATAAATAATTAGTATATCACACATTGAAATATTGAGTTGAAGAAAACATGAACGAGTGTTAATAATTGGAAAAAAAATCCTCTATTAACCTATAATATAAATCATCAAAATAATGACACGGATTTTTATTCTTAACCATTGAACAGATCAACTTATAATAGTCTGGACACAATTGGAGTGAACCGTATTTCTTATTGGAAAATATAACTAGTGATTCCCAAGTCAAAAAAATGGAGAACACAAACTATATCTATAAGATTGTCCATCTTAATTTTCAGTTATTTTAGATACACTTGTTTCATATGTGAAGAATGTATCACAATCAGTTGTATGCTTGATGTCGGGTCAATCATAAGTTCTACCTCCAAATCCAAAGGAATCCTAGAGAAATCGTATAAGGAGACATACAAAAAATTCTCAAACAACTATGGAATGGTCAACAATAGAAGTAAAATCATCAGATATAACAACTATAGTAGAAATAAAAATCATGAACTCCATAGGGGAATGTCAAAAATAAAAATACATCAGATCCCACTCTACATGAAACACATGTGAGATCCCATTCGACACATGAAATGTTTAACACAGTTTTTAAAAATAAAACTCCACATTATGTGAAACAACCTAATCCACCATGATGATGATTTAAAAAAAATCTAGATCATGCATAATAAAATCTCACATGCTCTTTCAGGTGGATTTTGATTGGACACAAGAATGACATGAAAACAATTTAATTTATGATCATAATAGGATTAAATAACTCTATAACAAAAGATATTTACTCCATTGGAAGGTTAATCATATCAAAAAAATGAGTACATATAAGTGTGTGGTAAAATCCACTATCAAATAATGTAACTACTAATGAATGTACTATTAAGATGGTACATCTCACAATCTCTAAACCGACATATACGCCCCCCCAAAAAAATATTTTTTTGTGATGTTTATTCAATCTCGATGCCTATGGAAGGAACCATATAGTATATAAATCATCTCACTTACCCAAAGTATCAGATAAAGTCAGTGACTCCAAATCATTTCATTGTATAGATAACTACTAAAAATCCATTGCAAATTACCACGACACCTACAACTATTACATAACTATTCTTGTAAAGTAAAATCACATCATGTGTGTTCAAAATTTCCTCAATATTAGAAAGTCATAGGAACACAACTACATATAATTGGTGGTACTAAAGAGTGATGTTGTATAGAACCACCTCCACTACACTTGTGATGATACTAAAATTTTCTATTATTCCTTGTATCACCATTGAAGTTTCTAATAGGTGCATGCTATGAGGTATTATAACAAACCTTTTCTAAAATTTTAATTTCATCCATAATATCCCTATCTGAAATATCTATGTAGGTAAAAATATTTAACCAATATACATATGATATGATATCTAGTGGAAAACCCTATATTTACTTCTTAACCTTTACCTAGTCATTCTTTATAACCTCTTCTGAAAAACCAACAATCATATTAAGAAAATTAGTTTACACATAAAAAAATTCTCATTGCTAAAATAGACGAAATCAAGGGACTTCTCCAACATTAGGGAATGTATACAAAACTGTTTTGAATGAGAGAGTCTTGAGACCTTCCGATCTATGCTCAAATTTGAATCATCTTATACCATGGAATGCGGAAATTCCTTAATGGGACATCAATTCTGAACACTATATACTACACATTGATACTCTTAAGTTTATACATGATTTCAACTATCTTAATAGTATTTTCATAATATTATTCTAAATCATATGTTTTATTTATACATTTAAATAATGTTGGTTTCTCATGTATGAACTCCAATGACTGATAAATTTATCCCACAACACATGATTGTAACTGAAAAATAATATTCAAAACATTAGATACATTATGTTGAACGACACAATCATATTTTCTAATATCCTAAACAACATTCCAATAATGGGGTAGATTATCTTGTGGAGCATCATCTGCACCCTCTTATGGAACTCAAGGAAAATGTATCTGAGTCATGCTTCTACATGCCAAAATAGATGAAATGATTGGACACATAATAATTTCATTTAAATACAAAAAAGAAATAATAAAAAACCAAGGTTAAGATCAAAACCAAAAACTAGAGACACACATACTAACATCCCACAGAATCCTGAGTCTTGTCAGCTCATGAGTGGGCCATGAATACACTGCAACCATCATATTATGGCCTGAAAATCCAACATCCCCTCTGTCAAATGTCGCAATAAAATGACTCATAAGGAAATAACATCAACCCCTAGGATCCAATACAAATTTTTAACAAACTTTCTGAGATTCCATCGCAAAACTGCATCCCAACCTCATCATCCATATACCCAAAAAAATTCAGATCCTCATGAGTTGGTTACTGGAACACTAGAATAAAACAACAACTATAGAGAATGATTTTTGTCAACCTGAGGTAACCATAAAGTTGAAGAATAGAAAAATACAGAAATAATGAACATAAGATATAAATATTTTTGATAACAGAAAAGAGAAAATAAATTTTATATAACTGAAAAGGTAGAAACACAAATCTCAAGTAAATATGTACAACTACATAGGAATATAAAACTAAAATATCTACTCTAATATCTAATTGTGATTAGATGGGGAAACTCTCACCATCACACCACTAGCTACCCCAAACCCATCAAATCAATTACCACATCACCTCACTATGGCACATTTCTTTTTCTTATATGTAAAGTCATATAAATGTATATGAATATTTGAATGTGTTTGCATGGTGTGATCTCACATGATCAATAGGATCTCACTCATGTTTTTCATACCATATATCTATATAAAAATTCCAAAACTCCAAACGTTAATTTAAATAAATCCTGATAACATTTTAATAGTTTTTAAATCAAAAACATTGAAAAAATTCAATTTCCCATTTTTTGAGATTACTAATAATATGGAAAAAAGATATTAAATAAATATAGTTAAAATATATCAATATGTATATATTTATATATATCAATTAAAAAATCATGTATCATTTCTCCTGTATGATCCATTGTAGTATATTCAAAATTGTACAAGCTAAATGTATCTCAAGTCAGCTAAAATCATAGGTGTGATTTTGGAATGGTTAATTCTTGGTAATGATAGCAAGAAAATTCATTCCAAAAAAAGATAATCTCATTTTTAACATGCCACCAATAATAAGAATTTAGCCTTGAGAGTATTAGAACACACTAGAATATGAACCACCAATTATTTTAAAAGGTCCCTTTAATAACAGTCCTAAAAAGCATAGAAAATCCTGATGAGAAAACCAACCGATAGTGGATGAGGCCAATTACTACTACATCTCCCTTTACTGCAATGGATTCCCATTTTATATATTATAAAAATAAATTCATCAAACCATTTCCCATTAAATAATTTTTTTAAGACCATTTCAAACAACCATTTAAAAATCCATTGTAAACCATATCCCATTTACCAAAATAAGGAAAACATGCCATTTATAAAAACTCATTTCCAGAAAATAATTTCTAATAAGTCAAACTACACATTCCATATATAAAGAATTTGAAAAGAAACAATGCAATGGAACTCACCAACACAGGACAATGAAATATTCAGCTACCTCAAAAATTTGTACACATCTGTCGGCAATTGAATCCACAAAAAGAAATAATACATCATGGAAAATAGAGGTCCTAAAATCAGTATATAAATAAAAAATGATTTGATATAACGAAAATATTTCAAGGAAAAATGGAAAAAACACATCTATTAAGAACAAAAACCATCCAAACCAAATTCAATAACTAAATTGCCATTTGAATATTCTCACACAATAGATATAGATATGAATAAAGGGAATAGTCACTATGGGTCAACATATACAATTACACAATTCTGCGGATCTGTCACGATAATATGAAATGATGGATCAAAATGGATTTATCACCTCTACAAAAAACACTCAATTACAATAGTGATCAATATATAAATGAATGGATCTAGAATGAATATACTCTCTAAAAATTGTGGTATAGGATTATGTCAATAGGGAATATGGATTTGACTAAATAAAATAAATTTCAATTGGGTAGTGTTCTAATTACCTAGATCAAGATATTTACATAGATTATAACCAATTTAAATTTCATGTAATCCCAAGTTTCTAAATTCATTAATAATTAAACAATTTATTATTAATTTTTTATTAACATTATGCATCCTGTAATCAATACACAACTTATACAGCCATCGGGTGGTGAACATGTGTCATGAAATCTTCCCTACTGATATTTTATGTTGCTTATTAACATTAAATAGAATTAATTTCACCTCCATCTTGCAAAAACGCAAGTTTCATACATGAAAACTGAAACCTCTAAATGAATTTTATTAACTAGTGGATAAACGCATTAATCTATTACATGTGTATATAATTTCATAATTAATTCAAACAAACATTCATCTTTGAACATTGATTCATTTATCTCAGAAATTTTTCCAATCCTTGGGAGTCCTCTGATGCACCAAATAAATGAGTAAAAGAAAGAATGAGAATAAATATACCAAGAGTTGGTATTGATATGTTACTGTTAATTATTTTTAAATGATGTATGATAACAATTGGGGATTTACCAATGGTATTATAGTGATTATGTTATGTACATCATTATGGAACCAGACTCCGGAGTGATAGAATCAGGTATCATAGTATGTATAAAATTAATGGTTTAGAAAAAATTATATAATAAAGTGTTTATTGACGATGATTTTTGGGATTATAAGAAAATTTTGATCATAGTTTCAATGGTATATATAACCATTTTATAAATATATTATTCAACATTTATGTAATACTACACTTATTATTTTTGGATTATGATATGAAAACATCAATGAAAACACCTACAATATGTCTATATAAAAAATTACAACATAAATATTATATAATTTCACTAGTATGTTATTTTCCTTTAAATTAAATACTAGTATTGATATAATAGGTTGATACAGGAAATGATGATAATGTAACTAGGAGTTATGATCCTATAAAATCATGGATTTCCTATTAACAAAATCATCACATAATATATGATAAATAGATATATCTATATTCCTTGTTTGATTCTCATGGGGGTATTCTTGGAGAAATTTAATTCACTTTATAAAACATTATGAATGATTTATGAATGATTTATCCACATTGTTTTAGGAAAAAATGATAAATTATCATGTATAACCAATGATTGAACAAAAACAATAATTTGATGATCTGTAATTATCATTTGATTAAAACCAACATAAAAAAGGGAATACATATTCTTATTAATTATTCCTTATTAATATTTTAAATACATTGATAACCTTTTTGGCTTTATTGTTCAGTTGACATGAGATTATGAAGGTCCAGAATAGAAATATATGCCTCTAGGAACAGATATATCTTATAATGCAATATGGAAGCATACATATATTTTTAATAATTTAAATATAATCCAATTATGATAGAATAACTGATTATACAAATCATGCACATGGTAGTGGAGTCAATAAATAAATATAAACTCAATTCTTATTATGTTATCTAATTTAAATGGTGAATGATATTTTAAATGAAATTATGGTATATTATATATGATTTTTGGATTATATGAAACATAGAAGTATTATTATTTAGTATTTCTACATGAAACAATTTTAAAAAATTACTAAAAGGTACCAATAACCTTGATAACAAATTTTAGGTCAATGTTATATTATTGTGTATAAATATTTAGTAAATAATTGATAGGGTATGTTTAAATATTAGTTTCAAATTATTATTTATATCAAGGTAGTAAAAGGATAACTGATTTTGATAAAATTTATTTGGATAATATTTTAATTTTTTATTGATTTAAATTTATGAAAATATATAATAATTTTGGTGGGTTTTTTTTCTAAATTATTTGATTATAATATATAAGATCTAGTTTGTGGCCTTATTAACTATTGGTAAATACCATTTTTGGGATAATTAGAGATATAACTTTTATAGGATTATATAACATCATTTTTCTTTATTTACATGATAGTTAAATTATTTTTGGTAATGGTTATTTATAAATAATATTTTATTATGGAATATCTATTATTTGTTGTATGATTGTATAGATGTATAAATATTTTTGAGAATAGATAAACAGCATGATATATCCTAAGAATGTATTGTAGATTTCATATTGGAGCATATTTACAAAATTATGGATATGTTAAAACAATAGTCACTGACATACGTCATTGAGTAAAAATTACAAATTTGATTGTGAAATTTATTTAAGGTGGGAAATGTAATAATAATTGATATTAATACACGATTATTTAAAAATAATTTAATGTCTATGATATATTTCTCCATATGATACACTGATGAGAAATGGAAATGTTTTAGGTGTTGACCATTAAAAACCCTTCAACATAATTAGTTGGAATGAAAAGAGTTTCGGATTTTTGAATTAAATTTATGTATCCATAATTGATAATTTTTATATGTATATAATTCAAATATCATACCTAAAACCAAAAATAAATAATTTTATTAAAATATCTTCCCAATGTAATTTTATCATATATATGTCTTTAAAATAGTATGAAATGTTTATTTTTTTAGAATCAATATTATGTGTTTATTTATTTTTATTTTAAAATAAGCATTTATTATATCTAGATTTTTTCGATAAAAGTGTTTTAAAATTTCATTATGAAAAATAAAATTATTTAATAAGATAAATTATAATTTATTTATTTTAATTTATTTTCAAGGATTACAATTAACTTTTCTCATAAAATAAAATTGAAAAATAGAGTTTAACCAACTGTTAATTAGATAATATTTTATAATATATTCCAAAAATTGACTTATTGAGATTTTGATCAGATAATACAGATTTTCCAATACATTTTAATATGTTTTAGCCTTAGAAAATTAAAAATTACAATGAATTATTTAAAAATATAAACTGGATTCCAAAATCACCATGATATTCACTTTTAGAAATATACCAATTCCAAAATTAAATAATATAAGTAACTGTAAAATTCATCTTAAAGAAATAAATATTTTACTCTTCCTAGAACCCTCTCCTATGATCAGATTCCATTATTCACTCACTAAATATTAAGTTATTATTATCATTGATCCAAAAATAGGTGATGCAGGTTATGAAAATGTGGGGGAGGCCTAACGCATCACCACTTACAATGCTTTTATAGTCTTGAGGGATAAAGACAGTAAAATGAAACTTGATATGGATATCACAAGGTATTTTTATTTATGATCATTTATCTACTATAAAATTCAATTTTCTCATCATTTGACTACCCAATTCGATTTCCACTCAATGGTACCCCAATCCGATGGGGCACACCACCTCAAGAAAATCTCTTTGTATGAGAGAGGTTATTGCCAATAAAAGAGTGCCCAAGGTGTGTCTAGGGGGATATAATTAGAACAATTTATGGGGTTACACATCGTATATAATAAAGTATAATATGTGGATAACTATATTGGAGTCCAAATAAAGAATAATGAAAATTGGACTCAATTGATATGAAAAAACATCCATAATTAATAATCAACTCAACATAAAGACAATGTCATATACAAAGGATGATGGTTGTATTCCAATTATCTATAAAATAAGAAAAAAATTTTGCAAGGTAGAAAGAAGATAGTATATAACAAAATATCAAAACATATAGTTATACAAACATCACGTGTAGTGGCCCAATCATTAGTTTCAAAGCACTATACTATAGAAAAAATTCAATTTAGGTTTCTAAGGAATGATACTTCCCTCTATCCATATGATCCATTACATAATAATCCCTAATATCAATGTAATCATTGATAGTTTGTGAGGTAAAACTCAGTATTCCACCAATAATGATGTCTATACAATCGAGTCTGTGAATATAATCTGAAAGTGTGAAAGTATATATGAATGAAAAAAAATTCTATAAAAATGACTTGTACCATATTCATCCTTCACTGGTAATGTATCATAACATTATATAATTAAATTAATTCCTCTAATTTTAGTTTACTATTATAAATCATTTGAATGTGGAACCATTACTCAAATTTTTCAAAATAATAATAAAATAGTAACCATGGTGATTCCAAGGAATTCATAACTACAAGGGTCATCCAACTACTAGTAATAAGTCATCTTATCTAGAAATAATTTGGGTTTGAGTGTAATCCATGTGGCTTTCCCAAATCATTCCAATATAAATGATTCTAAATGATTCGTTGGATCTCATCTAGTATAATCTTGAGATATGAATAACTGGGCCCTGTGGGGTTGATCAACAGATCATCATGTCCGATGACATCAAGCATGATGAAAGGAATATATCCAAGGAATCATAATATCTAGACGGATAGTAAATAGAACCTACAACATCATGTCATGTATCAGCTAATATAAAATGTCCATGTTCCAAGGTGGGCATCTTCCTTGAAAACAGACTCATTCAATTAAAATGGTTTCCATTGAGTGCTCAATTAATTTACTTATAAATAAAGGGCTTCCTAAATTTTGAACAGTAGTCGTAGAGTAAATAGGAGCATATTAAATAATATGCTCATACAAATATTATTTTTTAATCTATAAAAATGTAATATTAATGTAATATTAATAATTCAATTTGTCCATTCAATTACAATTCACCATCCTGAAAAGGTAAATCGAGGTTGTGAAACCATTTTTTATTTTAATTACATAATCTTTATTGAGGGGAATTATATTGAGGACATGCAACCTATAACAATTCATATGTAGCTAACTATGACATGTGATATCAATATTTATATACATTCCATTGAACAATTTTATCATCATGGGATTTTCAATGTTATATTATTAAATAAACATTAAAATTAATAATTCATTATTTATGATCAAAAAATTACCTTCATATGTCAACTGATATTTTTCTATAACATACAGGTTCTATTCCTTATTAGTTCATAATTAATTTTTATCAAAAAATCATTACCATTAGTATTTTCAAAAAAATATACCCGAAAAGTGTCTCCAATAATGATATAAATGGTCATAAAGGCTTAACTAAAAATAAAACACCAATGGGGTGGATATTTTTGATGTCACAACCTCTAATTATATAGAGAACATGCATCAAAATGGATCTATAATAAGAATATTTTATAAAAATTATGGTATATTAATTTTAAAAAGAAGAAACCATTGAGTCCCGTGATAGATCATTGATGGAAATTTAATTAACAATTATAGATTTAGTGAAAAGTCATAAAAATCTACCAAAAGCCAATAAAAATCTCCACATCTTGTATTGACTGTTAGTTTGGCCTTGATATAGATAAAATTGAAAAACATAAAAATGCCCTAAAAATAGGGCATATGTGACAACATCAAAATAAAATCTTATAGGAGAAGATAAATAGTAAAATAAGTTGAATAACAAAATAACATATTGAGGGGAATCCAATGAGATGACAACATCTTTATTTGGAATTTAGAATATACTGAAATCAATAAACATATGTTATTCGATGGTGAGAGCTCTAGTGTGAATAAGTGTAGCCTCTACCAATTGAAGTAGAAAAACGATGGAATGAGATTTATTTTTAAAAAATTTAATGTAAAAATTGTAATTTTAACTACAAATAGTGGGTTACCATGTTTTTTCACATGGTTGACCAATCCATGCTTGATCCTTATGCTGAGATCTTCCTTAAAAGTGGACCTGCAATTCTTGGCCACATAGTTTGAGTAACCATACGCTAACAATTTTATATTCCTTTATATAAAATATGAGTTCTTGGTAATGTGTGTTTGGTCATAGGAAAAGAATTAGGGAAATCCATATTACCTAATTCTTTAACATAAAATCCCCACACAGTGAGAAGAAATAGTTCAGAATATTTCTACTGATTTCTAATGACCTTGTGGGTAAGAAAATTCATCCAACATCTAGGGTTCTGAACTCATAATGGGTCCTGAACTCCCCCCCAACATTTGATAATTCCTTAGGAAACCATAAAATGTCCAATATTATTATTTTGTTAGAAAATTAATGGATCTTCATCACATTGACAAATTGGCTACTTAAAGTATTGACCACATAAAGGATATAATCCTCGACATTTCCTTCCATGTATGGTATAATATTATCTGAAAACAAATGTATCAACTAATAATGTTCATAGGCCTCCCACATTTATGTATCCCCATGCTCATGGTAATTATACCATTTCACCCATACTAAAGGGATAAACTATCTTTGTAGAACCTTTATGTTATTATCAATGGTGTATATGGGATACCCTTCAAATGAAGCATCTATATCCAAATCAATCACCACATGATAAAAGGTATGATACATGTCATAATGATAACATTGAGGCTATGAGACATGAAAGAAGTCATGTATGGAACGATACCTATTAGGTAGTAAAAATTATGTGTATCCAGCCTGAATCTATCAATAATATAATACAACATCACGTGATATGGTGACAACGTAACTTCAATATTTTTTAGGAAATTTCTATTTCTGGATGATTCCTGGAAGAAAAAAAAATCCATGACCATGAATCTATAGGATTTAGAAAGTGATCAACATATGATATTTTTAAGAAAATAAGAGCTATACATACTCTTTATGATCAGTTGAGCCCACATGGAAGTATCATGTACATGATTACCTTGTAGCACAATATCTCTTTCCTCAATATATCATAGGGTTGACAAACATGACATTCCATATATGGCCTCATACATATCCTTTTGAATCATCTCTTAAAAGATATTATTTCAGGTAAACTCATGTATAATGATATACTTTTAGTAAAAAATTTCATAAATGAAGTAATCGTGCTTAGAACATGTCATCAAACAACTATATTGTTCAATATGATAGACCATTAGTCTAATGGTGAAAAGATATTATAATAAGAACATGTATACCCCAATCCATATATAGTCACTTCTCGAACCTCTTTATGAAATGAGAGAACCTCTATGAAATGAAAATACAAGGGACCCCATGTATTTATATGATCTCACAAACAAATAGTCTTCATGTTTTACTAACTGATAATTTTTCCCATATTTGAAGGAAGTGGGATACTATATTAAGTCCATCACTGACTTCCTAAACTATGTCTCTGCCTCATGGAGACCTTGGTAAGGAAATGAAAAAATCTATCACTACATATTTCCATTTGATTTTAGGATTGGTAAAGGTTATAATAAGGCATCAATTCTATGTTTCACTTAATGTTCCAACTGATAGGTGGAACAAATAGTGATAATATATGATATCAGATGTTTCATCCAAGGACATTAATATTTCTAATGTATATAATGATGCATATTTTATATTCATAGATGTAATTCCAACTGAGAATCATGGTACACTATTATCGGTTCTTTTCCCTTATCAATATAAACTCATACATTACAAAGAATATATATGATTTCATCTCTATCAATAGAACAATCCATAGGGGCGACCTCTCTTGAAATACACTCCCAGATATCCAACCCCTCGTGATCTGAAAATTACTTACTCATCAACTTATCTATAATGGATGATATAATTTCAAAGTCTACAATAAAATAAATCTCTTATATAAAAATAAATATATAATTCTTCACATTAATAAGGAATAAGAATTGCATTCATCATTGGATTATTGAAAACCATGTGACTCAGTTCTGAAGCCTAGTGCATCATCTATTTCATTTCTATATCATGGGATATTAAAAATAAAAAAAATTGGCACTTGAGGTATTAAACCCAAATTTACATTACGATATTCTTGTCACACTGTTTAATGACAAATATCTATATCTCTTGGTATGTATACCAAAAATATCACTCAACAATCAAATTGTTTCTATAACCGTTTTTTTCCTACACAATAGCTACTAGATCAAGGTCATGCATTGGGTAAATAAAAAAATTAGGTGTCAACTGGAAACACCCATAAAAAATAATTATATCTTTATACATCAACACTACACCAAGTACGATTCCCAAATCATCATAGAAAATATTATATCCACAGTTAGTAACTATGATAATCAATATTGGTGTTTATGTAAGCCTTCATTTAAACTTTGCAAAGGCATTCTCACACACTTTACACAATAGTATCCTCACAGCCTTCTTATTAAGTCCAACCAATGGTGATATAGGGTATTATATGTCTTATATTAAATATCATTAATATCTGACTATCCCTAATAAACTAAATATGTCAATAACATTATTTGGATTCATATAGGAAATCACAATACTCCCATTCTCAAGGTTAAATAATACACTTGATTATGAGATAATACGACCAAATAAATTTCACTATTTACTCCAAAACTGGATATTATCATGCACAAAATAAAACTGATGCTCAGTTAGTGTATTCAAAATGTTCTCATGGGGTCTAGAATAGTCTATACGAACATCAAAATGCACAAATATGTCATCCACAATGACAGTAACAAATAAATTATTACAGAGATAAAAAACTATTTATCATGTCCATAAAAAACATGGGAATCATCAGAATAGTGAACAACATAACAAGATACTCATATTTAAAATAGTGACTTTTTATATCCACATGTTTAATAATTGAATCCTTGACATTCACCAAATGATAGCCCAATTCTTTCCGTTTCCAATAAAGACATATATGTGTGGGAAATATTATATTTTAAAAAATAGATATAATACAATTGGATATTGTGGTATAACATTATAGAGTCCATAGTCCAATGCATTGATCCTTGTGTATCGACTATAAGGAATGCAAATATCCTGACCTACTAACTAGTATCATGGATTAACTACATAGAGTTGGTTTGATATAGTTAAATAGATATATAGAAGTCAGTTTACTATATCCCTAACCTACTCCTTGACCTATCCTACTAGTTCTACTCAAGATCCTAGCCTCATATGGCACAAAAAATTGTACCCTTGAAGGTGGATTTGAAACATATTATCTTCCACTAAAATAAGGTGAAACATTAAAGAATAATCAATTATGATATACCGCATACATGTAATAAAGATAGTTGAGAGGATCTCTATCAAACAAGGATTCATATAACCATGCCTTCCACACTTATGTGATATAAAATACCTATAATTTTTTATACTTTGGCCGCCGCATTAGTGTTTAGAAACCTCAATGTTACACTACCTGCTTCCGAAAGAACTGCTACCCTATCTTGGAACTGAACCCCTATGCCCTTAACAATCAGATTCTCTCCATTTATTCATAGTAATAATATCCATATTATAGATCTCGAAGAATATTGATATATGAAATAAAGTCACCTTTTATGTGATGGAAGAATTAATCACATCCTCGAAGTGCCTTTGTCGCAATAACACAACACCAACAATACGAAGTTAAACAATCTAAAAAAACTAAAAATAATATAATATTCCATATTGTACATTGCACCATGAAAATTATGAACAATCACTCTAGATTAGTTAGATCTTAGAATATGAGGGAAAATTTATCAAATAAGGTAGTATTAGTGTCCATGTAGATCAAGCCCTACTTATAGCCAGCCTATGAAATCATATCCCACATGTGCTTGGCCGAGTCGCATAACATATATTAGGAAATTATCACCCTAATCACATGATTCATATCAAAATGATCGATGATATATATAATAGCCTAAAACTAAATCGGAGTAGCCTAAGAACTATCATCCCCCAAAAATATTGGAGGATGATAATACGGGAACTCACAAGGGAGATTGACCATAATATGTGTAGGTTTAAGGGACCATTATTTTTCTTCCCCAAAATTAAAAAACCATCATCAAACTGTGGTTCATTGGCCAAGTCGAGCATATTAGGTGTTCCTCATAAGGAACTACTTGTGGCTAGACTTCTACTTTAGGGCCCAAAATATTTAGATCATGGTTGTTTCCACCTTCTTGGAACAAGACTCGAGGACAACATAATATTATTCATCTAAAATTTCAAACACACATCATAGAATATTAATTTATCGAAGATAAATACACTACTAGAAGTAGAAAATATGAACATGGTTTCACTAAAAATGTTACTAACCCGAAATAATTATAATGAATGCCCGTGTATTTATATGTTTTTAAGTTTAATTTATGGGTTCTCAAGTAATAAAACAACAAATTTCATTTTTATTCTTTATTTACAAAAAAATATTTCATTTCATAAGTCATTATTTTTATTTAATTTTTTTTAATTCTTTTTATTTAAATAAATAATAAATGATTAAATATATGGTCATTCATAGATAATAATGGATTATGTGTATTATAACCGAAAGATACACCCACTTAATTTAAAATTAGCTATCTTATATTCGGACTTAGAATATAATAGGTAAGAAGTATGATGGATCGAATCGGTTAATTACCCATCCAATTCCAAAGTGTCCAAACACCTTTTAAATTTCAATGTTTAGTCACAACATTAGAGACCAAACAAACGTCATGTGACTAGAAAACCACAACTAGAATTCGTAGAAACTAATAATTTAAGATTCCACTATTAACCTATATAAGAAAAAAAACTATTTATATTGATAATGAAACATTAAATAACAAATATACATACACATCAGATGATATGTGTTGCAATACCACGGTACACTCAACATTTAGAGGATGCCAAATAAAAAAAGTAGTGCAATTCCATAATATGGAATGGTATATCCATGGAATGTGAATAATAGTTTCCAATAATGATGATTGTTACAATTATAATTATTTCACAAGACCAAGGTAAATATCAATAAAACATTTAAAATAACAAAACAAATGTGTATCACTTAATTGTTAATGTATAACAACTATAAAAGACAATATATTGAAAAATATCTTTTCATGGACAAGAAATCACTCAATTACCATGATTTTTGATTTTGTAATCCTGGGAACACCATATAACAATTTTCCAACAGGCTAAAAATCAACTTTCCAAATTTCCATTAGAGTAAGAGAATAAATGATGTCATGGTAAAAAATTTGGACATCCCGACCTTCGTGCCACTAAAAGGTGGCCTAATGTAGTGGCCATTATGGACTCAAGCATGCCTCCCCCTACACAAAAGGTTAAGGACTAGTAGTGATGGAACATGTTGGGTCATAGGGGATATTTTCTTCCACATTTTATTGTGGAAAAAATTGATATAAATGATTAAAATATGGGAAATATTGTTGTTTAATAATAATGTAGAAAGAATATTGGAATAAAATGATATGAATAAATGTCCCTAAATAACAATCAAAACCTATGAAGAACAATATCATATAAAAAATATGATGATGGAATTACATGTATCTTAATAACTATAAAATAGGTATACATGGTAATATGTAGAAAGTAGAGTACATGGTTATCAAATAGATAAAAAGAAAAAAAAACTAGACATGCATACTGAGAACTAGCCCGATCATCTTCTACCAAGATCCATTCTGAAGATCAAAATAATGTCATCCTTCCATGGTGGGACGCTCCCGCTATTCTATACATGATATCATATAATCTTCCAAGGATGTAACAAAATCAGAAATAGGTTGATAGATAAATCCCTAAATGACACTAGTAATGTAATCTATATAATCCAATCCATGAATTTAAATAGACAGTGTGAAGGTATATATGAATGTAAATCAATGTAATACTAATAAATCATATTGTATTTAGCCACAACCGGTAATGTGCCTAGACATGATATTATTTATTTAATTCATTTAGGTCTATTTTATAAAGATAAAAAAGTGTGTAACATGAGAAAATTTATAATATTTATAACTTTTTATAAATATTTTATTTAAAAATATTAATTTATTATTCAAACCAAACAAGATGAGTTTAATATTTTATGTGAAAGATGACTTGATTAATATTATATAATTGATATAAATTTTGTTAAATTTTTCATATTATTAAATTAATAAAAAATATATTAATAAAATATGATAATAAAAAAATTATTATGAATAGTAAAATTATATAATATTATTAAACATCCTAAAAATAGTTATTATAAATAAAAAATTCCTATAACATAATATTAATAATTAAATTCAGAAAATATTTTTATACAAATTTCAAATAGAAATTATAAAATATATTGATTATTTTAAATATTTTATTAATAAATTACAAACATTGAATTTATAAATTATAAAGGTACTTATATATTTTCATTATTTTTTTAAGTATCCAATTTGAGATATTATGGTTAATATATATAAATTATCAATATTCATAATTATGAACATTTAAGTTGATATATTTTTATAAAAAAAATTAAATTACAAGTTAATTCATATAATTATTAAATAAATTATATTATTTGTTTTAGGTAAAATCTAAATTACTAGTTTTTTAAATTAAATTATGAATTTATAAATATTTTGATAATTGAAATTATGTTAATTTTTAAGAAATATGTACATTATATAAAAAGATGTTATATTTGTTTTATTAAATGAATAATTAAAAAAAATAAATTATGTATGAGGATTTCCTTTTGGGGAGTCAAAGGGATATCATTTTCAAGAGGTCGAGTAGGTCAGGTCCAATTGGTGATGAGATTTAATCGAGATCTAAGCCTTCTAAAAGATCGAGCTTGGCTGATAGTTCATGAACCCAGATAGTACATAAAGAACATCAATGGTGAAGGACGCGTATAGATCGAGTGATGTTAATTGTTTTCAAGCACTTCATTTTATAATTTATGTCTATTGAGTCAATTTTGAATGAATAATGACATTTGAATGCAAAATCTGATGTCAAGGACGGTTTTGAACGCAAATCTCCTTCTAATAGTTTCCATTTTGTATATCAATTCAAGGTTTTGGTTTTGGGTATTTATGTTAAAAATAAAAATATTAATGAAGATATTATCTCTTTTTTTTCAGTGTATTAATTTCTGTATTTTCCCCTTGCATCAAAAATATTCACTGGTCGAATTCAAATGCCTCCGTTGTAATATTTCATTACCAATAAGTATAAAAAAAAAATTTATTCTACCTCAATTCATTAAATACAAGTAGTTTAATTAATTTTTTAATTAAAAACATTAAAAAACTATGTATATATTTAATATATATGTTTTCCGATCAGGGTTTAAACAGATACCACTTTCTTTGAATAATTGATATTACTCTTGATTCTTATATTTGACATATAAAAATATAATTTTTTTAATAGAATATTTCTGTTTATAATGTTTTTGTATAAACATAATTGATTTATTGATATTAGGATAGAAATAATATGTTATTTGTTACTATATTAAAAAATATGAAAATTGGAGTTTTAGAAAATTCTTTTAAAACATATAAACTAACCCATTTTTCAATCCTTTTTAAATAAATTGAATCTAATTTAGACATTGGACATAGTATGATTATTAATGTATCCTAGTCAAGATTTTTTTTATAATATCAGAGTATACTGATCATAATCAAAATTGATATTATTATATCGAATTCTCATAGTTTTAATTTATAGGATATTAATAGTGAAGATTGTATTTATCATATTTGACATCATCATGATAAAACTAATACAAACATGAACAACATAATAAATAAATTTTAATAATCAAGTAATTTAGTAGAATCAATTTTTGAATGACTTATAACTATAAAATTGATATATATCTTTTAACCTAATGAGTGAGGTATCCACATACATTGGATAATTTTTTCTTCGCCTTTATACTTACATGAATGTCTGACATTCTTCAAAATAAAATATCCTTAATATGATGATCAGATTTGTTCTATCTACATATCTCCATAAAACCTTGATATTATAGATCATCTCTATCATATTATCCCCACAGACCAACGATTAAATGATTAGATTCACCATCTTTATGTCCTTCTAAACCCTTGATCGTAATCCTGGGTCAGATTCATGATTTAAATACTAATGTTAAAACAGATATAACCCTAACAAGGATTCCATAAAAATAAATAACCCAAAGATAATTAATAATACATAGAACATAATGTCCATGCTATGTAATATCTAGATCTCTTTCACAATTGGGAATATTAAAAAATTAAATAAATCTACTAATAATTGTGTTAATGGCTATGTATTTATAATAATTTATCCAAAGGATATATTTTATTCCAAACAGTCATATTTTTCTGAGTTTTTAATAATTACTTGTACACTTGGAACTTGAGAAAATATTTTAAAAAAAATTGGGAATTTCCATATTTATTTACACTATTACAGTGTAATTTTTTCATTTCTTTAGAAAATAATTTTCTGAATACAATAATATACTTATCATAGTCTAATAGACTTCATTACAATTTTCAATAAGATATAACTTATCAGTATCAATCTAATGTTCCATGGTACCAGTTTCAGTCTGATTGCTATGATTTTTTCCATATGAAAGACAAGATGTAGGATAATGGTGAATCCACTTTTTATCAGATGCCAAATCATTATGTTAATCATAATGATGATTCAAAAATTGATTTTCACAATTATTTAGAACCTATTTTAATTATTGTAAAGTAGTATGTTTTATACCAAAGAAATCTTAAACACTTCTAGAATGAATAATATTTTGAAATTAATTATTAATAAAATCGTTTTTGATCTCCAAAACAAATGAAATGGAAAATTAATAAGTACAAATTTTCACTCAACTAAATCATTTCATTCATAATAGTTTACACTACTATAATGTACATATAATATGGAAGAAAGTGTGGTAGAATGAAGAAATATATATATAAGAGAGGGAGGTTTTTGATATTGGAAAAATAGAAGAAGAAGATTAATCTACCTCCAATTTCATCAGAAAATAAAAGTGTAACGATTTTATTTTCATGATATTTAGTTTATCAAAATTATTTTTATTTATTGAAATTTTATTAATATTCAAACATTTATTTATTTTCAAATTCATTTTATAGTGGTGATTTATTTTTAAGCCATTGGTCTGTAAGGTAGTTATTATTGAAAAATACTTCTATGACTTTAATTTTTATAAAATTATTAATTTTAATAAGGAATTAATATTATTTTAAAAAAATTATTCGTTTTATTGTAGATTTTAAATATTTTTAATCTTTATATTAAAATATTTTAATTGTTTACAAAACCATTTTATTTTTTAATGATAATGATACTAATTTATTTTTGACAAGAATAATATTATTGATAATATTAATAAAAAAATATTATATTTTAATTTTAATTTTATATGTATTATTTTGAAATGAATACAAATGCAAGAAAATTTTATTAAACTATATCTCCCTTTTATATGAATAGAAATTACGGATTTTTCATTTTCATATCATCATGTACATGCATTATGAATATCAATATCATTCTATGAATTAATGAAAATTATTTTTTAATTTTTAGGTGTGTTTAAATTTTTTTCTTTTTAATTTATTAAATTCATGTATTTATCTTAACTAAAATGTGTTTTATAAAATAAATTTAAAAATTATTGATGATGTATAATTATTATATATGTTAAAATAAATCAAGTAATTATTGAATGTATTTTTATAATATGTTAATTGGTTATTTATTAGATATAATGTACTTAAAAACCAAATTCTTAAAATTAATCCAGCACTATCATATAAAATGATATGATGATGTGGAATAGGTAGTAAACCCACAACCACATTAGGATGTTTTCCTAAAATTATTATTTCTACATTTCCATAATGGTATTAGAATATCTTTAGAGTATCCTTATACGTTCTAAAAATAATTAAATTTAAAACCATATTTCTGGAGAAAACCAATTTTTTTAAATGAAATATTTCTAAAATAAATTTAAAAATAATAATAGTTATTGAATTTTTTTTAAAAAAATCATACATATAATATATTTAAATTTGATTTAAAATTATTTTATTACTTTTAAATTGTGTTTTTATAAATGAATTTTTCACTAAATTTAAATCTCGTTTTTTCAAAAATATAGTGTGCATCCCATGTTTTAAATTATTTTTCCACATGTATCATATATGCTAAAAAATAGAAATATTCTTTTAAGGTGATAACACATTATAATATAATTTGTTATTTTATTTATTTTTAAAAACTTTGATAATTATCTTGGTAATTGAATACTTTTTCAAAAACAAGACCGAAAAATGTATTCAGTATTTTAACTATACTTTGTAATTTTTTGTTATATTTTATAATAAAATTATATATTTCATTTTATTACGGAATCTAGAATTTAGAGTTTGGGATGTCATAGTATGTTTCAGAAGAATGGTCTAAAAGACATTAGTGATTTGGTATTGTATTTTTGGGAAATTAAAATCTACATGATAGATTTCTCATTCATACATCATTGTAGTTAAATATATAAAATAGTATAGAAAACAAGATGTTCTACTTTTGATCATGAAAAATAGAAGTTATGTTGATTACAAAAACTTAAATAAGAGGGAGTTATTCATTTATAGTGGAATTTTAAAATCCACAAAATTACATGTTTAGATACTTTTTAAAAATATTTTATTTGTAAAAAAATAAATAATTAATGGAATCATGTTGACTCAAATAATTTAGGCGATATTTTTCATTAATATGGAATATTTGTTATATAAATTATGTTTAAATAATGATATAATAAAATAATGATATAATATATTAAGCTATGATATAATAAATATAATGGTTATTCACAATAATGTTATGAAAATTAATTAAAAATGTTTAAAAAATAATTATTAAGTAATTTATATAAGATAATTTTAAAAAAAATTAAAGATAATTATTTTATAAAAATTTACTATTAGAAATAGAAATTATATTTGTTATTTGATATAAGTTATCAAAATATTAAATACTTAGAATTCATGAATTATGATGTCTTTAAAAATATGTTGAATATTTTTTTATGTTACTAATTTGATATTTTATGGTAAATATTATTATTATATTAATATATATAATTATAAATATTTAATTCAACCTATTTTATAAATTTCATAAATTATCAATTATAAAGATTATGATTGAAAATTTACATCTATTTTGTTTATATAAAATCAAGAATATTATATTTTTTTCTTAACATTTATAAATATAATTTTTTTAAAAAAATGAAAATATGATTATTTGGAAAAAACATATTATAATATGAGAATTTTAAAAAACTATATATTGATATAATTAAATAAATAAATAAAAGAAAAAAAATATGTATGTGGTTTTTATTTTAGGGGATTTAAACGAATATCATTTTTGTGGGGTCGTGCAGGTCAGGTTGAAACAATGAAGAGGTTTTATCTCAACCAAAGTCATTAGAAAGATCGTACTTATGAGATTTTTGAGAATAGTGAAGTTGAATATATATGGATTTAGTAGGTCTTATAATACTTGTGGATATTCAAAGGCTAAGTCTATAGAAAAAGAGGGTTTTGAATATGAATAAACTTTATCCTATTTTTTAGCAAATCAATTCGAGGTTGTTGTTTTTCATATTTATTTTATATATATGAATCATAATTAACATATCTAACCAATATTTTTGGGGTATTAATTTCCTTATTTTTCATTGACATTAAATTTACTTAGTGGCCTAAGCCGGAAGTCACCATTATTAATTATAATTTTCCCAGAGTTACCAAAAACTCACTGATTATTCACCATTGAATTTAATATCTCCATCTTCATCATTTTATTTTTGTATTATAATCCTTAATAGATGATGTATATATATAATATTTATTTTTACCAAGAAATTATTAAACTGATACAACTTTTTAAGTAATCAATATTACTCTCGGTTCTACTATTGGATATATAAAAATATATATTTAATTTTCTAAAAGTGTATCCAGCTATATAATACAATTTTCATCAAATTATTTTACTATATATAATATAATACATCCTATATATGATGGAGATAGAGAGAAGAGGAAAAAGTAATAAATAAAAGGGTTTGGTCTGGAGATAGGATAAATTATATAAAAAAATGAGTATTCTTATTATGTTTTCAATAAATAAAAATATTTTTTTTATATTCTATATATATAGTTCTTAAAAATTATAATTTTTAAGGTAAATGTTTTATGTTCCAAAAATTTATTTATTTTTTATATTAGTTCTATATTTGTGATTTATTTTGAAACTATTAATTTATATGGGATATATTATTTCTAATTCATTATATTATTTTAATGCTTAAATAATTATTATTTTAAATAATAAATTTACTTATTTAATATTTAATATTTTAGTATCAAATAATATTTTACTAAATTTCAATTCTATATAAACGAAATATAATTTCCTACAATGTTACCTATGTTATAAATATAATGATTAAAATTCAGGTGGATGACATATAATAGAATTATTAATTTTACTAAACAATATTATTTTATAGTTTTATTATTTTAATAATAATTATCAAATGAGTATTAATTTTTGTAATTTTTATTAAACCATATTATAATTTTGAAATAATTGAAATTATTAATGTTTCATTTTCATATCTACATGGGAATCCATTATTCATATTAATAACATCCTAATCATTGAATATAATATTTTTCTTTTGATTTCATTATTTAGTGAATTTGAAAATTTTCATTTGAATTTATTTAATTCATAGATCACTCCAAACTCCAATGTGTAATATAATAAAAATTAAAATTAATGAATGATATATATACTTACTATATCCAATTATTTCATTTAATTCATTAATGGAGTTTGAAAATATATTAATGGGTTTTTTTAAGAAAGAAGGTTCATAAGAAAAATATTTTATTAAAATAAATTGGACACTTTTATATCAAGTGATATATTGAGGAGGAATGGGGAGTTAACCCATGACCCCATTATGATGCTTTCACACCAGGTATATTTTTATGTGACCACGAGGGATTTATAAAATCTATCGATTTTTATGGTAATACATAACTAATATTCATATTTTCAAATGATTTTTCTGAAGAAATCCATTTCACCAAAAAATAATTTTTTAAATTCACTTTCGAAACAATATGTATTATTGATTTTTTTGGCTAAGTATTATATATAAAATATTAACATTTCATAAAAAATTCAACTGTTTTAAAATATTTTCTTATCAATTTCTTTTCTAATACTTTTAAAACAACTCACTATGAAATTTTATTCTGTAACTAGTTTTAATATGTTCTTCAAAAATATATTACATGTTTTAAAATTGAATTATTCTCTTAACTAGTTAGTGAACATGAAAAGAATTAGTAATTTTTATATTATTGTATACTATGATAAATTGTTTTGTATTTTTCAAATTCTCTAAAACCTAGACCAAAAAATATCCACAGTTTTATAAATGTACTGAGAAATTTTATGTAATATATTATATATAAAATTGCACATAATTTTTTAATGCTGAATATAGACTCATGGGATTGGTATGTATCAAAGTTACTCTGGAATCAATTATTAAATATATCATAATAATAATTAAAGAGGTTACAAGGTTAAACCAAGGCATCCTTCACAACAGGGGCCAAAAACTCATTGTCATAACTCATTCCATTGAGAAAAAAATAGAATCTATGTATAATCCAAGAAGATCACATAATTCATTCCCCTAAAATATATTCTATTAAACTATAAGGATCTCATCTAAGGTAATAAAATGCTATAAATGTGTGGGCTTAATAGAGTAAATCAATGGAAAATCTTTTTTGAATACACCAATATTTTTTATAGAATGTATACAATGAATCCTAATATCCATATAGATAGTGAATTTATCCTATGGTATCATTCCACGAACTATAAAATATTCATGAACTATTATTCATGTTTGGTATCACTCTTGGAAAACTACTCATTGAATCAGAATGGAATGCTATGAGTTCTCTATTAATTCACTATGGAATCTTTGACTGGATCAATTCAGATATCTCCAATAAATCTAAAAATAATCATATTAAATAGTGACCTTATTAGTATATCATTATTTAATTTAATTCCAAATATTAATAATTATTTTTTATAAGTGAATTTGTTCATTCAATTACTTTTAATCAACATGAAAATGAAAATCAGGCGTGAACAACCATTTATTATTTTAATTACTGTGACATCAATTTGGTTTATTCAATAGCAGAAATTAAGTCAATAAAAATTAACATGTTACTAACTAGGCCAAGTGATATTTATAATAATAAACTTTCCATTGATCAATTTAATCATAAGTGGTTGGTCCATGTGATAACAATGCATATACTTTCTTATAAAAATATTGTTATTTATATTAACAAAATTATATTAATGGATCATTTGATCATTTTATACCTTAAAAATGTGACATCCGTTGTTAATTTATAATTCATTTTAAAAAAAATATTACTAATATCACGGTCAATTCTTCACACTTTAATAGGGTACCAATAATTATAATTACTTTCATAAAGGGATAAAAATAAAAGAACTCAACTAGGGGTGGATTTCATTGATGTAAAAAACAACCAACTAAATGGATAACATGAATCTAAAGGGATATAGAATGAATAAACAATTATTATAATTTAGACATTTCAATTTTAAGAAGCAATGTCTTATGAAACAATCAGAAAAACATCAATATAAATTGAATAAATGATAATAATTTCAGACAAATATCTTAATCCTCCTAACCTAATATGTTAGAACTCGCCTCATACAATATCAATATTTAATTTTGGAAAGATAAAGAGAGAAATTATGAATAAAAAACACCCTAAAATATGTAAAATGATCCTAAATATAACCTAGATGAGTGGAATCGAAATGGAGAAACATGCATTTTGATTAAATAGATAATTGAGAGGAATCCAATAAGATGGTCATATATCGATTCCATGATCGAATTTTTAATATATTAATGAACCTATTTTATTCCAATATAAAATATTCAATGTGAAGATGGAGATAATTGTTTATTGAAATATCAAAATAAAGTAATAGTTTTATTTTTGATTATTTTTAAGGGTAAAATAATCAATATAAACACTAATTTTAGATTATATGGTTTGGTTGTACAGTCTTATGAAACCTTCACCCATTGAAAATAGGATCTTCCATTAGATGGACCTAGAGCAGTTTGGCTGTATGTTTGGAGAAACTGGGGGAAAACCATACAATAGTCTTCTTCTAAAAGATGTATAGTTTTAGCAGGGGAATTAATCCATTGGTGTTTGGTTAGGGTAAAATTTTCTCCCTCCATTTCCTAGTGAAATTATTTTCTAGGTAATTAGAAATTATTTAAAGTGTCTCACACAATTTCTATTAACCATGTGACCATGATCATTTTCCCCCAACCGGGGTTCTTTGCTCCGAACATTCCATGAAATCCCTTCAAACATCTATTACCTCATTTGGAATCCATAAATTTTAAAATATATTGAATGAGACAAAGACATAATGGATTATTACCCTTTTTAAATATCATGTTCTTACACAATGTTATACTAGATTTAATTTGTTTGTCAATTACCATTCATTATTTCATAATGAGTTAACTAATGTCTCATTAAATGGTAGTATTATTTTTCAAATAATCCTAATAAGAAAATAGAACTCTACTTCAAACCCTCAATTTATTTTGTTATAAATTTTGAAAGGAATAATATCATTATGTAAGACACTTTATTCTACTCTAATAAAGTTTCTTGGTCAATAAAATTTGTTGATGTTGAGAAGAACTAAGCCCATATCATCATGAAATAGAATAAACCCTTCCAAAATCCCATGATCAATGGTTCTATCCATGTTTTCCATTGTCATTGATCTCAAAAGTCTCCATTTAATGTGTATCCCTATAAAAAATTACCACTTCCCAGTGATTGAAAGGATACCCTTAGTAGAATCCGAATAAATGAATCCAAAACCCCTTGCCTTTTATGAAAGATGATTCTGATTACCAAAGAATTTAAATATGTAATTTTTTATAAATTCTAGGATGTGTTAACTATATGAGATTATTTGGAGACATGGTGCTCAGTCAACACTTTATTTAATGTCTCAGTGATCCCGAAATAAGTGTTTGTACTTTTTCATGTTTATTTAAAATAGTACATGTGAGGGGTTATGGAAACATCTTAATGGGTTCCCAGATTAAAAATATTATGATACAATTTTGTCAAGAAAGAATAAATAACATATGTATGGACCTAACTTTTACTGGTGTTAATTGAGAGAAAAAGTTAATTTCAAAATTTTTTTAAAAAAATTAAAATAGAATTTTCTTTAGTAAAAACTACCTTTCTTGTTTTAATTTTTTTTAATTTTGAATTTCATTATAACATAATAATATAATTGATTCATAAATGAAAAAAAAATAACATCACTACAATGTTATAATGAATAAATGTCGAAACGTGTTTTCACTTTTTAAGGGGTTAACCGGAGACGGATTGTTGGCCTGATCGTGGTTTTTTATGAGGCATTAGTGTTTTGGTGTTAGCGATCAATAATTGATAAACCGACATGAATGACAGATTAAGAAACTATGAAATATAGTGGCGCTATCGTCATCAACAAATGATCTAACCTCAATGTAGGGGGTTTTTTCATTATGAATTGGATTCCCCGTTCTTTCTTTCTAAACAATGAACATGGATCAACTGACTAACCGTTTTATTTGTGGGACATTTTTTCATGTGAGATCTGGATTTTTTAGCATGATAGGAGTTATGGGAAGTTGGATTCATTATTTTTTTATCCATCGTTTAAATCCAAACTAGGATGAATCACATTGACATGAACAAAGGTTGTGACCCATCCTTCATGTGTTCCTTGTAAATTCTTTTTATCCTACCCTATTCTTCAGTTCATTATGACATAATGAAAAACATGGTCTAAGAATGACTTAAATAGTGGAAATAGTAGGTCTCGAATATGGGGCATTTCAGCGTTGGAAAGGGCCACCAGCTCGATGGTCAGTGTCAGTGGAACGTGCAGATGTTATTGTGGGAGAAAAACTAGGGCAGGCGGCATTAGTACGCACCTGTGGAATGTAGAAGCAACAATGTGTGTATGGATGCTCATTGTATAAGAGGAGGATGTAGTGATCGGGTTGCAGCGGTGAGTAACTGATGTTCTATCGCGGTTCCACATCTGGTAGTGGAGGCGGTGGCCTCAAGGCCCTGTTGGTGCAGAACATCGGTGCCATCGAGGCACCATGATAGGAGGAGAAGTATGTGGTATTGCTGGAACACATCTCCAGTATTGAACTATGTCAAATCGGGAGACCCACGAATGGACTGCGTGGGAGAGAGGCGGCTGGCCGTGCAAATCATTGCAGATGTGGCTTTTGTCTTGGCTAGGATGGACCAAACATGCCCTCCTACATGATCCAGTCTAGGGGAAACCAGGCTGTTGGGAGGCCAGGCTATAAAAAGATGTCCCCCAATGAGGGTTGGGCTGGAGGAGTATTGATATCCCTAGGTGGTTCAGAGGGCTTGACCAACATCCCAATATTCCTAACACATAGGCTATGCCAAACTGTGTAGGGTTGATTTGGATGAATAGGTTTGGGTGGGTCTGTTCAACTAGGTAAGACATATCCCAGACCCAACATGAGTTTTATTATATAATGGGAATAATTTTCGAAACTGTGTGTCCTATTGACAATACATTTGCGGCGTTGGGTCCCTTGTGATCAAACAACCCTTTAGGAATTCACCTAGTATGTTCCCGATGAGGTTGAGATATCACTGATGGAATAAGAAGTAGATTCTCCTTGAATCAACCATGCTACAGGCGGAAATCATACATCTGTTTTTGATTCGAATATAGTAAGGAGTGGACCTCATTGGCCCAAAAGATGAGTATACCTCAGTGGACTGAAAGATAAGTGGAACTGATTGGCCTGACAGATGAGTGGATCAGACCTTAGTGGACTAAAAAATTAGCACACCTGAGTGGCCTAGTAAATGAGAAGACCTCAGTGGCCTAGCAGATGAGAAGACCTATGTGGCCAGACAGACAAGCGGACCTCAAGGGCCCAACTAACCCTATTTACAAATGAACATCTAGGTCCCGGTGGATGAGTGAACCTTAGTGGACCAACAACCCTCGGTGACTCATCATGAATGATTCCCTTAGTAGTACGATTTATTAATCATTATGATAGATAATATTTCATTCTATACTTTTGATTATACATGTGTGAGTTGTCCATCACTTCGAGTGTACATTTAATTCTGTTTTGGGGTCTCTACTAAATATTTGGTTATCCACCACTATATGGGTTTCACCTGCATTTTTCATTTCATGAGATGATGATCGACATTTTGAAATATACCTTGCTAGTTTACAAAAACGAAGTGTCTACTGTGATCGGACATGCATGTGTACTTCTAACAGCTTTTGGAAGCTAATATTCACCTACTATTTGAGTAGGGTTTTCTACAAAGTATTTAATTGAGACCTTATACTCCCTTGTTTACATCATGCCTTTTCCGGATATGTATTTTAATACATTTCACTTATTGATTGTACCTCTACTCAATGTTGTTTTCTTAGTGGTATGAATATTTTCCATTTCAGCATTGTGGGTTATGGTTGTGAGTGTGAGTGTGTGTGTTTGTATAGGTTCTCAAAAAATTCTTCCCACATATATGATTATTCTTTTATAACTAGTTGACATCTCGTGGACTTTGGGAGGAATGCTTGGGATCGTCATGACATGGGCCCCAGGGGACGGGTCGGGAAAAATTGGTATCATTGGAGTTCAATTATACCTTAAGGACCAAGAGTCTGTGGCTTTGTTTTGGAGCAACAGTGTTGAATGTTTCAAGTTTTTCATTCAGGCTCAGGGAGTCCAATGTTGGTGCGGTGGCAGACATATCCATACACTAGGACCCTGAATTCTAGTTTTCATCTTGTTACATAAAAAAGGGTTTCATAAATCATATTAGAATTGAGTGTTACCTCATGTTCTTCTTAATTCAGATTCAGATCACCACGTATAAACTATTTATCATTTTTCATCTTGATCAATTTTAGGATTCCACCACAAAAAATTCCAGTAAGGATACTAGTTTGTGACGATTAGGACGGTACTCCTAGGGATGATGCATCCGTACATGGACTTGTACTAGATATGTCCCCACCAAGAGGATCATTAAAACTGCCACCATCATATGATTGGAAATTGTTGTTGGAACTACTGATAGAGTTCCCATGAAGTCTTAATGCCTACATGAGTTCTTGAGGTAGATACCTCCCATGTTCATGGGTGTGATACAAAACTAGATGGCTGAATATTGGCTCAAAGTAGTTATTCGTGTCATCTATCTCATGAGGATGCCTCTAATCCAGTTAGAGATCCTAGCTGCCAGCTTTATTCATGTCTTGGTAGGGATATGTTTGAGGTTTCATATCTAGAAAAATGTTGTGGTGGACCTCATATGGATAAACCGTGGGTGCCTCTTTAAGTAGTATTTCATTCTAGGGACGATGTGCTCAGTATGCATACATAAGCTACTTCACCTACTATAGGGTATCAAGATAGGATGGCAGTACATTGTGAGATTAAATAAGCACTCCTACAACTCGATGGATATGGTGTGAGACCCATTCATATTGGATGTAGCCATTGATAATGGACTATGTTTTTAGATGAGGGATTCTTAGGTATTTCTTAGCATCCCTTCTTAATCTAGGGTTCTAGAGTGATCCATACTCTTGGAGACCTTCCTAGAAGGTAAGGGGCTAGTATAATGAGCTAGTAGTAGACTCTAAGTCAAATAATAAATAGCTATGGGTAGAATAAAATAGACACAGAGGCCCATGATGTCCAGGAATTTTGGGGTAATGATCCCATGATGCAGGATCAGTAGTATGAGACCCCCAGTTCTAATAGAGTCATCAAAGGTAAATGGTGTGCTACTCATGTGGCTGGCAGGGTAACATGGCTTTTGATATCCTGACTCACCGCAATAAAGACCATAATATAGTTGATGTACCACCGAAATAGAGTAATAGAATCAAGTAGGTTGGCCCACATGGTGGAAAACACGGCAGGGGAGCTGGTAGAGCAGCAGGAAGTTGGGAGAGTTTCGAGGTGCTACCACCTCCACCCCCATGTGGTCCACCAAGGACTCCAAGAGCCGGTGGATAGGGGAGTGGCTAGTTTCATATGATGGAGTCCTTTATCCATGAAACTCCATTGATGATTAGAGTTATGATCTATTTATTCTCCAACATAGCTGCCTTTCTTGTAGACATGTGTTCCAGTCACTCTTTCCTTTCTATGGACCTTGTTAATATCTCAGATATTCAGGTGGACCCACTTGCTTGACCCTTACAATCAGATACACCTATAGGAGGGTATTTGAATACAATACACTTGTTCAAGTACATTGATCATACTCTTGGAGGTGATAACTTAGAATGTGATCTCCCCATAGAGTCATTAAGGCCTTACGTTGACATCAAGGGTGTGTATTGGTGATCCAACGTTCTTGCTCAGATTAATTGTTTTAAGCACATAGTGTGGTGTGTTTGTGATGATGGGACCAGGTTTTTCTTCCTTAGAAAAAATGGATATCTTTCAATGATGGAAAAACATTCTCAGTGGAGGGCGAAGTCGATCACTCATGATTTCGTTGGCCTCACCATATGTGCGGTGGAAGAGAAGAGTCATCACTTTACAGTTGTGGTGGGTGAGTATGGTGAAATATTTCTTAAATATGATCAGGTTTTACCCTCTCATGAAGAGGATAAATTCTACATTAGAGGGAAATGATATATACTCCATCATATCTGATGGCTCACACAGAGCTTCATGATTTAAGTGTACACCAAAATGATTTGCTGAATAAGGGATTCATAAGGACCATTATTTCTCCATGGACAGTCACAATATTATTTTCCAATAAGGGATACAAGAGTTTGAGGTTGTGTGTAGACTTCTAAAACCTGAATCAGGTAACCATGAAGAATAGGTAATAACTACCAAAGAATGATGACCTCTTCAATCAGCTGAATAGAGAGAGATGGTTCTCAAATATAGTCCTTAGAAAAATCTATCATCGGATTTGGGTACGAGATAAGTATTTACAGAAGACATACTTCATATGTCATTATTGATACTATGAGTTAATGATAATGATTTTTAGTAATAAACAGGGTTCTAATACTATTCATGGGACTCGTGAAAAATAACTTTTGGACTTACATTGAATTATTCATCTTGGAATTAATTTATGACATCCTTGTGTACTTGAAATCCAATAAAGAGAATGCTACACACCTACGGATAGTTCTGTATACATGTCAAGACCACTAGATCTATGGGAATCTCTCAAAGTGTTAGTTTTGGATAATAGATGTCAAATTTCTGGGACACATCCTTATGGTGGCTTGAGTTACTGTAGATGCAAAAAATAGAGGTTTTTTTCTTGGTAGCAACATAAGAGCATGAATGAGGTGAAATGTTTCTATTATATGGGTGGAGGCTATTGGAAGATTGTTTTAGACATATGTAGGTTATAAAAACCCTTATCAGATTTGACATGGATGGGATTTACCTTCTTGTTGACAGAAAAGTGAAAACATAGTTTTCAGGGACTAAGGCAGAGACTGGAATGTGCCCCCATCATGAGACAGCCAGAGGAGGGAATTTGGTAAGTAGTATTATGAGACACAATAGGGACTAGACTATGTTGTTTCCTGATTCATGGTAAAATAGTAATTGCTTATGGTTCATATAAATTGAGGCAGCATTAGAATAATTATGAGATCCATGACCTGGAGCTAGAAGCTGGGTTCTTCTCTTTGATGATATTGCGGAACTACATGATGGGTGAGCAGTTTATCTTCTAAATCGACCACAGTAGTATAAGTTATAACTTCACCGAAAATGACATGAACATGAGGTCACGGTGGTGGATAGATATCCTCTTGGAAAATGACTTCTAGATAATCTATACTCCATGGAAGTGGAATGTGGTAGCGGACATGCTCAACATGATATATAGTTTGTAATAGTTTAGTGTGATGTCGAAGCATTTAGTCGCAATATCGATATCCTACTTGGATGGTGATTGTGTATCTCAAATTCATGCAATGTATATCACTCCTCCATACATATATAGAGTTAATGAGGAACTTATTATAGATGTTGTCTATGAGCTCCGACATGATCATTTATCCCAATGAAAGGCTAATAACTGATATTCAATAGGCGAGGGATCACATAATGATTTTCATAAGTCCCACCATTTTCATTGTGTTTTCACATGAGGAGTTTCTAAGGGAGTTCCACAACTCCCCTTTGGCGGTACATCCATATGTGGTAAATATGTAACGAAAAATCGGACGTTAATACTAGTGGATGACAATGAAGAAAGCAATAGTAGAGATAATTTCTGAGTGCCTCACATCTCAATAAGTGAAGAAAGTGCATCATGATCTAGTAGGATTAACTTGTCTGATTGAGGTACCATAATGGAAGTGGTAAGGTATCTCAATGGAAATTATGACGGGATTACCCCACACATCTAGTGGGAAATATACCATATGGGTTCATGTAGATTTACACACCAAGTTGGCACACGTGTGACACATCTTGGAGCAGGGTTTAGTAGAGATCAGGAGATTCTTCTACGTATAAGAGATAGTTTTACTTCATTGAGTCAGATAGATGTAAGTCTCATATTGAGACACACTCATTAAAAGCTAATTTTGGATGGGATTATAGAAGGCATTTGGTAATTAGCTACACTTGAGCATAACTTTCCACCCCCAGACATATGGTCTGATGGAGAGATCTATCCAGGTTGAAGTGTAAGTATAGATGATTTTATATTAGACTTCTAGAATAGTTGCGAGGATGAACTATCCCTGGTGGATTTCATGTATAACAACAACTACCACCGATTAATTTTTATGGCACCATTTGTGGTGCGGTATGGGAAGCCATAAATGTCATTATTATACTAGAATATCCCAGGGGAGTTATCACTCATAAGTCTCGAGATGGTACGAGCTACCGCTGAGAATGTTCAGGTTATCTAGGAGTGGATTGGGACTACAAAGGGTAAGATCAAATCTTATACATACTGGAGCTGGAGACCCTTGGAGTTTGTGGAGGGAGACCATTGTTCATTTGGGTCTCACCTCAATGGGGATTGTATTGATTTTTATAGGGCGACTAGCTATATATAATTTTCATCAGTCATTTTTTATTCTACGTAGAGTGGGAAAGGAGGTTTACCCCATAGACCCCACACCCTTAAATGAACTGGGTGCATTATGTTTTCCACAAATAATAGTTTTTGATATGCATGCATGACCCATCTAACTTCGTCGACTGGGGCGAGTTAAGTACTGATTATGGGGTGGTATTTGTGGAGTTCCTTATATTGATTGAGGATAGACAAGAGAATGATCATTATGGATGGACTATTTCTATGTTTCTTGTATAGTGGAAACATAGAAATTACATAGAGATCTATTGGGGGATAAAGGATCAGATCGAAGCTCAGTACCCCAATTTTTTTAGCCATTCATTTGGATTTAGAGGTGGTAAATACATACAGGTGGGGGTAATGTAATGTCTTGGAAATTCCCTAAATTGTTTTAAAAATCATACAGGATTATTTCAATAAAATAACTTGGACAACACATGATTTCGAGGCCTCGTTATCTTGGAATAAGTGTCTGAACATTTTTTATGTTTATTTAAAATAGCGCACTTGAGCGGTTTTGGAAACTTCTAAACAGCCTCCTAGATTAAAAATATTAGGGAATTGTTGTATCTAGAATGATAACTGTACCTAAAGTCCAAGAAATGACTGGTGCAGGTACGGGTAAAATGTTTACATTCATACATTATAAGAAATTTTTTTGAAATAATTATCTTAATAAAAATAAAAATTATCATTTTTATTATTTTATTTGAATTTAGAATTTTATTGCAGTGAAATATCATTGTTACATAAAAATGTTTTAATTTCGATAATAATTTTTTGAAGTGTTTAATTTATAATAATTTTTGGGTGTTTTATGGGGGTATGATTTATTTTATAAGCTCATACATTATTTTGATAATGGTAATCATTGTATGTGTTTTCAATTTTTTAAAAGAGTAATATATTTTTTAAGGAAGTATATATTCTTACTATACCCATTCTATGTTTTCAAAATTTTATTCCAATGGTTTATGGAAGATTAAGAGAAATTATTTAGTCATGTTGAAGGGCATGATGATTTTTCAAGGAAATAAAAATTATTTCATATTAAGATTTTTATATCTTATTAAAAATGTATACAAAATTTATGTGTACACTTGTTATTGTATAGTTTTATTATATAGAGGTTGTGATCTCATTTCATGCAAATATAACCAAAAAAATTCATTGGGAATGTAAAAAAATTGAATTCTAAAATAAGGACACTATTTTTTTTATGGTTGGGCCCTTAAAATATATATTAGAGTAAAATTTTAGAAATGATTATTTTTTTGAATAATTATAATATAATAACCTTGAGAGACATTATATTAAGGTTATGTTTAGAATATCTATAACTTGAATATAACCATTTTTATTTGATTATTATATTTTTTTTAGAATGGTTTTTGACATAGGAACATGGATTCAAATACATGATGTTTAAAGAAGACAGTATCCTTCTAAATCTACATCATGAAATTATTGGAATTAAAACAGATTACATTATCATATTGATTATTTTTTTGATATATGAAATAATTTTTTGTGGAATATATGTTTTAGAGAATTAATATTTACAAAAAAAACTGAATGTGTTAATGGTTGAGAATTTTATAAAGAATCACCCTCAATATTACACTGGAAATCCAAATCCAGTGGCCTCTAAAGGATTAATCAATGTAATATAAAATATATTTTGATTCATGGAATATTTTTAATACCAAAGGTAACTATTTCCACTAGAATTATGAAAGATAATGTTTTCAATGGTTGTATCTAGGTATGGATACATAATGGAGAGAAGTGATTGATACCATAGAATGTGATATATTTAAAAAAATTATTCTAGAGAATTATTCCCATAAGGATTCTTGACTAAATGTATGGAATTTAATTATAATTGAAGATAAATGATTGTGAATTTATAGCTTCATATGTATGAATTATTTTCTAATTGTTCACGTAAGTATAAGTTTATTTTCAGAAACAATATAGTAATATTTCAATATTTTAATTATGATTCAAACCATGATTATGTATAGAATTATCATATAAGGATTTTATAATTAATAATAATTGTTTTTATTATTTATATAAATGATTAGATTTGTTTTCAAATTATTTTGTTCCATAAATTGAAAAGAGTAATAAACAGTCATGTTGTGAAGCATGGGAGAAGTGGTTGACAATGAAATCGTAAAGATGTCCCCCAACATATTAAAATTGTTAACAAAAAATTTCAAGGAATGATTAACAGTATCTATAATGTGAAACGTTTTGTTACATTTGTTTATGAGGTTCAGGACTATAATGAGAATATTACTAAAAAATCAATAAATAGGGTATTATATAACCAATAACTCATGAAATATTATAATATTATTCTGTTGTGGAATTATTCTAATATGCCTCTAAAAATAGTTATTCAATGGTGTAAATGAAAATTATTGGAATAAAAGAGCTCAAAAATTTTCATAAGATAATATTTTTTTTGATGTTGGTCAATGTAATAATGTTTTGAAAGGTATATCACTTGTTTAATTAAATTATTCAAATACCATGTTTGAATCTAGATTATCTCGTGCCTTAATTATTTTTAAATTATCATGTAAAATGATAACATCACCTCATGAAACAAAATATAATTTTTTGTGAAAAATAATTTTGTTATTATTAAATAAACAATTATTTATTGGAATCTTATTTTCGGTATTAATTTGATGGTCTTTCTGATGATTTTAATGAATTATCCCCAATAGGGACTGATATTAGTTTGGATATCAATTGGATTTTTTTCATTATTATAATGTAAATTAAATTTTAATTAAGGATTTATTAAATGAATTTATACCATTTATAACTAATTAATGTGGTTGGAAATTTATTAGGGAAAATAATTAAATTTTCAAAGCTCATGTAATTGAAATAAAATGATATTTTTTGAGATTAGTGATGTCCCTATAGTGAATGAATTTCTAAATGAATTTCATAATAATTTTATATGATTTATTCCTGACAAAAATAATTATTTTACTATTGACTTTGTGAATGATTAGGAGACTAATTCAAAATACACTTTTTAAGGGATCACATAGAAAAATTTGAATTTAAAAATATGTTGAAGAAGATTCTTGATAATGGTTTCATTCATTCAAAAAATCACCAAACGTTTCTTTGTTGTATTTTTATAAATTAAATAACGCACAAAGATACATTTCATTAATTATATAGCCTTAAAGGAATAATTATTAAGAAGAAGAATCATTTTTTTTAAATATTTTAGTTTTTTGATAAGCTCAATAGATAATTTTTTTTTTTGAAATATTATTATTCGGTAGGGTAAAATAATTTGAAGGTGAAGGTGGAAGATAATCCAAAGTAAAAGTTTTAGGAAATATATAGGCATTATGAGTATATAGTTATGCCCTTAAGATTGTCTAATACACTAGATGTCTTCATTGGGATTATTAATAGGGTTTTCCATGAGTAATTAGATATTTTTGTTGTTGTTGTTTCTATAGTGTATATATTTTTATACTATAAATTTCATGATGATTATAAAATTCATCTACATATTATTTTGAAAAAACAAAGAGAAAGTTATTTATATGTAAAATTTAGCTAGTGTTAATTTTGGTTCCAATTATTTTCTTTAACTTTGTAAATTATTTGAATACATTTTATAACTATTGAAACTAATATAACAATAGTTTTGAAAGTGGATAAAACCTAATAATGTAATGGAGATTCATAGTTTCCCTAGATTATGCAGTTAATACTATAGGTTTGTTCGAAACATTTTCACTTTATCTATCCCATAGACTATTAACTAAAAAAGGAGTAAAATTCATCTCTATGAAAGAGATAGAATATTTCTTAATAATATTCAAAATATGATTGGTTAGTAATCTATTTTTGGACCTATCCACTACAAAATTGTACAATTTTTATCTATAGTTATAATTCATTAAATGGAAATGGTTTTTGCCTTGATGAAATTTTTATAGAGAAATTATGTATTCATCAACTTAAATGAAACCTTAAGAGTTAAATTTTCCTTCACATGAGAATGAGTTAGGTATTGTTTATTTTATTAAAATTAAGGACCGATCATTTATATGGAGTATTTTAATAAATATATAATTATCATAAATAGTCAATTATAAATTCACTAAGAATGAGTTGAACATGAGTAAGAGAAGGTAATTAGAAACATGTAAGGATAAGGATTTCATAATTCCTTAATATCATGGAAAATTAAAAAAATATACCTATTTTTTTATTCAGAAAAAATTATTCTCTATTATCTGTGTTATTCCAAGAATAATAAATTTTGGTGAATGATTTTATAATTTTTGACATAGAAATTGTACATGTAGGAATATACGCTATATTTTTTCATTTGTTTGTATAATCATCAATAGTTGGTGAAATTAAAAAATATTAGATGAAGGATCTTGTTTTAAATAAAAAACTACAATTTTTTAAATGGTTAGTTTTTAGAGTCTATTATAAAATTTGAAGGAGTTATAAAATTATAAAAAATATTAAGTGAATATAACAATTCCCAATAGAAGACATAATTGTTGATTGAAGAACATAGTTACTCGTATTCCATTCATTATGGTAGTACTAGGATATACTAAGACAGTCAAATGTATTACTCGTGAAATAGAATAATATTATATATTGATTAATCTAAATTTAAATGATTATTTTTTCATTAAAACAAAATCATTATAAAAATTTCTGAAGTGGATGATTTATTTTATTATAGTGCTAGTGTGGAAAAGTGAAAATACTGACTACATTTTTTGTGGGATTTCCAAATATATCTCAATGTAATAATGAATATTTTAATATTATTGATCAGATAAATAAATCAGAACATTACAATCCAATTCAATACACAATGAATTTAGATAAAAAATTCCAAACCATATATCATTTATTTTGGTATATAACATGGATTTACTCTATCATTTGTATCTAACAATGATCTTGTGGTCAATTAAAATTATCAGAATGGTACGTAGAAGTTATAGGGTATTGAATTGAATTTGAGTATAAAATTTCATTTTCAATTTGATAGAACTTCTTAGTGAACAAGTCATACCATGTAATAAATGATTCATTCCACTTTAATAGAATATGAGGAATATTTTGATATATGTATTTTATTTCTTGAGTCTTCTTATAACAGATGATTTAATTCTACTATAATGGTTGAAATTTATTTTTTATTAAAATATCAATTCTTTTGAGGAATAAGTGAGAAACCATACATGGATTCACCATTTCCCCACTTCACAATTTCCTCACTTCCTCACTTCCTCACTTCCCTACAAAAACAATACAAGGCGTCACAAAATAACCTTAAAACAAAATGGATAGTCAATCAAAACAAGAATTAAAAATGACATACCTTCATAGCTGGAGTCGAAATTTTCAAGAGAAGGCTGAGGTACCACGAATCAGGGAACATGAATGTCAGCAAAGTAGGTCAAACCACAGAACTGTTCTCCTCCAGAGCCCAGCGATGCGACCATCAACACAATACCAAATCCAAAATCCCACTGGAGAACTCCATTCCGATTTCACCCAACCCTCCAATTAAGTTAGATGTCCCAAAGAGCTCATCTACAAATGGTGACAAAGATACTAGAATGAGGAGGGACAGTCCGTCCAGATGCCACGCCCCACTTTGCATCCACCGTAGTGAAACCACAATCCAATGGACACTGTACAGACCAAAAACCACACCAAAAGAGATTCACACCAAATAAGAACTTAATGGGTGAATCTAATAATCTGAACTCCCCCACTGCAAAGTGCCGCAGGAACCGAACAACCCCTCCTCATCCACAAGGAACCCTTCAATGACAGCCGTAGCAACCCGAAGGGGAGAATATCCCATGGATCATGGAGCTAATTATTCCTCAATCTGGAATGGAATATCAACAGTAGGTCAATGGAGCATCACCGTTGAGGGGAACCGAGCTGATCCAGGACAACAACACCACTCTTGGAAGGGGCCGATCAAAACGAAGACACGAAGGATAAGAATATAATATTTAATTGAAAAAGTGTAATGTGTTTGGGTATAAATGGGAAGATAAGAATATTGTATATTGGATTCTATGTAAAACAATAGAATGTTGGAATATATGCATACTATGATTTCATTCATCTAATTTTATCCATGTTGTATATTGTATTTACTTATTTCATATTAAGATTATATTTTTAGAATTCATCCCATGTTTTGAGAAATAATGTATTTCAATTGGATTATATCCATTCATATTAGTAATATCTAATTTATATTATTTACAATATGGATTATGAAATACATAATAAGTTAATTAATCATGTTTGTGTTTTTTAGAAAACCATATGGTAAATGAAACAATGAATGATTTTAAAAATTCTATTGGGGAATGATATCACTACATGATTAAGAGATTTATAAAATTGTGAGGATAGAATTTCAAACATGGGAGAAGAATTTAACCACTCATTTATTTTTTTCTTATATTATTTTAATGTTTATTATTACTAATGAGTAATATTTTAAATAATTTATAAATAAATATTTAAATTGTTCTTTTAAATAATCTAATTTATAATGTTTCATCTAAAAAATGAATTTATAAATTGTATCATTGAAATTATAATGAATGAAAATAATGTTTTATATCAAAATATCAAAATAATGTACAAGAGAAATTTTTGAATTTTCTTAAAAATAATGATTATCAATGAATCGTAAAAAATATAGTTTTATTGAAAAAAATATTTTATATTCTTTAATTTACAGAGAAAATTTTCTTTATTAATTTTTAGGTACCTAATATTTAATTTGGTTTAAATATTATAACATTATTCTATATATAAAGAATTTTATTGTTGACTTTGGTATGAACATATTGTTACAATTAAAAATGATTTTTGATGAAAACATAATTTTTATCAAATTTCATAGATTTAAATTTATATTATTTTCTACCATATCAATGAATTTAATCATAAAGTATGGATTCAATGTTTGGAATTAAGAAGTCTATATTTTTTGAATTTACACATTTTATGAATGTTATTAATGAATAGTAACTCTGGATGATATTAGTCACAATGGAAATGTTAAATTAAGAAATAATGGATAAAAATGGAAGCTTTCTTCATACTCTAGCTAACAATTGAATTTATATTATTTTATATTTTATCGCTTTGACTATTCATGATTCAGAAATTTGGAAATTTAATTCCACCTTCTATTGAATATAAATAATATATTATTTTATATAAATATAATATCTAAAACTTCACTCAAGTTATTTTAAAATGTATAATATTTTGTGATATTAATAAAGATAAAATATGTTGAGTTATAAAATTATAGATGAAATATAATGGTTTTGGTTATGAGATTATAATTATAATATATAGTGATTATATAATTACTATAAATTGTTATTAAATGTCAATCCTAATTTTTATTAAATTAAAAGAAATAAAAAAAATAGAAATTATAAAAACAGAAATAATTTGAATGAATTTTATGTTGATTAATTTTATAAGAAAAATAAAAAATAATTGAGATATGTGAGAAGGTTATATTTATATTCATTATATATTGTTTATTTTAAATATCTAACTAAATGAATTGATCTAAAAATATCATTAATTGTATTTTTAGTATTTTTTATTATTATTTAGATCTCCAAAAAAATATTATCTTATTAATAATGAGTGGGTAGATTTTGGAAATGTAGACTAAGGTCAATTTATTTGTTACTTTTCCTATTATATTCACATTCTTGACCCATTAATTGTGAAAATATTTTATACTATAATAATAAAACATGGTTAAATGGGGTTTAAATTAAAGGATATGGTTTTAAATTTCATTTAAACTATTCTATATATTATGTGTTGATAAAATTTTAACTCACCCTCATTTTATATTCTAAATATATGAATTTTAATACATTTATAATTGAATATAATTTATATAAATTTAATATTTTATGTAATTCAATGATTTCCCCTCCCATTGATTATTAATGTATTGAACCTCACCTTTTTTCCATAGAAAATTTGAGGAATATAGTTTATCAAAGATATACCATGTCCCAACATAAGATATATTACAACTTTATAAAGGAATTATATAGGTTATAAAAATATATTAAAGGTTTAATGTCTAATTTAATGAAGGTTTTCCGATTAAGAGATAAATTTTAACTAAATGTTTTATTTTTGTATGTTCTTCAACATCCATAAAAACTTTTTAAAATTTAAAAAAATTTAAAAAAAAGTATATTAAATGTATTAAGATATTATAATGATAATTTTAATGAAATATATACATATCCCCATGCATAAAAAAGAATCTAAACCATAGTTCGTTCGTACAGTGGAGTACCGCATCATGAACCAATTTAAGTCTTCTTCAATCACCACCTCACATCGATGATTATGATGATTGGATTACTATAAATAAATTATATTAATTAAATATTTATCATTTTATTAATAAAATATTTCTTATATCCTATTAGCATTCGATCCATGAGAAAATGGTGATGTCATAAGTTTGTATGTGTGGACTACAACCTCTATGAAGTGATGTGATTATTTTTTAATCACCACAACACATGGATGATTTTTATAAGTTTATATTGAATAATTTTTAAGAGAATTATACTATTATCACTTATCCCAATGGTTATTGATCCACAACTACCCAATCCCCCATACATAGACTAGGGGGTGGGGACAAGTGACAAAAGGAATAACTATATGGGGGACTTTTCCTGGTTTACCTATATGAATACAAACAAAATATCAATGAAAATGAGTTGGGGAATTTTAATAAATTGAAACATTTAGATATAAAATATTTATGAAAATACCATATGGTAGTACAAGAGTTCATTATTTTAAATTGACACTAAAAGGAAAAAACACATGCCCAACCAGAATAATTTCCCAAACTAAAAAAAGTGGAAAAGTAGAATATTGATAGATCACATCTCTTATTCCAATATATTCAATCATCTTGTGTTGACTAATTCACAAGGTATCACTATGCTCATCTATACCCACTGCTGAAAAATCATCCATCTTTATAGGACATGAAACATATGAAAAAACCCATTGCATGGGTGATTATATACATACATTATAGAATGCCCTAAAAACTGATGAGAGATTTTTAAGAGATTCGGTGATAATATATATATAACTCAACCAAAATAAAGAGAGTAAAAAATATGATATCGTGGATATATATATATTCTCAAACCAATGAAGACCAAATGATAGATAAAAGGGGTTCTCCATATCACATTCCTACCAAGGTAAAGAGTCCTAATAAATCATGGTTCCTTTAATGATGCAAAACATCCCATGTGTAATACCATATGAGTAACCATGCAGAGGGTCCACTCATCACCACTATACCACACATTTGAGGGTGATCACTCTCAATGAATAGTACCCACAAAATGGTCCTAAATTGGGTTATACTATGTGTAAAAAAACCCACACCCTAACCAATATGTGTACATCATAGTGGGTTGAGGTCCCATGCCCTAATTCCCTATGGGAAAAATTAGTAGATAGAGAAACCATGCCTTGATTCATAATGAGTCACCACTAAGTGTATATGGAACCCACACCTTAATTCCATTTGGGGTTACACTCATAGAAATGAGATCCTACACCGAATCTGATAGGGGTGACACTTAGTAAATAGAGTAGCCATTCATGGATCCATTAGTGGGTACCACTAATTAAATATATGATATGTGACCTATTCCATCATGGGGTACCAATAAATTAGTATAATATGCGATCCTAAATTCTATAAGAGGGTGCATCTCTAAAAAAAGATAGAGGGAAAGTGACTTAGTATCATATGGACATACTACTCTAATGATCTTTTATTATCACTATCATCATCGAGATCCACCAACAAAAAGGCCATACCCATAAAATCTTGTATCATATCTCAAAAGACACTATGAAGAGAATCTTCATGTTTTACATGGAATGAAAACTATTATATGCTACTTATATACAAAAATATGAGTCGAAATAATAAAGATATGACAGGTTGACGTTTCTCCAAAAGGAATGAAGGGGTATATATAATATAAAGAGCCCACATGGTGTTTGATCCTATATCATTGACTTCTCATATCACATCTTGTACATGGATCAATAATCTTATGGGAATAAAAAGTGTGTATGTGGAGTACACATTGTTCAAAAAAAATAAAGGTATTTCTTCTTCTCCCTATATATTTATGTTTAAACATCTTTTTTCTATGTAAAATAGTACATAATGTGTCCTCCAGAAAATGGTCTAGATCATATGATCCACCACAAGACATGACCTCTTGGAGAGGGATACATGGAATTTGGACTAGCCATATGACATTTCTTGATTAATTTTTCTATACCACACTGTCTCCAATATAGTGGTACTACATAGAATGTGTTCATAATAATAAACATCATATTTTCTAGTTTTTCACAAAAAATTATATGCCCTATCATGAATTCCAGTTCTAGATTATGTACCATGTATCTCACCTCTATCAACCTGAAATCAATGGAATATTCCCATATATGACGTTTTTCTCCATATAGTGACTGAATATTAGTGTTTTTCAATCATGTTGTCTTGTCACACACCCCACATGGCTTTATCCTCCATCATCTAGTATAGGATACCAAATCTATAAGATTCATTACCCAAATCTGAAGAAACATCTTTATATATCCATTGGTGATCAATTCATTAATTTTATTTTATTTTATAGTGATTCAAGGGGACTTCTCAAACTAGGTCACACATGATAATGTTGATCCATGGATCCATTCACTAATGGTGACTAACGTAAAAAATCAATTTGATAAAAGAACCAATACAAATGTGTATAGTCATTTTCCAAGAATTTATTTCTAATGAACAAGATCAGTGATAGCCATGGTGAGAATTAATTGAATAAACAAATTAAATCTCTACAAGGACACTCGAAATGGGTGCCAAATTGGGATAGATCAATAAATCATGAAATATTATTCCGGATCATTTAACCCATCGATATAGAATCAAATAATTCAAAATACCTTCCATTATTATATATTTATTATCCAATAGAAGGAGGATGGAACACCTCTCAATTGTCATAGGGTTTTTGAAACTAAAAATGAATAATTTTCGTAACATGGATTAAATATGGATTTATACATTTTTCAATTTAAATTAAAAAACAAAATCACATATATATTTAACTAAATGATCCATTTGACATTCATAATTTTTGAACTCCCCTAATTGGCCAATGATAAGTCATACGTAGTGTAATCATCACAATCCGTACTCAACTGTGTTCTCAATTTTTAAATTTTTTATTTCATTTTAGAGTTATCCCATTTTAGTTAGTAAATCATGCACCCATAATATAAAATATATTTAATGTTTTTATAAAATTAAATATTGGCACACCGTGCCTCGTAATATCATGAAATTTCAGTAAATGGATTTGAAAATATATATAAGTAAATTTTTAAATGTATAAAATAGATAAAATTGTGTCTCTTCATCATTCAACCATTCATAAATTTCATACCCTAAAATAAAAAACTAAACAAAAAAATCAGGATACATAGTCCACATATATCCCTCCCTCTCCTAGGATCTCTCCTCGTGATCCTATGATTACATACCACACTAACCTAGGGGGTTCTCATCCACACATTTCTGTGTCCTATTAGTCTTCTATCTATATTGGGTTATCTACAATGTTGGAAAAATCATCGACATCCATATTTCTATAGTTAAAAGCATGAATAATGTCATGCATGTATCTCCTCAACTGTGACATGTGGAAGATGTCATGGTCCCGCTCTAAATATGACAGTACGGTGAGGTGTAAAAAAAACTCACAAACCATTTTCATGATCTTTGATGGACTGAGGATCCTTGTGGATAACTTTCTTCTACTTTTGAATTTATATAATACATTTCAGGGGTAATCTTGGGAAAACATTTTCTCCCATATCGATATTTTGTGCCCCTTGACGATGATAATCATAATATTTTATTCCAACTCTTGGATATCCTCTTATTTTCATGGATTACATGATCCTTCACTATCATCTACCACAATTTTTCATTACTCAAAAGTGATTCCATACTGGTTTGTATACAACACAAAGGATGGCTACATTTCTCTTATATAATGACTTGTATTTTTCCATACCAATATAGAGTGGTCGATATAATTGTATGAAAACAATACCAAAAGAGAGTGATCTTGTCAGCTCCATATGAAATCCAACTCGCAAGCCCTCAACAAATCCTCAAACTCTGGGATTGTGTGCTCAAACATCACATCTATTTAGGGGATTATGGCAGCAATCATCTTCTTCTAGGACATGGCTGACTTGTGTAGGCCTTTATAATATCATGAAATGAAAATTGCATTTTGATCAGTGAAAATATTTTTGGTAACCCCATTATGGAGAACAATGTCCTATATATAAAACTACCCAAAACACTCTACTGATCCCACTCTGTTATCATTGAAATGTTTCAATGTCAGGATTCATATAGGTATAACCTAGATGGAATCATGGAAATTCTTTTTCTAGGGAATCACTATAAAAAATTACAAGTGTATTACATCCAAATTCAACTCAAGTATACCATGTGTCTACAAAAAACATGTTGAATCCAGGTGATCATCCATCACCTACAGAAATGTGAGGCATCGAGAGAGGAACTCTTCCATGATCCATCTCACGATGGACCACCAAAACTACTAATTAATGTATTTTAACATTTTTATTAAATCTTTATATAATGTAAATGGAGGTCTTAGAAAATATCTAATCACATCATCATGTATTGTGACAGGGATATAAATAAATACTGTGAAATGGTGGATGCGATTACCTCCATTATAAAATACATCAGGTTAAATTATTGAAGATATCTAGTCACGTAGGACCTCATAGTCAATGAATTCCAATTGGGAATCTCCCACATGATTAATGGGGTTGGAGGAGGGATCATTCAAAAATATCTATTGAAGAAATTATACAACTTCATGGTCAATAAGGTTTAACATCAAGGAGGCCAACTACAAATATACATCCTACACCAAACATGTGTGTGACGTCCTACTATGGGAATCTTACAAAACATCACCCATCCAAAATTGAAATAAAATATGAAAGACATATTCTTATATGAATTATGTCAATAACAATATTTTTATGTTGATGTATTTTGGGGATACAAACTTAAGACATTTTTGGTTTGAGTAAACAATAAATCCCTCTCTTAGATGATATTACAACCACATCCTTAGAGCGAAAAGTACCCCTACCAGATCTATTTTATGAGTCGAATAGTTAGTCTCATGGAGTCTCAATTTCCTTGAAAAACATGTAATATCTGCCTATCCATTCATTAATATGACTATTATCCCACCTTCTAAGGCTTCAAAATACAGATTATACTATGTGACCTCCTTCGATATTCTCAATATTGGTTCACTCTTTTCCTAAACACATTAATCCTAAAAAGATATTTTGGATTTCTCAATCCTAGTAATATCCATCCTAATTAATGTTAGGGTGGTTAAAGGAGAAGAAATCATAGTGAAGTCTTCAAAAAACCACGTGTATTAACCTGAAATTCCTTGAAAAATCAAAAACTCTAACATACATTTGGGTGGAATCCATGTTATAAGTCCATAAATATTCATAAGAAACACAGACAATCCATCATCAAAAATGAAAAACGCCATTATGTAAACCTAATAAATGGAAAACTGTCATTAAAATAGTTTTCCACATGTATTATTCTACGAAAGAAAATTTAGAACTATCTCCAATTTCTTGGAATTCTCAACCTTTGAAACATAGTATAATATTATGTTGTTAATAATGATATTCAGAAAATGGTCCATGAATAGCTGGACGATATGGTCTAATAATGATATAAATAAGACATGGGAATTTTGTAAACAATTGGAAACCACAAGGAACACATAGTGTCCGTAGTGACTTTGTAATGCCTGCTTCAGAATTTTGAGCACATAAAATATCAACTAGTGGTAGTTGAACCAGAGATAAATATTCAAGAACCATATCACACCCCAAAAGTTTTTTATGATCTCATAAATTCTTGTTATTGGATACTTTTTCCTATCCTGGTTTGGATTAGGAGACGATATTATATGAAATTCCAAAATCACTTATTCAAATTTTTTTATAAAAAATAATTCTCTACCTTCAATGACACACTCATCCTGATAAAACACATCATAATATTATCATAAAATTGTAATCGTGGCTCTTAGAAATTGGTATGGGCCATAAGATATGTTGTAAAAGATAACAACTTGGGGTTAGTGTGAATGTTGATATAAGACTACATGTCTAAAAATGGAGTTAGTCCCAGAATATGTCATTAAATAAATCCATAAAATCATCCACGTGTAAAGGAATACAGATTCTTGAAGATCCTTCTTCACTAATGTATAAACTCAACAACCGATGGGTAATGGGATATAAAACCATTCACACAAACCATTCACACCCTTCCTTGATATCTATTTTCCCTATAATGGAGAATATCAGCACATTATTATGAGGGCGTCAGGCTCATCTTTGGTCATAGTCAATATGGTATTGGAATATGGGAAACTATTAAATGTCATAGATGAAGTCATAGTTTATCATTATCATTATAAAACTATCCCATACGAACCACATTGCAAAATAAAATTACTCTCACCACCAGAAAATAAAATATATAGAAGAACTATTATCCAAAGTAACCTCAATAAAAAGATTCTCTCTTAACTCGTCAACAAGGATCCCAAACTCTCCCACTATGATTAATGTGAAGAAGGAATTACATGAACCTATTTTTAAAAAGATATAGGAATGATTAGAATAATCAATGATCATACCTATAATAATATCATCCTCCACTGGATGATATGATTCAAAATCCGGAATCTATCTGTATCCCCAAAACCCAAATCCTTGAGGAAGATGTGGGACAACTTGTGGTGGTGGTGGAAGGTTGTCATAAATTCAGCCACCACACACAATTCCTCATCATGGGGTTCCACCTTATATTATTGTAGCCTCTCTTCCTTGCAGGGCACCCTACCCTAGTATGGGAGATCATTTATAATGACACCACATCTACAATGGTGGTCCATCTATAATCATCATTCCCTCGCCATTATGTTAGGTTATGAAATCATGTTCCACGAAACTGCACATGTCGCAATCATAGAACCACACCTAACTAGTCTTCCTTGGATATATATGTGGTGTAGTATCCATATGACCATGTTCTAAAGTCTTATCATGGAGAGGTATCCTAATATTATATCCTATCGATGAGAATATACTAGCTAATACTGACATCTCATCCATATAACACCCACTATCAGCTCTAGCTACATGGTGTCCCTCTTAATGGTGTATCTAAATCACTAGAAACCACTCCAAAAACCTAATGTATTTGGTAATGCATAATGATACCACACTAGTATTTATATTTCATTGAATTCCATTATCAAACAACCATTCTCTGAGTGATCCCCTATATGTGATATTATATGAGTACTGAATATAGTTTTTGAATCTCGTGGTGTACTAATCCAGTATATTCCCTTCATTTTGAATATCCAAAATAATCTTTATATGAATCAAGAATAGTATTTTTGGGTAGTAATCTTTATGGAACAACTTCTCAAAGTAACATCATGAGAGTTTTGACTAATCATTCATATGTGTAACACGACCCATCTAAATTTATTTACTCTATGGTAAATGATAGTTTCTAGTGCACCCACATGATCTTTCACTGTCCATATTGGTCTAAAAATAGAAAATCGACTCTAGACAATCCGAATCTATCTAGGGATTTCGGATCTCTATCAAGATTTAGTGTCCTATAGCATTTCAACTCACATAGTACATTAAGAATCAATGCTTCGTTATCATGCTCCGTTGGAATGATCTTATGTAGAATAGGTGGGGGTCATAATACCGGTCCACCTAGAGGAGAGATGTTGATGGATGGACCCTAAACTAAGACCACATCAAACATCAAATAGTCATCATGATCAAAAAAAGGTAACCTGGATGGTTTTATTCAAGGAGGCATCATGAAAATTTAATCTAGACGCAATGTGGTCTTATGAGAATATATATATAAAATAAAGTGTTGGATAATGAAGAAAAGTCAAAAATAAATCCAATATAATGAATATTCTTATTATCCATGCAACAAATTCATTAATACGAATATTCAAAAAGATGGTATTGAATGTCTCTGTGAGTTTATATTTCATCCACCTACACCATCACTAATTCCTCAAGCTGGAAATCACAAATAAAGACACATCGCAAATGATAATCTATGTGCCAACAATAATACCATATTAAAATTACTCTAAACATCATCCCAATTAATGAACTACCTCGATACCAATCGATCACAACAAGTCACAATGGGACTCAATCCATGTCTATTCCATGCCTTCTTCTATATATTATCGGTAGTTATAAGCACCAAAATTCATAAATATATGGGATTCCATTACCTAATTTTTATATATGCACACAACCAACCATCACAATTAATATGTGAATAGGAATAATAACTAAAATATCAAATAACTAATTATAAACCATACATTAAAAAAATATAGTATATAAAAGATATTGGCAGACTAAAATTAATAGTAAAGTCAAAAAACATGACAAATGAGAATAATTTCCTACACTAAAGAAACTAGAAACAAAAAAGTATAATAGTGATTTTCTCTTAGTCTCAATTTTTTGGCCACTATACATGATGCAATGTACCATGTATCTCGAAGCACATTTGTAGTCATCGTTGACGTATCAAAATATTTTCTATGACATGAAATGTGTAAGAAATGTAATTTATGGGTGGAATATATATACCCATTAGAATTCCATGAAACATTATGGAGGGGAGTAAGTAACATGATTGGAATAGTAAAAAAACTCAAAAAAAAACAAGAAAGTAAAAAAATATAATGGATATGATATATATACATAGATATGTCCAATCCAAATAAACAAAAATGAGAGATAAAATGGGATATCCATATCTATACCTTGCTCATGGAATGAGTGAAAATAGTTCAAATGTTCCATCAATGATTCATGTAATCCTACATTTAATTCCATTGGAGTAACCATGTGAAAGGAAGAGACCTGGGACTATGCCGCATTGTCGAGGGGGGTCAATATCGATATATATGACCTATTATGAGATCTGATATGTTCTTGAAACATAGTGTAACGAGCATACAATCCATATCTAATTGTGTGTTATGACTAATTAGGTAGAATACCCACTCCCAAATTCTATAGGGGTATAATAATGTAAATAGCTGAAACACACCCTGATCTTTCATGGGGAATCACTCAAAATATGGAGGGCCCACATACTAATACTAATAGGGATACCTGTATGGTTTAAGAGGATATTATCCATATATGATAGGTGGTATGACTTCATAAATACAAGACATATTCCCTCATCTATATGGGGGGAACCACTCATTAAATAGAGGACCCGTGCACTGATCATTTAGGGGGGTACCACTCATGAAAAAAGAGGACCCACAATCTTATACATCAAAGGATACAAATCAATATTTTGAGGACCCTCACCCTAATTGTATTGGGGTACCTAATAATGGATATATAGAGGTTATGTTCCCTATAATGTTTTGGGTGTAAAAATCTAATACTCATTCCCAATCACTATATTTGTCACCTACTGCCTAAATAAGAATTATTCAAGGAACATCTTCTCTCATACCTCAAAATCCACTATGGAAGGAACGATCATGTTCGATGTGAAAAAAAACCAATATGATAGGATATTAAACTTCTAAAATATGAGTCCAAATGATGGAGATACAGGTGGTTGAAAATTGATCAGAAGTAATATAGGGTTACACATACTGTAATGGTCCCGCAAGGTGTGTGGTCCAACTTCTATTTATGATTTTATCAGTTCTTCTACAAGGTTCACTAACCATTTTGAACTCCAAAGAATTTCAGTGGATTACATGGTGTGTCTTTTCCACTCAAGGTTGTTCATATGCCCTTCATTCATGTCTATGTAAACCGCCCTTGTCAATGTACATCGGTACATGGTGTGTGCACCCAAATGAGGTCTTACATGTGTTCTCGGCCTCATGGATTTTCCACTAGGCGTGGGATACATATTATTTTCCCATTCCACGTATTCTATCATTATTAAATTTTCCAAATCATTTATCAACATCCATAGAAGTACTACACATCTTTGGTTCATCTATGTATGTGTTGTGTATTCAGTATTTTATATAATGTAATATATTCTCTCTATAATTCCATATCTTACTCATACAATGTAGATATATCCTAGATAAAATATAAACCATCAAAATATTCTTATATTCATCATTTCAAGACATCTGGTGTCTAGAAATCAGAATTCCTCAACCATGGTTGTTGTTTTGACACCCTATATGCCTCCCCTTGTCATCTTTCAATCGTGAATATAAAATTTATGAGATCCATAACACTAATACTTAAATACATCATTTTCTATCCAATGATCATTCGTTAATTTTTTTGAATGAAATTCACATTTGAATTGGGGGTTCTGATCTAACTCTTTCCTGCCCGACAACGTTGACCTATATCCTGAAATACCAATGGTGTAGAACACATAGAATCAATGGGAAAAAATGTTTATAACTCATTTTCCTATTTCTCTTGTTAAATGAACATGATTAGGTATATCAAGGTTGTGAAATAAGTGAATTAAAAAAATAAATATATATATTGGCTTATAAAAAGAGTTCCAAAATGACACATATCAATGAATCGTGAAATATCTTCAAAAATCATTTAATTGAAAGGGGTTGATTTCAAAAAATGATGGTCCATACATTAATTGGATTGGTTTTCTAAATATATTTATATTTTCAACAAATGGAGGTTTTTTTCAGTTGTTACACCTTGATCTTCTTGGATCTGAAGTTTAATCATTATTAGATCTTAATTCACCCACATAAGGAGGAAATAAAACCTCCCAATTATCACAGGGTTTATGTGGATAATCATATAAAATTTTAATAACATGGATTAAATATTAGATTTATATTTTAGGTAATTTAAATTAAATATATAAATTTAATTATTAATTTAACTTAATTGACATGCTGATGGCCATGATATCCAAACACACAGCACTTAAAAATTTATGGTCACACCAAGGGTAAACATCATGTTCAATGAATAAACCATAGAAAAATATATTTTAACTAATATTCTTTATAATAGTTATCATTTTTTTTAAACCTTGTATATTTAGTAAAAAATATATTTAATATTTTTTATAAAATCAGATCTGGTCCAACAAGTATTTAGAATCTCTTTTCTTCTCAATGCCTAGATCTGGATATATATAAAGAACTATTTGAATGAGTTATAAGGGAGAAAAGGGACACTAAATAATTTCTGGTAATCATTTTTTGAAGGTGTAATAATAATTATCTCCATTTCATAATTATTTTTTTAAATTAGAATATTTTATCAAGTGTATATATGACCTACCATCTACATAATTGTAATGTAGATCATATTTCATAATCATATATCAATTTTTTTTAAAAAAATTAATTTATCTATTATAATTAAAATTATTTCATTATTATTTTTTGGAGATGAATTTATATTTTACTCTATGATTATAGTAAAAATACAATAACAATTTTTGGACATAAGAGAAGAATTTCTTAAAAAAGTTTCATGTGAACAAAATATATTATGTAGTTAAATATAAAATGATTATAAATAAAAAGAATGTAATACTAAACCTGAATTTTTTAATAATAATGTAAATAATTATCTAAATTTTATTATTCTTGAAGATAATCAATGTATATTGAGATTCTGACTCAAGGAAAGGGTTTCATTAACTTAAAACCTCATTCTAAATGTTATCAATATTTATATTCTAAATAAATTTATTACATTTCTATATTGTATAAAATATTTTATCGATTATTCTATACTTAAATTAATTAATTATAAACTACACAATCTTTAAATTTTTTCTTAATTTCAATGGGTTTCAAAAGGGTATACATTAAATAATCCTTTTGACAAAAATATAGAAAATAACATTTTTTTAATGTGTATGGCATTAACAGTTGTTATTGAACTAAAAAATATTATTTCATTTTTTCCCTCAATTACAATATCTCATGTTATTATAAATGATTAACCATAATTACCAATTATATTGGTATTTTGGATTTTTAAATTTGTTTTAATAAAAGTTTATTTCAATATCCTTAATTCTTTTTCAAAGGGTTTTAATGGATAATTTCTAGAGTGTAATTATAAAAAGGCATAGGAATATATTAGTTTACTTATTATAACTTACCTAATCAATATTTGTGATGAATTGTAGATAAATTTTTTTCATATTAATTAGCGGAGTCATTATATATCTCTTTAATGAATTGGTTAATGTTTATTACATTTAATGGAAACATATTGGGAGTTTACAACAAAGGTTTCTCCTATTGATTCATCTAAGATACGGTAATTTCTAAAAATATTTTACTTGGTTTTGGAATATTGATATCTATGTTTCTTAAAAATCCATAATTATTCTTGTTATTCATTATGAAAGTATTCTTTCATAGAAATATTGATGTTTTTCCTCTACGTATGATCTATTTCATATTATTAATTAATATTACAATAATGATAAAAATATTAAATGTTTTCATTTTTTCACTATTCTTATGAATTGTTTACCCTTTTTTCCCTTAAAGATATTTTTAATCACGAGACATATTTTTAAAATATTATTCAATATGTTTAAGGCTAAATAAGATCAAGGAAAATGTAAAGATTAATGTCATAATGAATTTTCATGAGAATAAAACATTAACCATTTTAAAAGAAATCTATTTTAGAAAAATGGATACTATATTTATAAGTGGCCACATGTTAAAATATTTTCTTTTTCTAATGTAAGAGTTATGAACTAATTCTTTAAAAAAATAAACCAATAAGATCATTAGGAATGTAAGATATTTTCTTCTAATATAAAGACACTTTATTAATTTATATACCACTTTGGTTTTTTATATTTTAATAATGTATATTTTTTATATTTATGATATCATTAGGGTTCATGTATGATAAATTTGTGAATATACTAATTCAATAATCAACAAACGATAGTATTTAATTCAATCATTTAAACAAGGGATAATTGACGAAAAATAACTGTTTTTCTTTGTAATGAATATATATAAAATATATTATCTTTATAATTCAATATTGTTAAAATATATTACAATAATAAACAATAAATAAATCATTATAATTCATTAATTATGATATTAATAATAAAAGATATCATAACCACCAATTAATCATTCTAGATAAATGTTTCAAATTGTTTAACGAAAAATTCGAACAATACTAGAAATTTTAATCATGGAAGAATGTGAGAAATTATTTACTGGTATAATATTATATAAATAAGTATATAATTTTTTGGGTTATTTTATTATTCTACTCATGTTTAACTCTATAATTATGAAGTTCAATTATGCTAATAAGGATTTAGTGAAACATTGGAATTGCTAATTTCACCTTCTTGGTTCATAACCAAAACTAACATAAAATTAAATAATATCTTCATAAACTATATTTAAAATAGTATTATAGTAAAATAGTTCAAATAAATGTGATTTAATTTGGAAGAATTATTTATATTATCCATAATTTCATGAAACATGTTCAATGTGATAAAATAATATTTTCCATAATTTTATGAAATATGTTCAAAGTGACAAAATAGTATGCACAACTAATATTGAATATATATAAAAATAAACTAATATTTATACATATAAAATGATTGCAAATGTATAATATATATTTATATAGTTATGAATAATGTTTTGGGTATTTATTTAATCAACATAATTTATTTATTTAGGACATTGTGCTCTATTGAGGGGTGGATATAGACAAGGAAGGAGTTTCTATCTCAAATTACTCTATTTGGGACATGGTTTCTATTATTCACATTATTTAAATTATATGATTTATATAATACCAATTCAAGATATTATATCATGAATTAGCTTTCTACCACATTTTTTACGTTTATGTTCAAGTCATATATATTCGTGATTTTGATTAAGTTGTTATTCAATCTATAATAGATTTTTGATCATAATTATGATTCCTTGGGAATTAAAATATGTTATGCAATAATTTCCCATTTTGTGTTTTATTCATTACCCATGGATATATAATTTCATAATTTGTATTTCATGGGATTTAAATGATTATTTGGCTTCTCTTATTCAAGTTTTTGTTGATTTAGTTGTTTCTCGATTAGTGAGTTTTTTTGTAATTCAATTCTAATTCATTAAGTTTGATAATTATTTGAACAAATTTAAATAATAAATTGTTACATAATTCAATATATAAAAATAATGTGGTATTTTGTTATTTTTTCTTTAGATATACATTGCACCCCATATACACTTTTGTAAATATTCCACATTTATTGGGTTATAAATTTTTGGAACCATCCACCAATTTTTTCTTGATAGATTACAATCATGTAATTACATTCCTCACATAATAGTAATACTAATAATCTTAAAGGTGTAATTATCATGTTTTTAATAGTTTTGATTGGATAATGATCACCCAAATGAAATTATATTTTATTGATATAGAAAAAATTATATTTACATTCAATATGATTACGGACTATAAATGGTCATTGATTATGTATTTACATCCATATTTACAATTATATAAATAGTCATGTTTAATTATGTATTAGGTTCCTCAGGTAATTCAATAAAAGGACTACATGAATATTATCGATAATGGTTAGGTCTTAATATGGTGACCTTGGAGAACAAAATTTTTTTAGACTCTCTATGCATCGACATGTCTCATGAGACAACATTGTTTTCGGTATTTGGATTATATCTTCACAAAGGAGAAAAAAATATTATATTTTGTCTCAATAATAAGTAAATATCTTGGAACAAATAATTGAGAAGTTGTTTTGGGAATCCATAATTTGTAAAAATGTATTTTTGAGGAAAAAATTATTAATATTCAGGTTTCTATTTAGTTTCATATATATATATATATATATCAACCCCTAATTTTAACGTTTATTATTGATTGATTTGTGAAATATCCCATAAAAATTATTTATTCAATTTTATTCCTTGATTCAATAAGTTATATGATTCCCATACTTGGAATATAATCCAACCCCTTATTATAATTCAATTTCCCCATGTGTTGACCAAATTTTAAACACTATAAATTTTTAAGAGTATATAATGAGGGACTGATTTTATAAGAGATGTTGATGATTAATGATATATTAGTTATTGGTTTATAAAAGTGAAAATTTTATTCCTAATATGAATATCATGGGATTAAATAGTTTATATATTTACCCAAATTTTAGAACCACTAAATATAAAACAATTAAAATAATTTTTGAGATGAAAAAATATTTTTTGGATTTTTTAGTTATGAATTTTTTATAACATTAATTTTATAGTTTCTATCATATAGTGTTTTTAAATAAAATATTTTATTCTTACAACTTAGAAGCGTGGGGTCATGGAATTACAGTATACATGTTTTAGTTCATAATGAAATTCATAATTTTATTTGAATCAAATGTAATGAAACATTATTATAATTTTTGATCATGTCAAAAGTTATCACAATAATACGTTTTTAATCAATGAATTTATTTTTAAACTAATATTTATTATTTGGATAAATTTCATGGTTCAATTCTAATTTTAATAAAAATGAAATTCCCCTTTTTACATTAATAATTAAATATCTTATTTTATATATAATCAACCAACTAGGTTTTTATCCTTTCATATCATAAATCATTCTAATTAATTTCAAACATTAACACTTAATGATAAATAAATATGTCCCTTTTTCAATTATAAATTTTTTAATATCTTTAATTATTAATTCATTTTATAATCCATATGATTTAGAGGTCCCTTATTTGATAAATAATAATTATGAAATTAAATTACATCCCAATTGTTTGGGCATGTTTATAATATATTTATGTATAAGGCCCCAGCCTTAAACCTTAATTAAAATTGAATCAAATGAATAATTCACATTGAGGATCTTTTCAGGTTTAGAGTTTTAGAGAATTAGGACATAACTATTACATATCAAAGGATTACAAAGTAGTCTCTTCTACTAAATTTCCATAAAATAAAAATTCTTAAAAAGAAACATGTCTTGTTTCATGTTTTAGGTAGCATGACTTTCCTTTGATCCCATCCTTGACCCTATTCCACGCTAAGTCCTGTGAAAAACATTTCAAAAACATGGGATGAGCATAAAAACTCAGTAAGGGATACACAAAGAATAAAAATTGTTAGTTTATCAAAACAAAAAGTAAACCATGTATACTTTATCAAGGTAATACTTTTCACCTTTATGAAGTAGTAAAAACTCTTCACTGAATAAAATATCATTACTAACCTTTTTGTAACCAAAGTATTACCATAATACCCATATAAAGAACACATAACATATATAAAGGTAACTTGGGACATAAACATACTTAAGTGGAATAACCATACGGTCGACTCCCACACATATCACTTAATGGAATAGCCATACAGCCAACTTCCATACATACTTAATAGAATAGCCTACAGCCGACTTCCATACCCAATGCATTGAAGGTTATAACGTAACCACCTGTCCTGGTATTCACGACACCACCCATCATATGGTTTATAACGTAACCACCCGTTAAAATGTCCATATACCAATATAAAATCATAAAACATTAAAACAATATAAAGGAATGATAACATTTCCACATCACAATATATCATAATAGAATCCTTTATCAAAAAAATTTTCAAAACCATTTAAAACATTTAATAAAGAGATTTTTGAATCAAAGTGTCCCATACCACCTTGAAGCTTAAAATTTTAAACCATTAATATCCATATAAATAAATACTTAAAACCATTTTTCAAAACATGGATATTAATAAGAACAAATAATTAAAACATTTAAAATGACATTTTGGTTAAAGGGGTTTTTACCAAAATTAGAGACACTTGAATACAATAATTGAGGAATAACATTTATTCATAACATTATAATATCATGAGAATAAATGTATTCATGATATAATACTCCAAACGATAGTATATACACCATATAAGAGTCAATTGGTGCATAACAAAAATGAACCCTCAATAGAAATGTCAAATGTGATGAAATCCCTTATAAAGAAGGTATCCTTAAATTATGGATAAATCAATCTCAAAAATATGTGTGACAAATATAAATACACCCAATATAAGTGGATATTAAGTGTAAAAAAATAAAATTTCATTCACACATATTCAATGGATGACATATTCAATGACCACATGTTGAACCCAAAGAAATTGAAATTGGGTTAAAAAGTACCCTTGACAGCCTAACGGCATCACATCAAAATGAGTTGATGAGAGATAAAAAGTGTATCTCATCAATTGGACATAATATTTACATTAATAAGGATATATGAGAACATATCCCAACATAACAATATGTAAATTAAAAGACCCAAAAAAATAAGTCTTTTAAAAAAAAGGAGGGTGAATGGTTCCCTTACCGACTTGGGTATCTTTCAAAACATACACCCCATTAAAGAAGGACAATAGATAATTGATGTAAATACTCATAAACGAAATTATATTACACAAAGAGTAGAAAAATGGGCAGTACTTACACCACTAAATGGAATTTGTGGCAAATGTAGCATAAATCTCACGGGTGTAAAAGTGAGATGAAAAATCCCTTACGAAAACTCGGCTGCCTAACGGATCCACATAAAACTTCCGAATATGGATTGATGAGATCAAATAGGGTATCTCATAACATTAAAATAAAATGTACAGAAAGATTAATATAAAAGAACATCCCCCAACATTACAAAGTGGAGATTAAAAGAAGTGACATAATAGGGAGTTCTTAAAAAAGAAAGAGAGAGGTTAGATCTCTTACGAAAGTTCGGCAGCCTAACGACGCCACTCAAAACGTCCAAAATGGATTGATGAGAAATAATAGGGTCTCTAATCACATGAAAATAAAAATTAATGTAATTTTAATATAAAATATCATCAGAATAACAAGAAAGATGAGCTTTAAAAGGAATGACATAAAAGTGTGTACTTAAAAAGAAAGAGAGGAGTAGGATCCCTTAACTCGGGTCCGACTTGACTCGATCGTTATTTAATCTCCTGTTTAATAAACTTGAGTTAATTTCTATTTGATTAAGAACCTTTTTCAAGCTTATTATTCCTTTTATATCACTTATTTCCAAGTTATAAACATTTATGTAATCATTTAAGTTAATAATATTTGTTTTGCCGATACTTGGTTCTTAAGTCGAAAGTGGACTTCTTACAATTACATGTTGTTCGTGTGGCCAAATTTTTATTATATACATAATTGTATTCATGATGTAGATATATTTCATATATATCCATTACATGAACGCATTTATAACATTACATAATCATTCAGAGATAAGAAATGAAATGCACCGTTCATGGAGACGGTAAGCCGTACGTACGCATGAACGCTACTTTCATTTCTATTTCGTATTTTATAGAATGGAATAATAATGATATAAAGGTATAATATAATTCCATTATAATATCATATATAATATCATTAAATCCATCCTTTATACGTCCCATGTATGGCATTAATGAATCACATCACTTTGAGGGGGCGGTAGTCCGCACTTCCTAAAATGAAGATATCGCGTATACCCATAATGGATGCCATAAAGGTAAGACAAAAATGAAAAATACATAAGCATAAGTAAAACATAAACATATTATATATCATATATAATAATAGTGACATCATAGTGGCCACCTTTAAAGGTGTTAAATGAGTATTGAACAATCATCGTTTCGGGAGGCAGAATTTCGCTATCCACGGAAACCGTATGTTCTTTAACCATTTCATGTAGTTGTGTGAGAGTGTAGCTCGAATAAATCATATAACAACATCCTAGTATATTGAAGATACTTGTGTTGTTACAAAATAAGTAAATAAAAAGAGTTTAGGGGGTTGGAGAAGCAAAATAAAACAAATGAACAAGAGAGAATGAATTACCTTTAAAAGTGTAACTCCTTTTGATTTGAGCCTAAAGGCTTCCTTTGAAAGGATTATTCCCAAAGGGAATCCTCTAGTACGAGGATAGGGATGTGTAGAGAGAAAATGGGAAGGGGTTGGCCGAGCCAAAGGCTTGAGGAGTGTGTGAAATGAGGTAGAGGTGGGGGGCCTTTTATAAGAGGAGAGGAGGGGCACTTTTGGAAAGTAAAGAAATATTACTTTATTTGAAAATGTGTTTCAGTTTTAAAAGGTCCCACATTGATATAATTCGTGGATAAGGTGATATGGGTTCGAAATCCACCCATCCAATAAGTTTTGGACATGTGTAGTTCATAGATTTTACATTATCTTTCCATTTTATTTAAATCGTCAAATAATGATGTCATCGCTGAATCATTATTATGTCATAAATAATTTAATTTATTTCATGTCTAAAAATTATAAAAAAAAAATAATATGATGTAGGAAATCTTGTTATCTTTCCAATTACTATTTATAATCAAAAATCTGACTTGTGTAACCCCATTTTAAAATTGTTTTAGTAAAATATATCATGTTTGTGCCATTTTTTACATTAACATTAAATAAAAGATATTTATGTCATTTTCCAACCAAAGTGGCCCAATGGGGTACCCAAGTTGACCCATGGCTTATCTTGGTCGGCCATGACACAACCAATGAGTGTAGGACATGTTTCATGCTCATCTTATTTTATTAAATCATTATTTTTACCATAAACTACACTAATTACCACTAATCGCGATTAATGAAAAAAAGTTACTATTCACCAAAAAATTATTTTCATCCCATTGAACCACATTTTACATACTAATGAAAACACAGTATGTCGGATTTTCAAAATTCAATACACATTAGTGGTAAACTTTCATTTAACTGAAAAATCAGTTTGCTTGATTACCACTTAGTGGTTTCACTATTCATCAAAAATTGGAGTTTTTCAGAAAAATTCCAAAACTTCACCCTAAGCTATATTTGATATTCCGATTTCAAAAAATGATGTCTATTTTAAAAAATTAAAAACATGTAAGTCACATTATTTAATTTAATAATTAATTCCCGCTGTCAGAGCAAATAGCGTGTTTTTATAAAACAATAAGTATCAAAAGATTGACACTAGTTTAAGTTTGATTTCAAAGTGAAATTAATTCCAACGACCACTATTGGATTTAATGGTAATTTTTTTTTCTAATTTCACTTTAAAACCAATTAAAAATATTATCTAATCATATAAATAAATTATATTAAAAATAGTTTTTGAATTAAAACACAACATTTTACACTATTCATTAAAAAAATGAACTTTATACCAAAAAATTACAAAAAGTAAAATTTGATGTCCCGATTCATGATAAGAGTTTTATTTGGTCTAAAAGAATGTATAAGAGTTATCAAAACTATATTTAATGACAGTTCTCCATTAAAAGGCGATAAGTGAACCTTTAGTGAAAACTAGGGCATATACACCTAAAATTGAATTCTTTCCGTATTTTAAGCCTCTATCCTTTATTGTAAAAACATTTAAAAAAAATATATAATCATATTTTAGTTATTTATATCCATTCCCGCCAATACAACGACTACATGTTAACTGCCATTTAAAATAATATTATTTTATTATTAGAGTGCAACATAAGATTCCCAAGAAACTCGTTGTTGCGTGTTGGGTACGCCATCGAGCTTAGCGTCCCCATTAAAGTAATATCAATATTTTATTCACAAATATAGATAAATATGAAAATGTCATATTCTTTATTTACCTGGGGTGTTACATCCTTCACCCCTTTTGGGAATTGCGTCCTCGCAATTTTAAAATTGGGCTTGGACGCATCCTTGAAAGTCCCACATCGGAACAAGGGTCGGTAAAACAATCACTTTAAAATAAAGAAAGATAAGTACAAAGGTCACCCGAGTTAACCCATACTGGTATTCCAAGTATGAAAACATGGACATGGAGGAGAAAACATAGGGTCATGTTCTGATGGAGAGTGATAGAAAACATGTTTAGGAGAAAGTGAACCATGAGAGAATCACAAACTTGTGATGGGTTAAACGGTATTCGATTCCCCAGTAGGAAAAGTTAATAGACAACATTTTTGTTTTAAGTTACTTTTTATTGAGGAATTTATTCATAAGGAAACATAATCACTTATCATGTTGACTTTCAACTTTTACTATATTCCTTAATCAAACACATATTTTTTTCCAAAAGACGAATATTTAGGGAGACTTGTTTGCATTAAGAGTACTATAATCAACTTCTAGAGAATCACCTAATCCACAAAATAGAACTATATACTTCCCGTGTCTTTAGACATTAACCAAAACCAGAACCTAAAAGGTTAGTACAAGATCAGATAATCTAGAAAAGGATAACACTTTATAAAAAGAAAATTTATTCTTAACCTCCAAAATTTTTCCAACAAAACCCAAAGTTCAACGAGGACCATTCTATAATAAATTTGTCCATAAAATTCTTCAAAGTAAAACAAACTAAGATTGAAACCCAAATATTTGAAGGATTTAGTTACATAGTCTTCCAAGTTAAATCGTAACATTTATCTCCAAACAACATCAGTTGCTCCTAAAGTCTCGTATTGAAAAGTAATTAACCTAATCACATATCCTCCATGATAGGTTAATCATTTTCATAAATAACCCAAAATCAACTTACTCTTAATTCATAAAATCATATAACTAAATAGAATCAGTCAAACTAACCAGAGACTTCATTTAGTCCAGTGGTAGGCGATAAATACCAGTCGCACTTAGGTTGTGGGTTTGATTCCCGCAGCTTTGTCCGACGCGACGGGTTGTCACACGGTCTGCGTGTTGTCCGTTTTCAAAAACTATATAATTCTTAAATAATTCTCAAGTAGCCGGATGCCCGTCCTCCTGCTGAGGGCATCAGCCACCACGTTCCCCTTCCCAGGAGTATAGACTATCTCAAAGTCATAGTCCTGGAGGAACTCGAGCCATCGTCGCTGTCTCAGGTTCAGGTCCTTCAGAGAGAAGATGTACCTGAGACACTGGTGGTCAGAAAAGACTGTGAAGTGCTCGCCCATCAGATAGTGCCGCCATGTCTTCAGGGCGAAGACCACTGCTGCCAACTCCAAGTCATGGGTAGCATAATTCTTCTCATGAGGCCTCAACTGACGTGATCCGTAGGAAATCACAGCCCGCTCCTGCATCAGGACACACCCGAGTCCGGTCCCTGATGCATCGCAGTAGACCACATATCCAACTCCCTCCTCAGGCAACCTCAAGATAGGTGCGCTGGTCAACCTATGCCTCAGCTTCTGGAAGCTTTGCTGACATCTGTATGACCACACGAAGGGTTTCCCCTTCTTCGTCAACGCTGAGAGTGGGGCCGCAACTCTGGAGAAGTCCGGAACAAATCTCTGATAGTATCCGGCTAGGCCCAAGAAACTCCGCACCTCTGTCACGCTCTTGGGTGGCTCCCAAGCTAGCACTGCCTCGATCTTCATGGGATCCACTGCAACTCCCGCCTCAGAAATGACGTGCCCTAAGAAGTGGACCTCACGTAACCAGAATTGACACTTCGAGAGATTGACACAAAGCTGGTGCTCCTAGAGTGTGTCTAGTACAACACGCAGGTGGTAGGCGTGCTCCTCCTCCGTCGTCGAGTACACCAAAATGTCGTCGATGAAGACTACGACAAATTGATCGAGGTATGGCTGGAAGATCCTGCTCATGAGGCTCAGGAACATTGCTGGAGCGTTGGTCACACTGAAAGGCATAACCAAGAACTCATAGTGGCCATACCGACACCTGAAGTCCGTCTTCTGCACATCCTCATCTCGAACTCTGAGCTGATGATAGCCTGACCTGAGTTCTATCTTCGAGAACCACCGTGCTCCCTTGTGCTGGTCGAAGAGGTCATCAATCCTAGTTAGCGGATACTTGTTCCTCACTGTCACCTAGTTCAGGCGACGATAATCAACACACAGTCGCAAGCTCCCGTCCACCTTCTTGGCGAACAATATCGGGGAAGCCCAGGGTGATACACTGGGTCGGATGAACCCCTTGCCCTGCAAGTCCTCCAACTGTACCCTCATCTCTCGAAGCTCAACGGGGGACATCCGATATGCTGGAGTGGATATCGGGGCTGTCCTGAGGTACAGGACAATATAAAAGTCTACCTCTTTGCGAGGAGGTAGTACTGGAACGTCGTCGGGAATGACGTCCGCATACTGATCCACCGCTGCAGGAAAACTGGGACTCCGTACGTCAACTGCTCCCAGGATGAGGCTAACCAACTAATGAGTGATGGGCTGACCTCTTCTCTGCATGAGTCCATCCTGTGCTGCTAAGGCTCCCTTCTCGCCGGTGAAGGTGAACCTGCTCCCGTCGGTGCGCACAATCGCACCTTGCGCCTAATGCATTCAATCAAAGCATGGACCATAGATAACCAATCCATGCCCAAGATGACATCGTAAGGCCTCGACACCGCTACAAGAAGATCACAGCCGAAGCTCTCGCCTCCTAGAGTAAGCTCACACTGCCGGCACTAGTGTGTAATCGTCGAGTCTGCTTCTGTAGGAGTCTCTAGCCGTAAGGATCGAGCCAATGGCTCTGTCGGAATCTCCGAGCTTCGAACAAGGGCAGTGGCTATGAAAGATTGACTCGCTCCTGTGTCAATCAGAACTGAAGCAAGGGTGGAATAGACACAGATCGTACCTCGAATCATCTCTGGCGCGCCGTGGTCGTAGGCCTCCGCTGCCTGGAGCTGAGCCTGTCTCTGCCCGCCAGCTCCCTGTGGTAGGGGCGGGCTTCCTGGTGGTGGTGGTGGCAGAGCCTCAAAGCGTCGCCCACCACCTGCTGCTCGGCCAGCTCCTATGCCTCGTCCGCCTCCTCCCTGCGAACCGCCACGGTCGACCATCTGCCTCTGCCTGGGTGGTCCCTCCACCGTCTGCTGTCCCTCGGTACGACGGGTCGGGCAGTCACGAGCCATGTGGCCCCACCCGCCGCACTCATAGCACTGCCTGCCTCTCGGAAGACTGGCTCCGGGCTGGGTGCCCTGCACTGCTGAGTTAGTGTCCCGAGGTCATCTGTTGGAAGGTCTGGTCTGCCTGGAACCCTGAGTCATCCTCCCGCTACCTGCTGCCGAAGACTCCGCTATCTGCCGCCATGCGGTAGGTCTCGCTATGGACTCAGCCAAGAAGCTCTCGATCAGGAGGGCTCGCTTCAATACTCATGCCTGGTTCGGGATGCTGAGGGAGATCAGCGATGCCCTGATCTCGTGTCTGAAACCCTGCTCGAAGGACCGGGCCGAGAAGAAGGGGTCCCGTACCATGTCTGTCGAGTACCGAGAAAGGTCGTTGAACCTCGTCGCATACTGAGCGACTGTCAAGCTGCCCTGCAGTAGCTGAAGAAGCTCCTGAATGCGCACCGCACGGAGGGTGGCCGGGATGAACTCTGAGCGGAAGAGACCCTCGAAGTCCGTCCAGATGAGGGTGGCCTCATCGTGTACCTGGAGCATCAGGCTCCACAATCGTCCTGTTGCTGCGTGCAGTAGGCTCGCCGCGAGGATCACCATGAGGTCTGTTGGTGTCCTCACTAGCCTGAAAACTCGGACGACCGCCTCCAGCCAGTCCTCAGCTGCCTGGGGGTCCGACTCCCCACGGAACCTGGGTGGTCGCTGGCACTGGAACCCGTGCAGAGCTCCGAGGCGTCGTGCGTCGTCAGCTGCCAGTGCTGTAAGCATCGGGGGCTCGGCGGGTTAAGGTACCGTCGGTGCCTCTGCTGTCAACAGGCCCTGTACCGAGGCCTCGTCGCTTGGCGGGCTGCCGTCACGCACTACTATAGGAACCCTAGCTGGCTGCTGTCGTCGTGCCATCCTGAAAAGGAAACAAGTGCACCATGGTCAGAACAGTATACCTGGTGAGATGACACAAGTAATCACGAAGAAAACTTGAAACACACATGCAGTCAATGTTTTCGTGCATTAAGTCGGAAATCAGAAGTCAGGGTCCTGGTGTATGGATACGTCGGCCGCCGCACCAAAACTGGACTCCCTGGACTGATAACCACACTTAATATGCTAAACACTATTGCTTCAAATAGAAGAAAGATCAGAGTCTGCTGCAGAACTGACCCCCTTTGATACCAATTTGTCACGACCCATCCTCGGGGACCGTACCGTGACTACCCCAAGCCCGCCTTCCATAGGCCAGGGGCTGGCGACTAGAACCAAGGCGTAAATCCCAACAAAAGGGAAGGCATTGCCATTGAAAAGTAAACAAGCACCACAAAGTAAGCAAGAGGAAAAGTAAACACTAAGTAAAAACTGTACAAGCTGTGCTGAAAGTAAAAGGGGCCGGAAATACAAGCCCAACTGTAAAGTACAACTGAAAGGAAAAACAGCAACTGAAAAGGGAAAACTGCAGCGTCGAGCCGTCCTCTGGAAGTCCCACCTGAAGGGTGGGTACAGATAGTCTCCACTGCTCCTCGGGTCCACCTGACCGCTCCGAGTACGTACCGCCCAGTGGTCCACCTCCATGTACTGTCCTGCTCCACACGCCTCCACCACGGTCAGCGCCGTCCGTCGTCTGCAACTAACACAACGTAGTGCGGACAAAGCCCATGCAGGGGTGAGTATAAACTACTCAGTAGGGACCCCGAGACCCCCGAAGGTCTCCCAAAATATACAAAGGATAATCCACAAAGGAAAGATACAATCACGAAGTAACATCTGACATGGCTTAGGTATATGCCCATACATATACCTAAGTCATCAATTCCCGTTCGGCTCCAACGCCCGAGCCCAAGCACAAACCAGTCCACACAGGAAAGAAAAACGTATACCCACATAGGATAACTCAACAAAAACCACAAAGGAGAGTAAACAGTAAACCCACACAGGATAGCTCAAAACAATCCCCCAAGGAGAGAAACACAAGACTCAGCACACACATGATATACTTCTTCGGATGACGATAAGATGATCACTGAACCATCTAAGTCGTCGGACCCACGAAGGATCGATAGGTACTAACCTCGCAGTGACCCACATAGGATCGAACCCACACAGGATCGGGCCCACGTAGGACCTGTAGGCGCTGGCTCACACAGAACCGCTGAGCGCTGACCCACACAGGATCGGACCCACACAGGATCGGTAGCATTGATCCACGTAGGATCGCTGAGTGCAGCAGTCGTCACAGTCCACTGAGGATCTCTGCATAGTCGTCGCCGCAGTCCACTGAGGATCTCTGCACGGTCGTCGTCGGAGTCCACGGAGGATCTCTGCACTGTCATCGCCGCAGTCCACTGAGGATCTCTGCACGGTCGTCGCTGTCGAAGAAGCAGTCGCAGCCAGCACTAGGGTTCCCGCACACAGCAAGCTCGTTCGGGAGGGTCCGCTCCACGAGCCGAGAGGCTGATACATCAACTGACACAAAGTCCGAAGTTGATGTATCCAAAAGTTCCGTATCGCCAACAGGAACTCAACGTCGCAGACGGCGCGTCAATCGGACGTCCGGTCTGAGAGTTATTGGCTTTTTCGTCCTAGGGGCCCGGTTGGTTTTTAAGGCAAAACCAACCCGACCGTACTCAACCTGCGTCCAAACCTCAGGCGGAGTAAGTCAAAAGATCTGTCCCACAATGAGGAACTCAACAAAGCTGACGGTGCGTCAATCGGACGTCTGTAGCTCAAGATATGAGCATTTCTGCTCCGAGGGCCCGGTTGGTTTCCTGTACGAACCAACCCGGCCGAACTCAAAGTACTCCGAAACCTTGAGTGCGATATTCCGAAACGACCGTCTTGATCCAAGGATCGCGTTTCCGCTGACGGCGGGTCGTTTGGAGGCCCGTAGCTCAAGTTACGGGCATTTGAACGAAGACCATCCGAAGACGGGGGGGTACGGGCCCGGGCCGACCCGGCCCGACCCCCCCTGGGTCTGCCGAACCGGGTCAACCCGGTCCGAACCGGGTCAACCCGGTCTGGATCGGCCAGCCCGGCCTGGCTCGGTCGAGCGGCCGAGTGGCCGACTGGCCGACGCGGGGGGAGCCGCCGCCCCGCGTGACACCCCCGCGTGACACCCGCGGGGTGTCGGCCAGGCGACCGGACGCGGCTGAAGTCGCGTCCCGGGTGACGCTGGGGGTTCCGCCGCCCCCGTGTGACACCCGCGGGACACCCGCAGGGTGTCTCCTAGCGCCAGATGCGGCTTCATCCGCGTCCCGCGAGCACCGCCGCCGCGGCCGGCTTCCGCGGGCCGCCGGAGTTGCTCCGGCGGTCCGTTTTTCTTCCCGTCTGCGCCGTTGCTCCTCCCGGGACTCGTTCTTCACTGCGGGATCGTCAAACATCCGTTGCGGCACGTTCCGTAATCGCCCGTCAAATCCGCACAAAATGAAGAACGGCGGAGGGTCGTCTGGCCATGTTCGTTTGGCCCACACCCTCCGCGTTAGAGATAATCAACGGGTGAAAATAAATTGTTTAACACATGAACCAACATATTTTAATAAAATGAAATTGTTTCTTTGATTCCGGTTCTTTAATTTTTTTTAAAGAACGTTCACGGAAATAAATTAAAGGTGGTAAATCCCAAAATAAATCCCTACCTCGCTGATCGTCGTGCGTGGGCATTCTTCGCGGAAAAGCTCGTCGCCGAAGAGAGGGATCGTCGCGTCGTCGCGGGGAGGCGTCGCGTCGTCGCGGAATCCGAAGTTGAGTCGGCGAGCTCAACGGACCAAGAACAACATATTTAAATTATAAATAATTAAATCTGTGTTTAAAACCAAAAGAAAAGAACCTTGTGAGGAAATCTGAAATCACTCACCTCAAACGGTCGGTGATCGGAGATCGGAGCGGGGAAGAACATCTCAGACGTAAGCGTCGACGACTTCCGGGTTCGGCGTTCTTCGCGTTCTTTGCATTCTTCGCGTTCTTCGCGTTCTTCGCCAAGGAGAAGAAGATAGAAGGGTCCTCTCAAATATTCTCAAAAGATTTTGGTTGGTGTTATTTTATTAATATGACAACACATGAAAACAGTTTAAGAAACGATTGAATTAATTCGTTGAATTAATTTAACGAAAGAAACAGGCCATTTAATTCACGAAAGAAACCACCCATTTAATTCACGAAGGAAAAATCCCATTTAATTCACGAAATAAACCGCCCCTATTAAATGGTCGGTTAAGATTTTAAGAAACGCGTCAGTTGACTTTCATTAAGACGGGTTTTCACGGGTGTGTTTCTTAGCGGAAAGAAACGGCGGGGCTCGTTCGGGCCCCACATCACAAATATCCTACCAAGGGTGTAGGATATTTCTGGATAGAATCCTATCCAGTTCAACTCAGTTCAAGACGCCTTTAAGTGGCTTCAAGTGGCTTCCAAGTGGCTTAAGTGAAATAAAATAAAGTTTTTGCAAAATTATTTTATTTCTTAACTTTAAGCCCGAAAATTAAAAACCACACCAGAGCAAACGCAACTCCGGAAGAGGCGTTTCTAAGATAATACTGGTGTTACGATTTCATCGGAGCCCTCAGAATTCTATTCCGGGCACCGGTTCAAAAGTTAGAAAAACCCGCTCGTCCGTTCACTGAACGTACCCGAGGCAAACTTCGCAAAATGATTCCGGGCACACCGGGCCTCGGAATCAGGTGCCGTCATAAACTGCAATCTTGCAAAATTCCAAAGAAAATTAAGAAAAAAATTCCCTTGAAATTTACGGGTCTTTATAAATATAACTTCCAATATGAACCAATTATTAAAAATAATATACAATCATCATACGAATCTCCCATCAAGGGTCTTGAAATGTATGGTATTAAAGGAAAACTCAGATGATACAATGGGGACCATATTTTTATTAAAAGAAATCATTCTAAATAATATAAAAACAGGGAGGAGTATTGAATATATATTGTTATACATTATTATTGAAAAAAATTTCTTTTTAATGTTCATAAGTTTCTATAACACGTAAATACAAAGTCAGATTTAGAATATAAAATTTATATGGCGATGAAATATTTAAAAGAAAAATCGCAAGATCATTGGGTATATGAGAGAGATAAGAATACATATTTTTTCATCCATTATTAGAAAATATTTTAATGAGCAATTTTAATATTCAACATGAAAATGGTATTTAAAATAATGATATAGAATACCTAGGAGTAACTGAAAATTTAATATTTATTTATGGAAAATTTTTCTTTCGAGGATGAGAGAGAATCTAAATGATAAAAAAATCACACAATGCGGTTAATATTAATATAAATTCACGTCATCATTCCATAAATATATATCTAACTCATTACATTTAACTTTGTGTAAGCCTTAGTCAATGTGAATCATTTCCTCTTCGTTTCATCGTTAATAATTATGTAAAAGTATTAATCTATTTTAACAGTCTTAATAACTAAATATAAATTATAGTCATACCATAGATGAATCCATGAATCTTAATTATATCTTTATTCATTAATCTGTAACCTTGGTTCAATGATGATGTGATCATAAATACATCATTCATAGATTTCTATTATTTCCCTCTACTAATGTATTGATTTCCATTAACTCTTCCTCCATCTTTTCATTGGATTAGAAAATAATCTCTAAATAAAATATAGTGAACAACTCATATTTGATTACAAAACTCTCCTCAGTGTCACAATTTTTTTTAGGAAGTGGGATAGTAATTGGATTCATAAATTTCTGTAGTATTGAGTTCTGGAATACATGGCCCTGCTATGATAGATGAAATTCCATCCAGCCTTAATGGGTTGGATTCAAAATATAGATAAATATTTTGGGAGGGATCCTCTAATTGAATTGACTTTATTTTTTGATATTTTTTGATTACATGAGAATTAATGTTTTTCATCAACATTATACTGACAATTATTTTTACTTGGCTGAAATAATATTTTTATCCTAGTTTTTCTGCCTTGTATACTAGAAAAACCCATGAATAAAATATTCTAATATTTATATTGCCAATTTGTCTAAAAATAATTATTATCCAAAAAAATAAATTTTATATCAAAATCAATCTATTATCCAACATTTCACATGCTTATTACATATAAATAATTAAAAAAAAATTGAATCACTTTGTTTACTAATTCAGTGGGAACATAGAAATATTATTATTTCACATCCATTTATAATTTACTCATTTTAATCCAAAATATTTTTTATCTGACAAATAATTAACCATATTAATGTTAATTCTATTATGCAGAAGGTCTATTTGAAAAATAGCATTTATATTCACCCTCCTTGTTGCAGAAACCTCTACATTGAGTGAACAACTTTTCTTATGTCCTTCACTTCAATAGCATCACTAAGTCCAAATATCTAGAAAAATTATTAAAATAAGGTTAAACAAAACATAAATTACCATCATTTATATTTCATGGATCAATTTTAGTTCCCATCACCTTACCTGGAGCCTTATGAACTATTGAATCACACCTCAACTCGTGAACTAAAACATTAATATGTCAAATTCTAGCTTTATTTTCTATTTCATTTGCATTAAATATCCTCACAATTTTACTCAAATTATTAATTATCACTCAATATTTTGTATAATTATAAATAAAAACCATATTTGATAGGTTAAAACTCCTTCCACAGAACCTTGTTACTACTTTCAGAATCTATAGAATGTGAAATCATAGTTTGACCATATGTAGAAACAACAAAAGACAATCATAGAATATCCTCACATGAACTAAATATTCCACTAATACATGGATTATAGGGAGTCCTTACTATTTTATTAAAATATATTCCCGAGACTAATGCCTTCAAATTTGACAGACCCTTCTTCATTCGGAGACAACACTCTTAATGATGATGACTTAATCAAATACTTGATTAGTTATATTTGATTATGAATATGACTATACCATATAATAAAATCTAAATTATTCTTTAGAATAAATTTAAATTGATCCAAATATGGTCTTAGATAAATCCACTTCCACATATATACAAGTTGTTATATGGTTGAATTTAGACCTCAATATTTTATTAATATTCGGATGAATTCAAAAAGGATTACCAAATATTTATATAAATTTGGTATTTTAAATAGATTATTGAGTATCTATAAAAATAAATAATATTTAAATAATAGATGTATGGTGTTTTTTAAATCAATTTATCATATAAATATTGAGAATTGATCTCCTTCAGTATATTGTAGACCTTATATACAATCAAATACCAGATCAAGTGATACCAAAAATATAACACATAATTTCCACATATCGATCGACCTAAATAAGGTATGATCATTAGAAAACCATTTTTTATATATGAACCTATTGATGATATCAAATTAAAACCATCTCCAATCGAGTAAGTCCACCTGGGATTATCTATGATGGGAATAATCTCCATAGAATTCTAAGAGTGAGATACAATTTTCTAGGATCCAAAATGATGTGGTGGATCTTTCGGGGAATGAATAAAGGAGGTAAATATGAGAGTGATATGAGGATGATAAATTCATAAATGGAAATAATGAATTTTTATGATTCTCCTAGACACAACCACATACAAACACACATATAAGGGGGAGATCAGGTGGCAAAACTAGCACCACACATTATGTTCCAAGGAGATGAATGGATGAGGGAAACCCAATGGAAGACCATATGGTGTCTATCATAAAAAACATTTTCAAATTCATGGTTTAAATAAATAATATTTTGATTATAATTATTATAGGAGTGGAAGAAGTCAATAATGATATATCTAATAATATTAAGATAATCCCCTTTCCATTGATGGATTTCTAGCTTCCTTAAATGTTTTTTATGGGACATTATAGAAATATTATATATAAAAACTTTGAAAGATATCAATATATATGTGGGTTACTTCCTATATTTTCATACAATTCTTCCATGATTTTCATTTAAGAGGACATGAAACCAACTTCAATGAATCTATGATTTATAATTAGCAATATAATTTTATTAAAAATGATTAGGTCTTCTATTTAAAATAACTGAGTCACACTATTTTATCATAGTTCTATTTCTAATGAAGTAGATGGTTTTTTATGAATATAATAATTAATGGAAATATTTTTTATGAACCAAGATGGGTTTCCATCCAACCACGTGCCAAACCTGATCTGTGAAATGGACCGAATGGTGTTCCTGAACCCCATCGGCTGGAAACTGGTGTCATGAATCATAATGAAAAACTTTGGATGGAATTGGACCAAAAATGACATAATAATAAATAACTATAAACCAAAAAATTTATAAAATCTAGATTATGAAATAAAATAATCATAAAAAAAATTTCATACATCCATTTCACATCATCGGTCACTACAAAACACGAAACCACACTCTCTACAAGAGTGATCAAAAAATAAAGTGACCTGAGACTAAAAACATGGAATAGGATTGAGAACCATGATGTTCAGTAAGAAATTCAAGGATAAACAATTCATTTATCCCATTACATTATTATGAAACCAAAAACATGCTAGTCTGAAAATATGACTTAATAAAAAAATATTTCCATTATTTTCAAAATCAATTCATATGTTTTAATTTTCAGGGAAATAATTTTTATTCCACTTTATTTTCAATTTAAGTTCCATGAATGAATTAATATTGAAAAATTATAGGTGAATAATTTAGTTTAGAAAATTGTGTTCAGAAAATATGGAATAAGAATGAAATAATTGAATTTCAAAATCACATCACAAGAACCATGTCAAAATCAAAAACTATGGGAAATCCCAATATGTTAATAGAATAAGTGGGTTCAAAGAGACCTCATACCTTGGTGAAACATGGTATGCTAACTAAAACCAATTATGTTATCATAAATGTGCCACTAGGTGAAATTATATCTCATGGCCTTGTGGTATCCAATAATATGACAACAAATTTTGAATAGAAACAAGAACCATTGCGGTTCTCGTGCCGGAGCCCCTGTGGGGGAATCACATCCGAGGGCCCAATGGAATCCAATCATAAAACTTGTTTATTTACTATTGCATCATCAACCCTACTAAAAGAAATGAGTTCAAGACACTTCTGAATCAATAGCGTTATGGCACCCCATTTTTTTGAATACATAACATTTCATTATATTTTACATATATATGATCTTTAAATTCCAGTGTCTTGGAATTCATGAACATAATTAATGAAAAGAAACATAAGACATCCTTATAATACACTTGTAAGGATACATCATATCTTCATAATATATAAAATTCTTACATATTATAACCTAGAGACATACATCAATAGTAATGGTGAGCAGAAGGCTCAGTATGGAAAACAAGGGAATCAATTAACTTGTAAAATCAATAAGATCTTGATAAAAACATAAAGACATATGCAATCGAATTAAAAAAAATTAATAACAAAAAAATGAACCCTAAAATGAATATATGGAAACAATATTTCATTTATACATTCATGAACTTATCACCAAGGTTCATCCTCATGGTGTCATAAAATTTACCAAGGTTATTCATGAATGTATCAGGGAACTTATCACCTCTAGAGATTAAATTCATTAAAAAATTTATTTGAGATCTATTAGGGATAACCCTTAATATGACTTTACATTCATGTGATACAGATTGATTATAATAAAACATTTCATAAATAACCCACAGATAATAAAAATATGGGTTTCATTTCAAAATTGGGACGTTATAAAAGTTCTTAAAAACATGATCGTTACGTCATTTATAACTAATGGAAAGGGACATAGGGTTATATGTTTGTCAAATACAGAATCCAATAGATCTATTTTATATATCGATGAATTCCCCAAGAAATGAAAATATATTTTGTATTCTCATAAATAATACGACTGAATTTCTTGAGAAAAAGAGAGATTTTTGAGACATAAATTCTACAGCATAACGACTATATAACATGGTTTCAGAAAAAATTAAAAAGAGAGGGTACAAGGGTAAAACTCTTATAAATAAATTATAATAAAGTATAAAAAGAGAATAAAAAGTAGATAATAACATTATATGGAAATTTTAATGACATACCACATGAAAAGGAAACATGAGAGGAAAGAGAAGATGTGATTTCTTCTACCGAAATTTCAGCAGCCTAACGGTGTCACTTAAAAATTCCAAAAAAAATTAAGAGATTGGTAAGGGTCTCCCTTTATTTGGACATGAAAATAAATTTAGTAGGTATATAGGTGAAGAAACCCCAACTTAATAAAATGAAACTATATGAAATAACATAAAGGAAGTCATGACTTAAAAGGGGAGGGTGAAAGGTTCCCTTAAATTGAAGAGTAACTTTGAAAGAATTAATGTTGGGACCCTGGGTGGCTTGAGGAAACCTTAGGGGGGACTCTTTGGGTGGTAGAAAGTCTAGATATTCACTGAGGAGGATTTAGGAATGAAATGAATGAGGTAATGGCTTGGTATATATAGCAAAAGTGAGGGAATATATTATTAATTTCCAAGGGAAACCTCATCGGTGGTATTTGCAAAACCCAAGGCATGCCAATGGTATTCGCCACATGGGAAACCGTATAGAATATAATATTATTCACTAGTCTAACAGAATATTTACATCATGATTACAACATCAATGATGTCATTAAACACTCGAAACTCAAAAGTGTATTTTTACTATCCACCGGAAAATCTATTTTTAAGAAAAATCCCAAAAATTCAATGTAACCTTATATAGAGGCTATCAATTTGAAAATGAACTAAATTGTATGAAAATGAATTATTCAAAATTTTTAATTTTATTTTTAAATAAAATCATTATTTATTCCAAAAATACAACATTAAAACTATAAATATTTTTGTATCACATTACAAAAGTAATCAATGTCCCGTAAAATTACTGTATAACCATAAGAAAATAAAGTAACAATTTATTATACAATTTTATTAAAATAAATTAACCTTTTAAATTATTAAATTAATTATAAAATTTTAAATAAAATATTTATGACATAAATAATACCAAACCATAAACTATGATCATTTTTTCACTTTTAAGATATATAAATTTTTTTTATACATTCATGGGTGATGTTTCAATTTTTGTGTTCGATTAACTATTCATTAATATTAATTACTATTCATTACTATTCATACGGGTTTGTTACTATACATACATTACTATTCCCTAAAAATAAATTTGATCTTATTAGACTATAAATTTCTTACTGAACACCAATGTAGAATCCCATTTTTAGAAAATCAATTCAAATTATTAATTATTTAAATAATAAAAAAATATTTTAAAATACATCATTTTTCAAAAATTCATCAATAATATACACCCTATATTTATCCAGACATTTGAAATTCACAAACTTTACCAAAATAAGAAATAAAAATTTTATTTATATAAAAGGATTACACAATGTTTCCAAGGTCTCGTTACATAGCCCCTTATAACACTAGCATATGAACTATTTGTAATGTGTGATATGGTGAAAGAATATTTGGGTGTCTCAGACAACATTGCCCGATATATGATTTCTATCAGCTTCAAATTCTCCCTTATGTGATTCTGTTCATGTTTCAAATGTTGAAGATCGACTTTAGGTTGGTCTAGAGCAAAGCCAGATGATGCTACCTCCATCCCATGCTCTGATAGATGGGCTTCATATTTCCCAAGTCTACTCGAAGATGCCATTAACTCTTCATTCTATATTATTTAACTAATGTCATTTGAATTTTATATAAATAATTGTATCATTAAAAATTTATTTACCAATGGTCGTATTGACCAAGGGCCATATAACAGTCAAAACCCAACAGTCTCATATAATTAAACACACTTCATTAATTAATGGATATTGTTTTGTTGAGTAAAAAATAAAATAACTGAAAATATTTTGAAATAAATATTATTAAAAAGATTGGTTCCATACATTCATCCCCCAATAAGAAATTTCAACCCCAAAATTTAAACCGTACCCTATGTAGAGAAAAGGTGTGGGTACTTCTACATCATAGACTCCTCTGGTTCACACATGTAGTCCTCACATTTGTCGTTCCTTCACAACACGTTAACAAGGTGAGTATCCTTGTTGCATCGAAACTTGTCTATATGATCCAAGCTCTCCATCGGCTGCTCCTCATAAGAGAGTTCATGTTCCAATTGTACCACCTCTGTATTTAGTACATGTGAAGGTTCGGGTATGTACTTCCTCAATATGGATACGTGGAAGACATCATGAACTTGTTCTTGATTTGGAGGATATGCAAGCAGATATGCCACTGCTCCTACGCGATCAAGGATTTCATAGGGGCCAATGTACCTAGAGATGAGTTTCCATTTCTACCCAAACCTCATGACTCTATTACATGGTGAAATTCGTAGAATGAATTTTTCAACATCATTAATCTCCAAGTCCCTTAAATGGTTGTCAGAATATATCTTTTGCCGACATTGAGAAGCCATAATGTGTTGCTGGATGGCCTGGATATTTTATGTCCTCTCTGGAAGAAGATCAGGCACAAAAAGCATTTTCTCACCAGCTTCATCCAAACAAGTAATATTTTTAAATTTCTTACCATATAGTACTTTATAGGGTTAAATTTTAATGATTGAGTGGAAGTTGTTGTTGTAATGGAAATCAACTAAAGGAAGATGTTGATCCCATCCACCATTAAACATCATTGAGCATGTTCTCAGCATATCCTCGAGTGTTTGAATATTCCTTTCAGATTTTCCATTAGTGTGGGGTTGATAGGCCATACTGAAATTCAATTCACTGCTCAGATAATGTTGAATACTTATCCCAAATTTTGACATGATCCTTGTGTTACAATCAGATACTATAGAAAGTGTAACTCCATGCAGCCATACAACTTTCTTCATATAAATTCGGGCATGTTGGTCAAGAGAGATATCATCCTAAATAGAGAGAAAATGGGTAGTCTTGGGGAGACATTCCACTATAACATATATCTAATTATTTCCATTGAATGTTCTCGGGAGAGTAGTGATGATGTAATTATGGATATTTTCCCACTTCCATGCTGGTATGGGTAGTATTTGTTATAACCATTTAGGATGTTGTCAATCCTCCTTCACATGAAAACATACCTAGAACATTGAAGTGTAGTCAACAATATCCCTTTTCATATTTTCCCTCTAATAATGATAAAAAAAGGTCCTTATACATCGTTAGTTCTTCTAGGATGTATAGAAAAAATAGAACGTTGAGCTTCATTCGTCAGATCATTCTTTATTTCCAGAGAAGATGGAACACATAGTCTTGTATGAAATTTCAGTATGTCGTCTTGATCAATATTGATCTCAAGAAACTTCCCATCCTTCACAGCCTCAAACATCTTCTCTAACAAAATATCTTCTTTCTGAACATTTTTTATATTATCTTGTATTGAAGGTTAATAAATCATTTAGGTTAGGGTTGATGATGTCCCTTCCCATATAATTCCAATATCCAGTTTCACTAGGTCATTAATCAATGGATCTCTTGGAATCCTCATCATGGAATGAACAACTGGAACATTCTTTCTTAATTCCTCAGTGATGTTGTTTTCTCTTCCGGGATAATAATTAATTGAACAATTATAGTAATTGAGAAGTTCCAACCATTTAATTTTTCTCAGGTTAAATTCCATTTGTGTGAAAATATACTTCAAACATTGATGGTCTTTGTATATATAAAATTTCTCCCCATAATGATAGTGCATACATATCATATGATCAAAAACCACCACAACCATCTCCAGATCATGCGTAGTATAGTTCTTCTCATGAGTCTTCAACTGTCTATATGCATAAGCATTGATTTTTTAATTTTTCCTAAGGATCCACATAATCCATTTCAAATATAAATCTCTAAAAATAATGATTCCTTTTCCACTTTATGGAATAGTTAACATAGTTTCTGTAACCAATCTCTTCTTTAGCTCTTTCTACATTTCCAACAATCTATTTTCCAGACTATCATGACCCCTTTTTCGAGTTAAATTTGTTAATTAATTAGGAAGTCATGAAAAATTATTCACAAATCTCCAATAATATCCCACTAATCCAAGAAAACTACAAATAACAATTAATTTTTTAGGCTGAGGCCACACCTCTACAAAATTTGTCTTTGTAGGGACAACTGTGATTCCTTCATTGGTAACAATGTTCCCCTTAAAAGAAACTTTTAGTAACCAGAATTCACATTTACTGAACTTTCCAAAAATCATCTCCTTCTTTAGATTTTGAAAAATAACCATCATATGATCCTCTTGCTCCTTGTGAATTTTGGAATATATCAGAATATCATCAATAAAAACTACAAAAATATTATCCAGTTTTTCTTTAATGAATCTATTCATCAGATCCATAAAAATAGTAGGGTCATTAGTCAATCTGAAGGGCATAACAACAAACTCATAATTCACATATCTCAACCGGATGGATGTTTTTGGAATACCTTTTTTCTTCACCCTCAATTGATGATAACAAGATCAAAAATATATTTTAGAGAAGAATTGAGCACCAAGAAGTTTGTCAAATAAGACATCAATTCTTAGCAGATGTTATTTTTTATCCACTATGATCCCATTATGTTCTCTATAATCAACGCATAGCTGCATCGATCTATCCTTCTTATTCACAAAGAGAACAGGTGCTCCCCAAGGAGACACACTCGGTCGGATAAACCCCTTCTCTAAAAGATCTTGTATTTCTTTATTTAATTCCTCCACCTCTACATTTTCCCCCTTATACGGGGTCGTTGATAAAGGATGAGATCTAGGTATGAGTTCAATAGATAACTCTACCTCTCTTTCATGGGGGAGGTCCATGAAACTCTTCAGGAAATATGTCAGCGTATTCCAGGACGATGGGGAAATTTTTTATCCTCAAACTCTCATTTTCTTCATCTTCTTCACTGATCAACTCCAGAAATAATGATAGAATTGGATCATCTAGAAAATGACCAGGATGAGATATCTCTCCTTGAAAGTTAATTGTAGGTTCTTTATTCAAGACTACTGAGATTTCCATGATTCTAAATTTGATAATAGCATTATTCATTGGGATCCAGTCCATCCCTAGTATAATGCCGAATTCCATCATGGTAATGACTACTAGATTTTCAATATGATTGTGCACACTAATGTAAATACTAGAGTTTCTTAATAATGACGATGCGTGGATAATCCCACCATGGGTCTTGACTGATAACTTTACTTTTATAAAATCTGGCGTTGATTCGAAATTCTTTAAAAACATGGAGGAAATAAACTAATTCATAAGACCGACATGAAACAAATTACATGCTATATTTGAGAGAACAATAATAGTACATACTACCACATCATTCGTAGATTCAAATTCAGATGTCGTGATATAAAAAGCATGAACTTGCTCCCTTATAATTTTATGGGGATAATGGTGGTTCTCCCATTCTACCCTCAGATTTGGACATTAGTTGGAAAAGTTCCCAAGTTATCCACATTTAAAGCACTGGACATCAGGTATGGCCTGCACCATCCTCCATTTTTCATTAGTTTTTGGAGGTTTAGGTTTCACCTCGCTATGAAAATTCCTCATAATAGGGCCTTCTCTTCCACACTTGTAGCATTTCCCGCTCCCGAGCAGGCAGTTCGACGAATGCTTATTCCCACATTTATTACACATGAGATGTTGAAATGTCTTACCTTATATTCCCTAATCATACTTCATCCCTAATATGGGCTCCATAGATCTCTTCTTGTCATTAGATTTATGAGACCATTGTGTCTCACCAAACTCCATCTCGACTTTCATCGCACTCTGAATGATCTCCTCATAGCTATCATAGTCTCGGTTGGCTAGATTCTTCCACATATGAGGTCCAATTCCACCGAAAAGTATATCAACCTTACCTTCTGGATCCATTACAAAGCTAGATGTGTAACATGAAAGAATTTTGAAGTTCATTTTGTAGCTTCCCACAGATTCATTCTCCTTCTTCTTTAGCTCGAGAAACTCCTTCTCCATTCCGGTTATCATTTATCGAGGGAAATAATTGTTTAAGAATATATCTCTGAACTCTTCCCACTCCATACTGCTAGCTTACACTCATGGAATTGTGTTTCTAATCAGTTCCCACCAATGATCAGCTTTTCCCACAATGTGATAGACAGCTAGGGTAACCTTATCTTGTTCAGAACGATGGATCATTTAAATGATCATCTCGATGGTGATGATCCACTTTTCAGCAATCAATGAGTCGGTAGAACCAATGATGGTTGGTGGTTGTTGATGCATAAAGGGTTCAACAAATTTTTTTCCCCATCACATTGAGATCAGTCTCCTAGCTTGATTCATGTTATTTCCCATCACTTGAGTCAGTTGGTTCATCATTCACATGAATGTTTTCACTTTGACTTCCAACTGAGGGCCGTCAGGTAATGGTCTATTGCGGTCACCATTTTCACGGTTCCTCCTATTTCCCTGCATTTTCTAAAATAATAAAATCTTAGTGATAATCTTATTTCAATTATGAATCTTTTAACTATAATAGATTTTATTTCTTAAAACTTATATAAACAATTACATTTCCTTATAAATTCTTCATAATGATTCATAAACTGCTTAAGATTATCCAAACATATCCCCCTGGAGTGTTGTAATGAAGAGTGCAGCAAAGCACATTGTCATGTACCAGGATACCCCAGGTCAAGCCAGAAAATCCTTGTTGGATTTTTTACCCCTTGGTACCTTTGTGCCATAGCTTCTTCTACCTGCTCATATCCAGACAGAGATGTATTTTCTTGATAAACCACTTACTCAATACTCACCAAAATACCAAGAAGTTTTACTATATTTAATCTTTTCTATAAAATACCTCTTAATGTTTTCATATCGCAATTTCCATAAATAACTAAACTATACTTTTATAACGACTATGGAATCCCGCCTTTTTAATTACATAACTTTTCATTACATTTTACATAGAAATGATCATTAGAGTTTATTGTTATTTAAATCATGAAAATAAAACATGAAAACAACATAAAAATCATTATAACACACTTTTAAGGCATAATAATAGGTTTATGATAAGTAGAATTACTGAACCGCAAAACCTGGAGACATACATCAACGGAAAGGGTGAGCAGAAGGCCCAATAAGTAAAATAAGGGAATTAGATTACTTGTGAAATCAATATGATCTTCATAAAAACATAAATGCATGAGAAATGGAATTAGAGGAATTTCATAATGAAAAGAACATGAACTATAACATGAATATGTGGTTACAAAATTTAATTTATACATTCATGAACATATAACCATGGTTCATCCCCATTGTGTCATAAAAATTACAATGTTTATTCACCAATGTATCATGAAACATGTCACCTCTAGAGATTAAATTTTTTAGACAATGAATTAGAGAACTATCAATGAGAAACCTTAATATGTTATTAAATTCATGTGATCTACATATATCATTATCAATGAATTCATAAATGACCAATAGTGAATAAAATAAATGGGTTTCATTACCAAATCGTGACGTTTTATAAGTTCTTAAAAACATGACCGTTATGTCCTTTATAACCCGTGGAAACGTAGTGGGGGTTAAATTTATGTCAATTATAGAATAAAATAGAACAATTTTTTTTTTGATTAATACCCTTGGAAGTGAAAATATATTTGTGTATTCTCATAAATAATACATGAGAATTTTCTGAGAAAAAGAGAGAGATATGAGATGAAAATTTTGCAGCATAACAAACATGGTTTTGGAAAACAGTAAAAAGAGGGGGTAAAAGGGTAACCCACTCATAAATAAATTATAATACTGTATAATGATAGAATAAAATGGAGATAAAATCATGGTATTTAAATTTTAATGACATGCCACATGAAAAGGAAACATGATAGGAAATAGAAGATGTCATTTCTCTTACAAAAATTTCGACAGCCTTATGACGTGTCTTAAAAATTCAAGAAATAAATTGATGATAGTGGAAAGGATCTCTCTTAATTTGTACATGATATATAATGTGATAGGGATATAGAAGAACAATCCCCCACTTGAAAAAATAGAACTATAAGACATGACAAAAATGAAGTCATGACATAAAAGAATAGAGCGAAAGGTTCCCGTACCTTTAAGAGTAACTTTGAAAGCATGAATTTCGAGACCATGGGAGGCTTGAGGGAACCATTTTAATACTCCTTGATATGTTAAATTACCAAATATTCGTTGAGGAGGATTTTCTAATAAAAAAAATGAGGGAATGGCTTGGTATTAATAGATAATATTAGAGAATAAATTACTAATTTCTAATGGACACCTTATCGGTGGTATTTACAAAACCATGGGCTTTCCCATGGTATTGGCCACGTGAGACCCCTCATAACATATCATACTATTCAAATTTTTACCAGATTCTTAAATTATGATTAAATAATCAATGATGTCATTGAACACCAGAATCACAAACCTGTATTTTTATTATTCACTGAAACATCAACTATTTCACAAAAATCTAAAAAATTCAAACTAACATAATATCTATTCAATGAATTTGAAAATGAACTCCATTTTATGATAATAATTATTTTAAAAAATTATTTAATTTTAAATAAAATCTGTATTTATTCCAAAAATAAAACATTAAAACTATAACTTATTTTCTAACACCTTAAGAAAGTAATAAAGGTCCCATAAAATTATTGTATAACTATATGAAAATAAAGTAACAATTTGTGATTAAAATTTATGAAAATACATTTCCATTATACATTTTTAAATTAATTATAAAATTGTAAATTATGTATTTTGGACATATAAAAAATACCAAAACAAAAACTATGATTGTTTTTCCACTTTTAAGATGTCTAAAATGTTTTTATACATTCATTGTTAATGTTTCTATTTTTATTTCAATTTACTATTCATTACTATTCTTACGAGTATGTTACTATTCATAAATTACTATTCACTAAAAATTATGTTGATCTTGTTAGACTCAAAATTTCTTACTTAACACAACTGTTGAATACCATTATTTGAAATTCAATTCACATTAGTAATTATTTACAGAATAATAAATTATTTTAAAATACCCATTATTTCGAAAACTCATCAATAGAGTACATCCTATATTTATCCAGACATTTGAAATTCACAAAATTTACCATAATAAGAAATAAAAAATTTATTTATATAAAATAATTAAATAAAGTAGCTAAGGTCTCTTTACACAGCCCCTTATAACACCAGCATGGGACCTAAGTGTAAGGTGTGAAATGGTGATAGAATCTTAGGGTGTCTCGGACATCGTTGCCCAATTGGTGATTTTTAGAAGCTTGATATTCTACCTTAGTTGAATTCATTCTTGCTTCACTTGTTAATGATTTTATTTGGCTTGGTCCAGAGAAAATACTATTGATGTTGACTCCTTCCAAAGCTCTAACGGATGGGGTTATTAAGGCCAGAGTCTACTAGATGATGCAATCGAATCTACTTTCTGTATTAATTAACCAAGATCATTTTAATTTTAAATCTATAAATGTAATTTTTATAATTTAGTTTCCAATTTTCATATTTAAAAATGGACATATAATAGTTGAAACTCTATAAGCTAATTTAATTATACTCAATTCATTAATTAAAGATATAGTTTTTTTGAGTATAATATAAAATGACACATAAATTTAAAAAATAATATTGTTAAAATGTTTGGGTCGTTACAAGAGTTCAATTCACAGTCCTCCCAGCAAGATACTTTGAGCTTCCCATGTTCTATATTTGAAGTGGTGGTGAGTTTTAATCAATATAAAATTCATGAACAGATCATTTTTATTATTGAATACACCTCAACCCTCTCACCCAGGATCTCCACCTTGAGTTCATTACCCATTTTCTATAACATAATAATGAACAAACCACTTTACGAGGCACATATCACAATTCTCACTTTCCTAAAAAATGGATTTCAAAAACAAGGGACATGCCCCATTATTGGGTTACCACTTTCACAAGCCATTCTCAATGTGCCAATCATGAATCATTATGTTACATGGAATAACTTTTCATTCAGAAACAACCACAACCAACACATTTAAGATCTCAAACCACTCAAACTCTCAAATTATTAAAAATGGAAATTCAAATTTAAAAAAAACATGAAAACCATGCAGAAATAAAACCAAATAATTTAAAAGTAAATACACTTTTTATCCTTGAAATCTCATCAATGTATATACAACATTCCTTGCATACCAAATAATGGAAATTCCCCATTTTCGAGAAAATAAAAAACCTACCCATATTCATTCAATATCATCATTCCTAAAAATCATACATCCCAGTAATTTAAGGAATAAAAATTTAAGGATTTAAAATTGAATAACCAGTTGATCATTAGAATGGCATTTCATTTACCAAAATTTGTTGGGTACATATATAAATAGGAAAAAAAATATTGGAAACCTAAATAAATTATGTAAAATAATAAAAAACTATTTCTTACAATTTTAACCATATTGAATAGCTTATACATATAATACATAAATATAAAAACAATTATAACACAATAAAGTATTTCTGGAATTTAAATTATAGGGCTAGGCATAGGGAAACCTACCGACTGGTGGAACCAAACTGACTTTCAACTCTTGGCGATTTCTAACTAAAAGATGATTCTACCAAAAAATGAATATGTATATTCACATAGTTATGAGGACACATAGCCATTGTGCACACACCCACATGGCCATGAACACATGAAACATGATCCTTACATATATGATTATATTCATATACTAGTATCCCCTCACCTACATTTTCATTTTTAAATATATACATAGGCACACCACACCCCATACAAGTATATTCATTTCCATGGATGATTGTACATGTAATGGGTGAACCCACACTCACACAAACATAGAAACATACCAATTCACATGAAAGGTAGTCTCTTTAGACCTAATGATTTGAAAAAACAGAGCAAGGACCATGAAATACAAATATTATTTAATAAAAAATTAAAAAAATTTATAAAACAACCCAATGAAACACCACAAGGCCTTGTACCAAAAACATACCCAAAATACCCTTTTTAGAATAAAAAACATAGTAAACTCTTTTTTAACGTCATTCAAATCTCATAAATGATTTGAATAACTAGTTGAATGATTTATAAAGTTACATCAAATATCAAAACATAGGTTAACCATGAAAAACACACAATTTGAAGTAAAAAATGCAAATCTAAAATAAAAATAATATTAAATCCTTCCAAAAACAACTTTCTCACGACACATAATAAGCACAGATCATGGTAAAATAATTATGAAAAAAATATATTAATTTTCTTTAAAATTCTTATAGAAGGAACCACCTACTTCAGCTGATGAAACATCCAAAAATTGGCCTGGAAGCATAATTTCACTTTAAAAAATGTACAGCAAACCCTAACAAGGAATGAATAATTTCAAATAATCAATACCCCAACCAAACAACACAACCATAACCAAATTGGGAAGAAAAACCCTAAACATGATGAATCATAACCATACGTGGAGGGAGGATTATGTGTCAGATGATAGTGGGGCTATAACAAGTTGACATTGAAAAGAAAGGGGTGCACCGAGGTGTAGCTCGACTAGAAAGGTGGGCGACAAGAGGAAAGGATCATCTATGGTGGTTTTTCGTGCTACCCTGGTATGTGATGTAAGTGGAGTTGCAAGAGGATGGTGCCAACTAGAAAGGGGATTCTGGCATGAGATGTTTCCATAGAAGGCAATCTCGGGTGGATATCTATGCACAATGGGTAAGTGTAATGGATTTGGGAGAAAGGGGAGGGTGTGTTGCGATTTTGGGATATGAGGGGGGGGGGGTCAAAGAGACCAACCGTAACCAAGAATAAAAAATAATAATAAACTAATTATAATAATATGATAATAATAAACATGAAGTGATAAAAAGAACATTGACAATAACATGACAATACAATTAATGAACTATATAAACTTAATAATAATAGAATTAATAATAATACAGTTAATATTAACAATATTCTTACTCATAATAATAATATTATCATTATTAATTTTTATAAATCATTTTATTTTGATTTTATTTTATTCTATTATTATTATTCAATTCATCATTTATTTATTTCAAATATATGGGATATTTCAAAATGTCCCAGAAGAAGCCGCACAGTTTCCCAACAGTTCTGTGCCCGTGCATCAGATATTGACACACCCAAAACAAAAATTTGTCTACATTATTGAAAAATTTCAATTAGGTTCAGCCCGCATCTTGACCGAACATTTCAAATAAATATAAAATAATAAAATAAATTTATTTCAGATGTTTGGGTGTGAAAATACTCCCCACAATAACACATTATTCCCCAAATATCCATCTCAATAATGATTTAATTGAATGAACTGGTACTCCATTACAGCATAAGGTGACTCCAAAATGACAACAAATGAAAATATGATACATTAATATAGAAATTAGGTTTATGAGAGGAACTCAGGAGGCTGAAATGGAATCCACATCCACCTGTGCACAAGAGATTAAGCATATCTTGTTGATCAGTAAAATAAAAGATATATTTCAAAACATGCAATCCATCCTCTTTAGGAAAACACCACATCCTTCAAGTAGGGAGTCCCAGACTACTTTCCTAAAACAAAAACCAAGATCATCAACATCCCAAGTAATAATATAATAACATTAATCTTTAGAAACTATTAGGCGTGTTCCAATCCAAACATTCACTTGAGGAAGGGATTTGAAATGTAGTATCTCTAACAAGTCCACCCATTTACATGTCATCATAAGAACCTTGATCAGATAATCTCTATGGGGAGTGCCACATGGACTCCCCACCTTACGGAATGGGAAAACACGTATTCATTCTTGAGGAATATTAGCATGTTCCACAGTGTGTCTCATGACAATAAGGACCAACTATCTTAACAGACTAGCATTGACCGATTCGAGATACCCAAACAAGGTTATCTTAGATGTTTTCCACATAATGAAATCACCCACGACATGGGACCTAATAAACAGTACACCAAACAAAATAGACTACACTAGATTATAAAAAACACCTATGGTATTACTGATATCATATGAGCCTAAATCAACCCTGAAATAAAAAAGTACAATCAAGGTTGGTCTTGTGTGAAAAACCACAAAATCAACATACCCACAGTGGAACAAGAACTAAGGTTCAGGAAAACAAAACAACCCCACACCATTATAATGAATGAGAAACATCTCACCCTTGCAGATCATGGCCTAGAAGCCAGGTCCCCATGCCATATTCCACCAAAATGGGCCATTATAATAAATAGATACAAATGGATTAAACTATATTTATTTTCCAGAAAGAAGTAAAATGATAAATCTTGATTCCTTAACCCTCAGGGGTTCCTGACTATGTGATAGATTCAAATAGAGTCCTATGGATAGAGCTCTTATGATTGAAGAATCATCTTCCTCCTAGTTAGGCACTGAAAATCCCGGATCAAAACATCTTCTTTTGGTGCCACCGGAAACTACACCACAATAAAACAACACTAATAGAACACAAAAAACACTAGAAATACATTTCATCTACATGTAACTTCACCAATATAGGGATATAAATGGTTCACATGCATCATCACTTTCAACATAGAATGAGACTTTTCAAAAGAAAGTTCACCTAAAACAAGATTTCACCTAAAATATAAAATATAGAATTCCCAAAAATGGAACACACGATTCTAGTAAGAGAGGGGCTCTCTAAAGGTCCCCCAACAGTTGTCTTCACATTTTTGAATGAACACAACACTGAAAATTTCCACCGATCCTAACTGTGGTTTTCTATGATACCTAATAAGGAATGAGACATAAATCTGTTTCTCGAACAATACACGATTCTTGAAAATAGTCATAATAACCTTTTATGACTGGATTTTCACAAATTTCTTTCCTAAAATGATTTCATTCATAGAAAGAAACCCATAGAAATTCGAAAGTCATTTTTAAGATAGTGGCGATCACCAATAACCCAGACCAGTTCCCGCTTTTCCCACTGGATTTACCTTCCTTTCTCCTCGGTGGGACCCTTAGACTTATCAATTCCTAAATTCAGATTTGACAATCAAATGACTCAAGGAACCCAAAATTTCCTCAAACTCCTCTCACATCTTCATCCCCACTATTAGAGCAATTTTTTTCTAAATTAGAATAGTTTGAATCATTTCTATAACCCATGAAGGAAGATTGTACTTTGAACAACTAGAGGATCTACCAACGACTATCCACATGTGGTCATACTTCATTCATGAATTAACTATTTCTTGGAGCATACACTAACTAGAAAGTAAAGATAACAAGGAACCAATCAAAATTATCTATTGAAAAAACATTCCACAAATAAAATCCAAACAAACGAGTGGAGACACAGAAAAGGATTGTCAAAACACTTAATGAAGAATAAAAAACACATTATTTCAATCAAACATATTGATTATATTAAAACAAGAAAACTTTTAAAAAAAGGGCATTAAAAAATTACAACCCACTATAACATTCAAAAGAATTGAAGACATATCATTATGCCTGAATAAATTAGTATCGAATAGTGACCCAGATATATGGTTGGCGACCATATTCTAGTAAAACCGCCATCACTAAGAGTGTTCTAGAACCCTGTCCTTAGATAAATATGGGTTTACAGGCATTTTGAGGTCTGTGAAACTAGTGATCCACCCAACATTTCATTTTACAAACAACTAATAACGACAATAACTAAAAGACTCAGATAAAGCCTGACTTCCCCTAGTTACCTGAATCCCTTCATGAGGTGTGCTCTCCAAGAACCCTATACGTAATCTAAATTCCAAGTCCTAATAGTCATATCCCTTGTCCACCCAGACTCTTACCCAAGGTAAATGAACCCAAATTTCATAACCTATTTATGATACCATTTTCTCACAAACCAAGTCGGGTCTCTATCTGACGTGGTTCCCAAATCGATCCGCGACAAGGCCTGAAGGGCATTTTGGATCCCCATGGGCTACTCACTAGTGCCTGATATCAAACTAAAATATTTGGGAATGATTCATCCCATAAAAGACAAATAATAAATAACTATAAATAAAAATAATAATATAATCACGAGAAGATAAAATAATATTATGTTCAACAGCTAAAAAACTCTATGTGGCCTCATCGGAACCACCACACAAGGAACCGTGCTCACTCAAGGAGAAATAGAAAACTACAGAGAACTAAGAAAGAAAATATGTATTGGTCAAGAGAAACATGACTCTTAGTAGGAAATCCAAAGAAAAAATAGACTATTCCCTTACATTTAAAAATAATCCCAAAATGTGCTAGTTTGAAAATAAGACATAATAAAATAATTTCATTCATTCTTTTCAAATTTAAGTAACAAGTTATCATTTTCATGAAAATAATTTATCTTCGATGTCGTATTCAAAATAGGATCCAAGAATTGATTAACATTAAAAAATAAAAGGAGACATATTTAGATTAAAAATATAGTTTTCAAAAAAGAGGGAACAATTATGAATCAACTGAATTGAAAATAAAATCAAATGCAGCATGTAAAAAATAATCACCATGGGAAATCAATATTAAAAAATAGAACAAGAGAGACCCTAGATACATCGTACCTTGGTGAAACCTGGTATAACCACCTATAACAACTATTTTCTTATGCACAGTCTATTAGGGTAGAATCGAATCCCATGGCCTAGTGGTCTCCAATCATATCACAAAAATGTGTAATATAAAACCCGACCATCAGCATACTCGTGCATAATCCACTATTGGGGAATCACATCTGAGGCCTAGTGGTCTCCGATAATATAACATGTTTAGTTAGGGTTGTTTAATCAATCGTTCTTGATGAATATAGATCCATCTACATCCAAATCAACTAGAAAACTAGTCATAGTTTACCCACCCAAATTCCAATTGAATCCCACAAGCTCAATTTCAAGTGGTGTTGTGGTTTTATCAAACATACATGCATGAATGCAACATTTTATTTATTCAAAACATATTCACTCTCTAACCAATGATCTCCACCTCTAGCGCACTCCCACTTTTTCAATCACTCAATAATTCACATTACTCTTTACTAGGTACATATCATAATTACTACATTATTTAAACTAAGGTTTTAAAAAACAAGGTCCTTTAATAGGGATTTTCCACTTTTGTAAAAAAAATCTCAAAGTACCTTACATTTATAATTAGTTTAAAATTAATTATTTTTTTAGAAAACATGATGTCTCAACACTTTTATGTTATAAACACATTCGAAATTATAGTAAAACAACAAAGGAATGTAACAATTTTAAAAACATGAAAAACATGATTAATTAAAAGAAATTATTCAATGAAATGTAAGATTCTATTTATCTTAGAATTCATGTCAACGTCCACACAAATTTCTTAACATACCAAATAAAGTAATTTCTTGTTTTTAATGAAAATAACAAACCAACCCATCTTCATTCTAATCCAATATTTACAATAAACGTACACTCTAGTCATTTTTGGAATCCACGTTTAACGATTTATCATTTTAAAACAAAATGTGCAATAAAAAGGTATTAATTTTTCCAAAAAAAGTCAGGTATTATATATCAATAGGAAAAAACCAAATTGGGAAAATAAATAAATTAATTAAAAAATTTCAGAACTATTTCTATCACTTACAACCAGATTGCACAGCTTATATATATACTACAAAAATATAATAACATATTTCCTAAACAATAAAGAAATTATGGAATTTAAATTAATGGTTTAGTTATAGGGTAACCTACCTCAGGGTGGAACCAAAACAACTTTTAGCTCTTATCACATTCTAAAGAAATGATACTGCTCCCCCACTATGAATATGCAGTTTTACATACATATAAGGAAACCAAGACCCAATTCACACACATTTATTACCATGAAAACCATCAAGGGTATCCTTACATAAATTATTAATTAATTATAATAGTTTCCACTTACTTACATATATATTTTTTTATATGTACATGGCCACACTTATCCACATACCTATATATTCACTCCCATGGATGATTATACATATAACAGGGTAACCCATATATATTTATACCTACCTATGCACACAAATGAAATTCACCTTATACCTGGTGAACCAAATACATATATTAGGGGCAACACAATACATATATCATTTAACAAAACAATTAAAAAAGTTATAAAATAATCAAAATAAACACTAAAAGGCCTTATATCAAAATATAAACAAATTCCATTTTTTATAATTATACACACACTAAAAACCATTTCGACCATCATTACCATCACTTAAACGGTTTAAATAACAAATTTCATGATTTATAATGTGAAATAAAATGACATTAGATGGGTTACAAATGGAAAATAATCATTTTCAAGTAAAATGGATCATTAAAATCAAATGCATTTTACATACTTCCAAATATCACCATCAAACAACACACAATAACCAAGGAAAATTTTAATGTAATCATTAAAGAGATATTTTCTTACCAAATAATGATAATTGATGGATAAAACTACCTTATATGGAGAAACATCTAGAAATTGCTGTAGAACCACACCTACACCTCAAGAAATCAATAACGAATCGAACAAGGAAAGACTAAACTTAATAGATCAAGGAATCATCTGAAAAATGAAACCATACCTAAAACATAAACCAAAACACTAAAAATATATGAATGAAATCCTTACCTGGTGGGAGGTGCGTGTGTCAATGTAATGTGGGGCATAGTGGGTGGTCATCAGAAGGAATCGGGGAGTCGAGTTATGGTCTGGCTAGTAAGGTGGGATGTCGGGAGGGAAGGACCGGAAAAGGGGACCTTCCCATTTACCTTGTACATCAAGCATGAGGGGGGTCATGAGTAGAGGGTATCAACATAAAGGGGGGATATCCAGCAGAGTAGTCATCAGAGTTGGTTGGCTAAGGGGGAGGGATGCACAAAAGGGTTAGGTGCTACGTGATTTGGGGGGAAAGGGGAGGGTGTGACATGATTTGGGGGGGGGGGAATGAACCGTAAACAAAAAATAAATAAAAATAAATATTAAATAAACTAATAAACTAATTATAATTATATTATAATAATAAACACAATGTGATAAAACTAAACATGAAAATAAAAAGATAATAAACTTAATAAACATTATAAACTTACTGATAATCACATTTATAATAAAAAACATACCAATAATAATAATATTATTCATTACAATAATAATATCATTATTATTATTTTTAAATCATTTTCCATTTATTTTTTTAGTTCTAATATTATTATTCATTTCACTTCTTATGTATTTTGAATATTGTGCATGATGAACGGTGACCCTAGTTATGCCTCATGGTTTCCATAATGTGATATGCCTATGACTCAGATGCTACCACACCCAAAACAATCACTTATAATCTAAATACAAATATATAAATTATGATCAACACAAAAAATGAAAAAAATTAAATTCATGATAAAATAATAAAATTAATTTTTTTTGATGTCCGGGTGTGAAAACATTAATATAACATTAATGATAACTATATAACCCAATGGGATGGTGACCAAGACTGGTCTTATGGTTATTGTTTATATACATAATGTATATTAAATGATGAAATGTTATATCATAATGATGGTTATGAAACATTCTTGGAACATTGAATGGATATTTTTTCCAGTTTCTAACTGTTTTGACTATAACGGTTCCCAATAACGAATATGGGATTAAAATTTAATTTCATTAAAACTATGTAAGGAATTTATCATTGTGATCCATTATTCCGATGACCACTCAAAAATAACAATAAATTATTATGTAAAAAAATTATAAACCAGATAAAATATCCATTATATGGTTACATTTACACCATTAGAGGAGGATATATATTATTTGGAAACTTTTACAAGTTCATTATGAATATTTTTCTATTCTCTATAAAATAAAACATCATTCCAAATTTTGACACAATTATATCATATAATAATATTACATAGTTATTATAATATTTAGAAATACATAAAAGTGAAATTATTTCACTTTTAAGGCATGCAACTACAATCGTTAGAATCAAACTTAATAATATATTGTTAATACAGTATGTACATTCGAATGGATTATTTTGGTGCTTCTATTTTTCGTGGAATAATTCTATTAAATAAATAAGTAAGAATCATGTTTTGATCAAAAAACATTTCACCAATTAATAGATGAAATTATAATCATTCATTAGTTGGATTACATTGGTATTTAGAAGTTTCTCATCAATCAAAAAGAGAATATTATTAAAAATAAGGGTCAGTAAACAATTCAGTAGGACTTTTGATAGAACAATAATTTTTTTACTTTCACTATGAGGGATTAAACCATTTATCGACTTCTTCAAGGTCGGAAAAAACATTATATAATGCATTAAATAATCTATTAAGTCTCATAGTCAAATTGAAAATAATGTGAGAAAATATTCCCAAACAGGGAATGGTTGGGAAATCTTATTAGGGTGGGAATTTTCACAAATAAATAATCTCTATGGGAGTTATATATATCTTTATAGTTAATAATACTCTATTTTAACTTTGTAATAAAATTAATGGATTTATTACAATTTTATATAAAAATTATCCATTGATTTTTGACTAAAGGTATATAGAAATTTCTGTTGATTTTTTTGGGTTGCAGGTTTTCTATCAAACATTTATGCTATAGAAATATCATTGTGATTATGATGATATCATATATTATTCAATAATTCTGTTCTTCATAATGATAATTAATTATCTAGTATCATTTATTAGAATATCATTACCAATGAGTATACAGATCATCTTATTTGGGATCTTTCTAGTGTCTCAAGATATTATTAACTTATTTATGTTCATCATTAAATAAATAATTATCGATGATGATGTGTTGTAATGGTATTACGATCTAATATGATGTCAAGAGTTGTATGGTTCAAAAAAAATTATCCCTAATGATATCCATTGGAAATATAAAATTAAAATAAGAAAATCTAAATATCATTGTTGTGCGAGTAAAATTTTTTATTCTATGTCTCATATATTTCTTGGAGAGGAGAGTACCCAATTAATCTAGCCATAACATAGATGATTTAATTTGATATTGGTTGAGTTTTTTCTCTGAAAATATCTTCATTATATAGTTTCTTAACTTATAGGGAAAACATATTGAAAAAAATACTCATTGATTTTTTATTTCTACTACCTACTAGATAATTAATGATGTATTTAATGAATTATAAAAAAATGAAAAAAATACATTAGTAGAATTAATTGTTGAAAATCAATCAATAATTATATTTATTTCATACCTTATGAAATTAAATGATTTATCCCAGTATTTCATGTTGTAATTTCTATATCAGTGACATCACTTCACATATATCAAGATATTATAGGGGGAATGGTTTAATTAAATAGTGACTGTTTCTCTCCTTCGACATAGTATGAATAGTAATTTTGATAATTAATATATGTGAGTATATGGAATGATTCAGGATACTATTGGTTTAGATTTAATGGATTTGGGATTATTTAAAGGACATGGTAATTTCCCTAATGTGGAGGCCCAAAGAATGAATAATATACTCAAACGTCATATTAAATATAGTTTACCTCACATCAATGTCAAAACTAATAATTATATTGTGGATAAATTCTTATAAGTGTTGTTTCCTATTTATTGTTCAATTTAATGGAAAATCATAAATTATAGATCCTCCGTTGACATGGTGTAACATCCCAAGTAAATAATGAATTATATATATTTTTAACTCTGTATATTTATGAATTAGATAGTGTTATAGATGCTTAAAATGAGAATAAATCCAATCTTAAGCATAGAATGCACTAATATTTTTAAAAGATTGTTTTACTGGCTTTTGATGGAATTTTTTTTAAATAACACTTTTATCAATTTATTAGACTCTATTTTTCAAAATAAACTTATTCATTATGATTTGTACATTGAAAATTACATTGGATACTTTTTTTTGTATTTTTCTGACAACGTTTATTTTTTTAATGAATAGTTAAAAATTCTAAATTTTACATCAAAACTACATTTTCATATAATTTAATTATATGGTTAGATTATCATTTTAGTTGGATTTAAAATGTAATTAGAATATATTTTTACCATTTAATCCAATTGTGTATATTAGGATTAATTTCACTTTGGAATTGGACATAAACAAGTGCCCAACTTTTCATTGATATTGTTTCTAAAAAACCTACAATTGGTTTTGACAACGGGAATTATTTTTATATTAATTATTGCAATTTCTGTGTTTGGAATTTGGTAAAATAGATTACATATTTGGAATCAGAAGTTCCAAATTATTTAATCAAGAATCTTTTTTTTTGGACACTATGAATAGTTACAACGGTAATTAACTTTAATTATCTTGATTAATAAGTAATCGGGTAGGTAAGGATAATAGAATAATATCAAAATAATAACAAATGCCAAAAAATTGGTCCTAATGATACTTTTTGTGTCATGGCCGACCATGGGATGCCTCGTGCCAAACATGGGGACCCCATGGAATCACTTTTGTGTGATAATGACTTTTTATATTTTTATTTTTCAAGAAAGTTAAATATAACAAAGAATGTATCACCTGAGTAAAAAAATATTATTTTGACTACATAAACGATATATTAGACTATAAATAGTCATTGCAAAGATAAAAATATTTCATACATCCTAGTATTTTTTTATAATTTTTAGACATTAAATAAATTAAATTATTTATGACATCATGATGATGCAGTGATTACCTCATTAATGAACGACTTATATAAAATGAAACTATAATGTAAAATATAAGACTTACACTTGTCAAATACCTATTGGAGGAGTATATTTCTAACCCTTATCACCTTATCCTCTAAATACATCATTGTCGGAACTTTAAAATCCGAAACTCATTTGAAAATAAAGTATCATTTTATACATTTCCAAGTGTGCCCCTCCTCTCCTCTTATAAAAGGCCCCCACCTCTACCACCTTACCCACACTTCTCAATCCATTGGTTTGGACAAGATCTGATAATTTTATCTCTCCACATCTCTCTCTTCATTCTAGAATCCTTACCTTAGGCATAAATCTCTTCAAGAAACCATTTTGGTTCAAACCAAGAAGAGTTACCTGATTTAAAGGTAAAGTCTTCTATAATTTTATTTTCTTTTATTTTTCTTATCCAACCCCCTAAACTATTTCTATTAATTACTATTGTAACAAAACCAGTATCTTCAATATACTAGTATGTTGTTACAATAATGATTCGAGCTACACTTACACACTCATTCATCTAATGGTTAATGAGTATATTGTTTCCATGGATGGCGAATTTCTACCTCACGAAACGATGATTGTTCAATATTCATCTAACACCTTCAAAGTTGGTCATTAAGATGACACTATACTTATATATGATATATAAAATGTTTATTTTTTCCTTGATCTTCTTTATTTTTCATTTTTGGAAGACCTTTATGGTTTCTATTATGGGTAAATGTGATATCTCCATTTTAGGAAGTGCGGACTACCGCCCTCTCAATGTGATTTGATTAGTTAATTCTATATGTGGGACATATAAAGGATGGAATTGATAATATTATATATGATATTATACTGGAATTATAATATTCATTTGTATCATTATGATTCAATTCCATAAAATACGAAATAGAAATGAATGTAGCGTTCATGCGTATGTACGGATTATCGTCTCCATGAACGGTGCATTTCATTTCTTACCTCTAAATGTTATATAATATTGTAAATGAATGTATATACTGGATATATATGACATATATTATATCTAAATCATGAATATAATTCTGTATATAATGGATATTTTACCACATTAAAAACTTGTAATTATAAAGAGTTTATTTTTGAATCAAATACTAATGATCGACAAAATGACCATTGTTAACTTAAATAATTACATAGTGTTCATAACATGGTAATAAGTGATATAAAAGGAATAATAATATTGAAAAAGGTTCTTAATCAAGTAGAAATTAACTCAAGTTTATTATTCAAGACGTTAAAGAATGATCGAGTCAACTTAGACCCGAAGTATGGGACTTTGTCTCAGTCTTCTTTCATTGAGGCATATTTTATTTTATACACAACTTTATTTTATACGGTATATAAACCCCTTTTAATTTTAAATTTATTCAAATGGAAACATTTTTATGAGAAGTTTTTACTAAATTAAAAAAGGGGAATGTTTTTTTTGTCCTATGTATGCGGCGACAACGACTTCTCTGCTGTCATGACCATTATGTGAGTTTCGGCTTCCTCTAAAAGCCATAACTTTTTTTAAATGAAAAAAAAATACCATGTTTTACTTATCATTTATATTGGTATTGAAAATGGTTTTGATAATGTTTTTATTATATCGATGTGTTATTGATATCATGTGATTAAAATGTAGAAATGTTATGTTTCCTTTATGCATGTTTTATGTGATATGATTATGTTATGGTTCTTGGGAATTTTTATGAAGACATGTGGTTCCGTGATAATCTAAGGGCTGGTGAGCCCGATATAGCTCTCCAATGCATTGGGTAACGCAAAGGGGTTAACCATTAATGTTTCACTGAACAGATTTAAGGAATATACTATGATGGGTATTCCAAACGTAACCATGAGGGTTACTCCCTACGTAAGAATGTAATGAATGTCTCAAGTTACCTCTCTATCTTATGATTTATATGATTTATTCATGATTTGATGAGGTATGCTAAAATGCTTATGTTTTATGAGTAATGTATGATTTCATACATGGAATAATGTTTTCATTTCATACTTTTATATCCCTTACTGATCCTTTTATGCTCATCCCATGTTTTGGAAATGTTTTTCATAGGTCAAGGGAAAGGAACATGATGTGATGATAGGGTCAAAGATGTTTCATGAAAGAATCCATGTTTTGATTTAAATATGTTTCTGTTAATGGGAAAAAATGAATACTATCTTTTATGTAACCACATTGTTTAAATGTGGAATGTAATGCATGATTTATGATCTAATTCTCTAAAACTCTAAACCTGAAAAGATCCTCAATGTCTAATATTATATTAACTCAAGATTCTCTAATGTTTACGACTGGGGCCTTATAGTTGGTATCAAAGGTCGGTTTAGATAACATTAGGAGTTAGAATTCTATTAAATTATTATCCAAAAATATTTTTTTATGGTCAAATTGAAATCAAATAGAATTTGAATATTACCATGTTGCTTCGTCTAAGAGATGATTGTTCAGAATGGTTTTCCACAGAGGAAACAAGGAATCAGTGCTAGGAAGGCATATAGAATGAAATGAAATTCCAAATCATCATCCTGAGATGGTCGAAATTGGAACTAAACAGTTTATTTGTAGTGATGGCATAATTGAATCAAGCGATAAATGGTGGTGGTATCTATGCATGAGATCATCCAGATCAACCGAAGAGGAACATGTCAGTGGTGGAACATTTCATGAGGAAACATCCCTCATCATTCAGAGGATCATCTTACCATGTGCCATTTGAAGGGTGGATTAAAGCACTGGAGAAGAGTTTCGATGTCATGGGGTGTTTAGACAATCAAAAGTTTAGTCTTGTTATTTACCGTTTGGAGGGTGAAGCAAATCAGTGGTGGTCGATCGATAAAAATATGAAGGACACTGATGAGATTGATGCTCTTGATCAGGATGAATTCAAAGTTAGGTTTCTTGATATGTATTTTCCTAAATCTGTTCGACTTAGGATGGGAAAACAATTCCTGGAATTGAGGTAAGAGGAAGACATAGTTGCTGCCTATGACGAAAGGTTCACTCTATTGTAAAGGTATGATCTAAATTTTATTCGAGACCTTGATAATAAAATCAATCATTTTTACTCAAGATTAAAGCCACAATATTGAAGGGAACTTGCTTCTCGTGAGTTCAAGAGTTATGGAAAGCTTGTTTGATGTGCTAAGAAGGTGGAAATGGAGTTTTCCGATGATCAAGTGTTCCATAACAACCAGCAGAATAAGAGACCAAGGTGGAAGGAGAAAGGAAATAATTCTTCAAAAAGGTATGACGGTAAGAAAACTAAGTTTCCAGTTTGGGATAAATGTGGTTAAAAGCATGCTGGGGAATGTCTTCTGAATTCTGGGAATTTCTACCGATGTGGTAATATGGGACATAGGGCTCGTGATTACATTGAAAAAGATTAGGGTGATCGTAAGACCAAATTTTCTTTACAGTCAGTGTAATGTTTTAAGTGCAATGAGATAGGCCACTTCCCAAACGAGTGTCTGCCATAGAGCTCGAGTGATGGAAATCAATTATACTACATGTAGAAAGGGGTGGTGAAATCCTTTGAAACTACTTTAGCAGATGTCGTGCCATCAAATGAAGATGTATCAGGTACTTTGTCTGTTTTTTCAGATTATGCCAGTGTGTTGTTTGATTCGGGGTCTACACATTCTTTCATATCTAAAATATATTCTAGTAAAATCGGAATACCATCTCAAGAAATGACTCCTGAACTTGTGGTAAAAACACCTAGGGGAAATATTGAGGCAAAATGAATTTATAAGAATCTTCATATCCTTATCCGTGGAAAGAACCTAATTGAAAACCTTATTGTTTTACCTCTAGTAGAGTTGTATGTTATCCTTGGTATGGATTGGTCTCTATTTACCATGCTAAGATTGACTGTAGAGTTATAGAAGTTTCTTTTCAGAAAGAATTTCAGTTTGTGTACAAGAATGAACCCTTACTGTTAATAACATATCAAGAGGCCGAGAAACTTGTAAAAGATGGAAATGAATTTTACCTTGCACATATCTTTGAAAAAAATGGAACAATTCAGATTAATGATGTGCCAGTAGTAAATGAGTATCCTGATGTTTTTCCTGATGAGTTGTCTGGAATAATACGAGACCGTGAAGTTTAATTTACTGTTTACTTGGTTGCTAATGCTAAGCCAATTTCAAACCCCCTTATCGAATGGCTAAAACTGAACTTTTAGAGTTGAAGGATCAATTGCAAGATTTATTAGAGAAAGGTTTCATTCAACCTAGCACATCACCATGGGGTACTCGTGTTTTATTTGTTAAAAATAAAGATGGTTTAATGAGACTCTAAATTGATTATTGATCCTTGAATAACATCACTGTTAAAAACAAATATCTTTTGCATCATATCGATAATTTGTTTGATCTGCTCCAGGGAGCTCAGTATTATTCAAAGATTGACCTGAGATCAGGGTACCATCAGTTGAAGGTAAAGGAAATAAGATATTCCGAAGACCGAGTTTCGTACAATATATGGCCATTATGAAATTTTAGTAATGCGTATGGGGCTAACCAATGCGCCTGCTATATTCATGGTCCTTATGAATAGAATTTTACATGAGTTATTGGGTACGTTTGTAGTTGTTTTCATTGATGATATTTTGGTGTTTTCTATAATTAAATATGAGCATGAAAGTCATTTAAGGGTTATTTTTGAAAAACCTAAAAGAAAAAAATTTTATGGGAAATTTAGCAAGTGTGAGTTTTGGTTGCAACAAATTTCTTTCCTCGATCACATTGTTTCTAAAAATGGTATAACTGTTGATCCTGCAAAAACAAAGGTTGTTGAAGAATGCCCAAGACCCACAAATGTAACTGAGATTCGTAGCTTCCATGGTTTGGAAGACTATTACTTAAGTTTTGATAAATATTTTTCACTGTTATCTAGTCCAATGACTAAGCTAACTCGGAAGGGTGTTAAGTTTATCTGGGAAAAAGAATGTGATGATTGTTTTCCGGAATTGAAAATAAGATTGATGAATGCTCCAGTTTTGGCACTACCTTCTAGGAATGGTGAGTTTGTTATCAATAGTGATGCTTTATTGAAAGGACTTGGTTGCATCCTAATGCAGAATGATCAGGTAATTGCTTATGCTTCACATCAGTTGAAAACTCATGAGGTAAATTACCCTACACATGATTTGGAATTAGCTGTTGTTGTTTTTGCTTAACAAATTTGGGGGCATCATTTTTATGGAGTAATGTGTGAAATATATATTGATCACAAAATTTTAATGTATATATTCACTCAGAATGAATTGAACATGAGATAGGGGAGATGGTTGGAATTAATCATGGATTATAGTTGTACAATTCATTACCATCCGGGAAAAACAAATAAAGTGGCTGATGCTTTGAGTCAAAAAATTAATGTTTCATTAACAATGTTGTATTTGAAACGTGATCCTTTGGTTAAGGATTTGATGAACATTGGCATAGAAGTTGTTGGTGCAGGATGTTATTCTATTTTTTTCATGTATCATTGAAATCTTCTCTATCAGACAGAATTAAGAAAGCATAGAAGCAAGACCATGAGTTGCATAAAAGGGTAGAGCTGGTTCAGAAGGGAAAGTTGCCTGAATTCAACATTGAAAATGATTTTGTTTTGAGATTTGGGAAGAGATTGTGTGTTCTGTGTGATTCACAGTTGAAGAGAGAGATATTATGTGCAGCATATAGATCTCCATTTTATGTACATCCGGGCAGTACTATGATGTATAAATATTTTAGGGAGTATTACTGGTGGGACGGAATGACAAAAGACATTGCTGACTTTACTGTGAAGTGTTTGACTTGTCAATAGGATAAAGCAAAGCGGCAGTTACTGAAAGAGATACTTTAACCATTACCAGTGCCATAGTGGAAATAGGATAATATATCCAAGGACTTCGTTGTGGGATTGCTGAAGACACCTCGAGGTAATAATGCAATCTGGGTTATTGTTGATCGCTGGACTAAATATGATAATTTCCTTACTATACGAGATAATTTTTCGCTAGATCAACTTTCCCATTTGTAACATAAAGAGATTGTCAGGTTACATGGATTTCCTCTATCCATTGTATCTTACTGTGATCCCAGGTTCACTTCTATCATTTGGAAAGGCCTTTAGAATTCATTGTGTACTGAATTAAATTTTAGTACGGCATTTCATCCTCAATCAGATGGGAAATCAGAACGACCGATTTAGACTTCGGAGGATATGATACGTGCTTATTTGATGGATTATCAGGTAATTTGGGACAAGCATCTTTCTTCGGTTGAGTTTTCTTATAATAACAGTTTTCATTCCAGTATACAGATGGCACAATTTGAGGCAATATATGGGAAGCAGTGTCGAACTCAAGATTTTTGGGATGAAGTAGGTGGAAGAAAGTCAATGGGACCAAAATTGAAAGAAGAGTTGGCAGAAAAAGTTCAGCGTAGGCAGAAGAGTTATGCAGACAACAGGTGGAAGGATCTCTCTTTTGAGGTAGGTGATCATGTTTTTCTCAAAGTTTCACCATTGAAAAAGTGGGATGCGATTTGGTAAGAAAGGAAAGATGAGTCCAACATTCATTGGACCATATGAAATTCTGGAGAGTGTGGGATCAGTTTCATACCGAGTGGATTTACCTCCGAGTTTATCTCATGTACACAATTTTTTTCATGTTTCAATGTTAAGGAAGTACATGCCAGATTCATCTAATTTTTTGAGTCTAGAGGTAGTTCAGTTGGAAGATAATCTATCTTATGAGGAAAACCGGTCCAGATTCTTGACCACATGGAGCAAGTGTTGCGGAATATGGTGATTCATCATGTAATGGTTTTGTGGAAAAGCCACATGAGTGAAGAGGCAACATGGGAATCTAAAAATGCAATGAGGGATAAACACCCCCACTTATTCCTTAAGTAAAAAAATTGTGGGGATGAAATTTTCTAATGGAGGGAAGGATGTAACATCCCAAGTAAGTAATGAATAATAAATATTTTTATCTATGTATATATATTAATTATATAGTGTTTTAGAGGCTAAAAATGAGAATAAATCCGATCTTAAGCATGGAATACACTAATATTTTTAAAAGATTGTTTTACTGCCTTTTGATGGAATTTTTTTTAAATCAAACATTTGACAATTTTTTAGACTCTATTTGTCAAAATAAACTTATTACTTATGTTATGAGCATTTTATTTTACATTGGATAATTTTTTTGTATTTTTCTGACAGTGTTCATTTTTTTAATCAATAGTGAAAACTAACGCAATTTACATCAAAACTGATTTTTCCTCTAATTTAATGATATGGTTAGATTATCTTTTTAATTGGTTTTAAAGTGTAATTAGAATATATTTTTACCATTTAATCCAATGGTGGTCATTATTATTAATTTCACTTTTCAATTGGACATAAAAAAGTGCCAAACTTTTCATAGATATTGTTTATAAAAACACGGTATTTGTTTTGACAATGGGAATTATTTTTAAATTAATTATTTCAATTTCTGTGTTTGGAATTTGGTAAAATTGATTACATATTTGGAATCATAAGGTCCAAATTATGTAATCAAGACTCTTTTGTTTTTGGACATTTTGAATAATAACGACGGTAAATATCTTTAATTATCTTGATTAATTAGTAATCATGTAGTTAAGGATAATAAAATAATATCATAACAATAAAAAATGACCCCAAAATGTGTCTTAATGATACTGGTTGTGTGATGGCCGACCATGGGATGCCTTGTGAGAAACATGGGGACCCCATTGAATCACTTTTGTGTGATAATGACTTTTTATCTTTTTATTTTTAAAGAAAGTTAAATATAACAAAGAATGTATCACCTAAGTAAATCATTTTTAATTTTGTCTAAATAAATGATATATTGAACTATAAATAGTAATTTTAATTATAAATAAATTTCCTACATCATAGTATTTTTTTATTATTTTCAGATATTAAATAATTTAAATTATTTATTACATCATGATGATGCAGCAATTACCTCATTAATGAACGATTTAAATTAAATGAAAAGGTAATTTAAAATCTATGACTTACACTTGTCAAAGACCAATTGTATGAGTATATTTCGAACCCTTATCACCTTATCCTCTAAATACATCAATGTGGGACCTTTAAAATCCGAAACTCATTTGAAAATAAATTATCATTTTATACCTTTCCAAGAGTTCCCCTCCTCTCCTCTTATAAAAGGCCTTCACATCTACCTCCATACCCACACTTCTCAAGCCATTGGATCGGCCAATCTCTGACAATTTTATCTCTACAAATCCCTATATTCATCCTAGAAGCCTTAACTTATTCTGAATGCTCTTCAAGAAACCATTTTGGTTCAAACCAGGAAGAGTTACCCGATTTAAAGTTAAAGTCTTCTCTAATGTTCTTTTGTTTTATTTTTCTTCTCCAACCCCCTAAGAAATTATTATTAATTTATCTTGTAATAACACCAAAATATTCAATATACTAGTATGTTTTTATAAGAATTATTCTAGTTACACTTACAGTCACCTTCATCTAATGGTTAAAGAGCATACTGTTTCCGTGGATGGCGAATTTCTGCCTCACGAAACAATGATTGTTCAATATTATTCTAACACCATCAAATGTGGCCATTAAGATGACACTATATTTATATATTATATATAATATGTTTAAATTTTCCTTGATCTTCTATATTTTTCATTTTTGTCATGCCTTTGATGGGTTCCATTATTGGTAAATGCAATATCTTCATTTTAGGAAGTGTGGACTACCGCCCCCTCAAAGTGATTTGATTCATTAATGCCATATGTGGGACGTATAAAAAAATGGAAATTAATGATATTATATATAATATTATACTGGATTTATAATACACCTCTTTATAATTATTATTCCATTCCATATAATATGAAATAGAAATGAAAATAGCGTTCATGCGTACGTACGACTTATCATCTCCATGAACGGTGCATTTCATTTATAACCTCTAAATGTTATATAATATTGTAAATTCATATATATACTAGATATATATGAAATATATGATATCTAAATCATGAATATAATTCTGTATATAATGGATATTTTACCACATAAACAACTTGTAATTATAAAGTGTTTATTTTTGACTCAAGTACTAATGATCGACAAAACGACCATTGTTAACTTAAATAATTACAGTGTTCATAACATGGTAATAAGTGATATAAAAGGAATAATTAACTTGAAAAATATTCTTATGCGAGTATAAATTAACTCAATTTTATTAATCAGGATGTTAAAGAACTATTGAGTCAAGTCAGACCCGAGGTATAGGACTTCATCTCAATCTCCTTTCATTGAGGCATATTTGGTTTTATACACAACTATCTTTTAAATGTTGTATAAACCCCTTTTACATTTACGTATATTCAGAAGGCCTCTTTTTTATACTAATTGTTTACTAAACTAAAAAGGGGAATGTTTTTTTTCGTATGTATGCGGCGACAATGACTTCTCCGCCGCCATGACCATTATTTGAGTTTCAGCTTCCTCTCCAAGCCATAACATTTTTTTAAATGAAAAATAAATACCATGTTTTACTTTTCTTTTATTTTGGTATTGAAAAAGTTTTTAATAATTTCATTATTATATCTATTTTTATTGATATCCTGTGATTGAAATGTGGAAATGTTATGTTTCCTTTGTGCATGTTTTATGTGATACTATTATGTTATGGTTCTTGGGAAATGTTATGAATACGGGTGGTTCTGTGATCAACTAAGAGCGGGTGAGCCCGATATAGCTCTCCAATGCATTGGGTAACGCGAAGGGGTTAAAATTTATGGTTTCTATGAATAGATTTAGGGAATATACTGTGATGGGTATTTCAAACATAACCAAGAGGGTTACTCCCTACGTAAGAATGTTATGAATGCCTCAAGTTACCTTTAAGTATTATGATTTCTATGATTTATTCATGATTTTATGAGGGATGTTAAATTGATTATGTTTTATGAGTAAATCATGATTTCATATATGGAATAATGTTTTCATTTCGTACTTTTATATCCCTTATTGAGCTTTTTATGCTCATCCCAAGACTTTGAAATGTTTTTCATAGGTCAAGGGAAAGGTACATGATATGATGATAGGGTTACAGAAGTTTAATGAAAGAATACATGTTTTGTTTTTAATATGTTTCCATTGATGGGAAAAAATGATTACTATAATTTATGTAACCACTTTGTTTAAATATGGAATGTAATGCATGATTTATGATCTAATTCTCTAAAACTCTAAACCTGAAAAGATCCTCAATGTGTAATCCTGTAATAACTCAAAATTAAGTAATGTTTATGGTTGGGGCCTTATACATGGGACCTGAAAATAATTATTAATGGAATGAAGATAGTATAATGGTTGATATTCTTTCCTCTAATGGTGATGATAATGAAACATTAAAATTATCATGTGAGCATGTTTTCCTCCATCATGTAATAATAATATTTTCATTGAGGATTCCCATGAACAAAAGACACCCTGAACTATAAACCATAATTAGCATGTGTAAATTAATTATAGCTATTCTCCATCCCTATATGTATATAACTGGTGTTAGGGAATCATAACCGGAACACTAGTAATGATTTTAACTAATAATTAATAATTAAAACCATATATAATTCTATCATTAGTCTAGAATGGTACCAAATTTCAATGGATGACCATGTAAAAAATAAGTAGTCACAATATATTTATAGAAAAAATAAGGAATATAATATATAGATAAAAAAACAATCGAATCAGGTATAATATAGAAGACTCAAACCATATATAATAATTCACTCGATAAAAAAATAATCTATTTATCTGGGCTACTGAAATAAAAAAACCATGTATAATAACAATTATTTTCATTTTATCTCATGTTCACTATTAGACGTCAAATAAATCAACTCCATGAAAATAATTTGTTGAAATGTCAACAAGAAGGGTCTCATTACTATAAGAATGTAAAACCACTATAGAATCTAAAAAAACAAACATTGATTAGGATAAATATAGAATGAGGAGAAACAACCCCACAATATTTCATTAAAGAATATGTACATTGATTTTAACTAAAAAAACCAGGAACTCTATTCTAAAATAATATATTTAAAAATTTATTGTTTTTAATATTATATAAATGAAATTCAAGAACTATTTTCAAATCATCTTTTAAACACATCACTAAATTTAAAAAAACATCTTAACAAAATTTAGAGTATTTTATTTATATCATTTCATTATATGTAACATTTTAATATCTATTTAAAAACATTATAAGAAAATAGTTGTAAATAACTATAAGATATAACAGCTAGATATAAAAAAATCACAGTAAGTTATATGTTGAAAACAGAAGAGAATTATTTAGACAATGACCAAGAAATATACAGAACAATTATAATTAATGGAATAAGAATAAATCTATAAATTAATTATCTTAGAGGATAAGAATGTACAAAATATAAAAAATGGAATAATAAAAAATATTACTATAATAAGACATGAAAAATTCAAATATGTGAAATAATTGTTTTGAAAGAATGTGTGAATATGAAAAATTACCAAATATCTATATATAACGTCCTAAATTTACATAGATAGAAAAAATTTCAAAAATGTTTATTCTTTTTTAGTCTAAAACATTAAGGCTGATCTATCCCAACTGGATCTATGGAAGACCCCTACATTAGGATTAGTCACAAATAAGCATAATTTTGACAATGTCAACATGATTAGACAGTAATAACATCTCGAAATATCTCTATGATACTTAGGATCCCATTGATGATAGTGGTTGGTGGTTGTGATTCATTTATCAGTAAATCACATCCCTTCAACCTAGCTATTTACTATTCCTAATGGAGTCTTAAATATATATATATATATATAACAAAAAATACATTCATTTCATAAGGCACATGTCAATGAAATATATGTGGAAAACATAATGGTGTACCTCATTATAAACCCCCCTTGTAATGGATTCAACAAGGCTGATATTTCATTAGATGGTAATATTATTTTTTAATCATCCTTTGACAATCATTTTAAAACAATGTCAAATTATATATATCCTTTATTTGGAATAAAATTTATTTTACTTCAAAGATAAAAAAATCTTATTTATAATCCCACATTTAATTTAAATACTTGAACAATTAGATAAATTATATTTTTAAAATTATCATTAAAGCTTCATTTTAAAAATCATATTGAGATAAACATTCCATAATATCTTACATTACAAAATATACTTGGAAATAAAAGATCATGGAACCTCAGAGAAAACATATAAACATTATGCCCATGAGAATAAGTAAAAAGAAACTATAAAATGATCCCTTTGAAAATAAATATAATTTTTCTCATCGTTAAATTACAAAAACCCATTATTCAACCAAAATGAGATCTTTTAAGGATCCAAAACATTATCATGTAAATAAATTCATTAATAAATCCTCATATATATATATATTTGTTTGAGTTAATAAAATTTATTTTTATTTATATATATAGTTATGTATATTTATATACAAAAAATATATATTATTTGCATGTGTATCTATAAATATTTATATAAGATTATATTTTTCTATGTATATATTTATATGTTATGAATAAATATTTATATTAACAATTATATCTAATTAAATAATTGTATTTATTTATTTATAATTATCTTAACATCAGTTTATTCAAATAGGGTGTGTTTGGATGGGATACAGTATAATTATGTTCAAAGATAAAAAAATCTTATTTAATAGAAGATCATGGAACCTCAGAGAAAAAATATAAACTTTATGCCCATGAGAATAAGTAAAAAGAATCTATAAAATGATCCCTTTGAAAATAAATATAATTTTTCTCATCGTTAAATTTCAAAAACCAATTATTCAACCAAAATGAGATCTTTTAAGGATCCAAAACATTATCATGTCTCCTTTTGCAGGATATGGCTTGCAACTCCTTGTAGTGAGAGCCGGTGGTTGATTCTATTTTGGACATGGGTGTTCCTGTCTCAGGGGCTTTGGAGTCTTCTGTTCTAGAAGGGTATGATGGTGATGATGGGGGAGTGGAGATCATGATATCTACATAATATAACTTTCAAGAAATGGAGAATGAGGGGGGGCTACATGAAAAGGAGACTACTGTGAGGCAAAAAGGTGGTCTCTTGCAGATTGTTATTGATCCAATGTATGCTACAACCGGGGAAGGTTTGTTGGACCTAACGAATCAGTCAAAATGTCTTTCTATAATTGATTCCATCAGTCAGGTCCAAAAGGATTGTGGCTCAGAGGATGGTTATCAAGAGGTGAAAATATTGGGAAAGTGGGATCATATCTCAGATAGTCACAATAAAAATGATAGTGGAGTGGTACGACCTTCCTAAACTATTGTTGTTCAATGTGCAAGGACAAAGGTGCATGGGGAGGAATGTTCTAATACCGCCCCATAACGGCAATGAATGATGAAAGATTTTTCTTATATCCCAAGGCCATTGTTTACTAGATATTCTAATGGGAGGGAATTTTGGGCTATGCAGTCCTCAAAGGAATTTATGGCCTTGGAGAAGCAGAATTTTAGAAGAAAATATGATATGGTTCTTAAACACTATGGAAGCTTAGAGTGGGAGACAAATAAAGAAGAGGACTTAATCTCTAAATGGGGTGGTGATGAGTATTATTTCTATGACCTGTAGCTGTTCTAGTTTTCTTGTACCTGCATTAAGCTTTGTTTTAATAAACTGTCAGAGGATTGCCTTTGGCTGAGCGTTTCTTGTATTATATAAGCTCATATATATATTAATATATAAATGTATATGTGAACATTAAGACAAAAATAAATATAAATACACATACACACATATATGTCTTAATAAAATATATAAATATTTATTACTGTAAATATTTATAACTATTTATATATTTTCATATATATATACATTCAAGAATATAAAAAAATCATATAAATGACTTCACATTTGTATTATTAAATATAATTTAATAAAAATATATTTATATATATAAATAAATAAATACACATATAATTATAAAAAATTACACACACACACATACATTATTTATACATTTAAATATTTTTTTATTCAAAAAAATTATATAATTAAATATTAAATATTAAATATATATATTTTTATTATAAATAACACTATATTATGAAAAATGATATAACCTATACTTGATAACATCCATATCAGTTTAAGTCCTTAAAATAAATATTTTATGAATAAAAAAACTGATACTCTTAAATGATGATGAAACCCTATTGAATAATCATTTATTTTGGAAATTTAACTTATTTTTTTCAGTGGCCTTTTGGACTCTTTGGACATATAAATTAGAGGGACTTAGACTGTCCTAATTTTAATTTTATAGATCACCTCGTAAGGATAAATTTGGGCACTCATGAAGCATAAAATGATAGATGGATCAACAATTATTATTGTAATTTATTATTATGTATTAAAATTATAAAATTTTATTAATTGATTTGTTTTGTATCAATTATTATTTAAAATTAAAATTAGTTAATACAAATTATTACTTGTCTAGTTAATAATAATTTATAATTATTTTAATATCAACATTTCACTATAAGAATTGTCTATTAATTGAAAATACATAATTTGTGTTACTTAAATAATATTTTAGAAATTGTTTTATATCATTATAAATATAAATATATAAATATACAGTAAAATACGATATTTAAAAGTATATTATGTTTTTTATCTGTTATGCCATATAAAATCCTATATACATAAATATATAAAAATATTAACATTCATATATAAATATGTTGTCATAAATATATATTAATATATATATATATTGTATTTGTACAAATGAATGTGTTTATATGTAAATATATAAATATATAATTAATTACTAATCACAAATATATTATTACTAAATAATAAATAAATCATTAACAATTTAATAATATGAGAATTTAAATAACAAATAATTAAACATATCAGTTAATATTTATAACCAAATAAATATTTAATAATTTATAATTATTTATTAATAGGTATTTAATATTTTAAATTTTTAATGGTAATTTGTAAATATTTTTAAAATTGTAGGGGGTTTAAAAACTTCCATTTTTTAATTTTTATGTTATATTTAGCGGTGTTTTAAAAAAGCCATAAATACACATTATTAAAATATTGTTCTTTAATTAAATGATGTGAATTAGTATTGTTTTTCTAAATGAATGTTATAATAATCTCAAAGGTGAAATATAAAATTATATTTTAATATTGTCACTAACCAAACCAATGAATAAACTTTTTAGGCCAATTTATCCTTTTGAAAGTCTTGAACAAATAGGGAATGTGAGGGGTCGTCCTGGTGTAAAATCCATAGGGCGGGGGGGGGGGGGGGGGTAATTCCTAAATTAATAATTAACTCTTTTTTTGTTACAGTATAAAAGACTAGAAACTTCACATCCAAATTTGGAGATAAAACTGTAAACATTTCATTTCTGGCTTTGATATAGATACATGAGACCCTACATTAGCCATAAAAACATTCAATACGGACATGAAATATATGATGACATTCGATTCCATATAATTTTCCATTATATTTTTATATAATTTGGATATAATACTATATAAACAATAATCATATTGTTAAATGATAATTTCGAAACATTATCCTATTATTTCTTATTCCTCTAGAAGTCCGTAGAATCACCCATATAAAATCCATTAGAGGAATAATTTGTTCAACCTCATTATTTATAACATTATGAACTAGAAAACAAAAAAATGGTGTTCTCAAATGTTATGTCTGAGTAAACGTCATCATTGATAACAGATTTCACTTGTGATCCTAAGAAGTTCATAAGGGAAAAGCAATATAATCACAGTTCTTGAGAGAATCATTAATGAACTCAAACAAATAAATACAAGGATAATAATATATGAAAACATTGAAATGAAAAAAATCATCAAAATAAAATATCATGAGTTAGGTGATATCAACATTGATCATAATAAAATTAATAAAAACATAACAAGACACATAAAATTGTGTTGGTATCATGGAACTGTTTTATTCAAAACCTATGTTGAAACCATATATAAAATAATTGAATCCCATTAAAATCCATAGGGGAAAATCTTTGATAACTACCTAATTCATGCCTCTCAAGACAATGTACATTACACATTGCAATGGATTTTATTTTGGGAACAAATATTTTATAATATATAATAGTTTCACAAGGTTTTATCTTGGATTCCAAATCATATAAGTTAAAATGGGATCAACCATTTAAATCATGGACAACCCCTCATATAATATGTAATGAGATCACCCAGTGCTATCAATGATCCCCCCCCACATAACATACAATGAGCTCACCCGATAATATCTGGGGTATCAAATCATATAAAACATTTCTAAATTACATATATATTTTATCACATTTTAAAACATATTAAAACTATCATTATTCTTTTATAACCTGATTATCCATGGGAAAAGAAATGGGTTTCATGTAAATATCATTATAACCTAATTAACTAGTAGAAAAAATGAATGTTCAATAAAAATATCTATATCAATCAGAGAAATTTATGGGATTTATTTTTTTAAATTAAAGTGAATTCAATTATTTCTTTCATTACACATGACACTGTTATAGCTTGTGTTATACACAACACTAATTTTCTATGAACCATAATTTTATTACAATATGTATTTAAACAAAAAAATTATAACCTATCAGTAAGAATGACAAGAATTAATGATATTTTAAAAATTATGGTATAATTTTATACACAAAATTATTTGAATAATAAATAATAAATTAATTTAATTTTTTTTAATAAAGGAAATGTTTTTTCTAGAAAAGTTATTTAAATATGCATAGGATTGTTTTATAGAAATACATAAAAACTTATTCTTTCTAAATTATATTAAGGGTATATATATATATAATATTCAATTTAATAATTAAAATTCAACAAATGTGTTTTTGGTTGACGATATAAGAACAAATCCAATTTTACCCATAAAAAAGTATTTAAAAAGGATATTTTGTCACATATTGATGGAAAATAAATTATAAATATATTTTAAGAAACATTTATATTTTTTATACAAAAAAAGTTATATATTTTTTGAAATTATCATATCTAGTTTTACTTTTCTTGAATAATTGGTATTTTTTTTGATAAATTTCATGTTTTGATTAATAGTAAATAATAATAAATTGTAATTGATAACAATTATTTCATCAAAATAACTAATAGTGATTAATTATGTATATCATTGGTTTTAATGTTTAATTATAACACATATTTATAATTTCTCAAATATAGGTAATTGGAATTAAATTCACATTTAATTTTGATATAAAAACATGTCAATCTTTCGGTTGTTTTCACTTTAAAAACATTTTTTCACATTATGTTGACATTATTAATATTTATTAAATTTCAATAAAATATTTTTTTATTATGAAAATTGGATTCCATATTTGGAATCAGATAGTATAAATTTTGTAAATATTACCCTTATATTTGGGGACAATATGAATAGTAATTTTTTTTTAATAATTATCAACATTTTTAATGGAAAATCATGTAATTAAGGGTAAAATATATTTAAATCTATTATAAATCTACCACAAGACAATAAAAAAGTTTATTTCATGAATTAAATTCGACCCTTAACAAATGGTTATCATAATTTTTTAACTTTTTGGACACTTTTTCATTATAATGACATAAATATTATTAAAATCAGGGGGAGTGACAAAATGACGCACTCATAATTTTAATATTTATAAAATTTTTAATATGGGATGAATTGATTATATTAATGAATATATCTTATATTATATAATGTAAACTGTTTATATACATCACCTAAATTTATTATTATTTTTAATTACAGATATATTTGTCGTTAATAATTAATAAAAGTGTATGTAGTTATTACTCAATGAAAAAAAGAATTAATAAAATAATATTAAAAATATTATAATAATTAAAAACATGCTATATTATTGGGGTACGTTAATTTTTGTAGGTGAATTTAACATGTTGGGGGTATATAAATAGTACTGGTTCTATAAAATATTTTACTATCGATTTTCTTAATGACAATGTTATAAATAGTTTGAATATTGACACTTCTGATATTTTTTGAAAATATTATTTTATTAAATTATTTATAAAACATAAAGAAATCAAATAAGTACATAGGGAAGTGTTATGGTATAATGTATCATCAATGTGTCATTTATGGACAAATTTATACATTTTCTATAAAAAAATATATACTCTGAATTTTAAAAACATTATTATCAATTAAAAAAATAAAATGTCTTATCTATGTATTAATAATCAATGTTAAGGATTATAATGAAACCAAAAGTTTTATAAAATTAATTTTTAATGAAATTAAAATCATAGAATATTTTTTATTTGAAATTTTTTTGTTATTATGTATTTGGATAAATATTGGATATATTATAAATATATCATTTTTTTGGAATTCCAAAAGTGCTCCTCCACTCACTTATGAAGGAACACACCTCCATATCTTATATTCACACTTAATCAAAAAAAAATATTTTATATTCACACTTCGGAACCTATTTGAATTAGAAAATGTATGTCCAAATATCATACCTAAATACCACCTTTAGTCCTAAAATCTTTAATTTCGTCGTATATATCTAGCAAATTTATATCATTTCTACAAATCATAAGGAGATACACAAAGAAGAGTTAATGATCATCAATGAATGCTCTTGTTTTATTTCTTCCATAGTCCACTTAAATTATTTATATTTCATGTTTATATAATATCATAAATATCATCAATATAAATATATAATTTTTTCGTTCTTCTTAAACCCACACACTCTTTCATTTCATGTGTAATGAACTTAACATTCTTGTATACTCGAAACTACCACCTCACGGAATCACGATGTTCATTTTTTTCATTACCACATATCATTGTTGGGAATTATGATAAATAGTGTAATTTTATATGATATATATTATATATGATTTTTTATTCTTTTAAACATTATATAAAACATTACTTCATGCTTTATATTTTTTAGAAAAATGATAACATCATTTGTAGATGTGTGTATTGTTGCCTCCTTACGACGATTTGATTCGTTCACACATTACCCATAATGTTTTAAGGATGGGTTTAGGGAATTTATATTCTATATATAAAATAATAACTACACTAATATTATATTATATATATATATATATTTTTTATTATTTATTTTACTTATTTTATTCAATATGAAATGAAAATTGAAAATGCATTCATCCATATGTATGACCTACCATCTCCTTGAATGTTAAATTTCATTTTATATAGATATATTTTATATATTATTTTGAATACATATATACAGAAAATTAATTATATTTATGTTATTTTAATAACACTATAAATGATAAAATCCTGAAATAAGTTTGAATAAAAAATATATCATATCAAAACACACGGGAAAAGGCAATGAGTTATTACCTAAAACATATCATTAACATGGTATTGTTGATAAACATGTAATGTAATTCCATATGTGAATATTATATGATATGGTATATTTTAATAAGTTTATGTTTTAGATTTATAATAAATTTATATTTATTATCAATGTAGTTTTCTGAAGTACAACATGAGTCGAAACTTAAGTTATTGAGGTTTATATTTTCACTTTTATTTCTATGAGACTATTATTATTATATTCACCCTTCATTTAATTTTTATGGTGTATATATGTCCCATTAATACAATATTTGATTCATATACATACATTTATGGGAGTTTACACATCTATTTTATTATATCATTTTGAGGGGTTTTATTGTTGCTAAGTTACCAAATTAGAAAGGGATTTATATCTCATTTTTATTTTTGTGGGAAAGAGTCCTTATAGACTTCTTGTTTATAATACATTGTGTGTATAATAACCATGTATATAATTTTTGAGTGTTATCAATATATTATTTTATTTTTATATCAAAATATTGTTCTTTATTTCAGGGGTTATATGATTCTCTTAATTATATAGTGGTGAGTCTTTATTTCAAAATATTATCTCTAATTGTTATTGTTTCAATTTATATCTCTAATGGGAAATACTGAACATCCATGTAATTTTTTCCTAAAAATGTTTTTAAAAATTTTTCTACTAATCTATTATATATATCTAATGTCATTTTTTTATTTTTTTATTTTTACTACATGGTTTTAAACTAATGTTTTACACATTTTCCAAACATGGAAGTCAGGGACTTTTCTATAATAAATGATAAAAAGAATGTTATTTTAACTAATATGGAATGAATGGAATTTTACCCATACATATGCATTAATAAATTTAATATTTATTTATAAAAATGATATGATATTTTCAAATAAAATGTATTAATTTAAATTTTCTTATCATATTATGAAAATATAGTGTTTTAAGATAATAAAGGATATTTTCCACATGAATTATTTTAATGGGATCTATCAAAATAATTTTCAATCTATAATAATTTTTTTTAAGATACTTATGTTTAACATGGGATGCAATTTAATGATACCATTCTTATTATTTATAATAATGATTTATGTTTATGATGGAATGATATATATGAAATGTATTTCCTTTCCCTGGTTTATGTTGTTATTGAATGATGTTTAACAAAACAATTTTATTCCATGGGTTCTAATACGATGAATGATTTATGTTCTCAGGGAAGACATATTTATGGTTTTTATTATGTGATTGTTGGGACCTATATCTCCCTCTAATAAATCAGGTAATTATTTATATCTCATGAGATTGGCATGGCTAGAACATGTACTAAACTGAGTTTTCTAAATGTCATTGCTGACTAAGATGGTCATATATGTGAAATTGGGTAACTAAGTTGGTCATGGGAGTGATCCATGACTGCTAAGATGTTATGGGGAATGAAATAATTATACTAAATAGACATGGTATAAATTAATTGGCTATTATATAAATATTTTTTTATTCATATTTTTATGGAAGAAATCCATGTCTGATTTTATGATATCATAGAATATGTTCTTTGCTGCTTTATAAACTTCTATGATTTATTCCATGACATGGAATTAGGATATATGATGTTAGTTATATGATTTTAAAGTTTTTTTATTATTTATATATTCCTTATGATTGTATTATGATTGATCTATCCCTTGATTACCCTTAACGAGCATCTTATATCCCAATTTCTTATTTTCCATTTCCCCGCGATTTATGGAGTGTTTTTATGTAAGAATATTAAATGGAATGAAATTTGTGGAAAAATATAAAGATTTTACAAAAGAGTTGAATTTTTTGATCCATGATTTCAATGTCACTATACTAATAAAATATTTTTTCATATTTTTTACAATGTATGAAATTATCTATAAAAATTATTTAATATCATTGAATGAAAATCATCGATTAGTATCATTGTGTTGGTAGAGTCAACCATTGGAAAATACGATGATAAATATTTAGTTAGTTTCTTGGAGATATTTATAATGATTTTTATAGGTATCTCTCAGAGTTATGTCCTTTTATATGTTACAATACTATACATTTTGTAAAAATGATGAATAAAATATGAATAAACATATGTTTTTTTAGAATAAATTTAATTCAACATTATGATGTGATTTTCTCAATATGATTAGTGTTTCTCACAATTTTTTATTTTGGTTTTAGTCAATTGATTAAACTCAAAAGAACTATGTTAATGTAGAATAAAAATGACATTGCAATGATTTCACACTTGATTAACCGAATGTAAAAGAGAATTGAATGAAAACACTTATTTCTATGACCAAACTACCTTATCAAAACATGAATAATTATATACTACCAAATTATCACGGTTGGGGATAACATTTTATCGAATCCATATGAAGGAAACTATATTATCATTTATTGGAATGATCGATCAAATATTTACTAAATAATAGATCGATAAAATTGAAATTATATTTTTCATTCTCTATTTATTATAATGTAAAATAGTTGATGTTGGGAACATATCACTTGGAAGGTGAAGTTAATCAGTGGTGTAAAATTATTTGGAATACGAGGTTAAAAGATAAAATTGAATCCAAACACTGGGATGAGTTCATGACCACATTTTTAGTAACTAACTTTCAATATTATTCACACAAAAATGGAGGTTGAAATTTACAAATTATATCATGTTTATTATTAAAATAGAATGATAGAATTCAATAGAAAACATAAAAATTATATATATAATAATAATAGATTTATTTTACACTCAAACTCTTGAAGAAAACTATTAGTAGATTTTATTAAGGGGATAGATAAATGTTATTATTGTGGGAAAGATGATTATAGAGAATATGACTCCTGAATGAATGAGAATAAGATAAATTTTCTAAAGAGTGAACCAATAGTAATTCAGTGATTTAATTGTAAGGATTTCTGAAATTACACAAACTAGTGTATTAATCCAAGAAATAAAGTTGATGGTAAGACATATAAACCTTTGATTACAATGGTAATTCTGAAATCATATGTTTTAAAAATGGATAAAGTAAACCTTTAATTTTAGGGAATAATTATCCTCCCCTTAATTTTTACGAAATTCATGCTTTATTTTGAATGAATAAACCATATGAAAATCATATTTTTCATACATTAGTGTAATTTCATGTAATTGTCTACTTGTATTATAAGATAATGAAATCACAGAATCTATCATTAGAAGGATGGATACAATATTCTAATGAAACTATTTTTATATAAGATAATAGATTATATAAGGAATTAATAAGAAAGTGTGTATTAAATATGGTTTTATGTTAATTATGGTTATTATAACGTATTAAGTAAAAAAATGATAATGCCCTTCACATGTTTGGTGCATTAAATTAAGAGATACAAATATATTATTGTGGGATTATTTATTTTTAATAATTAGTTAACATATTTCTAAATCTTTAAATGTTAATGATTCGGAAGGATAAAAAGGTAACCACTTGTGAAATTGTTTACATTGAAATTTTTATGAGGTTTTAGAGATTAAATAATCATATGTCTGTATGAGTACGTATGCATATTGGACAACCATTAATAAAATTTTATTGTAAAATTAAGAAAGATGGAATTATTTATCATTATATAGACTTCATGATCTTCTAAAACATCATTAATTAATGATTCACTTTCATTTAAAGGAATAATATTTGAAGTAGCAATAAATATTGGCACAAAAAAGGATGATATTAAATTTGTGAGATGTAAATAAATGAATTAACTTTCTCACATAATAAAAATTATTCTATTATAGATAATGTATCATGAATTCAAAAAATATATCATAGTACCTTAATTTATAGTGATGCATATTGTTCTTTTTATCATCATATATTTATTTCATTGTGATTATTAACTATCTCCTGACTTTTTACTCTATCACTCTCCATCAGACCATGATAGTTAAATTTCCATTCATTGAACTTTTTTTCTATCACCACATTTGATCACCTATGTGGAAACAAAGATATGAGTTACTTTGGGTAACCATAATGTTCAATCATTCCCTATTTAAAATGATATATTTGTATTTAATTTTATATTGTGAGTTTCTCTAAATGTGAATTTCATGTATTATTCCTTTGATAAAAAATACGAATTTGGATGGAAAATAAATTTTAAAGGGAATGGAACTTAAGAACCCTTTATTTTTATAATATAAAAAAACATAAATTGATATTAATTATTTTATTCTTTTAATTACATTCCTCATAAACTTAGTTTGAATTAATCACAACAATGAGTTTTTACAAAACATTACTCTATTACCATACATATTTAATCAATAAAATTACAGCATATTCATTGGGATAAAATATAGGGACATGATTAAATTAATTATGAAATTATATTTTACACATTATTATTTGAAGAATTTATTATTAATTAATATTAATATATTATAAAATAAAATGTTTTTTAAGAAAAATTATTTAAATATGAGTAAGTTTGAAATAAGGAAAAAACAAATATTCAATATTTATTATATATATATAATATTAAATATAATTTGAATCATTAATCTTATGTTTTTTCTATTAATGATATAATAGTTGATTCAAATTTTCATAAAATCGATGTACTTTTCAAAGAAGTTAGTTTTATAGCCCTTTAATGGTGAACCCATTTTGAATATAATATATGAATTTTTATAATATTTATGTTTCAATATAAATATATTATTAGAAATAGGAATATTCAAAATTACTTTGGTTTAATTTTTGGTTTCTTTTAAAAAGATTCATGTTTTGATGAATAGTCAATAATTTTAAATTTTAATTAAAAATATCAATTTTATTAAAATAATTTAATGTGGTTAATTATGTATTTGATTTTATCAAAGTAATTTAATGTGATATATATATATATATATATCTATTTCACTTTTTGACAATATGAATTGTAATAATGATAATTTTTATTACCAATGATATTTGTAAATCAGGTAATTAAGGGTAAAAAAATTATTTTAAATATTATAAAACTACCCTATACCTTTCCCGAATATTATTTTATGATTTTACATTGACCCTACATAGATAAGGTTTTAAATATTGATAATATAATAGAAATATTTCGTTAAAAATGAAATTAATCTTATTAAACTCAAATGTGTTCGTAAAATGTCACATTCATACTTTTATAATATATAATATATTTAATATGGGGTTAAATAAATTATATAATAGACTAAATATATTCATAAAGAATACAATATATTTATCTAAATAATTAATTTTTAATTTTAATTCTTATCAAATTTTATCATTATCAAAAATAATTACAAATTTGTGATGTTGTAATTACTCAATTTATGATAAAACCACTAATAAGATATTAGAAAGATGAAGAAAAATATAATTTGACATAATTAAGTCATTACTAAAATTATTTAAGTGAAAAAAATATCTTTGGTTTTATTGAATTAAATTTTCAATGTTATTTTTCTAAATTTATTTTTTAAATTCCATGTTATCAATATTGTAAACAATTTCACAAAAGATATTTTATGAACGTAATATATTATTAAATTATTTAAAAATAAATAAATATTAAATAATTATAAACTGGAGGATATATTTTTTTATATATAATTTATTGTCTGTTTATATTCTAATCGAATCTTTATATATTAAAATTACATCCCATTAATAATAAAAACGGTACTAACATAGATAAAATTAAAACGACTAAACCAATGGATAATTAAAATAATTATGTTTTAAATAAAGACATAAATTGTACTAATTATAGTATATTATTATATTAAAACCTTATCATATCTTATATTCCAATAAATTCTTCATTTTTTGTTTTTGGAATGATATTGATGTTATTAAAAATTTACTTTTTGTGAAATTACAAAAGATCCCTTCCCCTCTCTTATAAAAGGATATATCTCATTTCTTTTCACTACACTCACCAAAACCTATTTATATCAAATTAAATCTGTCTAAATTTCCTCCCAATACCCCATTCATCTTATAATCCTTACTTTTTTAATGAACCATACTAATGGATTCATTTTTAGGAAATCAAAAAAAGATACCCAAAAAGATATAACATTAATAAATGATTATTATTGTTTTATTTATTCCATAAACCCCTTAAATTACAATTTTTTTAATAACATTAATATCCTAAATATACTAATATGTTTCTTAATTATTTTTTCATTATACACACCCTCACACTTCCACCAAATGGGTAACAAGCATATCATTTGTGGTTATATCGAACTAATGCCTCAGGAATAGATGTTTTCTGTTTTTCCTTTACCACCTATTTGTTGGAAAATTATAATGGAAACTATGTTTTAATATTATATAAATGGTATTAGTTATGAATTTATAATTCTATAAATATAGTATAAATCATAACTTCATGCATTATATTTTTTGGGAAATACGATGTCTTTGTTTGTGGGCAAGTGGACAGTTTCCTCCTCAAAGTGATATGATTCATTAAAAATTTACATGGAATTTATTAAGGATGATATAAGTTAACATATATTATATATATGGAATAAAAATTTTAATGTAACTTTATTATATATATAGATATATTTCATTTAATCGATTTTGTTCAGTATGATATGACATTGAAAATATTATTCATGCATATGTAAGGCCCACCGTCACCACAAACAACATATTTCATTTTCTATTTATACATATTATAAATTATTATAAATACATATATATACTGAATATATATTATATTTATGTAATATTTATTATTTAATTAATTATTACCTCATGAAATGAATATGATGAAAAATAATATATCAAATCAATACACATGTGAAAAAGAAAGAGGTTATTGCCATAATGTATATTTTACATGTAATTATTGGAAAATAATTAAATGAAGGAACAATGTATATAATATAAGATGTGATATTTTATAATATGGTTCTATAATATATTTATAATACATTTGTATTAATTATATATGAGGATTTTGTTTCTACAATGATATTCAAATCATAACTTAAGTGTATTTCTAGTATAACATTTATTTCATCCAGATATATTTAATATTCACCACTTATTTATTTTGTGTTATATAAATGATTTACAATGAATGTAATATATGATATTTATACATAAATTTTATGGGAATTTAAAAATATATTTTATGATGTATCTTTAATGTTTTATGTTAAAAAATATATCAAATCATTAAAGGATTTAGGAATCACTTTTACTTATGTCGGACACATGCCTTATACACTAATTGTTTCTTCTATATGGTTTTAAAATTTCCCATAAATTTATTTTATTATTCTTATATAGAATAATATGGTATTATCATATCCATATAATTTTTAATATGTATTGGGTAATAGGATTCAATATATTATAATGTGAGGAGTATTTATTTAACAATCACATCAATATTTTCTATTATTTCATTTTATGTCTCCATTGTTGAATACATATCTTCAAGGAACATGTTTGGTTAAAATGATCTAAGAAATGAATTATTAATTCTACTATGTATCTTTTAATTAATTATTACCCACTTTTAAAGATTTTACTAAAATGTTTGAAAAAAATATTTTTTCTTTTCCCAAAAACGGAATATTGTGACATTTCCAACAAAGGGATGAAAATAATGTTTTTTTACTTATGTTACATGATAACAATTTTCTGCAACCAGGATTCCATAATAATTTTAACCATCATATCTAATATTAAAATTTTATATTCAAATAAAATGTTTTTATTCTAAAATGGTCTACTATTTTAAAAAAAGGATATACTTTCAATGAATAAATTATATTTTCCTAATGAATTTGTTTCAATGGAAATCTCAAAATTATATTCCATCAAAGGTAAAATTATTTAATTTTACAAATATTTTACTAGGTACATGATTAAATTATACAATTCTTATCCATTATATGAATGATAAATTTTTACCATTGAATAATATTTATGAAACCCATTTCATATCCTAGGGTTATGTAGTGATTTGATAGTATTTATGAAACCAATTTCATTAAATGGGTTATTATATTTTATATTATTTTTGTTCTTATGTCAAACATATGTATTGTCATGACCCGCCTTCACCAAGATGAAAGAAGGGATCGTAGGTTCCCAGACCCCTCCTTCATCATGTTGAAGGAGAGATAATGACCCCTGAGACCCACCTACAATATGTCCAAGAGTGGAGACTTGCAAAAAAGGTATAGAATCACACACAAGATGAAAGGCATTACCATTTTTATTTTAACAGGATTGGGAGAGAAGATAAAAATTCCCAAAAACACTGAAAGAGGAAGTACAAGTAAAGCCAAAACAAACTATTCACATATGCATGTTCCAAATGTAAATGCTACAAATGTAAAAGAAAACCCCAAAAGAAAGCACCACAAAAAATATAAATAGCAACAAAAATTGTCCCATTGTCCGAACTAGTACGATTATACACAATCCCCAAATACCTCTTGGAATCCTAAAAGCATTTTTATATACGTAGGATGGTAATACAAGTATACTTAGTTGGGAAAACCAAAGACTCTCGTGCACATGTGGGGAGGCACACTAATGCCCCGTGAGATAAGAGATAACCATTAAAACCCAGTTATTAAAACTATCCAACCAATCCCCAACAAGTCACATTCCCCAAATAACACGAGTCAAGTAATATATTTGTAACAACACATCAATATTTGGGTACCCCGCACCACATCCCCACTGGTTATTGATGTCATCCTACGAATCAGACCTCTCCTGGAATTCTCACCATAGTCCCACTTCCATCCCCCACCATCACACACCTAGATTATAGCCACATATCCCTTACACAAACCCATGGGCCACAAAAGCGACACCCACACTCGAAGACACCTAGGCCTCATCCCGAAGGAAAATAAGAAACAACCTTCCCGCACACACCTGGGTCAACCAAACCAACTACCATGCCTGAAGAATCATGGGCTGTAATCGAATTATGGCTGTCATAGCCTTCCTGAAGGGTCATGGTCCACTTAGTAAATAGACCTGAAAAGGATCTAATAACCATTCACATGTAATAGTGTTGGTAAAAACACCCTCCCCAATGAAATGGGGGTGTTCGACACAAAGTGGTCAACTTGGGTGGGGCACGAATAAAAACACATTAACTAAAATTATATATATATATATATATATATGGAACAAGCACTCATCCCAACCTAGAGTTTCTAAATTAGCACATTAAAATCACCCTCATTAATATTCATTCACAAGACGCACCGAACCCACAACCATGTCACCACTCATTCCAGCAAAACAATTCCCCAATGAAACCATTATTTTTTTCATGTTCAAGTGATTCCATTTAAGTAAATTATACACTAATGGGAAACGATCAGTCATAAACACATTCTATGGAATGGAAAATATCCAAAAAACACTTTTATGCTTTCACACCCTGTTCTCTTGTAATGTCACAACAACAAATGGATCTGTGAGATCCCTCAATGTACTGAAACCAAACCAAGCCTCAAGATTTTCCCCACATAGCCTTAGGTATACCAAAAAATATATCAAAAGATGATCCAATTCTCATCCATATCTCCCCATAATAATCAAGTAGAACAATCACACATACCGCCATGACAGAGCAAGAGTGTTTCCAGATTCAGGCACATTATTCATTTAGTTCCTCCTTTCTGTTTGGTTAACCAGGGTGATCACAAAATGGTTGTTTTTCACTATATTTACATTTAATTGGCTGAGATTATGTGATTAAAAAACTTCACATGTTACATCCATTCAATCATTATAAAATACAGGGGTTCATTAGTGCGCAATGAAATACCACCAACAGTTATGATTTTTAGTGGGAATAAGCCCATACATTTCACAACACAAAATCAAGGATAAAAAGAGTACATCAAAATCATAAATCACACCCCATTCAATCATTATAAGTTCATTTATTATCTTCTTTAATGTTTGGTATCGACAATCCCCAAATAAATAATAGAATACCGACCCCACATGTCAGATAGTAAAGAGAGATGATGGAATACCCTACCAGGATGATCAAAGATCGTCATTTTAACTACGTGCACGAAGATAGGGGGATGCATGACTTGTAATGGAAGAAATGCGGGGACTCAGAAGATCGTATGGAACATTCTGTCATAGGCACACCACTCGCCTCATAAAAGGGACTCCAAATGCACCAGGGGAGGAACGAACCCATCCTAGAAAAGAATGAAGAAATTCTAGTGTGATAAAAAGATGAGATATATTATTATAGGATATGGAATTTTGAACAGATGTAATGTCAGATCGTGGTTTCCCATACAGTTGGTCAGTTACACATGATGGAATTAATTTTAATTTTAACAATTCTCATCGGAGAGGTGTCCATAACAACTATGCGTTTAAATTTTTTCTTTTAATCGCACAAAAGGGGTAGAACTGGAATGTATGGGGAAAGGGTGTGACACAGATGAAAAGCCACGCATTTTGGTAAGTTAAGGGCCGCCCGACTTTTGGGGGACTTTAGATATTATTTATGGTATTTAAAAGGATTTTAAAGGGGTTGTTGAATATTATTTACGTCAAAAGACATGTTGCGGGTGTGGAAAAAGTCGGAAACTGGAAAAAGAACGAAGAATTCATGGTGAGGATCGGTGCCAACGTCATAGTGTCACTGTCATGGGGACACCCTCACGGTGACACCCTCATGGTGCCACCCTCATGGTGCCACCCTCATGGTGCCACCCTCATGGTGTCACCCTCATGGTGTCAGCCTCCTGCTGCCACTGTTTCGTTGTGAGACTGTGACTGGTGCCACCTTTTTGTTGGAACAGTTTGATGAAACCATGTTTTGGGAAAGTAATGGACCAGGGGGGTCCGAGCCGTTACATAAGATACCTCTCATACTTTTCTTGGCTTCAGGAATCAAAAACAAAATAAATAAAAGGAGAGGGTTCCAAACAACAACCTCGAAAGATACCTATCAGGAGTAAACCTCATCTATTATTCTTACTTATAAGGATACATTACCGCTCCTCTCCCCCCAAGTAAGCACACCGATATTCAAGGGTCATACCATCCTAAAATAGGGATTAGGGAGTTCGTTCTACGATGTCAAGATACTATTAACTTTGGGCATCATTTAATCACCCACACGAGTTAAATCACATCCACTATAATGCATCTTGATTTGGGATCATGTCCTCCCCTACCCACAGTCTAGAATATTCACACACACATCCATAGAACAAGGGAAACAACCCATTTCATAGTTAACAATGTTAAATGATTCGACAAAAAACTACAAAATAACATAACAAATTCAAAATATCTATGGGTACTGGGCGTACATTTGTGCCTCCCATTCCCAGGTACACTCCTCGATCCCACCGTGCCTCCATAACACACAAGCGAAAGGAATGATTCGTCATGGGGAACATTCTTCTCATGATCTTCGATCCGAATCGTTCATTCTACAAACGTTACGTCAGCTTCGATATCTAGATTTCCCAAGTCAATATTTGTGAATCTCTATGTAGATAATGTCAGAGCTAAGACACATGGACGATGTTGTGCATTATCAGTAGCGGTGGTGGTAGCACCACCTGTTAAACCACTTCGCCAACCTGCCGTAACACATCGAATGGTCTAACTAACCCAAGAGAAATCATACTCCCCTTAGAAAACCTTCATTGCCCACGTCGAGGGGAGACCTTCATGAACACGTAGTCCTTGACCTCGAACTACAAGGTCACCTCCAATTATCAGAATATGACTTTTTCCAGTCCTGGGCCACCTTCATCCTCTCTCGTATAATCTAAATCATCTCCATCATTCTATGCACCACTCCTGGGACATGAAAACTTATTTACCCAATCTCTGTCCATCAAACGGGTGAGCAACACAGCTTCCCATACAAAGCATCGAATGGAGCCATGCCAATGGTAGAGTGATAGTTATTGTTGTAAGAAAACTCTAATAGTGGGATGTTTCATACCCATGATCCCCAAATTCCAAAACACAAGATCATAGCATATCCTCCTTCATCTGGATAGCGCGCTTTGTCTGTCCATCATTCTGGGGGTGGAAAGTAGTGCTAAGATGTAGATGAGTGCTAAAAGTATGATGCAATCCCTTCTAGACTCATGAGTTAAACTAGGTATCCCGATCCAAGATTATGGACCTAAAAACCCCATGCAATTGCACCACCTCTTCCACATAACTCTGTTCTAGGGCATCCACCGTAACAGACTCCTTGATCTCTAAGAAGTGAGCTGATTTTTTAAATGCTACACCGCTACTGAGATAGAATTGCAACCCCGTTGATCCCTAGGTATTCTTGCATCAAAATCCATTCAGATGTCCTCCCACTTCAAATCTGGGACATCTAAAGGTTGCAAAAGACCTTCTGGGATGCATTGTTCAGCCTTCACCTGCTGGAACACAAGTCACTTTTCTACAAACTCTGCCACCCCTTGATTCACCCCAGAACACCAAACCAGACTCTTCAAAAATCGGTACATCATGGAAACTCTAGGGTGCAACGCTAGGGGTGAGTTTTAGAACTCAACAAGAACTCTCTCGTGCATCATGTCTGGGAAAAACATCCTCCCTTGGAAAATAATCTGATTCTGACCATCCTCCCACCATCCTAATGGAGAATTTCCCTAGTAAATGTGACCATTCATTACATTAGTTTTTGAGTCTCCCTATTGAGACTCCTCTACCTGCAGCAATAGAGAGGACTGACTTGTTATCTAAAATAGGAAACCTCTACCACCATCAATCCATAAATCCAGGTGTAGGGCATCCAACTCTTCCATCGCCTTCCATGCATCTTCTAATTCTCGAACCAGGTCCTTATGCACCTTTCTTCTCAAGGCATCGGCCAACATGTTCCCCATTCCCAAGGTGTAGGAGATTTCGAAGTCGTATTCCTGAAGTAACTCCATCCACCTTCACTATCAAAAGTTCAGGCCCCACTAAGGGAAGATATACTTCAAGAAATTGTGATATTTGAAGACTATGAAGAACTCCTCGATAAGGTAATGCCGCCACAACCTTAGTGCGAACACAACCACCATATGATCCTGATCATGGGTGTCATAGTTACGCTCGTGGGGAAGTAACATCATAGATCCATAAGAGATCCCCACTTGTTGTTGCATTGGCACACACCCCAGGCCTTTTCCCGAAGCATCACAAAAAACCTCATACGCCACCCCTTCTTCTGGAAACCTCAACACTGGGGCAGTAATCAACTTCCCATTCAGATAACTAATGGATTCTTCACACTACTCATTCCTCATGAAATCCTTGTCTATCTTGGACAAGGTTGTCAAAGGTGCTGCAACTCTGGAGAAGTTGAGCACGACCCCCTTGTAGTAACCTACTAGACTTAGGAAAATATGAACCTCTACCACGTTCTTGGGTGTTTACCAAGAAAAAACCACATCGACCATTGATGGGTCCACCGCTATTCCATGCTCAGACACCACGTGCCCATGGAAGTGCACTTCTCGCATCCGAAACATTCACATGGACAATTTTCAATAGATTTGGTGTCGTCAGAGGACCTCTATGACATTTCTCAAATGCTCAACATGATCCTCCTCTGACCTTGAGTAGATCAGGATGTCATTAATAAACACAAATACGAACCGGTCTTGATATTCTAGGAAGACGGAATTCATGAGCCCCATTTACACAAATGGTGTGTCTGTGACGTCGAATGACGTGACTACAAAATCGATGTGCCCATATCTGCACCTGAAGGAGGTCTTTGAGATGTCACCCTCTTTCACCCTCAATTGGTGATATCCTAATCACATGACAATCTTGGGGAACTATCATACCTGCTTTAACTGGTCAAAAAGGTCATCTATCCTCGGGAGAGTGTAAGAGTTCTTGACCGTTACCTAGTTCAGTCTCCGGTAGTCTATGCACATCCTAAGTCCACCATCTGGCTCCATTATGAACATTACTAGAGCACCCCATGGTGACACACATGGACGAACGAAACCCTTCTTCATTAGATCGTCAATCTGAATCTGCAACTCTCGAAACTCAGAAGGCACCATTCTTTAGGGAGCCATTGAAATCAGATGAGCACTGCTTTCTAAGTATATCCCGTAATCAACATCTCATCGGGGGGTAGAGTCTCCACCTATTTCAGGAAGACATCCCATGAACACACTGACGATCCCTCGGTTTTCAGCCATATCTTTATCCGATGAATACACTGAAAGCTCAGCTAGAAAGGAAAGAAGGGGATCCACTTGCCGTCTGGACTCCTGGAAACACCGATTTCCAATGAAAGTTACACGTCGGCCCCCCAAATCTGATAACATGGTCCTTCTTTGGAAGCAGTCAGTGGTGGAACATACCCGATAAAATCCAATCCATTCCCATAATAATATTGTATGGATGTATCTGCAACAGCAGAAGATCCCTACTAGACTGATGTGGCCCTATCAATAGTCTACACCCACGGTAAACATAAGAAAAGCCGGTCTGACCTACAACTGGCGTACTCTAAACTAGGGGAATCAGATGTCTCTCAGCGTCTAAACCCAAAGAATGGGATAAACTGGTTGAAAAAATGTAGTGTGAAGCTCTTGTACAGAACAAGGCATAGACTAGAGTGCTATACAAGATGAACGTACCTCGAATGACTTCTGGCCCAACTACTACTGTTGCCTATGCTGTGTGTATGTGCCCATGCCTAGATCCTCTGCCCCTCTGCTATCGGCCGCCTCCCTAACCACTCCCTATTAAAGGACCCTAAGGAGCGGCATGAGGTCATTTTCCTCCTACAATTTCTGCCCATGAAGAGGGGGAGCTCACTGTCCCTATTTCTGCAGAAATGGCCTGGCTAGAAACTACTGCAGACGAGGCGGCTGCTACACCAGCCCACCCACAATGTATTGTACGTGGTCTGGGAAAGGATTCTGAAGGTACCCAGAACTGCCACAGATGAAGCATCTTAGTCCTGCGACCAAAAGAAAATGGAAAGGACTAGGAGATCGGAACTGGAACTGCTGAGGCCTACTCTATACTGGTCGAAACCTCGAGGTCCCTATTGATAGAGGACTGCTACTGATATCCTTACCCTTCAACGAGACCAACTAGATTCCCTCTCACGATAAACCTCCCACAGTGTGAATCCTTTCCACCACTTCAACCATCTTACGGACCTCCATATACGTCAGTGGGGTGAAGGGGGTTACTGCATACTGAAGATATGGTTGGAGTGCCTCCTCTAAACGTATCACCCGAGACTCTTTATCTTAAAAGTGTTCTGCATCAAATCGAAGGAGATCCTTGAACATGATCCACAATTTTCTCACTAACATATCCCCTGATGGAGGGTGAGTAGTTCATGCCTCTTCTAAGCCTTCATCATGGAAGAGATAATTCCACCCGGAACTCCCTCCCAAAGTCAGTACATGTCACATCTACCTCCCTATTCTCCCCAAGATAAAGCGTCCACCACTGACTCACTTCTCCCCACATATGGTATACAGCTAGAGAAATATAGCACTTTGTCAGATCCAAGATCAAGCTAAAATCTATCACCAGCTCCTCTATCAAGATCTCTGTCTCCATGTCTGAGACACTACCCTCGTACGTCCTAAGTGTCTGCCTCAGAATGATATGAAGCATCCTCTTCCACTAGTTGTCCTCCTCCTGTCTATCATCCCTCTGTCAATCATCCAAATCAACCTTCTGCGCCTTGATCTCTTGGACAACACTTGGGCACCGTTTGGGTTCCATAGCTGGAAGGTAAAAAAGGGATGTCTAAGCTTGAGTAGTTTAGAAGATTGATTTTAAATTTTCATAGAATTTTAAATAATATTAAATCCCCAAAATACACTAGAAACACAAGAACACAAGTCATCATGATGCATGTAACATTCTTAGTGTCTCCACCATACCATTAGTGTATCCTCACTTGGTCATTCGATAGGCCCAGAGTCCTTGCAAAAGATCACAGGGTGCCCTAAAATCCCATTTCATAGCTGTTCTTCCCTATCATATTTCTTGCACCAAGATTGTCAAACACTGTTGCCCTACCATCACATGAAATCCTCATTATGCCTAACCCCAGACTCCATCCTATCCCCAAACATCCCTCTGATTCCATTCTTTAATGACCCGCCTTCACCAAGATGCCAGAAGTGATAGCAGGTTTCCAGAACTTTCCTTTTTCAAGTTGACGGAGTGATAATGGCCCCTGAAACCCACTTTCAATAGGTCACGGAGTGGCGACTTGCACGAAGGGTATAGAATAACACACATGATGGAAAGAATTACCATTTTTATTTTAATTGGATCGAATGATAGGATAGTAATTCCCAAAAATGATGAAAGTGGAAGAAAATGTGAAGACAAAACAAACCATTTATATATGCATGTTCCAAAATTAAATGCTATAAAAGTACAAGAAAACCCCAAAATAAAGTACCAAATAAAATAAAAATAGTAACAAAAATTGTCCCAACATCTAATCTAATATGACCCTACATGATCCCTGAAGTCCACATGGAATCTTGAATGCAATTTTATATACATAGTGTGAGCATACAAGTATACTCAGTAGGGAAAACCATGGTATCTTGTGCACAAGTGGAGAGGAACACTAATTCCCTGTGAGAAAAGAGAAAACCGAAACACCTAGCAAGTACATCTGTCCACCCAAAACTCACCATGGCTCACTCCCCAAATAACGCGAGTCAAGTAATTTAATAATAACAACACATTGATGTTTGGATACCCCACACCACTTCCCCACTGGATATTGAAGACATCTTATGCAACAGACCTATCTCACCATTCTCACCATAGTCTCACTACCATCCCACCACCTACACACACCTAGGATATAACAACACATCCCACCCACAAACACCTGGTCCACAACAACCACTGCCATGCCCGAAGACACATGGGCCTCATCCCAAAGACACCTAGGAGACAACCTGCCTACACACACCTGGGTCAATCACCAAATATACCTTTCCCGAAGAATCATGGTCTATAATGGACGTCAAGCCATCATAAACTACCCAATTGATTTTTGGCCACTCATTAAATGGATCAAAAAAGGGGCTAATAACCATTCACTTGTAAAAGTGTTGGAAAAAACACCCTCCCCCATGATATGGGGGTGTTCAACTCAATGTGCTAAACAAGGGTGGGGAACGAATGAGAAACACAAGAAAAAAAATTTATATATATATATAGGGAACAAGCACTCAACCCAACCTAGAGGTTTCAAACTAGCCTATCAAAAGCACCCTCATTACTATTCATTCACAAGAAGCACCAAACCCAAAACTAAGACACCACTCATTCCTGAAAAATAATTCCCCACTGAACCCATTACTGTTTTCATGTTCATGTGATTCCATTTAAGTAAATTATGAATTACTAGGTAATGATCAGGAAACATCACAATCTAAGGAATGGAAAACAACCAAACGTCACTTTTATGCATTCACACCCGGTTCTCTTGTAATGTCACAACATAAAAGGGATACCTGAGATCCCTCAAAGTACTAGAACCAAACCAACACTCAATATACTATGCCACACGGCCTCAGGTCCACCAACAACTGCCCCAACATAGGTTCCCATCCCCATCCATATCACCCCATAAGCTTCAAGCAGAACAATCACACATACCTAAAAGATATAGAAGGGGAGCTTCCAAATTCAAGCACATCAATCATTTAGTTCCTCTTTTATGTTTGGTTATCCAGGGTTATCACACCGGGGTTTTTGTTCACTAGATATCTAATTAATCGCCCGAGTATATGTGATTAACCAAATTCCCATGTTACAGAAAATCAATCATCATATAAGACATGGGTTCATTAGTTCACAAGGAAAGACCAACAAAGGTCAGGATTTTCTTTGGTCATAATCCTATACAATACACAACATAAAATCAAGGATAAAAATAGTACATCTGAAACATCTATCACAACCCCTTAATTCTTTAGATGTTCGTTTATTATCTTCATTAATGTTTGAGTTCATCCATCCTTATAGAAACAATAGCAGACCCTCCATGCATGATACACAATAAAGAGAGACAAAGAAAAAGCATACATGGATGATCAATGATCGTCATTTTAACTTCGCGCACCAAGATATGGGGATGCGCAAATTGTAAAGGATGAACTATGGGGTCTCCAAGGATGGGTTGGGAAGGTTTGGTCATAGACGCACCACTCACCTCGGAAAATGGACTCCAAATGCACCAGGGGAAGAATGAACCCAGCCTAGAAGAAGAAAGATGAACTTCTAGCATGATAAAATGATAAGATCTGTTGTTATGGGATATGGAATTTTGTACAAATTTATAGTTGGATTGTGGTTTCCCACATGGTTGGGCAGTTACACAAGACGGAATAAATTTTCATTTTAACAATTATCATCGGGGAGGTGGCCATAACAATTGTGTTTTTAAATGATTTCCTTTAAATCTGACAATAGTGGAAGAACTGTAAAGTATGGGGAAATGGTGTGACATCGAGAAAAATCCAATCATTTTGGTAAGTTAAGGCTCACCCTATTTTTGAGGGATTTTAGATATTATTTATAGGCTTTAAATTGATTTAAAAGGGTGTATTAAATCATTTTTTATGTCAAAGTACATATTGCGGGAGCAGAAAATGTTACAAATAGGAAAAACAATGAAGACCGCACAGTGAGGAAACATTGCCACTGTTACGGTCCCACCCTCGCGGTCCCACCCTCACGATTTCACCCTCACGGTGCCACCCTCATGTTGCCTCCCCCACGGTGCCACCCTCACAGTGCCACCGTCACTATGCCAAGGTCACGGTTCCATTGTCATGGTGGCACCCTGACGGTGCCACCTTCACGATGTCACACTCATGGTGCCACCTTTTCAGTGTGAGAACGTGACTGGTGCCACCTTATTGGTGGAACCATTTGATGGAACCATGTTTTGGGAAAGTACTGGACCAGGAGGGTCTGAGCCATTACGTGTATTGTTTTAATTTTTGTGATGAGTGGGACTTATATGTCCCCAAAATTAATTTGTTAATGATTAATATACCATCTGATATACATAGTAGGAATGGGATGTGAACATGGCACAATGAATTCCTTTGTCTATTAAGATAGTCTTTGGAGTGAACCATGACTACAAATTTGTTAATGTGAAAAACAATGACAACCTAGATGGTATAGGGATTGAACTCATACTATTAATATCCTTATAAGTGATTCAATTACTTATATGAAAAAAAATTAATATTATTATTAATATTCCAAAATTCAATGCCATATGGTGTATTCTCATAGAATAATTTCTTTGATATTTTATAAAATTTTATGATTTATTCAATAACAACAATATCAAGATATTTGAAATATATAATTTTTTTTACATATTCCTCATAAATATGTTATGATTTATATCTCCCAAAATTATCCTTATAATTAATCTGAACTCACACATTCTTATGTTTACATTCCACATGTTATAATGAAATGTATTGAGTATGAGTAATAAAGGAAAAGAACTTTTTGGTAGACATTGATGATCATCCATGATATTAAAAGTTGGTGTTCCATGTTTCAAAATCAAGTAATCTAATATGATCATTGGGACTGTGTTTGTATAATGTATGAATTTTTTCTTATGAAATTATGTAATATCCATGTATGAATAGTTGTGGTCGTTATAATCTCTCTTAATCATGGTTATCCCTTATAAAAAAATGGGTTCAATAAATCTCTCTTTGAAAAATTAATAATACAAACATAGAATGAATGAGGATGGAATCATTACAAAATACCCATGTTTGAGTATAAGTAAAAAAATGGCTAATGAAATTGATGAATGGAAATGAAAATAAAATATCATTAAATTTATTTTAGAAAAATATTATTTTCATTATAAAAATTACTTTTTTAATAATAATATAGTTTGGAAATCTTTTTCATTCTAAAAATCAGTCAAAAAAATACGCATTTCCATAATATTGACTATATATTTCCTTTAAAAATTGATCTAGTAAACATTAAATATATGATTCAATGAAATCATGGTCGTTTTTGTGGGTAATTCTATACATGTAGAAATGAATAATACGTTTACACAGTTAAAAATTCTAGAAAATTTCATTGTTCATAATGGGATAGGAATATTATTTCAATTTTTTTAAATAATTTATAATATGGGTATAATTCAATTTTATAAATTATTTTTAACTGTTTATATTTTTTAAATATTATTATAAATCAAGGATTTGATAAAAAATAGATTTCCAACCAATGAGGGAAATGACGTTACATTTTCCTAAAAAAAATTATATATTATTTTAGGTAATATATAGTAGAAATTTAAATATATTACTTGAAAAATATAATTAATAAATATTGTAGAATAAAATTCATGTGATCCATTATATTTGTATTATAATGTCACATTATTTGACTAATAATAATAAATAACTCAACAAATGATGAAATTATCACATTAGACTCATACCACTTAGGTATCTTTGAATCATAATCCCCATGAATGAAAAAAATGAAACATATAATATAATTAAAAAATTATATTATTGATATATAATTTCAATGAGGAATTATTTACAACTCATAAAAGATATTTTTTTTTGATGTATTATATGTATCAATGAATGGAAATTCAAGGGAAAATACCATATCATTTTGGAATCATTGAAACAATATACCCTAATAAATATTGATACAAAAATATATAAATTCAGATACAATATATGTATAATAGTGAAAAAGTAATTTAATTTTTATTAAATAAACTAAAAAAATAATTGGTTAATATGACCTATATCTAACATAGAAAAAACTCAGATGAAAAAAATACATACCTTATGTTAGAATGGTCACAATTTTTCATTATATTCATAAATAAGAGACATAATTCAATAATTTACTTTGAAATTAATATTATAAGTTTTATTATCAATTTTATTTCATGTAGTATCATGTTACATACAATTACATAATTAATTTGGATTATATCATATGTTTTGACCAAATTAGGCATATGTGTCAAATATAAAATTTGTAAGTTGAAAAATGTAAAAGTGGACATTATTTAAAAATAGATTGAATAATAATTATTATATAATTATTATATTTATATATAAATTATATTATTAAAATAAATAATGAGACACATTTCTGAAAGATAAAGTAACATTACGATTATGGAAATCGCATGTTGTATATATATGTGAATAACATTTCTAATTTTCAAACATCAATTTGGAAAGAATGTATGTTAAATTTATCATTATACATTCATAATAATATCAAAAAAAATATTATTTGTCTATATATAAATATATGAATCCTTATATTTATGTGGTGGTGAAAAAGATGAATAACATCACTTTATGGAGGATGTTTTCCACACATCTACGAACGACGTAGTCATTTTTTAGTGAGTGATAATAAAAAACGAAAATAAAATATTATAATAATATAACGATAAATATTCCATGAATATCATAAATATAAAATTTATATATGATATATTTATTATTATTACCCTTAAAATCATCCACATAATGTCTTACTAAATAAATTAATAACATCACTTAGTGATGCAGTAGTCCACCATACAATCGACTGATGTTATCATATTACTTATGGAAAGGAAAATAAAAAGGATATACTTATTTTGAGTCGACATTATCATGTTTCAAAGATGCCCAAACTATAAGGTATTTTCCTCTGAATTTACCTTCTATGATACGTATGTTACTTTAAAATATATTTACTTTTATGAGTTTTATATAATTCCCCAATGAAATTTTATATCAATAATATAATTATTTTAATTATATATATCACCATATTTAACTAGGAGAGTTGGAAATGGAAAAAAGGAATGACATCATTATGCATGATGGTAGTCAACCATATACAAAAATGAATCTTTCATAACACATTTTATGGCTGTTTTAATGGTTTTTGGTCAAGAGAAATTATATATATATATATATTTATAGGGAATAAAATTATGTTATTATATTATTATTATATAATAATTATTGAAGTTTATCTAGAAATAATGAAAATAAAAATTCCTTTTTGAGAATATTACCTTTTATTAGGAAAATTCTGTTTCTGTGTTAAGAATGTCCTTCATTGGATTGATTTATAAAGAAAAATATGAATTCTGGGGTTCTATGGGGGAATTTTAGAAATTATATGCTGATTTTATAGGGTTTTAATGTGTGAAGTGGGGATGAGAGTGGAAGGATTTTCATAATTGATGGGAGTTGAACACATGTCATTTTTTGAAGAATATTATGTGAAACCATGTTTTTTACTTACCAAAATAATACAATAATGAAAAAAACAGTATAGTAGACGTGTTTATATTTATAAATTGTCATTTAATGAATTTTCTATATGTTTTAGGTAATTTTTACACCTGGAATTTTATGTTTAACCACTCAATATACTATTTTTTTCATTTTATTTATTCTCACTCTTCATTATGGTCAAAACAGTTGTTCACATTAGTAAAAAATATAAATTATAATGTATAAAAAATGGAATCTAATTTTTATATTAAACAATAATAATTTTCTTAATTTCAATTAAAATTAATTATCCATACATGGAGGGACATCAGTATTTTTATGTGTTATTTTGGAAAAAATATGTTTCTATATTAACTCAATAAATAATAATTATCATTTTATGAAAATAATTTATTCATTAATGAAATATTATATTTATATTTTATTTAAAATGTTTCTAATTATTTCTTATTTCAATGTACTAAAATGGATAATCACTATGAATTTTATTAGAGTTTTTAGAAAAACCCCTTTTAAAACCCAAAAATAAACTTATACTAAAAACAAATATAATGTCGACTAAAAATTAATTAACTAAGTTAAATAAAAATAAATAATAATATTTATACTTGAATAAATATTCATAATGTGTTGTTATTTTTAAATTACTTATGTTATTGAAATTGAAAAACATCATAAAAAATCATTATTTTCATTATTCACTGAAATTTTTATTTTAAAAAATGATCCAATATATCACCAAAATAAAATTTTCATTGACTAATTAATAAAATAAAAGTTAATTTTATAAAATTAAATTTATAAAAGTTCCAAAAAATTATTATAATTATATTTTAATAAAAATATTTAAAAAAAAAATCTGAAAAGAAAATCATGAAGAATAAAATCATTATACTAAAAAACTATTAATGATTTACTATTTTTTAATAATTTATATTGATTGAGATGTTTTTATTTACGAATAGATTTCCTTAAATTTGTTAATAATATTTACTCTTTCCAAATTAAAAAAAATGTTTTAATTGTAATATATTTGATGGATCATTTAATGTTCAATGTTTCATTGTGAATAAACTATCAATCATAGAAAATCATATTCTTGTGTGTACCAAATGATCTGCAATGAATTATATAAAAAAAAGTAATATATGAAAATTTAAATGGAAATAAATTTTCATATAATCTCAATGTTATATTTCCATTATTTTATATAATATAATTTCTTTCTTTCAAAATATTTGGTCGTTACACAAATGGTTTGGCCATATGGTTTACTGATCTATCCCCATGTTAGTAAACAACCCTTTCCACATTAAATGGTTAAATAAAATATTTTTAAATAACATGCACATATGTTTTAATTTCATAGGCATTTTAATATATTTTTTTTCAATGGGATGGATGCATAATTAATACAACAATGAAACTAATTCTACAACCTGAAGATAACAAAACATAAAAATTTCAATTATATTGCATAAATATTCAAGACTAAGAAGAAATGAAATATAATAAATATGATAATATTGAAAATAAAGAGATATATTTGATAATACTCCCACATATAGAAATTTTATTCCAAAAAGTGACATATCAATATAAAAAATAAATAATAATGAATATAGAAAATAGCCATACCTACTCACACAAGAATCATAAAAAATACTATAAAACTATCATATATCAATATATATTATGTTGATAACTTACAATTGGAATATATAGTGTAATGATAAATAAATAGATACCAATGGTTGGGATCCAAACAATTTAATGAACTAAATTACCTTTAAGCGTAAAGAAAAGGAATATTTACAAAATAATTATTCATGAAATGAATACCCAAAATATTATTTGAGAGAACTAACAAATGGAAATACTTTGAGAGAATTTCCATAATGTCAAATAATTAAACATATTCTCTTTAAATATGAATAATTATTAGATTCCCTAAAATACAATTCATTGATCAAAATTTACAATGCAATGCTGCAAGATAAAAACTTATTGCATGGGAAATTCAAGAAATACATCTTGAACGTCCATTTATGTGTGTATTAAGGAAAGTAATTCTCTATTTATCATTGCATAAATTTGAAAATTTCATTGTGATGTCCTAACTAGCCAAATCAGTGAATTTTTTTTTCAATATTTGTTCATGACATCTTAGAATTCCAAAAATAGATACATTTGAAACATGTAAAATATTTGCTCTTTTATATAGAAGCATAAAATATTTGTGAAACCTCTGTCAATGGATATAAATTCTTGTAAATTTGATTTCTAAACATTTGAATCCTTGTAAATATGAAAACATCTAGACGACCTACTGAAATACTGCTTCCATACATTTTCGGAATCCCATAGAAATATACTCTTCCATTATGCTAATGTAATATAAATCCTCTAAATAATATGAACTGGAAGAGAGAATCCTGATGTTGTGGTTTGGATGAAGACCATACCCAATGGATTCATTTATTTAACGAAATACCATTTAATGAAGTTGATCTTAATGAATTTTAACATTATACCACACCATAATAATGATAGAACAATGTTTTAATATCATTACAAAAAAGGATAATTGAAACAAAATGATAAGAATCATTACTCTCAATTTTTTAGAATATACCAAGGTCCTGGAGATCTACATAGTTTATACTACCACTCAATAGCCTCATGGAGACCATGATTGCCATATAATATTTGAAAAAAATAGAGGTGTCTAGATTTACCACTCAAAATGGATTCTAGTAATATTTTTTTTATTAGACGGTCAACATTCACAATGAAAAAATCTGTTATTTGTGATGGAATTTATTCTCTTCGCAAATAGTTTTTCAATTAGGTTATTTACGACGAAAATAGCCACCCGGTCACAGAAACATACGCTCGGTTGGGCGGGGTTTCCGCACAAAACAACATGAACATGTATTTACGACGTGTTGGCATCGCCCATCCCAAATGTCGGGAGATGGTTAGACATAGTTATGATGGAGGATCCATCATCGCAACTAGTTAGACACTCGAAGGTTATTTGCAATGGGACTCGTCGCAAATAACCATCGACGGTAAAAACTATATTTGACTAGATGTTTTCAAATCGCAAAATGTGTGTCGACATGTCACTTTTGGTGATGGCTCCCGTCACAAATAACCTTTTAAACGCCGATCATAATTGATGCAGCTGAAGTTATTTGTGACTGGTCCCATCACAAAATGTGCTATTAGTGACAGGAATCTCATCGCTTATACTCCCGTCGTAACTAATCTAACCTATATATACCCCTCCATTTTTTATTCTCTATTCTTGAATAGCTTCTTCATCTTCTTCTCTGCACAATATGTTTGGAGTGAATATTTTTATGAGTTACCTTTTTTTTACGAAGAAGTTGTGAAACTGCCTATAATTATAATAGATAAAGTTTAAAGGTAGTTATGTTTTATTTACTTTATCATTTATAACTTTTCAATATATTAATTTTAATTATTATTGATTAGTTGTAATTAAGTTATATTTAATTTTTTTTTCATGAATACTTCTTTGTAATAATGGAATTAAACTATTAGTACCAATTCATAGTAATTAGAAATAATTAATAATTGTTAACGATAATTAGTAATGTATATAAATAATTATCGGTAATTATTAATTAGTAGTTGTATTTTGAAGTTAGTAAAAGTAATTAACACTAATTTTTAATAATTAGAAATAAACAGTAATAATTAGAAAATATTATATTAAATATTAACAATTAGTAATAAATAGTTTTACATAGTAACAATTAGTATTAAATACTATTAAATAGTAATAAATACTAATAAATTGTAATAAATATTAAGAAATATTAATAAATTGTAATAAATACTAATTAATACAAATAAATAATAATAAATAGTAATAAATATTACTAATTAGTAGTAAATACTAATAATTAGTAATAAATACTAGTAATTAGTAATAAATACTAGTAATTAGTAATAAATACTAATAATTAGTAATAAATACTAATAAATACTAGTAAATACTAGTAAATAGTTACAAATACTATAAAAATAGTAATAAATATAATAAATAGAAACAAATATAATAAATTGTAATAAATATTATAAATAGTAATAAACATAATAAAAAGTAAAAAATACTAAGAATACTAATAAATATTAATAAATAGAAATAAATAGTAATGAATAGAAATTAATACTAATAAATTGAAGTAAATACTAATAATTATTAATGAATACTAATAAAAAGAAATAAATACTAACAAATTGCAATAAATATTAAATAATAGAAATAAATAATAATAAATAGAAATAAATACAAATAAATACAAATAAATATTAATAAATATTAATAAATACTAATAATTATTAATAAATACTAACAAAAAGTACTAAATAGTAATAAATAGTAATTAATATTAATAAATACAAATATATATAAATAAAAAGAAATAAATATAAATACATAGTAATAAATAGTAAAAAATAGAAATAAATAATAATAAATAAAAATAAACACAAATAAATTGCAATAAATACCAATAAATACTAATAATTACTAATAAATGTTAATAAATACTAATAAAAAGTAATAAGTTGTAATAAATAGAAATAAATAATAATAAATACTAATAAATAATAATAAATAAAAATAAATAAAAATAAATAGAAATAAATAGTAATGAATAGAAATTAATACTAATAAATTGAAGTAAATACTAATAATTATTAATAAATACTAATAAAAAGAAATAAATACTAATAAATTGCAATAAATATTAAATAATAGAAATAAATAATAATAAAAAAATAAATACAAATAAATACAAATAAATATTAATAAATATTAATAAATACTAACAATTATTAATAAATACTAATAAAAAGTACTAAATAGTAATAAATAGTAATAAATAGTAATAAATACAGATATATATAAATAAATAGAAATAAATATAAATAAATAGAAATAAATAGTAAAAAAGAGTAATAAATAATAATAAATAAAAATAAATACAAATAAATTGCAATAAATACTAATAAATTCTAATAATTACTAATAAATGTTAATAAATACTAATAAAAAGTAATAAGTTGTAATAAATAGAAATAAATAATAATAAATAATAATAAATAATAATAAATACAAATAAATATAAATAAATACCAATGAATATTAATACATCGTAATACGTAGTAATAATTAGTAATAAATTGTAATAAATATAAATAAATATTAATAATTTGTAATAATTAGTAATAATTATTAAAAATGTGTAAAAAATAGTAGTAAATAGTAATAAATAGTTGTAATATGTAATAATTAATAATTATTATTAATAATTAGTAATAATGAGTTGTAATTATTGATAATAAGTAATAAATAAGAATAATTTGAATCATCTCATTTTTGACTCAGGGGACTTATTATGGTACTACTGTGATATCAATGTCCATCTCGAGTAGATCTTGTAGAGAGACGTCATCTTCTGGCTCATAGTATCAGGAGTAGTTTTAAGCTCAAAATGATCTTTTAGAGAGTTTGCAGAAGTAGCTGGAAGAGATGTGTTAGCAGCATCAAACACACTAGCTACAACACGAGAAGGATATGCATCAATGGAAAAAGCAACAACACTGGGAGGAAATGCATCGATGGCAGTAGTAACATCAGCAGAAGCACGAAGAGGACAAGTGTCGATGGCAGGAGCAACAACATGATCAGATGATGTACATGCGTCATCTGACTCATACTTTAAACATATAGTTTCCTCCACTATCTCCTCCTGCTCCTCCAACTCTTTGGATAACTATAACCCTAATGATTTTCTTGTCAAGTTAAAAACATTTTAATTGAATATTTACTATAATAAGAAATATTTAAAGTATTTTCTCTTTTATATTGGTGCTAATATTGCATATTTTTTAAATATTTTAAAATTTTAATATTAATTATTAGTATTGTAATTTTTAATGTTTATTTAATTTTAATAATATTATTATTATTGTTATTATTAATTTATGAGTTTTTTATAATATTTTAATCTGAATATTGAGAATGTTAATATTTTTAATTCTTTTTATTATTTTAATAACACTAATATTATTTTTTCATTAAAAATAATTTTATTATTATTTTTATTTTATTAACTATTTTCAAATATTTATGATTTATATATATTTTTTATTTTAATAATATTAATATTTTTTAATTTTATTAGGTTTTTGTAATGGGGAACTATCAGAAATAGATGGTATATTTATTTTTTAAATGTTTTTGGGAGGGATTGATTTACCATCACAACAACGTGGTTCTGACAGTTTCGTCGAAGCGGGTTTATAACATATAAGCTATTTCTGAAGGGTTAGTGTCCTGTCCCAAAAAGATCTTGCGATGGGCCCTTAACTAAAGGTTCTTTAACATATAATGTATTTAATCAGAAATATATTTGTGATGACCCCTCTTCCTGCCACAATTAGTATTTTTTGTGATTGGCCTGTCACAAAAATATTCTTGTTGCAAAGCTATTTTATACAATGTCCTATTTGTGATGGGACCCCCTCACAAATGGGTTTTTGTGATGAGATACCATCGCAAATACCCCATATCAATAGGTAAAAATTATAGTAGTGGTTATGACTTTGAGATACACAAATACGAGGAATGTTAGATCATATGAAATTTTATTATCTATTTTGTCTTTACTATGAATCTTAATATATATAATAGGATAAAATAAAAAATTAAATCAATATTGTGAATAAATAATTATAAAACAACTTAAAAATATGAAGTAAATAATATAATTTTAGGGGATAAATTAAAAAAAATAATTATAAAAAATATACAATTCTATAATTTTTTTGAAATTTACTTTTGGAACATTTTAATTTTTTTTGAATTTTTCTTCCAAACAATAATAATTCACAGAGAAACCATATTAAATCTATAAATTATTATAATTAATCTCATTAACATATTGAAATTCATATGGTCTATTTCAAATCATTTTTAAAGACATATTTTTATATTTAAATCCAGTGATCACCAATAAATATATGATTCTATTCATTGATGTTTTCCACTAAAAAATATAGATATCATTAATTTTCATAAAAAATGACCCAAGCCTATTCAGAAACAAGGTTCTAATTATGAATACACATAAAAAATAATATAAAACAATATTATATTACCATGAAAATTATTTTTAATTCATTAAAAATAAAATTATATAAAAACTAGTGAAATTTAAAATAATAAAATTATAAATGATAATTTTTACGGGGATAATATATCTAAATAAATAGGACACATATTTTAGAAGACCATACACACATAGTGCCTCAATCCCTAAAAGTTCATACATAACTATTCACATATCATTCAATAATTTTTCAAAACTATGTTTACTAGCCATAATCCATTGAATATTCATCTATTTTAACACCCAAAACATTCAAAACAATAATGTAAAAAATTTTATTTAATGACCCGGAAATTTCAAGGAAATTTTTTTTCATAAATTATTTGGAATTTTACAAGTCCGCATTTCTTGACGACACCTGATTTCGAGACCCGGTGTGCCTGGAATCATTTTATGGGGATTTTTTTGGGTAAATTCAGTAAATGTATGTGCGGGTTTTTTTATCTTTTGAACTAGTGCTCGGAATTTAAATCTGAGGACACCGGTGAACTCGTAGCACTGATATTCGCTTAAGGGGACCTTTACTGCAGTTGGATTTGGTTGAGAGCGAGAGTTAATTTTTGTTGTTTTATAATAAATTAAAATAAAATTGTTGTGTACACAATCTTATTGTAAAGGGATGGTTATTTCCTATATGGATGAGTTGAAGGTGGGGTCCACATCCCATATAACATCCCATAGGATAATAATGTGTTTGGGTCCCACATGAGCCTAAACCCTCAACTCCATCTTAAACTCCCATTAACCCCCTCTATTTACTCTCCACCTCCCCACTTTAATTCTAACACTCCACCTCCCGTATCTCAATTAATTATGCCAACACCCTCAAGAATTAATTGTCTATTAATAAATTTAATATTTCGCTCAACCTTTTGAATTATTTTGAAATTTTTTTTGAGAATAATACAATATCTTAGGAAATGATTTTTGGGTTGGATTTTGATGTGTTGGGGATGCTCTAGAGAATCAGAAGAGTAGTGTTCTTCTCTCGACGAAGAACACTGTTCTTGAATGATGAACATATCTACCGAACAACGTGATGAATTTCTCCAAAGACACATTTTATTCGGATGCACCCCAATGTAAATGGAATCGATGTCTGTATTCCGAAGTTCCCAACCTCCGTGATACTCATCTTCTACCGCTCAATGACGTGCAACGTCATGTACAAGGTAGAAGAAATATTGATTATTTATTTATTTATACGTGTTTATAATACGTTTTACCATGGTGTTGATTTTGGATGGTGGTGATTTAGTTATTATCAACTAACTCGGAGGGCGTGGGATGAACAAACACGACCCAATGACCCTTCGTTGAATCTTTCTTATGATGGTGTCTGAGAAAGGAGGCCATAGGATGGAAGTAGCTGCAACGATCGGAGGTAGCGGCAGCAATGGCGGCCACACGGCAACAACTTGGAGGAAAACCACCACCAAAAACAGTGGGCCGCTCGGGCTAAAGAACCTTCCGGACGTATCTGGCTAGGTTGGTGATCCGCAACACCAGAAGGTGTCGTGCGGAGGAGGAGCGGCCCGCATCTGCGGGCCGCCTGCTAGACGAATCTGCCGGACATAGCCGGTCATGTAGGAGAACTGTGATGCCCTCTTGGAACCGCACTGCAGAGAACCACGGACCGCTACTACGGGCCGCTTCGGTGGCGAACCGGGAGGCTGTCTGCCGGCTAGCCGGAAGGGATCCATGACATGTGCTTGTGCCGTGGGCAGAGGAACATCGGCCTGCCCTTGTGAGATGATCATGCCAGAGGAGAACGGCCAGCTTCGGCCGGCCGGGCAGGAGGGGAGGCACCGTCGTTACGAAGAACTCCCTCTGCACTGCTCGTCCAGCTGGCCAAGGATGGGCTGCCTGCAGACGGGCCAGGAAGGACCGTTCTCCCCTGGGCCTGGCCGCCCCATGGCCGAGTCGGACCCACTGAGCCAGGACGGGCCGACCCACCAGCCCACCGGGCTTGACGGGCAGGGCCCGTTTTCCATAGACGTGAATAACTTCTAGACCGTGCGTCCGATCAATGCGTCGTCTATGGAACTGGGATCCTCATGATGATATGGTTCATTTTCGATACTATATGTGTGTTTTGGAAAACATTTGAAAATGAATGGGTTTGGAATGAGTGTAATTCTAACTGGGCCCCTGGAATGAACAAACCAATAACTCTCAGACATAGCATCTGATTGATGCTTCATCTGTCGCGTTGGGTTCCCTTTGATGAGATGTAACTTCATGATTCATCAAATCTAGACTACATGAAAGTTTATTTATCATCCCCTTTTCTCGAGGAGGGGACCAACCCAGAATCGAGCGTGCAGTGTGCGAGAACCCTAGAGCTGGTTGTGAATACGACAAATACTGTACTGGAATCCTCTGTGAGTTCAACTTCAATGAATACTGTACTGGAATCCACCATTGGTTCAACAACTATGTATATTGTAATGTAATCCTTCATGGTTTCGACAGCAATGACTACTGTTCTTGTATCCTGTGTGGGTTTGGAAGTTTGGCCTTTGTACTTGTATCTTGGGTGGGTCTGACAGAGTAGCTGGTTTTGTATCATGTGTGGGTCCAACAGCTTAGCTGGTCTTGTATCATGTGTGGGTCTGACAACTTAGATGAATCAATGACTATATCTGATCAACTCTATTACTGTCGAGATAACATGCCTTGTATCCTAAGTAGGTCTGATAGATTAGCTGGTCGTGTATCCTGTGTGTGTCTGACAACTTAGAGGATCCAAAGGCTATATTTGATCATCTATATCTCTCTACAATTTTGGCATACCTGTGTGATCTGATACATGTCTTTCAACCATGATCATCAAGGTTATTGACCTTACTTCTTTGGTGGAATTGGTTTGTGCTTGGGCTCATGAGTTGGATCTGAACTCAGATTGATAAATTAGGTATATGTATGGGCATATACCTAAGAATGGTTGTTTGATACTTCAGGATTGTATCATTCCTTCTATGGTTTATCCGTCGTGGATTCTGGGAGACCATCGAGGGGCTCAGGGTCTCTACTGAGTATCGTTATACTCACCCCTAAATGGGTTATGCCTGCACCTCGTTGTGTTGGATGTAGATGACGAAAAACATTGACGGAGGCCGAGAGTGAACCAGGACCGGACGGTACCCGGAGGTGGACCACATGGTGAGACGGTACACGGAGCGGACCGAAAGACGTGGAGTGCTAGGGTGTAAATATAAACCTAACCTTTAGAGAGGATAATCAGCGGACGTTCAAGGAGATTACCTTTTCAGCTGTTGTCCCTTTTTCAGTTGTACTTGTTTTCTGTTGAACCTGTACATTACTGTTGGGCTTGTATTTCCGACCCCTTTTACATTCGGCATATCTTTTTTATACTATTTTCACCTAGTAATTTTCTTATAGATTACTCTTTTTTTGTGTGTGTTACTATTATAATGTCAATGCCTTCACATCTTAGGGATTTATGCCTTTGGTGCTACTTGCCAGCCCCTGGAAAATGGAAGGCGTGATTGGGGTAGTCACAGCACGGGCCCTGAGGACGGGTCATGACAAATTGGTATAAAAGGAGTCAGTTCTACCACAGAACACAGGACATTGATATTTCATTTCTATGAAGAAATAATGTTACGAGTATTATGTATGGTTTTCAGTCCAGGGAGTCTAGTGTTGGTGCAGCGGACAACATATCCATACACCAGGACCTTGACCATTGATTTCCGACATTGTTCACGAAATCAAGGATTGCATGTGTGTTTCACGAGTTTCCTTTTTGGTCTCATTGAGTCAGCACTCTAGGTATAGATTTTTGAAATTAGCACACCATTTCCTTATCGGGATTACACAGCGAAGATAGCCAGCTACGGTTCCCGAGAGAGAGTACACAATGACGACCCACCGAGCGATGAGGATCTGGTGCAGGGCCCTCTTACTATGTTGGCACCTTTGGGTTGCGCACCAGCTGCACCACCACCCATTGGGCACCTGATGCCACCAGCCGCACTGGTGGATGATGCATGTCAAATGAGTGAGTTTCATGAGTTCTAGCGACCGAGGCCTCTGAGGTATCGAGGCGAGATAGATTCCCTGGTAGTAGAGGAATATATGGAGGCGATTACGGGAGTTTTCCACCTAGTAGAGACAATAGTAGAGAAGATGTCAATCTTAGATTCTAATCTTTTTCAACAAGTTACCAGGAGGATGGTCCACATAATGATGATGTTTAGGAACTTGTACCATTTTCCGATATGGTATCTTTGTACAGTGTCCAACTATATCACTACATGTTGGTCATCAAACACTAACGGTGGTACCGGTAGAGGACACCGGTAGCATTAGTGCTTTAAATATGTTTATGTACTGGATATCCTTCAAGTTATGAGGCGATCCCGACCCACAGGCGGCTGAGGACTGGCTTGAGTAGGTGGATGATAGTTTCCTAGAGCTTACACAGCTTCGACAGGACGACGTGTCGGTTGCTGAGTATTCATCGAGGAATTCTGATCATTCCTAGTAGTCGATGAATATGATTCGATCAGTGCATTAGAACTCAAACCTCTAGGTGAGGATTGTTTAAGGATATCTGAGCCAACAATTTTTCCTCTATGAATTCCTAATGATTTTAGGGTTTTAGATAGAACATTTGTGGTTCAATGTTAATTGGCTGAGTGGATACAGCCAGTGAATGTTAACAGTTTGAAAGCATGAAACTGGTGTCAACCTTAGATAATTTAGCATTTAAAATGATTCAAGAAGACAATGTGTTATGGAAAGATGAATCTTTATGGCAGTAGACGTGGAAGCAGAGAAAGAAGATCAGCATGGGGTGGTGAACATTTCAACATGTTACAACTACATGCCTTTGTAGTCCCCAGTAGGCTCATGGAGCTAGAGGGTAGGGGAAGATATTAGCTGCATGCGGTCAAGGAGTGTGACCCAAGGGAACTACGAATGATTTGAAGTATGGTATGTGTCTACTACTGGCTGAGGTATCAATAGACATAAGTACCAAATATTATTTCCTTCCACGAATATTGTCCTAGACCTAGAGTTTCTGGTTGAGTCGTTGACTTGACCCTCATGTCTGGAGTTACCTTTAGGAGGAGACTCGATAATCACACTTACGCTGACGGTGTGATCTGACCCCTTGTGCCGAGAGTTTTGGTTGGAACCTCTAGTTGGTAGCGTCGAGGCATTATGACATTAATTTGGGTATGGACTGGGAAAGCATAGTTCATAAACAGATTGACTATATTAGGAAAAATGGTTGTGTTTTAACTAAAACGTTTGGATGGGGTTTTCCTTCGTTGGATAAAGGAAAAACCAGGCAGCAAAAGTTAGAATCATGCATAAGAGGGTGCAATCTATCACTCAGGATCCGGCCAGGAATACCTTTGTACCAGACTTTTGCATTATTGCAGCACCACTATCAGCTTTGACGAAGAAGGGTAAACCCTTCGTATAGTCAGAGAGATGGCACCTGAGTTTGTCTCTCGATGCCTCACTTTTCAGCAAGTCAATGCATCACACCTGGTGCCAGCCGGCTTTGTACAAACCTTAGGGGTCCCAATGTGGAAGTGGAATGGGATATCCATGGATTTTGTGATAGGTATTCCACGTACATATAGAGAACATGAATATATCTATGTGATCGTAGACCGAATCACTAAGTCGGCCCACTTCCTACCGATCAGAGAGTAGGGCTCAGTAGAGAGCTTGGGATTCCTATACATTTAGGAGATCATATAGATGAATGGTGTGCCATCAACTATCATCTCTGATCGAGATGCTCGTTTCACATTCTTTCTATGGAAGGGATTACATGAGCCTTTGGGGATGTAGCTTCACTTGAGCACCGCCTTCCATCATAAGAAGGATGGACAGACTAAGAGGACCATTCAGACTCTCATGGAAATGCTCCATCCATGTGTCCTTGAATTTGGTCACATTTGGGAGGATCACTTACCTTTAGTAGAGTTTTCATACAACAACATCTACAACCCTACCATCAGGACGGCCCCTTACGAAGCACTATACAACCGACCTTGCATATCACCATTATGTTGGGATAACCCAGGGGATTCAGTACTTGTAGAACCAGAGATGGTTCAAGCTACGACAGAGAAGGTTTATATCATCCAGGAGTGGATGAATACTACACAAAGCATAATGAAGTCCTATGATAATAGGACACAGAAACCACTAGAGTTAGAGGATGGCGACCACGTCTTCATACGGGTCCCACCTCGACGAGGTCTATGGAGATTTGACCTGGGGCAGCATGTTATGACCGTGTTTCATTGGACCTTCCCAGGTCCTCAACAGAGTAGGGGAGGTGGCTTACGACCAGGCCCTTCCACCGTAGTTGCACCGGGTGGATGATGTCCTCCACGTATCTCAGCTGAGGAGATACGTGCACGACCTGACCCACATCATCGATCAGGGTGTGATAGACATCGATGACGAGGAAACATTCATGGAGGTCCCAGTAGAGATCGACCATCGATAAGGGCGGGTCCTACGTGGATGGTCGATTCCTCTTGTGCACATTTGCTGGAAGCACGAGAACCTATAGGAGAGCACATGGGAGAATGAGGCTCAGATGCGTGCTCAGTACCCTCTTTTGCTTCCCTAGTTTGTGTTGTAGCTTTAGGAGGATGTAAAGACCTATGGTATGGGTAATGATAAGACCAAAAAATTTCAAGTAATTTTTTTTAATTCTTTGGAATTTTATGAGTCCTCATTTTTTGACGGCACCTGATTCTGAGGCTCGGTGTGCCTGAAATCTTTTTCTGAAGTTTTGTTTAGGTATGTACAGTAAACATACGTTTGAGTTTTTCTATCTATTGAACCGATGCTCAGAATTGAAATCTGAGGACACCGACGAACTCGCAGTGCCGATATTCTCTTAAGGGGACCTTTACCACAGTTGTGTTTGGTCAAGAGCGGGAGTTAATATTTTGGGTTTTATAATAAATTAAAAAAAATTTGTGTGCACAATTTTACTATTAAGGGGTGGTTATTTCCTCTAAGGAGGAGTTGGATGTGGGGACCAAATCCCACATAACCTACCATAGTAGAATAATGTGGGTGGGGCCCACACAGGCCTAACCCCTGAACTCACTCTTTAACACCCTTTAACCCCCTCTCTTAACTCTCCACCTACCCACTTTAATTCTAACTCTCCACCTCCCTTCTCTCAATTAATTATTCCAACAACCTCCAGAATTAATTTTCTAGAATGGAATTAAATATTTGGATCAACATTTTTAACTTTTATGAAAATTATCATTGAGAATAAAATAATAGCTTAGGCTATTATTTTAGGGTTGGATTTTGTTGTGTTCGGGAGGCTCTAGAGAATTAGAAGAGTAGTGTTCTTCAATTGATGTAGAACACCATTATTCAATGAAAAACATCTCCGAAGAAGAAAATGACAAATTAATCCACTGATTATTTCTCTTACACACCTCGACGTCAACAGAATAGACATCCATATTTCATGATGCCCGACCTCCACGACGCTCGTCTTCCACAGCTCGATGATGTGCAACGTCATATATGAGGTAGGGGAAATATGAAATATTTATTTATTTATACATGTGTATAATACCTGTTACCTTGGTTTTGATTTTCAATGACAATGATTTAGTTTTTATCAACTAACATGGAGGGTGAAGACCGAACAAACACAGCCCGACGACCCTGTGTTGAATCTTGATTATGTTGGAGCAGGAGTGAGGAGGCCATGAGATGGAAGGAGCGCCGAAGATCAGAGGTGGCATTGGCAACGGTGGCTACGCTCCGGACACATGGAAAAAAAATGTGGCCTGCAACTACTAGCTGCTCAGGCTAATGAACCGTCCAGCCATTGCCGACCCGGTTGGTGAATCGCGGCACCCACAGGTGCCGCGCGGTGGAAGAGCTGCCCACATCCGTGGGCCACCTGCTGGATGAACCAGCTGGTTGTAGATGGATGTGATGGAGAACCGCAACGCCCCCTGGAGCCGTGCTGCGGAGAATCACGTAACGCTTCTGCTGGCCGCTTTGGTGTCGAACTGGCCGGTCGGGCTGAAGGAAGCCACGACACCTGCTGGTGCCACGTGCAGAGGAATAGTGGCCAGCCCGTGCGGGCCGCTCACGATGGGGGAGACCGGACGATTTCATTCAACAGGGTAGGATGGGCGGCACCTCTTGGCACCACCGTTACAAAGAAAATATCCCCCCCCCCCCACACACACCGCTCAGCCATCTGGCCGAACCCCAGCCAGCAGCGGGCCAGGCCGCTGGCTGCCGGGCCAGGCCGCCTGCTGTTGGGCTAGGCCGCCTGCTGTGGGCAGGGTCGCGCCCCGCCGTTCTGGGCCGTGCTTCACTGGGCCGGGCCATATCCCTCAGGCGAGGCCAACCCCCCAGCCGGGTTGGACCCACTGTGCCATGATGGGCCGACCCCTAGCCCACCGGGCATGAAGGGCTGGGCCCATTTCGCTTAAAATAGAAGAACTTCTAGATCATGCATTAGATCGATGAGCTGTCTGCGGTTCTAGGATCCTCGTGACAGGACGGTCATTTTGAGAAACTCTAATTGAGTTTATGACTACTTTGGAAAATGACCTAGTTTGGAACGAGCATAATTTCATCCTGGCCCCTGGAACAGAAAAGATAACAACTCTATGACCGAGCGTCCTATTGACGCGCCGTCTGTCGCATTGGTTTCCTATTGATGAGACGGAACATTGGGATCATAAAAATATGTAATTCATGATAGATGATGTGTATAAGACTTTTCATGAGGAGCAGACCCTCCCGTAATCAAGCATGCTGTGTGTAGGAACTGTAGAGCTGGTTGCGACTGCGACTGCGATTTCGTTGACTACTATTCTGGAATCCTTTGTGGGTTCGACTGTGATGACTACTGTTCTGGAATCCTCCATGGGTTCGACATTGATGAATACTATACTATAATCCTCCATGGGTTCAACATCGATGACTATTATTCGTGTATCCTGTGTGGGTCCGGCAGTTTGATCTTGGTACATGTATCCTGTGTCGGTCTGATAGAGTAGCTGGCCTTGTATCCTGTGGGGGTCTGACGCCTTAGCTGGTTTTGTATCCTGTGTGGGTTCGAGAGCTTAGATGAATTAGTGACTACATCTGATCATCTCTATTAATCTCGAGATATGTGGTCCTATATCCTGTGTGGGTCGGATAATATAATTGGTCTTGTATCCTGTGTGGGTCCGATAGTTTAGATGATATAGTGGCTATATCTGATAATTTATATATCTCTACTATTGTGGCATAACTATGTGAGCTAATACATGTCTTTCAACCATTATAATCATGGTTATTGAATTTACTTCTTTTTGGAATTGGTTTGTGTATGGGATTGTGAGTTGGAGTAGAACTGACATTGATAACATACGTATATGTATGGGAATGTACCTATGTAGGGGTGTTTGATACTTCGTGATTTCATCTTTCTTTATATGGTTTATCCTTCATGGATTCAGGGAGACCTTCGGGTGTCATGGGGTACCAACTAAGTATCATTATACTCACCCTTTCATGGTCTATGACCGCTCCTCGTTGTGTTGGATGTAGAAGAAAATCATCGTTGACGGAGGCCGAGAGTGAGCCAGGACCAAACGGTACCCAGAGGTGGACCACACGAAGAGAGGGTACACAGAGCAGACCGACAGACGTGGAGTTCTGAGGTGGACATATGTACCTACACTTCAGTAAGATACTCAACGAACATTATAGGAGCTTCCCATTTCAATATTTGACGCTTTTTCAGTTGTACATGTTTTCCGTTGTACTTGTACATTACTGTTGGGCTTGTATTTCCATCCCCATTTACATTCAGCACTACTTTTTGTATACAGTTTTCACCTAGTGAATTGCTTCCATCATACTCTATTTGTGTGTGTGTTACTATTATAAAGGCAATGCCTTCCCATCTTAGGGATTTACGCCTTTGGTGATAGTCACCAGCCCCTGGCCTATTGAAGGTGGGTTTGGGGTAGTCACGCATGGTCCCCAAGGACAGTTCGTGACATTTTATAACAACAGAAATTCAAATTTCCCCAATCTAAACAACAATACACAAAAATTAAAAAAGTATTTCTCAAAATTAAGGACTCACGGCCTAAAATACCTTGGAAAACTGAGTGACTAATTATAAAATAAATTTCATGAATATTTATAAACCTTTCCATTGAGATCGGGCTATCCTTATATTCCTTGACTACACAAATAAAAAAGGTGACCCCAATTCAATTTTTATTTTAACCAACCAAGGCCACACTAATAGAGGTACTAGTGGTGACCCATATCAAGGCATGAAGCATATTCCAAATTCTCATGAGATTGAAAAAATTGCAAAACCATCATATAAAGAAAACAATGAATGATTTAATTGAATAAATAATAACTAATAGTTAGTGAAATTCTACCAAAAAATAAAATGGTAAGTATATTCATGGGATGACCATAAAATAAAATATAAAAATATAAAAATATTAAAATTCCAAATGACGTTAATCGTGAATAAATAGCCAATCAAAACACTCATGATAAATATACAAAACCAAGACAAGATTAAATAGTAAAAATGATATCTAAAATTTATGATGAATATATGAAATATAAATTAAAACAAAACAATCATACAATAATATCAACATTATCTCAGGGTCATCATTCGATATAATATATATCCTCTTCCATTACAATACTGAAAAGATATGTTCATAAGAAAAATATTATCACAACCATACAATATAATGAAAAGAGAAAATACATTTATAATCATGGTGTTGTGTAATCAGGTTTTGAGTATTAATAATGTAATATTATATCACATAATAGCCTATTTTATTCCTATAACTAAATATACTGTAAAAATTATATAGAAATATTATATTTTTAAAAACAATATTATATAAATAAATAAAACATCACCCACATTCGAAATATTTTTTTTATCTCAATTCATACATCAAGAAAAAATTTGAAGTCTCCGTAAAGTAATTCATTTAAAACTATACTTAATGAATACCATTTAATCCCACTTTTAAGAACAATATAAATGAATATTCATAAATAACAAATAGTCATCAACTACACAAACTAAAAATAATATAAATTTATAAAATATAAATATTAAAATAATATTAAAACATTAATAATTAATAATAATGAGTAACAATAATAAATACCCTAAGAATAAAAGTATAATTTAGTTATATGGTAGAAGAGTAAATAATATAAAATAAAAAGACTAAAAAATTGAAATATTTCTAAAAATTCACATAAAATATTATTTTTTTAACTGTTATAATAAATATTTCATGATATTGGGAATTTTCTTGATGTATCATGAGGCAACCCAATAAAGACAAGGGTAAAACTCACTTTTATATTAATTATGAATTACGAATCTATAATTTGATGGATATATCAATATATTCTCACATAAGACAAAAAAATTGATCAATAATGTATTCCACACAATGAGGATCAGATTAGATTAATAATTACTATATAATAACTACTTGTCACCCTCTATCAAATACTCTACGGATCACTATAAACATAGTGGTAGAAGGTGCCGAAAAATTGATCAAAAAATTCACATCTCCCCATCCCCCTTACAACCTATTTCCACCATATAATACATTATAATTATGTATATTTATTAGAATAATAACAATATATTGCATAGTTATGTAATAGATATGTCTATAAAAAATATGGTGTTTTATATAACAATGACTCTCATTTGTAAAATACCTTCATAATGGTTCCAAAATGGCCGTATTTTATAATATATATATATATATTATTTCTACAATATTTTGTAGAAGTAATTTCCAAATAATATCTTCTAGTAAATATATTTTTATGTATACCATTTGAGATATTACATCATCATTTTTAAATTATGTTTTGAGTCACACTTATTTATTTGAAAATTCCAATCATTCATATAAATAATTATTTTGAAACCATTATTATTACCATTTTTATAAATAAATAGGGTCTAACAATTAATTTTAAATGATCAATAAAATAATATAAACATAATCAAAACATCATTAAATCACATCATAAACTCATATACATGACTCACATGAGTAAAAAAAATATTTACATTTAAAATTCCTCATATAAAAGGAATTACCCAACAATAAGTATCCAAAACACATTATTCATTCCATATGATAGAATTTAACAATATAAAAAAAAACACTTAAGTAACTAAATTTATTGATAAGAACTCTTTTGCATTTTTATTAAAACATATAACAACTATCCATTTCTAAAATAAAGCATTTATTGTAGTTAAATTTAATATATGATTTAAAACCTCATACACTATAGAAGTAAAATATAGTTCTAAAATTTTTATTTTTTACTCTCATAATGATTTGATTTAATTAAAAAAAATTAAATCATTGAATCAAAAACCCTATCTAATGCATAATGTGATCTATAAAATTGAATAATAAATGAAGAAACACAAGGGAAACAACTCTCACTCCCTAAAAATCATGCAATTTGAATGTTTTCATAAAATATAAACTCTATTATTTGACCCAAATTATCTAAATCAAGTGAAATAAGAGGGAATAAACATTTGGTGAAGGATGATGTGAAATGAGTTACAATATCATTCAATATAACTCATAACTAAAAAACAAAACACAAAATTTAAGGAGGAAATAATGGGGAAATAATATTTGGTTCCCCTTTAATGAAAAAAAAAATAATTAGGAAAGGGTGAGTAATAAAAGGAATAAAATAAATTAGTTATATTATAAGAAAATACAAAAATTGATCCTCTAATAAAGTCTTATAATTCTGCTACACAATTTACAAAATTATTCAGAAATGGTGTTCCCTTTATTGGACCACCATGTGCCTTTAAAAATGATACGAAACATGGTTTTAGAAAATTCGAACATGCCATATGAGTGTCTATGAAATATTCTTTTCTTACATTGGTAGGAAATAATGTTAACACTGACCTTATTCCACCCATGCTATAATCATTTCAACCATTAAATTTTAAAATTTCATGGAATTTAAAACTAAAATATGGGAACATGAATAAAATTAATAAATAAATATGATAAAGTTTTAATTAAAATTGTGGGGTTGAAAAATAATTTCATTATACCTCCTTGAGTATTGCTTTTTATGTGTTATTTTCCCATAATAAATTTTTAATCACGTGTAACTATTTTTTCGTTAATTTTTTTCTAACTATTTTTCTGCTATATATAATTTATGATTTCGTTATTTTAGAAAATTTATTTGATAATATTTTAAATTTTAAATTTTTAATATTTCAATTTTAATCTCATAATAAATATTTTTTTTATATTAATTGAAAAATTTAATTTAATAATAATTATATCTATAAAAACCATGCAATTCGGTGAATTATTATTTTCGTTCAATGTTTTACTTTCTTGTAAATTATATTCTTTGTAATGATATCATGATTAGTAGTTTATCATAGAAACCAGTATTTATGATAAAAAATTATTTTAGAAAAATAAATTTTTTATGAATGATTAATGTAAACTTAATGAACAAGAATATAATGGTTACATAAAAACTAAAAATTTTAGTTTTATGCAGGGAAAAATAAACATTCGGGGTGACATTGAAATTGAAATAAAATTCATTTGAATAGTCAAATGTATAAAAATATATGGACAATGATTTATGATCATAGGGAACCATTTTTATTTTAAGGATGAAATGATATTTCACATAATTTTTATATTTAATATTAAAATTGAGCTACATGAATTTATAGTTTGACATTGTTAGTCTCTAATGGATTTTAAAACACTATTTTTAATTATTAAATTTTGTTTACTTCTCCTATATCACTATTTAATATACTATTTGTTCCTAAATTGTTAAACTAAATTATATATGTAATGAATTAAATGTTTCATAATTTAACATACATGGGATGTAGAGTTAGTAATATTTCATTGTACCAAGTATAATGCATATTACCCATACAAATAAAACAATGATTGAAGAATATTATTACGTTTCATGGAAGGATAAAACTAAATATATCATATTTCATTTCGAATGATCATAAGAGATGTGATATTCTTGTGTCATAATTTTTCTTGGTCGTTTCATGTTGGATGTGTTTTTTATCAATGGAATAAAGTTATTTAATATTTTATTTTAATTTTTTATATCATATCTAGATGGAATATTAATTTTATAATTATTTCAAATTAATATTTTGATATAATATTATCGTTTAAGGATGATTTAAATTTGATCTATTTTCACTTTAAATTTCTTTTTCATTATATATTTTTCATTTATTAGAGTCGAGAAATCATTAAAAATAATCATCAATATTGTGTATTAGTATATGTCTAATTTATTGAACATTGAAAGACATGGAATTATGTTTCAGTTGAAACAATGTCAAATAAAAAAATAATTCATAAAACAATCCGTAACTAATATTGAATATAGAATTTATATATATTTAAAATCCCATATTATTAGTATTTTTCTTCTATATACATGACAAGAAATCGATAATTATCCTTTTATATTGATATCCATTTGGTTCGGAATATTGATTTTTCATTTTATACACAAAGAATACTTTTTTTCTTCAGATACTTTTTTCATAATAATAGATTTGGAAATGTTATTAAATAATTAGAAAAATATTTGGTTAATATTTTACTATAATATAAGATATATCATCAATGTTCTAGAGATATATTCAGGTTTTTTGAATACGATTAATGTCAAGTTGGTATATCATAATATTTATGTAAATCTACCAATACGTATTTTATGAACTAATAAAATTAATATCGATTTATATAATAATAGTGTTCCACATTCTACATTTAGTAATACTGATAGAAAATATCATACAATTTTGTGGAATGCTTTAAAAGTTATTTTAACTAGTGAATACAATAAATGGTATGTGCATGTGATTGATATATTTATTAATCTATTTATAGTTGATGGTTTCTTGAAAAATTCAAAAATATTCATTAATAATTTTTAAATTTAATAATTATTTGTAATTACATCAGATATATGTATGTTTTGGTTTCAATTTCAATACATTTTAATGGTTTTGAAAAAATTAAATAAAAGGAATTAATTCAGTACTAAAATAAAATCCCTCTATTAAACCAGAATGGTGGATTTAATTAGGTGTCCTAGGCCATTATAATAATAAAAATTATTTGAAATAAATTCATGTATTCAATGCATTATTGATCCAATATAATAAGGAAAAAATGAAAAAATAATGCATCAAGGATACATGTTGTTACTTGGTTTACTTGCAATGGGATATATAAAAAGATCTCACATAAATAGTGAATTCATATTCTAATTAAAACTAATTCACTATAATGTGGTTACACAATTTTGGATTTGAAAATTTCACATCAAAGGTTATTGACTCATTTTCCACTTACACTCACTTTTTTAATGATGGTTATAACGATACAATTAAAAAACATTTCAAATTCAAAATAACATAAATCATATTCTAGACACAAAAAACATATGTTTCATTACATGGTTTTCTAAAATTCACTTCTAGATCATCAGTGATATGGGAAAAAATATTCCTTCTAATCCATGTCGCCCTGAAAACATAGTTTGATCCCATGTAATAGAATGTTAGTTTCCTATTTACTATTTTTTCACTAATATATGAAATTAATTGAGGTAAAATTATCTTGGGAAGAATATCATGTAATAATGATAAATAGATCAAATATCCAAAATCCTGTCCTGATGAATTTATCAAGGAATGGAGTCATGTAATTACCTCCATAATAATATTTCATGATTACACATATCCTGGTGTAATAATTCATTCATGGAATGAGTATCAGATTTCTAGAACAATTAAAATCTAAAAGAGTATCTTTCTATGCTTGGCGTCTCTATCACAGCTTTTAACAAAAATCACAATTTCTTGAATAGTATGAAATGATTATTTTCTTATATAATGTATTAAATTTCATTATTGATGAATCCTATATATTTCATTTTTTTCTCCAATAATTTACAATTTATTTATTATACATACTTTTTAGTGTGGATATAGGTTTTATACTTCAATCATAATCTAATAATAATTATCTACAAAATCACCAGACACCCTTTGTGGAATAAACACTTTTCCCTAGAATATGTCACTCTAAAATTTATAATACCTTTACAAAGATTGTATACTATAACACCAATAATTATATGGAATATTTTCATGAGATGGTAATATCCCTCCTACCAATATTTATCTCAAAACATATCTCATACCAAATTAATTCAATTCTAGATATCTTCTCATATATTAAAAAACTTCTTGTAACTTCTAATTGAATTCTAATATTTGAAAGAGTCCAATAATAATTTGCAGGGTTAAATAGTATCTCCTATTTGAATTTTTTATCAATTCACCACTTTCATATATTCCCCATTTCATAAATTTTCTCAATAAAAAATATCATTTCTCCATTAACTATATCCCTTCATCAATATTTTCACTCCAAAAAATTCTCTTTCATGATTTTCCCTATTTTATAATATTATTAATAGTGTTCATGTAGTCCAATTCGGATGATTTACTTTTATCCCTAATATCATGACTAGGGATAATCATTGTAAAATAGTTCTTATATAATCTCTAATCATACATGATTAAAATTATGTTATAAAATACAATAGATATATAAATATATAATATTGTTTTTAAGAAGATAGAATTCTATCAATCCGTTGAACTACTATTAAATAATTAGGTATATAATCTATCATAGCGTCTTACTCATATTAAAATAAAAATGGTAATAAGAAAAAATAAGAAATTTGAAAATAAATAAAATAAGTCGTGGAAAATTAATCCACTTTAGTGTGAATGAACCAATTTATAACACCCTTATATTTTTTTTTATATATTTATCTTAAATATAATTGATGTATTTGATTTCTTCATTTATATGGGATAATTATTCTTATTGAACAATGATGTAATGTTGAAATTTTATTTATAAATGTGATAATAGTCATCTATCAATGGATTGGTGGTTAGAAGTAAGATTTGATAAACTAAGAAAGAATTAATATTTATATCCAATGAAATTAATTCAATATTTTGTAATAATTTATAAATTAAAATAAAATAAATAGAAATCATAAACGAGTTGTTTTTATGAAAATCTATTTTGACCAATTAATTTTTTTTTCAAAAAATTACATTTATTCTTTTTAAAAATAAATATTATTGAATTTTTTTGATAATATTTTCAATAAAATATATTATCATTAATTTAATACTTATTATTATATATGTAATTATAATAAATTAAATTTTACCTAGATATATTCATTTATCAAAAAATAGTTATTAATACTTTTTTCATGGTTATTTTAATGTAAATTTCTTCCAAATATAAAAAATAAATTTGTTAAAATGGTTATCATATTTAGAATCATCATTTATTTTTTTTAATTATTCCACTTTTATATTTTCACATAATTAGTTGTGTCTATGAAATAAAGTTATAGAATTCATTATGTTTAAAAAGGGATAACAAGAGGCTAATATAAATAAATGATTAAAATAATTCTTTAATATTTAAAAAATTTATCAGTTTATGGTTTAATATTCATTAAAATAACATTTACTCATATATTGAAGTCACTGGTACTATATCCATTTGAATATTAATTTACTAAATTTACTATTGGATGTATTGATATGTTTCCCACAAATATCACATATAAAATATACTTCATCTCCTCTATTGTTAAATAATATTGAGAAATATTTTTCTATAAATACCAATAAAAATATATTTAAAACATTTATATAAATGACTACGATGTAATAGTCTTCGAAATTGACTTATTAATGACGCCTTCTTCTGTTTCACAAAAGTGAATCTCTAAAGAAGTCATGTATGATCGTATATATTATTTCTAACTTCATTATTATTATACCACATCAAAATGTTATATAATTGTAAAATAATAACCTAATAATTATTTTTACTAAAAATAACCATTTTTTATCTTTAGGAATAACCATTTTATTTATCTTTTCAATCAATTGAAATATTAAAAAATAACCAGTGTGTATGTGTGGAATATTATCTCCAGGTAGTGATTTGATTCATTTTTTATTTCATATTATATCGGTTTGTCATAATTATATATTTAATTGATATATATATATACATTATTAATTATATTATTACAATTTTTGAGGATTATTATAATTTTCCATTCTTTTTATTCGTCTATCTATATTTTGAAGTATCACTCCTCTTTACATACAATGTATCATCTAAACAATGTGATACAAATCAATTTTCATCACGAAATGATAATTATTGTTGAAAATTATATATTATATATTAATATGATAAATTATTTATTATAAAAATTTTGGAGATGATTTAAACATTACCAATGTGTAATGATTAGAACATTCAAACTATAAAATAGAAAAATTATATTACATGATCATAGAAATAAATATGATGAAGGACAAGGCCTGACCTATAATTTTTTATTATAATCTAATTATTTTATGATTTCATATATTAACATTATGTACAAGTAAAATATAAGTTAAATATAATTTAAAATTATATATATATATTATTATACTTATGATTTTTATATTTAATTTTTACCTAATATCCTTTCATTAGTTCATTATGTTATTAAGAAACAATATTTATGGAATGTTTACCTAATATTATCTATGGATGAAAATCTTTTCCTTGCATGTCCACATTCTCAATCATGTTTTAAATTTTTTTATCTTCCATTATTAAATAATTAGTCAATATCATTTACATCAATATTTTAACCAATTTTAAATGATTATTCAAGAATTATTCTTATCGTAGTAAACATTAAAATTTGTTTAAAAAGTGAGAATCGAAACTTTATTTTTTAATATTCTATATAGTTATTTTTTTACACCACCAAGATGGTTCATTTAATTCAATATTATTTAAAATAATCCATGTATACCTTCAATAAAAAAATTTCTTCTAAAAATTTATTTATTTTTAGTTATATTAATATAGAAGAAAAATGATACTTTCTCAAAATTTCTATGAAAAGTTGAGATACACTTTTAAAGTAAATTTTCATATATTTTCAGTTCCATTGAGGTTGTCATTATTAAATGAGGATATGATTTAATTATTATATACATGTACCTTATCTATATGGATTAACTTTATGTTATAGTAAAAATATTACAAAACCCATTTCATTTCTATGATATATTTTTTAATAAAATGATAACTCTTTCTATGATATTGTAGAAAATATATATATATATATTATTATTTGATGGGTGGTTTAGTAAAATAATCTAATTAATTGGGTAGTGATTTTTTTATCATGATATAATAATTAATGGAATGAGGAGAGAACATATTTTAGGCATGGTTGTTGAGTTAGAAATCTTAATTCACACTTTTCAATTACTTTTATTTTAGATATCATTTTTTTGAAACCTTTTTTACTAAATTTTTATGTCCAAATAGTTTAAGAGTCTCTTTTCCGAAAAAAATACCTTTAACCAGTTAAAAATATTTATTTTATTGTATTGTAAAAATAAACTTTCTATTATTCATTATAATAATCATATTGTGAACGTGAACAATAAATCAGGAATACCTTTAATCATACCAGGATATATAATTTTTTTTCAACCACACTGACTACAGTAAGGACCATAAAACTAATTATTATACCTAAAAAATCAGATTGATCCTCATAAGGATTATCATTTTAAAAAAAATTATAAGAATGGCCATCAGAGTGTCCTATGTTTATAATCAGAAATTTAAAAAAAAATTCTACATTAAAGAAATCGATTATAATCATAATGGATATTAAAAGAAACATGATCAGGAATTTAGTTATACTTGAGAATTGTGAGATGTCAAGATCGAGTTGTCCAAGTGAATTATGAAGAAGTCATAAAAATGTCTGTTAGATATTCTACAATAAATAGACATTCATCATAAGATTTTTTTATCATTAGAAACTCAATTATTCTAAACTTATCTATATGTGAAATTGTTTTTGTAGTCATTATAATAATTTAAAGGGCATTATTTCTAATGAATCCTTGTCAAAAAATTTCTATTAGAATATTTAATTTTTTAATCCCACATCTAATCATTATAAAGGTTGATTGATTTTGTGGAGATGATGATAGTGACTCTGATCAATCAGATCATGGGATTCAAGGAATAGTAATACAAACACCAATAATCATTTTAACGACATCCAAAGATAAAAAGACAGATATTATCCTGATCATCATATTTAAATCATTAAATGTACGACATAAATTTATGAATTTATATAACCATTTATTCCATTAGTCATGTTAATTGAATACATTATTCTATAGTCAAAGAGAGTTAAATAATTTAAAATGGTATGTACTTAATTATTACTGATTCTAGAAAGTTTATTTTTAAATGTTTATATACCACTATTCGTGTGATATAATATTTTTTATAGTACCTAAAATTCTATACTATTTGTATATTAATTATATAATAAAAATATTAATATATATAAATCGTGTCTAATGTTATTATGATTATGTCACTAAGATAATTAGATGAAGGCTGCATTTGATAAATTTACATTTAGTGATATTGTTTTTTTAGTTTAAACATCGCACACAATATTCTCCCCACCATCTTTTAATATATAGCCATATAATATAATCTTATAATTATAAAATTGATATTAGATCAGGTTTCTAATATTCATATACATGATGAGATTTTACATTCTCTACTTTCTATATGTTTTTTATGTTTTGATATAATTTTTATTATCAAAAACTTTAAATAAATTTATATTTTAGGAAAAGTGTCTATGTTTCATTAGGATGAACGATATGATCATGGGATATTTTGATAATATGAATCCAAGTCAACCATCATTCTTTTATGAGAATGAAAATCATTATTGGTGAGATATAATGTAATATTTTTTATAAAATGATGGAGCTTAAAATTTCATAATGATTACTGGAAATCATATGTATCTAGATAAATAATTTTATATTTTTCAAACACTATGAAAAAGGAATATCAATTGAATTAAAAATTCTTAACTACATTATTATGTTCTTTGATGGTGAATATCTATATTCAGATATAATTTATTGATTTTTATATTATAATTTTGAATATCTTGGAAGTAACACTTTTTTGTAAATCTAATGTTTTGTAATCAAGGGAAACTATTCTTAGATCTCATAACCCAGAATTTTATTTTCAACTTGGATAATCATTTTCCAAAAAGAATCAATGTTTTGTTACAATTATATATAGTTTATAGTCTTTTTGAGAAAAATTAAAATTATTTATAAATTTTGATTTAAAATGTTATTTACATAATTTCCAAAGATTGTAATTAAAAAAATAGTTGTGGATTATATAATGATGTAAAAAATCTTACTCTTAAGGATTTAATATTTACTCTCATAGTGTATAAGGGAATTCATAAAAAGGATATTAATAAATCTAAAAAGAAAAATAGTGATGTTACTTTTGATACAACTTCTAAGATATCTAAAACTGTTTTGACCCCTACAAAATTTGTGAAATTATTATGAAAGAAAAAAGTTATTGTATAGCAAGTGTCTAGTAAATAAGAAAATTTATAAAATAATTTAGCTAATCTTGATATAAGGATGAATAATATATATTTAATAAATATTTTATATATTGATATTTCAAAGTAAATATAGATACATATGATGAGAAATATTCAATGGAAAATTATTATGAATGTAAGAATGAATGTCATATTCGGCCTAATTTGGTAATGAAAAAAATGAAACAAATAATTTAAATGAAATAAAAAATAAAAAATTTACATTATAATTCATAAGGAATGAATATTTTCACGGGAATTTACACATGGAGTTCTAGTGGGGGAGATTAAACTGAAAATTCATCAAGAAATGAATGCTCTAGACGGTGGAACATTGATAATTTATATATATTACCCAAGTTAAATCAATGTCTAATGGGTAGGATACACATAACTGAATCCCATAAAAATTTATAATTAAATAAATATTACCCCAAAAGTGATAATGTAAAAATTACAATATCTTTTGATGGATAATATTCCTCATATTTTTGAGAAAATACATTACCTTTTTATGATGAAGTATCATGACTTACAGAACATTTAGATAATGAAAATTGTATGATTTTTAATTAACATGATAATGGCATGGAAAAACATGCTATTGATGATTCAAGAATGACTATTTTTAATAACTAAATATATAATCATTCTAAATATTTTTATATAAATAATTTTGAAAAGGATATTAACAAAAAAATATAATGATAATTTTAGTCTAGAAAAAATGTTTTACAATGAAAGCATTGTTCTATCAATACCACACCCAAGAAGGATTGGGTTATGAAAAACTAAACTTATTTTTTATTTCGAAAATAATTTTAATAACAATAAAAAATATATTATATGGATAGTGGATTTTCTGGGAAAATGTGTGGAGAAAATATTTCTTCTACAAGATAATAAATATGAATGGTCGAAACATAGCTTTCAATGATACTGATCAAATATATATTATAAGAATATATAATATTTTTTATCATAGCCATACTCTTATTTAAAATTTGTAATTTTTATAGGATATAATCACAACCATAAAATATGAATTCAATTATGGGATCATGTTTCACTCGTAAATATTTGGAAATATAATTTATTATTACATTCTTATAAGGATATAGTTATTCATTCATTCAATTTCCATGAGAATATAACAATCAAATCCTTGATGAAAATATGAGTAATGACAAACATTTCATAGTGAAATCGATGTTCAATCATATTTTTGGAATAGTGGTTTTGGGAAATATATCCTTATAAACATATAAATGATGAATAAGAAGGAACTTCTTAAAGATCTACGAAAACATAGGATTAATTCATCAAAAGTCTATTACCCATACGAATATGGTAAGAATCATAATTCAATTATTTAAACTATTTAAGGAGTATCAACTTCTGGTTATTTACACAGAGTGAAAAATTACTTATTTAGTTATAAAAATAGTTTATGTATTTGTTTAAAATATTATTTATATATATATATACACATCTTATTTAATGATTACATTAGATATACTAGGATATATTTTCTTATAAAGAAAGCTGAGGTGTTTTCTAATTTTGGAACATTCTATAACAAGAAAATAAATATATAAACCTCAACTTGAAAAATATTCATAGCGATAATGTAAAGAATTTTTTTATTCTTATTTAAAAAAATCTTTAGTAATAATGATATATAACATAAAATTTCATCACTAATAATTCTGAAAAATTTGTTGCAGTTAAGAGATGAAATAATATTCATCGATAATTAAATATAAAAATAAATCATACTCATCTTGTAGTGTGACAAAAAATAATTTCTATTATAAAGTGATTTAATGTTTTTATCATAGGCTATCTATATACTGGAGATCTCAACATTGAATTTATCACATTCAATTAGTGGAATAAGGTGATGTTATTTTTTATTTTTTTAAATAAACAATGTAATTGAAATGATTTCTGAACATAATTCAATGAAGAGAGTGGTGAGGTTAGGGTAGGTTTACCTTTTCCAATTTCATAATATTTATAAAGAGCATTCCCCGAATCTTCCAATTTAACATCAAATGAAAGACCCCTCAATCGATTTATCAATAACCCTTGTTTGAATGATGTAATATAAGCCACACCAAAATGCATAAAAATTGATAAAATATAACTAAATAAGTAAAGAAATAACATATCATGAATTTTACCTCTTTATAAATATAAAAAAGTTCTCATATTTTAAAAATGTTCTTATAATCTCTAGGTACTCATAACTTAATGAAATTTACAATGATGAGTCAAACATCACTAGGTGTAGGGAATTTAATACGCTTTAAAAAAAGCAATAAACAATGAATGAAACCAAAAAACCCAAATTAAATACCATTAAAATAATATGACACCACTAAAAATAGAAATAAATCAATAGAAAAACAGTGTTTCAAATTAAATCAGAAGCCCCTGACATTTTAAAACTAAAACTTACCCTACCCCTATCTCTCAAAGGCTTCACCCATATATGTAAAGGGTAAGAGAGTTTAATGGTGAATAATGATAATTATGAAACTATGAAAAAGAAATTTTAAAATAAAAAAAATTCCATGATTTAAATATTATATCATATCTCCTCCTACTCATTCATGAAAACCTTTTAAAGGAAGTAAACACTCATATTTGTTGCCTTGATGGGTGGGATCGTTTCCCGCTGTAATAATTTCTGATAAATCATGAGTATATTTAGCAAAATATATGGAATAATATAACAAATATGACTTAATGTATGTTATTTTCCTATCTCCTGTTTATTCTTCCACAAAATATCATCTTGTTTGGATATGTGAAAAAAATGAGATACATGAATTACTAAAGTGAAATATTTCTTCCCGAGGAGATTCCTCAACTCCCCCCACATACCCACATGAGATGGATTCCTTAATGACTAAAATAATCCATGAAAAAATTTGTAGACATGATTCTCCAGGATAACTATCTAATAAAGGTAAAATCTATTAATTTGGATGTTTATAATCCCAAATATAACTCAATTACTGATATGGTGTCATTTATCCCATCCAATAAAATATATCTACTTGTTTTATTATTATAGGACATTGTCTACATAATTAGACAAGTATTATAAGATATCGTCTAATCCCATGAAAATAGATATCATAACAAAATAATCACATAAATTGGTTCTCAATTTTAAATTAATACCCAAAATAGAAAATATCTATAAAACTACCAATTTTTATAATTATGAAATTTAAACAATTAAGACCCAAATTCACAAAAAATACTAAATTAATGAAAATGACATCAGAATGATTAATATCAATGGATTTAATCATTTATAAACATGTTAAAAATAATTAAAATATTATCGCTATCAATTATCACATACTAAGAAAATGGGATCCTGGAAAAATAGCGTCAAAATCAAATCAAACCAAATTCAAAGTATTTACACATGATATCCATTAATCCAAAACCATTTATAGAAGTATACGATGCATCATGAAAACCATTTTCTCATGTCCTTTATTTATATCATTCAATATATTTAAATATCACTTCTCTTCCCATCAACACAAACATCATACTATTATGAATTTTATCTCATGTCCCAAATAAAAAATTTCAAAAAATATTTTCTCATCAAAATACATGTAAGAGTCATAATAGGCTTATTAAATCCCTTCATATTCATACTCTGTGAGTCGGGGAAATGTATTTATCATGATGACTTTGTAGGTTTTTCTATAGATTTTTTGGTAGGACTTAGATGTTAAAAATTATGAGGCCTAATGAGAAGGGATTATATCTTTTTAATGGATAATCGAAAGATTCTAATTTTCATTCATGAAAGGTATCTTCATAACTCTAACTAATAGAAAAAAATATCCTTGATCATGAAAATATCTTGAAATTTTCACAACATTCATCATTTTATTCATTATAATGCTAATATTATCAATCAAAATTTATTTTAAATCTCCACATAGATGTTTTTCTCTATTGGATGCTCTGAAAACTCACAACATCTCTTATCCTGAATGATTTATATTAGAAAAACATTCAACAAAATGATTTCATAGTACAATACAAATCTCTTTACAATTTATGTTTCTACATAAATTTACACCAACTAGGGTTTCACAATACAAGACATATTCCCCCCACACTTATATTCTACTAGATCATGAAATTTTACATCAAGAGTAGGTTGGATAAAGAAACAATGTATTGTAATGTGGATAACATAACTGTTTTTTGAGGTTTATAATGGATATAGTGATTTAATTTAAAAGGAACTCCATAATTAAATGTATTCTATTAAAAAGGGAATTAGAAAAAAAGAAATGCAATAAATATTTTAGAAACCCATCTACCTAAAGTCAACCCAATTTGAATATATTGAATCAAATTCTGTTTAAATAAATCATTGTATGGTTTTCTCTATATGTGAGCTGAATAAAATAAATCTGAAAAATAATGTTCGCATTCCTCATGGGAAGGTTATTTTAAAGATAAACATATTGCGATTTGACATTGTATTAAAAAAATTAGAGTAATTTTCAGGAAATTGCTAATGAAAATAACATGAAACAAATTCATTTTTAACGTTCATATTGTATCGGTTTTTCAAAATGAATTGTTCCACTCAATGACATGGGATTAAAAATAGAAATGATAATCATTACTACTCATAAGAATCAAGAAAAGAAAAAAATATGAAAAATAAAAATAGATTTAGTTGAAAAACACACCTTAAACAACAATAAATGAAAATGCATAACTCTAAAGGATAACTCCCCAATAGTTACATCATAAAATTTCCCAAATTAATTAAAATACATTTAACATTGAAGAATATTTCAAATAGAATCCCATAAAAATAGAATGTGTAATGGAAAGGTATAATCTAAAATATTGGTATTGTTAACTTTTAGTTTTGATCCTAACTACTCCACACAAAAATATAGTATGGGAAAAAGTACTAAAGGTAACATTAAATATTTATTAAAATAAAACATGGAATGAAATATAATGGGAAAATAATGATAAATCATGGTTTAACCCCACTTTTGAGCTCTTGTTTTTTCGGGATTTCAGATAGGATGTTCAAATTGGTTGTCCCTAGTTTGTTGGTTTTTGGAGATTCATTGAAACGAACCACAAATAATTATTCATTATAACTTTCAGTCATTCATTTTTTAATACGCCATAGATAAAAAACTTCTATTAGCATAGAAATGTTATAAAAATTTTATGGTGGTGTAGTAAAAATATTTAGTCCTCCACTTTGTTGGATTCAAATGCATAATATATTCATCATTATCCGTTGATTTTCCAGTATTTGATGCAAAATGGAGTAAATATATGAATATTTAGATTGCAATTATACTCAAACACAATTAATGAATTAATAATAAAGATCGTAAACTTCCTTTTCAATGTGAGAATAATTCTTCTCAGTTTACGATGGAAAATACACTTTGTAATCCACATGTACCCCCTTCGATAAGTGTTCAGTATGTTTCAGAAGAACAATATTTTCTTATTCATGTGCATCTTATATTTATTCCCCAACCAACATGGGAATAAATTTTTTTCCCGAAATTGAAAATTTAAAACAACAATATTTAATAGATAATTTATCTTCAATGAAATCAGAATAAAAATATTTCAAAAATGATTCTCTCGAAATGTTTGTTTGGATTCAATTTCATCTCCAATGATAGGTTTATCTAGTAGTATAATTTTACATGATAATGTTAGTTAGTCATGCTCCTCCATTTAAATGATAAGTGGGGAAATCTCCTCTTCCACTATTTTATAATTTAATTCATGTTTAGGTTCTTTTCCATTGTAACTTATTCCATGTATTTCATTCCACTATATTCAATTTATAATCGATATTTACTAGATTATTCATGGACATATGTTTCTGGAACTTGGTACCTATGACATGGAAAATCCAAATTTTCATCACCAAACTAGTGAGTGTATCAACCGTGTACAAGAGGGATTCTAAATCATTATGAACCATTTTTAACGAAAACTGTGAGTCTTCAATCCAATAATAAAAATAACAATTGTAATAATTCATAGAAAATATTTATATATATATATTAAAATGAAATAAAAAAATAAATAATAATATTCTTAAATAGATTGTTCGTATAGCCTCCTTAACAATGGTGTTTGGTTTTTGACATATTCATATAATGGGAGTGAAAATAATATTTGCTATGATATAATATATTGATGTGGTTAAACTATTGTACCTCCAGATGGGAGCTCTAAACAATTAATTTGTCACCATTAACTATATAAATTTTTGGAGGTGGTTTTTAATTTATTTAGAAATTTTTAAATTCAATTAAAATGATATTTTAATAAAAAATTGCTGAATAGAGTGATAGGGTCCTGGTAGGGTTATATTTTTCATGTTTTTTATACTCATGAAGATCATTTATCATATCTTTCTATTTAATGTCATGTGAAATACATGTTGATGGATTTAATAATAACCATTGGTTGATTGAATAAATGGAAACCACTACTAAGTGCATAAAAAATCATATAACATTTCTAAATAATTAATTCATATACTGATTAGAAATAGTTCTACTTATAAATCTAGAAAATAAAACTTATTTCACAAATATTTCATTGATTTCAAGACACTCACAACCTAATATAATACGCTAGATTAAGACAGACATCACTTAGAAGATAGGGTTTAATTTTATTCATCTAAATCTATAAAACATTAATGAACCCAAAACCCAGAATAAAATAGAACTATTAGTATTTTTACATCAATGAAAATATAAAGCATTAAATAGAAAAAGAAAGATTCAAGTTATGTAACTAGAATCCAACATTATGAATGTGAAACTCACCCTTTCCCAATAACTAAATGGATTTACACCTCCATTTTAAGGGTAAGATAGTTGAAAGTGTAAGAAAAGGGAATAATGAAACTAAGAAAAAAGGAAAAAAATTTGGTTCATGTTTTAAATAATCTATCAAAACCACTAAATCCCTTTCATTAACACCTTTTAATTGAAGTGAAAACACATATTTTTTTTCATGGGGTTGTATCTTTTCCCCTTACAGTCTTTCCCAAAAAATATTGAGTCCCCTTCCAGTAATAAATGGTAATATATAAAAAATATTCCATCATAAAATTTTTTCTTCTATATTCTATTCATACTTCCTCTAAATATCAGCTTCATTGGACAAGAGGAAAAAAATTTATTCCATAATTACTAAAGATAACATCTTCTTACTGAGGATACTGATCAACTACCTCCAATTGTTTACATGAAATAGATGCATTAATGACATAAATTATAAATATTATTATTAAATATGGTATTAATGGAGATATATTTCTAATATATATAATCACCTCATTTTGATGTCTTTATAATAAGACATTCTTTAATTATTGATATGGGATCCATTCGTTTAACAAAAAAACATAACCCAATTGATTTATTTTTTGGATAAATTGTGTTTAGTGTTGGATCTAGCCACAAAAGACCATGTATGATCCTCTAAATATAACAAGACAACAAAAAAATTATTAATTAAATTTGATCAAAATTGAAAATTTTACACCAAAGAAGAAAAAAGCTCTTGAAAATATGCAATTTTTTATAATTAATTTTTTTTAAATTAAGCCCAAAATTCACCAAAAAACAAAATTATTAAAAATAAAATCAAATTATTTAATTGGAATATATTAAATCATAAGTACACTCATTAAATTAATTCATATAATATCTAAATAAACCATTTTTTGTGAATATTCTGATGATAATAATTTTTGGGATAATGTAGTTATTACTAACAATTATATAATAAATAATAATTTAAATAGACCTTTTATTAATAAAAATCTTTATTTTTTATTAGTAGGAGGATTACGAATATTTTATTACATTAGTGTTTTGGTTTCAGTGCACCCATCTTTCATAATAATGATAATCATTATAAATTTTCACTCTAATCTGATGAAGGAATATTTTTAGGGTATTACAATACTTATAAGTCATATAAATTTTTTTTTAAAAATAATTATCTATTAAGTAAATATTAAAAGATATGTCTGAAAAATCTGATACATGATTTAAAAAAATGTCAACCTATATCATATGATGATATTTACAAAACTAATTTTCAATATTTTCAAAAGGTTATTCAAATAATTGAATAACTCAAGGATTATTTTCTCAAGTTATTCATCAGGAATATTTTATACTCATATTTAATGAATAAAAATCTAAATACCCATGATGTAAGTTGTTTGTTATGAATGAACCTAGTTCAATTTTAATTAGTGATGTAGATAAAAAAGTTATGACTATATTTTAAATATATAATGAAAATAAACATATTTCATTATTATCCATATTTGATCATAAGTATCCTAATGATGCTTGAGGTAATGAGGTTTGGATTATGGAAATTCAAGACGATATCAGTAATTATGAAAGGAATAATGCTATTAATTTAGTTGAATGACCTATAAAGCTTCGTTAATTGGAGATAAAATGTGTTTTCAAAATAAATATGCCAAATATTGAATGATAGTTAGAAATATATCTAAATTTTTCTAATGGTTTTAATCAATAAGAGGGGATATATAATGAAGAATCATATGATATAGTATAAAGACATGATGCTATTCAAATAATTATTTCCATATCAACATTAATTAATTTAAAATAATTTCAAATATATTTTCAGTGTATATTTCTTATTAGATATGTTAGGAAGATGTTAATGTTATAAAAACACATGGTTTTGGAAATGAAAAATTACTAGAATATTTTAATAAACATACCAAATAATTAGATATACTTAAACATGGTCTTGGATCTGGATATTATGGGTTACATAGATTTATCTTAGGAAAAAAATTGGTTAATTTAGATATTGTTCCAACTATTTTTATAAAATTAGTTAATAAAAACTACGTAATTGTATAATTTTATGTTAATAAAATTTAATTTTTTTCAAATAACTAATTAGTAAAAGATTACATATAAGATCTTATAAAATATTACTCCTAAATGACTATTATGGTTGAGTGAGCACCGTTTCATAGTATTGTAATTTTACAAAAACCATAAGAATGTGTTACATCTCAATTATTTATATAATATATATTCATATTGGTTTTTATATAAAAATAATAAAATTATTAGATCTCATATTGGTACCAAAAATAATTTAGATCTTGATGAGTTATAGGAAAATTTTGATTAAAATATTTTTAGTGGTAAAATATAAAGTTTACTTAAATAAATAGCTGGTAATCTAGATTTAATGTTTTCTATGTGATTATGTGTATTATATCAAAAAAATATAAAATGTTCCCATCATAATGAAAAGAAATAAACAATACACTATCATAAGGGAACTATAGATTTTGAATTTTTATATTCTTGGTGAAATGTATTTAAACTAAAAAAATGTATTATATCTTTGGTGAATGTAGATATGATAAAAAAAGTACATCTGAATCTATTAATTTGTTGTGATATTACATTATTTCTTGCAATTTAAACAAATAACTCTAACTGTAACATTCCACTTATAATTATTAATATGATGTAGTTTGATTTTATTAATGAAAATTATTATAGATATAGCACACACTGTTAGAATATGATTTGATTTTCATAACAAATCCAATAAATTGTGATAAATTTTTTTACCTCTCATTATGTGATGTTAGTGAAATGTAGTAACATTAAAATAAAGTAGATTTAGGACCCCATTTTCAGAGGGACCACTCACTTAAAGAATATATAATTTTATAATTCTTTAAAATGAAATAATAACATCGTAATATTTATACTAAAACCATTTGATTTTTAATATTTTAATTTATTAAATAGATGGAAGGGATTATCAATGTTAAGATATCATTCATATCAATTTCATGATTAAAGAAATCCTAATATTAATATAAAATTTTTTGTAGGGGGTTTAATTATGTTTTTGTTTTGAAAACATTAAATTTTATTTAAAAATATTTACTTTATAAAGTTGATTATTTTTATAAAAATTTTATTTTAGTATGTTATCCATACTCGACCATTTTATAAAATTATTATAAAAATTCTGAAAATGACTTCATGACATATAAATTGTAATAAAATTTCCAAACTCAAATTTTATAATAAATTATTTTACTGATTAATAAATTAATTTATTCATATATATTTTTGAATCTATAAGAAACATATTTTTTAAGAAATTTAATCTTTAATAAATATATTATTTTAAAAAAACATAAATGATTATGTTAATCTTTTTAAGAAATTTTTCAACTTTGAAAGTTACCCATCAATTATTATTTTAAATATTTAATTACATTAGTTAATAATTTTTTACTTCTAGTTTTTGTTCTAACATATAATGTTCAGTTGTTCCAAATATTTTTATAAAATTAATTATAATGAACATCACTCCAATTAATATCTAAAAATGATGATAGTTTAAATATATTTTTTATTACATTATTTTGATAAATTATGGATTCTAGATCCGAAAGGGTTTCAATTTCAACCTTTGGTATTCATTTGGAATTTTAATCAATTCCATCGATGCATATTTTTTGGTAGATTACCTATATACCATGTCGATTCTTCATATATATCATTCCCAGTATATTGCACCCTTCGAATCGATCAGTGTAATTTTTTTTCATTTCATCCATTCGTTGGTATGAAATTTAGTTTTTATGGAAACCAAAAATTACTCAGAAATGTTTTTTTTGGTTATGGAATTGATAATAGAATGATCAGGGTTTGATAAGTATGAATAATCTCTCAAAAAGATTATTTATTTCTAGGGATGATAATGCATTTCTATAGGGAATCATAATATGTATTTTGACATTTATTTTCATGTATTTTTTTTCATATTTAAATCCATATATTCATATTTTAAATGTAGATGGTATAGATAATTTAGCCTTCACTATGAATAAAAAGAGATAATTACATTCTTATAAAGAGTACAAAAAAAGTTTGGTGTCCCATAAAAAAGATAATCGTACCTTCATTCACATAAGTTTCTGAACCGACATAGAACATTTTACAAGAAATAATATTTATTTTCTCTATTTATGTTTTAAGGAACTTTTACAAATTTTCAAAAACATTAACTAGATAAAAGACTCATTGCATTTTAGATACAATGGTATTTGATCAATATGAAGGGTTATATGGATATGTTGAATATTTCAAAAAAAATATTTGATTATTTAGTAAACATTATTGATATTTAAATGGTAATGTTTATCTATATTATGATAAAAAATATCAAAACCTCATAAAATAAAGTCATAGATTATTATGATCCTCATATTCATCAGAAATTTGATAGTGAAATGTATGGGTATATTTAAATTTTTGAATAAATCATATCCATTTGGGGAAATTATTTCATTAATTAGTAAAGACACTATATGAAGGATTTTGTTAGTTTTTTTATCTAAAACAATGAATTTTGTTGAAAATGTTGATGTAGCTATTTCTAAATCTAAATCCTCAAGGAAAACTAAAGAATATTATATGATGACGTGAAAGACTTTGAATTCTTCTCTATTGAAAATAATAAAAAAGAAACTGAAAGGAATAATGATTTTTCTAAGAATACAACGGCTCATGTGGCTTAGAATAATCATGTGGATCTGATGATTATTTTTAATGCTACAGATAAAAAATAATGGAATATTTAAAAGATGAAAATTATCAAGAGTAAGATAAATAAAATAAATAAATAAAAAGATATTACATTAATAAAAAACATTTAGGGTTTGTTAAAAGTTTGATAATGATTTTTTGAAAATTTCTTAGATCTAATATCACACACTAATCATGTAATTTCCGAGTCTGGATTAGTTTCTGAAGAAACAATTATTCCTCCAACAGAAATACATTCAGTTTTTGATAAGGGGAAGGGAATAAAATTCATTTAACAATCGGTTCCAAAGGAGCCTAAAAATAATCAGAATCTTTGTTATATGTAATAGGATATTTGAGAATGGTTATATTATTATATGTAAAGTTGATAATGAAGTGGATTATGACATTGAATAAAGAGATAAATAACAATATAAAGAATTAGATGAATATGGTAATGATTTTGTAGAAGGTTTGGAGGAGGACAAACAAGGAGATAAGGGGAAGGTGGTGAGAAAACCCAGTCAAATAAGGTATCTAAAGAATCATCTTAATCTTCTTAGGATTGACCATCAATGTCTAGTGAGGATAAAAACCACAATGTACACAGGAATAATAATCTTAATCAGAAAAAAAAAGGAGAATAATACTTAATGAAACAAGAATAATATTAACAATCAAAGATGAAATTTTATAACAATGATGATACCTATAAATATGATAATATTATTGATGGTTTAGATGAAGATATTTTATCAAGAAAAGATGATAAGAAAAAGAAGAAGTTGACTCTTGAGGAAGCAAAAGACAATCTCCATAACATTATTAATTCTCATCACATTCAAATTAGACAATTTCGTGAAAATATTATGATTATATTTTTTAATCCATAATGACATTAGAGGACACAATTTCATATTTATTAATCTTCATCCAATATATCACATTATTCATAACATCCTCAATGAAAAAACGGATTTAATCATTATTTTTTATAGAATAAATCATTCAAATATAAGTATATAGTAAACATTTTCAACAAAATTTTCATACTAAAAAAATATCAGAAAATAATATAGTGAAGTGGTCGAACAACATATATTTTGATATATACTTTCATGATTACTGGTTTTTGGAAGTGAAGGAACATTTTTCATAATTTTATGTTTCTTTTGACAGTATATCCTCACCTATAGAGGACATATTTTTTCTTCAATAAGAATTCATATATGTTATGGATGACCAGACGAAGGATGTAAATGTTTTTAATATAATTATGTGAAAAAGATGTTATATATTAGATGAAATAGTTTTTTGAAAAAATATATCATCATTAAAAGTGATGAAAATAATTTACATTAAAAGGAAGATTAAATTTTAAAAGATGATGTTTGGATGAAAAATTCTCTTTATGAAAAGTTCTCAATACTGGAAAAGGATACACAATAGTTGAAGAAAATTAAGGCCTCCATGATGATCCTAGTGAAGTAAGAATGAATCTATTTTCCTCTAATCTCTCAAATATTTTTTTAAACAAAAAAATATTTTTAATGAATGAATTAATTTTAATCTATATCTTATTAGAAACAATGATTTCCAATATTTATTTTTTATATGTTCATTAATATTTACATGGATGATCATATAGATCAACATTATTTCATTTGTTTTTTTTTACATTTCAATAAATGTAGGATTTATTAAAAAAATTTAGGAAAATAACAAGGGGTAATGTTTTATAAAATTGGGAAATGGTTTTATGAATGTTTATAATTTTTTAATAGTGTTATATTTTTATTAAGGGAGTGATATTATATATTTTGTATTATAATTCCTAGTAAGTATGGGTTTTATTTAAAATACATGTTTTAATGCATTCCATTTTATTGAAAAGATATACAAACTCATGGGATGTTAAATTTAGTTGAATATAATCATGTTATTAAAAGAAGAATGTATTGTTTGCTTTTAAAGTCATTTTCTCATTTATTTTTTGTGATCTGTACCTACCAAGAAGGTAATGATTGTTGGGTCATAATTTTTTTCTTACATTCCAATTTTCCTTGATTTGGTGATCACAAATAGTTTCTTAGAAAAATTAAATCATAATTTTTAACATCACATTAATTTTTGTATATTTTTTTAGAAACATTAAATTTTACCACACATATAAAATGTTCTAATGTATTATCAATATAAAAATTTTATTATTCATTATAATCATTAGATTGGGAATGCATCCAATAAATTAGACTTACCATTAGTTAAAATATGGTATTTACATCTATATTGACTATCATAGTGATAAAATTCATACAATTTGACCTATTATTATTCTGAAAATATCACAATGATAATCATAATAATTATCCTTTTAAAAAATGAAAATGATGCCCATCAGACTTTCCTATTTGTATAATCAAATTTTTTTAAACAAATCTCTAGTGTATGGAATACCATTATCATTTTAGTGTTGCTAAAACAAAATGATATGATACATTTAGTTATGATAGAACATTGTGAGCTCACATGACATAGTTGTTCATTGTTGTTGTTACAAACTAAAAATTACAACCCTTTTGAGATTTTCCTTTAAATATTAGAACATTTTAAGAGTTTTTTCGGATAACATTTGATAATAATGTATTTACAAACATTATTTGCATAACCTTCTCATTAGAAGTCATTGTAATAATTTAGAGAGTTGTAGTTCTATGTAATACTTTTATGGCTATTTCATTCAGAATTTTTTTAATCACATATCTTATGATTGTTATGATCTTGGTATTCTAAGTATATGAATATAGTGAATCTTATAAATCATATTAATAGATTATAATTATATAAAGGTAGATACCAATCTTTATATCATGCACTCCCATAGATATAAAGACAAGTCTTATTTCGTTTATCATTTTGAGATACTTCCATGTATAGAAAGTGAGACATTATAGAGAGTATAATTTTTTTTATACCATTAGTCAATGTTATTTACTACATTACTCTTATGTTAAAATATTTTTTCTATCTTAATATCAACTATAAATCATTTTTTCTATTACTATCCATTGTATTAATATTTTTACATGTTTCTATTCCATTGTGCATTTCAAATAATAGTAATCATCATACATTACTTTCATTATTATTTTTATAATATATATATGATAATAACATACATTGATATTATACAATTCCACTATAATTCCATTTCTATCACTCTGATAATCAGATGAATGATGAGTCTGAAAAAATTACTTTTAGTAGTATAATGTTTTCATTAGTTTAAAATTTAAAACCAAAATTCCCCCCCCCTTTTGTAGGTATATCTATTTAAGAAACACTTAAATTATTAAAAATGGATTCTATCAACATTTATTTCCATGGGAGTGAATTATGAGTATGACAATGATGGGATGGGGAGTGAACTAAATCTATATGGGACTTCTTCCACTATAATGTTATTGAATTTAATGAATTACTAATGATGTTATTTTTTATGAAAATGAATGTGACACACAGTTCCTATGAAAAATTTTTATGAATATAATATTTTTAATTGGCACATTGTTTATTAATTATGATTTTACATGCCTATAAATATTTGGTTTTTAAATAATAATTCTTTTTACCATGAATCTTGATTTTTGATCTTTAATTGATTGGGAATGATATTTTATGTAATAATCATAACCCCATATTGTTATGGTTATCATATTCTTTCATATGATAATTTTTTACCATCAATATTATTTCCACATATTGATAATAATTTCATACAATTTATAATGATTACATTATACCATTGATAAGAAGAATGGTTTTATGTAAGAAATATCTAATAAGGTTAATGTGAGAGAATAAAATTGAGGGATATGTTGACGATAATTTATAGAGTATTTTTATTATGTATTTTATTCTCAAACACATGTATTATATTATTTTCATCATGATTGAATTATTATTAAATGTAATGAGTATTCAATAAAAATTATATGTTAGACACAGCTCGTATCAGTTGGTATCACAATATATTTTTCTATTTTTATAGATTATGTTTTTAAATAATATTATGAATGAACGTGAGACAAAATAAAATGAATATAAATATTAATAGGGTGAACATAATCATTTTATTAGTTGAAAAAAAGATATAATATATTGCATTATATTACTATTTTTTTGATTATTTTATTTCTCACTAATATGATTTTATATTTATGTTTAAAATTTTAATTTTGGTTTTATTAAATGGTTTAAACCATACAAATACAACATAAAAAGTATTATTATGGATATTGAAAATAATATAATCGAGAGATAATGGATGAAATTGTAGTGGGAATGAAAAATATTTTTCTTTATGCTCCTAAAAATGACATAATCCTTTAATCATGTTGATCTTCCAACACTACAAAAAAGTTATTATACCAATATAAATTTAGTAATAAATTATATATATATATATATATATTCATGGGAAATTACAAAATATCTTACGTTTCATAGTTATTTATTTCATGTACTAGTGTTTTCATTACCAACATATATAAACGGTGTTATTAATTATTTACTAACAAATAAATTTTTTACTTATTAATTGATTTATTTATATTAATAGATATTTTTACCAACAAATGTGTATTTTTTTATTAAATATTATTATCAATTTTTTTCAATATATATATATATATTACTACATTATATTTAATATAATGATATTTTTTAAGAATAAATATTTGTCACTGTCATTTAAAAGTTTTCTGAAAATGTGGGATTGATATTTACAAAAAAAATTTTAATTATGAGAATATGATAAACTATATTTGAAAATATAATTACTATAGTTTTTAAATTTAATTTATTTTAAAAAATATATATATGATTTTAATCACAACTAAAAAAATGAGTATAAGAATACTCATTCACATAGAAAATGTGTCATTTTAAAAATTTAAAATTAAAATAAAAATTAAAAGGATAATAATATTACACCATTATATTTTCATTCACCCTATATATCCACTCTTCCCCAATTACAACACTATTTTTTCACTAGTAATGTGGTAACATCCTCCTATACTCACTCTCATGGTTTTTCATAGTCAACCACTCTCACATATATATCATTGATTATCTTTTGTTACACACATAATCATTTCCTGTTATTTGATTCCATTTTTGAACAATTATATAAATAAATGATGTGTTGGGAGGAGGATGAAAAAAAGCATTTCAATATCCATCAATAGATATTTGAGCCTTTGATCATGTATTCAAATTAACCATTTACATATTAAGTACCAAATATTACATATATACGATGTTTAGATTGAACTCCATATAGGGACTTTGTGAAATTATTATATAAATATTACATTTTTTTATTCTTCTCTTTTATGTGTTATTTTAAATTTTTAGTTACAAAATTCCCTCTAGAAATGATTGGAATAACATCCTTACATCACATTATTAGGAATAAGATTAATCCAACATTAATAACTCTATCATGAATTATACTACCTTATAAAACATCTAAAATGTTTTCTTAAATATTTTTTTTTTCAGTTATGTCCACTATGGATTGATATGAATGATGATGCATATTTGTTTACAGAGGGGAAAATTTTTTATATTGTAATTATGGAAGAATTTAATTAAATTTAGAAAATTATGAAAGTCTTAAAAATTGATTATTTAATTATAATATATTTTTCACATGGAGAAAATAATTATTTCATAGAAGTTTTACTTGTTTTATAAATTAATTGATATTGGATAGTGGTAAATACTCGTTAATGATGATTGGGAACATGACTGAAATTAAAATTTACATGTCTCTATTGTAATTCTCATTAAATAAATAATTCATTTGAAAATAACTATTATTTTATTATTCTATAAAATATAGCTATAAATGCAATCAACATTTAAATTTTTCTCCATTTATTAAAGGATATTGAAGGTTTAAAACAAGAAAACATCCCAAATAATCTAATTTTAATTATATTTTTTCATTTATATTATAAATATTGTTTCTAAATTTTGAATAAAATTAAAATTATTTTATTGATTTGGTATGTGAAATTTATCAATGTTACATTTTTCATGTATAATGTAAGATTCAATTTTTTTAATCTATAAATTCATTATATTAATGTACTTTTAACAATTATTTTTGAACTATTGTATTTGATTATGAGATTTTATACATCTAAGTATTTCTAAAAAAAATTTCTTCAGATTAGATAATGAATAGATAAAAATTAGATAAAATTTTTGTTCTATATTGAATTTTATTTACATTTGAAATATCAGAATGATTTATTTTGTGATTATAAGGTAACGGTGTAAAAATTTAATGAATCATAGTTTAATTTAGTAATTAAAATTATTTTTTATATTTTTTATTTGATAGGAAGTTTGATTGCAATTATATAGTTAATAATTTTTTAATTGCTGAAACATCTTATGCTATAATATTTTCACTGATTACATGAAGAATTTCATTCAATAAAATTTTCATGAATGTCATAATATTCTTAAATTTCCATAGCATGTAATTTCATTAAGGTCCTTATATAACTTCTTAAAAAAATTCGTTCATTCAACCATTAAATATTCCACATCCCTTATTTCATAATGATTGAAACTATGTTAAAATATCATCAATGATTGATATATAAGAGAAGACATTCCCATAAAACTATTTATCATTAATTACATTATCAAAATGCTACCAAATTCCCTTCAAATATACTGTAAGATAATATTTATTACTTCCCCCAATAATAAATTAAATTATCAAACCCACTTATCTAAATATTATTGAATATGTGTAATATTTTTTGTTACAAAAATATTGAATATAATATTTTTCTAGTTTTTTGTATGCATAAACCATTAAATTAAATTTAAAATTATGTGTGGTTTGTATATTCATTTACTAATAACCTATAAATATAAAAATCACAAAATAATTGTTATAATATTTATAGAACAAAAAGAAAACATTATAAATTTACTTAAATTACTGAAATATTTTATCTTGGTCTACTCCACATTATGTGGTCTAGATATGGAATTGGAATTAGATGAATTAGATTAATTAGCTCAAAAATAATCATTTGATATTAATTAATATCGTCCACCTAGGTTTCCATTATGACAATTAACTATTCTAGTCCTTGAAAATAATGTGGAGGATTCCATCCCCTCTGTAAGTAATATTTATTTCTATGTTTGGGAGATTATTATTATTATAGGATGAATCAAAATGTTAATATTACATAATTACTCAAACATAAATGTTATTTGGGAACCATTGATAAAAATACATAAATAATAAGTGGGATAAAACAATTTTCATGAAAAATATACAATGACAGAGCTTAAATGATTAAAATTATGAATACATCATGAATGTCTCTAATTATCGTGCAATAATTACCAATCAATATGATACTAATACATTATATAAACATGTTATCTATTTTTTTATATTTTTATCTTGCCTTATAATATAGTTTTTTTTTCTTCATTCTATGTATATTGATATGAAAAATTACATTTTATAATATTATAAAATTGTTTTTATATAGGATTTTCATTTCATTTAATTGTAATTATATTTTCCCATCTCCACGTAAATAGATAATTTCAATTGTGAATCTCAAATTTTTAATTCATTATTCTTTTGATATGATGTTTCTGAATAGATTCTAATTTTAATGTGTTTGTTTTATGGTTTTCTAGTGTGAACATAATTTTTTTTGGCTTTTAAACTAGGGATCCAATTTGATTTTAACTATCATTTTACTTATATTATCTAATTGTTTCCATACATTCTTTTAATCCTAAGAGAAAGCCTCATGTGGAATGAAATATGTTTCTTATGACCCCTCAAATGGATGAGAAATTACAGTTATGTATATTTTTATGTTGTTATCAGGAAATTATTGAACATTTTCAAGTATGAGCAGTAACATTTCAAAAATACAGTTCTCTAGTTCTTTATATTAATCTTATTTTGGAAAAATTTTCATTGAGTTGTTATTATTTATCTAGAACATAAATTTTTTTTGATAAACCATGAAATCTGATATGTTTATGTTTCTTATATCACGTTGGTGTTCTATTCTACCGCTTTATGGTATACTTTGAGGATTTTTTGTCCATATTTTTAATTAAATTTTTCTTTGTAGAATAATTTTCATGTTGATAAAATATGATCTACATGGTTTTATTTTACTTTATACTTTATATCCAAATGTTTTAATGAGTTTATAGTAGAATTCATTTATTCTATTATTTAATGAAAAAAAGTTGAAGTCTAATATCAATTCTCATATAACATCATACAAAATAATAATGTTGATAAAATTACCATTATGATTAGAAAAAAAAATATTTAGTATACTTTATGAATCATTATTTATAATGTAAAATATTTTTTAGTGATCAAAATTTCTTGAGGGTTTTTGAATCAAAATAACTATTTGGAAATCATTTGAGATATAGAATGAATGATTCTAAAAATTTGTATCATTAATTTGTTTTTTATTTATAAAAAATGTAATAAAATAATATTTAGTGATCACCCTAATTTGATAATATTTGATTCAATATAATTAAATTAATAGAATTTAAAATTCAAAAGAATAAGTATATTCTATTGATTTCTACAAAAAAATATATTTCCACATATTTTACATTCCATTTAATTTTTTCCATTTCATTAGAAGAGTCTATTATTCTAAAAAATATGCCTTTAATTGATGTTTTCATTCAAAATGATGAAGAATTTTTTTCTAGTTTTGTTTTTCAAAAGAGAGACAAGACTATTTAAATATGAGGTTATAATTAAAATTAAATTATTAGTAGTTTTTCACTAAATATTTTCATTATGGTTATGTAAAGTTTTATTCTTTTTATAAGTAAAATGATTATAATATTATTGTTGAAAACAAAGATCATATTAATCATATAGATGGAATTGTAGAGTAGATATGTTGGAATCCTTTTGATGTATAACATATATTTCATTGAAAATTGATGATGGAATTATTTCATTTTATTTAATTAGAACTAATATATTCTTATTCTACCTATAACATTAAAAATATATTATTCTATTGACTTTTATAACCTAAATATTTATTTCACATAATGGGGTTATTCTTATGATAATCATCAAATTGATTTTTTTTTTCATTTTTTGATAAAAAATATATAATATAAATACATATTCAATTACATTCTCTTTGACATAACTTATTCAAAAAGTTTACTTTTATATAACAAAGTGTAAGGTAGTTATAAACTTGGTTTTTTTATATTTCTGAAAACACACACAATCAAATTCCTTATCATTAATAAAAAACAATATTTAATCATTTGTAAATATACACTTATCAAAAGTTTTAATACTTAGGATTATCCTTCATTAATTTTTATCAAATTGTTTTTATGAAATCAGGATACACTTTTATAAAATTAATTTTTAATATTGGTATATAATGAAAGTATATTCCAATAATTTTTTTTTATTTAATTCAATATTTATAGATTAATTGAAATTAGTTTGTTTATATTTTTTGGTTATTTATATTTTTATATTATAGTTTTTTTATCTGATATGCATATTTATTTTAAATTATATCATTTCTTTTATACATTAGATTTTATTTATTTTTTACATTATGATTATATCCCATAATACAGAATAAATTGTTATTGAATTCAACATATGAAGAATGATGTGTTTCCTTGTTTTAAATATGATATCCTCTATATTTCCAAATAAATTTATATTGAAATAAGCCTTTTTATATTTAAAATAGAATCAAATGTATTTCATTTAATATAAGATTCTCAAATATCATTTCATTAATTTCCAAAGAAAATATTTTAATGATATTTAATTTTGTATTTTTTTTGAATTATACAAAAAAGTATTCTAAGAATTTATTATTTCCTTCATTTTTGATATGTTTCATTTTCAAGGGTGAATAAATTTATTTTCTATTTTTATTTTAGTGTAATATTGTTTCATATATTTTTGAGCTATTGGTGGTAATGTATTGGATGATCTATAGGAGAGACTGTGAAACACGATCTTTTTGAAGACATGGAAGAGTGGGAAGGGAATAAGTGATGAGGCTATTGGTTATAACAAACCCATATTCCACATTAATTTGTTGGAGGTTTTTTGAATGTCATATAAACATAGATATTTGATTCCCCAAACTATGGCCATGTAGTCACTTTAATAGGGAATTGGAAGCATGGATTATTCCACAAATGTGAATCATGATAGTGAAAATGGAATGTATGATAAAAGAATATTGTATAAGATGTTTTAGGGAGGTAAATGTAATTTCTTATGCAGTTTAAATTTATAAACATGCGTGTGACACGTATTTTGGGGCATCATGGCCTTTATAAATAATTTAAAATATATTGAAATTATGTTTGATCATGTTTTTCTAAATGATTCCTTATAAATTATTTTTATAATTATTATACAATAAATATAAAAAATATTTTATATTTTATTATATAAATAGATATAATAATAATCTTCAGGAAAAATATTATATTATCGACACATATTATTTTAATAAAAATAAAATTTTAGAATAAATAATTTTATTTCTTATAATTTATGAAAGTTAATGATATTATTATTAATAGATAAATCTATCAAAATAGTTACCAAGAAATAGATTAGAACCACTAGAAAGGAATTTTATGTCTTTTAGTTATCAAAATAATAACAATATATCCTTGTAGTGTGTCATGTTATAGTCAATGATGTCCTCTAGTGGAATCCAATTAAAAATATGAGGAAAGAGATATAAAGTGAATCTATTTAATGGGGTATGTTTAAGAATTTTATTTTTCGTATGTACATTGCTGATACTCTTCTCATGAAAATGTAAAGTGAATTCCTTGAGACAAAGTATAAATAAGAAGAATAACTTAATTCTTATGAGGAAATTTTTACCATAAAAATTATAAACTTATTATTTAACTATATACTAGAAATGAAATATTGATTATATTTCCATTATTTCAACTAAATTCACTCAAAGGGGTTAAAAATATGATAATTTATTAAGAATAAAAAAGTCATTTGATGATTGTCTCATTTTATACACATGGTTGGGATCTCTTAAAAAATATTGTAAAATTATTGTACAAGGTTATTCTCTTAGCCTTCCCCATTTTAGACCTCTATGAGTAGATTGTGTTTTTGGATTGTTTAATTTTTTCAAATTTAATAAATATTGTCATTCAATTAGAATATGTTGATTTATGTTATATCAAGATATAATTTATGAGTTCATATTCATTCATTATCATTATTTTTGTTTGATGAACATTATTTTGTTTCTATAGAATTAATAAAAATAACCCCTTTTATGATAAAAAATCAATCGTCCATTATTCAAAATATTTGGAAACAACCATGTGGATATAATCTCAGTGGGAATGGAAATTATTTCATTTTTGAAATGAAATTACATAGAGGAAGTGAATTTTAATGATATTCAATCAAGTGATAATTAAAGATGAATAGTTATAATTATCAATTTAATTCACTACCCACACTCAATTGATACAACTGTAATCATTACATGCATTCATGAAACTATTTCAACTAATCCAAGGGTTAAGGATAACAATAATTGTAAAAAACTAAATAAGATATGAGAAAAAGTGAAATCCCATGTAGACACAACACATGATGTGGGTACTGAGAATTAAAAAGTCAAAATAAAATTATTATCAACTCTATAACTATAAATATATAATTAGATTCAATTTCTAACTAATATTTTGTATCTTGATATATTTTTAAGGGTTTTGAATTACCTACTCAATTATTATATATTGATTTTATAGTGAAAATAGTAATTTAATGATGATTAAATCATAGTTATACATATCCTATGTTATATTTTTTTTGGGAAGGGTCTTCTGTAACACCACAAGATTTCATAGTACATTATTTTTTCAAAGTAATTCAATAATTTCCACTACACGAAACACTGAGTTCAAGTTCACAATGACATACCAAACTAGCCGTTAAAAAATATTTGTGAATTGTATTAACTAAATTTTGAACTTTATATAATCCTTATAATTATAGAATCTATAATATGAGTTTCTTATATATAATGTAAGTACAAATTCATTTTTTAGATAAAAGAAGTATTTTAAAAAAATGGAATTGTACAGCATTTTAAAAGACATTGCTTTTTAAATCCAATATTTCACAATTTTATATAATCAATTTGACAGAATATACTCTTTCTTAAGAATAAAGACATAAAAATGTTGTTTGGATAAATTTTTGGTACTTTTCTGATAAGTTTCATATTTTGATGAATAGTAAAAATTAAATAATTTTAATTAAAAACAATATTTTTAATCAAAATAATTAACAGTGATAAATTATGAATTTTAATGTTTTAGAAGTATAATTATATTATATTATTATAATTTAATAAAATTTATTTAGTTATAAGTAATTTAAAATTTAAATTTTACATAAACAAGTGTAAATCATTTGATAGTAACTATTTTATAAAAACACATTTTCTGTTTTGACAACATAAATAAAATATAAATTAATTTCTGCCACTTCTGTGTTTTGAATTTGGAAAAATAGATTCCATATTTATAATAAAGAGGTCCAAATTGTGTAAATAGGTAACTTTTATATTTAGACATTAGGAATATTTACATTAGTAAATATTTTATTTACCGTGGTTAAAGGTGTAAATCATGTAATTAAAGTTAAAAATGATATAATAATAATAATAAATCACCATAACAAGTGTCCTAAAACTATTTTATAATACATGTTCAACCATTATCATCCTTGGGACGAATTGGAAACCCCATAAATCCACATGGTAGTGATAATGTCATTTTATATTAAATAATCTAAAGTAAAGACAAAAATAACCAATGAAAATATCATTGAGTAAAACAATTTTATATAAGGATATATATTTCTTAAATTCAACTATAAAATTTCATTATAAAGATAAAATGATTTCCCACATCATGATATTATATTTAAAAATTTTTTACATAATATAAATATACTTATATATGACACAATAATGATGTAGTATTTTCCTTATTAATGAATCGATAAAAAAATTTATATTATAAATACTACAATAAATATAATTTTAAATTTTGATTCCATAAAAAAATTTTATAGATAAATTACATGTATGGGTTTATAAAATTTATTTATTTAGAAGTAATGAGGTTGTTATAACTATAAAAAAAATTCATTATACAATAATGTCAAAATTGACATAAAAGAGTTTTTAAAACAAATATTATATTATTAAATGGTATTATATTATAAAAAATATATGGATAAGCCAAACAGCATAAATACTATTATATATGTCATTAATAAACCACTTGGGGTTATATTATAAGTTTATAGTATTTTTATAAACCATATAATATAAAAATACAAGGAGGCATGGTAAATGTAAACCTATTTAACTAAGAGTTAAATCTAAATTATAAGGTTAATATAGTGACCCAACCCTTCCTAAAACATATTGGATGAGTGGTTTTCTACCAATTCCCTCCTTATCCTTTAAATAAATCATTTTAGAGGTATTATAAAAGAAAAATTATTTTCTTATAAAATAGTATTTCAATTATTTCCTATGGTGCCCCTCACCCCTCTTATAAAACGACACTTCCCCTTATCATAAATTCACACATCCAAATCCATTTGTCTCGGCCAACCCCTGAAAAAACATCCTCCCAACAATCCAAAATTTACCCTAGAAGAATTCCTTTGATAAAAAATCCATCCTATGGAGCCCAATTAATCAAATCAAAAGGAAGAACCCGATGAAGAGGTAATGATTTCACCACCCTCATTCAAGTTCATTTCTTCTTCCAATTACTCTTTCATTGTCATTACCATACAATAAAAACTCCATTAACTTATATATACATTGATGTTATTATAAATATGGAAAAACCATATTCATTATTCTATCCATATTATGAATGATAATGTCAACATGTGTGTGTACGTACGACTTTACATATCCACACCATGGTGTCATTTGTTATTTAAAACTATGTTATTTGGATGGATATAATGATAAGTAATATGTATATAAATAATGAAAATAACATGATAATTTATCTGTAAAATAAATATAACATCCAATTCCAGACTTTTATGGAAATGATACTGTTTCTAGTTTGTACGTATGGATTAGCGTCCCCACGACGTGATGAGATTCATTTCCTCATTCACCATTCATCGATGATTATAAAAATATATATTACTAATAAGTATGTAATATATGAAATTATAATTCTACTAGATATATATATGTATATATGTATAGTATTTATGTACATGCATATATCTTTTTCAACTACTTTCATTCAATATGATATGAAAACAAAAGCAATGTTTTTGCATACCTACAACATAACATCTCCATAAACGATGTTTCCCATTTCATATATATGTCAATTATAAATAATTATATTCTTAATATATATGATATATAAATTAAGGTTTATATTATTGAATTCTTTAAATCATGATCTAAACTATACGATCAAGAATAACCAATTAATATATGTATGATAAAGAAAGCGATTATAACATGAAATGTTTATTTAACATGGAAATTATTATTAAATAAGTAGTATAAGGTCATTAATGAATAATTTATTATATCATAATTATTAATATGGTTCTATTATAATTTAATAACATACTTCAGTCTTTATATACGAGGTTTAACATACTCTCGACTAATGAAAAATAATGGTAAGGGTAAATTTCATAAACTCTTTATTATCCGAAGGTTGATTTTACGTAAGTATTTACTGGGAAATATTTATTATCCATGTACATGTTTTATAAAAGATTTTTCTAAGGGATTATTTTTAAGGGACTTTTTTACTAAAACATAATTTTTATTGTTTTGTTTATTTATTCTTCTAAATCATTCTCATTATTGTCCATGTTTTCATAATGATTGTTAAGGATTTATTTATATGGAAATGAATGTTTTTTAAATGTTAATTTCTATAAAAAGATTCAATGTGGTATGGGACAATTTGATTCATAAATGTATTTAAATATCTTCCTTTATAAATTGTGTGACTTTTAAATGTTTTTAGGAAAAAGTTATATTTCTCACAACGAGTTATACAAATCATTTTCATCTATATCAACATCCTTTGATGGATATTAAACTTATTTGAAGTTGATTTATTATGATAAAAATCATCCATATTGTATTGAAGGTTGTGTCATATTTTTGACTATGGATGTGTTATTTTTATACCATTAATGGTTTATGGATAAAGTTTTGACATTTCATATTCTAGTTTTAATACGAATGTTAATGTTATGTTGAAACCTTTTCATATGAGGAATGCATTAGACTTAGTAAGTGATGGGTGGAGCCCTCTATAGATCGTCAACGAATAAGTAGGTATCATGAGACAAACTAGTTTCTTGGCATAAGGCCTTGATGAAATCTTTCTTGTTGTCTTGGCACAAGGCCTTGACTTTGTGGTTTTGTAGTATGGAATTATGCATTCCATCATTATGAATGTGGCTTTTGACATTTTATGTGATTATTGGATACTAGACTATTAATGTGAATATGTAAATGGAATTAATTTAATTTATATTTTCCATATATGCTGACGATTAATTTTAAAAGGCTTTGGTTTTAGTATGTTAGACTGCCTTAAATGTTTATGCTTATTTATAAAAGATTCCACAATATTGTTATCCTTACTAAGCATCTCAGATAACCCATTTCTATGTTTTAATTTTCTTAGGATTCTATGAAGTGTATTGTGGTATATATAAGGTGTTAAACTAAGTGAAAAATTTCATTAATAGAGGATTATTTATGTTGTGTTTTATGTTATAAAGTGTAATATAACATTAATGTATGTAATCTATTTTTTAAGACTGCTAAACTGATCGGTCCTTCGAGACTTGATTCCTTATAATCATTCAAATGAATTAGAATAATATACTTACTCTAGGTATATGGTATTGGGGCATTATAGTTGGAATTAGAGGAAGTTTAGCAATAACCTTGGAAACTAGATTTTGAAAAACTCTGATTAGAGAACACTGCCCTAAGATAGACATTAATAACTAGTTTTAAAGAACTTCATATAATTTAGGCACTGTAGAGATTTTTTGAGTTTTCTAAGAAATACATCCATGTCTGGATACGAGTAGGTAGAGTCGGATCTGACACAGATGTACCTAGGGGTAAAACTCAGGAAAAAAAATACATTGAGCTAGAATTGAATGGGAACTGTTACATGACAACAGGGCTTGATGCACTCTTGGTTATGACACCCCTGGTTGATTGTATTAGAATAATAATCATTTTCTTAAAAAACCATTATATAGAGTTTATGAGTATATAACTCCTCAAAGAAAACATTTTTGGGATTATGGATTATAGCCATAAACTGTTTAATTTACATTAGGTATTTTTCATGTTTGGAATTATGAATTGTGATTCATAAATTTACCTAGTGTATTCCATTGTTTGTAAATGGCGCCTAGTAGATGGAATGAGAACTCCAGCAATACGTTTGATCCAAAGTGTAAGAAAGGTCATATAATTCATGGTATAAAGCCATCATTTATAATAGAAATAGTCTCCAAATTATTCTCATCATATGAAGAAATAATATCATGAGTTAGTGAAATAAGTAATGAATTCTTTGAGTCACAAGGCTTTTAAGGGAAGCAAGAGAACAAAAGGTTGGTAGATACAAAGATGTATAAAGGGAATAGGGGAATGAAGTATATTCACATATGTGATAAATATGGAAATAAACAACCTGATAAATTAATGAAAGGAATGGGTGTTTTTTATATGTGTATAGAAAAATTACACCAAGTACGTGATTGAAAGGGTAATAAAAAGGTTTCCAATCTAAAATTATTCATCTGCAAGGCATTGATACACTACGCAAATCAATGTCCCAGTCATCATACTATACCACAAATGATGCTATTGGATATTAGTCGGGTTATGATACTACCATAGATGAAGAGGAATTACTTTTGTTATGATGTTGTAATTATAGAATAGATTCATTTTAATGTTGTATCAATAATATACTGGTTATATGAATCATGGAGAAAAATAAGGATTGTACTGAAGTACTATTTTATTGTGGATTTGAGATAATATGGTTCTATGAAAAGTGACTTAATAGTACGATAATTTTTTTTGGAAAATACTTGTTTGAAGGAAAGGTAATCCTTAATATAGTATTGATAATGATGTAGTGATTTTATAATAGGAGATGGTTTATTTGGATAAAATATATTAGAAATTCTTGACATACTTGGAACTAATTATTAGTTTTTTTATTTCATTATTATTGGAATATTTAAAATTTTTGGATATAAGGAATATATACAGTATTATATAAAGAATAAGGGAGCATTAATGTAATCAATAAGGTTTTATGGTAATTCGGGGTGTTACCATGTTTTAAGATAATACATGATGAAGGTGGTCACATGTTATAACGTTGAAAAAAAGATCTTCATTTTGTTTAACATCCTTATAAATTTTGGACAGTGAGTTTGGATTGAATTATTTTTGATAAGTATAAAGGATGGAATGGATTATGTTTGAAATTGGATACAATTGATAAGGTTATTTTTTGATTGCTATAAATATGACAACACACAGACCGTGTAAAAATCTGTCTTGTCGGACAAAGCTGTGGGAATCGAACCAACAACCATAGTGCGATTGGGATTTATCTCCTACCACTGAACTTAATGAATGAACTAGACTGTATAATATAGTTTTATTATAGGTTCGGATAGGTGAATTATAAATTCCTTATTTTTGGAACCCTATAGGATTATGATAAATAGATTTTTTTGAATTATTTGGTAGTGAAAGATGTGTTTGTGGTTGGAATTAGTTGAAGGATGAAACTCTACATGTCAAGTATATATATATATAAATATATATATATATATATATCCTCTTATTCTTTGGGTAAATTAATTCATAAACATTAGGGATGATCTTTTAAAACAAAAAAAGTGTTATCCTAATACCTTATGTTTTATTGAACCGATGGTATTTAAAATCATCATTGATTGATGGATTTGTGGCCCATAATTTTACACTTGTTTGTGATTGATGACCTCAATCACTCACTATAAATATTTAAATTTTCCTCCACTTATGATTCACTAAATTCCACCAAAGTTCTCTTAATCGAGATCATAATTTGGTGTTGACCCTCTCATTTCCCTTTTCCTCTTATTAAGACTAAATTTTATTAACCCAAATTTTGATGTGGATTTTTCTAAAAAGGTATTTTTCTATTTTAACTATTTATTTTTTATGAACAATTTCTAATTGCAAGGATGTAATAAACAAGAAATAAAAATTATCATATGAAATGGAAAACAACCTCATGAAGTAATCATCATCATAGTAGTTTCATTCTATTTCAATAAAAATTAATAAAACCATGGTTATTAATAATACTAATCTTATAATGATATATTTCATAATTTCATAAATATTAAACATGATATCAGGTCCCAGTTCCAGGAAACATTATTTTCATAAGGACCAAATTCAAGAAATCATCGTTAAGTGGTATCATATTTACTAAATACGCACACCTGTTTTTTATGGGATATATAATTATGTCTACAAGTCAACTTATTATGTTTAACGAATTATCCATCTGCTTTATCAATACATTTAATCACATTACATGAGGAAAAATTATAAAATAATACATTGTTATCTGTATAATAATTAATAATAAGTACCAATACATTATCAACGTGCATTATTTTTAAGTAATCAATAAATAAATGTATACAATTATCCCTACGCAAATAAAATGTATAACATGATCATAACCCATCATTATTAAGAAAGTGGATGGATAAAAATTACAATTTACATTATCCAATAATAATCTATATTTAAATAATAACAATCATTATTCAAAAAAATTTCCCCATATAAGTAAATTAAAATTATTTATAGGTAAACATCATATAATCATAAATATATAAAATTATTTGTGCATACCCTATAATGAAATGAGTATAAAAAATACTAAAAACATCCAAATTATTATCTTAAACCATCTATGTGACATTGGTGGATAATTTAAAATAACATACACCTTCTGTGATAAAGTAAAACTACATTTATATTTATAAAAATGAAAATAATACTTGTATATAATTATTGAATGACATCTCCACTGAATGTATCATGGATTGGACTTATTGTTATCATTAATTCATATTATAAAAAATGATAACATATATATAAATATAAGACTATATGTCATGAAATAGAAAAAATATTAATGAAATAACTTTTTTAAAATGGAAATGGAAATGAAATTGAAAATTATAATGAGGATTTGAAAAAAAAATAATATTTTTTTTGGAAAATGGGATATTAGGGGTGACAACCAAAATTCTATTTCAGATGATGAAATAAAAACACATTAATAACCATTACTTTTATAATAATGACCTAAATTGAATCCTTGAAATATAAATATTGTTTCCATTAAAAAATTTGTATCGAATTTTTTTTATAAAAATGAAAAATTGTATACTTAAAATTTTGTTTGATGAAAAAAAAAATATATTAAAAATAGTACTAAAAAATTAATTTTATTAAAACATTTACTATTTTAATAGGATTATAAAATATCATATGATAAAAATTATTATAGGAGAACCCATTCATGTTTGAAATATGTGCAACATAAAACATTATAACTGAAAAAAGTTATCTATGTGACTAATAATCATTAATACAATGAAAAGAAATTTATCAATGACCAGATAATAATGGAATATGAATTATATTATAAATAAAATGAAATAAAAATAGTGTGATAGAAAATATCCATGATATTTGATTACATCCTATTAAATAAACATGGTTCTTAACATGTAACGTGTCATAATGAATCAAAATTGAATCCACTAAAAAAATTTCACCCTATATGAAGAATTAATTCAAACCCCATTAAAGGGAGGTTTTTTGATGGAACATAAAATTCCATGATATAATTATAATTCATGATATTAAATCTCAAATAGGTTGTATATAGACCACATTAATCCATCCAACCAAATTAAATTTTTATTCCAAGAAAGAAACAAGAAAAAAACCCAGAGACCCTATGATTAAGGAGGTTTGAAATAGTGCATGACGAGGGAATCTCATAGAATTAAATTAACACACACTAGTTTGAAACTGCTGATAGTGATTAGACTTATAATTTTGGAGCTCTCTAATACCAAGGAAGCCATGTGATCTGCAACCTTATTACCCACACACCATGTGTGAGTCACTTGGATACTATTTGAATTGATGGATCTTCATTTTCTTGATGATATAACAGATTAATTATTGGGTGATACTTTACCAATCATGTAGTCTCAGATAATCCTAAAGTCAATCTCAGTCTGTGTTATCTCCATATTCTTCTAGATGCAAAGGAATAACCCCATGAACATAGCCTTGGCCTCTACCAAGAGATAAGTGTCATTACCAAAGAAGGAGTATAAGGCCAACACCACCACCCCCTAGGTCATGAACCACCCTCCTATCATCACCCCCATAGCACATAACTCATTCATGTTAGGTCAGAATGTGGATCCATGGGGTTTCTAGCTCACCCATCTCCCTTACTTCTCATTCCTAGCGGGTAGAGATGAGGGACTACTAACCTAGAGAAGATTGAAATATGAGTAATCCTTCCATTTCATGATGATAACAACCAAATAGTTCAGAATAAATGGGTATGCATGGTATTTGACCTTACTGTAGAGTAATATCCTTCAATCCTCGTCTGATTCCTAGACTTCCACAAGCTACAACATCCTGCAACGAAAACCACTGATCGAATCAGTTGATTCATCTCAAAACCATCCATACCCTAGAAGAAGCTCCACATGGATGATCTATCATTCTTCTCATGATATAAAATATTCATGTAACCTAAAATTCTAGAATACACCCCGTCAGCCCAATCACCCATGAAAAATAAGTGCATTTGTCTCTATTTCAACCCATTGCAATAGAATTGACACTAAGAGGCCAAGATAATTCCCAACCATATGATGTAATAGTCCATAGATAATGTATATATCCTGATGTTACATATGTGTAAATTAATATTTTTTGGAATCTTGTGACACCAAACTGCACCATTCCTCCCCTCTTGGTGATTCTTCTTGTAAAACAGCCAGTGAAAATCATTACTAGACAAGACCGCCGAAGAATATGGAGTGGAAGCACATTTTTTTGGTTCATCATCAAAATTAATGGTCTCAAGAAGGGCCTAGTGATCCTAATCCTGAATATCCTTGGTGAAATTGGGATTTTTCCATGATTCGATAATCGGAATCAATGAGGCAGGCTAACCTAGGAAAGCGAGAACAAAGCCCCACCAATTTCATGTTCCAAAAGAGAAGATCCCTTATTCCCAATATCCATCAGGGGTGAAATTGAAGAGTTTGATATAGTGGATAAATATCCTCCAAAAATGGTGAAGCATAACCGCGGGTGACCTCCACACTTCCTTCATACAGAAGAGACATGGAATTTCCCTATAAGGATTGATCCTCATGGATTTCCTTGGTGAGCATGGCATGGATGCACTGAATCATGCTCTGAGGACTTTTTATATTAATCCCACCATCCGGAACAGGCCTCGTTAACCTTCCCCACGAAACCCAGTGTATTTTAACTTCAGGATATGAATCCCAAACAATGCTACATAGGATCTTATCAATATTTTTTATCACACCTTCAGGAAAATAAGAATAATCCAATGTGTGGATAGGGATGGCTGACAAAACTCTATTCACCAGAGCTATACGACCCCCAAAAGATTGAAACTGGTTTTTTCCAATTAAAAATGTGACTAGTGATTCCAATAATAATGTGATAATAGTCTCTGATTCAATTTCTACCTAATGAAATTTGAGAACTCGTCTAATCTATTGGAAAAGATCCATGCTTCATATCAAGGCGGTTTCACAGAGAGAAAACTCGCGTATGAGAGCTTTTATTTGAGATATTAATACTGCTTTTGGAGTTACTTATGAAATTCCCACTCTAAATAAAATATTAAACCATAATTTCCATGACCACATGAATAGATCCCGAAGCACTATTGTTGAAGATTATTCTATCATCAACAAACATTATATGAGACACCATTAGACTTATCATTATTCTCTTGAATGAATGAATAACACCTAGAGTCATACCTTTGTTGATAAGCCTTATGAGAGAATATTGTTTTAGTATAAAAATGATTTTAGATAGTGGGCCTCTCTGTTGAAAACCTCTCATTTCCTTGATGAAACCATGGGATATCCCTCAAAAAGATACCGACAACCATAATGAATGATGCTCCTGAAGAAAAGGTCAATTTCATTCTATAAGAACATGATACCCATTAAAACCTTATTGATAAAACTCTATTACAACCTATTATATGACTTGTTCATATCTAGTTGGATTTCAATATTCTATACATGGATTTAAATATTTATGTCTCTTATCATCTCTTGCGAGAAAGCTATTTCTCCCTGTATGGAGCGCCCACTCACAAACTCATGCTTCTCAAATGATATCCACCCAAGAAGGAGGCTGGACAACATCTGATTTAATACACACTCCAGGATCATATAGGAAAAGTTAAATAGGCTCACATGCCTATACTAAGTCTAAAAATTGGGATCCTTGATTATTGGAATGACCACAATGGAAGATACACAAGCCACATGAGGGAGGAACCCTCCACATATGTAGTCTTGAATTGAACCAATAATATCACGCATAAATACATCTGACACCACACTTAAAAATATTCTTCAAAATTTTATGGCCCTGGATCACTCTCTGGATTGATCATCTTCATGGTTTGATGAATATATTTCTTTCTGGGGAGCAACTATATAACCTCGTTGTCCTGATTAGTCACCAAAGTGGATATCAACACCCACAACACTACATTATCCATTGGATACCCACTGACCATACTCAGATTTAGAATCTCCAGATTGTCCTTGAGTAAAGAGTTCCCCATTCCCACAAACCATATAACAATTATCATTATAGGATTCATCCTCATGTATGGTGTTTGGAATGGGAAAACTCTCCTTTCCCTGATGCACACATGAAAATAAGTAGAGTTTTTATCTCCTTCATTCAACCACCTATCTCGTGAACAGTCATGAGTCATCCGCTCATATTTAAGAATCTCCTCCGCCCAACACAAAGTTTTTCCCACAAGGTGATAAAAATTCTAATTTTCCCACTCCACCCCCAAAATGGATTCTAGCCATTCGATGCTCTGTTTAAGGACCTAAATGTTTTGATCGAACATAGGTAACTTCTTAGACGAATCATTTAACCATTTTTTAGCCTTAAATACATGTTGTGGAGAGAAACACACATGTACCCCTTGGTTAGAATCACTCATACCCCCTCAACAACCACTTGTATCCCTGGTTTTGAAAACACTGTTGGGAAAAAATGAGGGACTCTAAGAAATTCTTTTTGGGATGTAGAGGCACCCATAAAGGATAATGGTAAGATATACATCGGGATAAATGATTAACCTTTTCTTTGGGAATGTGGTGATCACATTGTTATTTTACAAAAAATGATCAATCCTACTCCAACATCACCTTCCTCGTAATTGGTTGTTTCACCAAGTATAATAGATTCCATATTACCCCATGTTGAGAAGCCCCTTGTCTACCATTAAGAGGGATAATTCCAAACCTACCTCACAAGGAAAAATAACCTCTTCCAATATCTCATTGGGACCAAGAATGGAGTTGGAATCCCCCTCTAAATACAATGGGAGTTCCTCCAGATCAACGTTCCAGAGTGCCTACCATATCATTTTCAGACTCATGAAATTATACTGCAATAAACTAATGAAACAATGAAACATCTTCCCCACACCCCCTTCGACACATTCGTATTGAGGAATTGATCCCCCTCCTCAACTAGATTCATTGACACCTCTTTATCCCAAAAGATAAAAATTTGTTTTTTAGTTGGATCTATGTTCATGGATCAATGAATATGTACTTTGTAGATGATGACCTTGTTCTTCTTTTGTTTTTCATATGCTCAAGAATGGAAATGATACACACTATATTATTTATAACATCTAAGGACATTAGTTTTTGCTTCACCGGGTAACCCATGCCGTGAGAGTTCTAGATTAAAATTTATAACATTAAGAATTCGGAAGCTTGGATTTGACCCTTGGTTCAATGGTATGCATCCTATTGGGAGAGATGATACCCCTAAGGTATCCCAATTCTGTTCGAGTATACTCTCATGTTCTCTAAACAAGATAAACTGAAGCTACAAGTAGTCCAGAAACAAAGAGAACTGTGAACCTCCACTTTGACACCTTTCGAGGGGATGGGTAAGAGGGGTTCTAAAATAACTGCACCCTATAATAGAAGAATCTAATAATCCACCCGAAACACCACTACAAGTGTCCTCCACCCCAAATTCACAAATTAGGGGGACCTAAGGCATACATCCAAAGGACCCCAACTGCTCAGAAACATTATCTTGAAGGATACATTATAATGACCTCAGCACCCAATGATATCATATAGGAGAGAAAGTATCCATGAAACTTTTCCATAACCACCCATCTTCATGTGCCTGGCCATAGAAGAGCAGCTAGTCCAAAAGGATATTCATCAATGAGGGAGATACCATTTCCTTGAATAGAATAGGATCCTGATAAGTGGAGGCCATATTAATTTAATATAATATTTTGGATATATAATCGTTGGTTTTAATAATATTAAAATTTAAGAAAATAACCAATATCATGGTATTTATAAATATTTCTAATAATCCTAATATTATACCAAAAAACGAAATTACTCATATTACCTAATATTATAGTTGTTATATCATTTATTAGAATCATTTTATTTATTTAACATATTATGCAGAATGAAATTATTTATAATATTAGTGTGTTTAATACAAAAAAACTGTTTTGGACTTGATTTTAGTTTCAAGAATAATGTTTATGTATTAGAAAAAATTATCAATGTTATTGACTCTACAGTTATTGTGACTATTATTATTTTTAAATAATATTTATAGAAATTAAAATAAATCATAAAAATAATTTCCTAACTAAAATAATTTAATTAAAGGATCAAATGAAAAAAAACAGAAAATATAACTCAATTTTATAAAATATAAAATAAGGGTTTTATAAATTGAAAATAGATATCATAAATTATTTATTTTAATTTTTTAATAAATAATCTATAGATAAATATTTTCTGAAAATACAATGTTCATATAATTGAGATGATATATAAAAAAGATATAATTTTTAATATTTCCATAAAAATTGATTATTTTTGAACAATCTAGAGAATATAACCAATGATAATTTTATTATGAAGAAATATAAATTTAATTTTAATTTATAAATTATAAATTCAATGAAATTTATAATATACTCCTAAAAATAAAATACATAATATGAATAAAATTTATATTTGTGAAATATTCAGTTTCACTATCAACTCATAATAATTATTTACCCAATAATGTGATAAATATTATTGGTCTGAAATATTATTAATTACTATAGAAAGTTTTTTAATCTATCACAAAAATTTTGTGGTCTAATTACAATGGTTGTATCATGTGAAAAAATTTACCAAATATATCGACATATTTAATGTTAATCCGATATTAAGGTCTCTGGTTGTGACAACCCAACCCAAGGCATGATGGCCTTATAGAATATTTTGTTTCATATTTTGGTATTATGTGATATAGTGAGATTCATTCTAGAAGAAATAACATCTTTTATAGAATGGTTCTAATGTTTGTAATTTCATAATTCAAAGAATCCCATTTAGCATTTGATTAAATACAACTTAATTGATTAAATATGTATTTACTTTTTTCCTACTATATACTTTTATATAAATGAAAAAAAAATTAAAATAAAAATTCCGAATGTTCTATATTGTTTATACTCATACCATTCTTGGAAATTGTTTTGTATCTATAATCATTATGGTTAGAAATAAAGTAAATATAACGTAACCAATTTTAGGATATTGAGTTGCTATAGGTGGAAAAAATGGTGGAGTTACGATGGGCTATGGGTTTCTTATAACAGAATACTATTGTCATAATTTTTTTTATTTCTTACGTAACATATAGTTGAATTGTGGTTTGGTTTTCAATTGTGATATATTGATACATCATGGATTACTATTATCTTATTCCATTGTGTGGATCTCTATATTTTATATGAATTCCAAGTGAGTTTGATTATTAGAAATCTATTCCATGGGTATAGTCCCCACAAGGTTTGGTCTTGGCCATTACTACAAGATAGAAGCCTCTTTCATAAAGGTAGGAGCACATGTGGTCAGGTGACACTCCAACCTTGGCATGATGATTCAATTTGAGGGGTTGAAAAATGGTTTGAGAGGTATCAATTTTTAGGTCTATGATTTTTGATATGGTAATAGTGGATATAGGATGGTTGGGACTATTTTAGGGGAGTTAGACATGTTCCACGACAACTCATGTGTAATGAAACACTGAGTTATTGACGAAATTGTGATTTTTATTATTAATCTTAAAAGTATATTTCGGTTTATATTTTTATTATTTTATGTATTAATATATATTGAATATTATTTAGATTATGAAATTGGACAGAGTACATAGGGTCCAAAATCTTGTGTATATTTTCTATTCATCCATATATACCCAAATAACTAGGTCTCATTATGATATTTTATTTATGAATCTCAGGTTTATTATTTCATACATATAAATTATTTGAGATTGGGAATCCTATAAATTTTTTATGTACATAATATTCACTAAAATGCATAAACTAGTAATTTTGTATTAGGATTAGTGTTATGTAAAGTGTTATGAATTTTCATTTCAGGTAGAACCTTACAATAAGTCTTCATATATTTATTCTTTTGTTTTGGTTGTAAAATGACCAAATATTATTTGTTAAATGTAATTAAAATTATTTATATATTTTCAAAATGAAATTATAGATTATTTTTCTTGATGATTTCTTAGGCATCCATTTTAAAAATATGGTCATGGGGTTATCATTACAAGAAATTATATTGTAACACTATTGGATGTGAATGTGAATTCTTTTGAGCAAGCTCCTGATGTAAATCCAATTTACATGGGAGTGTAACTAAAACATCCAATCGTCATTGGGATACTAAATAATTAGGGAATATGAGTCCATATATCGTGGCCTACTATTATAAATTTTTCTTAAGATTTACATTTATTGTATCCCCAAAAATGTCCCGAAACTATAAGCTCCAATGATACTATAGACATAATTAATATAATCAATATGATATTTTATGTGTTAGATACACCTAGTTTTAGATGATTAAAATTGGTTATATATATTCTTTAGGGATGTTCAATGAGATTATAGACTGTGATAAACTAATTCGGGAGGAAGGAGTGTCAAAACATAGTGATAATAATGATTTATTTTTATTAATGTTTATATAATATAGATTGTTTTTTGGAATTTCATAGGAGTTCAGGGAATGTGATTAAGGAATGAAGATTATGGTGTAGAAATTTTTTTTGAGTTACTATGATATTATCATTTTTAGATTATGATGTGTAGAATATCTAAATTTTTGATATTGCATCACACAATAATTTTAGGATCCATGTAAGGATATGATACCTAAAAATATACTAAAAAGGAATAAATCAAAACTGTTAATGCTGGGATGAATTTAAATAATGACAAATTAAAAAATTTAACTCCTATAAATAGTGGACCAGATGTAGTTTTCTATTATATAGCTATAGTTTCCACATTGTGAATCCAAATAGAAATATTATGAAATTTAATAGGGCGGAGATAGGAATCCAGAGCTGTGTAAGGTTTTATTATATCCCTCTACATAAATATGTTATTCCCATTTCTTTAAATATGGTATGATTAGATACTAGAAAAAATTAAAACAATACACACTTCTTTTATTGTTGCTGTATGATGTTGCATCATTAGAATTTCATTTTAACAATTTTATGATCGAGTACTCATCAAAATTATAGGTAGAAGATGGATCCAAGGGATTGAACTAAAGAAATTATGATAGGGATTTAACCAACTATCTAGCGTTTGGTCCATGGAGTAGACTTAGAGATTATATATCAATAAAATATTTGAAATAAATTTTTTTATTGATTATTGATATACATATCCATATAAAACATTTCAAGAATAATGATATGTCAATTTTATATTTGAATTTATATATTCATAATAAAAAAACAGCATTATTGTTTATAATTATATATAGTAATCCCTTATTCAAAGGATGTCATATCACTAAACATGATAATCGTGGGACAAACAAAAGAAAGATGTGACTTATAAAACCTAGTAGTGGATAATTAAATAATACCATGATGATACATTATAAATGATAGTTGTGGGAGATATCAAGAAATTATATTTTGGAAATAATTATTCATTCTCGAATTGAGGTATATAATGAAAATACCAGATTATAATGTTATTATATAATAGGATTTTATCAATGTCATATAAATTCGTATCATAAGATTAAGAAAAGGCTAAATGAAAAGACATCATAAGATAGTGTATATTAGATTACCACCGTTTCACCATACATAGTATCTCATGCAAGAAAAACATTTCTCAATGCATCACAGTGATATCAAGGGATACCCCATATATGATAAACATTATGTGTGCCAAATTGATTTCATTATGTATTATCATATTTCATTATTACAACCCACGATTAATTAATAATTTTTTATATATTTATTTCACTAATATGTGATGGAATTTTACATCCATGTTAATGCTATTGTTTGAAAATTGGGATGGGAATTTATAAAAAATTGTTTGGTATATAAATTCTTCGTATGATTTCAAGATTTTATAGGGTTTATGTAATGTTTCATAGAAGGTATTAATTAGATGGAAAGGTGGTCTATGAATATTTTGGAATAATGTGTATTTTAATATAATGTTTATAAAGAAAAGAAATAAAATCTATTATAGAATCCGAAGTAATAATATAATTCATGAAGGAAACAAAATTAATAAAAATAAGATTCCATAAGATAATGATTCTTGATGCTTTATAGGGGAACTATATAACCCATGGAACAATTCGGAAGGGCAGTTGAGAAGAATATGTAATTGAAATTCAGGATTAACAGTTTAGAATTGGACAGGGATCTAAGAATGAGTTTATATTTATAACAAATTATTTTGGGACTCATTACTAATTTCTTATCATATTATTTTCATTTATTTTACAATTATTCAAAACCAATTGTTATTACATGGTATTAACTCAATGTGATTCATAAAGGCAATGTTTTATGTATTTTAATGTCTATGTGATGAAATTTAAGATATATCGACATTGAAGATGTGTAAATAAGTCACATTCAAAAATAATTTCTTATAAGAAAAAAATAACAATTATCTTTTTGAATGGTCATAATAGGCCGGTAAACATATGATTTTCAAATTAAAATAAATTATAATAATGAGAGAAATTATTTTTGTTTGGTTCATCCCATTATTGATTATATTGCATCAATTTACTATCCTTATGATTCCATAATTCATTTTTTATATTTATATTATATATTATTTGAAACTAAAATTTAGATACATCGTAAAATGTCGAATTGTTTACTATATTGTTAATTTATGTGTGATAAAACCAAAATTGGTATTTATTTTACAGAAATTATTTTTAAATATTTTTTTTAAACTAATGTATCATTTATTAAATCATACAATGTTTATGAAATGACCTAATTTAAATAATTAAAAAAACAAATTTAAATTAAATTAAATCATTTGTATTATATTAAAATGAGTAAATATAATATTTATAGCATATATAATAATTAACATTTATTTAAAATATTAGAACTTATCATTAAACTATATTTACAGATAAATAAAACATAAATTGATTTAAAAAAATATTATTTTTGTTTCAATTTATCAAAAATTTATTCTACCATTTCAATATTTTATTCCCATGAATTTTCTGATATATATATGGCTAATAGTATGGAAATGATACTGGTGAAGGCACTATCTTATTAAAAATGTAATTTTATATATAATAAAGGTCTAGAAAAAAAACTCATTACAATATAGGAATAATTTTTATAGTATGGTCTGTGATGGTAGTTAATTGATGGGGTGATTCGATGAGAAATGTTTATACATAAATCTATATGATATTGGATATCTGTTATTAACTATTCTGGTTGATGTTTCAATATAGAGTCTCATATTGGGATTGGTCAGTGGAAACGTTATTTGATGCAATTTGCCTGAAAATATCTAATAAATGATCCTCATGAAGAACGATCCTACTAGTTGGTGTCGTCACTGATTCCCTCTATCTCAAAATAATTTTTTTAAAACACATTATGTTTAATAATTATAATTATTATTGTATAGTGACTATATTAATTATAATTAAGACATAAAAACACGTTATTTCCAATAGTCATATTATTAATATTTTTTTAAATGCTCAAAAAAATATAATTCATAAATTTAATATAAGAAATTAATATAGAGAGTAATATGTTCACAAATAATTAAATTTCAATAAAAATTATTGGGTCATTATATTCATACATCCTATATAATTTTTTCAATAAAAATTTCATTTTATTAACTAAAATAGATAAGTAAAATTTTGTTTTATCATTTCATCTGGTTCCCAGGTTGCCTACTCAACTTATGGTTCTTCTTAAATACATTTACTAAATGAGTTGTCTTATTTCATTAAACATTGTCTATATGATCAATGATCATAAATAACTGATCAACATAAGAAATATCATTCTATAATAAAATGACCCCTAGATATAGTACATGCTAGATGTATGAATTGTACTTCATTAATAAATACATATATAGAATATCATATACTTTAAATAGGTCAGATGAGAGTTGTACTCAATAATACATAGTTCCAATGTGATCAATAATTTAGAAGGGCTATTTATATCAAAGACTATACATTGCTTTATTCAAAAAACTCTCAACATTAATCTATGGAGTTATATGGAATGTCATAAAATCTATCACTGCATATTATTTGCCTCATTTATTATTGAGCATATTTATTTTATGATGTTTACTAGAAATTTCATATCACATTAAATAGAGTAAATATTTTTTATAAACTTTTAGACAAGATATGGTTTAATGATAACCATCTCTCAATATTTTTACCAAAATGTTTATTCTAACACATATTCACATATAGTGTCTTAAAATGTTCCATTTAAATAATAGATTATTGTTATATGAAAACTGTACATCAAAACAGTTCTGGTCTTAACTTCCTTCGAAATTCATTGAACTTGAAAACAATATATCCTCTAGATGTTGAATGTATCTCTCAAAAAAAAATCTATCAATGTAATATATGTATTGTTAAATCATACATAATTATCCAATTATTGTTGATTGAGTATTAGTAACACTAGGGTATCCTCATATATCAATCAACTATAATGGATAACGGTGCTCGATACAGCCTTAATAGTTCTCTTATAGATATATTAGCAGTTTATATATGTGATAAATGATCCCTAATAAAAATAAAATTCATTGGCAAAATAACATGATCGAATACCAATCAAATGTTATTGTTTAATTTAAATTTCTTTATATATCCAATGAAATCATAGATTTTATTTTTATTATTTCATTACTAGTATGGCTAGTGGGTGCAACCTATCCTTTGTCTCTTGTAACCCAACCTTATCAGGTTGTAATTCTCATAATCGAGATAAAAATTATACAATATCACTCTTTATATTATCCTTTCATGTTTTTTCTAAATATCAATACATTTTATACATCCCTAGATGAATAGAGTATGGTAAGCCATGTGCATCATAAATATGTTCCCTATAATGTACATAATTTGATAAGAAATGTATTTAATTTTGAATCCAAGTGAATCCATATTTATAAATATAAAATTTGGGAATTTTCAATTACATTTTATATAGTTACAAATCATCTTTTTGAGCCTCCATTATTTTCTAGATATGGATCTATGAGTTGTTATTTGAGAAAAGTAGGACAACATTCATTTTAGGATTAACATGTCAATCCATTCCATGCCTAAGAATATTATATCACTCTCAGACATTATCATGGACATTTTTTCAATAACCATTATAGTCGAGACAATGCCCAAATAATTTTCATATCCTTCGTGATAATGTATTGAATATTCATTGTCCTCAATAAAATCAATCCAACTTTATAGAAACATATTGATATTATTTTATGTGAAAAAATACAGTATCGTATAATGATCATTATATATTTCAAATATCTCCTTGAAACGATAATATCACAAAATCATCATAAAAACATTAATTACAATCTAAACCAAACTATGTTTCAAGTAGTTATAATCAGGGGTCACTAATTAGATGGAGGAATTGTCTATCACATTATCATTTTTCATAAGTAAATACCCAATTGATTCTTGAATTCAACACTATATATCATAAATAGATCGCCACATGTAGGTATTTTGAATAAATTTTTAGTTATTAGCCGATTATTTTACTCATTAAAATAGCCCTCAAATTTATTTTTCAGAAAAAAAACATTAAACCCATTTGAGTTATCATTGTTTGAGGATTGAAAAAATCATCATTTTTTTATCCCAAATTGACAAAAATACCTACTTAATACAAGAAAACAATGGATCTCAAAAAATAATTTTGGTTGGGTATTCTCTACCTCAATATTTCCATTAATGTATCGACATATATATCCATTATTGTGATAACATTCCCAAATATTATTAATTTATCAATAAAAAAACCCATTTATTGAAAGCCACAAATAATATTACTTTTATCAAATTATTTTTAACATAATATAATTTATATTATTCTTATCTTTGGTTATTGATTATATGATAATATAATCAATAATTACTATAATAATTTTGTAACAGTAATTTTTGAAGACTTATTTTAAAAATTACATGAATATAATTGGAAAATTATTGTGATTAAATGGAATAATATTTTATAATAATTTCATTATCATTTTTTAAAATAAGTCTACTAAATATCCCCTGTATATAACTATTCATGATAATATTATGACAAATGATCAATGATATTTAATTTATGGTATCCCAAGAACTATTATAAAATTTACCAATTCAAGGAAGGGGATTCTTGTTTTTTATTCTGATCCTATTGGGTTCACTATAGTAGATAAAAAATCACATTAATCTGAAATGTTTCTTGAAAAAAAATCTTGTGACTCATAGTGAAAGACATGAGAATATATATGCATTATCATGATTATCTTGAAGTTTCTTATTCATCTCATCTTGTTTAACAGTGAATCTTATATATGGATTATTTGATAATGTTAGGGATATGGGTATAAGTATGATCTATTATGTAACATCTCGATTTGAAAGAAGACTATGAAGGTCTACAAATAACGACTAACATTACTGTCTTACAATCTACATGTAAACAAGGACAATAATATACTTAAGATTAATCATTCGAGAAATATATGCTCAAAATGTAACACCCCAAGCTTCCACGGTACGTTTTCTTTTTAATAATGCAATGGAGTGCATTGTACGCAACTTTGAGATTCTAACACACCACAACCAATCAAACTAGCCATTATGAATAGTAATACCTAAATATTGAAATTTTATAAATTTAATCATTAGAAATGGACTTCATTTTTGGATTCATAATATCGAAATTAGATTAAGGTGAAATTTTGGTACTTTTCGGATAACATTCATATTTTGATGAATAGTGAAAATTACCAAATTTTAATTAAAAACTACTTTTTTAATCGAAATAATTAATAGAATTAAATTATTAATTTGAGTGGTTTTAAATTATATTTAGAATATATTTTTACAATTTAATACAATTTTGGTCATTGGATGTAATTTTACATTTGAACCAGACATAAATAAGTGTCAATCTTTTGATATTTATTATCTCCTAAAAACACGCTATTTGTTTTGACGATGGGAATTTATTTTTAAATTAATTAATGCAACTGATATTTTTTTAATTTGGTAAAATAGACATAATTTTTGAATTAATAATTTCAAATATATCTTAGGCCTAATTTTTGGTATTTTTCTGGAAACATTCATTTTTTGTTAAATAGTGAAAACACTAAGTGGTAGTTAAAAAACTGAATTTTTCATAATACATAATTTTACCGCTTTTGTGAGTGGAATTGTGAAAATCCGAGAGACATGGTTAATATCAAGGAGTAAAATGTGGTTCAATGAGATGAAAATAATTTTTGGTGAATAGTAACTTTTTACTTTTATTTACCACGGATAAAAGTAAATAGGGTAATGAATGGTGAAAAGGATATTAATATTATCCTAAAACATGTCCTAATTCTATTGTACAAGTGTACCTCTACCAAAAACAACCTTAGGAGTAAAATTTAATCATTTAGGTCCACTTGTATTAGATTTGGACATTTATTATTATTTAATTCAAAGACGAGTTAAAAGAGTTAAAATCAATGTTTATTTACTAAAACATTTTTAATATAGGGTTATATATAATATAAAATCGATTTTAAATATTCATTAGAAAGATAAAAATATTTCCTACATAATGGTATTTTATTTATAATTTTTAGACATTAAATAATATAATTTATTTATGACACCATGGTGATGCATTAATTACCTATTTAATTAAATATTAAAATAATTGATATTATAAATATCAAAATAAATGTCATTTGAGACATTTTATGAATTGCACAAATTTTCTAGGTTAATATGACATATTAGGATTGATTATATAATTTTTTTTCAAAGTAATAATGCTGTTATGAATTTATCAAAAACAAAATACCCAATATTATCAAAATTGACATAAAATAGTTTTTGAAACAAATATTATATTATTAATTTATATTAAATTATTAAAAATATAAGCATCGGCCAAGTGACTTATATCATGATATGTGAATTATTAATGGACCACTTGGTGGTCTCTTGGATGTATATAGTATGTTTATTAACCATATAATATAAAAATACAAAAAGACATTGTTAAAGTGAAACTAATTAACTCAGAGTTAATACTTAAAGATAAGGTTAATATAATGAACCAAACCTGTCTAAATTCAATTGGTTGAGTGGATTTCGACCAATACCCACCTTAACCTCTAAATAATCTACTTTTGAGCAATTAGAAACTGAATATGAATTTATTATAAAATAATATTGTTTCCTTTTCCAAAGGTGCCCCTCACTCCGCTTATAAAAGGGAACTCCCACTTCTCACTAATTCAAACATTAAAAGACTTTTGGCTCGGCAAAAACCTGCTCAAATACTCTCTCAAATTTTATCAATACAACCTAGGCGCCTTAGTTTGATCAGAAAGCCAACCTAAAGACCCATTTTGATCAAATCAAAATGAAGAACCCGAAGAAGACGTAATGTTTTCACCACCCTCTTTCAAGTTCCATTCTTCTTAAGCTTCATTTTTCTTTGTTATTTCTATTCTAAAATAATAACTCTAGTATATTCTATATAATTTTATGTTATTATAAATATGGTACATCCATATTCAGTATGCTATCCATCTTTTTAATGGCATGTCACCATACGAGCGTACGTACGGCTTACCGTCTCCACATCGTTGTGTAATTGCCATTCAATAAATTATTATTTGGATGGGTATAATAATGATGTGTAATTTATTTAAATAATAAATATAACATGATAATTATTCTGTAAATATGAAATAATATCCAATTATATATTATTTTAACATCAAAACAATGATATTACCACTTGTGCGTACGTACTGACTACTCTCTCCACGAACGCGATGAGATTCATTCTCCATCATATCCATTCAAGTATAATTATCATATGATAATTAAAAATAATGTTTAAGTACTTGATATAATTCTGGATATGAATAATATACAACCTATCTATAATAAACAAGGCTTACGTAATAACGAATATAAAGGAAAACGAGTAAGTTAACAACCGAAATGAAGATAATAGTAAGATATTATTAACAAATCAATGTTAAACTATCATATATGATATCATATTAATGTAAATGATTATTTTATAATTCAATAAAAATTGTTTCACCATTTTACAGTAGTTTAATTTACCATCGAACAAGGAAAAAGTACAAATTAAGGGGTTTCTTATCCCACTCTTAATTTCGTGAGAATTTCATTGTTCACCACTTATTTACTGCATGTGGTGTATGTGTATTGCCCATGATTGTATTAATTGTGTAATATAATTTAATTTATGTGTATTTACATCATCATTCTATTATCCTTCTTTCATTTTTGTATGTTTCTTATGTTACCTATTGATAAGGTAATTTGAAATTTCAATTTTCACTCATTCAGCTTTAGGCATACTTCATTGAATATTTTAATCCAATATTATGTGTGGAATCACTATTCAATTGATTATGTCATTATTTCTACTCCCCGTTCTGTGGATATAATTTTTATACACATAATCACTCCATTGATAAATTCTCAAGTCATCAGAATGAACTTGATAAGATTAATTTTAACTCAATCTCTATTTGTTGAGTAAAATATCCAATTCATTGGTGTTGGGTTTACAAGAATATTTTTGAATGTCATCTGATTGATTTACACTAAATATCTAATCATATTGAGTGGATTTATATTTTTCACACATAATTATGTCGTTGATTTATCTTTAAACTAAGGATATGGTCTTTATAAGATAATTCATCTCAATTTACATTCCATTGAGACTTCTTTTTTGTTATACACCAAAACACTTTTATATGGTGTATATAATGTACTATGACATAGAATATCATGAATCCCTTTATTCTCATGATATTATAACGTTGTTATTACCTCATTTATTTGTATTCAAGTGTCTCTCTTTTGGTTAGAAACTCTAACTAAAATATGTTTTAGTGTTTTAAAGATTTATTCTTCTAAATATTTCTCATTAATGTCCATGTTTTAAAAATGTTTTTAAGAATTTATTTATATGGACATTAAAGTTTTAAAATTAAAATTACTTTAAAAAGATTCAAAGTGGTATGGGACACATTGACTCAAAAAATCTATTTTAAATGGATTCTTAACAAGTATTGTGAATTTTAAATGTTTTCAAGAAAAAGGGGGATATTTCTCTCAATAGTTTGATGATTATTTTAATCTATGTCAATATACATCATTATTCTCAATTATGGTTAATCTGAAACAATACAATCTTCCATATTGTATCGAATGGGTTATGTTTGAATGTGGATGTGCTATTTTTATACCATTCGTGGTTTGTGGATAAGTATTAACATTTCGTATGCTAGTTTAATACGAATGTTTATGTCATATTTCAAACTATTCATATGAGGAATGCATTGGAATTAGTAAGTGACGGGTGGAGCCCACTATAGCTCCTCGATCCATCGGTAGGTCTCATGAGACAAACTAGTTTCATGGCACGAGGCCTTGACAAAATTTTATTTGTAGTCTTTGCACGAGGCCTTCGCTATGTGGTTATGATAGTCTTTCATTATGCATTCTATCATTATGAAAGTGGTTATTAATATTTTCATGTGACTATTTGTCTAGTAGAATATCAATGTGAATATGTAAATGGAATTATTTCATTTTATCCTTGCAATATTATGTTGAAGGTCATGTTTAAAAGGCTTTTTTTAGTTATACATTGCCTTAAATTTTTGTGTTTATTTATGAATTATTCCGCTATATTATTATCCTTACTAAGAATCTGAGCTCACCCCTTTAAATGTTTTATTTTTCCCTGGATGTGAAGAAATATTTTATGAATGACCTGCAGGGATAGTATGAGGGGATATTAGGACAATATGTTGTTGTAGTTTTTCACATATTTATGTAATGTAAACATTATGAATATATCTAGTGTTTCCAAGGTAGTAAACTAATCGGTATTTCGAGACTTGATCTTTCTTGTGATCATGCCATTGTTATGTAATAATGCACTGACTCTGGGTATTTAGGGTAGGGGCGTTACAGTTGGTACCAGAGGAAATATAGTACAAACCTTGGAAACTAGATTTAGATAAACTCGGATTAGATCACGTTGACCTAAGATGAACTTTGAGGATTATTATAGAAAAACATCCTAGAATTTTGGTATTGTAGTGTTTTGAGAGTTTTCTGAGAAATGCATCCCTGTCTGGATACGAGCAGGTAGAGGCAACTCTGGCACAGATGTACCTAGGTGTAAAAACTGAAAACACCGCTTTGAGCTAGACTCGAACGAGAACTGGTGCACGACCATGGGCCTTGCTGCACTCTTTGTTACGACACTCCTGGGGGATATGATTAGGATAATTTACATTTTCATTACAAACTGATTTGAAGTATTATATATATTAGATGAGAGTAAATGACCTTGGTTAATCCTAATTTGTTTCAAATTGAGAATATTGTGACATGTTAATCTCTAAATTAATTTATGACTACTATTACTCACACAATTCCTTCTGGTTTTAGTCAATGGATGGATTCCAAGGAAGTCATAGTAACTTTGAGAATGATGTACAAGTTGGGAATAATGGTGGAAATGAGCAACAAAATGGAATTTTGATAGGCGTAAAAGATTTCATCTTTATTCTAAATCAATTTTCCAAAAATATGACCAATAATATATATATTAACCAATTACAGAACTCAACAAAGAAGAGAAAGGTGATGATGATAAGAGCTCCAGTAGTGGAGACCATGGAGAAATGAATCCTCAATTTCCATCATGCATGAAATGTGGAAGGAGACACCCAGGAAAGAGTCTCAATGGGAAAAAGAAATGCTTTATGTGATGGAAGGAAGGCCATAAAGTGAAAAATTGCTGAAGAAAAATGAAGAGTACTATGGAAGAAGATAAAAATGGTCCCAAGAATCCATTTACAGTCATTTTCCGTAAATGCTGGGGACTCGTGCATTACCCGAGTGAATTCCCTATTCTATAGGACATTTTCATTGTCAATGAAGAATAAATGTGGGAAAAATGGTTGGACAAATGTTTAAAAAGTATTAGTGCTCCTTGTTGATGGGTTTACTTTGGAATAGTTTTCTCTTGTATTTCTAACCCTACAGTTTTCTATGTGAGAATGATATTTGAGGAAGAATTATCTTTTCTCTTGTGGATATAGTTATAAATAACAATTTGGTTTTATATGATCATTGGGTTTGAGGAAATTATAAGTTATTATAATTCGGGATGAAAATGAATGGTTTGAGATACTATTTGTGGTTAAATTATGTTATGATTATTTTGAGGAATTTATCTCATTTTGGTAATGTTATAAAATATAGTTTTTGAAAAAGGAAAACATGCAGACCATGTGACAACCCATCACGTCGGACAAAGTTGTGGGAATCGAACCCACAACAAAAGTGCGATTAGAATTTATCGCCTACCTCTTGACTATGTGAAGTCCCTCATTAGTGTGACTATTATTTTTTGTTAAATGATTTTATTGATCAATAATAATTTGATTTGGGATCTTATGTCTTATCAAATGAATACCCTTAGTATAGGAAAATTATTTGGTGATTAAGTGATAAATGTTATTTTGGAAGTTGTTCTCTTTGTTGTGAACACTATATGCCCAAGGAAAATAGAATAGTATGTGATTTCATTTGAGGAGTAATGGTGGATTTTTATCTATGTTTTTATTGTGGATTTATTGTGATTTGGGTTATTTATGGAAATTATTAGGTTAATTACTTTTAAGTATGTAACCTTAAGAGTAATTAATGTCATTTAGAGATACAATTTAACATGGAAGACTATATTCTTATATATTTTGGGTTTCAATATTAGTTTGGATTATATTGAAGGATTTTAAGGACAATTGATTATTGAATGGTATTTATTTAAATTTGGGGTATTGATGGTATAAATTTAGAAATTAATATTAGTGTTTTTTTCTCTAATGGAATATCCATTTGGGGGATCATCAGATATTATACTAACCATTTTGGTTTTTATTAATCTCTAAAGCCAAGGTAAATATATAGTTTATCCTACGTGGATCTTGTATTCTATAGAAGTTTATTCTAGCTCTTCCATTGTGACCAACTCTTCTTGAATACTCATTGTTCAAAATAAATGAGTTAGTGGTAAGAATTAATTAAAGAATGAAACTATACTTAAAAAGTAAGTATATCTCTTTATGTTCATAGTCAATATCCTAAATTAATTCTTGTCCTTATGTCATGTAACTTAAAACAAAAAATGTTTTCCGTTTACTTTTCCTACTGGGAGACTAATGAACGTTTGTCCCAACAAAAGATTTTGATTTTCATAGTGATAACTTTCTCCTGATCATGTTTTCTATCCCTCTCCATCAGAACATAACACTTAGTTTATCGTCCATACCCATGTTTTCCTACATGGAATCCTAGTATGGGTTATCTTGGGTGACCTTTATACCTATCTTCCTTTCTTTTAAAGTGATAGTTTTATTGACTCTTTTTCTGATGTGGGACATTCCATTATATTATCATTCCCAATTTTAAAAAAATTGCGAGGACACAGTTTATTGAAGGAGGGGAGAATGTAACACCTCAAGCTTCCATGGTATGTTTCCCTTTGAATAATGAAATGGCGTGAATTATACACAAATTCGAGATTCTAACACACCACAACCAATCAAACTAGTCGTTATGAATAGTAATACCTAATTTTTGAAATTTTAAAAAATTTATCATTCAAAATGGACTTAATTTTTGGATTCGTAATATCGAATGGTGAAATTTTGGTACTTTTCAGATAACTTTCATATTTTGATGAATAGTGAAAATTACTAAATTTTAATTAAAAATAACATTTTAGTAGAAATAATTAATAGTAATAAATTATTAATTTGAGTGGTTTTAAAGTATATTTAGAATATATTTTTACCATTTAATAAAATTTTGGTCATTGGATGTAATTTCACATTTCAACCAGACATAAACAAGTGTCAATCTTTTGATAGTTATTATCTCTTAAAAACATGCTATTTGTTTTGATGACAGAAATTAATATTTAAATTAATCAATGCAACTGATATCTTTTGAATTTGGTAAAATAGACATCATTTTTGAATTAATAATTTCAAATATATCTTAGGCCTAATATTTGGTATTTTTCTGGAAACTTTCATTTTTTGATGAATAGTGAAACCACTAAGTGGTAGTTTAAAAACTTAATTTTTCATAAAACAAAATTTTACCGCTTTTGTGAGTGGAATTTTGAAAATCCAAGAGACACGGTTAAAATCAAGGAGTAAAATGTTGTTCAATGAGATTAAAATGATTTTTGGTGAATAGTAACTTTTTACTTTTATTTACCACGGTTAAAAGTAAATAGGGTAATTAAGGGTAAAAAGGATATTAATATTATCCTAACACATGTCCTAATTCTATTGGAAAAGTGTATCTCGACCAAAAACAACCTTAGGAGTAAAATATCATAATTTAGGTCCACTTGTATTAGATTAGGACATTTCTTGTTAATTAATTCAAAGAAGTGTTAAAAGTGTTAAAATTAATGTTTATTTACTGAAACATTTTTAAAATTGGATTATACGTAAGATAAATTCAATTGTAAATATTCATTTGAAAGATAAAAATATTTCCTACATAATGGTATTTTATTTATAAATTTTAGACATTAAATAATTTAATTTATTTATGACACAATGGTGATGTAGTAATTACCTAATTAATGAAATACTAAAATAATTGATATTATAAATATCAAAATAAATGTAATTTGAGAAATTTTATGAATTCCAATAATTTTATAGGTTAATATGAAATATTATGATTTATTATACAAATTGTGTTTGATGTAATAATGATGTTATGAATTTATCAAAAGCAAAATACCCAATAGTGTCAAAATTGACATAAAAGAGTTTTTAAAATAAATATTATATTATTAATTTATATTCAATTCCTAAAAATCTAAGGATCAGAAAAGAGACTTATATCATGATAGGTGTATATTTAATGGACCACTGGGTAGTCTCTTGGATGTATATAGTATGTTTATTAACAATATAATATAAAAATAAAAAGAGACATTGTAAAAGTGAAACTAATTAACTAAGAGTTAATACTTAACGATAAGGTTAATATAATGACCCAACCTATCTAAATTCTATTGGTTGAGTGGTTTTCCACCCATCCCCACCATAAAATTTTAATAATCCACATTTGAACCATTAGATACCGAATATGAATTTATTATAAAATAATATTTTTAGCTTTTCCAAAGGTTCCCTCACCCCTCTTATAAAAGCACACTCCCCCTTCTCACCAATTCACACATTCAAAGCCTTTTGGCTCGACCTAACCCTACCCAAATACTCTATAAAATTCTCTCACTACAACATAGAGGGATTAGTTTTATTAGAGAGCCATCCTAAGGAGCCCTTTTGATCAAATCAAAATGAAGAACCCGAAGAAGAGGTAATGTTTTCACCACCCTCTTTCAAGTTCTTTTCTTCTTCAACTTCTTCTTTCTTTGTTATTTATATTATAAAATAATAACTCCAGTATATTCAATATACTGTGATGTTATTATATATATGGTACAACCATGTTCATTATTCTATCCATCCTTTGAATGGAATGTCACCGTATGTGCGTACGTACGGCTTACCGTCTCAACGTCGTGGTGTACTTGTCATTCAATAAATTATTATTTTGATGGGTATAATAATGACGTGTAATTCAGGTAAATAATAAATATAACATGATAATTATTATTTCTATATCATATACCATCCAGTTACATATTATTTTATCATAAAAATAATGATATTGTCGCTCGTGCGTACGTACGGACTACCGTCTCCACGAACGCGATGAGATTCATTCTCCATCGTATCCATTCAAGTATAATTATAATTTGATGATTAAAAATAATGTTTAAGGACTTGATATAATTATGGATATGAATAAGATACAACCTATCCATAAAAAATATGGCTTACGTAACAAAAAATATAAAGGAAAACGAGTATGTTAACACCTGAAATGACGATAATACTAAGATATTATTAACAAATCAATGTTAAATGATCATATATGATATCATATTAATGTAAATGATTATTTTATAATTCAATAAAAATTATTTCACCATTATACATGTGGTTAACCTACCATTGACCAAAGAAAAAGTACAAATTAAGGGGTTTCCTATCTCACTTTTAATTTCGTGATAATTCTATTGTTCACCTCTTATTTATTGCATGTGGTGTATGTGTATTTCCCATGATTGTATTCATTGTGTAATATAAATTAATTTATGGGTATTTAAATAATCATTGTATGATCCTTGTTTCATGGTTGTATGTTTCTTAAGTTACCTAATCAATAAGGTAATTCGAAATTTCAATTTTCACTCATTCGGCTTTAGGCATACTTCATTGATTATTTTACTCCACGATTATGTGTGGAATCACTATTCATTTGATTATGTCCTAATTTACACTCCCCTTTCTATGGATATAATTTCTATACACATAATCACTCCATTTAAAAATTCTCAAGTCATCGGTATGAACTTGATAAGAGTAATTTTAACTCAATCTCTATTTGTTGAGTTAAATATCCAATTCATTGGTGTTGTTTTTACCAGAATATGTTTAAATGTCATCTATTTGATTTACATTAAATATCTAATCATATTGAATATATTTATATTTGTCTCACATAATTATTTCTTAGATTTATCCTTAACCTAAGGATATGGTCTTTATAAGAGAATTCATCTCAATTTACATTCCATTGAGACTTCTTTGTTGTTATACACCAAATAACTTTTTTATGGTGTATATAATGTACTTTGACATATTATATCATGAATCCATTTATTCTCATGATATTATAATGTTTTTATTACCTCAATTATTTGTATTCAAGTGTCTCTATTTTGGTTAGAAACTCTAACTAAAATACATTTTTAAGTGTTTTAATGATTTATTCTTTTAAATATTTCTCATTAATGTTCATGTTTTAAAAATGGGTTTAAGAATTTATTTATATGTATATTAAAGTTTTAAAATTAAAATTACTTTTAAATGTTTCAAAGTGGTATTGGACACTACGATTAAAAAAATCTATTTTAAATGGATTCTTGACAAATTTGTAAATTTTAAATGTTTTAAAGAAAAAGGGGGATATTTCTCTCAATAGTTTGATGATTATTTTATCTATGTCAATATACTTCATTATTCTCAATTAAGGTTATGCTGATACAATACAATCTTCCATATTGTATTGAATGAGTTATGTTTGACTATGGATGTGCTATTATTATTCCATTCATGGTTTGTGGATAAGTATTGAAATTTCGTATGGTTGTTTAATACCAATGTTTATGTCATATTTCAAACTTTTCATATGAGGAATGAATTGGACATAGTAAGTGACTTGTGGAGCCTGCTATAGTTCCTCGATGAATCGGTAGGTGTCATGAGACAAACTAGTGTCTTGGTACAGGGCCTTGAAAAAATCTTAATTGTAGTATTGGCACGAGGCCTTGGCTACGTGGTTTTGATAGTCTTGCATTATGCATTCCATCATTATGAAAGTGGTTATTAATATTTTCAAGTGATTATTCGACCAGTAGAATATCCATTTAAATATGTAAAGGTAATTATTTCATTTTAAACTTTCCATATTATTCTAAAGTTCAATTTTAAAAGGCTTTTGTTTTAGTTATACATTGCCTTAAATTTTTATGTTTATTTATGAAAGTTTCCGCTATATTGTTATCCTTAATAAGCATATGAGCTCACTCATTTCAATGTTTAATTTTTTCCAGGATGTAAAGAAGTATTTTATGAATGACCTACAAGAATAGTATGACGGGATATGAATACAATATGTTTTTGTAGTTTTTCACTTATTGTTGTAATATAAACTTTATGAATATATCTAGTGTTTCCAAGGATACTAAACTAATCGGTCTTTCGAGACTTGATCTTTCTTGAGATCATGCCAATGTTATGTAAGAATGCACCGAGTCTGGGTATCTAGGGTCGGGGCGTTACAAAAATAGAGGGGGATACAATAAAAATTTTATATGGGATAATCAAAAAATACTCATCATCCTATTTACACATGTATAGGTTTGTTGTCTATTCTATATACAAAAAGTGATTCCCTCCTTCCAGAAATTTATATTAGATCTATATTAAGACAAACAACCCATAACAACAATAACATCAATTTTTTTCGAATAGTGATTCAGATGATCTCCATGTAAATATAGTAACAAATTTTCTACAATGTATGATTTATATTATTATGAAGTAATCATTTAACCATTTTAGCTTTTCACTTACAAGCCTGCATTGATGTTTTTTAGTGGTGTTTTAATAGATATAATAAAATTGTTTAACATTACAAAATACATATAATCAAAAAAGAAAACTAGATTCTCTATTCAGGAATGAATATCTCATCCACTAATCACTACATTGTTTCCAAAATCTCCATCAACTATTGAAATAGAATATGAGGATTCCTGATATCTATGATTTGAAGTTTTTTTCATTATTTATTGTCAACAACAAACAAAATTGTTTATTATTTTTCATTGTGTTCATGTTCTATGAAGTTGAGATGTTAGACCAAAGTATTTTGAATGTCTAAAACCTTTTTTATTCCATAACTGAAGTGAGATCACATTACTCATTATTAAATTAATTTCCATTATGAACGTCCAAATATCAAAAAGAAACACATAATGTTTTCATTGATGTTTTTTTTAAGTTGTCTCTTTATACAATTATAACACATGATATGATGTAACTTATCTCCACCATGAATATATTCTATTGAATCACATAATATAATATTTATCTCTTTTTAAACCACTACTCAAAGTGGACCATATATAATCATCAATTTCCATTTTAAATTTTTAGAAAATGTAAAAATTTACTCATATCTATCAAAATATCAAATCACAAAATAATTTTATAGAATTATATTTAATCTTGTAAATATGAATTAGACCATAATTTTTAGGTAAATGTTAAAGTTAATTTCATATAATACATTCCTTATATGGTTTACCATATAAAAATTAATGGATTATTAATAATATTGTGTAATTAAAATGAATTTAATATAAATTTTGATATAGTTATTATGAGGAAAATAATTAATGAAAAATATTTTATGGAATTCATAATTATCCATAACCTCATAAATATTCAATGGGCTTTGTATTGTAGATTTGTTTTAGCGTCTATCATATTCTCCCTATATGTGAAAAAAAGATTGAAATTATCTTATATATAACATTGGTGTATATATAATACCTTTTAAATGGTGTTAGTACAATTTATAAGACTAAGGAGTTAGAATATCCACCAAATCTCAAAGGCCTATGATGAAAACGATTATCGACTACAACATAGTCTATTTTAAGAGAAATTAATTGTTCCAATTGATTAATGTAATGATTAGAACCCTAATTCGATTAAGAATGACCGAAAACATAGTTCACAACTCCTAATCCCTTTGCAATTGACAGCTTATTTTGAATATAAAAAATTTTCCCAAAAATCATATTGTTAACATGATTCCTCATGTTTATATCCATTAATATGAATAAAGTAACCTTAAGGAATGAATGTTTTAAACTATTAGAAATATAATTATAAAACTAGGAAAATAAAACTGAATATATATAATTGAAAGATTTATAATATCATAATAATTTAAAGTATTTACTCTATGATATCCCCTTTACATTTATTATTTGGTTTTAAAACAACATAATCTATATAGTCCATATAAAATATTTTTTCATTAGCTTATAAATTTTTTAAATCTTATTCCCCATGAGGGTCAAACATGATGTACACTAAGATCACATGTTCTTTCTCCAGTTATAGGTCAAATAAACACCTAGTATGACTTTATGGTGTTATTTACTCTAGATTGATTTACACAAAATCGAAATCCATATATAGTTTATAGATTTTGATTTAATTTCAAGGAAATAATTAACTCTATACTTTAATAATAATTCATAGAGATTTTGTATTATTACACATGTGGTTATGGATTTTAATAATGTTTTATTATCCAAATCCCCAAGAAACATATGCTTATCTCTACTATCAACAAAAAACAATTTTTTAATACATTTTATTTAACTTTTAAATTTATTGATCTTCATAACACCTTCACAGAATAAATATAGTGTATGGTGTCTTAGAGATATTAGATACATAAAATAGAAAATTTAAATTTAATAAAACATAATTAACTTTAATTACATAAAGTTCTCAAAGTTTCATTTGAACACTGGATAATGTGTAGTATAACCAAGGTATATAAAAAGGAATGGGGTGTGTAAAAAATCCAATTATCAAAATAATCGTAAAATAGTATGATAATAAATATTACATGTAATTTGAAGGTAATATCATGATAACATAAATTGTATAATGTTATACATACTCACAAAATTGAATATATTGAGAGAAAAATCATAAAATCATGGTATCATAAAAATGTTGTTACATTATAAAACAAGACATCATAAACAGATGTCAAGGATACCTTCGAAAACATCACAATATAGAGTTATTATATTTACCACATGTGTGATAAAACTAGTTTCTCATGAGATGAATACATTATCCAAGAATTTATGCATTATTATTGTTCACCCTTTATATAGATAATTGTTTTTCTTCCATATTTATCAAAGTTTATAAGAAAATATTTCATAATTTTAATTAAATTATAGAAAAATGTGGGTTTTATACAGGGAATTTCCCATTAATTGATATATGTTTTATTTTTTTTTTTGAATTCTATTAAATATAAATTGGGATGGATATTCAAAAAATAATAATTTTATGTAATTTTATATCATTACTTCAATAGAAAATATGAAGAACATAAATTTTCTAAAAAATGATTAGTGAGAGTAAATGGTGTTCTGTCATTATTTAAGATTTATATGAAGTATTTATTATTGTCTATATCTAAATAGAAACATTACCATTAGAGAATCATAATTTATCAGAAAAAGAAATCACTTGAAATAAAATGAGGAAAAGTTAACATTTAACTTAAGGTAATGCTTTAAAATTCTTTATAATATATTTAGAAATCTTTATAAACTCTTCCTAGGGAAATAGAGAGAGATTGGTGAAGAAATTCATGATTTATGGGTTTGGAGTTGTGATGATTGTGTTAATGATTATGTATTTATATAAATATACATGGAGACTCTTTATTAATTTATAAAAATTAGTTTTGGGCTCAATGTAATAAAATATTCAAAGTAATTATATGTACCATAGTTTTTACTATGGTTTTTTTGTTAATTGTATTTATATATTTTTATTGTTCATGGTCTGAAATTAATTATGTAATAAAATTGATAATTTGTAAGATAGTCTGGTTCATAAATATTTTTTTAGAATTTTAAGATATCATATTGGTTTTTGAATATTCATTATAGGTTTAGAAAAATTCTATTATAAAAATAAAATATATTATATTATGGAAGACACTAGTTTTACATAATAAGAGACTTTATAACATTTATTAGATAAATTTGGGTTTGTTATGATGTTATAATATAAGCAGATTATTTATTTTGTATTTAATTTATACCCACAAATTCAACTATCTTAGAAGATACTGAAAAATTATCTATGGAATAATATTAATGGGCTTAATGAAAAAATAAATTTAATTTTATAATTTTTATATGTTTTTCAATGAAAATAGTTATTTTTTAACATAGAGAATTAATTACGAGATTTAATATTTAGTCATTAAAAACACCATTTGATTATATAATATTATTTTATTTTTTATAAATGTGGAAATAATTTTTTTTAACATATATACCAATATAAAAATTAATTTTAAATTTTATAATTTACCATAATAATATATATTTTAAAACATTAAAAAATTTATAATTTTAAAATTTTGAATTTATGTTTTTATGTATGTAAATCGCATTCAACCACTTCCAATTTTCATTTATGAGTATTTAAATATATATATATATGTGGTTGATAAATAGAAAATGATATTGGTGAAAACATTATATATTTTAATGCTAAATTATATATTATATTAATGTCCAAATTCAAAACCCATTATTACATTGGAGAATAATATAGATGTAGGTTGTGTTTTGGAAACAAATTTTTTAGTCAGTTGGTGATCAAAATATTAGTGGTATTATATATATTAATTTTGTTCTCCTACAAAATGTTTTCTGCGGTATTATGTTATTGAATTTTGGATTAGGGTAGTTTAAGGGTGATGTAATTATATTCCCTCTCTTTCTAATGCTCGGATAAATTAGTCATCTATTGTGTGATCCTTATAGATTATACTATATTTAAAATTTTTCTATCAATTGTATTTTAGTATATTGTATGATATCTTCTAATCATAATGATTACTATATAATGGCGATATTACTAACTCCCACATTACATGATAGTCGATATGTTCTCCCACATTAATGTTATAGATGTATTTTCTAACATTCCAGAAAAATATAGAGCGTAGATTTTATATATAAATATTACTTAATAAGGAATATATTCATTGATAAGGAAATTTAATAAGAAATTATAGTTCAATAAAGCCTCAAAATCAATTACAAACATCAAATAGTTTACTGATTTTGGAAATCTATATATCCCAATGATAAGCCAATGAATCAAACATCGGTAAATTATACAATTGATAATATTATAGCTGAAAAAAAGAAAGATTCATTTAATATTAACTGTTACAATTTTGATTATTGATTAACCTAATTATTTATATAATAATATATTTTTATGTCTGTTAAATTAGTTAAAGAGGATATTGATTCTATCTTTAAAAGGACACTTTTTCTGATAGTGTACTCGACAAACAAAAACAGTTTTCTCCAAAATCTTACGTTGAATACAACATTGAGTTATAACAAAAATTAATACATTAATAATAATAATATTTTAAATAGTAGTTAACTCCTGGTAATTTTAATGGTGATATAGAATAGAACTAATTAAATTATGATTATACAGGTTTATTAATTGTTTTTAAATTTGTCTAATAAATTTTAGATTCTTAACATGAGAATGAATCCTATTTTAAGCATAATATACTCTTAGATTTTTCAAAAATGCTGTTTTAACACGTTTTTATGAAAAACATTTTTAAATCTACTTTTTATCACATTTCTTCATTTTATTTCACAAAATTATCTTCAAATTTTGATAAAGGACATCAAAATTTACATTGGATGTAATTTTTGTATTTTTGGGTTAAATTCGTATGTTAATGAATTCTGAAAAATACTCTATAATAATTTAATACATATTTTTCATCTAATTTATTCATATAGATAGATTATCTGTTGAATAGGTTATAATGTTTAATTGGATTATTTTTATCATTTGATCCAATGTTGGTCATTTAAATTAATTTCACATTTAAATTTGAGATAAACTCATGTCAATATTTTTTTAATATTTACATGTTAAAAATCCACTTCTTGGATTTGAAAACGGGAATTAAAATTAAATTAATTAATGAAAATTTTGTGATTTGAAATTAAAAAAATGGATTCCATATTTTATATCATGTGATCCCTATTTTTTAAATAGGAACCCTTTATTTTTGGAAATTATTAATAGTTACTTCACTAATTGATAATTTTATCATGATTAAGGGTAAATTAGATAAATAAAGGTAAAAAATATTATTAATATTAAACCTATTATAACATGTGTACTAATCCTATTATATAAGTTATGGATGACCATTGGCATCCATGGGTGGCTTTTGGGACCCCATGGAGCCACATGGTCGTGATAATGACATTTTAATATATTTATTTTAAGGAAAATCGTAATATAACATAAATATCTATTTGCTAACTAAAATAATTTTTATTTTTTATATAAATAATATCTTTGAATATAAATATTCATTAGAAGGATAAATTTTTCCTCAATCATTGTATTTTATTTTTAATTTTTAGACATTAAATAAATAAATTTATTTATGAAACAACTATGATGAAATGATAATCATATTATTAAATTATTCAAATAAATGATATTATAAATATTAAGAAAAATTTAGTTTTATAATTTTGATGACATAAAATAATTGTATTGATTATGAAGACATATTATCATTGAATTAATGTTTTTGGGTCAATGTTATAAAGTTTTAATGACTTTAACAAAAATCAATGACTAAATAGATTCAAAATTGATATAAAAGAGTTTTTTAAGGATAATTTTATTTATTAATTTATAAAATAATCCAAAAGAATAATAACTCAGAAAAATGGATAATATAATTTTTAAAATTTCATTAATGATCCACTTATGGTTGTATTGGCATTTTATAGTGACTTTATTAACAACATATTATTACCAAATAAGAAGACAATTTAAGAGTTAATTTTTTTTTAATTATGGTTAAAGCAAAATGATAAGATTGAATTTGTAACCTAAGCATGGATAAAACTATGTGTTGAATGGATTTCAACCAATACTCAACTTATTCTATAGTTATATCACATTTTAGAAATTATAATTTAAAAAATAATATTTTAATAAAATAATATTTAAAGACCTTCATAATGTTCACATCGTCCCTCTTATATAAGGCTACCACATATACCCACTTACTCACACCTATAATGTAACACCCCAAGCTTCCACGATACGTTTCCCTATGAATAATAATATAAATTGTGTTGTATGCAACTTCGAGTTTAAACACATCACAACCAATCAAAACTACCCATTATAAATATTAATACCGAGATTTTGAAATTTTATGAATTTTATCATTCAAAATGGACTTCATTTTTGGATTTGGAATATTTAAATTATCTTAGGTTGAATTTTTGGTATTTTTCTAAAAACATTCAATTTTTTATGAATTTTGAAAAACACTGGGTTACTGTTTAAAAATGAATTTCAATTTAAATAATTATTTATTTTAATTTAACTTATTTTAGGTCAAAATAGATATATAATACTTATATAAGTTCAATTTAATTCAATTTATTGTTATTATAATAATCGTAGATATATAAAAAAAATTATTGAACTTTTTACCATCTTTTACCCACCTCCTAATAGCTTTTTCAAATTTTCATAAAATATAGTTTTAATGCTTTTTTGAGTTGAATTTAAAAAATATTAGAGATTTGGATAATATCAATAACTAAAATGTGGTTCAATAATATGAAAATAATTTTTGGTGAATAGTATCTTTTGACTTTTATTTACCACTATTAAAAGTAAATAGGGTAATTAAGGGTAAAAATGATATAATAATTACCATAAAACACATCTTAATTCTATTGGATAAGTATAATTCGACCAAAAACAACCGTAAAAATAAAATATGATCCTCTTTGGTCCACGTGGATATGATTTGAACATTTATAATTATTTTATTTAAAGAAGAGCTAAAATAGATATATACAATGTTTAATAACAAAACTATTTTTAATATTGGGGTACACATAATAAAAATTAGACTATAATAATTCATTAGTTAGATAAATGATTTCCTATATAATGGTATTTTATTTATAATTTTTAGACATTAAATAATTTAATTTATTTATGACACAATGATGATGAGTAATTAACTTATAATGAAATATAAAATTCATTGATATTATAAATATCCAAATAAATGTAAATTGAGTCTTATGATAAATTACACAATTTTATAGGTTCATATTACATGTCATGGTTTGTAAAATAATCTTTAACTGAATTATTCATGCTGTTATGATTTTCTCAAAAATCAAATACTAAATATTTTCAAAATTGACATAATTCAGTTTTCAAAACAAATACTATATTATTAATTGATATAATATTATTAAAAATATAACGTTTGGCCAAAAAACATATATAAGGTTATATATATTAATAATTAACCACATGGGGTTCTCTTGTCTTGTTATATTGAGTTTATTAACCATATAGTATAAAAATAAAATGAGACATGGTAAATGTCAAACTATTTAACTCACAGTTAAATCTAAAATATAAGGTTAATATGATGACCAAAACCTATCTAAAACCTATTGTTAGATAGTTTTTTGACCCTTCCACACTTTAGCATTTAAATAATTCATTTTGGAGCCATTAGAAACTGAAAATTATTTTATTATAAAATAATATTTCAGGCTTTTCCTAAAGTGACCCGCACATCTCTTATTAAAAATACACTTCCACATCTCTTAATTTCATGCCTCCATAGCCATTTGGCTCAGCCAAACCCCTCCCCAATATCCTCCCAACTTCTCTTACATCATCATAGAGTCCTTCCTTTGTTTATAAATCAATCTTAATGAGCTATTTTGATCAAGTCCAATGGAACAACATTTAAAAGAGGTAAATATTTCATCACCTCTTTCAAGTTCTATTCTTCTTCCACATCCACTTTCTTTGTTGATTCCATTCTAAAATAATAAATCCAGTATCTTCTATATATTGTGATGTTATTATAACAATGGTTTAACTATCTTCATTATTCTATTTATCTTATGAATGATAAAGTCACCATACGTGTGTACGTATAGCTTACCGTCTCCACGTCATGGTGTAGATTGATATTCTGACACATAATTATTTGGATGGATTAAAATAATGACTATAACTCTTTTAAATTGTAAATATAACATGTTAATGATTTTTTATATAGGATATAAAATCCAATTACATATGATTTCACCATTAATATAATGATATTGTTGCTCGTGCTTACGTACAGATTGCTATCTCTATAAATGTGATGTCATTCATTCCCCGTCATAATCATTCAAGAATAATTTTCATTTTATGATTAAAACAATGTTTACAAACTTAATATCATTCTATATATGAATAAAATTCATACTATCAATATAAAACATGGCTTACGTAACCAACCATATATAGGAAAACGAATTAATTAACACTCAAAATGATGATAATACTAGAATATTATTAAAAAATCAATATTAGATGATTATATATGATATCATATTTACTTATATTGTTCTTTTATAGTTAATAAACAAAGATTTAACTTTTTTACAAGAGGTTAAAAAACCATCTACTATGTAAAATTACACGGTAAGGATTAATTTTATAATCTCTTCATTATCTGAGTTTGTTTTTACGTGAGTATCTACGTAGACCACTTTATCATCCACATTTTTGGTTCCTAAAAATATTTTCAAAATAAAAAATTTATTGATTTATGGATGACACAATTTAACTAATCAAAATTTTAAATGGTTTTTATATTTATTTTTCAAAATCATTCTCTTTAATTTCCATGTTTTCAAAATGGATTTTTAGGATTTATTTATATATACATGAATGTTTTAAAAATGTTAATTCTTTTAAAAGTTTCAAAGTGTTATGTGACACTTTGATTAAAAAAATTCAATAAATTTCATCATTTCTGAGTTGTCAGACTTCTTAATGTTTTTATTAAAATTTGATATTACTCTCAAAAGAGATTTAAAAATCATTTTCATCCATTTCAACATCCATGGATAGATTTTAGACTTCTTTGAAGTTGCTTCATTATGATACAAATCTTCCATATTATATTGAAGTTCTTGTGACATGTTATAAAGTGGAGGTGTTATTTTTATACCATTCATTGTGTATGGTAAATGTATTGACATATCTTATTCTAGTTTTAATACGAATGTTTATGTTATGTTCAAACATTTTTATATGAGGAATGCATTGGAGATAGTAAGTGATTGGTGGAGCCCTCTATAGCTCCTTGATGCATCGGTAGGTCAAATGAGACAAACTTGTGTCTAGGCTATAGGCCATGACAAAATCTTATTTTTAATCCTGGAAAAAGGCCTAGAGTATGTGGTTCTGAACTCTGTCATTATGAATTACATCATTTTGAAAGTGGCTATTGATATTTCATGTGATTATTTGACCAATAGAATATCAATGTGAATAAGTAAATGGAATTATTTGATGTTATATTTTCAAAATTATTCTGATGTTTATGTTTAAGATGATTTTGTTTTAGCCTTATACCTTGCCTTAAATGTTTGATTTTATTTATCAATGTTTCTACAATTTTTTTATCCATACTATGAATCTCACCAAACCCCTTTCTATGTTTTATTATTCCTTGTATTAGAAGAATTATATTATTGTCGACCTGAAGGGATCGGCTAAGGATATAAGTGTGTTGAAAAGGGTACAAAATTTTGTTGATGTTTTTATTTCATGATGTAATGACAAACTTATGTATCTAGTACTTCCAAGGTTGTTAAACTGATCAATTTTTTTTGGTATTTTATCCCTTGTTATCATGCCAATGTTATGTAATAATTCACCATCTCTGGGTAATTGGGATCATGGCGTTAAAGTTGGTATCATATGAATTTTAATACAAACCTTGGAAACTAGATTTAAAAAAACTCTGATTTGAGAACACTACCCTATGTTAGACATTGAAGATTAGTATAGAATAACATACAAGGATTTTTGTTATTATAGGGAATTTTTGAGTTTTCCATACAATACATCCATATATGGATATGATCAGGTAGAGGTAGCTCTAGCACAGATGTACGTAGGTGTAAAACCCAAAAACACCGATATGAGCTTGACTCGAACGAGAGCTGGTGCACGACAACAGGCCTTGGTGCACTCTTGGTTACACCACTCTAGGGGGATACACTACAGGAAAACTTCCCTATACCCACGGTTTTGGGAACCATGGGCTGGAATGGCATCGAGATAGGGGGTTGACCAATACCCACGGTTTGGGGAAACCATGGGGATAGGATATCTACAATGTGGTAGGTTCGTGGACATGGTGGAATAGCATTGACCCAACGGTTTGAGAACGGTGGGGATTTAATCTTCAAAAAAAGCTGCCAGGGGGTTTAGAACCCGGGCCTCGTGCTGCGCCTGGCAGACGCGCCCCACCCACAGACCACCGGAGCTACGACTTCAATCTGTTATATATACGTATATCTGCCCATATATATTAATATCTGGTATTATAATTCCAAAAAAATGTCTGGTGTGTTTTGAACCCATACCTCACGCAGATTCTCGCGGCCACACCCCACAACCAATCAAACTGTGATATATATTTATTTTATATACATACATCTGCTTATATATATAAATATAATCCACATGGGTATTTAAATTCAGAAAACGCAGCCGTGGGGATTTAAACCGGCGACCTACAACAGACGTGGATAATTGTTTACCAACTCAGCTACTGAATTTTTGAAATTATATATTTAAATTTATGTTAATATATAAATCTAAAACGTGAATAAATTCCTTCCCCCCAAATTTTTTTCTTATCCCGCCTAATTTTATTTCCAAGCCATAAAGAGGGAAAGCTATACCCACGATTCTGGAGAAACGTGGGTATATGTCTTCAAAAAAAATCCCAATACCCATGGGTTTGATGTACTGTCGACATAGGTCTTCAAAAAATACCCCATACCCACGTTTTGGCCAAACCGTGGGTATATGGCTTGAAAATAAAACATATATACCCATAATTTTTCAAAACTGTGGGTACAGTTGTTCAAAATAAACCTATTATTACGTTTTGAAGCTAAATTGTGGGTATATGTCAATATATTAACCTTATACCCACGGTTTTGAAAAACCGTGGGCATATGGGTACTTTAAACCAACGGTGTTTTGTAAAACTGTGGGTATAAACTCATTTTCCAGTACTAATATGCTTAGGATAATTCATATTTTATTTAAAAACCATTATGAAAGATTTATGAGTATACAATTCCTCAAATATAACATTTTTATGTTAATGTAATATATCCATAAATTGTTCAATTTATGTTTAGTGTTTTAAATTTTTTGAATTATGTATTATAGTTCATAAAATAATTTAGTGTTTTCTATTTTTTAGAAATCGTTTGTAGTTGAATAAATATAAACCTTATCAATACAGTTAATCCATGTAGTGATTTCCTTCATACTCAAGATAATTATAGTGGAGCTGGTGATGCAACTAGTTCTGATCATCTTATCACCATACTGGGAAAACTCACACAGGTTATGAAGAATATCCTAACCCGTAAGAAGATCCCTGATCTACAATGAGGAGGATCAATGTTATTCCAATTAATTAGGGAAAAACACCAATATTCAATGGGACTACAAATTCATTTGTATCTAAGAAATGGATAAGTTCCTTAGATAAAATATCTTATTCTATGGTGAGTAGAAAAAGGGAAAAAGTTGTCACTGATGTTTATCGCCTCATAAGAGATGTAGATAAATGGTTTTCATTAATTCAAAATACAAAGGAAGATGAAGAAGTATCGAACATGGAATGGAGGGAGTTTAAAGATGTTTTCATTGAAAAATATTTTCCCCATGAGCATCCAACGGATATGGAAAGGCAATTTTTGAGTATGAGACAAAAAGATGATGACAATGTCTCAAAATATTAGGCTAACATTACAAGGATAGCATGGTATGCCTCAGATTATATACATAACACAAGGAGTAATATTGATCAATTCTTTGACGGGTTAAAACCATTTCTCCAGTGAGCATTAGTCTCACAATCCTCCTCATCATACGAAGATATTGTCTCATGTTCTATTAAGAAAAAAAATTAATTCTCTATGTATTACTACATTTAATAAAATCAAGAGATGAAGAGATATACTAAACAGACCAAAAATAGAAATAAGAGGATGAAATGAAATGTTTTATATCTATATTACAGTAAATGTGGGAAGAAACATCCCCCCACTTTCCTGGAGGGAATGAGAGTAAGTTACAAGTGTGGTGAAAAAGGAAACAAAGCTCATGTTTGCAAGGGGATGAAAGAGGCTATCAATGTTGAATTCTACAATTGTAGAGAAAATGGGCATTATGATAACGAATGTATTATGTGCCAAGGAAACACACCCTAGAAATGTCCAAGGGATAAAGGCTATACTTATGCGATCTATACTGCTGAGGTTGATGCTCCTAAAGTGGCGGTGGCATGTAATTTAATCGTTTCCCCATGTTCTTCCAATGCATTATTTTATTATGGATCATCAAATTGTATCATATCTTCCTAGTATTCTAGGAAAATTAGAAATTTTCAATTTGATTTAACAAGGGTGTTTTCAGTCAAATACCTTAAGGGATGTTTCATTGCAACAATGTTTTTCTGAATCAGTTCCCATTAGGGAATATAAATCTTCCTTATCATCAAATCTAATCACCATACACATTATTATATTTTATATAATCATTGGTATTGATAGTTATTCAGACCATGAAGAAAAAATTTATTGTAATAAGAAAGAGGATACAATTCATGATGATGATAAGAAATACATTATATTTAGAGCATATACGTCACCACCTGATTCTTATCTAGATCCACCCCCAGTAGCTCAACTATGTTAAATTATTTGGGAGGAAGAATATAAAATAACTATGGGAGCGGGGAAAATTTTTAAATAGAGGATGTACCTATTGTGAAGAATATGTTGACGTGTTTGAAGAGGATTTACTAGGACAACCTCTAGAATGAGAAATAGATTTTTTAAATGGTTTAATTCCTTGTTCAAGGACAATATCAAAGACCCCATATAGATGTCAATTTTAGAATTAGTGTAACTAAAGAAACAACTAGAGAAATTGAGTAACAAGTGGTTTTTTCACCCTAATGTTTCTTCATGTGGATCCCATGTCCTTTTTGTAAAATAGAAATATGGATCTATGAGGTTGTGCACTGACTTCATTGATATCAATGCTATAACAATAAAGAAAAATTATCTCCTACCTCGCATTAATGATTTATTGGACCAAATTCATGGATCTCAATATTATTCAAATATTGTCCTTCAATTAGGATATCATCAATTGTGTGTGAATAAAGAAGAAATTCTGAAAAAAAATATTTCGAACTAGGTACACGCATTACGAATTTACAGTAATGCCTTTTGGATTGACTAACGCACCCTTATCTTCATGGATCTAATGAATAGTGTTTTAATGTAAAATCTTGGTTAATTTTTAGTTGTATTTATTGATGATATTTTTTTATACTTAGATATATAAAAAGCTCATAAAAATAAATTTCACATTATCCTAAGGACACGTAGAAGAAATGAATTATATGGGAAATTTAGAAATAGTGAATTATTCCTTCAAGATATTCCTTTTTATGCACATATTTTCTCTATGAATGGAATTTATGTTGATACATAAATGACCATGGAAATCCATGAATGGACATCACCAACAATCATAACTGAGGTATACAGTTTTATTATTTTAGTAGGATATTATCAGTGTTTTTTTCTAGAATTTTAAAATATTGGCTAACCCATTAACCATGCTCACTCTTAAAGGGGTTAAATTTGTTTGGATAAAAGATTGTGATGAATTTTTTAAAGAACTTAATTGACCATTATAAAATACACTTATCTTGACTCTACCATCAGGGAACGATGGGTTTGTTATTTATAGTGATGATTCAAAGAAAGTACATGTGTGTGTCCTTATTCAAAATGATAGAGTTATTTCTTTAGACTCATGACATCTAAAAATTCACGAGGAAAAATATCCTAAAAATAATCATTATTTATAATCTAGAATCATTGCTCTAAAAATATGGAGACAATATCTCTATGGTAGAAGATTTAAGATTTATGATGATTACAAGAGTTTGAAGTATATTTTCTCAAAAAAAGAACTCAACATGAGGCAAAGAAAATGTATTGAACTACTCAATAATTATTATTACAGTATACACCACTACCCAGGAAAGGGATATAAGGTGGCATATTCTATGAGTAGAAATGATCACGGAGTTTTTGAACAAGATGATAGTTAAAAGGAATCCAATTTTCATTGAACTAGTAATGATGGATATTGGAATAACCATGGAAGGTGAAACATCAATACTTTTTCAAATGTTTTCTAAATCATATTTACTAGAAAGGCTAATGAGTTCATAGATTGATGATGAGGTGTTTCAAATGAATATTAATGCTGTGAATGATGGGTGATTGAGTAACTTCTTATATGAAGATAGAATTTTGAAATTTGGGAAGAGAATTTGTGTTCCTAAAATACCTAATCTAAAAATGGAATTGTTGGATGATTCTCAAAGCTATAATTTCCCTATAAGATATGGGATCCCCATGATGTATAGAGATTTGAACGATAATTTTTGGGGAGAAAACATGAAGACAAAGATTGCTGATTTTGTGTCAAGATGTATGTTTTTTCAACAAGTGAAACTGGAAGGAAAAAACCGGGATAATTCAGGAAATCTCTTCCTATACCTAAGTGGAAATGGGATAATATTACGATGGACTTTGTCATGGGGATACCAAAGACTACTAGAAAGAATGATTCAATATGGGACATTGTAGAATGTCTTAACAATTCTACCCATTTTCACACTATAATATAATATTTACCGCTTGAACGTCAGGAATGATTATATATTAATGATGTTTTAAGACTCCATGGTTTACCCCAATAGATGTTTTCTGATCGTGATCCCCATTTTAAATCATGATTCTGGATGTCATCAAAAGGCCCCAGATACTAAACTTTTTTTGTGCACTGCCTACCACCCTAAAACTGATGGTCAATCAGAACAGACTATTCCAACATTATAAGACATGTTGAGATTCCTTCCACTTGACTTTAAAGGTATCTTGGATTAATATTTACCTCTGGTAGAATTTTCCAAAACAATATCTTCCATTCAAGTATTGAGATGGCACCATATGAAGCATTTTATGGAAAGAGATGTCGCACACCAACTTTTTGAGATGATGTTGGTGAAAAAAAACTAGTAGGCCCGGAACATGTTTAGGAAACAATGGAAAACGTGAAGGTTATCCAAACCGACATCAAAGCAGATCAAAATAGAAAAATGACATATGCTGATAACAGAAGAAAGGATTTGGAATTTCAGGTAGGAGATTATGTTTTCTTGAAGTTATCTACATGGAAGGGACTTATATGATTCAGTAAGTAGGGTAACCTAAGTTCCAATTACATCTGACATTTTGAAATTCTAGGATGAATTGGGGATGTATCTTACCATTTGAAAATTCCGCCAAGTATCTCCAAAGTTCATGATGTGTTTACGTATCACTATTGAGAAAATACATGCCTGAACCAATGAATGTACTCACCTATTAGATAATTGAACTGGAACCTGATCAGTCTTATTTTGAAGAGCCTATCATGATTCTTGATACAAGAGAACAAGTTATGAGAAACTGGAGGACTCGTCTGGTAGAAGTTCAATGGAGAAACCATAAGATGTGAGAGGCAATGTGGGAACCCGAGGAACTTATGATGAAGAACCACTTGAATCTTTTTATGGAGTAATATTTTAGAAATTTCGTGGATGAAATTATTTTATGGAGGGGAGAATGTAACACCCCATTCTTCCATGGTATATTTCCCTTTCAATAAATAATAGCTTGTATTGTATGCCACTTTGTGTTCAAACACACAACAACCAATCAAACTAGCTGTTATAAATAGTAATACCCACTTTTTGGAAATTTTTTAAATTTTATATTTCAAAATGGAGTTCATTTTTGGATTCATAATATTGAAATTAACTTAGGGTGAATTTTTGATATTTTTTGAAAACATTCAATTTTTGATGATTAGTGAAAAACACTAAGTTGTTGTTTAAAACTGAATTTTTATGAAGAATTATTTATTTTATTTAAATTTATTTTAGTTCATAATAGATACATAATTCCTATAAAATTTTAATGTAATTAATTGGAGTAATTTTAATAATAATGTTATATACCCACCTCATAGTTTCATTAGAAAATTTGCATAAAACATAATTTTACAACTTTTTTAAGCTGAATTTAAAAAATCCCAAAGATATGGTTAATATCAAAATGTAAACAGCAGTACAATAAGCTGAAAATAATTTTTTGTGAATAGTAATGTTTGACTTTTATTTAACGCGGTTAAAAGTAAATAGTGTAATTAAGGGTAAAAATCATAACCTAATTACCATAAAACATGTCCTAATAATATTGGATAAGTTTAATTCTACCAAAACAACCTTATGAAAAAAATATGATTCCTTTTGGTCCACTTGGAATAGATTAGTAGATTTTTTATTATTTTATTTAAAGAAGAGTTAAAAGTGTTAAATTCGAAACATATTAACTAAACCATTTTTAATATAGGGTTATATACAATATAAATTCACTATAGATATTTATTATAATTATAAAAAATTTCCTAAAGAATGGTATTTTATTAATAATTTTTAGAAATCAATTAATTTAATTTATTTATGACACAATGATGATGGACTAATTACCTAATTACTGAAATACTAAAATAATTGATATTATAAATATCCAAAAAAAAATTAATTGATACATATGATGAATTAAACTAATTTTATTAGTTAATATAACATTTTTTAGTAGTTTAAATAATTTTTTTTCAATTAATCGTGCTGTTATAATTTAAAAAAGAAATTCAAATACAAAATACTGTCAAAATTGACATAATTGAATTTTTAAAACCAATAATACATTTTTAATTGATATAATATTACTAAAAATAAAAGGTTCTGAAAAAAATTAGATAAGGTTATATATATTAATAATGAACCACATGGAGTTCTATTGGCTTGTTATAGTATGTTTATTAACCATATAATATAATAATACAACGAGACGTGGTAAATCTCAAACATTATTACAAAGAGTTAAATCTAAATGTTAAGGGTAAGATGATGTCCTCAACCTATATAAACCTATTGGTTGAGGTGTTTTTGACCCATCCCCACCTTTTACTCTAAATAAATTATTTTAGAGCCATTAGAAATAGAAAATTATTTTATTATAAAATAATAATTCACGCTTTTCCTAATGTGATCCTCAACTCTCTTATAAAAGGGCACTTCTCCTTCTCTTAATTTCACAACTCCAAATCCATTTGGCTCTTCCAAAACATGAATAAATATCATTAAAACTCCCCTGAAATCATCCTATATTCCTTCCCTTTGTTATAAATCCAACCTATGGGCCCCTTTTGATCAAATCAAAAGGAAGAACCCAATGAAGAGGTAAATATTTCATCACCTATTTCAAGTTATTTTACATACTTCCACTTCCTATCAATTTTTTTTCAATTATAAAATAATAACTCTGGTATATTATATATATTTTGATGTTATTATAAAAATGGAACTACCATATTCATTATTTCATCCATCATATAAATGACAAAGTCACCATACATGCGTATGTACGGCTTACCGTCTGCACACCGTGGTGTAGTTTTTTATACAAACACTTCATTATTTGGATAGGTATAACAACGAGTTGAACTAACGTAAATAATTAATAAAACATATAAATTATTATGTATAAATGATATTCCATCCAATTACATACTATTTCAACATCAATAAAATGATATTGTTTCTCATGTGTACGTACTGATTATCGTCTCCACGAACACGATATTATTCATTCCCCATCGTAATAATTAAAGAATAATTTTCATTATAGTATTAAAAATAATTATTAAAGTGTAATATCATTATGACTATGAATAAAATATATCTTATCAATAACGAACATGACTTACGTAACCAAGCTTATAATGGAAAACGTATCAGTTAACACCCCCAATGATGATACTACTAAACTATTATAAGAAAAGAAATATTAATAAGATAATATATGATATCATATTTAGATATATGGTTATTTTATAATTTAATAACAATGTTTTAACAATTATACGGGAGGTTAATGTACCCTCTTATAAAGAAAATTACTTTGTAATGGGTAATTTCACAATCTCTTCATTATCTAAGGATGTTTTTAAGTGAGTATCTACTGTGACATCTTTGTCAAACACGTCTTTCTTTCAAAAAAATATTTTTAAAAGGAATATTTTATGGTTCTATGGAAGGGACTCTTTAACTAGATAATAATTTTAAATGGTTTAAATACTTATTCTTATAAATCATTTTCATTATTTTTCATGTTTTCAAATTGGTATTCAAAGATATATTATATAGAGATAAATGTTTTTAAAATGCTAATTCCTTTCAAAAGTATCAAATTGGTGTGGGACACATTGTTTCAAAAATGAATTTAAATGTATTCATTTTTATATTATGTGAATTTTAATTGTTTTTATGTAAAATGTATATTTCTGTCAAAGTGTTTTGCAGATCATTTCCATCTATGTCAACATCCTTTGATGTACATTAAACTTGTTTGATGATGATTTATTATGATAAAAATCGTTTATAATTAATTAATGTTTTTAGGATATGCTTGATAATGGATGTGTTATTTTTATTCCATTCATTGTTTTTTGTTAAAGTATTGGCATTTATTACAGTAGTTTTAATACGAATGTTTATGTTATTTTTAAACAATTTAATATGAATAATGCATTGGACTTAGTAAGTGATAGGTGGAGCCCATTATAGCCCCTCGAGGAATAGATAGGTCTCATGAGACCAACTAGTGTCTTGGAACAAGGCCTTGAAAAAATATTATTTGTAGTATTTTCACAAGGCCTTGACTATGTTGTTATGAAGTCTGGCATTATGCATTCCATCATCATGAAAGTGGGTATTGATATTGTATGTGATTATTTTACTAGTAGAATATCCATGTGAATAAGTAAATAGAATTATTTTATTTTATGTTTTCATTTATATTATAAAGATTATGTTTAAAAGGAATTTGTTTTAGTGTTATACATTTCCTTAAAAGTTTATGCTTATTTATGAATGTTTCTACTTTATTTTTATATATACTGAACATCGGAGCTCACCCTTTTCTATGATTTATTTTTCCCAGGATGTGAAGAAATATTTTATGGTTGACATAAAAGGATAGGCTAAGAATAAAATTGTGTTCAAAATGGGACAAAATTTAGTTAATGTTATTATTTAATGATGTAATGTATAACTTATGAATGTGTCTATTGCATCCAAGACTACTAAATAAATCGGTCTTTCAGAATTTTATCCCTTGTGATCATGCCAATGTTTTTTTTTATATTGCACTGACTCTGGGTGACTGGGGTCGGGCCGTTACATATAAATCCCCTTATCTCAACAAAAATTTTCTCAAATAATCTACCTAAATCCCTACAATAATCTTAGAATCTTTACCTTGGAAGTAAGTGTATTCAAGAATGACATTGGCACAAATACAAAAGAGTTGCATGATTTACAGGTAACATCTACTCTTATGGTCTTTTATATTATTTTCATTCCACACCATCTAAGATATTATTATTATATTATTAAATTAATACAATATCCTCTATATAAAAGGATGTTTTTGTGATAAGTATTCAACTTCACTTAAACACACCTCCGTCTAATGGATATGAACATATTATTTCTGTGTACGACGAACAACTGCCTCACAAAATGAGTATTGTTCAATTTTCTCTTACTAAAAATATTGGTGGCCATTATGAAGGAAATATATTAATTTATGATATATATTATATTTATATTTTTTTTATGATTATTTAATTTTTATTTAAAACATACCTTTATTCCTTCTATAATGTGTAAATATAATAATTACATTTGAGAACTGGTGAAATACTGCCCCCACAATGTTATATGACTCATTCATGTAAAACATGGAACATATAAATGATGATGTTAATGAAATTATGTATCATATATAACTTAGATATTATTTTTTAATTAATATATACATTTGTTTTATTTAGTTTTTTAGTCCATTAATATGACAATGAAATGAATGTAGTGTTAATGCATACGTATAACCTACCTTCTCCATCAATGGTGCTTTTAATTTCTTATCACCAAATGTTATGGAAATTTATAAATACATATATACTGGAAATATATGATATTTAAATCATGAACAATATTCTGGAGATAATAGATTTATGAACACATTGATAATTTTAATCAGAACAAGTTATTTTTTGACTCAATTACTGAACATCGAAAAAACGTCTGTTATGAACAAAACAAATTAAAAAATTGTCTTAAGATAGTAATAAGTTATATAAAATGATTAATAAAAAATAATAAGGTTCTAATTAAATTATAAATTAACCTATTGTTATTATTCCAGAAATTAAAGACTGAATTAGACAATTCAGATTCAAGGTAATGGATTTCATCCCAATATCATTTCAATGAGGAATATTATGATTTATATATAACCTTCTTTTATAAAGTGTATAATAACCCCCTTTTACATGTAATTTCATTCAAAATTATTTAAAATGAATATTTTTGTACAATGTGTTTTACTGAATGAATAAAATTAATGATTCTTTTTAATGAATGTGGTGATCACGACCATTCTCCCGCTGTGTGAATTATTTGATATTTGGATTCCTCTAAAAGATGTAATTTTTTTAAAATGAAATATAAATACCATATTATTTTTTTTCATTTTGGTTTTGAAAATAGTTTGGATAATGGACTTATTATATCAATTTCTCGAAAATATTTTTTATGATTGCAATGTAAAAAAGTTATTTTTTCATTTATGCTACATCACATGTTATGATCATGTTGTGGTTATTGGCCATTTACTATGTATATTGGTGGATCTATGAGTTAAAAGTATGATTTCATTCTTTTGAATGTATTTATGGACTATTGTATTGTTTTTTCATTTATAACCCATAATGATATTTTTTTCCACATCCCATGATTTTTAAATGTTTCCATATAGTATAAGGATGAGTAAGATTAAGGAATAAATCAAAGATATTTTTATGAAGAAAAGAAATCATATTTTTAAGGGTTTTTCTTTTGTGTAAAAAATGGATATTGTTTGATTGATCCTCATGCATTATTATGTGAATATATGTATTAATAATGTATTAATTATTTAAATCTTTAAAACCAAAAAGTTTTTCAATGATAGTTAATGTAAAATTATTTACATATCTCAAGATTATGGAATGTTTTAATGTTGGGTCCTTATATTTGGTATCATAGGTCAGTTTATATAAATTTTAGGGTTAGGATACTATTAATGGAATATCCATAAATTACACTTACATCATCATAAAACTAAATTATCATTTAAGGATTACCATATTTATTTTTCTAAGATACGTATTTTCATAATGGTTTTTATTAGAGAAAAATGGGAAGTTTTGCTGGGCTAAAATCTAGTAGAAAAACCCTTCCAAATCAAAAACCTGATATTGTTGGAATTGGTACTGCACAGTTTTTTATAGTGATGGAACATTTGAATCAATCTTTAAATGGAGTTGGTATCCATAAATGATCTCATCTAGATCAATCATAGAGGAACATGTTTTTAAGGGATCATTTCATTAGGAATAGTCCTCCATTATTTATATGATCATCTGACCATGTGCTATATGATGACTGTTTTGAAGCCCTAGAAAATATTATCAATGTCACAAGGTGTTCATAACAATAATACATATGTATTTATATTTATTTCATTGATTGTTAAGTTGATAGTGGTGGATGAGGGTTAAATATATAAGGATAGTGAGGAGATTGATTCACTTGATTAGGACGAATTCAATAGTCTGTTTCAAGAGAAATATTTCCCTATATTAGTTAAAATTATGCTGAAAAATCAATTCATTGAATTAATGCAGGAGGATGAATCAATGATGTCTTATGAAAAAAAATCAATCGATTTACAAGGTATCCTCAAAATTTCATATGGGATCTTGATAGTAAATGCAATCGTTTTTAATTAGGATTAATGAAATATTATTTAATGATGATAGATTCTTGAGAGATCAAAAGATATGAAATTCTTGTTCAATGTACTGAGAAGGTGGAAAGATAGTTTGTCGATGATCATGTTGTCATTGAAAGACAACCGAATAAGAGGTTGAGGTGTTATATGAAAGGGAGGAACAATTTTAAAAAGTATAATGGAAAGAAACTTATATTTACAGTTTGTGAAAATTTTGTTAAAAATATTATAGGGGAAAACCTTTTAAATTCTAGTATTTTCTTCATTTGTTGTACAATTAGACATATGGCTCATAATGGAAATTAAAAAGATCAGGGTATTTGTATCAAAAAATATAATTTTTAGTCAGTGAAATGTTTTAAGTGTATTGAGATAGGTTATTATTCAAATGAGTGTATTGAAATGAAGTCAAATTATTGAATGTTGCAAGACTAAAACAAGAAAGGGGTGGTGAAATCCTTCGTAACTACTTAGTATATTTTGGCACATAATGTTAAGTAATATCATGTATATTTTTCTATATAGATTATGCCAATGGGTTTTTTATTAAGGGTATACAAATTCAATAATTTTTTATAAATGTTAAAGAGAAATTGGAATTCAATCTCAATTAATGAATCATGAACATGTATTAAAAACACCTGGGGTAATTATCAAAAAAAAAGAAATTAAAATAACCATCAAATCCTTATATGTGAAAAAAACACTACATAAAAACCTTTTTTCTTTTCATCTGTTATAGTTTGATTTTATTTTGGGTATGTCTTGAATTTTTTTTATCATGACAAGATTGACTATAGGGATAAAGATGCATCTTTTCAGAAATAATCATTGTTTATATACAATAACAATACATTCCTTTTGATAACTTATCGTGAACATGAAAAAATTGTAAAATATTGAAATTCAAGTTAACTTGAACATATTCATAAAAACAAAGAATCTATTTATATTAACAATGTGGTATAGGTAAATGTGTATATTGATGTCTTTCATAATGATTTGTCTCGAATAATACATGATCAATAAGTTGAATTTACTATCGACTGGGGTTTTTATACTAAGAAAATTTCAAAAACCACTTATCAAATTGCTTAAATTGATGTTCAGTGTTAAATATGCAATTGTAAGAGTTATTAGATAATGGTTTCATTTGACCTCGCATATCACCATGGGGTGTTCCTGTCTTATTAATTATAAATAATTATTGTCCAATAATACTTTTCATTGATTATAGTGCCTAAAAAACTTCACTGATAAGAACAAATATTCATTTCCTCATATCAATGATTTTTTTCAACAGATCCAGGGATCATAGTTTTTTTATGATTGAATTGATTTCAGGGTATGATCTGTTGAATGTAAAGGAAGAAGACATTCTAAATAATGTGTTCTTTACTATATATGTCCATTATGAATTTTTAGATATGAGTTTTTGGATAACCAATGCACATGGTGTATTCATGAATCTTATAAATGGATTTTCAGGTGAGAACATGGATAAGTTAGTTGTTATTTTTTTATTATATATTTGCATATTCTAAATTTGAAGAGGATTTTGAAAAAAATTTAATGTTCGAATTTACAAAATTAAAAAAAAAAGAAACTGTATTGGAAATTCAGAAAGTGTGAGTTTTGGTTAAGAAAAAATTCATTATTTGGTCACAATGTTACGAATGATGGGATAATTAATGATCCTGCTAAAAAAAGATGTTAATGAATGTATTTAACACCCAAATATAAATTAAATTCATAGTTCTATTGGTTTTTAAGGTTATTATAGGAGGGTTGTTTAATATTTATCCTGGTTATCTATAGAACTAACTATGTTAACACAAAATGGTTGTATGTTTATCTGGAAAAATCAATATATTGAATTTCTTTAGGAATTCAATATAATATTATTAAATGCTATAGATTTGGAAATAAATTATAGAAATAGTGAACGTTTTTATCTATAACGATGATTAATTGAAAAAAATTGGTTTTTACTAAAGTATATATATCCGGGAATTACGTATTATTCATTTTGGTTGAGAACTCATGTCTCAAATTACCTTACACATGACTTGGAATTAGCTGATATGGGTTTTCCCTTTAAAAATTTTATTGTATCTTATGTATGGAGTAAAGAGTGAAATATATATGGAAAATAAATTTTTTAAGAATATATTTACTCGTAAAAAATTTAACATGAGATTATGAATATTGATGAAATTAATCAAGGATTATGATTGCATGATTCATTAACCTTCTAGAAAAGCAAACAATATGGCTGACGCGTTGAGTGGAAAATTAAATGATACATTAACCATGTTATATATGGACTATAACCCTTTGATAAATGATTTTATAATAATTTCTATGGAAGTTTTTAGTAACGGAAATTCCTCTATTTTAGATCAGGTTTCAGTGCCTTCTCATGTAGAAAGAATAAAGCAATCACAGAAGGAATACAATGAGCTGAAGGAAAAGGTAGAATTGGTTATGAAGTGTTTGTTACCTGAATTTTAAATTTATAAAGATTGTGTTTTGAGTTTTGTAAAGAGATTGTGTATACCTTGTGATTCACAGTTAAAGAATGATTTTTTATGTGAATCACATAGTTCTCTATTTTCATTTCACCCAACCAGTAATTTGATTTATAGAGATATTATAGAGTATTACTAGTGGGATGGATATAAAATATATATTAATGACTATACTGTGAAGTGTTTGACATGTCAACAGGTTAAATCAGAGCAGAAATTTCCGATAGAGATGATTCTTCCATTATATGTTCTGTGGTGGAAATGGGAAAAATTTTCCATGGATTTCGTATTAGGGTTTTCCAAAACATCTTGAGGTAACATTACATTCTCAGTTATTGTTGACAGATGGTATATTTTTTCCATTTTATACCTATTCTTGACACTCTATCTCCATATAAACTATATAGATTTTATATTAATGATATATTGATATTATATAGAGTTTCAATCCCCATTGTATCTGATCCTGATCCTAGGTTCACTTATAAGATTAGGATATTCATTTATAAGTCAAAGGGAACTATATTATATTTCACTGAAGCTATTCAACATCAATCAGATGGGCAGTCAGAATGACAAAATTTAGACCATATAGTATATGATTCATACTTGTTCAATGTATTAACATGTATTTTTGGATCAACATCATTCATTGGTTGAGTTTTCATATAATAACAATTTTTATTCCAGTATATAGATGGCACCATTACTGAAATTATATCGAAGTTGTGTCAAACTCACGGTTTTTGGAATTAAGTAGGTTAAAGAATGATGATGGGACCAGAATTGGTAGAATTGATGGTATGAAAATTCCAGTTCATTCTAAACCTCATGTGGATAGCTGAGAGTAGATAAAAAATTTATGCCTATAACCGATGGAAGGATATTTCTTTTGAAGTAGGAGATCATGTATTTCTAAATGTTTCTCCATGGAAAAGTGTAATGGATTTGGTAAGAACGGAAATTTGTATCCATTGTTCATTAGACCCTATACAATACTAAAGAAAGATTGGTCATTTTCCTACAATGTGACTATTCCTCCAATTTTATCCCAGGTACATAATTTTTTCATGTTTGAATGCTAAGAAAGTATATTCTGGATTCATACCATATTTTAAGTCCAATGGTAGTTCTTGTAGAAGGGAAACTTTCATATGTGTAATAAACTATAAAGATTCTTGACCATAGAGAAAATTTCTTGTTATATAAGGTTTTTAATAAGGTAATGGTTTTTTTAAAAACTATATGGTTGATTTGGCAACATAGTAATCTTAAAATTCTATGTGGGATAAATACCATGATTTATTTCATTAGTGAATAAAATTGCAAGGACTAAATTTCCAAAATAAGGGAAGGGTGTAACATCAAATGTATTTATTGGAAAATAACTATTATTATCTATTTATATTTACGAATATGATATTAATTTTTTGTTTAAAAGGACACTTATTTGTATATCTTCTTCGAATAACAACAACAGGTTTCTCTGAATTCTTACGTTGCACACAACATTGAGTTATACCGAAAAAATAATAATATTAAAATATTATTATTTTAAATGTTAGTTAAATCCAAGTCATTGTATTGGTGGGAATGAACATAAATAACAATAATATTATTATACATTTTTCTTAAATGTTTTTACATTTATGTAATAAATTTTCTAGTTTTAAAATGAGAATCAAACCAATTTTAATCATCAAATACTCTAATATTTTTGAAAAGATGTTTTACCACCATTGGATGGATAACCCTTTTTAAATCTCCTTTTATCCACTATTATATGTTCTATTTGAAAAACATATCTTATTATTTAGATGAGTAACATCAAAAAAAAATTTGTTTTAAATTTTTGTATTTTCTGATGACATTCAAATTTTAATGAAAAGTGAAAAATACTATATTTTAATTCGAATCTTCTTTTTCATCTGATTTAATAAAATAGTTATATTTTATTTTTAATGTATAAATAAAGTGTAATTGGATTATTATTTTTATCATTTGATCCAATTTTTCTCATTGGATGTTATTTCACATTTATATTGGACATATACACAGGTCAATAATTTGATAATTTTTCCATCTCAAAACCCCTCTTTTTTGGTTTTGAAAATAGGAATTACTTAACGAAACATATCTATTTTGAATTTGGAAAAATTTATTCCATATAACGTATCATAATTTCCAAATTATGTAAATATATATTATTTGTTTTTAGAAATTTTGAAGAGTTTCTTCAGAATTTTTTCCCATGATTAATGGGTAACTCAAGTACAAAAGGGTTAAATATATTATTATATATATATATATAATCATACTAACATGTGTCCTAATAACTTTAAATGAGATTTAGTCTACCATGGTCATTCATGGATCATTTTTAGGATCCCATGGAGCCACATGTTTGTGATAATGACCTTCTATAATATTTATTTTAATATAAAGAGAAATATAACATAAATGTACATTTTCTAACTAAAACAATTTTAATTTGGTTTATATATATGTTCCCAAGACTATAAATATTCATCAAACATATAAAATCATTCTATACATCATGGTTATTTATTTATAATTTTTAGACATTAAATAAATAAATTTAATTATGACATAATGGTGATGCAATGATTACCATATTAATGAAAGATTAAAATAAATGATATTGTAAATACTAAAATAAATTAAATAAGAATATTTCTATGACATACACGAATTTTATTTATTCTTATGACATGATATTTTTTATTTAATACATTTTTGTTTATGGAATAATGTTTTTATGTATTTTAAAAAATTCAATTATTAAACAGTGTAAAAATTGACATAAACATGTTTTTAAAAGAAATATTATCTCATTAAAAGATATAATACTCCAAAAAATATAATTTTCATCCAGATAACATATAATATGTAAATAAATTCATTAATTATCATCTTTTTGTCCTCATAAAATTTTATAGTTACTTTAGTAACAATATATAATTAAAATAATTGAATATATGGTAAGAGTTAATGTTTGTAACTAAGGGTTAATGCGAAACTATGATGTTGAATTTGTATCCTAAAGCAATGAAGAACATATTGGTTGAGTATATATCAACCCATGATCATCATATCCAATATTTATATAACTTTTTAACAATTATAATTGTAATATCAATTTGGAATAAGATAATATTTTTAGACTTTCCTAAAGTGCGGCTCCTCACTCTTATAAAAGGGCACCCCCTCTACCCAGTTACGCACACCACTAAATCCACATTTCTAATTGAACTCAGGTCCAATAAGCTCCTAAAATCCCTTAAATACTATTAAAACCCTCACCTTAAGATTAAGTAAATTCAATAAATCCTTTTTGGCTCAAATAAAAAAATGTTATCTGATTTAGAGGTAATGTCTTTTCTCAAGATCAATTCCATTATTTTCATTCTCTGCTCCCTATGATATTATTATTATATTATTACATAACAAAAAAATTATACTAAATATACTAAGATTTTTTTGGATATTTATTATAACTACACTTTCACAAACCACAATCAAATTGTTATGAACATTATGTTTCTGTGTTTGGCGATCTACCGCCTCATTAAACGTTGATTGTTCAATTTTATCCTACCACATATCATTTTAGACATTATGATGGAACAATATTTATACATTACATCTATTAAATTTATATTTTCTCTATTCTTCTATTAATTTTATTTACAATGTACCTCAACACTTTTTAAAATGTGTAAATACAAAAATTTCATTTGAGGAAGTGTGAACTACAACCCCCTCAAAGTGATATGAGTCATTAATGTCATACATGGATCGTATAAAAGAATGTTTTGATGAATTTATGTGACATATATATCATATGTATTATTCATGAATTAAAATTTTCTTATGTATCATTTATTTTTAATTCCACTAATATGACAAATAAATGAATTTAGCGTTAATGTGTACGTTGGGCCTACCATCTCCATGAACGATTCATTTCATTTATTTTTTACAAATTTTATAGAATACTATAAATAAATATATATATGATATATATTATATTTAAATCAGTAATAATATAATGTATATAATGGAGTTATGAATACATGGATAATTTTCACCAAAACATGTTCATTTATTACTCAAGTACCGAACATCGACCAAACGTCCGATAAGATCAAAAATAATTAAATAATTGTTATAATATGGTAACAGGTGATATATATTGAAAAATAAACTTTAAAAAGGATCTAAATAAAATATAAATTAATTTATTTTTATTATTCAAGAAATTAATGAACTAACGAAACAATTCAGACTCCAGTTAAGGGACTTCATCTCAATATCCTTTTTTTGAGAAAAATATTGATTTATATAAGAAATTATTTAATACGGTTTATAATAATCCCCTATTAATTTTAATTACATTCAATGGTTTTCAAAAATTTTATTGTTCTATGAATAACATCACTAAATTACAAAAGGAATGTATTTTAACATACATAGTGACAATGAAATGTTTTCTTCCAAGAACATTATATGATATTTGGCTTCCTATACAAGATGTAATGTTTTTGAAATGAAAATTAAATACCATATTAAATTTTTAGGTCTCTTGGTATTGAAAATGGTATGATAATGGATAGATTATATCAATTTCTCGAAACGATGTATTATGATTGCAATATGGAATTGTTATTTTTCCTATATACTTGTTCATATGTTATGATTATGTAATTGTTTTTGGAAATTGATTATGTATTTGAGATGTTTCATTATAAAAAAAAGTGTGAGTGAGCCCGTGATAGCTCTCTAGTGCATTGGTCAATGTGATAGAGGTAAACGTTATGGTTTCCCCTAAGAGATTTAGCAAATATATTGTGATGGGTATACAAAACATAACCATAATGGTTACTCCCAATGTAGTTTTAAATGATACCACGTATGTTTGTTATGAATGCCGCAAGTTAACATTATGATTTATGATTTATATGATCTTATGATTTCATGAGGTATGTTAAATATCTTATGTTTTATGAGTTAAAAGTATGATTTCATTGGTCTGTATGTATTCATGGACTGAAATTTTATTTCCCTATTTTATGTCCCTTACTAGAATTTTTATGCTCCTCGAATGTATTTTTTGAAAAGATTTCATTGGGTATAAGGATGAGTCAAATTATGTATGAAATCATGTATATTTTTATCTAGAAAAGTACTCATGTTTTTAAAGGATTTTCTACAGTTGAAAAAATGGATACTATTATTATATTATCCTCTTGTATGATTGGGGGATGAAATTTATTAATAATGGTCTAATTCATTAAAACTCTAAAACAGAAAAGATCATCGATGAGAATAAATTTTAAATTATTGAATTATATCAAGATTATGTAATTTTTTAATGTTTGGGACATAACGATTATATCTATGCTCTATACCTCTTTATTTTATTGAACAATATCCAATTCCTTAATATTTTCTCATGCAGTTTTATTGGTATGTTATCTTTTAAGACATTTTACTACATTATTATCTATGGATACTCATTTTTGAGTGTATATTGAGCTTTCTCAAAGATGTTAAAATATACTTGTAGTTGTTGTGGTCTACAAACATTAGTGGGATTTCATATTTTTTGATATGACAAAATTTCAATAGAAAAATATTTATGAATTTTATGACACATTACTATGATTGTATCAATTATTATTATATATGAGTGAACATTACCACTAATATTTTGAGAATCATGTTATGAATAGAGAATATAATTTTGGGGTTGGTAGTTGGAGACAAGTAATCAATCATGTTTGGTGCATTAAGTCTTAGGTGGTGGGAGTGGTTATAACGGATTATTATGTGACAAATCCAGCACCATTTTCACATATGGTGGACCATTATTGAGATATGAACAATAAAAATTTATTAGGACACTCTCTATGAATAGGAATCTATCTCTTTATTGAATTAATTAAATTTTTTAAATCTATATAGATGCCATGATATCACATAACAATGGAAAAAATGATGGAATTAGAACTGTATCTTAAATATATTGATGTGATGGGAGTAATCTAGATGAATATTTACTCATGGGGTGTTCTAGTTACCTATTTCAAAATTATGGATAACAGCTAAATGATATTTATGGATTATTGAAAATTAAATTATTTCTTTGTGAATAATTGGTTCCCCTTGATGTATATCAATGATTAGTTTTATTCATTGTTTGGGATCATAAATTCTCTAAAATATTTGAATAAGAATTTTGTAACCATCTTCAAGTTATAGAAGATGTTAAACTAAATGTTTAGTATTGGAAATTATATAGTTTATATGAGTATATTGGGATGTTGTTTCTACTGAATTATTCTCCTTGAATTTTCATCATACTCATGATTAAATTTTTCACACACATATATATATATATATATTATATAATTGAGTTTTTCATTTTATAAATTTTTTTATATTCAAGGTACTAAAATTTTCATTTTAAAATGATTGATATTGGTTATAATTTTACCAAATAATCATTATCCAATGATTTTTATGACTCACTATCAAATAAAATAGATATTAATTCTCAAGTATGTTATTTTTTAGAAAGAAGTTTTTATTGATCTGAATAATTTTTAGGTTACTATATCAAGAATGTGACCAAGGAATTTGTTCAAGATTTAGTATTTTACAGGTCACAAGGGAACTAAAACTGAATAATCTAGGATTTCTCACATTTAGTAGAACCAATTACCAAAATTTCCAATAACATTTTTTTGTTTTGGGGAACCCAATAGTGTGATAGGGACTTCTTATAACTAAAAGGATGACAGAACTCATCCCTTCATATAATTTTCAAGAAAATTGGAACCATAATTTAGTTTATTATATTTCTATTGGAGTTCTTTGGGGGCAGCTTGATGCAATGTTATTCGGTAGTTCATTAAGGGTCTCTCTATCATCAACACCATCATCATAACAATTGTAATAAAGACCTAGATTTATTATTTGGGTTTCATTTGAACTAATTTTTATCATTATATATTTTTTATGATATTTATATACATACAATATAATAAATTAGAATTTATTTTTTCACTAAGAGGACTCAAACATCGGTAAAGAAATTGGGTGAAGTATTGTTAGACATACCATTTTCAAATTAAGTATTCCAACAAAAAGGATAATTTTGTTATAGTCTCTTATATATATATAATATATATGATTTGGGATCTCATAAATTAAATGAAGAGTAAAATTTTATTATCTTGATTGGTAATTTTAAGAAATCTGTATCTGTAGAGAAAGAGGTTGTATCTATTATTCCCTTTGTATTCACTTTTGACATAGAAGATTGGTTCAGGGATGGAGATAAGAATATAATAGATGATAAATTCATGTGGGATTGATTAGTAGGAAATAATCACATTACAGGATGGATCAAAGATAAAAATAAATTTCTAAATTTCCATTTTATAGTTTTAGTTCTTTATTTTATAAAATATGATTTGTTAATGGACTGACACTCCTAGAAATGTGAAGTGTTCCTAGTATTAAAAAACATTTATCATGATATTTGACATTATTTTCACGTCCATCTGAAAAAAAGAGAAATAATTAATTTTACCATTCAATTACTAAAATTTTGGATGAAAAATTACATATAAAACTACCTAGACGTTTACATCATCTACTTCTATTATCTTCATAGATGTATCATTAGGTGGTGAGGGACACTATCATGAAATTGCAGATAGTCCAGATAGGTTATTATTAAGTGTGGGATGTTAGTGATTTTAATAAAAAATACAAATTCCATTCATAATTTTGATACCAAATAAATGTATGATTTGTGTATGATATACATTTAGGATATATTATAGTTCTATGAAGTTCTTTTACCTCATGGATTCAGAATGGATTTCCTGAAGGATATGGTGTCATAGTTGTAGCTGAGTATGACATAAACAAAAATATATATGAAAAATAAAGGAGTATATTCCATATATTAGTTTATATTTTTATGGACTATGTGCTAAAAATTGGCAAGGATTAGGATTACCATCTATAATTGGAAGACATTATATATGACAATATATTAATATATTATATTTAGATGGATTATTTTGGTTCACTTTTTGGTCAACAATGTTTTTTATTATGTTGGTATGAATCCATTGAGTCAATAGATATCAAAAAATATTTTTTATGTGTCCTCTAATTCGGTGAGTAAAATTTAGAAGCTGTCAGATACCACTCAAGGAATATAAAATTAAATTGGTTACTTCAGTGGTCATCATGGTTGTCTGTGTTTTATTGTATGTATCACCTAGGTTTGGGAACATATGATTAAGGAATCTGAGGGAATTTGAAGCATATTTTTCATTAAAATTTTATATAATGGAACATATTTTGTTGGTGACTAACTGATTATGTCAAACATTAGGAAATTTTATTATACATGATGTGCCCCAATTTTCTTAGTAGAGAGATTATGAGCTATTTCTATTGCCTATGAGTGGGAGAAGATACATTGATATTGATTCATATTATTTATTTAGGAAGTAGCTAAAAAATCTTGATTAGAGAAAAATAATAATGATAAGAGTACAAAATGATTCACATTTTATATATATGTAATCAAAGATGTATCCAAAATGAAATATATGGTTTTGTGTAATTTTTTTTGGCCTTATTGGCCCTAGTTATTTGATAATGACCTCGAGAGACACTTCTCAATTATTGGAATACCAAATTTTATTATATGCATATTGTGCCTATATTTTTAGTTGCATTATAACATTATTTCATCGTTCAATTATGTGTTATCAGTTAATCATCATATATGATAAGTCCTATTTTGGTTATGGTAAGGGGTTTTTTATTTTCATAATCCTTTAATGGGGGTAAAGAATATTTGGATAAATCCTAATGTTTTCCATTTGTAGGAATGTAAATTTTCTTGAATTGGTGTAATAGTTGTTTCTGGATTAGTGCATGATTTGAGAAAAACATTATTTTTTTCTGGAAACCTTTTATCTCTGAATATAATAAAATTAACTGTAGGAAATTAGATAGATAAATCATGTGACCAAATTGATTAAATATAATAAAGTAACCTAATTTTATTTGAGTTTATGAATCTATAAATAACATCATTATATCTCCCAATGTATTAGATCATTATCCATGGAACTCCCATGAATCTAAGTTGAAAATTTTTCCCCTCTGAAGAAATATTTCATAGTTTCAAAATACAATTATCATAGGGATTTCATGTTTTGTGATCATTTTCCATCTTCCCTAATTTTTCTAGACCTCAACTCTCATCAATAGTGATGTTCACATGTTTGAACTATCATGGCCAGGATCTATAATTTTAGTATAATATTATGCCATTCCATCTATATTTTATGAAAAGGTATGTGTACTTATTTCATTACATTGATCATTGTAAAATTCATTTAGATACATTTCATAATGTTGGTTTTTTGTATATCTAAACTTATCTTATCCCATTACTTTTATTCTTATTAGATCACTATTATTCAATACTAACAAGGTGATTTATGTTGATTATATAGATTATTTGTGAGAGTACATAGTTTTATCATCAATCCAAGATTTTGGTATTCAATATGCTTGTTGTATAAAATTCCACACCATTGAATTTTGATTATATAAAATGAAAAATATGAGTATCTAGTTTGTGTGTGTGTATTCAATGCTAATATTTTTATTTGAAATGTTTTTATGTGTTTTTATATCCCATAAAAACTATCCAGATATGAATTGATTGATATTTAGGTTTTGGAACCATTATACTCTCTTGTATTGATTTTTTTGTGTGTGTATCATATATAATTCCATAATATGACATTCTGTATGAAATTATGATTTGGGATATAGATTTTTTGTATCCATTGTCAATGTCATTGTTTCACTAATCGTTACATGGTCAATCTCTTAGAGTGGGAACCTACATGATGTGATGAGTGAAAAATATGGTGGTTTCATAAAGGATAGATGGTGAGGAATAATATCCATAAGGATAGTCATAAAATTGGAGATAGGTTATGAAGTCCTTGTGGGATGAATATAGATATTTTATGGTGAATGAGGGCCTTATATCCAGACCTGATTCATGACAACCACATGGCCTTTTTAAATACATACATTGTCCCTATTTAAAATTCTAAATTTCATGAAACTATATAATGGTTTCCTTTATTAATGGAGTCGTTGTAGTAAGGTAAATGGTTGATGGAATCCTATTTAGGGAACAATTTCTATCCATGTGACAATTTACTTGTGCAATTAAATTTCATTGAATCCATAAGTATTTATATAAAATATTAAAGTATTTTAAAAATGAATTGGTGGTGTCCTTACAGTTTCATATGGAACCCCTCATATGGAATATTAATTTTTATTAAGAAATTATTGTATGGAATCTACTAAAGGACAATGGCCTTATTTTGTGAAGTTATGCTGGATGAGAAGGGTAGATGCGTGGAGTTACGGTGGACCACAAAATTCATTTCATTGAATCTCATGTTATATTCAATTCTATTTTCATAACTATACTTAAAGTTGACTGATTGTTTTGTTTCCATGTAAGGAAAATTGTTATTGTAAAATATTATTATGATTTACTGGTATTTTATGGATTTAATATTCATTTTTTAATTTCACATTACACGGTACATGTTGCAGGTACTAGTTTGATATCAATAATAATGCAATAGTATCCATATTTTATGATTTATTCTCTCATTTCTTGTCAAAAGAATCTAGCTTTTGATGATTCAAACATGATTTTATGTGATTCTTGATCCATGAATCAGGGGACTAGTTTAGTGTGTTGAACACATAACCATACCATACCATGTTTTTAATGGACATACCCACATCTTATATATTTTTATATTGTCATAATTTTCTTCATTAATTTTATCATTTGATATATTTTACATTTATTACATAATAATTATATTTCTGTAGAATATTTTAATATCAAATATGATATTTAATTTATAATATAATCTCATCAATTTGTTTTTTAAATGTATAAACATTTGGTTAACATTTGGTAGATACATAACATATAACGTTATATTTTTTGGTCATGAAAATTAACTTAAATTCAAATTGTACATGAGATTTGATTTTGATGCTTCTAAAATAATATTTCATAGAATAATCTCACATGTTATAATAGTTATATTTCACTATTAATTATTTTTCATTAAAAATATGTGTTTTGTAATGGTATAATTCTCAATTGTGAATATATTTGTTCAATAGCTAATCACCTTGAAACTTTGAAATCATGAACTAATAAATTTTTCAGGGTAAGAAATAAATCAATGACACTCCCATTTGGTGTTATGGTTTTATTTTTTTGTGACATGTAATTTAATACATTGTAAAGGTAATAATCTTCTAAATCAACAAAAATATGAATGATTCTCACTCACATCACAATATATATATTATAGTGAGTATAGTGAAGCTAAATTTTAAAAAAAAGTAAGAAATAATTCATTTGATGTATTAACTATTATGTTCCACCATGGACGTTCTTTATTGATATCATTATTCTTTAACAAGTTTCAATTTTCCGAGTTATATACACTATAGTGTGGTTATAAATTACATTGTATGAGAATCCTCCAATAACCAGTATAACAAAAAATCAACTAACATCATTCATATAATTACCTCCTTGTCAGAACATAGAATAGTATTATATTTTATCTATCATTGTCATCATTTCATATTAATACTATATTCATGACGTGATGATTTCTCTTGGAATGTGAAACATTCCCCCAATATAATTCTCTATATAAATATATCTGTAACAATTTTATGTCATTAATAAAAATATTTATCTACATCAAAATATTTCATATTATATATAGCTATCATTTAATTTATAAAAATTTTAATATCACATCATATGATTCAAAATATATAACATTTATCATTGGCAATTCCATGAATATTTATATTTGGAATCTATTATATAATCATTATATACAATGTAAATAATCAATTTTTGTTATGTATCATATTTTATAATTTCAGTGATAATGAATACTTTCACTAATTAAAAAACCATATTTTTTGTAGAATTGGATTCAAAAAAATAACAAGATCAATGTTTTTTATTTAGGTGTCCACAATTTAATTTTTTTTTTAAATTTTTATCAATTACATTAGATTTTTTTATTATTTTAATATTTGTTCTGAAGAAAAAAATCAATGAGTTTTAATCCTATTGATATATTATGTTAAATTATTCAATTTAATTTTTATTTATATCAATTTAATTTAAATGGATACAATAAATAATGTGTTCAATTTATATCATTATTACACAAGTTTCATACAAATAAAAATAATATATATATTTTATAAGAATTATTAAAAATATTGAATGATGACTACAATTTTTTTTAAAAAAATTTATTAGAATTAAAATTTTGCCTCAATTATATCCTTTGGTTTTTATAATACATCATAATATTTAATTTATCATTAAAATACATAGATGTGTGATGCATTAATGTATGAAAACAATCATATTTTTGGTTACAATGTTTTTTGTATTTTTGTGTTGTACCAGTGAATAAAATTTATATCATATTATGTAATAGTGAAATCAATGTGTCAATTTCTATGGTTGATTATTTTATGATAATTAATTTTGAATTATCTTAGAAACAATATATGTAATTGTGAATTAAATAATTCATGAATCTAGTTTTGTTTTAAAAATAATTTTAATGTATTTTTGAAAAAAAATTGTTATGAAACATTACAGATTATAACATGAATAATGCAATTTTTGTTGGAGATTTATTTATTATTTTTCTTACATCATTTAATTGGTGATTAAAATAATTTTTATTGGAATCACATGATATTTAATATAATTATCTTGTTAGAAATAATATTTTATGCTATCATAAATTTAATATAATATCAATTCAAAAATTAGATACATTAGTATAAAATAAATCAGTTTACAGGGATATTTATTATTTTACTCACTAATAGTATAATATATAGTATATTATTTACATCAATGGGTGGATGAATGGAGATTAAATAAAAAATAAAAATAATATAGATAAATTTAAATATATAAAAACACTAATAAGTCATTGAACATTGAATAAGGATATATCATATGGATTGTAATGAAATGAATATATAATTATGAATGAGATAATTTTTCATGGAATAAAATAAAATAAAATCCTTGATTATGGTGGACAAATACCATATTACAAAAGGTCCAGCTAATGAAAAGTTGAATTCAACCAATAAGAGTTGAAAAATTATAGGGACTCCTTTATCTTATCATTTAAATGATGTTGGTTATTGCATGGATAAAAATTGGAAGGTCAATTATTCATAATAGAAATTACATCTATATGAGAAATATTATTCATTAATTTATTTCCCCTTCTTGATGAATATGTTTTTCAACCACTACAAATTGTTTTGTTGGGGATAATGTATAACCCATTTCATTACATTCATAATTGGGATGTATCTCCCTATGAAATGAGATACTTTTCAACTTGTTAATTAATAGTGTCCTATTGATCCACATAATTTCTGTTATGTTTCATACTAATAGACTAAGTGATAATAGAAATTTTTTTCCCAATGTTAATAAAATGATGTTCTTATACATTTTGGTCGATAGAATTATAAGCCTCAGTATTCCCCTATATGATTCATCTATATGTGATTCATATATTGAAAACTATTTCTCTATAAATTATTAAGATGAGTGAGACATATCATTAACACATTATGTGTAATATAATTGATAAAATGGATTTAAAATTCATGTTAATTATCTATCCTCTATACCATCATGTAATGGATAACCCAACAAAATTAAAATTCATGTATCTATAAAACAAAAAACAATTTTAATTAAAGACATTACTTTGAGTATCAAATTTGGATCATCCAAAAAGATTCTTTCTACGACATCATTTACATGTTATTTTGATTGAACTACATAATCAGAAATTAAATAGAATAAATCATTTGAAACCTGTCCTAGAAACCTATAAACCTCTATATAATGACCCATTATTATAAAAAATAATTCACAACCAAGAATGGATTATAAATAATAAATTCACCAATTTCAAATCATTTCCAATTTTTATTGATGAATACATGACTATATCAAAATTATTAAAAGTAATATCACATTTTTAGTCCTATACAGCAATGGATGTGTATTATTTTGATTTATTAATCAGAAAATAATCCCATATTAATGAAAACATCTTCTTATTTGAGATATTAGTGTTATATCCTTTCAATATGGACCACATATCAAGAATCTCATCTCTATATTGTTAAATTTCATTTTACATCATTGATAAAAATCGTGAAAATAAAATAAATATATCCCCACACCATTATGTCTGAAAATAAATTTCAAAACATATAATAAGACAACAAATTTACAACATTCTTTGTTACTATTCAATACCAATAACAATTTTTCTACTACACACATCTGATATACTTGGATGAAAACATAAACAAATAATTTTAGTTACAATTCATATGTAGAAAAGTATATTTTTATTAGAGAACCCAATGCACTAGTTATGTTCATTAAGGCTTTAAGCATTTATAGATTGACTGATAACCCATTTACGGCTTAAAAAATAAGGATCAAAAAATAGATAAAACCATATTGGTCTGAAAAAGGACCAGTGAAAACCCAAAATATGTGTCCATTTTTATCTTACATGATATCTTTCACCAATATTGAATAACACTATCTTTATCAACCAAATGAATTAACAATAGGTCTTTACCAAAAAGAACCATGTATAAATTGATGAAACCAATTCATTCTACATTGCTACAAATCATAGGATAAATAGGTTATTTACAATCAATGCCACCAAAAAGTGTGAAATAAAACTAGTTAGTGGTTGTGTTAATTTTATATATTGTAAAATCAACCACCATGACAAATTATTAAAAGATAATTTCTTATAAATGATATTTTAGTTTATCAATGACATGAACATATATTATATAGATTATTCAATATTTAAACTATATAATTGTATGATTCATTAATATGTTATCAAGTGATTTTTTGTAATATTTTCAATATCGTGTCAGTGGTTTATACAAAATTTTAATTAAAAGTTACTAGTAAAAAATATTTTATTCTATATTTAACGATGATAAACTAAATATATTTTAAAGAAGAGAATATTTCAGTTCTCTATTGATTGATATGAACACACATGGGGACGGATAAATCTATGTATACATTAAATATTCTGTTTTATAAACACATTAATTTTAGATATTGTTGATCAATTAATGAAATAGTATTGTTAATTACTTTTTTCATATCACTATTTTCTGAATACTATTATTTGTAAATAAAAATAAAAAAATTATATGGCTTGATATTTTATTAGGGTAGCATATTCATTAAATGATTAGGTTTTGAAACCATATAAAATGGTCATAGTGTAATTATCATGTTAGACTGAATTAATAAATTAATTAATTTTATACACTTTATGAAATACTACAATATAGTTTACATTCCCCCACTATAACCCAAATTATTATTTGATATCTACTGTGAAAATATTTAAGAAATTTTTGATTAAAATTTAATCCATTAATTTTTTTATAATATGATGAAATAAAATTCCACTTTAATATATTACTTTTTACACTTTTTCAGTTATATAATTTGATAAAGGGAACAACAGATAGTTTAGTTATCATTTATGGTGGATTCATATGTCTTGGATTAAATTAATTCACTATAAAAACATTACAGTCCCTACTATTTGTCTCTCCTTATGAAACTAATTATATCTCTATCTATAAAAAAATATCTCTCTTTATCTTATCAAAATCAACCAACACTAAACTAACTAACTGAACCGTGATGAAAGTTATTTCAAATTATATTCAGTTTATTCCAAATCTGTATGAAAGTATTTATTTCTCATTATATAAAACACTAAGTCATTGATTAATATAAACAATCTATAACAAATATATTTTTTTTTTAAATACACCTAACCACTTCTATATAAAACATAATTAGTGTATTGAAATTAAACATATATTATTATATATTTTGATACCCATCCATGAAGAATAATAAAACCTCATAAATAAAATTAAAAATATGTCATAACATCATTATTCTAATCATAAAAATTGAATCTATTCAATATATGATAATTGAATATAACAAAGTGGTCTCAAATAAAGGTCATTCTCACTTGCAAAGTTTCAAACAACAATTATGTGAAATTATCCCCAAAATAACTCACATATATAACCTTTTTATTTCACTACATTATTTAAGATGTATATATTATAGACACTAAAAAATTATATTGGATTAAATCATTATATTATAAGAAATATCAATAACAATATGGCACATTAATCTCTTTTAATAAGCTGTCATATTATGTGGTGGCATGAATGATTCAAACATTAACAACAATATCCCGTAAATAAAAATTGTGTTTCATCCACATGTGATCATATATGTTTATTGTATAATATCCACCTCATTCATATAAATATTATGTGAAATTTTTAATTTTTACAAAAGATAATATGTTTTTGAGACAAAAAAATAGTGGGGAACTGTAAAACAAATATTTGATATACATAGATTCTCTTTTAAATTTATTTTCTCTATATGTTATATTATATTATAAAACCCCTCCAATGTGTATATAACATTACTTAAAGAAGACCATTTTTTATATATATTTGAAATTTTATTATACACAATTTATCAGATAATGAAATATCCGTCATATAATTTTACATTATCTAGAATGATGGTTCCCAATCCTTCAGATGTTGTCGGGCCTATTAGAAGTATCCAATATTGAAATAAAGAGTATTATTTAAAAATAATATATAATTTTATTATTGAATGTGATAGAAGTTATGATATATATATATTTAAATTACATAAATGGGAACTAAATATAAAAATACTACTTAATTAGTATTCTACAATAATCAAAAAAAATGTGGATTTATAATTAAAGATACATGATTTACTATAGAATAACAATTACATATTAGGTTATTATGAGTTAGGGTTTCTTTACACACTATGTATCATATAATCTAGTAAAAAATTATGGAATACTTTTCTAATTTGTGGATATAGGGATTTTATAATGATCATAATGATTTATATTAGTTTTATTATTCTTCATAAGTTTTCCATATTTTACTCTTATATTGAGATCATTTTCCATTAATACTCCCCATTTCTCTACTAAAACCATATATTAGTGCTTCAATTATGAATATTTAGGTCGAATATCATTATTTTTAAGATAGATTTTGACAAAGGAAATGTCATATTAGATCATTTTGGTGCATTTTAATTTAGTTTATGTTAGTAATAAAGAAGGATATTCATTCATAATAGAAACAAACATCTATTGTGGGGTTAAATTAAATATTATACACTATTCCATGTAGATATTATTAGATAAATGAATTTTTTGGACATTACATCTAACTTGGGAAATGAAAATGGTGTTTGGAATCATATCGTAGAATATAACATCTTGGAATATAAATTCACTAAAAAATATGAATGAGTAGCCATGTGACTTAATAATTGTATATCTCATGTGAAAGTTATTTTACTTAAAATTGGGATATATTTCATTTATAATTTTAATGAATTTTGAACCAATATAACTCTACTAAAATCATCACGAATTAAATTTAATGATATGTTATTTTCAACATCTTCCACTTTTACCTGAAACATAGGAATATACTAAGTAAACCCCGTATACTATTCAAAAGTACTACTAAACCCATATATTTATAATTAAATATTTGGGGATCATTTATGGGTTATTCAATAGTGGTTTTCAAAATCATGTTAGGCTCTTCGGTCATTCATAGTTGGTGAGCGGCCTGCCCAAATCATGAACCCAGTAAGTGAAAACGTTTCAAGCCATGGTATTGATGACTTTCATGGTTATCTCAGGGTTTGAAAAATTGTGCACCCACATACTCGAATCTGTGTGCCCCTTATTGGGAATATGTTTAAGGCACGCTATTTGGAAAACTATGCAGCACTACCCTACTAAAAGTGTGTGTGAAATTTTTTTATTCTGAGAAATATTTTGTAATATTTTGAACCATATTTCAAAACCAGACATGTTCATAACATAGGATTTTACTACCACTAAGGTATTTAGTTCTCTAAATGAATCATTATGGATCATCAAATTCATATCCATGACGGACCGAAGATAGGTGATCTTCGTTTGACCTCTCCCCAAAACCGTTCCTCTCATTTTGATTAAATCCCTATCTCTTTATGTCTTTTTCATAGGGTTTTATAGACCTATATATTTTTTGAGTATCTAATATATCATGTTTTAGATCATTAATATAGGATTTATACTTATATCCCCATTACTCATGTTCCTTATTTGATTCTTCCATTTTGTGCTTTGGGAGACATGATATCTATGTTTTTAAATGTGGTTCCATTTAATATGGTCCAATTAATATAACCCTAAATTACCCAATTTACATTTAATTTCATTCAATTTATTAATGAAAAAAACTATTTTCATTGAATTTTATTTGTTCTTATAATTGGGAAGAACCCATTACTCAAACTAATTATGGTATGATTGTATATTTTTATATAAGTTGTGAAATTAAATTTTTGAATAAAATTGTTAAATAGATTTTGGAATTTATTTGTAATTTTATATGATAAAAAATTATTAAATGGTTTTGATAATAAACCAATGGTTGTATCCTAGAAAGGAATGAATTGATTAAATCCTCGATTTAGATTTTTAATGTAAATTTTAATATTGCAATGTGAAATGGTGTAATTGTATTTTGAAAGGATTTATAATAAATTTACATTTATTGATTGATGTTTTATCACACGAAGAGAATTTTAGTTGGTGAGTTATTGTCCAAAACACTCAATTTACATTATAAAAATCTAACAATACATAGTGCATTAGGTCACATTCTTGATGTGATGGTTAGGTGTCCCTTTTGACTATTTTTTGATGGATGTGTGTAGGAATATTTTTGTGATCACCAATATGAGTGTGTGATGATCCCATAACCATGAACAATCTTACATCTTGGATGAAGACCATGCATATTGTTGGTTATTATTTTTATATAAATTTTTATTAGTAAAATTTTTTACGTATGCCCTGTGAATTTAGATAAACTACATTATATGAAGTAATTTTCAACCCGATGTTTGAAATATTTTTGTCAATTTAAATGTAACAAATGATTTTTTTAACTATTCTATTATTCTTTAATGATATTTTAGTTAATACTAAATAATTTATTTGTTTATGTAATGTCTAATTATATAATGGAATCCTCGGAGAGACACAACTGATCTTTTATATCACAACCATCTTATGCCTTTGAGTGATATAGATTATACTCTTCCATATTCAAGAAAGGAGAAAACACCAAATACAGTTGGTTTAAATTTTTTTATTCAGGGCATGGGGATATGTTACTTATTTTTAATTGGTTTGTTATATTTTAGTTATAGTACATTGCTCATGTACATTGGGATTTTTAATTTTTGACATCTGGAACTCTTCACCTTGTAGAGATTTATTTTCAGGATACTGACATGTAACTATTTATTATTCTTTTTTTTTGGGAAAAAAATTCCATATTTATCTCGTATGATGCCAATATCTAGTCACCAACCCATGGGGTTTGGGAACTCCTATAGTTCCATGTTAGGACAATATTTGTTATCAAGGTAGTAGGGTATTCATGCTTGTTCGTGACATTCAATCATAAAAATAATAATTACATCATGGAATAAAATGATTGAAATGAATTAAGTTTTGTATCTAGTATTTAATGAGGATATCCAATGAAAGCTAGAAATAATATTATAATTTTTATTTTAACACAATTAAATATGTTATAGATTATTATACTAAGACAAACGCAATGAATAGTAATAATTATGAATAATATTTGGACATAATGAGAATAGTACTGGTCCTACAAACCATATTTGTGCTGATAAAATAAAATTCATGAATGAGTGAAATGGAAAAATTAAAGTAAACGAAAATTATTAAAATATACATAAATCAATTATGAACTAATGAATTATCAATCCAATATTTATAAAATCCCATACCATCATTGATTATAATCAAGTTAGTATCATTGAACTCAAAAATTGAGAATCAATTTATATATAATTTTATTTTTTGATTTTTTTAATATATATCATTATTTTATTTTCAAATTAAAAATTATTTGGGATGTTTGATTCATAAATAAAAACTAAAACCATGATTAATGTTATTTTATGGAATGTGGGATATATTAAAATATTTATAATAAATAATATTTCATTTAGGTATATTGACGGTACATGTTTTATCTCTATTTTCAATATTAGTTAATAGGAAATAATTAAAGTATTTATAGTCAAAGATTAGAGAGTGTAAAATATTAAATAATATATTATGGAAAAAAAATCATGGATTTTGTTTTAAAAAGATAATCAGTCATGGATTTTAAACTACAAAATTATTGGTTTACAAAAAATAGTGGGTGGGATGAATGTTTTAAGAAAATAGTGATTTTTATCATATCCAATATTGATATAGATATTCATATTTCAAAATTAGATCACAGAAAATAAAAAAAGGTACACTTTATAGAAAGATTTAGAACACCCAATGGTAGAATTGTAGACCATCTGAACATTTATATTGGGGGAATGCACTAGTATAATACCTTGGAGGTTAACAATATTATGTGATATTAATCAATGAATCAACGTTGACGTTATGGGATTCAATTATTAAAATAAATATTTATTTGTTTTATGTATTTTAAAGTTGAATTCTATATTGGATAAATAGATATAATCAATGTTAAAATTCATGGGGATTGATAATAGAGGATAGTTTTATAATCTTTTATATAGAATAGTAAAATTAAATGGTCCTTGAATATTTTATAAAAAAAATTATTATTTATTAGCAATTGGGTATAAAAAATATAATAGTTCCATGAATATGAGGATGTACTCGGAGTCACCCATGACCATCTATACAGATGTAATGAATGTGGAAGTTTATATTATCAATGTGATTATTAATATTCCAATAGTATAATATATAACCATGGATCATATATTAGAAAAATAGATAAGAAACATTAATTTATGTTTATTTTATTCTTTAATGAATTTTATTATATTTAATAATTCATCATTCATTCTTGATTTTTTCAACCGTTTTAATCGAGCATGAAATTACTTGTGTAATTGTAATTTTTAGTAGGTATATAGATAATATATAAAGATAACCATTGAGATTTTTTATGTTCATATATATGTATTTTAAGGGTATAAATAATACATCATTGTTGTTTATTAATGTAAATTACTTACTATGGTACATGGATACAAACATTGGATATTCTTTCAACTACATGCCCAGTACCACATGTAATATGTTTACTTGTGTATGAGTTTTTGAATGATGGGTATCTCAAGTATATATGTTGGTTGAAATGGTAATAATAATAAAAATGTAAATTCCAATAGTGATATTAGATGGAGTTTTTTCGAATGAATATAATAATAGAGAAAATAAATATAAATCATTAGGATTATATATTTTATTATAGTACTAATAGCGTTATCCTAAAATATCTCATTGTTTTCTGCCATTATGAATCATATTTAGTAAACAGAAAACATTATCATAGTCTTATTAGTGGATAGATAGTTCTCCATTGAAAATATTTGAAGAACTAATAATCTTGAATAGATGTTGATAATGTTGATGGTGATTGAGAAAAAGATGACCTTTTTTCCAACTATAAAATTCATTGTAAAAATGGTGTCTTGGAATAAATATATAAAAGTACAATGTGGTAGAATAAAAGTAATACATACTTGGATGTTTGTAAATAATCAACCTAATATGATGATTTTGAGTGAAATGAACATGTAATTAATGAATCATTCTCTTAATATTGATGATTTATTGGGAAATCACCCATTAATTTCTAATAGAGATGAGTATATCAACATGTATACATAATTACATTTTAAACTATATAAATAAGTAATTTGTTATGATTAGGATACATATATGATATTTATTTAATGATATATCTGAATCAATAGAATAATATTTTGTATACTAGATGTGTCGTTAAATAAAAATGACACTTAAGATGACAAAATTCATGAAATATGACTATTAATATGAAAAAATGGTATTTTATCCTTGATTAAAATACCATCTAATTCATTTTATATTCAATAATTTTATCACATATTTGTACTATAGTACTATAGAAAATGTATTAGGTTCTTTAACTATTCTAAAATAGGATACTATTGTAATAAAAATGTTCTGAGCTCATTTCAAGCTACTGTTTTTGTAATATATATCTACCATGTAATTTAATTATAAAAAATAGTAAATAACTTTTCCTCTTTATAAAATAATGGACTCTTCTAATGTCTACAAAATTACCCTTTTTATCATATTTTTAATCATTTTATCTTACTTTTTTTATCTTATCATTCTATCACATACCATTTCTACCACATATATTTTCAATTAAAAATTTGAACACACAAATATATATATATATATATATATATATATATTAATTTAAATATATATGAATTGTTGCCCTTAATTTAAATTAGCATGATAAATACCCAAAAAATACATAAATACTCATTCATAAGACTCTTGACCAAGAAATTAATAATACTACTAAAATGTGTCTATCCATAATGATATCACTCTCCAAAAATTTTTGATTACTATTGGTTACTCATTTGTAATTGTAATCTTTTTCATTTCCTTGAAATCCATTTTATGAATTGTTATTTGTAACAACCTCAACTCTAGTAACCCTGATATGATTTCTAGATTACAAAATTTTCCTATGATACAATGTACCACATTACTAAGGATCAACCAGTTTAGTTTTCTTGATGAACCTATTACATGCCTGTTATTATTGTATATTAGAAGTATAAAATAGAACATAAAAAAATAGATATTTTTCCTCCTTAAATAACATTAATTGATTTTTGATTCAAATCATAGGTAATAGATAATAAAACAAGGTTGAGGTCAAATACCCAGTATGAGTTTCATATAATAGAGTAAACCATATGTTAATATTACATATTCAATATGTAATGGTAAATAGTTAAAAAAACATCCATTTATTTAATTACATGAGTGAGCAATGTAACCAATAATAATATCAATGTAATACACTCCTGGATAATTATATATAATTTCTAAGTAAATGGAATATATAATTCCATAAATCTTGATAAAGGTATTATGTTATGATATTTTCAAATATTAGTATGTATTCACAAAAAAAATCCATTTCATAATGATATCTGACTATTATTTCTCATGATAAATGTCTATGCATCTAGGTGTTATCGATATAATGTATGAATATATATCTATATGTCCAATTAATTACACATATATTGAATGGAAAAATTAGTTCATAAAAAATATTCATCAATAAGAAATTTCTATGTTGATTAAATAATATCATGTTTCATTATTTTCTGAATTTGATTAATACATTAATTGAAAAGAAATATATGAAAAACTTCTCTATTGTTTAGAAAATTAAAATACTCACAAAATAAAGAATATATATAGGTATGAGAAATGATATGTTCAATGAATGATCATAAAAATATTTATAAAACTATTAGATAAGGTTAATAGTCTAATAATTAATAATATATATAATATATCCATTATTTCATTACAAATATATATTTTGTAATAAAATCAAGTCCTTCACAGAATAGATGAAACTAGAAGAGGAAATTCAAAATAAACATAAATTATTAGAATTTATTTTTATGAAATAAGAATCATATAAATATAGGTAATTGTTGAAAACTTTGTATGTTATATATTAATACATCAATAATGTATATGAATAAATAACATACCTTTAGACCATATGTAGAGTATGAAAAAATGAACCTTTTAAGAAAAAAATATAATTAATTTTTTCAATATATTTAAAAAGAAATGGATTATAAAAAATTTCCCTACTAAATAATTTTCCAAAATTAAAAGGTATTATGTGAAATATTTTTGAAAAATATTGACTTGGTTTAAAAACATACCCGATCAATAAGGATAAACATATCACCTTTTCATTTAATAATTAAATTTCATGATTATAGTGAAAAATATTGAAATATTTAGAATAAAAAAATTAAACCCATAAATATTCATGATGATTAAAAATACATAATGTTTATAAAGGATACTTTATACGATTCCTTTTATAAAAAATGTCGGAAATACAAAAAAAAATTGATTGAAAAAATTATTCTGCACAACATTTGTATCTTTTATGTGGTAGAACATGAAATGAGTAGGCATGATTTTAAAAATTAATATCTTAGAAAAAAATTATATTAACTATATATATGGTATATATATGTATATGTAAAAGTAATGTTTTACCTAATACCAAATATATCTCAAGGGAGAAGAAATTGAAACAAAATCACAAAACACTAGATTCTGTGTAGTTAAAAATAAATTTACATACTATGATTATAATTTATATAAAAAAGTAAAATAACTATATACATATAAATAATATCATATCTGATATACTAATATCATATTATCATCTGTTATTTAATAATCATTCATTATTATCAATATTTTTGGTGATATGTACATTTTCGTAAAAAAAAATTTATTTCAGCAGTTATGGTACCTACATATTAATCATTACTAGGTCATCTAAAAAATTTAATTAATTATATAAATATCATACATATTAATTTTATACATATTTATTGTCACTTATGAAGGGAAAACATGAAAACGAATCATATCACTTTGTAGAGGTGGTAGCCAACACATACTCACAGGAAATGTTTCTAATTTTTAATGAGTGGATGGAAAAGGTAGTAGATTATATATTATATTTCCAAGATTATTATTCTACCATAAATACTATATATATATATATATATTAGTTTCATTATTATGTCTCACAATGTGATTTTTATCCTGATTTTGGTTTGCTCATAAGTATCTTGACCCAAACATCCATAAGGACTCAAGCATGCCTCAGTGTATGCAAGTGGTTATTGAAAAGTATAAGGGGGTCTAAGATGGTATGGTGTTTTGGCTATACCAAAGTATCATTAGGTATAATTTTCAATACATAGATAAATTAAAAAACAATAAATGTATTACATAATAGTGGATGTAAATCATCAAGATAAATATAATAAAACCCAACCAATATATACTGTCATATAAAAATTGGTTATGTCAGGATGAATTATTAAAATGGGATTGAAAATATCTATAATACATAATTCAACAATAAATAATAGTTGGAAAATATAATCCCTTGTAGAATCACAAGAATTATCCTGGTCTTCTACTCTCATTCCCCAACCTATAAAATATCAACCATCAATTGTGGGGTGTTTTTCATTGTCTTTAACAACATCAAGGAGTTCTATCCATACATGAATTGAAATCCAAATTAGGGTGTCTGTAAAACTCAGTAGACCACCACCAATAACATCTATAACAAATCTATCCTATGTAAATATGTTGTCAAGATGTTTAGGTATAACAGGAATATGTTGTATGATTATTATGTCATATAACATCATCCAAAAGAACAATTAATTTTAATGGAAGTATATATATTTAGAATAAATGGTTACTAAAATAAACCATCAACAATATAATATTAAATATATACCAATTATTATGAAAATATTGGCATTTACTCATGGATAATGACCACTGAAACCTCTGCAAATCTGATGAGTTTATCCAATGTAAACATGGTATAATGTATGCATATGAATGTCAAGAATCCCTGGGGCTATGGTATTGGTTTCAACGTTGAGTCTAAGGATAATTTACAAGGAGAAAATAGTCAAAACAGTGGTAGGGCCTGAGGAATAAATATGACATGGTTATAAAAATCCAGTTTCAAGTAGATCACCTAATGAATCCAATTACATAATATTTATGTGGGTTTTTAATTGCATAACACAATACCCATCATCTATTCCATACTATGTTTCCCAGCTATTAACACATTATGTAAAGGATATCAAGGGTCCAGGATAATTTCTATTCCATAGCACAGTCAATTAAAATTAATAATTATAGTAAAAATGATGATACATATTTATGATACATTTTCATTTCACATATAATTCTGTTTATAATTAATTATACGAAAATGAGGTATCTATCCTTTTAACAATTAATTTAATTCATTTATTTATTCCACTTACGAGTGGAAACCTCAACATTACCCATGTGGTAGATTAATAATTAGTATTTAATCGGACACTCTTGAAGGGGTGGTTCATGTTGTGGTTAAAACATGAACCATGTCAGCAGGCTCTATGAACATTAATATAATAATCAAAATAATATTTTTGGGATATCAAAGATTATATAGGAAACTGAGAAATTTTTTTCTCTACAACCCAATGGAAAAAACAATAATCAACATTACTATTAGGGAAAATGTACATACAATATTCCTCAGATTGGTAAAAGATACCAAATATAGTTTCAACCATAATTTTTAGATATAAAGAGAGAAGTTGAAAAAATATACCAATAACCTGAAAATAGTCCATATTATTAATATAACGATTTTATTAAATATGGTAAAAGAAAAATAGAAAAAAATCTTGTGGAATCATATACTTAAAATTGGATGTCTCAATTTTGTATGATTCTTGAATATGAATACTTATAAAAAATAAATCTCAACACATAGGTTAATAGGAAAAGGGTATATCATTTTGTGATAAGCATTTTGAAATGGGAATGAGAATAGACATGTAAATTTTAAATGGCACATTGAAAAAAATTATCATTTTTTCCATTTTAATTTTTTCAAAAGTTAGTATTCATGGTTTGAAAAACTATTCAAACCCCATTTATATAACAATACCAAGAATGATGTTTCTTCTATGGTTAATGACCATGTTTGTTTTGAACCATGTGATCTACATGCACAGAGAAATATCCCATGGAAAACACCTGTACCAGCTAGGTTCACCATTATTACTAACCACATAAAATAATTGAGGAATAAACCACAAATAATCCATATGTTTTTTTTGATTCTACTAAATCCCTCACATGGTTATATTAAATGTTATTGTCACCCTTTATGTTATATTATTATTCCATATAGTGACTACTAAAAATGTTCCAATGATCTGTCTCTACTAATTACCCTAAAAAATATAGATCTAGGTTAAGTACAAGCCCAAGATGCTATTGAACCCATATATAAACCCTTAGTAACATTCAATAGATTAAAAAATTGATTTACACTAAAACTCAAGAGATGTTGACCTCATTGAAAAACCCAGATAAAAAACATATGATCATTAATATAACTCAAACCCAAGTATCTCAAAAGGTGGTTGTGTGTCATTTATGAATAATTCAAACAACTGAGAATGTACATCAACCTCTCACTACCATGTCATATAATTTATTTTATGATGATTCTGTAGCACCTATACTAGATAAAATATAATTCCATACATAGAATATGTTAAATGATAAATAATACGAATAAGATAATCATGATAATAAAAATCAACACCAAACTCATCCTCATTAGGTTGAAGGAAATAAAACATGTTTAAACGATAATGATGAAGCTTTAAAACAATATTTATATCATCAATGGAATTGAACCAATAAAGTAAAATAGACAGATATGCCACTAGCCAAATTCTCTCTCGTTGACCATCAATGGCCTAACAAATCCATGAGCCAACTTCCATTTTCATCAAACATTTCAATTAACCAATCTTGGTGAGACATTTAGTGATACCCTATCACTCATCAAAAACACCATGGTTCATCAATGATTTTTTTGACATGAATTACACATATTAAGATTTATATCCATTAACATTATGATGAGCTATACCAATAATGTTTTATCCTAAATGAGACATGGTCCTAGTCCTGACTCCTCCACTTCATTTATCAATCATAGAGGTTATCAGAATGGCATAATTTATGTGGACACATATGGATCCATCTATATATTCATATGAAATATATTAATTTAGTGACACTAAGAAATAGGTAAATATTTCCCCTATGAAAATGGATAATAAATAACATCTTTCCTAATCATTTCCCCTAAAATATGTATGGATTACTACCAATGACCATCATTCAGAGGGTTACAGGATGTGGTGAGAAACTCCAATGAATCAATATCCAACATAAACCCCTACTTGAAACACATGGTAATACTATGATGATTATCTTCTACGATGATATATAGAACACTATAATATTTTAAAATCTCTCAGATAAAAATCCATTATAATTTATCCAATGAAATGGGGACATTTATAGAAATGAAGTAGCAGTCCTTCATATGGATAACCATGATAACAAATATAGGTTCAATATCATGAGGGGATCCTAGTAAACTCATCACAATGTTTATAGTTGTAATGATCTTGAATTTCCATGTAATTTTATTAATAAATGGGAATTTTACGAGTGTGTGAAAATTGACAATGCATAATTCTGAGGCACGGATTTCCTGGAATGAATATCTGATCTTTTTTTCAGGTTCGTTCACTAAACGTGCGAGTGTGATTTTCTAACTTTTGAACCGGTTTTTGGAATTGAAATCTCAGGGCACCGTTGAACACACATCATCGGTTTTCACATAAAAATACATTCAACTCGATGATAGATGGTCGATTGTAGACGATATTTTTTGGGTTGTTCGTGAAAAGAATAATATAAAATAAAGTACGAAATATTTTACTTTATTTGATAGAACATCCATGTGGAAGTTTGAGAAGTGGGTTCCACCAAACACTAACCTCCCATGAGAGTCTACGGTGGTGGTGACTACCCAAGACTAACCTACCATGAAAGGCTATGGTGGTGGGAACAACCGAGGCCTAAACCTCTTGAACACTTCACTTAATGGGGGAGAAACCTCTCAACTCCCTCATTAATTAGAAGGAGCCTCTTGAGATTCCTCCACATTAATTATACCAATGCACCACATTAATTATGCTTTCACTCCATGAAGGGTTATGGTGGTGGGGACCAACTGAGCCACTTGAGCTTTGTCCAAATTGATTATGCTTCCGCCCCACGACCGAATTGTTGCCCCGTAGTCGGACCACAGCCTCGCGGCTGGACCGCCGCCCCGCGGCTGAACGACCACCCTACGGCCAAACCATCGTCCCTGGCATAGCCACCCACTGGCCTCCCGCCCTCGATGCACCCTTTGTGGCCTTGCGGCCACCCGCATCCCTCTGCAGCCCCATGCGGCTTACCAGGATGGACCCAGCATGTAGGTCCTCCCAGTAGGTAGGGATTCCCAGTAGTCCAGGCTGAACCCAACAGGCAGGGCCAGACCTAGCGGGTTAGGCCCAGTCATCCAGAATCAGGTCGGCCCAGGCTGCGACAGGCCGAGTAGGCCCGACTGGGTCGGACCGAACATGGGCCCACTACGACCTAATTACTTTCTTTTAGCTATAACATTGGCACAGGACGTCCGTTAGATGAACCGTCAGTGGAATTGGGAACCTTGGATCGAGTCATTCCCTTTGAGGGATACCCCACTATGTTTTGGATTATGTTGGGGAATTGTCAGTTTGGACCAAGCGTGAATCCAACAGGGCCGTTGGGAAAAAATGGCTAATAACTCACAGACCGTGTGTCTGATTGATGCACTGTCTATTACATTGAGACCCCTAAGGACTGTAATACCATTGAGATACATATTCGTTGGACTAATTGGTATTTGAAGTATCTACTAGTAGCTTGTTTATAGGACCCTCCTAGTGATGAGTGAGCATAGTTTGGGAACCCTTTGGATGATTGAGACTTAGCGACTGCTAGCCATTTAGACTTAGAGTGACTCGACATGCCTAGTGGGGAGATCCATGGTGATGATGTAGACCTATGGTGGGGAGCACCATGGTGATGCGGTATACCCACGATTCTCGACAGGAGGATTACCTCAGCAGGCCATGAGGGGGATCTCCATGGTGATGTGGAAGACCCATGATAATTGACAGGAGGAGTACCTCAACAGTCCAAGGTTTGTGGAAATCACGTCTATCTGATGTGGCAGGCCCACTATACTCGATAGAGGAGGAGTTATCAAGAACAGAGGTGTTCGACGTTGTGACTGAGAATGATACTTGATACTACCCCTATAATAATTCCTAGTGTGAGCTGAGTCATTACCTTTGTGTTTTCCTCATGTTTGATATGGATTACTTTATAATATAGGTATATGTATGGGTATATAAATAAGTTAGGTTATTTGTTTATTAAATCTTTTTTATTTATACTTGATGGATTTTGTGAGATCTAGAGGGTCTTAGGGACCCTACTGAGTATCGTTATACTCACCCATGTATATGCTATGACCACACCTTGTTGTATTGGAAGCAGACAACGAATAACGTTGTCTAAGGCTAGACTGGACGACACCTGGAGGTGGACCATATGATGTGTCGTTACTTAGAGGAGATGGGTGTACGTGGAGTGCTCATGTGGCGATCTTTATCTATCCTTCACAATGACCCTCAGAGGATGGCCTAAAAAATGACTTTCCCTTTTTCTTTAGTTGTATGGTATCAAAATTTTACTTATACTTTATAGTTGGTCTTTTATTCTAGACCCTTTTACTTACTACTGTCACTCATTTTATTATTCAGTTTACTTGTGTTCTTATTGTGATTTGTGCTTGGTTGAGTGTTTTTATGGGTTATAAATGCAATTCCTTCCCAGTTTTAAGGAATTCGCCTTCTGTGCTTGTCCCTAGCCTCTGCTCTATAGAAGGTGGCCTTGGGGTAGTCAGAGCACGGGCCCGAAGGGACTGTTAATGACAACAGTGATGTCATCCCATTTCCACTTTGGAATGGTAAATATAAATGATAGATTACAAATTCACTATTATACTACCATCAATTACATTCCAGTTAAAGAACATGTTACCAAATGCGGTGTCATCTTTTTCAGTCTCAAACCAACACTGGAAGCATAATTTATGATAATCATGATAATATGAAGATGTAATACCCACATTGAGGAATGATACTCTAGAATCATCTAATTTCACTTTTCAGTAGGTAATCATACATCCCTGGAGTATGCATGAACTGATATTCCTTAGGGACACACACATGAGGTGGATATCCACCTAAACACTCTTTGTAATAACAAATCCTTGAGGATTAGAAAACCACATGATCATCACTCGATGTAGAATAATGAATTCACATTTAATTCAGTAAGTTCATGATGATCATGAAACTCATGAATATCAAGATTCAACCTCTAATAAATATCAATTATCTTCATCCAACAACTATCTATATAAACTAATTACATTATATTATTCTTTCTTAGAGAATAAACCATTTTATTTCATTTCATAAGAGAATGGAAAAGATAATAATCCATGTAATATAGATTTTCAACATATTTTAATCCCCTGATGTTCATTGAACTCTAAGAGAATATCTATTTTAGAGTTTATTGATCCATTTATACAATGATTCATTTTCCAAAAAATCAAGGTCTCTAATAAAGTATGAATTGAACAGTATACAGTAACTCATGGTCTGGTATTAGGTAATTATACATATGTGACCTAAACTGTCAAGACCCTATAAACCAAAACATGATCATATTGCATAAAAATAGCTCTTATATTGAAGTCTATTGAATAATAATAATTTATATAACTTCTATTAGGATTAGATTAAATCTTGATCATCACTAAGTTATGAGCCCCTTTTAACTCTTGAATAAATTTTCACAGGCTTTAGAATACAAAATTTAGACTCCTTTATTTTTAAGACAATATATATTTCTACAGTATGTGATAAATACTATATAGAAACTATAATAAATATAAATTCTAAATATAAATTAATTATCAAATAATATGTTAGGATAATAAAATTAAATTATTGCTATCACATTACTAATATCCACAGATAAAACATCTTTTATGATGATGTGGTTCATATGTAAACAACATGAATCCCAAAGTTCATTTCATATTCATGGAATACAAAAAATTATCTATAATTGTATTCCAAATAAATTCATGTTTTTTTAATAATTTTGTAGACCATCATAATATTTCAAGACTTCATCCAAAATCCCACTACAAAAGAATACATGTATGAGTGGAGAACCCGATTCATTGAATCCATGATGATTTATTAAATGATTGTGAAACTGAAAAAAATTACAAGATTCTCATACAAGACATATATAATTCATTTTTTTGACATGGTATAATTAATAAAAAAATTAGAACTGATGATATCCCAACCTGAAATCAATATTCACAAAAACTGAATCCCCTCATTGCTGGCCAAATAGATCTATTATTTGAGGTTGTTAATATCGAGTTTTTACTATGAGTTGATTTAGCTACTATTAATCCACAAAAAAATCATAAGGGTCTCAATTTCAATGTTATTAATAATATTTGGATAAATCTATTTTTATGTATAGTTTTTATAAATCCATTCATTTCTAGTCCCTCTAACTATCTTTTTAGTTTCCAATGATTTGTATTTTCCATCACATATAGAGTTTTAGACACTGGTGACCCTCTTGGGACTACATTAATAGAGAAAACTAAAAAATTCATTATAAGTATTAATGAATATTAGACCTGAAATATTCCCATATAACTATCCACTATGAGAGGGATTACTATTAGAAATGTTCCCTTAACAATAAAAAATGCTAGAAATTTTGGCAGATAATCTACCTTTCCTACTATCCATAGTTCTCACCAAAATCTCTTGGAAATTTAATTCTATATAATAAATATATATATTATTCTCTGGGGATGGAAAATATAATATTCTGTGATAACAATCAATATGAGTCTGATAGAGGACCAAACTATCTGACCCTATTACGATATCAAATCCATTCATCTAAATGAAAAAAAATATTCCTTAAGAAATTTTTATAAACTATCTTTAAGAGAATTACTACTAACACCATACTATTTTTTGTATTAATAATTTAAAATTAATTTATATTCATTAATAGTTTACATTTCACACAACACCAATCATATAAGAACTGTGACATACAATTAAATATTATTATTTAAAAATGAATGTTATAAAGTAACTACTAATTTTTCTGGTCTGAAAAATATATTATATATTATGAATTATTTATAGATGAATTTAATTTTAAATAAATGATAATTTATTCACTATTAGTAATTAAACACTTAATTCTTTGTAAAGTCAATTTTTCCATCAAATAAATGTTTTAATCAAACTTTTATTTAATTTCATTCTATATGAAAATACAAATATTATTTTTAATTAATTTTATAAAATTTAACCAAAAGGCCCAGGAGCAAGTCAAAGACCTACTCGAACTAATTTTTATTGAAAAATAAATGAAAACTTCAGAACATAAAAAAGGGAGGTTTACAAAATCTAGTAAACAAAGATCTATGTGCATCTGCCTCAAAAAGTTTCACAAAACAATCAGGAGCCATAAAAGACCATTCTGAACTGAACTCCGCAATAGCCTTCTTAGACAAAGCATCAACAACTTGTTTAGCCTCCCTATAAACATGAGTCATATCCAGAATAACAGCATCAAGATGTTTTAGTAATTTGATCCAAGAAGGAAACATCACCCATAGGTCATTCCTATACAATTTCTTGAGGATTTCAATAGCCACCATTGAGTCTGATTCAAACCAGAGAAATCGCCGACCACAATGAACCGCATAGGTGATAGCTTTAATCATATCCCATAACATAGCCTCAATGGAAGAGCCATGTCCAATATAATGAAAAAAGTAGCCATTAACAAATCCCTGAAAGGTATGGAAAACACCGCCATAACATGAAGGCCATGTTTCACCTACAGCCGCCCCATCAACATTATCTTTCACCCAAGAGGGAATAGGAGGAATCCACCCTACGGAATTCATCACCAACGGTTTTCTTATCCTTCCAAAAATACCAATGTTTCTTAGAATAAAAAGTTAATTGAACTAAATGGGCATGCATCCAAACTATACCCAAGAGGTAGTACAAACTGCACGATTAATAGCTCTAACACCTGACTGATATGGGAACTCGACATTCTCAAAACCTTATCATTACAAGCCCTCCATATGAAACCAATTGTTGCTGCAACAGTTGCTAGAAGGTGATTCTGGACCAGATCACTCTAGGGAGCATCCATATTGGATGAAAATAGTAATTCCATCGATCTCAAATCCAAGGGGCAACCTATCATATCCTGAATATAACTCTATATCCTGCATATATGAGTACAGTACAGGAAAAGATGATCAATGGACACTACATTAGCTAAGAAAATAGAACAGGGCGAGGAATGTTGTATCCCATCACGTTGAAGAAGACACTGAATAGGTAGCCTTCTTTTCCATATCCTTCAAATAAGAATCAAATCAGTAGGAGTAATGAAGATGGCCCGATAAGCAAGAGGACACTGAGGTATTGCAGTCTGTCCTACACACAGAAAAAGATACAGCACCCGAGTAGTAAGAATTCCATTAGGGCATAGTCTCCAGATGAGAATATCACGATCAATGTTGTTATATCATTGATTTTATGTCTAAATCTAGTAAGGTCTAAAATCATAAAATCCTACATTAGTAACCTACGAAGAGGAAATCGATTGATGCAACATATCATATGGAATGTAAACATCCTCCTGAATTGGTTTGGTTAGCCATGGTGTTCTCCATGCATTCAAGGGAGAGTCCCTAAAAACAAACCACATCTAGTTGGTCATTATCTCTTTAAAGAATGACTTTAATGAAGTCCATAATGAGGAAGAAACATAGTGACGAAATCCAGCCCAATGTCTAGGGGTGAACCGGGCTGAAATAAATTCCATTGAAATGTCATGAGATGTGATGAGACTCCATGTGAACTACCTGATCATGGCCTCATTGAACAAACCCTGATCTGTAAGGTCAAGACCGCCTATATTGAAAGGTTAAATAAAATCCTTTGATTCCACAATGACTATCTTCCTTTAAAAGTTGGATCCAGCCCATATGAAATGACTGATAAGCCTTTTATGTTCCTTAAGAAGAATATTAGGCCACCTGTAAATGGAAAATACAACAACAATCATAGAGATAATCACTGAATTAAAAAGGAATATCCTTCCACTTTGGGACGTAGATTTCCCATTCTAGGTTTTCATCTAAGAAACAATTCTTGAGAAAATATATTCATTATTACACCGCTTAACAATTCAACAAAAAATGAGGGACCCCATGATAGTTAAAAGGAAATGATCCCTTCTTAACTCCTAGAGAACTTGTTATTTTTTGTTGCATTCTAATAGATATTCCCTCTCTAAATACCACAATGGATGTTTCATAGCTAAAAGCATGTCCAGCCACATCCTCAAAATGATTAAAAATGGTCTAATTGAAGAAAAATTACTTTTATAAATATTTCCAAATAAATGGATGTCATCAGCATAAAGAAGGTGGGTAGGGGCATAAATATCCCTTCAAAAATTATCTTGATTATGCAATCCATCTTGAACATGGTTGTTAAGAAATAGACATTGATAATCTTCATAAAGGGCTAACAATAGTCTAGAAAGAGGGTCCCCATTCCAAAATCCTCATAAGAACTTAATGAAGCCCCTTGGAGTGCCATTAACCATAATAGATATACTGGCACTCTGAATAATATCTTGCATCAAATTGATAAACCTTGTATAAAGTACATGCATTCTAAGAATGGACATAAGGAAACTCCATTTCATAGTGTCCAAAGCCTTAGAAATATCAATTTTCACAACAAAGATTATATTTCTCACCTTCCTTCAAAAATCATTGATTCATTAAAATGAAATGAAAATAGATGTTTAAATAATCCTTCCTAGAACAAACCCAAATTTATTTGGGTGATGATTCCTTTAACCACATTTCCCAATAGAGTTGCAAGAATTTTAACAATAATACTGGGAATATTATTTCCAATATAAAGTACTCTATAGTTCTTAATAACTATTTTACTATCCTTCATTGGAATAAGTTCAATGAAATTGGGTTTAGCATCATATTCCAGGGAAGAAGAAATTGAGTACTACGTCAAAGTATTGATAACATCAACATGTATAATCTCCTAGTTAAAAATGAAGAACTTCTTGGTGAAACAATCTTTACCAGGTATAAAATAATATCTTCATAACAATATATTTAAGGGCCTTGGCCGTGGGAGGATTCCCAAGGCCTTGACAGGTATATAATAATTCATTTATGTAGGGTGGTCATAGCCTTTATTTGATCCCCACCATTAATAACTTCTCTTTTGGATTTTCCCTTTTCCTTTTTTCTATTTTCATCATGATGAGTTTCAGATTCAGTAATAACAACATCAATATCAGAGCCATCAAAAGAATCATCATCTTCCTGATCATCCCCAGTATTATCAGAGAAAAATACACATGAGAGTGGGCTGAATTTATTTGGAGAGTGTCCATGTCCTACCACGGTTTCATTTTCAGACTTCCTCTTAGAAACATTACATGTAGGGACCTAATTAAAGGATCCATCTTCATCAGGAACCTATGTGTTAGGAAGCACTTATAGAGTCTTTCCTTCCATGTATTGAACATCATTATATAAATCAGAAGGCAGGTGGATAGTATCATCAAAAACCTGATGAACATGATTAGAGGGATGATTCTCTAGACCACATACATTAACATCAGATAGATCCACATGGAGGAGTGAAACATCATGTTCATTTAAATAGATATCATCAACATCACTCAGGAAAGTAAAATACATGGGATAATGTAGAAAAACCTCACCATAATCATGCTCGGACATTTCATATTGACCATCAACCATATGAATAGAGATAGAAGGGATCATATCAGCAGAAGAGACACCATTATCTTGGAGGATTTCATGCAACCCAATGAATTACTTAGATGGTGTCCAATCATCCTAACTGATCAAATCATTAACCATCTATTCAACATCCACAATTCCAACAAGAGAGATAAGATCAAGATGTAATGACTACTTCTCATTCCCCGGATTAATATCAGAGGAAGAATATGAATATATTTTACTTAAATCATCCGCCTTCCTACATACAGCGTCATCATGACCCATGGCTTAACAAAAGGCACATATGCTCAACCTCTTGTACTCCTCTGATAGATGTCCAATGAGATTACATTCCATACAGAATTTCTGCATCCTTTCATAGAAGATTACATGTGTAATACTATCATCCTTGTTTGTGAGAACGACATCCTCCACCCGCGTGCATTCCATATCAATCTCAATCACAACACGATCAATGTGGCCAAATCAGGGTTATCAGTTTGATGATCCATCCAGATAGTATTTCCCACAGAGGATTCTATATCCCATTAAATTTAATGGTGCCAACACAGCCAATTGAGTTTATAAATTTGAACCAATACCTACACAAGAGTGTTATAGACATTGGAAGTATCAAAATTCTGATCACATTCCTAAATATGAAGAATTCATGGATTAAGGGAAACAGATCCAAAAATCCAAGATCTCCACATAAAATAATCATTTAGAAAAAAATTTGAATGGAACACCTTCCATAGCAGTCATCGTCCAATCCTCAAACCCCCATGGGGAAATAATTTTCATATTTAGATTACGAAACAGCCACATCTTCTAACATTTTGGTGTGATCACACAGGCAATAATGGAGAATCTATAAGGATTAAAATTTTCTTCAACTATAGCCTAGTTGGGCATAACTTGCGCAACCTTACCCTTTTGGATTAATCTACAATGAGAAGGGGAGATGAAATCGGAAAATGATGGGTTCACTATAGATCTGGCTGCATCTGAAAAGCCTTTTTTTGAACTAGATGGTGCCAAATTCTAAAACTGATTAAAGGGTTCATAAGATGTGGATCACAGAGAGAAAAAATATCCTTATTCCATATAAAATATTGAGGTTGAACCATATCTGGTTCCCTATCGACAGAATCCTTCAAAGAATAATTATTCCAAGCTTAGAACCACAACAAACCCTCCCTTATTCAGTCATCTTAGTTGAGACTCATTTAAATAAAATTTAATTAACAGAATTATCATAATATTTTAAATTGGAATATCCAAATTATTTTATGGTGAATTATTAGGAATTTCTTGAAATGGTTGATTTTCATCTAAATTTGGAAAATTACTATTTTTCTTAAAACCGTCATTTTATGGATATTAAAAGTCCCTTTATACATTGAAATTGATCTCAATGTGACATAAATAATTTTTAATAAGTTATATTTTGATTATTTTCATTTAGATAATATTTATACATACATTTAGAAGAAGTACATTTTTGGGCATAAAAACACAGTTTTTTAAAAACAAATATTCATTGCATTTTACAGATTATTGGAAACATATTATTTTTGAATTTATAAAAATTGATTACATATTTATAAAAAATTTTTACAAATAATGATATAATTTCCTTTTAATTTTTATGCATAAAAAATTAATCTTGGGAAAATTGATTTACCACCGTATAGATAAAATTATATAGGAGGTTATAGTTAAATGTAAAAAACATAAAATATATAAAAACTAAAACATTAACCAAGTTGTTAAGGTAATTATCACCCATAACCCCCCACTAAAACATAAATTATCAATGATTGTTTTAATTAATGTTACCAAGATGTGGTTGTATTTAAATATAAAATAATCTATATTTAATCAATTAAAAATGCCCCTCTTAAATTTAAATACAATGCTTTATCAACCTATTCCTCCTTAAAAGAAATAAAGCATTTAAAATATCATATAAAACCTCAACTACACAATATACAATAGTAAAAATTAATTTTATCACATCAAAATAAAAAATTTATGTTTCTTAATGAGTCCTTCAATGAAGCTATATTTGAGATCTAGAATTCCCAATCTATCTCTCTTAATCATTTTCATTCTTCAACATTATCATCACCTCTTTAATCCATTAAAAAATAATTACTCCATTATTTTTTTTCATATAATTAATGGAACATAATCCATCAATCACTTTTATCATACCCTCTAATATATATAAACGAAAATGTTTTCCAAATTATGGAAGTCAACCATCCCTATGAATAATTATTTTGGTCGTTTTCAATTAATGCCTCATGGTTGGAAATTAAAATGATTTTCTAGTAACCTAATATTGTAATAGCTATATAAAAATATATTTTATTTTCAGAAAATAATATATATATATATATATTATCAATTAAAATAAAACTAGTTCATGGTTGAAAAAATACAGACTAAAATAATCTAAACATTTATTATTAATGTTTTGTCAAAATAATTTGCTTCATATAAGAAAAAAATTATATATGATACCATTTAAACAGATGGAAGTGAATTAATACAATTAAATTTCACTTCTAGAGTTTATTTCTAGTCGAAAATATATTTTATAATTATACACATGTGAACCGACCCTGAAACCATGAAATGAATGCATGAAAAACAATCAAAATGAATATATATATTATTAATGAATAGGTCTAAAGATGTTACAAAACGATAATATAAGGTCATAAAATTAGGAATAAATTTATTCCATTAAATAATAACCTTATTTAGACCTTTATAGATGAATTTAATATATGAAAAACTTAAGGGAATCACGAGGAAAGTGTTTCTCATCTCAGTTTTACTAATGCATGATATATGTATTATTAGAAACTTATATATTGTGTGTTTTGTATATGTATCTCTTTTATATATACAATCATGAATCAAAATTTATTAACTTTATTAAATGATTTATTTATTATTGATTATTTTAATGGGTAATATGATTCCACTAATTACAAATTGGTAATGTTTTTCATAACTCAATTTCCATTCATATGGTTAAACAAATACTTCATTCATTATGTCAGGATAAGATTACATGTGAGATGATTTCTTATAATAATATGTTGTATTTTATTATTTTTTATTTGGATTTACATATGATACTCCTATTCAATTAATTTCATTAATGATGACATCAATGATATGATATTTATAAGGGACAACCTTACTTAAATTATGTTTTAAACGTTTCCCGTATAAAATCATTTTCATCCATGTATATGTTTTCTAAAAGTAATTATTTTTTTAATGTCATATTGTTATTATTTGAATTAATTTTTTTTGGTTTTTTAACATTTTAAAAATATGTTTGAAAGGACTCATTTTTTCAATTTCTAAACATGTTTATTTGATACCGTTACACAAAAAAATATAGTATCGTTTTTTAACATATAATAAATGAGTGGATATTACCGTAATAATAGATGTTTATTGATTTTAGGTTTAAATTAAAAAAATATACGTTTATTTTCCATGAAATTTTTTATAGTTATAATTTTTTTCTCATTAACAACAAATGATTTTAATATTGAAAGGATTTTTTTCATGAATTATTATAAGTGATATTTTAATATTTTCCATCTATGAATACTTATTTTTATGTTAAATATTAATTACTGGGGTTATTTTCCAAGGATAATATCCTTTTATTTATTTATTTCTAGTTTATGTTTATTATAGAATGAAATTTATGAAGCCTATTTCTTTTTTTTTTGTTATGATATGAATAATTATTTATGTTATTCTATAACATATATATATTATTTTAATTATATAATTCATGGGACCTATATCTCTCCCAAATTCATTGGTTAATGATTTATATATAATTAGATAAAATGGGGAATATGAATATGGGATTTATCCACAATGGCACATAAGTTCATATTAATTTATAATGGAAAATTGGTGTATCTAAATCCGCTATGGGAAACTGGTGTGTTCTGATTAATAGTCTTGATGGTTTTGGTAGTTAACCTTGATAAATGAAATTATTTTCTATATTTCTTATTATGATACACTTTTATGATGTAATATTATAAGTTATTAATTATTTATTACGATTTATCATTCTCATAGTACATTTTTCACTAAAGATAATGTATAATCTGCGAATCTTGTGTATGAACTATGATAGGTTGGGTATAAACTTCATAAGTTCTGATCATGATAAAATAAAATATTCATGTCTTTTTATTTCATTTGATCATGTATAGATTTCTAAAATGTTTATAATTATAGATCATCTAAGCTCACACTTTTATATGATTCTATTCCCAAGGGGATAAATAATTGAATTAAGAATGATATGAAAAAAAAAGTTTAATTATGATGAACTGAGTGGAAGATGATATCTATGTTTTTTGAAATAGTTTTTTATGTTTCTTGATTTCTAAAGACACTAATCCCATATTTTTATGTCATGAGTTTTTTATGTTATGTAAAAAATATTCATCAATTTAGATTTCATATCAAGGTATGAATAAAATTTTTAATCATAATTAGTACAAGTTAAATATTTATATACTATTTTGAAACTAATATTTGAAACCCATAGTAAGAACCCCTTTTCTATGTCTAGGATATAATCCTTGAGTTTTTTAATAATCGTAAATATCCATTGATTAAATCTAATGAGTAAAATATTAAAATTTTATAAGAAATGTATTTTGATTATGTGTTTTTCTACTATGATTATTGTTTCTTATACTAAGCATTTTGTGTTCACAACAGTGACTATAAATATCATGATTAAGGATAATAGTGAATTTGATAGGGAATAGAAATATCATCCTCATGATAAGATTGATGAAGCATGGGTTATAAGGGATAAAAAAAAATTTATTCACAATCATCAGTCTCACAATATGATTAATAATATCTACATTTTTAATATTACTAACACATTCAATAAGAGAAATATTGGGTTTTATGGTGACCATAGGGGAAATAGAGTTTAATATTCCTCCTATAAATCATATAGGAATAGGAATCAGGGATATTTTTTCAAGTTAACAACAGGATTAATTTGGTGTGGAGAAGTAGGAAACAAAGAGTGTAATTGTAAAGAATAATTGAATTGTTAAATTAATGCAGCAAATGAGAATAATTTTGTTTCTAAGGTTTCATTGCTAGTTAAAATTTTTAAATGTGGAATGTATTGTAAATGTACATTCAATCCCCAGGCTGGAAATTTTTTTAATAAATTTGGCAGGGTTTTATGACTAATTGTTATATTGTTGATGATGAAGATATTACAATTTACATATAATATGGTTGAGTTGTAATTGAAAAAAAATGAATCATTGTTAATTCTTTATGAAGGACGTTTAATGAATGAGTGTTTATTTATTGGAATTCAAGAATAATGTAATAGAAGTAATTTAATGGTGTTTGTGAATAATGAAACATTTTTGTAATTTTTCACTAAATATTTTCTTTATGTATTTTAAAGTAAATCCCAAATTGTAGTGGCATCGTGGAAATTTTTTTGACGGTGTCTGTTGATATTTTTAACGAACACATGATTTATTGAAATATAACCAATAATATGTGCATGATGTTAGTACCATAATAAGATAAGTTTTTTAACTATTGCGATAAAATAAATGGTATAGTATTCATTATATTGGATTATATTGTTAATATGTTGTAAATGTTGTATATAGATTGTGTTTATATAATATTTGTATTTGCGATAGAAGGCAAAAAATAATTTTTAATATATGAATTTTTTCTCAATGAATTTAAATAAATTTAGTTTATTAACATGTTTCAAAAAAAGATTATTTAAAAAAATTTAGACTTTCATTATAAGGTTTTGGATTTTAATCTCCTGGATGGTTCATAATGGTATCAATTTATTCAAAAAAAATTATAAAAAATTAAGCGAGCATTTTGATATTAATGTATTATAAATCCAGATGAAGATTTATGTGTATTAGATAACCCATTCTAATAATGTTAATGTGATTATAAATAGAGGTATAAGGAATGTATTTTCATCCCAATATGTATCTTATTATCTACTGGTTCTTTAAGCATCACAATTTCATTTCAGTTATATAAGTAAGATATATTATAGAATTTGATCAAGGAAAAAAAGTGTGAAATTGTGTATATGAAATGAAATTAAATATGTATTTCATATAAAATAAATTTTTAATAAAAATTTATCAAATTCTTATAATTTTTTATGATATTAATTTCCATTTTTGGACTTATTTAGGATGCGTTTTTCTGGTCATTATCAATTTCTTGACCATGTTTTATATCACTATCTATTAGTTCATGGGGATTAGTTTTCCTTTCTGTTACATATTTTGTTTTCCCAAAAAAATCTCTATATCTGTAAATCTATAAATTAGTTAAAAAATGTGACCTTTATGTTTTCAAATTTCCATTTTTATGTATTTTTTCTTATTCATTGGTTTGATGTTTGTTTCTATTAATGAAGAACCTAATGCTAAATATTTTATGATTGTGTGATGGATTTAGAGGGTGAAATACTTTTTAAGAGGGAAGAATGATACTCCAAAATATTTTTTCTTATTACCCATTTTAAATATGTTTACCATCATTAATAGTTTACATTACATGAAACGTCGATCTTAAATGAATCATGATATACTATAAAATATTATTATTTTATCAATGTAGTTATAACCTATCCAATAATACGGTGTGTTTGAATAATGTAACTATAATATAAAATATATCTAAAGGAAATATTCAATATAAATGTGTTTATTCATGAGTAAAAAATAGATACACAATATTTTGTTAAGTCAATTTAGGATTCAACTATATTTTTAAGCCAAAGATTGATTTTAATTACATGGACTGTGAAAAAATAAAAATTATTTTTTGAAATACTTATACATTTTTTTACAAAATTTAGTTAATTTTCTAAATTTTAATATCAAAATTATTTGGAGTTAATATTTGAGAATTTTTAGAAAATATTGTCTTTCCAATGAATAGTGAAAATTAACATTTTGTAAAAAAAATATCATATTATTAATATTAAATACTCCCTCTATTATTTTAAATTAATATAAAAGTTACTTAAGTAATTTTTAGATATAAATATATATTAATTATTACCTTAATAAAGTATTTATTTATTATTTTTTCACATGTATATTTTAGGCTCAAAAGATATTATTTTCTGAAAAACTAATTTTCATTTCATTTTTATAGTTTAATTTTAAATACACTTTTTGAAAATATTTGTTTTGAATTTTTTAAAAATGTATTACATAATTTTAATAATTTGGTACTAATTAGGTTATAATTTCATTTTCAATTATAAGAATAAAAAATGTATCATGGGAAATCTATATTTACAAAGGTATAGGAAAACTAAAGTAGTGTGTCGATGTTTTTGATAAAAGTAAAAAATACCTAAAACATAAAATATTAAAGGGTTGTTTTCTATGTTTATTATACTTAACCATCAATGGAATCATTAATTATCAACTGAATTATATTTAATTAATTCCAAACAAATGTGGATGGAATTTTATATAAAATAATAATCATTTGATTTCATAACCCACAACTCCACATTTATAAATTCCACCCCTCACCCACCTTTTCTCCTCACACAACATGAATCATTAAAAATATCTAAAAAAATATCCTAGAATCTATAACCACATATAAATTTTATATTCCCAACCAAATACCAATTCCTTGTTAATTATGCAGTCTTGAATTGTGGTGATATTCAGTAGGTAACTTTCTAAAATGGTATCTCTTAATTTCCATTCTTCTTCAACTATATATTAACACCCATCATTCATTAGTGCATAGTTATTGTATTATCATTTATAAAATGATATTTTTTAAATATAATTGAATAAATTCTATCTCTACCTTTTTCTATTTCTTCTAATTCAAATAATTGAATCCCTTTTCAAAATTTTGGCGGTCAATTGTCTCCTTGAATAATGATTTGGTTTGTTTTACATTTCTTACTTCGAAGATGGCCATAATCATATTATTACTGTTTAATAATATTTTAATAATTATATTATAATATATTTCTCATTTAAGGAATAATATATAGGAATAATATTATATAGAACTCAATATGTTCATGGTGATCTTAAAATGTGATAAAATAAAATGAAAAATTATCAATAATATTTTACAAATGAACCATTCTTATGTCAAAAAAAAAATATATATTGGAAAATTAAAACTTATATAAGTGCATTATTTCCATTTCAATTCCCATATTTATTTCTAATTCTATTTTATATGAAAATCCATACTATTAAACAAGTGAACTCTCTATGAAACAAAGAAACAAACACAACCAAAACAATGAAAATAATGAAATATTATTAGTTAAAAAGATGTTAGTTGTTATAAGAATTTTATATATTGTATTATGAATATTATTATAGTTAATTAATTAATTAATTACATTATTTTTAACTTTATTGAGGTGTTTTATTTGTGAAAAAATTAAGGGAATCACGAAGTAACAGTTTCTCATCTCACTTTTACGTTTGAATGATATGTGCCTTGTTACCCACTTATTTGATGTGTGTGGTTTATATACATACATAATATATATAATTTCATTAAAAAATTATCATAATGTAATTTAATGTTTCAATTGATATTTTTTTCTTTTATTGGGAAAAAGATTCCACTGATTACACAATATTGATATATTTAATAACTCTATCTCTGTTCATTGGGTTAAACATCTAATTCACTGACTATGACATGTCGGGATTATGTGTGAAATGCATTTTTATTATATTATGTAATATTTAAACTTGTTATGAGGATTTACATTATATATAAATAATTAGATGTTTGGTTATTTCCCATATCAATGATATTATATTTATAAGGGACATTCAATTAACAATTATCTTTCTGAAATTTCCCTTCACACTCTTTATCATCTAGGATTATGTTTTCAATAATTGATTGAAAAATTATTTTTCATCTATTTAATGATATTTTAATTTCATTTTTTCACATATTTACGTTTTACAAAGTGGTTGTATAGTAAGATTTTTTACTTTTTATAAAAGAGGTTCTTTGCAACTTTACTAACAAAAATATGGAATGAATGTTTTTTAACTTTTATGGAATCAGATTATTTTCCCAACATCATGAATAAATAAAAAATTTATGTTTACTTTCATAAATTAAATTTATATTTTAAAAGATAATAGATTCCTTAATAGTTGTGTTTAACATTAAAAAATAATTTTAAATTTTAATATTTTTCATGAATTAATTCAATTGATATTTAAATATTATTTTCTGTACTATATAACATTATTTTATGTTAATAATTCTTTATTAGGTATATTATTCGATGATAATATACATATTATATTTATTTTTGGATTAATATTTTAATGGAATGATATTGATTAAAACCCATTATTTTCATGGATTTAGATATAATTAATAATTTATGTTACCATGGAACTCATATGCATGGTTTCATTATGTAACAGGTGATACCTATATCTCTATATAATGAATTTGTTAAATAATTATACCTCCTGAGATAAAAATTTAAAAATATTATGGATTTTATACATGATTTGAATAAAGGTTTTTATGGATCTATAATGGGAAACATGTGTTCCATGATCCCTTTCGGTAAACAAGGGTATCCTGGTTGACCATGTTTATGGTATTGGTCATAAATAATGAAATGTTAAATGGTTTTCTAAATATATTGTAGTTCCACACTTTTATGATATGAGCTAATGTATCATGATTTATTTATAATGATTTATAAATCTTCTGTTCAGTGTTTTATGCGATGACAATGCTTTTTCAATGAATCATGATTATTATATATGAGTGGTTGGTTATAAACATTATAAGGTATGATAAATATCATACATCCCTTTTATTATCCTACTATTTTATATGATCATGGATTCATATGAACTATATATCTTTACAAGGAATCATAGATCACCCTTTTCATGTTCTGTTTCTTTTGTATATAATGAAAGGTATTATGTATGATATTTCAGAAAGGGTTATTGTTATAAAAGAATAATGAAGATATGATAAAGTTAGTTAAAAAACCATTTGATTATGTTTCAAAGATTACAAATACACTAAACCCTTATAGTTGTTTAATGGGTGTCTCATGTTGGGTAATGAATATTACTATATTTTGATATAATATTTATATATGAAAATAATTATTCATTATATTTCTTTCATTGTAGTACACAGTATAAATAAAATTTGAATAGAGTACCTACAATCATTACTGCACAGAAATTAAAAATTTGGATACCAATGAATTAAACTATAGAAACATATAAAATGGAGTATGACTTGTCAGTGTCAAACAAGGTGTATTATAATGTAGATACTACAAATATTATACCTTGTACTATAGAAAAAATCGCACTCTACTCCTTGGGTATATGTTATAATATATATATTATGCGTCATTCTCACCCTTATACTATAGGTTGACTACCATGAGTAGTTTCAATATACTTGTGATGTATATCAAACGTCTAGCGCTCCATCCAAAACCACCTCTCTGGAATATATGGTCAGTAGTACTATGGCTCACTTCCAAACATATAACTACTGATCCTAATCCAAAACATTGATTTAGGGAGTATCATTTTTACTTTACAATGATTCATATTTTTTTAAAAACCCATAAAGTTTGGATCTTTCTACCACATTCTCTCTACTCAATTTGAAAAATATCACATTATAGATTCAAATGACCAACCCACCACACCTGTGGAATACTATGAAACAACCATTATACACACCCTAACTAGTAATAACATCATAAGAAATTTATAATTGATAATTAATTATTTTTGATGAACCACCTCCTACATATTTACAGAACCCCTATACCCCATGCTATTATATTGTATCTCGATATTCCTAAATATGATGGAATGGTTTAGTATTTCAAAACAATTAGTCTACTAAAATGTATTCACCCATGGCTGAATGGAATATATAATGACATTCTAAAACCATCTTCCACTAAAAAAATGGCCTATAAAAGGATTAATTGTAAAATTATTTCTTTTTAGTAATATGGGATTAATAAATGATGAAATACATAGACTCATTCTATATGCTCATAAATTATCTATGTTATTATACTCATAGTTTTTAGGAAAAAATAATGTTAAAGAAGTCATCTTATAACTCCCTCATGGTAATATATCAATGATTATTTCTCTGGGTAATAACATCCTTCCATATCTTGGAAGAGTCATAAAACATGTAAAGAATGGGTTTTAATCTCTTTTATATAGGAATTACTCAATTCAAAAAATATCATGAATGTATTCATGCTCCGACTCAATATATTGGGGCCATTATCCATTGAAAAGTTTGGTTGATGATGGTTTTTAAATTCACACTCCAACACTTCCCTAGTAGTGGTAATTCATGGGGATCTCTACATTTTCTTCTAGAGGAATATGAAACCCTCTAAAAAATGAGAATAAATTCACATATCAGGTAAAATATGAAATTCCATAGGTGACACTATTGGATAAAATATTGGTGTTTTAGGTCCGACCACTATGGGAGCATGGTTCTCTCCACCTTCATAGTATTGGACTCGAGGTCTACATTGAAAAATATAAATAAAATAACAAAAATTATTCAAATTGTGTTTTTATAGTAGAATATATGTCATATAAAGTAATATGCTATATAAAAATCCTTATAATACATTATTAAACATAGATATTACTTCTATGAAATCCTATTCTAGGTAACATGTAATATAATGATGGAACATGAATGACACCACTGACACCAATAAATATGTTGATTTTTTTCTCACGACCTCAATTCATATGTCATCAATTTTTGTATATAGTAAGTCAACTGAATTTCAAATAGTAAAATGATCTTTAAGATGAAATTTAATGTTCCATTTAATGGAAACCATTTCATTTCACGTTTTATAATTCAAAGTACCATCTATAAATATGTGTAACATGGCCATGTTAACTAAGTTACCATTCCCATTTACAAATTTTTATAGTATATATATTTCAATTTGCACATTACATAAATGAATCGATACATTTTTATGGTTCAATTATATGGTTATCATTCATAATTTATATCATCTAATAAATTTAAAAAATAATTAAATCAAAATAATTTTATGGAATATATTTTTTATCCAATGATTCTGTTGTCTTATGAATGAAACTTCCAAAAAAAAATTATTGTTCCACTATCAGGGTACGAGTAAAAACATTATTTATGATGATTCATGAACCTCAAATGACTAATAATTTATATTTCTCCAGTAATAAATATAAGTTAAATTATAATTTGAAAAACAAGTAACACATAATAAACCATTAGAATCATAGGAAGTTAAATAAGTATAGTAAACAAGGCATGGATATCCAAAACATCTAAATCTTTAGGCACTTATAATTATTCTAGAAGGATACATCCTTTCCATATAGAGGCATGTGTAAAAAAATAATGATAAAAATTGTCACAGCTAATGAATATTGTTTAGAGGTGAAATAACAACAAAAATAATATGAAAAAAATTTAAAAGGATAGTGCCATTATAAGAATCATGAAATTCACCTTATACATATGGTATCTACCCTCCTGAACTGGATCATTGTAAAATTCTAATAGTTTTAAATATCCTTTCTATTCACCAAAAACATTAGTAGTATGAAAAAAATATATGATTTTATTTTGATACAACTAGGAATCAATTAAGACATAATTATCCTAATTTATTGGCCATACAACCCTAAGAAAACATCTTACTTTTCTAAAGTCTTGTGACTAGTATCAAGGTTCTAGGATGATATTTTAGGGATAATATACCCACTAGTAAGAGGGTCTATAGGTTAATTAATATATAAATGATAGCCTAATCAATATAATAATGAATATAAAAATTAAAAAATCTTTATAAATATATTCAAACCCAATCAATACCATGCTTCATATACAAATTGATGATTTCATGATGTTGTGAAAAAATGGGAGTAGGAAAAGCTATTTTCCATGTTATAAATGAAAAAAATGGAAACAGTTAATATCTATTATAATCATGAACATAATATTAAACCCCTGATCTCATACCCCAATATGGTATATAATATCAAGCATCCAAAGCAAGGTAATTTCCGTTACCATTACAATCATCCATGAAATCTATCCACATACAAATCTGTGTCCCAAATAGGACATGAGTGAATCTTAGTATCCACTATTAATGGTGTCTATAATAAATAATATATAGTAAAATATGTTATAAATGTGTAAATGTATAATAGGAGTAAGTTGTAAGATCATAATTTGATATAGTATGATTTATAATACTAGCTATGTTTGGAGTAATCTTTTGATGGGGAATAAATACATACTGTTGTAAATCATTAGCTATGAAATAAATTTGATATATCAAGTATAAAACCCAAACAAGTCTTGTCCCATTACCAAAGACCAATGATTACCCCTCAAAAACAAGGGTATCATCCAATGTAAACAAATTATAAGTTTGACCTAAAAATGGAATAGTAACTCATAGAAAATGGTCAATACATACACATTGAGTACGAGGAGTATATATTAGGTAAACTAGTTTAAAACATTAGTGGAGCCTAATGAACAATTACAAGGTGGTCCAAGTGAGCTGGATCCAAGAATATCATCCAATGAATCAAATTTTATAATATTTAACATTGTCATGAGTGACATACAACAATATCACTCTTCACTTTATTATTTCATTTTTCCAACATAAAATATATTATTTATAGGATTCCATGTGGATTGGTTACATTCCATTAAAATGAATAATGAATTATAATTAATTATATTAATTTAATGGATGATCAATATTAATTGATAATTTTCATTTCAAGTCAATATCCATTAATAATTAAATAAGATTCAATGAGTTATTTAACCACAAAAAAATTGTTACATTAATATATGACTTCCAAAAATGAGTGAAATGTTTAACACACCCCAAGAGGTGGAATAATCATAATAATTTAATAAAAAATGCTTCAAGTAGAGGTTATGGAAAATTTTATCAACCTCCAACCTTTTCAATTGGTTCCCATGGAATAACAATGACAGGATTGTAAAATTTTTTTTGGTATCACGTATATTAATGAAAATGAAAGGATGGTCCAGTGAGTCACACAATAATGAAAGATATAGATATCAATATGTTAACTAGAAAATTATATAATATATAAATTGGATGAGTTGAAAAGTTTTCATCCTATATCAACCTATAATATTTCAGAGAATGAGAAAAATTGATGAAAATTAAAATCACCTAGAAAATTGGGTGTATCATATTATAGTAAGATAGAAGTTGATGTATTAAGAGAAAAATAATAAATAATGAAGAAGAATAATAGACATACCATTGGATATCCAATGTGATTATTGAAATTTGAATTAGATACATAATAGAAATGTTCTATCTATTCAATAAAAGAGTGATAATAGACAACTCCTATTGTGAGAAGCTTTATGTTATGGGGAGGAGAAAATTGGGGTAAATGGACAATGTCCAATAGGAAAAAATATTACATCAAGTCATTTTAAGGTGGTTCATGGTTATGCAATATTGTTTTCAAAACAGTGAACCAAAAATGAATTGAATAAAATAGAAACACCTTCCCTTCACATTATCAATACTCATAGTTTTTCAAACCACGAAAATATTGTCTATTAAATTATATTCAATGGCACACACCCACAAGTCCTTGCTCTATAGTTAGTATTAACAATGAATATGATCTGTTAAATACACCAAAAGGTAGATTTGTTTTTTTCAAAATAATTCACCCTCCATTACCTGGATAAAAAATATATTTTCTTTTTATGCGACGTAGTTGATTCAAACATTTTATATAAAATATGAACTAATTTTGGGCATCTTGTTATTCCTAAAAAAACTAGTTGTATTAGTTATATAAAATCCTTAGACGACCCTTATCTCATAATTAAACCCTTAAGAACATTAAATATTTTTAATAAAAATAAAACTAAACATACAGGTATATATAACACACCAAAAAATAGATATCTTATATTGTGTGAAATAGTAAGAAAAATAAATTACATTAATTAGGTAATGAGGAGGTCGTCCATATTAAATTGGAGTGATGGATTGGTTTAACATTTTATTAAATTTTCTATCAATATCCATCCATACAATATTAAGTATTAATTATTGAAATAGAATGTAGAATAGGACCAAAATAAGTTACGAGTGTGTAAAATATTGATTTCTTAGGGCTTCAGACTATACAAGATTTACGAACCCCACAGGAAGAGTTCCTACAAAATTAAATATAGTTCATGGGTTTTCATGAGTCTCATGGGACTCTAAGAAGTTATAAACCATTTTCCATTTTACTATGGATTTATTTATTATAATTCTACAAGTGATAAACTCTTTACACATGACAACAATATATTTGATATCCCAATTGATATATACCATGCCTTGCATGTATTTGAGGATGATCAATGAGTCAAATCCACCATATTGAGAGTAATACTAAAAGATTAAAAGAATTATACCCCTTTGATCATGGAAGCCGTGTCATCATAGAGGGAGTATCATTTAGCATCGATAAAACAAATTAGAAAGACAACTAAGATGGTTTTACTGTGGACCACCTCTTCCCTCAACATGTATTCGTACTTGAATGAACCATGAAGATTCAATTTCAATCCTCTCTAAGGAGAAATATTTCGCACTCATTAAATTTAGTAATGTGACATGAGATACCTAAAACTAGTACTCTTATATATCATGATCATGAGTAAGGATGGGTAAAATACACTTTTCATGATCATATGATCTATCTTCGTTGCAAAATATCTTCCCTTCTCCATTAATGTTGGCAGATAAAACATGATTCCTTGATGATAAATCCTTCTTTAATTCAATCAATAATATCTAACATGTTGATAAAAAACATCGACCATGCCCTGTGCACATGGAAATTATAATTCATGATTCTAAATATAGATAAGAGAAAATAATCACCTGATAGTCCATTGGTGTCATGCCTAGTTAAGGAAATATGTTCACGCCTGATCGTATATCCACAGTCCCATTAAAATAAAATATGGGAATTCCTCTCTTAGTTAGGTGCACAACAATATTAATATATGGAAATCATGTATTCCCCAATTTTCCACAATCCATTTCCTATATGGATTTCATGGTTGTAGATGAACCATATAAAGAATCTTAACAATGTAGGTATTTCATTACACTATAAGAAAACAACCCATGCATAAATTCAAGGCATTATATGAAAAAAAATTACAATATATCTTAGGATAATGAAAACGATATCTGGATCTAGTGAATATGTGTCCATTTTGTTTAGTGGAGATAATAATTGCCATAAATATCTCCTTTTTTTCTGGTTATGAAAATATTGAATGAATGGAGGAGAATTAGTTGGCTTGTGAAAAGGTGATCTCTAAAACATGACATCCATGGAATCCTAGTATAGTTCCCACCCAATTTTTATTCTATAAGATGATCAACCCTTCCCCCATGATCCATTTCAAAAACAACTAGATATTATGTATATTTACCTTTGTGATACCCCAAATAAAATATATATTTATCTAATATCATCAAAATTTCTCCAGTTTTTTTTGGTGAAATTTTTAAATAGAAATTTCTCTATATCACATCCTATTCCAGCTTCTCCTAAATGAGATTTATAGTGTTTGAAATAGATATATGGCTAATTCCACTATCATTATAATCACATGCCATCATGTGCCTTGATGAATAGTTATAACTACCATTGTCCTAAGCATCCCATACGAAGCTAAAAAACATGTTTTATGTTATTAATGACTATTTTGGGGAGAACAATTGTTGAAAAAAATTATATAGGTATTAAGGTTAAGAAAATATTAACCAAGGTGATATACCATCCAAATAAGAGAAATTAAATTTTCAAATATAAAATATAAGAGAATATTTTATAAAAAATTCTATTAATGTTGGGATTATATATCATACCGTGTAAAATTGGTGTCACTATGTACTCTTGGGGAAATTTCCTAATAAAGAACACTATGTAATCTAGAAAAATATCATCTTTGTATGTGTGGAATAATTTTTCTCCAAAACAACCACATTTTAAATCACGATTTTATGTTCGATACCATATGAGACTCACAACACCTTACTTAAATAAATAATTAAATCTTATAATTTAAATATGACAGCTACAAATTTGTTACTAACTGTGTCGGTAAAAACATGTTTATCTATATTATGAAATATATAAAAATGACTTATTCAATAATAAATAAATTATTAATTCATTGTAATTAAGCACTCGAATATTAGAAATGAAATGTCATTTCACACAAATATATTTCCATTAAAATCGGTAGTAATTAATTTTTATTATATAATATTTTAATTAATTGAACAAAAAATAATAAATTTTAATTAATATAAATTATTTATCTTAGAAATTTCAATATTTAATTTTTCCTATGGTTATTTTTTATTTTTCTAAAAAGTTTATTTGTTCAATGAATAGTTAAAAATAATGATTTTAATTGAATAATGTATTTTCATTTAATTTTTTAATAAATTGAAATCATATTTTTTATTATATTTAAAATTTTAATTTTTATTTTATATTAAACATAATCAAATTAATTACCTTGTAATGTATTTTATACTTGAATTTAGTATAAAAACATTTTTATACATTAAAATTTATTTTACAAAAAATTTGTTTTAGTTATATTTTTAAATCATATTAGAAATATAATTTATGCCTCATTATTTAATTAATATAATAAAATATATTTCATATATATTTTTAGGACTATAAAATTTGGTAAGTAGTCCCGTTGTGTTTTTTCAATATGAATTTGTCGATGTAGTAAGATTTATCAAATCTCTCATGAATAAATTATGATAATATTTGGTAAAACAAAGTGATTAAGAGAAATATTTTTACGTTAATTTATTTTTTATTAATTTAATAAAATCCATATAACCATATTCTCTAATTTCTTACAGGGAACTTTTCCTGTGAAATGACCTGTAAAATATTTAATGAAAATAAAGATAAAAATTACTACTCTATTTGTATTAAATATCTATTATGTGATCACATAAGGGAAAAAGAAATATATTAATTCATATAATTTTATCTTTTAATTTTAATTAAATTATTTACATGATAAATAATTATTTTAATTTTTCAATAATTATTTTTTACCATAAATTCATGAGCAATGGCGATACATTATTCCTTCAAATAAAAAAAAATTAATTTAATCATTTTAAAAATATGAAAATTAATATAATATGACTTGTTTATAGTTTTCCATGATATTCTAGATTAATATGTCATATTATGGTTTTTATATGGATTCAATTCATGTTTCACCATTTCATAGTAGTCTTTAATGTCCATTTAAACAATTGTGTCAAAATTGTATATAATAAGACCTTATCAAAATTATATATTAGGAAATAATTTCAAAAAATAACGAATGTGGGTAATTTTTATATGAAATGGTCAAAATTTTAATTTCATAGATATTTAGGAAACATGTTTTACCCTATATGTGAAATTATAGCCCGTTAAATGTGAAAAAGTCACTACCATGGTTAATGTTAAAATAGTTTAAGTGTCGGTCTAAACCAAAACATGATTTATAACAAATATATATATATAAATTTTATAATTTATTATTGTATATTAAAATCTAAAGAAATAATCATAAAATATATTTCTATATATATTATCATATTATTATAATTTATTCATTTATGACATCCCAATGTTCCCCTCGTATCAATTATAATGTTTATACCATTCATTCCCATATTAATTTTTCTATCTATATTGAATGAACAACCCCTAGAAACCCATTTATACATTAAATCATCACATTTTAGTGTTTCTAATCTTCCCCAAAGATTATCCCTCTGATCAATAAGAGAACATGTAAATGTGTTCTTTTAATGAAGAGGTAATTGACTGAACTGATCACCATCACTTTATATATTATTTTACCACCTCTAAATAAATCGTATATATAATAAAATAACAATATTCATGTCATATATATAGTTAAATTATATTATGTTTTGGATACCACCATTATCACTCCACATTTCCATCAAATGGGTAGTCAATGTAATGCATGTGCGTACGTACTAGTTAACATCTCCATAATGTAATGCAAGACATATCACCAAAAAATATTCTATGGAGGGGAATTATGATGGGTTTAAAGTTTAAATATGAAAATTATGAAAAAAATTACTCTTATATAATGATATTATCATATCAAAATTCTTTTCTTCCATTATTTTTGAAAAATTAATGTCCCTCATCCATATGAGCGGAATATCACAACCAATAATGTAACGTGATTAATTCTTCATTTATATTATAAATGGATGTAATAGATGATAGATTTCATAATGATATATGATGTATATTATATAATTATTATTCCTTATTTTTGAGAAATTATTTAATATCCTTTAATTTCATCCATTAAAAAAATGATAATATTTTTCATGAGTACGTATATATTACAGTCTCCATGGACAGGTTTTTACATATCAACTTTTATTGATGAATATAAACATACATCCAACGAATATATATTATACAATAATTATTATTAATATTATATAGGTGATTTATTCATGATCAATTTACAAGGACCCCAATTGTTGAACAAAATAAAACATGAAAAAACGATTGAGATATCATCCGAAATAGGTTTTTTAATATTGAATTGTTAATAAACTTGTAATATTTTTTATATGTAAATAATTTATAATTTAATTTATATTTTTTTTGTTTTTAAATATACATATAAAAATATATTAATTATAAATAATTTTCAAAAACATAATAATTAATTTTTAGGTGAGGTAAGTGACTTTGGACTCAGTTTTTTTTTTCTGAGACACATGTCATATTCACAACTTCTTTTATTCATATAGTGTATATACTAAAATTTATTATAATTTATGATTATTATTATTATATATTTTTTGATTTACATAACTTATAGGTTTCTTTGTTTAATTTGTTTGATGAATAAAATGTTATCAAATTATTGAGGGTTTTATATCACAATCCAATTATTTATAGGAACTTTTTATGAATAATTTTATGATGACGAAATATTATAATCTACCTCAAAAAAACTCATGATTTTTCATCAAATATTCTTATTTAATGATTATACGTATTTCCATTTCATCTTATTCACCTTAATTACTCTATTGTAAAAGTACATTTTTATGTAAAATAGGCATTTTTTCCCTCCTCTGTCAAAAACCCTTCTATCCATAGATATATTTTATCAAAATGTTTTAATTGAGGATTTAAATATTATCTTATTAATTGTTAAATATATTTTTTCCAATTTTATCATTACAAATATATGTTTTAAAATGAATAATATTTCCATTTTATCAATGACATATTTTTTCTTTTTGTAAAACAATTTTAAAATTATATCATTATTTTAACATATAAATAATTAATTTAATTTTTTATCCACATGAACATTGAATTATTTAAATATTTTATTAAAATATATCACATTTCTTTTAAAATTAATTTTTTTCAAAATATTTTTAAATTTCAATATTTTGAAGAGACTATTTCAAATGAAAATGGTATATTCTTTATAAAATATACCAATTATATTTTAATTAAATTAGTAATCCATACTAGAATAAATTTATGTAAATTATTATTTAATATTTTCATGATTCTATTATTTCATTTTCATTATTTATTATAGTGGTTTATGATTATGATTGTGAAATGTGGTAGAAATCCAATTATTTTCCTTGGATTTTATATTATGATGAATGATTTATGATCATGTGTGATTTATATGTATGAGTTATGATTATGGGATTTTTGGGTCTATGAAATGACACTAAATCATTGGGAAAATATTCATAACTCATGATGTAAATATGTTATCTCCAAACCATATTAATATATGAAAGTGTTTTCTATTAAATACCTCCAATGAATTGTATAAAAATTGATTAATCATGAAGTAAATATGTTATTCCTGAACATGATTTCATGTCCACAATTTCATGTGTGTACCTAGTTTTCATGTCCATTATATTATGAATGGACCTAGAATTGATGTTCATATTTTCATGTTTGGACCTTTATTTCAAGTAAATATGATTTTAATTGGTCTTGGATTTTATTTCCATAAGATTAAGTGTGGACCTTCAATTAATTTAAATATATTAATGTGTGGACTTAGTTTCATTCCTTAAAAATATACAACGGCTTAATTTCAAGCCCATTTCATAATTATTAATGAAGTTTTTTTATATAAAATTTTTCAATATTAGAATATTATTCGTATCCCAAATAATTATGTTTTATGAAAATGTTATGATCTTGTGACTTATGTTCCATGATTACTATAGGATTTAATTCTTATGAATTGTAAATAATTAATTTATTATTCAATATTATGATTTATAATATATAGGACAAATTTTTTAAATGTGATTCCCATGTTCCCACACCCATATAATCATTTTATACATTAATGACCATTGATATCTCCCACGGTTACCCTAACTAAGAATTTTAACACACTTATTATGATATTTTCTTTTCACCATGTTAGAAATATTTTTTTCATGTATTAAATGTCCTTGAATGGAGCTATCTATGAATAAATATGTTGGAGATGTTTTAGATACTTTATCAACCGGTTTTTTACATATTCATGTTTGAAATGGAATAATATATATAAGATTATGGAATATATCATTATGTTATTTAATGAATATTCATATAAGAAGATGTGATATAGGTATATGAATAGTATTTCTAGATATATATGGTATCAGAGAATTTTTTATCATACAACTCAAATATATTATGATAAAACATTCGTGATAAGACTAGGGTTAGGTCTATGTATAGGATAAGATCCTAGAATTTTTTTAATAATCACATATAACCTATATTATACAATAGGTTTCATGGACTGAAAATATTGTGTCTGGATTTAAAAATCCAATAAATGATTTTCTATGACTATTTTTCCTCACGCTATGATTATATGTTCGTTCTATATTTATTTTTTTCCATTATATCGTTGGAACCCAAATGAATAATGTGAAAAAATAATGTGATAAGTAGAGAATTTTTTGTCCTCATGAAGAAAAATTGCTCAAGAGATGGGGTGAAATATCAGTCTACTATTCTCAATAATATCTCAAATGTTTTTATTTGTAACAAATGTAATATTTAAACTATGAATATACCATTCATGGATCAATATGTGAGTGAATATTTTATGATATAGTGTAAATAATCCTTCTATAATTCTTTGAACAACTATTTGAAGAGAACGGATTAATGTGATGGAATATATATTTTCCATTCTCCAATTCTCAAACCATGAAATATTTATCTTATAATTTTTTCATTTGTACTGATAAATAGATCAACAGTAGAATCATTTTAATAGTTGGAGGAAAAAAAGGTAATTGACTCTATAGAACGTGACGTGTTTAAGGGGAAATGTTTCAGAAAATATATCCCTTTTATTCAAAATATAAAAAATTAAAAGGAATTCCTAAAGTATAATAAGAATTATGATGAATTTACTATTTCATATGAGAAATAAATTACAAAACAAGGTAGGTATTATTCTGGTTTATCATCTTCTATGAAATAAAATTTCCCAATTTTTATTTATTTAACAATATGTATAAGAAATTAATTATCTATCTGGATGTTTTGAGGCTATGAAGAAATCATTTGAAATGAACACAATTTGGAAATTGATAATGAAAACCCTCAAATTAATAACGATTATAAATGTAAAATTTAATTTCATAGAAACCTCAGTTGTATGTCACATGATATGATTAAAATATTTTTTCCACATAATTTCCTTGAATGTTAGAAGGATAACCTAGTTAATTCTAAAGATGAATAATAAAACGTTTTATGTGTAGAGGGACCAACAATCGAGGAAAATAATTATGAAGTGATTTAAAGAGGCCTTTTGATTTAATGATTGGAGAGAGAACCAAAATATAAACATATCACTCTTTAAATATATATATTAAAAGAGTTTTTTCATTATGTTTATCAATCCCCTTAACAAATGGATAATGAAGATAAAAAATCCATGAAAAAAACTGAATTCAATCGATAAAGGGAACAATTATGAAATCAAAACAATTTATGAAAATCAATATAGACAGGTAAAAAATACCCTCTACTATATAAATTAGGATTTCATATTGATGTTTTTGTGAATATTAAAAATTAAAATCATATCATTTAGAGTAATGTGATTTGATTTAGAGTGTTTATTTTATCCCTCCTCAAAGATTTCATAGAATGTTCTTTAATATGGGAAACATATTTCATATTTTTAATCTATATGTGATCATATATTAATGAAATGATAACCCCAAACAACTAAATAAATTTTTTGGAAAATATAAGATCTTTGTTAATGAATTAGTTTTGTATTATATTTTAAAAGTAAAAATGATTGTATAGTCACATTATTTTTGGGAAATGATTAGTTGTTATTGGAGTGTGTATTATCAAGTGATAAAAATTTTCATATTGGACATTATGAGTGATTAAAATTATTATTTAGTTAATAATATAATGATATGATATCAAATGTTCTTTGGGATTCCATATTGTTAAGATACATCTTGTAGGAATCACATGGTTAACAATTTATGGAGTGGGTTCTCTTGAAATATAATTATTACTGTTTGAGGCTAATGTATGTTGTATAATTTTACAGAAAATTTACTAAAAAATTTAGATTTGTTAATCATATAGACAAAATGGATAAATTACCATTACTCTATAGATAATATGATTTATTAAAAGATAATATTTGTTATTTTGGAATAATAAAATTAATCATCATTATTCATTTTATATAGTAAAAGATTAAGTTAAAATCTATTGAAGGGTATAGAAATGATGAAATTATGTGTGTGGTTTTAGAAAAAATTATTTAATCATTTTATTCATATTATTTTTCAGGATTGTAAATAAATTATTATTCTTCATAAAGAGTATCTTCTATTAAAATTTATAATTGGATGTTCAAATCTGATTAATGGATGTTCTTTTCATCATCCATTGATTCACGGTTTTGTGATTGTTAACTTTATTTTAAATATGTTCTCTATCACTCTCTATCATAGGTTCTAAAATATTTTTCTTCTTATATGAATATATATTTTACATCCCATTATTTTTTTTCTGAAACATCGATTGGTGTTCATTTATATAACCTTATTATTTCTCTTTTCTTTCTAATGATGAATTTTAGTTAACAATTATTACGATTTGTGTTTTAAAAAAACAAATTTTCAAATATAAATTTTTTTATTTCAGACAATAAATTCAATTCCTGACGTTTATATTTTTTAAAGGGGGATAATATAACACCCTATTGCTTCTAAATAAGTACACTATGATTGATATCCTAAACAGTAAATATATATTTTTTAATTCATATAATTGAAGAACATAATTTTTAAGAAAGACTTCTTATTCGCCAAAAATATGTTTTCTTAAAAAATATTATATATTTCGATTTGGAATAAAATATTAAAAATAATTTCTTAAATTTTATAAATTAAATTTTATAAATGGGATTTTATTTTTTATATTAACATATTGTTATTTTAATATGTTGAATTTATATGAATTTATCTGAAAATCCTGTTTTTTCAATAATGTGTAAAAAATATATAATATTATTCAAATTTATATTTTTATTTAATATACTTATAAATTAAAATTTTATTAATGGATGAGTTTTAAAATTTATTTTATTCATTTTTATTAAATATAGCTCAGTTATAGTATTATTATTTATTCAAATTCTTTGATTTAATATAAAAAATTTCTAAAGTTAAAAGGAATTTTTTATTAGTTTATGTTTTCATCGGGTTTTGAAAACTTATTTTAAAATATAAATTTTCCACTTAATGGTATTTAATTTGATAAAATTGATTAATTATTTCAAATACTAAGGTTTCAATTTTTGAATAATCAAATTTTAATATATAGTCAATAAGAATAGTATCCATGGTAAAAATTATCACCATTGTAAAGGGTAAATAATGTTAGTCTTGGATAAAAATAATTTATAAGGCCATAGTTTTTCATCTCAGTTCATATTAGTTGAATTTAATTCAAAATTCTTCCACATTTTGTAAGAAATGACTTTTTAATGTAAACTAGACCATGAAAATATACCATATTATATTTATGGTAAAGAAAGTTACAAATTCTCACTCTCATAGTATTAAATAACAATTATGTGGTTATATTATGAAAAAAGAAATTTATGAAATAATATATATATCTCCTTTAAGAATATGAAAATTATTCACATCACTAATATATATTCAAAATAATTATTATTTATATAATTACTTAAATACTTATGAAACACATACATAGTATTTATTAAATTAACAAAAAACATTTATAAATTATTTTATTAATATAAAAAAATGTAATTTTACTTTTTTATAATTACAACAAATTTTTTAGATTAATATTTCAATTAATGTAATCTTATATGGATAATTTTTTCTAATTACATCTTTTTCTGTTAGACATTAATGTCAAATTAAATAAATATTATGAAAATAGATTTTAATTACCATTTATCAAAATATTTTTTTATAAAAATATTAATTTAAAATAAGGTAGATGATATATAGTAAAACATGTTATATATATTTCATTTATGTACCAATTTCAAACTTATATGTGATATTATAACACTTCATATTGAAAAAATACATTACCCTTGTTAATGTTAAAAATGGTATACTAAGTGGTTAAACAAAAACAAACATTTTAAAACACAGAATAAACCCATTGAAATAGAATTAATTATTGGGATCACTACCAAATACTACAATTTTTTCAAATATTAACCTATTTTGAAAAAAAAATTAGGATGATTTCAATTATAATTTATTATTTTATGAAATCCTGATAGCCCCGCTGACCTCATATATAAAAGGGCCTACCTCATTTATCTTCTACACAATCAATTGATCATTATATCTAAAAAATACTGTAAAAATTCATTATAAAATTCATTAAGAACATTATACAGAATATTTTATTCCCCAAAATCCAAAAATAGGATCCTTAAGTGAATTTTAAAATGAGTTCATTCAAATAACAGTTAATAAACTAAATTGATCACTTTCTTTTTTACTTCTTAGTTTACCTCTTTTTTTAAGGTTTAGGCTGATGCCTCATTTTATTATTTAAAATAAAAACCTCTTTTTACTGGGTAGAGGAAGAAACATTACATAGACTGAAGGCCCAATGCCATGTGTCTATAATATATGGCTTGATATCCCATTTTTTGGCCCAGAAGGCCCCTCATAGAATAGTACTGCTACAGTTCCATGGGTCTACTACAGTCACACATGTGCTTATGTATGGATTTCTATATACACGCATTTCTGCAATTCATTTGCATAAAAATAATTAATGGAATTTTATTATGATAGGTTTAATTATTATATAAAATACATATGAAATTATTTTTCTTATATATTTAAAAAACCATATCTACCTTCATATATTCTCATCTATTTGAAATGTATAACATCGATCATGTGTATGTGTGGACTACAACCTCCACATTGTGATGTGAATTGTTTTTGATTTATTTTTAACATGGATGGTAATAAATATATATTTAATGAATATATTTTATACATATGATATAATTATTAATATATAATGTTGAGTTACTAATTAATATTCTTTTATTTCTTATATAAAAAAATTAAAATTTTGTTTTTGTGTACAAATGACATATCATCTCCATGAATGGTGTAATTCATTTTCACATATCATATTTTATAAATGATTAAAAAATGTTATAGAGATTATAAATATATTTATATAATGATTAATATTATTGAGATGATGTATCCATGATCAATTTACAAATACCAAAACGTAAAATCTAAAACAAAGATAATATAACGTAGAATAACTATTTAAATATGGAATTGTTAATAAAAAATTGATAAAAAATCAGAATATTGTGTATGGTATTTTAAATATGATTATGTTTCTGTAATTGATTTATAATTATATATTTTTCATACATGAGGTCTAGATATATATTAAGGAAGTCAGACCTGAGGTAAGGTATTTTCATCCAAATTTTATTTTTATGACACACACGCTATATTCATCTCTTTTTTCTTTTATATGGTCTCTGTACGAACCATGAATGTATATTATGATGATTATTATGAAATATATAGGGAATTATATATACATATAAATTCCTTTATTTCATAAGTGTTATGACTCAAATTTTACCAAATAAGGATGAGTATAATGTTATAATCTCATTATTAATACAGATTTTTTATTATGTTTTCATAATACAAGGTTTATATTAATTTTCTTATATTAGTTACCCAAGAGACAAAACATATTTTTTATGTAAAATCCAGTCTACTCTTATCTTTGGTAGAAAACCCACATTCATCTATATAAATGTTTTAAAAACATTTATTAAAGAAGGTTTTTATTATTATCCTATTATTTTTTAAATTCATTTTTCAAAGACATGAATTATAAATAAACAAAATAAAATGATTATTCTTCTCATTGTTTGAATGAGGTACTTTTTAACTTTTTCTAAAAAAATATGTTAAAATGCTATTTTATTTTATTCTAATATATGTGAATAAAATTTATCATTATCATGAATTATAAATGATTTCAGGAGTACTACAATATTTTATGTTGTTATTTTAATATTTTTTTATAGAATTGTTTTTATATTTAATTATTTTGATTAAATAATTTCAAAATAAAAATAGTATTTTCTCTATATAATATTACAATGATATTTTTATGTAATTGTATATCCATGATAACATTTATTGTAGTTAATTATTATTTACTCAGGTTATGATACAATGATACAATTCATTTTCCCTATTTGGGTGGTTCATGATTACGATAATGAGATGTTTTAAATGTATGGTTATTTTCCAAGGGTTATGTTTTTGTGATGAATGATTTTCGATCTTCTACCATGTATATATATGAATCATGATTATGGGATTGTTTTGACCTTTAATGAACACAAATATATTGAGAAAGTATAGATAACTCAGATGATAAACATATTATGCATGGACTAAATGATTATATGACAATTTAGTCAATTAAATATATCTAATGAATTAGGTTAATATAGATAATTCATCGTTGAAATATTTTATCTGTGAGCCTAATTTCATGTTCATAATTTCCTATATATACCTAGTTTTCACATCCATAGGATTAATCATGGGCCACAATTTCATGTTATCAATTTCATGAAGGGACATGTATTTCATGTTTGTAAGGTTATGCCTGGACTGAGCATTTTGGACCATTAATTTAGCATGAACATGGCTTTCATTTCAATTATTTTATGTTTGGAAATAGTTTCTTTTTAATAATAATATTTTATGTCCTAATTTCATGTCCTTAATGAGTTAAACAATTTCCATTTGTACATGTCTATAATTGTATAAACTTATATTTATTCCACAAACTGATGTATTAAATCAATGTTGTTCTCTCATAACCCTTCTAATATAATTCTTATCTTATGGATATAAATTATTTATTCTATGACACGTGATTATGATTCAAAATCTTTAGTGTATGATTTTCATTTATTTTTCGTTTATTACTATACCCTTACTCTCATGTTATTCCCATGAAAAAATTGATATATTCCATGGTTACCCTTACTGAGATTGTAACCTAACCTTTATTTATGTTTCATTTTCCCTAGGTTTTGATGAATGGTATAAAGTATGTTAAGTATAAGAATAATTCTGGTAAAAAAACTATGTGTGATATGATGTAAATATGTTATGTAGCAGTGGATTGTGTATCTGTGTTTTCAAAGTCATTAGATATATATGATTTTATTACGGGACATTTTCATATGTAATTAATATTCATATAATAAGATATATTATCTATTTACATAATTTTTGGGTTTCAATAATTAATATTTAATTATAATTTTTGGATTTAATTCTTTGAGGTAAATTATGATTAAATGTGTTCTGATTAGAAGATTATATCTACCCTAGAGAAATTTATTAAATCTCATTTAATGACCCAATTGTAAGTCTTTTGACAAAACTAGAACTACTAGGAAATTGATATTATTTTTTTGATATATTTTTATAGCTTTTGATTAAGAAAATATACTCATAATGTTTTAAGCAATATAAGAATTATGTTTTCTTTTTATTGTAAAGGATTTGATTACATGTAAATACAAAATGTATTTTAATATTGTAAAATATTTTTTTATACACTTATACAAACGAGAATTTTTTTGAATCTATAATAATTAATATTAAATTTATTTTAATGTATAAAATTTCAATTGGATTATATGGAAATTTAAATATTATTATTGGCTTTAACCCCATCATTTACGATTTATAACATTAATTGTTGAAACAAAATTATCATTATTTTTTTCTTATTGATTTACTAATAAGATAAAAATTGGATACTAAAAGTTAAACCAATGATATTTGAAACCACATCCCTACAACAGTCCCCTATTATATTATTTTTTTAATATTAAATAATTTATTAATAAATTATTCAACTTAAAATAAAATTAATTTAATTTTATGAGAATTTTAAATTTTTACACTAATGACATCATGAGATAAATATAATCCTAATTTTAAATATTTTTCTATCAAAATTAATTTATTATTAACATTAAATTTCATTACAATATAAAATACATTAAAAAATTATTACATTTTGTGGTTTAATGTCATGTATTTTTAATTTTACACAACTTACACATCAACTATAACAATTTTACGTAAGTATTAATGTTATTATAACATCCATAAAAATAAAAAAAAATATTTCCATCATAAGAAAATTAATTATTTTCAAAATAAAATTTTATATACATTCCTAAAAAATTAATAAACATTTGGTAATATATAAGAGAAATTACAAATAATGGATGAACAATATTAAGTGTCCTTTAACATAAAAATATATAAATTTTATGATTAAAGACAAATTGCACCAAAATTCCATATGAAAGTATATTGTATGAGTATAAAAAATATAATGTCAACAAATTGAAATAATTTAGTTTTTGGTAAAAATATTAATGTCATATCAGCTTATTTTTAAGCTTAAGTACTCGATTTACCCCTCCTGGCCTTAGAATTATATTCCATTGTAAAAATTAATATTTCATAAAAATTAATGGTCGATATTAACAAAATAACAATTTCATGATACTAAATATGGAAATAATTTTATCAAATTATATTTATATTAATATAAGAAATTAATTTTAAAAAAATATCATACAACGTGAATAAAATAATTTTTTAAAAAAATACATTTCTCCAGCCAGTGATAATGATAATTTTACTATATGATTATCAGTTACTAATATAATAATTAAAATTCACTTATATATATGTCTAATCTATAATTTTATTAAATTATTCATCATTATGAATTTTTCTATGGTCTTAGTATTTGATAGGTTTTTATTTTATTTTAATTTTAGCCAACCTTCTCTTAAATGGTGTAAAGGAAGATTTTTCATGAGTAGGGAATATCTCCATGGATTCATTGGGGTTTGTGTCATATTAAATGGGTATAATAGGCCATTATGTGCTGAGAGTATGTTTGTCGCATGATTAGTAATTATCATTCACCATAACTGTGCGAAGTACTGAATGGGTTTCACGATTAGGAAAACTGATAATGGAGCGACAAGAGACTATAATGTTCCATATCCACATTACATAGTGGAGAGCCTAAAGAAACTACAAGTGTTTTCAAATTGTGTGGCTATCCGTCTAAACCATGTGGCACATTTTTTTTCAAAAATAAGGAATCAGAAGGTTGCTTAATAGTTTTTCTAATCATGTCGGCAGACAATAAACCTCATTAAAAGTGTATAATTGTCTATTTTCCATAGTGATAATTAATATTAATCCCTCATATTCTACCCCTTAGTCCCCTAGTAGAGAAGGGATTAAACCAAAAGCTTCTCCTCTATCTAAGGATTGAGCTTCCTTAATTTTTATGCATTTCCAAATTCATTAAGTTAAAATCAGTGATCTAGGTATCTAGTTTACCCAATTTTCATATATTTTCATAGAAGATGATTTAATAGTTGTTTGAACTCATTTTATAGCCCATGAGCCTTATTTTAAAAATGTTCATAACCGTGGAATTTTAGGCTTTTTTATTATCGATCAAGGCTCGTGGATGGGTGATTGGTTATCATTGACCATGATGTTAGTTTTATACAAGAAATTTCTTATATTTATGATTTTTTATATGTATATAGTGGTTTGTCTTTATTTTCTTTATTTATTATTATGTATTTGGATAAGATATTTAATTTGGGAGAAAAATTGAGGTTTGAGATGATTATGTGACCCTTTGGATGTTTTGATGATTCAAGACTAGGCCTAGGGCTACCAACAGGGTATTCTAAACTATTAAAAATGGTGAAATTAATTAGGAAAAGTAGAGATAGGGAAATAATAGGAGTGAATGGTTAGTAATTTTTAATTTTTAAATTATCATTGTTAAAGGTTTTGTGGTAATATTTAATTGATAGCATCTATGAAATTATTATAAGGGTATTCAAATGGATTGAATTTTGTGTTTTATATTTAGATCATTATATAGTTTTCAATGAATTAAAATGATGTTTTAAACCTAGGTAATGTTTTTAAAATATTTTTTTTACCTAAAAGTAATTTCCAAAATGGGTGTCTAATGAAGATTACAAATGATTATTTGAAATGATGGTAAGGTCCCCCTTTTTCAGAAAATGATTTAATGGACTTTTGAAAATGTTTTTAATATAAATGAAGTACTTGGGGAATGTTTTGATATTTCATATAAGAAGTGACATATATTAATGGTTGTATTGGATATTAATTTAAATTATTATTCATTTATTTTGTTTTTTATTATGTGAGAAAAATGTTATGACATATTGGATACATTTTTTGGATTTAATGATCTATTGGGACCTTGGTAAGTGATTTGAAACTATTAGAATATTAAAAAAAATATGGATATGTTCTTTTTACTAAATGGTTTTATATAACATTGATATTTTAATTTTGAAAAGGAAATGTTTATGAAAACAAGAGAAATTCGTTTTTAACAAAATAGTCATTAATTGTGAAACTGGAATGAAATGAATAATGGTTTTATTTGGACGATGGACAGATAATCCTCATCATAGAGTTTAAAAATAATGATTTTATGGTCCCATTAATGCATTATGTGACTTCGGTATTCAATATAGGCATAAATTCCATTGATTTGGCCAAACTCAAACTCTAGGACCACCGATATATATATTGTTTTGCATACATGGACTGATTCTCCAATGTAAATTTAGTTAGATTAATTAATTAATAACCCCCTATGAAATAAAGAGTTTAAAACCTCTAGGAATCTAACATATAATTTTAGTGTGGCTAAATCTAGATTAGTTGGTTTGGGTGACATGATGGAACATGGGAACCCAGGTGATTAATTAATTCATTGGAAAATGATAAAGTGGTTAGTTTTTTTTTTAAAAAAATTGTTATGTATCTACATACACTATTTTTTATTCTGTTTATTTATTAATTCATCATTAGTAGTGTCCTACAGAGTTGTAAACACACCATGATTGGTTCGTCCTGGAACATCGGTACCTAAGTAGGTGATACTTGTTTTTTGGTTGTGGTTTAGGGATGGGACTTGGGTTATGATTTTTAAATGTGATTATGCTTAGGAGTAGTTGATATCAAGACTGAGTTGCTACTTGGTTCCATGTTTAGGATATATTTATAGTTTTTTTATTATAGTGGTTATTTTCATAACATTATGATATGTATATTTTACATTTGATTATGGTATATTGTTAAACATAGTTTATTGTTTTATATTTTCATTCATTGTTCCATTTATCTAATATACGTATTTTTATATATTTTGAAATTACTTCTACATTTTTTACTCCAATAAGTTGGTATAGTCTCCCCACCATACCTACATAGACCCGTATTTCTAGTATTCATCCACTAACATATTGAGAGTACTAATCAAGATAATTTTGTGGTTTAGATTAGGGTACCAGTTATACTGGCATCTGTTCCATGATGTTACAATGTGGTATCATATATGGTGTCTTTTGTCTTATTATTTTCGCATGTTAAAAACAATACAATGATATTTATAGGGATTCATAATGAGGTTGAGAGTGAACTAGTTTTGTAAAAATTATTTATTATTATTGGGGGTTTTATGAGATTTGATGTGTTAGGTAATTGGATGATCTTGTATAACCCTAGGCAGGGAAATGACCATGAACATTTTGGGATTTTTTCAACCTAGGAGGAGGTTTTAACTTTCATGGTTTTTGATTGTGTGGGTTGTGAATGGGTTCCTGAAAAAAGTGTTTTTGGTTGTGGTGTCAACTGTTACTGTATATTATATTTGGGTGTGGGACATAGAGTGATTTGTGGGGTTTGGTGAGCTTAGAGTAGAGTGTATTGAAATGATGATAAAACTGTATGCTCTAAAAATGTTTTGCCTTTGGTAAAATATTTTTATATTTTTTGTATAGACAATGGTTTATTGAATTGAACTCATATTGTGGCCACATTAAGTAGAAATGGGAAACAAAATTTTATTGTAATAAATGTTATCCTAGAATTCCATGTTTTTGTTAAGTGAAGCATATGTGGATTCAATATAGATGAAATCAATTAACAAGGGTTTTTTTATTGAATTTTTTGAGGCAGGGTTGCTCCTTGGAATCTTTTATAAGAAATTATTTTTAGTACTTGAGTTTTGGGTTATTGTATTCTTTTAATTGGAAATTTTTTTCATAAAAATGATGATATTTTTTCATTTTTTTTGAGTATTAAAATCAATTTTTTATTTGGATGTATGAGAAAATGATGTGGTAATAAGAGAATGGATAGGTAACTTGTTTAGGGAACAATATCCTGGATAATGGTTGGTAATGTGTTTAGAACTAATTTGTGAAGCATCTGAGTTGTTGAATCTTATCGTTTACAATTCCTTGAGTTTGATGAGCTTTATGTAATGAGAGGCTTGGATAATTATGTGGTCGAATATTTAGGCCTAGTACTGGTAATATACATATCATGGGATTGATATTTAGGTTTAGTGAATGATCATTGTAGAGTGTGTAACTATAGAATATATATTAATTTTAGGTTTTTAGACATGTATTTGGTATGCATGGGACTGTTTTTTGATGTTTTACCATGTTTTTAAAGAGTATGAACCTTTCACATTTAGTGATTTAAAAGCTATATGCCTCATTTATGGCCATGTATATTTGGTTTTGGATCATTTTTATTAATCACTGTGTCTTCATTTTGAAATATTAGGGTCATGATGGAAGAGAACAGGGGGTGTGATCATGGTTGTGAAAAATGGAATGTGGGGTCATAATTTCTATGTGTAGGATTTTAAGGTGATGGATTGATTCATTTGGAAATGAAACTGGATTTTTATGGTTTCTTGTTGGTGATATGTATAAAGGTGAGGAATCCTATAAATTATAATAATTTTTAAGATTCCCTATAGTGATATATGACATCGATAAAGAATCAGTTTCTATCTTATTCATCAATGAAATAATAGTTTAATATCTGATTAAATATGATCATACCCAACTTAATTGAATGATAATCTCTTTAGTGTGTTAAAATTTGATGTATGTTTATATTGATTAAGGTTTTGTTTTGGATAAATAATGGTCGATATTGAATGTCTTACTAATAGAGATTAGTAAGTGAATCCATGAGGTGAAAGTATAACCACTATCCATCTCTATGTGGTGTTCACGTGTTTTTTTAGGTCATAAAAGACTAGTGGTGGATTTATAGGGTTCCAGTACAGACATATTTTAAATTTATTATCTTATCATTCATGTGATTAATTTATATCCATGTCCACTTATTAGGAATTATATTTATTGATGCATGAACCATGTGGTTAGTAATTTACTGTATCGACGGTGACAATGAAGAACATATTGGGGGTAGATATATTTATATTCAGGATGTTTGGAGAAGACCATGGGTTAGATGTGGTCGCATATAGATTCCCATATGGATGCATTGTCATATGTGTTTGGATTCCTTAGGGAAGAATATGTGATAACTTAATTTGGTGATTGATTTAATTGAGCATTTCCAACATGTATGGGGTGGTTTTAAAATAAATCAATGTTATTTTTTTAGAGATGTAGTAGTTGGATAGTATTTCGTGATGATGACATGAGGATATGTGGATTTCTTGACAGATGAATTTCACAAGATCTCAACAATAGACTCTAGTGGGTGCATTCAAAATAGTGGAATGCTATAAATAAGAGTCAATCATGATACATTATATTAGTAATGTACTGATGGTAGGAGATATGTTCTTTCAGAATAAATGGGTCAAGATGGACCAAAAATAATTAGGGAATAGATTAGATCTGACTAGTTATAAGTCGCATATGTCATGAATTTTTTTAATAAATGATGATTTTTGGGAATGGAATCACTCTCATAATGTTAAAATATTTTATTCTTAGTTTGTGATTTTATTAATTGTATATTATTCTTTCTATTGGATTTCAATTGTATGTAGGGATATTTATGTTGGATTGTGTTCTAATGGATGTTAGGGTGTAATGAGTTTTATAGCATGCCTTATACATTATTAATGTTTACTTCTTGGTATAAGTGGAGTTTAATGATGGTGGAGGTTCCAAACACATAGCATTGGTGGTTATGAGCTCATGTATATTTTCATGAGAACCATTATAGGGGAGGGTATAATTGATGAATAAATTTGTATTTTAGGTTATATTAGTTTTTTAATATTCATTATTGTTGTTTAATTTTGGAAATGGCCATATAATTAGTTTTTAATATGTTTAGTTTCTTCAGATGAAGGATTTTATTTTGTTCTTCATAAAGAGAATGGGCATGAAATGGGGTTATTGGGCATTTAATTTTAAATAGAAATAGTTCAGATAATGTGTTTGGATAATTCTATTTTTCTTTTGGTGAGGTCTAGTGTGATGGGCTATTTGTGTTTGTGGAGATAATCAGAACAATGGTGTATGGATTATCTCTCCCCAGAAGATGTTTTCATTTTATCAATTCGCTGCAATTGTGGTAGTTACAATGGTGCTACCAATAAAATTTTCAACTTTATGACGTTTTTAATGATATTCTTGAGGCTGATGCATCTGTGAAGATCTTTTGAATTCATTTATAGGATGGTTTACATGATATATTGTACATTTGATCTAAATGTTGTGACATCATGGTCGTGTTGAAGATGAATCATGGGACTGAGATTCATGTGTGAGCTCTTGAATATGGATCACTTTTTAATTATAGTTTATTGAGTATTCAAATTGAATCTTAATGAATACCTTTTAGAAGGTGAGAAGGTTTCAAGGACCTATTGTTTTATGGGGTAGTTTTAATTTTAATTTTTTTATAAGATTCTACTAATGGGTTAGTGTATGATTTTTCATTAGTTGGGAATGTCTCAGTTTCATCCTATAGATTCATTTCATGGAAGAAAGGGGAAAGAGACCAATCATTCTGATATCATGGTTGTTTAATGGTTAGTAGTAAAGATGGTTCAAAATCATACAACCTAAAGAATTGGGTGCACATATAGAAAAACAGTATGGGGTCGCCAAGGAGACAATGAAAGTGAATCTCCCTTATAGACAATGATGTGTTCATGACCACCCATTGTTTTTTAAAGTATGTGTGTTTCTAGGAATATTATGTAGCTCAATTTCATATTATATATAGAGAACAACATATTTTTTCCACAGTTTGTCAAACCATATGTCCAAACCATGCACCTCATTAAAATTAAATAATTTACCATCATCCCATCCAATATTTAATATTTATACAATAATATCTCTCCTATTAAACTATAATTTCCTAGGGTGTGATCCTGGAGCTTATCCACACTCAAATGATGAATCAACCTTGATTTTTTGAAATTTGGACTCTTATGCAATGAAAAGTGAATCTTCAAGTAAGACACTGACTCTGTTTCCATAAATGTTTCTAGAATATTCATTATTGGATGTCTACTCTCTTTCTAACTCAGGGCACCTATTTATAGGTTGGTTTCCCTAAATTTTTGATACTTTTTTAGTTCATGTAAACACCCTATAATATATTAATAGATTTAATCATTCATGATGTAGATGGTTTGCTTGATTTTATATATAATTAAATAGAAGTTCCAATATATATCTGTAATCTATGTTTATATATTCGGTTTTGGAATGTATATTAAACCTTAAACTGAGGTGATAGACCCTATATATACCTCATTGGGTCCATTAATGAATTGTTATTATTCCTTGGTCTAGCCATGTGGAATTTCATGCCATTAAAAATGATGAAATATATTGGTTAATGTTGAGATATAGGAAATATAAAAGTGAATGGGTAAGAGTTGTTACCTAGTCAATGGTATTGGTTAAATAAACTATTGAAATATTTATATTCTATATTTTTAAATGTCTATAGTGCATTTTAATTTGTTAAAATTATTTTTATTGAATTTTGATCTGGTTATGATTTTCAATTGTAGAGAATGATTTTTTTTTCAAATGAGAAGTATTTGAAAAGGTTGTATGTACCTCAATGTCATTGGAAAAAGTGTTATCTTATTGTATTTAAACAGATGATTTGAAATTTTTGTGTTTTTCCTCTATTGTAAAAAAATTAATTGTTCACCAAAATTATAAAATATTGTTATAAAGGACCTGGGGAATGGATTTTTTTTCTAAATAGCATGATCAATGTATTAAAGTGTTTCATAAAGATGATTTTAATATTTTATTTGGTTTTTTTGTTTATGTCTATGAGAAAAGGGTTGGTCTATATTTGATTTTTTGTTTAGTCGGAATAGTCCATTAGGATGTTGGAATGTGATATGAGATTATTTAAAAATGAGAAATGGTTTAATGATATACTTAACATTATTAAATGGAAGGAAGAATGTTTATTTTTTTATATTGAAAAGACCACATGTGTTGGACATTGGGGTATCTATTGTTACTAAACATATAATTAACGGTGATTCATAAAATATATGAATAATTGTTTTATATGAAGGATGGATAGATTCTACTCTTCATTTGGTTGGGTTAGACCGATTTGTGTACCAACAAATGTATTCTATGATTTTTTTTGTTTGATTAGGTTCCTTACCCATTGGGTTTTTGGGTAAGAATCTCTAGGACCAATGATATATTTCATGGGTTAGATACATATATAGTGTATTCATGTTAGAATGTTTTAACATGAATTTATTGAGAAATCCCTTATGAAATAATGTGTTTAACTCCACATCCCATGGGACATAAACATCTAGCGTGGCTGTTGTAGGTTTGGTTGGGTATGGTTACACAGTGGATCCAAGTAACCCGAGTGGTTATTTAATAAACAATTACAATGTAAACATTATTAGTAATTCATTATGTATCATTCCTGAAATATATTGACATGCAATTATTTATAATGTTTATTACTTTATACACTATTGGAGGAGGACTTCTGTGTTATTCTTACACCATGCCTATGACATCATGGAAAATGGAACCTATGAAGATGATATTTTGTTTTTGGAATAGGTTTAGGACACATACCTTATGGTTTTCCAATGTGCTATTGTGTTGGAGAAGGGGATGCTAGGACCATCTTGTGAATTAGAACAAAATTTGGGATATTTTTATAGTTTTTTAATGAAATAGTGATTTGTATGACTACATCAAAAATTTAGTATATATTTTATTTTTGTATCATGTTAGACTAGATTTATTATTGGCGATTTTCATTTTTTATTCCTTTTTATGTTACTTCTGGTTATAATATTTGTTGATATAGATTTTAATATTATTTACTCTAATAAGAACGTATATTCTACTTGTACCTTTATATATTTTTTCTATAATGTAGTGTCGTTTAGAGTATGTGACGGTGTGCTTGAGGACATCTGGTGGTCCATCATGGGTAATCAGTTTTTGTGGCACCAATGTTGGGACATCATACTTCTATTTATTCACATAATAACCATTTTCTAATAATAACACTATTACCATTAAATGATATGAGAAATAATTTTTCAAATTGAAAATCAGCATATAATTAATTATATATATTAATAGATGACAATATAAATAAATTTATTATTAGTTAAATAATAAATTATTAATTAATCATAAAATTGTATTTCAAAAATATCTTTTAGAAACACAAAAAATATCAAGATCAATAATCATCCTACCAATGAATAATTTTTCCCTGAAATTTTTTCATATATATTGATTTTATTTTCATTAATATAAAATGTTATCTTTGAATAATTTAATCTTCTGTGTTTAATTAATCCCCCATCAAAATATTCATCCATTAAATTTTCAGTGAAAAACATTCTAATCAAATGAGGGTGGTAATTCCTCATAACATCTTAATGTTACCACATTGATTCCTATATTTTATTATTTTTCCATTTTATGTTTAACCATAATATAATCTAATTTTGTAACACGTGAACTCTTCTATCGATAATTTGGATAGGCTCCTCACAGTAATAATGTTTATGTACCAACCCTTTTTCATTAGATGTATAAATATTGGTTTTGTATAGTATATACATTTATTAAAATGAGATATGAAACACATCATGTACACTGACGAGTCTCGATGTAATGTCCAAATGACATGTTACATCTCCATTTCATTCAAAAAAATTAACAGGTCCAATTAACCTATTACTTAGATTAAAATTCATACGAAAATATATAACACCCCTCTATAGAAATATTTTTGTGGAAAAATGATATGCCCATTTAAAAACCAACACATTCATTCAATTGTCAATATGACTCATATTCGTCCTTTTACGTGTTTTAATAAGGGTTTGAATAGTATTTCCATCATCATTTTATCTCCAACATAATTAAGATTAATAATTATCTTTTCCTAACATCTTCATTATACTTTGGATTATGATATCTCTGTCCATATTTTTAATCCTAAAACAATATTTGAATACTTGAATGAAACTTATTTTTATAGGAAAACACTAGATAACATAAATATTGATCCCGGATTCCTCAATTTCCAATTCATAATAACATCAATATGTCATATAATTATTGAATGATAAATTCATAATATCCATCAGTTTGGGGATAATAGGTGGTGCACAAATAAATCTTGATACCAAGGTCATTGAAATGACTTTTCCAAAATCATAATGTAAATCTTGGATTTTAATAAGGAATAATTGATAGATTTGAACAATTAAGTCTTATAAATTTATTGATATAGAGTCTTTTGAGGGTTTTATAATGTAAATATACTCTTAATGTGACGAATTTTATTGATTTTGAAAGGATATCAACATATATAAATAATACTTATTTATGCATGTTTTTTACTGTAGTGATAATGTTCAAAATAATGTCATCTTGTTTCCTCAGAGGAAATGGTGGGTGCTGCATGAAACCCTTTGGTGTTGTCTCTCATCATTTGTTTAATTAAAACCCTTGAATATTGGTATATAAAATCAACTATTTACTGATTCATATTATCCGATTAAAAATGTTTATAGATATTATTATTGGACATAGTGAAGCCAAGGTGTGTCAAGAAATTTAATACATGACCATCATCTGAAATTTTAATTTTTTTCTTCTGTATAACTAGAAAACATAAAAATTACCAAGAAATGAAATCACCATCAATATAAAAAAATCACTAATATCCCAGCATTAATATATTTTATATTCTTTTTAAAATTATCATCATCTTGTTCGTTATATTTTACCTTATCCAATAATAGAGGTTTAAAAATTATTGAAAAAATAATGGATGGTTAGCCATCCATAATAAATATTATATCAATTTTTACTAAATCAATGATGATAGGATCTCGATCAAACCTTATTTAGTTTAAAAATCCTTAATCATTTCTAATGAATGTATTCTATCCTTTATTTTCATTTCATAGGAGGAATATTATTAAGAAATCATAATCTTTGAGTATCTCATGCCATCACTAATTCCTCATGTTGATTTCCTTAGGTAATAAAAATATATCATACTTATTATCTTTTTATATATCAAACCATTATCCATAAAGACAATGTCTCTATTTCATCAATGAAATAATTTGATATTCCAACTAAAGAAGATGGGTTGAATATTACAATTCATGATTCATCTACTGAATTGATTCATAGGATGTAGCATTATCATTTTGTATATGGAAAAAACCTTGTTCATTTTCAATGCATAAATATATATATATAATTATTAATTTTTATGGTAGTATAAATATTATTCAATTAATGAATCTCCATTTTTCTTACGTAAAAAATTATTGAAATTTGATTTTCTATATTAAAATAACTCTTTAAATTATATTCCTGATTTATAGGATACCCAATTATAATAAATTTAGTCAACTAATCATTAGTAAAATTTCATTATAATGAAACAATGCTCATTAGTATTGTTCATTATTATAGGGCATTATTTTTATGACTTTGTATTTAATAGTAAAACTGAGATAACATATTTGGATAAAATATCATAATGAAAATTACCATTTCAAAGAAAGAATTCACACTTAAAATATTTACCATATAACTTGGTTTCCTTGTGAGTCACAAAAACAATTCTGAAGAGATTCTTATGGTCCTCATTACTTTTGAAGCTCACCATGATTTCAAAAATGAACACAAAAAATATTATTTCATGATATTACTTGAATAATTTTCACATTTGATCCATAGAAATGGTGTATTCAATAGTTAATCCAAGGTGTATTTATGTAAAATCATAACTCCCATAAAATGTTTGGACTGAAATATTTATAATCCCATCCTTATTTACAAAAAATTATTGATTTACCGAATAAATTACAAACATTAAAAAACATTTACTGCATAATAATTTAATGAAAAAGTCATAAATACGAGGTATTTGATATTTATTCTTTATATTAATGAAATTTATTTACCAATAATATATTCATGACCTCATAAACCCATATATTTTTCATAATTGAAAGAAAAGATTCTCCATAAGGTAATAAAATATGGTGTATAAATCATATAACAAAAAACCATGATGGTATTTATTGAAACTGTTATTTCTAAATTTTACATTATATATATAGTATTTGATATAAACCATTAATCATTGGTTATATTAGTAGAAGAATAAACAACAAAATATGGTGGATGTTATGGTAATTCATTAGAAAATGCATCAATTTATTCTTATATTGTAGTTACATCCTCAATTTGATGATAACCATACCTATATGGATATTTTATATTCCAGTAATCCCAAATAATAAATTCTTGAATAGATAATATACGAATATTATGTTATTACATTGATGATTAATGCTCTCCTCTATAAGAGATATCATAATCACAATCAATCGTGAGTAAAATTATCCATTATAAGTTAAAATAAAATAAAATAAATAAAATATATCCATATTTTTAATAATTATGTCTATAATTATGGTGTCACAATTTTTCATAATGGTAACTCACTGAAACATCCTTCTTGTAGTTAGATTTCCACTAACATTCTTCACTATTATCTTTCATCCTATTGTGCTTGGGAAATATTTAATTTTATAGGGGGACATAGAAATGTAAATGACTGTGAAGATAAAAATAAGAATAAATAATTACCTATATTTTACATTATAATAAAATTATATGCGACAATATATTTTTTAATCTTTAACCTCTACTATAGTGATCACTTATGATGGACCTCCTCCCCTTAACCTCTTCAATATTAGGATTCATTGATCCATGAGACATTCATATGAATAATACCCCATTTAATTATAGTTGATAAAATAGAAAATAGTGGTCCAATACATTACCTTGCATTAATTATATGGATAGACCTTATCTCCATACTTATCGCAATATCTCATAACATTTATTCATTATTAATGGGGTTTCATTTTATATTATTTTCAATTCCAAAATTGATTCATTATATACTTATTCATTGATGAATTGGATTTTTATTTGTTCCTAGATATATCCTTATTCTCTTGATTTCAATTATATATTTAGGACCTAGAAATTGCATTCTCTATATTCATGGAACATAGTAAATTTACATTAGAAGATTATTTTTTTTAAGATAGTATCACATTAAGGCTTGTATTATACCCTTGAATGAAATTTCCAATGATTATTTTGAGATTTGGAATGTAATATAAAATATCAATGGATAGACATGTAAAATTAGATTCATAATTTGAAATAATTTCCTCATCCTTTTTCTTTTATATAAGGATCCTTGTCTTCTTTTAGTTAGTTAATAAGGAGGGATATATGTTTCATTGGATAGCTATTTATAATATATTCATTTAATAGAATTTTTTATACTGATTATTGTCAATCGAGGACCACCATGACTAGTACCACCGTTAATAATACAATATTCCATTATAACCATATTTATTTCCTTATATATTAGGGAATGCAATATATTTTAATCATTCGAAATGAAAAATTCATTTATATTTGGATATGTAGATCCACCAAAATATAGAAAAATTTATCACATGTAAGGCTCCAATACAAGTGAATTACATAGTAGAACAACATATTACATTATATGGTGATGGTTATTATTAAATACCCAACTGATATACATGAATATAGATACGACCTTCTAAGAATCAACGCAAGTTCTAAGGTCTTAATCGGTAAGGAAATATCAACACATCTTCATGTGCTGATACCCGACATTATGTTGGGACCCTTTTCTAAAATATTCCATATTTTAGAAAATATGATATAATTATACATTTTATTTCATAATATATTTAATATAAAATTTATTCACACAAAATCTCATAATCATAATTTCTTTATTTTGAAATTTCCTCAAATCATAAAGAGCATGTAGATCATCCAAATCATATCCCCTAGAAGAATATAGGTAGCTATTTAGTATTAGTCCTACTCATAATGTATTTCTTATGATGGGGTTAACATCTAATATTAACCATTTAGTGGTTTTGGCCCTCGGTGATTATATTCCACAACTACATTTATCTACTACTATCAATGTAGGGACGCAATTTCTTATAAAACCACATAATAAATAATTTTAATAAATTTATGATACACAATTATATAGATAATTAAAAATATGATATATCATTGTGATCTATTCTTCAATATATGTTATCATATATTTCTTTTTTGGAGATTCTAGAAATAACTTCATGATACTTACTCTAAATACCCTAAATATAGTAAAACAATGTTGGAATATAGATTGTTAAATTGGAATAAGATAAAAGGGATCTAATCATCTGAGATTGATATTATTAGTTTCCATTATGAACTTCAATCATATATGATTCCCAATTTACATTGGACGTAACATGTAAAATAGAAAAAAAGAAAATATTTTATATCCATGAACCTCAGTTAAATATTCATTCATTATATAGATCATAGGGGAAAAAATTAATGGTGAGGTCAATTGCTTAGAAAGGGTTATTCTACCAAAAATCAATTAGAATTTAATATTTAATAACCTCTATATAATGTTAAATAAATGAAAAAAGTTACTTTTAAAAATTAAATTTGAAAAAAAAATCAAAATTGGATAATATTAATTTATTATTATCATGGAAAATAATGACTTATTTATCAAATTAAGAAATGAATAATTCTAGAAATCTATATCATGTCCCAGTGAAATTATGTTTTCAAATATGTGTAGTTATAATATAAACCCCATTGGGAAAATCAATCCAACTTTTTTTTCTTCATGAGGCAAGTTAATGTACCAAGGGCCTATGTATAATCCGGATTGACCGATAACTGCATATCCAATTCAATCATCATATCCAGAATGATCAATTTTATTCATGACTAATATTCATAATCTCTATATAATATTATTTAGTAATAAAGAAATGATTTTATAAGGTCACTAGTGAATAAAATAAATTCAAGTTAGAACACCATATGTCAAAATATTTTATAGTTTATGTGATATGAATAGACATCATTCAACTAATATGAAAATTGAAGATAAATGTAATGCCTTATGATGTATGTAAAAATTAATTATAACGTCTCAAAAAGAATGCTAATGACTGATAAATAAATAACTGTAAAAAGATAACCATAAATTCTTCATAAATAATAGTGTTATTATTAAAATAAACACATTGAAAAATATAGAAAAAAGGTAATGAAAATATTAAATGAAAATTTCATTAAATAATTTTACTTTCAAATTACGGTAAACATATTGAATATTTTATATAAAATAAAATGGTTTTAGGGTTGTAAAATCCATAAAATACATTTATGATATGAAGATAAATTCTAATTAAATTTTTATAAGGAATTATAAATTTTAACTATTAATGAAAATTATAAATATTCATTTTCAATTATATAACATTTAATGAAAAATGAAAATTCCAATTTAATTTAAATATTTTAATAAAATGTGTTTTTGTAAATCGATTTTAAAAAAATATATATGTGTAAAAAAATATACTAGATCAAAAAGAGAAATAATATTTTCTTTTATTTTAACTATTTTTTTTGGATTACGTTTTATTAGAATGATTCATTTTGAATAAAACTTGATTAATCATTAAAAATCAATAGGATTGTAAATTTTTTTGTTTATAAGAAATATATATTATAAGATTCATTTATTAAGAATATATACCATCCCAAAAAATACTAATTTATTACGTTTTGGTATGTATAAAATTGTAAACTGTTGAATGAGTAAGCCTCAATTGATGAATTAATTAACAAGAATAAATATATATTAAAGTTTTATACATAAAATGGGAAATATATAAAACATATTCAAGAAAATAGATGAATAATAAAACGCATGTTTCATTGGAATGGAAATTGAGACAAATTCTATTACATTATCCAACCACATAATTGAAATATAGTTTACCTCATGTATTTAAATTTTTTAGAGATGAAAAAAATAATATTATTAATATCTATAATATCACATATGATTCACTTATATAATATAATATCCCATATGATTACAATGGTTCATTATAGTAATTGATATATGAATTAACTACTACATTTATCTTGAATATTCTAATTTGACAGTTATGGTATGTGTGACTTGGTCAAGGATTTTCATATATAAATTGTTAATAATGATATAAAAATTATACATATTAATTATATATTGATTTTTAATAGATCAATCTACTATGACTGGTTGGTGGTTGATTTACTGATCACATTCATTTTACACGAAAATTTCATATCATCATAATGAAAGATTTCCTATCACATGAAACATGTATCAATTAAAATAAACTGAAATATAATTCCCAAACATATGTTTTCTATAAAACAAATATTACGGTTTACAAACATATGATATTTAAATTAATTGTTTTAGAGACATACTTCCGTCCATATGGGTAATTCCTCCCAATCTGGTATTCTTACTAATTTCTTTCGAGAGTATAAAGCCATGTGATGAAAATGGTTATACCCCTAAGTATTTTTTCCTTTATATAAACAAGTTCTTACTTCCAAATAATTATCTCTTCTAATATAATTGGTTATACCCTACAAATTCCTTACCTATATTCATATTCTTAAATGATTTTTATACACCCCAGCCACAAACCTTTTTTGTAAAAAATTATTCCCCCCAGCTACTAGATATTTCCTTCATTTTTAATCCTAATTAGAATTATATTATTTTTCATGAAAATAATGTAAGATCACATTCACCAATTTAAATGAATTATGATACTAATCAACACTATTATGTTTTCGTTTACTTTAAAAATTACTTCTAATATTTGGTTGAACTAGATATTATCAATCGCAACACTTCCAAAAAATTTGATGAAAAACCTCATTAACAATGTTCAACTAATCAACTTAGTTTGGTAGACCCTCAATAATATTAATCATTCTGGTAAATCATTGTCTAATTCTCCTCATTTTACATCAATATAATATAATCTTTTTAATACTCCACTATTGGATGTTCTCATTTCGAAAATGAAATCCTAGTCTAATTAACCATTTTAATCTAATAACATTCTTGATCAGTAACACATCTTATTTTTATTCTTTAAATGATGGACCATGTTTTAAAGAACATTATTTGACAAAATATAAACTTTATCATATTATCTTGGAGTAAATTTTGAAGCACTTAATATACTTCATAATAGTGAATAGTGTTTTACAAATAGTCCATACTATTATTACACATTATATACATTCACCTCAAATGAATAGGTTGGAACTAAAACATATTTTACTAGTAGTTTGAAAATCAAATTTTGTATCTCCCTCTAAATTAAATTTCATGGGACACATCCCACCTGTCATGGAATCTTCTTAAACTAACATGATGTTTAGATAATTATCCCTATTTCTTAAATCTTCATTAATCTTAGTGTTATGGAAGTTTAATAATATCTTATAACATCATCATGATTGAAAATATTGAATTTACAACTCGTCACTAACATATTAAAAAATATAGCCAATTTTATGTAAGGATCCTTATAACTACTCATTCTAGTGTATGTATATTTTCCCAACATTTAGGACTTATCTTTTATATGTTACGACATTATCATTATATATCCAATGTACGCAGTTAATTCCTTTGTTTTTTTAAATTGATAATATTTTTCATTGTTGTGAATGCTTCATATGATAGTCATAGATTATGTTTGTCTATTTATATCACATATTTCTTCCTTGTGGCACTTCATACTCTACTCCAACTGATGCTCTATATATATAACATCTAAATGATGTCTCGACGAGTCTATTTATGATCATTTTTAAAAATTAACTATGTTTATAACATTATTACTTATTTTTTATTTAGATGAAATCATGTACCATAGTCTGATATTCATCCATCTATGGCCCCTCGACATTGTCGCAATCATTGTACATTATTCTCTACTTGTAGTGACTTCATATATCTCTATCATTTTAAATCCAAAATCTTTTCTTGTTGGATCATCTATGATTTTTTATGACTACAAAAATTTATTGAAGACTCATTGATATTTTGATATTGTTTTTTAATGAATTTTCGTTACCTTATAGTGTTGGAAAGTTATCCTCCATTGTGTGAAATCTTTAATATCCCATTATCCATATGATAGATCATAATAACATTCCATTGAATAATCAAAACATTTCATCTTCTATATATATTAATTATACAAGTGATCTCTCCAATCTCAGGATTTTTAAATCTATATCAGATAATTTTTTTAATGTAGACTCAGAAAATTTCTCAACTTTCTATCATTGAAAACATGTCTTCCATTTTATCTTCCTATGTGTGATTAAACATTGTAAAATAGAATCATCATCTCCAACATTTCCTCTATCACTCAGACATCAACTATATAAATATTTCAACATCAATAATTGAACTACTCTATTTTTACATAATTGTAAAATCACCTCGTTTATCATTGTAATCTTAACGATTTTAAAAAAATTAATAAAATCGTAAAATCATCATCCATTGTAAGGAAGATTTTTTACATTACATAATGAATGATTCTAAAATCTCATATGTATACATACAACACCTCTATTAAGAATTTTAACCACCCAATTCAAGAGATATTCTTTATAGACACATTATTACATATCAAACAAAATTGAAAAAATGACACATCGACATAACAATATCCCATATTTTGGTTTTTAATAAAAAAAATAAAACACCAAAAAAACATCAGATCAAATGTCCGTGTTCCATAAATATCCATGTTGAAATTTCAATTTCATTGTCCACTAAAATCATAATCAAATGTAATGGGTAAAATAATGGTCATTTGACAGCATCATTATTTATCTCAATTAGTTTTCCTGACCCGAATACCACTAAATTGGTTCTCTGATCTAATTCGTTATAGTTCCTCAAACATGCCTCCCTGTATTCAATAATCATTATGGATGAAACTAGGGACTAGAGTGAGTTAATTTGGTTAATATTCCCCCATATAAGTATATAAAAATCAATGAAAAAACTATTTATCATACGCAATATTGAATAAAAATAGTACAAGAGAATAAATAGAATGATATAGAAGAAGTTTTAATAATAAAATAATATATTATTAAATAAGTAATATATATTTCTAATAAAAAACAGTATCCACCCAATGCACTAACTATATATATATATTGGAGATCAAAAATAAAATGAAATAAAATTATATGGATTTTGTTGATTACCCTATTCATGACCATATACTCAGTTTCCAAATACTGTTGAAATGTATAATCCCAAATAAAAGAACCAACATGAGTAGATCATCATGATAATGTATCATTAGTCCTTGTCTATATCAATAATGAAACAATGATTAACCAAAAAATAATGAATAAGTTATACACACATACTGAGGTAAAAGTACAGGGGTGAGATATAAAATTATTAGGACATCTCAAAGATGAACTTAAAAATATGCTGCTATATTTTCATGAAAATTTTATTTACTCATCTTATCCATGACTAAATGAAAAGAGATATGTACACCAAATAAGGTGAAACCACAGTCAAACCCTGGGACTGTAATCTTAGTCAACTAGGAATGTTCCACCATGGATTCTCATATCCACATTATTTTAAAATTATATTCACATAACTATAAATATATACCCAAATATGAATATTCATGAGTATGGTGAATGAAATAACATAAAACCAATCTATAGTCAATCATTGGGTCCATAATCATGGTTGTTTGTACATACTATGCATGGTCACTAAGCTACACATTGTGACACTAATAATATGCAAAATTATATGATTTGGAGGTCCATAATCACAATCGACATGGGAATTCTTTGTCCAATTCTTGAAATATCTTTGATATAGCTACATCACCATGGGGGGATACTCATTATAACCATGGGATTAACTGTTTTCACCTATAATATCTTTAAAGAAGAATTCTCGGGTAGTGCAGTTGGACATCCTATAAATAGTCATTGATCTATACATTGTGTTCCTCATTCCATGTAAATATATTCTAATGTTTAATCTCATATTTACAGTCTATATGTGGTCATGATATTCTAAAAATAGATAATCCCTATGGGTCTGACCCTTAGGTGATCAATAAATATATCTCACTGGTAAGATGTCATGCCCACACCTAAGGTCTCTAATAAGGTTCATTGGAATTAAAGCTATCATCCATAAGAGCATAATAATTCTGGGTCTCCAATGATGTAAGACATTAGGACCAAGACCGAGGTCATGTAAACTCTCATGGAGAATGTAACAATCTCTATCCACTAAGATAGCATAGTTATCCATGAGAATAATTATATCGAGTTGGATGTAATCATCATTACCACATATCATCCCGATGAAAGAGGAATGTTCCTCATCAATTCGGAAAGAGGAATCATTAGAAACTGTCATTACTGGGGACTCAATACAAGCATATCATAATATCATGCTCAATTTCTAAGTATAAATAAACACCTTTGGATATCCCAAAAATCTAATAATCATAATAAAAAAGGGTCAATACTCATTTCCTAGGTAGTACATATGGTTACACAAATAACATTTGATAATAACATGGCTAGAAATTCAGATCCCAAGAAATCATGTTTGGTCATCCCAAATATAATTAATGTCACCTCATATGAGGATAATAACCACCAACATATAACCACATCTAGCTTAAATTGTTTCATTATAAAAAAAATTGATACTATAAACAAATGTTTTAGGGTGGAATAATTCTAAATTCCTCAAATAATGTAAAAACACTATAGATTAAATGATCAAAAAAAATTCTATGGTGACACCTGCATCTATCTCTACCTGGACCTGGTGTACTTGATCGGTGTTAATAAAAAATCAGGTCACCAACTAGGTCTCTCAAGTAAATCAAAAGAGATGAATCTATCCTAGGATCATCAAATTAATCCAAAATGTGAAGTCATCCTACATTGGATCCCTAAATAAAAATTCAATAATATTATTCCTTTAAAGGATCCCCTAATGGTAAGCATATAGTGGTATTCTACATGGGATCATTAGAATAAACAATATGTGTAACATTCATAAAATGGATTCCCATGGTCTTGTTGCATGAAAAGAATCCATCGGTGGATCCTTTGTATATGAAGTATATAATTGAATTCTAACTAGAATTTTTAAGGTAAAAACATATTAAGGAATATCATATAGGGTTATCTAGAAAACAATTGGCCTCATATCCTTTTACGCTAGAAGGTCACATCCTGCATGAGATAGGTCCTCAAAAGAATACTATAATGCATCAACCATGAGTGATAGCTCATGAATCATCATAGATCATGTTTCTCACTCTCAAAGAGAAAATAGATTCAATTATCAAATAAAGATCCTATTTTTTGTAGAAAAGAATAAAATTCCACCAATGAGACCGCATTACACAACATGGTTTTCACTATCATGATCTACGAAAAAAGTAATTTTTATGGTCTACACATATGGAAATCTACGACCGTAGTGTAGAAAAATGGAAATGAACCTCAAATGGTACCAAAAGTGGAGTACACAATGTGTAATGTCTATATATAGTGAGAACGCTCATGTCCCCAGTGGTGTGTACCTATGCAAGTACATGTCATGTAAAATCCTGAGTATATAATACATTGTCCCTGTACATGGATTTTACCCAAAATGGGATACCATTACATGTCCCTAAAATTGGATGGACATGTATTTGGTCTTGTTTTGTACCCTTAAAATACATGCAACCCACACTAGCAAGTCCATGTATTCAACCTGTCCATGTGCCCCTACACGGGAAGCCTGGATATATACTCGACTACATGGCTGATTATCATTATATAACATGTAAATCCCATTAATGGTGTGTTAATTTTAAAATTTAACTTTCCCTAAAAAAGAAGAAATAATGAAGAATGTTTTTCCTTTACCACACAATAGGTACATGGGGTTTCCAAAGTAGAAAATCATCAAAATTCCCAAAAATCAATGTATTCTCATTATAAATAAAATATCGGACAATGAGTGTTCAAAATTAATAATATAAGGGGGATTTAAATAAGAAAATTGAAAATATACAAGGTTATATTATAAAATATATAAAAATGTAATACTTTTGGGAGAATTAAAATGATGATTTTCCCTTTTTCAATGTGTAAGGTTTTCATAATATGATATGATGTGTCCCAAGATCTATGGTGGTACCCATCCTCCTATTCCTATAATTATCTCAATCCATCTCTATAATTTTCTATCTACATTGGGAGAGGGAGTTTCTCTAGCTGTGTTCCTAAGAATAAAGGAGGTGTAAAAATAAAGACAGAAAAATTAATGAAAAAGAAAATGAAAAAGGGGCCTGAGAGGGCCCTGATTCCTAACACAATTTTATGAAACTCTTAGGAAAAAAAACATTTAAGGACTCAAATAATAAAATGAAATATCAACCTAGCACTTCATATAAATTATATGACTGAACGATCCTGTATGAATAAATTAATATTCAATTAACTAAATATTAATATTAATTATTCCAATAAAATTACAATGGCTCTAATATAAAAAAGAAAACTAATATCATAGGGTATAAACCATATTCCTGTTCCAACGAAGTGATAATTAATCTTTTACATGAATATATTTTATCGGAAAATTACTATATTACCCCTTATGAAGCAACTAAAATGGAATAAATCAATTTGTTTCTAACAGTTATGGTCTGAAAAAACATTTGACTATACAATATCAACACCATGAACCTTATTATCTCTAAGAATCCTGGTGGTATGACTATTAGCCATTATCTCCTCCCAATCATCATTAAAAAATGATATCTAACTTTTCTAATAATAGTAACATAATTCCAACAACTATGTCCAAAATAGATGACAATAAACTGTGACCAATATAGTACTACCCACTATAGTAATACCATTATTATCTTATTTAATCCAACAATGAACCCAAAATCTAACGGAAAGCATTGGAATCCAACTTAAAAAAAGGTTTATTAACCTTACATATGAAATGGTGCATTCTATGTCATATGAATTACCATACTACACTACTCTTCCATAACTTCATCAGGTATCCTTCCTCAATCATAGAATAAATTTAGAAAAAATAATCATGGAAGAGGTCTAGTTCTCTCCTAGAATAGAAAAATTGATTTAATGACAGATCATGATAATCTCTAATTAGTAGTGGAAAATGATTCCATAAAAAGGCCTGAATATCTATTTCAAGACAAGCTCACAAAAAAATATAATATATCTTTAACAAACACTAGACACCACTTGTACTTAAAATACAAGTATAGTTCTAGACTCAGGTCAACCATCATACTTTTCCCCATTCTTTCTAGATGTATCCTCTACTATAAATTTTCATTTTTCATTTAACTGAAACTCCCTTGAATCCAAGCATACAAGATTCCATGAAACCATCGATCTAGGGCTCAAACCCAACTACTCGCTAATTATGATTTAATAGTAGAATTCAGAACAAGAGTATAAAATTATCTCACATTTGATTCCCCAGTGATTAATCCAACACAAGTTTAGGTTGAACATATTACATGGAATGTTAGTTTCATTTATCCAATGTCTTCTTTGTAATTCCTCTGCAAATCATGCTCCTCGCATTTTCCATGATTTATTCCAGGATTTCCCATCACTTGAAGAAATTCTTTCCAAATGAATCTTCCAATACTCTTACTACAATAGAAAACTAGAAACACTACCCAACGAGGCCAGATACCAAAACATACCTGCCCCATTGAATCCATTTTTGATACCAAAGCACTCGAGGTTATTATCAAAAGTTGAAAGAGTCGACATTTCTAAATTTAAAATCCTCATCACCTATCATACTTCCATCTCAAAATGAGTGTGAATCCAAGATGATTGTCAAATTGTCATCAATAAAAAAAATCCAACCACTAACACATTTGGTACCCTTTAACAATATATTCATCCATATATAAGGGATTGATTCAAAACAATAGGCATATATGTCTCCAATGGGTCCCTACAAAAAAATTCTAATGATTTGGTCCCCAATTGTTACAACCCATCCAAAACTATCATCTTCTCTAAGAAGGTGAAGATCACCGTAACCTATAAGGTTCAATACTAAAAACACATCCTACTAGGGCCTGCTCCACTACCAAAATCTCTATTGGGGATTCTCTATGTATGACTATTTCAGAAAAAAGGTCGAAGTATCTATCACAATCATATCAAAAAATATGACTACATAACCATGAACATAGAGAAAACACCCAAAAAGGGATACAATAAACAGGAATCACATTCCATATCGACCTTTTAGAGTCAGTTGACATTCCATGAATTTAGAATGGGTCATAATCTCCATAAAAAAATATTCCTTAAAAATTTTCCACAATACCTTCCATGAAAAATAAATATATGTATGTTTTAATTCCCAATTAAATAGTCTCTAGTCCTCAGTAAAATCATGCACTAGCAAGAATATATGATGTGAAACCTATGTTCCAAATATGATGCATGAGATTCCTATCTTCATTATTGTCCACAAATAAAAATCCTTTCGCAACTTCTTTCAAATAGGATAAGGTACAAAAATCGATAATAAATATTGACATCCACAAAACATGGGAGTTACTCAAAGTGAAAATAATATATAACTATAACATCATAGATAAAAAATGACAATCCCATACCTAATAAAAAATGAATTGTTCCCAAAACATGTGTTCTCAGTGTAGATGTCTGTTATCCAACACCAGTTAAGATGAATTCATAATAATCTTGTATACTACATCCCAAAAATAGTAAATAACAATAAAAAATACCAATGATACAAATTTTTTATGTGTCGACTCATATGTCCCTAAATTGGGGCTCTGAGCATGTTTGTTACAAGGCCTCATGTACGCCTCCACATTCTCCGAAGGCATCCGACTAGTAGCGATGGCCTAGTTTTTCATAGTGGGGAGACTATTAGTACATATCAAAATAAGAAAATATCATAAAAATTTATGTATCACACACAAAATTAAATAAATAGTGTATATATGAAAAATTATATTGTAATATAAAATGTTTTTTTAATAAATTAATATTCAATAAACTCAAGAACAACTATTTAATATATATAACATTGGACACCCACTAGTCCGACCATAAAAATAATGGAGTACAAGAATAAACTAAAATAAAAGTACATGGATCTATTATTACCATTTACCCAAACTACATAATTAATGTTCATAAACCATTTCACTAAACCATCCTAAACAGAAGAACTAACACAAACAGATCCCCTTGATCATGCAACACTGGGCCTTGACCCTATCCACAATGAAACTATTACAATCTTTAAAAGCATACATAAGGTCTAATGCACACCGAGATGAATTTCAAGGGGTAAAAAATATTATTAGTTGTCCACCCCAATTATAATCTAATACAATATGTCACGACCCGTCCTCGTGGCCCGTGTCCTGACTACCCCAAGACCTCCTTCCATAGGCCAGGGGCTAGAGACTAGCACCAAAGGCATATATCCTGATAAAAGGGAAGGCATCGCCTTTATATATGGTAAGAAACAAAAAAGAATACGCAATCTGAAGTAAACACTATGTAAACTGAGTACAAAAGTAAGTGTTGAAATGTAAATGGGCCATAATACAATCCCAACTGAGAGTACAGTACAACTGAAAAGAATGAATAGAAACAGTAATGTAAATCAACAACCACCAAGTCGTCCTATGAAATTCCCACCTGAAGGGTGGGTACAGATAGTCTCTTCAACTCCTCAAGTCCATCCGTCCCCTCCGTGTACATCCCTCATGATAGTCCATATCTGGGTATCGTCCCACTCCACAAGCCTCAACAACGATCATCGTTGTCCATCGTCTGCATCCAACACCTTGTAGTGCAGGCATAACCCATACAGGGGTGAGTATACAATACTCAGAAGGGACCCTGAGACCCTCAAAGGTCTCTCAGAATTCACAATGAATAAACCAAAAAAGAAGGATACAAACATTAAGTATCAACCAACTCTACTTAGGTATATTCCAATATATATACCTAAGTCATCAATTCCAGTTCGGCTCCAACTCAAGAGCTCAAGTACAACCCAGTCCACACAAGAAAGCACAACCCAATCCACACAGGAAAGCACACCCCAAACAAAACGGGAAAGCAAGTAAATAATATCGATGATAATGAATGGAAATCAATACTCGACTCATAAAGGTTTACTTCTCATGAAGAGTGGTGGAGATGATTGATGTAGCCTATGAATCATATCCCCTGCCGAACCCACGTAGTATCCAACTACAGAAGTCATCGATGCTGAACCCATGTAGGATCCTAGTAAAGTAACCATCGATGCTGAACCCATGTAGGATCCAAGTACAATCGTCATCGATGTCGAACCCATTGAGGATCTAAGTACATTCGTCCTCACTGCCGAACCCACGTAGGATCCTAGTATAGTTTTCATCATTGTTGCAGTCGCAGCCAGCTCTAGGGTTCCCGCACACAGCATACTCGATTCAGGGAGGGTCCGCTCCTCGAGTCAAAGGGGTGGATACATCAACGATCACGAAGACCATAGATGATGTATCCCAATGTTTCAACCCACATCATAGAGGGAAAACCAAGAAAAACATGCCCGATTCACGGATAACAAGACTACCAAGATATTTTCCAAATATTACATGGTGTGTAGGTAATTGATACACGCCGTGTAATCAGACTCCGGGTACTACCCATGTGATACATCCCATGCCATAGGGATTTTCATATAGATAATTAAATACCCAGCATGTACTATGGTTACACGCCTTGTCCAAACCTCTTGGGTCGGTTCCATGTGCGATGGCCATGTCTGGCCATGTGGTGGAGTACATGACCATGTACTCTACCCCATGTCCGTGTATTTCTGGAATACACCCCATGCCTCTTCGAAGTATGGTTCTTCCCGTGTTCGTGTATCACCCAGATTACACGCCGAGCCTCATGAAGTCTCTTCTACCATGGTGGTGGTAGTACACGCCGTGTCATCAGACTCCAGATACTACCCTTGTGATACGTCTCGTGCCATAGGGCTGGTCTTATAGATAATTAAATACACGGCGTGTACTATGGTTACATGTCATGTCGAACCCTCTAGGGTCTGTTCCTTGTGCGCTGGCCATGTCTGTCCATGTGGTGGATTACATGCCTGTGTACTCCACCCCGTGTCCATGTATTTCCGGAATACATGTCGTGCCTCTTGGAAGTATTGTTCTGCCCTTGTTTGTGTATCACCCAGATTACACACCGAGCCTCCCGAAGTGGCTTCTACCATGGTGGTGGTAGTACATGCCATGCCTGGTGGCCGTGTGGTTCTTCCCATGTCCGTGTATCTCCTGGATTACACGCCGAGACACGAGAAGTTGCTTCTACTTTTCAATGAATATATTACACGCCGTGCCATTTTGGCCGTGTATTTTTGTATGTGTCCGTGCATTTCCCTTGAATACATGCCATGTCCATAGAAGTATCCTCTGACAAACTGTGTGGACAGTACACGCCATGTGACCTATGTCACACACCGTCTATCACTTCTTCTAATGTCTGTTACTTCTGTTGTTGAATGCTTGTACTACATAGCATGTGCTTTGGAAGGACTCGCCGTGTATTCTAGAATTTTCCAAAAATGACTCCTTTATCCAACACGCCTCCCGAGGCATTCCTACTTTGTTCTTATGATTTGTTTGCTACAAAACTCTCGTTCCTAGGTCATCCTGATGTTCCAAAGTTGTTTCCGATGTTTTCGGTCGGCCGATCGGCTCCAAAAAATTGCCTTGAATCACCGCTCAAGAACGGTTGGAGAACACCATACAACAAAAATGGTGGAGAAATCGGACAGTGTTAGTTTGGTCCAGTTCCATCCGCATTAGTTTAATTGAAAAAGTTTTAGAGAGAACCAATAACATGGAAGGGAAAACAACGTTTCTCATTCCTAAACACACCCCTACCTCAACAGAAGTTGTCGAACGATGGGCGTTGAGGAAAACAGTGTCACATGATGAGGTTCTGTAGATGTTGGCAGAGAGCATCCGAGGAGGATGCATCATATTCCCTTTTTTTCATGGATAAAATGATAGAGGGAACGTCATCATTCTGTAGGGATTTGGTGTTATTCAAAAAAAGGGGTCGTTCTTTGTTGTGGGAAAAAGTTCATGCAAAAACTATAAACTCTCTCAAAAACATAACACAAAAATCTAACCACCAAATAAAATTAGACTCCACTTATTTTATTACTCAATCCAAGAATTTAAAATTTCCAAAATTCAAAACCTATTCACGTAATTAATTAATCTTAATTTTTCTAATTAATTTGGTGTTATGGTGGGATGTTTAATGAGGGAGGGATTGGGAGAGAAGTTACTGACATAATGGGGGAGTTAGAGTGGGTTTAAGGAATGTTAAAAGGTGGGAGCTTGTGTGGGCCCCACCTTCCTCAGAACCACACATGGGAAGTTGGGTGGTCGTGGGCCCCACCAATAACTTCTCATGAGAGAATTTAACTTCAATGGATAAAATAAAATTGTACACAATTTTATTTTACTTATCATTTTATCCCAAAATTTTTAACAACTCCTCCGGAGAAAACGCACCTTCGGGAAAGGTCATCATACGAAATTACTTGCGTTGTGGGTTCATCAGTGCCCTCAGATTTCAATTCCAAGAACCGGTTCAAAAGATAGAAAAACATGTCTGTCTGTTCACTGAACGTACCCGAGCATAACATCAGAAACTGATTTCGGGCACACCAATCCCCAAAATCAGGTTCCGTCAGAAACTGCGTACTCGTAAAATCCTAAAGAATTTAAGAAACAAATTTCCTTGAAATTTACGTGTATTTACATTACTCCAACCTCAGGGCTTTACGTCCCCGTAAATCTACATCGTAATCTAGTGAAACAAATGTGCGTACTGTACACGCATCTGAGCCTCCCGCTCCCATGTGCTATCCTGGAGGTTCCTGTGTTGCAACCTAATGCACAATAGAGGAATAGATTGTCCATGTAGGACCCGCTCATATCAATCCTCAAGCTCCACAAGGACTTTTGAAAAAGACTCACCGTCATCGATGTCCATCTCCTCATGATCAATGATATAAGTCGGGTCGTGCACGTATCTCCTCAGCTGAGATACGTGGAAGACATCGTGAACCCAGTGCAACTAATGTGGAATAGCTAGTCGATATGCCACCTCGCATATTCTACTGAGATCCTTGAATGGTCCGATGAAGCGCGGCGATAACTTGCCGCCCCATCCAAATCTCTATAACCGATGTAGAGTTGAGAACCTTAAGAAAATGTGGTCTCCATATTCAAATTCTAGTTGTCTCCACCTCCTGTTAGCATAGGAATTTTTCTGGCTCTGTGCAGTCCTCATCCCCTCCTGGATGACCAGCACCTTCTCTGTCATGGCTTGGATCATCTCTAGTACAACAAGTGCTGACTCCCTAGGGTCTGTCCAGCCCAAAGGTGATCTGCAATGTCGGTCATACAATGCCTCATATGGTTCCATCCCGATGGTGGAGTGGTATCTGTTGTTGTCTGAAAACTCCACCATGTGTAGGTGATCCTACCAGATGCGATCAAAGAAGAGGACACATGAACGAAGCATGTCCTCGAGAGTCTGAATGGTCCTCACTTTCTGACCATCCGTTTATGGGTGAATGGAGGTGCTCAAGTGTAGATTCTTCCCAAATTCCTCCTGCAACCCCTTCCAAAGACGAGAAGTAAAGAAAGAATCTCGATCAGAGACGATAGTCGATGGAACACCATGAAGCCGTATGATATCATAAAGGTAGAGGCATCCCAAGCTCACAACTGAGCCCTACTTTCTGATGGGTAAGAAGTGGGCCGACTTGGTGAGTCAGCCTATGATCACCCAGATGGAGTCATGTCCTCTGGAAGTACGTGGAAGCTCTGTCACAAAATCCATAGATATCCCATCCCACTTCCTCTCCGGGACCTCCAAGTGATGTACCAAGCCAGTTGGTACCTGGTTCTCCGCCTTAACCTACTGGTAGGTGAGGCATCGTGAAATTAACTCTGCCATAGCCTTCTTTATACCCGGCCACCAGTGTTGTCGTTTGAGATCCTGGTACATCTTCACCACTCCTAGATGTACCACTAATGGGGAAGTGTGAAACTCCCTCAGAACCTCCTCCTATAATGAAACTAGAACCATGGTAAGTCCTCTAAAAAGGACGACGTTCTCTCCTCCTACACAGAATCCATCAGGTGCCTCTCCTAAGGATATCGTTGCAAGTCGCGTCTCACAGTCAAAGTCCCCATGTTGTGCCTCTCTGAACTGCTAAAGTAGCGGGGGAGTGACTGTGAGTGACTGTAGATAGGCTACTCCATCTCTATCCACGTAGGATATCTGCAAAGTGGCTAACTTCTCTATTGCCTCTCCATGTAGCTGAATACTCATCCTCCTGCTAAGATCATCAGCTACTACATTCCCCTTTCCAGTAGTATAGAATATCTCAAATTCATAGTCTGGGATGAACTCGATCCATCTCCACTATCTCAAGTTCAGTTCCTTCTTTGAGAAGATGTACCTGAGACTCTGGTGGTCAGAATAGACTATAAAGTGCTCACCCATCAGATAGTGCCACCACATCTTTAGGGGAATACCATTGCTGCTAAATCGAGGTCATGGGTAGTGTATTTCTTCTCATGCTGCATCAACTGTCATGATACATAGGTGATCACTAACTGCTCCTGCATCAGGACACACCCAAGCTCTGTCCCTGATGCATCACAGTAAACTACGTACCCTACACCCTCCTTCAGTAGCATCAAGATGGGTTCATTGTTCAATCTCTGTCTCAACACCTGGAAGCTCTGCTGACATCTATCCAACCTCAAGAAGTGATTCCCCTTCTTCATCAATGCTGAGAGTGGTGCTATAGCTCTGGAGAATTCTGGCACAAATCTCTGATAGTACCCAGCCAAACCTAGGAAACTCCGCACCTCCGTCACGCTCTTGGGTGGCACCAAACATAGCACTGCCTCAATCTTCAAAGGGTCCACTGCAAATCCCGCCTCAAAGATGACGTGTCCCAAGAAGTGGAATTCTCAAATATAGAACTGACACTTCAAGGGATTACCATAAAGCTGGTGCTCTCAGAGTGTGTCCAGTACAACCCGAAAGTGGTAGGCATGCTCCTCCCCAGTAGTCGAGTAAATAAATATGTCATCGATGAAGACTACGACAAATAGATTGAGGTAAGGCTGGAATATACTGTTTATGAGACTCATGAACACTTCTGGAGAGTTGGTTATTCCAAAAGGCATAACCAAGAACTCATAGTGGCCATACCGACACCTGAAGGTCGTCTTCTGCAAATCCTCATCTCGAACTCTTAGCCGATGATAGCCTGACCTGAGGTATATCATCAAGAACCAGCGTGCTCCCTTGAGCTGATCGAAGAGGTCGTCAATCCTTGGGTGTGGATACTTGTTCTTCATGGTCACCTAGTTCTGGAAACAGTAGTTGACACACAGTCGCAAGCTCTCATCTGCCTTCTTGGCAAACAAAATCTGGGAAGCCCATGGTGAAACACTGGGTCAGATAAATCCATTTCCCTACAAATCCTTCAGCTGTACCCGTAGATCTTGAAGCCTAGAAGGAGCCATCCGATATGCTGGGGTGGATATCGGGGATGTCCCGGGGTACATGTCAGTATAGAATTATCCCTCTCTATGAATACGTAGTCTTGGAACATCATTAGGAATATCGTCCGCATATTGATCCACCACAACAGGAAAACACGGACTACACACGTCAACTGCTCCTAGGATGACACTAGCCAATTGATGAGTAATCAGCTGTCCTCTCCTCTGTGTGAGTCCATCCTACACTACAAAGGCTCCCTTCTCACTGGTGAAGGTGAACCTACTCCCATCGGTGAAGACACACCGCACCTTTCGCCTAATACAGTCGATTTGAGTATGGACTGAAGATAACCAATCCATTCCCAAGATAATGTCGTGAGGCCTCGATACAGCTACAAGAAGATCCCAACTGAATTTATCGCCTCTTAGAGTTAGCTCAAACTACCGGCACTAGGGAGTAATCATCGAGTCTTCTCCCATTAGAGTCTCTAGCCGTAAGGATCGAGCCAATGGCTCTGTCAGAATCTCCGAGATCAGAATAAGGACAGAGTCAATGAAAGAATGACTCGCCCTTGTGTCTATAAGAACGGCATCTAGGATGGAGTATACATAGATAGTACCTTGAATCATCTCAGGTGCACCGTGGTCATAGGCCTCCACTGCCTGAATCTGAGCCTGTCTCTATCCACTAACTCCCTGTGATCGGGGTTGACCACCTGGTGGTGGTGGTGGTAGAGCCTAAAAGCATCGTCCACCACCTACTGCTCGTCCAGCTCCTCTAGCTTGTCTGCCTGCTCCCTGCGGACCCCCACAGTTGAACCTCTGCCTCTGAGTGGGTGGTCCGTCAACTGTCTACTGCCCCTCTTCATGGTGGGTTGAGCAGTCACGAGCCATGGGGCCCTGCTCGCCGCATGAAGAGCACTGTATGCCTCTCAAATTACTGGATCTGCTGCGTGTGTCCCGCACCTCCGAACCAGTATCCTGAGGTCCCCCACCTGATGGCATGGTCCACTTGGACCTCTGAGACATCTGTCTAATGATAGCTACAGAAGAATCCACTACGTGCTGCCCTATGGTAGGCCTCGCTCCTGGCGTAGGCTCATCAAGGAATCTCTCCACAAGAAGGGCCCGCTCCAATACTTTTTCCAGCGTTGGAATACTGAGGGAGATCATCGATTCACTGATCTCATGTCTCAGTCCCTACTCGATGGTCCACACACTGATGAATGGGTCTCGTACCATGTCCATGGAGTTGCGTGAGAGATTGATAAGCCTCACTGCATACTGGGATACTGTCAATTTTCCCTACCGTAGCTGTAACAACTCTTGGATGCGCACCGCACGGAGGGTGGCTGGAACGAACTCTAAGAGGAAGAGGCTCTCGGATTCCATCCAATGTAGTGATGACGTGTCATGAACCTAGAGCATTAGGCTTCACCATCAACCTTCTGAAGCATGTAAGAGACTCGCCGCAAGGATCACCATGATGTCAGTTGGTGTCCCTACTAATATGAAGACTAGAAAAACAGGCTCCAGCCAATCCTTACCTGCCTGAGGGTCTGTCTCCCCGCGGAACATGTGTGGTCATTGATGCTGAAACTTGTGAAGTGCAATCAGGCGTCGTGTACTCTTAGCTACTGGGTTTGGTGGCATTAGTGGCTCGGAGGGTAGAGGTACCGCAGTTTCCTCCACTGAAATGGGGCCCTGCACCGAGGCCACATCACTCGGTGGGCTGCCGTCTCGCACAATTTTCAGAACCCTAGCTGGATGCCATCGTGGGGCCATCCTGAAAAGAAACAGGTGAGCCACAGTTAATACAACATACCTGGTGAGCTAACACAAACTAATCACTAAGGAAACTTTTGAAACACACATGCAATCAATGTTTTCCTGCATTGAGTCTGATATAAGAAGTCAGTGTCATATTGTATGGATACGTCTGCTGCTACCCCAACACTGGACTCCCTAGACTGATAACAACACTCAATACCCTTAACACTATTGCTTCATATAGAAGAAATTATCAGAGTCCTAATTTTTTTGGTAGAACTGACTCCTCTGATAACAATTTTTCATGACCCGTCCTCGTGGCCCGTGCCGTGACTACCCCAAGCCCGCCTTCCATAGGCCAGGAGCTGGCGACTAGAACCAAAGACGTAAATCCCAATAAAAGGGAATGAATTTCCTTTATATATGGGAAGAAACATAATAGAGTAAGAAAGGTAAAGTAAACACTAAGAAAACTGAGTACAAAATTATGTGCTGAAAAGTAAATGGGCCAGAATACCAGCCCAACTGAATGTACAATATAACTGAAAATAAAGAACAAAAATTGTAAAGTAAATCAGCAACCACCAATTCTTCCTCTTAAATTTCCAACTGAAGGGTGGGTATCTATAGTCTCGTTGACTCCTTGGGTCTGTCCGCCCGCTCCATGTATGTCCCGCTTAATAGTCCACCTCTAGGTATCGTCCTGCTCCATAAGCCTCAACAATGATTATCGGTGTACGTCGTCTTCAACCAACACAATGTAGTGCGGGAATATTCCATGCAGGGGTGAGTATACAACACTCAGTAGAGACCCCGAGACCCCCGAAGGTCTCCCAGTATCCACAAAGGATAAACCACATAAGAAGGATACCAACCCGAAGTATCAACCAACTATACTTAGGTATATGCCCATACATATACCTAAGGCATTAATTCCTATTTGGCTCCAACTCACAAGCTCAAGTACAACCCAGTACACTCATGAAAGAACAACACAATCCACACAGGAAATCACAACCCAAACCACCCAGGAAAATAAGATAATCATATCGATGAAATTGACTATAAATCAAGACTCAGCTAACACATGTATACTTCTCATGAAGAGGGGTGGAGATGATATATGTAGCCTCTGAATTATCTCCCCTGCTGAACCCATGTAGGATCCAAGTACATATTTTTTCACTGCCAAACCCACGTAGGATCCTATTATAGTAACCATCGCTTCCGAACCCACATAGGATCCAAGTGTAGTCATCATCTCTACTGAGCCCACAGAGGATCCAAGTACAGTAGTCCTCGCTGCCTAACCCATGTAGGTTCCATGTACAGTCATCATTGTCGTCGTAGTTGAAGCCAACTCTAGGGTTCCCACACACAACATACTCGATTCCTAGAGGGTCCACTCCTTGAGTCAAAGGGGTGGATACATCAACTGTCATAAAGACCAGAGATGATGTATCCCAACATTTTGTCCCACGTCATAGGGTAAAACCCAGAAAATGTGCCCGAGTAATGGAGTACAATATGACCAAGCCATTTTCCAAAAATTACACGGCGTTTAAGTAAGTATTACATGTCATGTCATCAGACTCAGGGTACTCCCCATGTGATAAGACCTGTGCCGCAGGGCTGGTCGTGTAGATAAGAAAATACACGACGTATACTAGGGTTACATGCCATGTCCAAACCTCTAGGGTCGGTTCCATGTGCGCTGGCCATGTCTGGCCATGTGGTGGAGTACAAGCCCGTGTACTCCACCCCGTGTCTATTTATTTCTGGAATACACACCATGCTTCTTGGCCGTATGGTTTATCATGTGTTTTTGTATCACCCAGATTACATGCCCAGCCTCGTGAAGCCGCTTCTGCCATGGTGGTGGTAGTACACATCGTGCCTCGTGGTCTTGTGGTTCTGCCCGTGTCCGTGTATCTCCTGTATTACCCATCGAGCCTTGCGAAGCTGCTTCTTCTTTTCAATTAAGATATTACACGATGTGAAATCATGGTAGTGTATTTTTTCTGTGTCTGTGTATTTCCCTTGAATACATGACATGTCCATCAAAGTCTCCTCTGAAAAACTGTGTGGATAGTACACTCTGTGTGACCGGTGTCACACGTCGTGTGTCACTTCTTCTGATTTCTGTTACTTCTGCCACTGAACTCTTGTACTACAAGGCATGTGCTTTGAAAGCACATGCCGTGTATTCTTGAATTTCCAGAAACGACCCCTCAGACCAGTATGCCTCCTGAGGCGTCCATCCATTGTTCTGATGATCCGTTTTCTACAAAACTCTCGTTCCTATGTCGTCCCGATGTTCTGAGTCTATTTTCGATGTTTTTGGGCCTCCGATCGGCTCCGAAAACATGCCTTGATTCATCGCTCAAGAACGGTTGGAGAACACCATACAACAAGAACGATGGAGAAATCGAACCATGTTAGTTTGGTCTGGTTCCTTCCGCATTTGTTTGATAGCAAAATGATTAGAGAGAACCAATAACATGGAAGGGAAAAACGTTTCTCATTCATAAACGCACTCCTAACTTAACAAAATTTGTCAAAAGACGGGCGTCATGAAAAAAGATGTCGTGGGATGAGGTTCTGTAGATGTCGATGGAGAGCGTCCGAGGAGGATGTGTCATCTTCCCTTTTTGTCACAGAGAAAAGGAAAGAGTGTGTTTCATCATTCTTTGGGGATTTGGATTTCTTCAACAAAATGTGTCATTCTTCGTGGTGGGACGATGTTCTTCCAAAAACTAGAAACCTCTTTCAAAAACATAACACAAAAATATAACCACCAAATAAAATAATAATCAACTTATTTTATTACTCAATCCAAGCATTTCAAATTTCCAAAATTCAAAACCAATTCACTTAATTAATTAAACTTGATTTTTCTAATTAATTGGGTGTTATGTTGGCAAGGTTAATTATTGAGAAAGAGGGAGATAAGTTACTCACATAATCGGGGAGTTATAGGGGGTTTATGTAATATGAAAAGGTGGGAGATCGTGTGGGTCCCACCTCCCTCATATCCACACATGGGAAGTTGGGTGGTCTTGGGCCCCACCAACAACTTCCCCTGAGATAATTTAACTTCCAAGGATAAAATAAAATTGTACACAATTTTATTTTACTTATCATTTAATCCCCAAATTTTTTACAACTCTTCCCGAGCAAAGGCGCCTTCGGGAAAGGTCATCATAAGTAATTACCAGCGCTGCGGTTTCATCGGTGCCCTCAGATTTCAATTCCACGCACCGGTTAAAATGATAGAAAACCCCCCTCGTCCGATCACTGAACGTACCTGGTCTTAACATTGAAAATTGATTCCGGGCACACTGGGACTAGGAATCTTGTGCCATCAGAAACTATATACTCGTAAAATCCAAAAAGAATTTATGATATAAAATTCCTTGAAATTTACGGGTATTTACACAATAAGTTCACAAAATAGTAATATTGGAATCCTAATTTATAATAAAATTAATATATAAGTAAAACTCACGTAAAAATATATGTAATGACAATAAAATGAAACTAGAGATGAACCCCGAGTTCATAATCTCTGTCAACTGGGAAAGTTCCACAATTGAGGCCCATATATATTTGTATATTAATATATAATCTCAAACATATTCATATAGATATATAATTATATTTCTGAGTAAGGTGGATTAAATAAAATTTATCCAATAATTGGTTGATTGTTGGATCTACAATCCCAATCTTTTGGACTTCTTATAGAATGGAAATGTGATATACATCCTTCCACTCAAGCCATGTATAATTAATTTAATATCTGGGTCTATAATATCAATTGACACATATATTATTCATCCAAAACTAGAAAAATATCTAATAAATTTACATCACCACATAGGGGTACTCTTCCTTACACTGTGTTCAATGGTACTCACCTCCAACCATTTTAAAGATTGATTCTATGGATGAACATCCATACATTCTATAAATTTTCATTATGATAGATTACATGCTTGTTATGAAATGTAAATGAAGTGCAATTTCTAATCCATAGTGCCCAATACATAGGATGACAAGACATTTTTATCTTGGTAAATCCCAAAGGGTCTGACCCTTATGCGATGTATAAGGATAACTCACTAGTGGGATTCCATTCCCACACCTACAAAATCTAAAATGGGATATTGAAATCATCCCTATTATGTAGAAGATCGTACTCATTCCATTTATCCAATAATGTTAGACTCTATGCCCAAAACTACAGTCATGTAACATATCATTGATAGTTTCATCATCCTTATCCCCTGAGAGAGTGTAATCATCCATGAAAATAATATAATCAAGGAGATAATAATCCGCATTAACACATATCAAACATAGAAGATATGAATTATCCTTATCACCCAGGAAAGTGAAATCATACATGAGTATCATTACTAGGGACTCCATTACCATATATTATAATCATAGCCTCAACAGCCTGATACTAGGAATCACCTCTACTAATTCCAATAAAAAATAATAAAAATATAAAAATGCTCAATAGAGATGTCTGAGGTAGTCCCCATGTGTTTACAAATAACAAAATAGAATTCCATGGCTCGGAATCTGGATACCAAGATTGAATATCTAGGCATCCAATAGAAAATCATGGATGTGTTATGTTAGGATAAAAAACCACCAACCCATATTAATATATTTATAACATCACAATATAAGCAATAACCATGTGAGACTATGAAAAACAACTGTGGGTGGGTGAATTCCTAAACTAACCAACACTTATATAGCCTTATGGCGTACAACTTCATAAAGTGTTTTAAGGTGACCCCCACTCCATCTCTACCCAAATATGACATTATATCATATGGTCGGTCATATATCTGGGAACCCACAAGGACCCTCATTTAAATATCATGTGAGGCATTCTACCTAGAATCCTCAAGGTCTACAAAAAACAAATGTCATCCAACTTGGGATCCCTAGCTAAAAATTATGATATAAAATAAAAAAATAGATCCTATAATTATAATAAAATTATGGAATCCTACGTGGGATAATAAGAACAACATACATGTATATGGTTTATAAAAAATATTCTTAGTTCAGATTATCAAAAAAGGTGTCACATAATGTATCTTTGGTAGATAAATATTAAAGGGGAATCCTACATGGGATCCTCCCAGTCAAAATATATAACGTTGTATCCTATAAGGTATCCTAGAGAACAACTGGTCTCACGACCCCTTCATCTAGAAGAGATCATCTAAAAAGGGATAAATCTTAAATGGAATTCTAAAGAAATCATACATGAGAGATATCTGTTAGATAATTTTAGATCAAGGGTCTCACTCTCAAGAGGCAACTATATTCAATTATCAGATGATGAACCGTTATAGTTTGGAAAAGTATGAAACTCTAACTAGTTGTCATCAAAATCCTTGATGGTTTTTACCATTTCTATCTACATAAAAGACTACTCAAAATGGGATAATATTATATCCAATTTAATATATAAAAAATTTGTAAAATGCCCTCAAAGGGTAAAAAATTGGATTACCCTGTGTGAAAAGATAATTTACATTGTCTACCCTCAAGGAACCAACTAGTTGTAAAAGTCATATAGTACCCCATATGTAAAATCCCATGTACACAACATGTTGGCCCTTTACAAATTGGGTACCCCACATGGAATACCTTTCCATATATTTCACGTTGTCGAACCATATATTTGGACTGACTATTTACTTCAACTTGTTGTACAACCCACACTAGGTATCAATGTGTTCTTTACATGACTATGTGAATCTACATGGGATGACTAGTTGAGTACTCATATAACCACACAATAATAACCTATATCGGCATAAGTTAAATTTTTTAGAACATTTTAGACTTTATAGAAACAGAAAAGTAATGACCACATTACATTTCTTTCTTTCGAAACATTGAAAGATAGACGTTGGAATATAAGTGATATAAATTATCTCCCAATTATTTATTTTATCATTGAACCCTTAATATAAAAATCATATATAATAGATATCATCAGAACCTATATGTGAGGGAAAAAATGGGAGTGATCAGATGCTTAGTAAGGGTAAACTAGGGAGACATGTAAACATAATCCTCATTATAAGGTTTTGAGAATGTGATCCAAAAAAATAGAATATCATACAATAAATATAATTTTTCATTGAAAATAATCAGTGAATAAATTTTGTCTATTCAGTATTCTTGAGTCATAAGGAAAAAATAAATATTCTTTGAAATCATAACATAAAAATAAGTCTAATAATTTGTAGTAGGCTCATAAGCATATAAAATTATCTCCAATGTTGTCAAATCATCACAACCAAGGACATATTAGTAGTATAGGTTCACTACCCATTCTATATTGGTATTTATGGATTACTCTGATGACCATATTACTATTTAAGGTTAACTCCCAAGAACATATTATCATACAATTTCCTTAATATTACTGAGTATAATACCCATTATAGAAAAGTCTATCGCATGAGATATAAATATTTATCCATTAAATTGGAGGGAGATAAATGTCCCACCAATCTCATAATTAAATCATATATATGTTTCCCAAAATAACATAAAACATTAATCATATCATAATCCAAGGAATGAATTGAGTTTCTATACATCAATCCATTATAATGTAACCCATGGAAGATAAATGGGTTTAATATATATCATTAAAACATAAACATAAAATATTTTTATAACTAAATGAAATCACATGTAAAACATAATTAACATCAAAACAATTTTATCATATATGGAATGTAATTTTTATATATCACTAGAATATAAATCTTGAGTAATATATGAATTTTTTTCAACAAATATTCCTTTTCTCAAAATTAAATAATATTTTGAAATAAATAATTAGATTTGAAAATAAAAATATAATCTTATAAGTTAATAAACAATTAATTAATATTTTATTATGGAGAAAAATTTCATCCATTCCATAGAGGTTAGAAAAAATCATTAATTTCATACTTTTTCTGGAAAAGTTACAAAGTTCCTCCAATGCAAACTGGTAAAAAGACTCCCTTCAAACATCGTAATAAAAAGAAAAAATTGTGTAAAAATTACTTTCCATAATGATACTATAATAGAAAATTTTTGAATCATTTTTATAAATCATTTTCATAACATTTAAATATTCTTAAACAAAGACGTAAAATGGAATAATCCCAAATATTGATGAGATTGTGAAATAAATACTCATTTCTTTAAATTCAGCATAATTGTATGCACCTTCAAATAATGAAAATTATATGTATATGAATTTAAAATAATTTTTTAGATATGGAACATAAAATAAATTCATGGTGATTATATACACCACATAGATAAACTAATTACTATATGAGGAATGTGTCCTACATAAATTAACGCGTGTCATAAATCTCTTACCTTTAGTATTGACTTCTTTCGCACATGTTAATAAATCATGTATGATAAAAAATATTTTATTATAAATTTTCCACAGAATAGTTGTGATATATATATATATATATATGATATCAGATTTACTTAGGACATAGTATTACTTTTTATTAAATAAATCCATTTTAATTTTACAGTTAGGGTAATATCCTCCTTTTTGATTAGGTTTTAAATTGTTTTACATGGTCTTTGTATGTAGATCATGATTTAGTAATATCCCTAATTATATGCATGTTATATATATCATACCTATATATCAAATATATATTTATTAATAGTGCTTCATAAAATATATATATGTAAAATTCAATACTTTGTTCATGGAGACGGTATGTCGTTTGTACGCATGAACAATATTCTTTTTTTTATTGATTGGTTAAAAAAATGGAAATTATATGATATAATATCATTATTGAATCATTTAAATTTCATATATAACATATATATTAATAAACATTATCTATATTTATATCAATGTATAATATAGGTGATTAAAGAGTCACATTGTATCATGGAGATGGTAATATATACGTATAGACGAGTGACGTTATCATATTCCCAAAATATTAGATTGATGGTAAAAAGATAAAATTTTATAATCATTATAGAGGTATAATTATATTATAAAAATAATATATAAATATTAATCCCATCATAATTCACACTCATAAATTATGGTGATGGATACTTCATTGTATCACCACATGTAGACGGTAAGAAATATGTTCACACAAGGTATGCATTCATTTTTTTTATTGAAGTGAAATAGGATATAAAATATTGTGATAATAATTATAATAAAATTTAAGAAAATAAAAAAATATTAAGATAAAATATTATGATATATATTATATATTTGTAGGAAGTATAGAAGAGTATAAAAAAAGAAAAATCGGTTAGAGAAACTACCTCTCATTCAAAAAGGATACATTAAAATCCCCTCTAATGAACTCTAGGGTTTGTCCTTTTGGAGAAAAATAACATATATAATGTATATATGGAATATTAAAATTAAAATTGGATGGTTTTTATGGAGGTAGAGGGCTCAATTTGATCAAATTATATGACAGAGGAGGTTTCCAATTAATATGAAGGCGAGGAGAACTTTTAGAATTTAGAAAAATATTAATTTATATAAAAATAAATCTCAATAAATATATCTAAAAAATAAATTTATTCTTTGAAAACTCATGATAATTTTATAATATAAACAACTAATATTATTTATACAAATTTTGGTGTTATACTAATTATTATCATTTTGTTTATCTGTTAATTAATTTATTCAATTTTTGACTATGTAACCAATATTTCATTACTAAGGTCATATAATTTTAACTTATAATGTGTCAATTTGTCGATAAATGGAATATTTATGATATTTTAGGCAATACATGATCCCCTGGTATATATTATATTATTATTATTTATAAGTAATTTAATAAAATTTTATTTTTATAATGTATCAAAAACTGTTAATATTGTCATTATTCATAACATTGACTTTATACAAATACACAGTGAACAGTTATATCAAACCAATTTTTGAAAAACAAACCTAACATGTCATATTAAACTAAAAAAGTATTTGATGTCTTTAATTATGAATAGATTTATTATAATATTTTAGATAACATGTAACTGATTATTTCAATAATTGAGTAATTATCGCATCATCATTTTATATTTATTTATTATATTTATTGATAAAAAAATTAAAAAATATATATGATATAGATATAAAGTTATATTTTATTATAATTTATATTTTTTAGAATATATCATATATATCACCATATTATTAATATTATACATATTAAAAGGAAGAGTGTGACATTTTTTCACTCACATCGAGGTTAAAAATATTTAAATTATTTTCATGGTAATGTTTCGATTAAATTATTCAATGTAGATACTCATGTTTTTAGGGTATAAATATCTTCATCCAAAAACTATTTTTAAGTTGTTATTTTATTTTTCAAAACTTTATTATATCTTTTTAACCTGTAATTACCCAATTTACCCGAAATCATTGTAATACCAATTACTAACATTACTATTAATATTTTCCAAAAAAATGGAAATATTTATAAATTTCAAACATTTTATTCCAAATGGTTAATCCATATTTCATAATTAAAATAATAAAAACTACTAATAATAATATAAAATTTATTCCATTCGTAGAATTAGAAAATGAGTATCTAAAGTAAATATACCTAAATTATTAACATGTTTTATATACAAATTCAATGTTAAATTGATTCCAATGACACAAATTGGTTTAAATGATATAAATATGATCTAATAATAATTTAAAACAAATCATTTATATCATTAAATGCAATATATTATTTCTAAAAAAATTGTTTTTAATTATCATTTACTATTTATTACTATTCATAAAAACAAAAAACATATATAAAATATAAAAAAAATTTAAAAATTTAAATTTTCATATACATATTTCAAATAAGTTTTTTATTTTTTTTATATAAATAGTCTAAATTTTCAAAATAATACATTTAAAATGGATTTTCTATTAAATGACTATAAAATTACCTTTCTGAAAAATAAAGCTTTCTAAACATAAAATTGGTTTTTTTCCAATATTTTTCTTATAAAATATATTTGATGAGTATAATAAAATAATAGTATATATAATAAATATATATCATTAATTTCATTCATTATTTTTACTAAATTTAATTTTTTTAATATAGAGATACTTCAAGAGCACAAAAATAATAGTAATTATTTTATAATAAATTGGTAAAAGTTTTATTTCTAAATATTAGGTAACCAATAAATTAATATAATATAAAATATATTTTCATAAGTTAGTTTATAATATTCATAATCACAAATTTAACAGTTACTTTATATTTTATTATATTATATAATTATATTTCAATTATATACTATAGTTTGGTAAAACTATGTCTACTGTGTAATTTATGCAATTTGGGGAACTAGATGTTGTGTGTCACAAATGCCAGGAATAGTGTTGTGTATACTGAAATCTAATCCAAGTGATTATTATTGAAAAAACTAGTCATTTTTTTTTCTAATAACTCTATCCAGACATATTATTTTTAATATTACAAAATCTATATTCAGTATTGTGGGAAATGAAAATCTTCTAAAAGGATAAATTAATTAGATTAAATTTCAACAAATATCTCTATATTATATTATACACCATTAAAATTATTTCCCATTTAAATTATTACGGGTTATAAAATTACTATAACATGATAGTTCCATTCATATAAACCCACATCATAAATATGAATACTATAACATCCTTTGAATGAGTGAATGTAGAAAGCATAACGGTTACCCAGGATAACTCATAACTGGGAATCCATGTAAGATAACATAAGAGGAAAATGAAATCCTGGAAATGAGATACAAATCCAATTATCATGTTTTGATGGTGTTTTATGGAAAAAATAGTTAGAACAAAGACAAAAACCACAATTACTTAAATTTTTTATGATCTATGGGACCAATTAATTCATTGAAAAAAAAGATACTAGAAAAGTATCTTTGTTTTCCAGATATTTTCCCTAGAGTTGATGAATTTTCAGGAGAATATATATTTAATTTATATTATCACAATCTCGCCATTTGTTTGTCCTTGGTAAATTTCAACTTTATATCTCATTCCTGGAATGAATGGTGAATTTTACTTTGTTGAAGCATTAACAGATCATGAGATCCATAATTATTTGGAATAGTCATTCTACATGTCTCTATATTAGAAAAATGGTTAACAAAATTTATATATTATGTAAAAACCTCATATGATGAGATAATACATTAATCTTTAAAACATCATCAGATATTTAACTAAAACCATTCATCAAATGGTAATCCTTATAAAACTTATGAACATTAAAAGTCAAAGACATTACAACGAACATCTAAATCATGTTATCATTAATCTAATGTAAATCATAAGGTATATCATGGTTGTTACCTTCTAAATATGTGAATAAAATAATTTGGTAATCTTGATACATGGTTATTACCATATTCTTTATTTAAAAATAAATTCATTATTTTAATTTTTATTGTATATATTTTATAATCCCAACAAGATAAAAACATCATCCATTATAGTATAATCCACTTTTCAAAAATTCATTAATCAGTTCAATAGAAATTAGTACCTTCTAATATACTTATTCATATCAAATATATCTTAATACAAACAAAATTATCCTCACATAAGTTTAATATTTAAGGTTATCATCCCTTGTTCAAAATGAAACATTAACATTAAATAACATTTCTAATCTATTGGACATATTCAATATAAACATGTAAATACTTAGTGAATGACATAAGATGAAAAATCCTTTAATTTTTCACAATTAATATAACATAATTATTGAAAAAAAATACCAAAATAGTTATATTATTCAAATTAATTAAAAATATATAAGAAGGATACCTCGTCCTATTACTGAATAAATTTTGCGTTACACATTTCAACTATAGTCTCATAATCCTCAACAATAAAACTATTATTCATACCCCTTTTTGATTCTATTGTTGATCTTTCCACAAGGGAAATATATTTTCATAATGAACCTTCATTATACACTTAAATAATTTAAAAATTTATGATTTCATAGGGATTACAATATTCTCATCTATTTTTCTAAGAAAACCCTTTATTTTTACTTTGATGATACATTTTTTATGTACATCTATTCCAAAGTAATAACATATTTTGGTACTCAAAGACATTAACATAGGTTATTATTTCCATATTCATAATAGAAAGGATGCATAATATTATTTCTTCTATGGTATCCATTACCTAACCTATATGTGAACTGCATCCTTTTCTCCCTTATTGAATCTAATAGTTGGTTAATGTACATCTTGTCAATCATGAGCCATGAAAACTAACTTGGAATGATAATAAAAACCATCACATTAGAGACCATACCATTTGCCATATAATTTGAAAATTTTCTATCACAATAAATGTTAACCAAGTCCATTTTGGTTCCTATAATTGAATAAATTACAAAATAATTGATAAAGAAAAAATTATTATAGAAATAAAACACATAATCCGGAAAACTGTGTCATTGGATTTATATATTATGATTTCTACATTAGTCTATGACATCTTAGGTTTATCCTATGTTATTCATATCTATAATCCATTTAATTTTGTCATGATGGTATATAAAGAGTTTCTTAATTTCCATATCATATCTTCATCGAGTGTTAAATGTGGGGTGTAGTAAGCCTTTTTTCATGTATTAGGATTCACTCGAGTAAGGTAATATGCACATTCTTAGAGTTTATATGTCTAGGTACATCTGTTAGGGAGACACATCATCTCACAAAATAATGACATAATCCTTTACCAAAAACCCATAACATTTTCTTAAAAAATAACTCAACATTATACTTATCCATAAAGGCATCCCTATAAATATCTGTATAAATATCCCTTGTTATCTCAATAAATTCTTTTCATCCTAGTTTGCAAGGTATGAATAAAACGTTTCTCTATTACCAACTTTATTGAACCAATATTAATGTACTTATATATTATGTCATTTTGGTAGAACATTTCATACAATACAATGACAGTAGCCTAAATACAATATTAGTTTAGTTCATTTGGAAAAATGGAAACATAAACACTAGAACATAAATGACTTATATATTCACCCACATGGTTTTTCATGACTAACACCCTTCTTAAGAACATAAAAAATAATACATATGTTCATTACCTGTGGGAATGGAAACACAAAAATGGGGTGGGATCAGATGCTTATTATGGGTAAAGAATGGAGACATGTAAACATAATAAAGAGCATAAGGGTATGAAAACATGATCATGAAATTAGAATATCAATCTATTTGTATTAATGAATGGATACAAGAATCATAAAATAATAATTTTTAGTTTATAAGACTTGAATCATATGTAAATAATAAACACAATCCACGAATTCAAAACATAGAAATATGCCATGGAATTTTTTTAGACAAATAAGAATATAAATTTATTTCCAAAATAATCATTGAATTTTTTCCAATCCCATTTTAGTACTATGGCCTCATGCCATTTAACATCCTGGTAGTCATGGAATACTCACACAATCATCTTTGTAGTCTAGTTTAACTCAAAAGATCTTAGTTTTATATAGTATACTTAACTCTATAAAACTAACTCCACTTTAAAACCATGTCTATATCATAATATATAAATAGTTACTTCAAAAATTGGAGGGGATAAAGGTCCCAACAATCTAATAATGATGTCAGATAGATATATTAAACAAGAACATATGTTATTCATCATATCAGAACCCAGGTAATGAAATTATTTTCCTAAACATCAATCCACTATTACATAACACATTGAAATGAAATGGATTTCATTAATTTAATTCCACAATAAACATTAAAAATTCTTATCATTGATTCATATAAAAAATAAAACAATGTTAATAAATAAAAAAATTTATCTGAGATAATAAATAATTTTTGAGATATCACTTCAAAACAATTATTGATTGAAATAATTTTTCATCATTGAAAAAATTTTCATATCATAAAATTTCTCACAATTTTCAAAGAAGAAATTTTCATTTAAAATAAAATTGGCATATAATAATGTAAGATTCAAATTATGGAGTCATGTAAGGAGGAAATTATGTTCATGTTGTGAACGTTAAAAAAACTGTCTTTTTTTCCCAATATTCTTAATGTTTCACATTTTAAAAACGATAATAATATTCCTTTCAAACCATATAGTAAAAAATAAAAATATAGGTGAAAATTAATTTAAAAAATATTTGAGAATAGTAAAAAAGTATTTTAGTTTTTTTACAAAACATGGACATGAAAGATAAATATACCCCTTAACAGACACTTAAAATGAAGTAATCCCAAATATTCTTGAGACTGCGAAACAAATACTAATATCTATAAAATTAGTAGATTGTATTCCCAATTAAATAAATAAATTTATATGAATATGAAATTTACAAAATCTTTTAGATATTACTCATAAATGAAATTAAATAGTAGTATATACACTAGGTATAGTATATAAGTAGTGTATAAGGCTTGTGTCTCATTGAAGTAAATGCTATACATAAATCCACTACCTTAGGTATTGACTTAATTCACACACATTAAAACCGCTGGTATAATAATTTTAATTTTATAATAAATCTACAATAGAATCATATTCATATATATATATATATTATATATATTATTTATGTAATTTATTTAATGATTTATTTTTTATGTTACACTCCATGTAATATCTGCTTTGTTTTTCGTTCTGGTTATGACTTTTTATCCTTGGTATTCTAACATATATCATGATTTAAACGTCTCTATAATGATAAGAATGTTATAAATATCATATATATTTTCAGTATATATTTATTAATGTTTATTCATAAAATTTTATATTTCAAATAAAATACACCGTTCGTGGAGATGGGATGTCATCCGTACACATAAATGCAATTTCCTTTTTCTTTTTTTGTTAAAGGAAAGTAATTTATATTATATATTATCTTTATATAATAAATTTTAATGTCATATATATCATATATATTAATAAAATTAATCTATATTACTATCCATGAGCAATTCAGGTCAATAACGAATCACATCACATCGGGGAGTCTTTAAGCCATACATACGCACAACAATCATTACCATTTTTCCAAAATATTAGATGGATAGTAAAAATGTGAAAAATTATTTTCATAATAGAAGTATAATTAATTTATAAATATTTAATATAAATATTACAAAAATCATAATTAACAATCAAAAGATATGGTGATGGAAAATTAATTGTATCGCTACCTCGAAAGGGTAAACCATACGTACGCATGCGGGATACATTAATTTTCATGTTTGATGATAAAGGGGTTTTATAATGGTTTAATAAAAATAATAACATTTCATAATATTGGTCAATATGAAGATATTATTTTATGATATATATCATATATTTCTAAGAGGAAACAGAATTATTGAAAAAGGGAATGATTTGTTTTCACGATGACCTATACTTCAGAAAAGATATTCTAGATATCCTCTCGTTTAATTTAGTGATTTTACATTGGAAAGATAATAATCTATTGAATGATTCTATGATTTTGATAAGGAAAATTGGTATGCCTTGGTGGAGATATAATGCCCAATGTGATCGAATAATATGATTGAGGATGTGTCATTTTGTATGGCTGGTGAGCAGCACTTTTAAAAACACCAAAAGTATTAATTTATCTTAAACTCATTATCAATCCCAATAACTCCAAAATTACATATATTCAAGGATATTACATTATAAGGTTTTAATAGTATCCATAAATATATTTTAGACTTGTTTTACTGTCATTTTAATATTTATTAATTTGATTAACTTTTATTTATCCAATTTAATTTAATTATTATAGTAACAAATGTTTCAATTCAAGGGGGATGAAAATTTTACATGTAAAGACTAAATTGGACTATAAATGGAGAATATATGATATTTTAGACCATATCTCATCCATTTTTCCTTATTAAATAATTTTCTGAATTTTAAACAATTTTATAAAATATTATATTTTTAAAATATCGCAAGTGCCAATTTATATATTATTCATAGTAATGACTTTATGAAAATACATAAATTAATATATCATCGAACCTAATTAAATAACATGTACTAACATTACCTATTCACCCATTAAATTATTTTATCATCTTAAATATGTGAAATTAAATGTAATTAAATATTTCTGATATCATTTAATTTATAGTTTGATTAATTGAGTAATTATTTCATCGACATTTGTTAATTACTTATGATAATCACATCTTCATTAAAAAAATAAAAAATATTCTATGATGAAGATTAAAATTTTATATTTTAAGAAGACCATACATAGTCTAGTATATCATCTATTTTTCGCTTTACTAATAATATTATATATATTAAAAATAAGAGTGTGACATTTTTTTCACTCCTTCTAAGTTAAATAATATATTAATCATTTCCATGAACTGGTCTCTCTTAAATTATTCAAATTAGATCCTCATTTATTAAGGGCTTAATTATTTTTTTATTTTTATTTTAAACCAATGGGGTAGTTTTCTTATATTTATTTTATCAATGTTACACTTAACTTCTTACGTTACCCTTAATCAGGGTAGTAAAAATGACTAATGTTACTATTCATATTATAAAATTTTAAAATGGGCCTATTTACTAAATTTTTGAACATATTATTCAAAATATGAAATCAATTTTCAATAATTCAAATAATATAAATTTAAGAAATTAATTTATAAATAATCTCTTTGATGACATGAGAAAATTGGTTTTTAATGTTAAAACATAAAAAAGTTTCAAATATTATTATATCCAAATACAATGTTAAATTGTTTTAAATGACCGAAATTGGATTAAATTATACAAATTTGACCTAATTTTATATTAATAATAATAAAATATTTAATTAATCAATTTATATTAAATCAATTACAAATATAGTTTCATTTAAAATTCAGTAATTTCCACTATTCAACAAAATATAAAACATACCATAAATATAAAAAAACAAAGTAAATTTTCATATCCTAAATTATAAAAATAAGGTTATTTTTTCATATAAAAATTATAAATGTTCAAAAAAAATTATTTACAATTTTTTCACCACAATAAAGCTGTAAAATAAATCTTTATAAAAATATTCAATTTTAGGGATAAAAATGTGTTTGTTTTAATCATATGCCTATAAAATAAATTGGATAATAATAATAAAATTTCAACTAAATATATAACATATTTTTTTTAATATCACTCACCATATATAATTAATTTAATTTATTCAGGAAAAATGACTTTGTGAGTATAAAAATTAACAATTTCCTTTATATTCAGTTGGTATATATATATATTCATTTTTAACTAAATGGTAACCAGTGAGTGAATATTATAATATATATATTTTTAGATGTTAACTAATACTATTAATAATTTCTAATCTACTAGGTATGTTCTATAAAATTATAGTAAATAATAATATTTTAATAATATACTATTATTCGGTGAAACGTCGCCCTGCGTGAAATGTAATCTATAAAAAGAAATAGGTGTTGTATGTGAAACATGCCAATCAAAATGTTGTTTATAAAAAAACTAGTCACTGTATTTTATGTTGTATAATATCATCTTGTGTTTTTATATAATTTAATCCAAATATTTTTTTCTTTGTGCAAAAAATATATATTTAGTGTTGTGTTGAATTCAAAATATAAAAAATGTCAAATTAATTCAAAATATATTTAAAAATTATCTTGGCATTACAAATTATCTACACAGATGGTCTCATTACAGTGAATCTAAATCTAATAACATAAATATACCATTTATATTTCATCTTACCCAAAAATGATGAAAATAATGTCTAGATTCTCTGAATAAAATGTTGTGTAGATGGGTTTTCCAAATTGGAAAACCATAAAAATGAGTTAAAACATAGGTTTTCACCCTAAAATAATTAGATCAGAACAAAAGTGGTAATAATAATAAATATATGGGTATTTAGACAATAAAATGTAAAATGTTATGGGTTATATTGAAATAACATTAAAATGGCATACCATTATCCATAACCATCTATTGCATTATCCATTTCTATGGTATATGATTGCACCATGATGATATGGGGTGTCCCAAGCTCTGCGAAGGTTCCCTTTTTTGCCTCCATATCCCTCTCTCTCTACCTCCCTCTCTAATTTCCCCTCCTATAAATTTGTAGGATTAACCTCTTCTTTATGTGTGACATTCCATGAAGAAATAAAAAAACGAAAAAGAGAAAAATAAAATGGAGAAAATTAAAACTAAAATGAAAATAAAAAGAAATTAAAAAAACGGAATGATTATTCCTTGATCCAAAAATAAATTTTAGTCCTTACCTACAAAAAATCACATTTCTATACTAAATAGTGGATAAAAATATCAATATGGAACTCTATTCAAATGATATAAATGAACGAACATTCCGGAATAAATTAATATCTAAATATCTAAATATTAATAATCATTATTCCACAATATTTCAATTCCGACTCACATATTTCATACTGTAAAACACCAATTTTTGGAATAATAGAGTGGTTATAAAAAATATTTAAGCAAATATTATTTGAAAAAATACTAATTTACCCCTTATAAGATTATCAAAATAAATTTTAAAATTTATTTTAAAACTTTTCTTCCTAAAAATAAGGAGGCAGAAAAATTTAAAAACATAGACACATTCTCCAAGAGAAAATATAATATTAGATTATTATCCTTCATAATATCCTTTAACTTAAAATCCCATATTCAACATAAAAACCCATTATAAAAAACCGCATTTTATAATTAATTTTATTAGTGTTATCCGTTAGGCATATTATCATAACATAATTTTATCAAACTCTTTCCCACACCATTATATAAGAGGGTATCAATAAATATCTACGAAGATAAAACTAGAGACCATCTCAAAAAACATATTAAATCAATTCATGTGTTTAAGAAACACTCTCTAAAACATCACATCTTCTTATAATCATTTCAATTTTTAAGAAAAATATGATTCCCATATGTCAACAATATATTTCTTACCCCTCAAGGGTAGAACAAATTTCTTCATCATAGTGGTAAAAAGGTTTCATGAAAAATTTATATTGATTTCTATAGTAGTTATATAGATCTCAAAAAACATTCATACTTATTCTGTTAAAAATTCCTACATGTTTGTACAAATATTCAAGTACAGGGAACTACAAGGAACCTCAATGTCTTTTAGAAATAATGTTTAGACAATGAATCTCCTCTGAGTCTCAATATATTTTAATTTTTCATGCATTATTCATCGAATGTACATTTTGTCTTATCATATATAGAATATTCAAAGGAAATTTTAATATTCTATTTGAATTTTATAGTTTCATTGTTAATTTATGTTTATAACATCTTTTTCCTGCATTAATCTTAGTCACGTAAGATATTCATTAAATTTTTATATAATGACTATGACAGATTAAATTTATAGAACCATAATGATTTTATTGATTTAATAGAAATTTGAAATTAAAAATTTATAAAAAATATAATAAAATATTTAAAAATATTAAATTTTAAATTAATATAATAATAATAATTGTATCTTTAGCAACCTTTAATAATATGATTTTAAATAATTGTGATATATTATACAAATATTGTAACATAAATTTAACTATTGTAATAGATCCAGTGAATTGGAGTGCATGAATTTGATTTCCCAAAATATGAAATATATACATAATTTTACTAATAAATAAAAATTTATAGATTAATTATATGTAAATAAGAAATAAATTTTAAGTAGTTTCATTTTTTGTATCAAAAATCATTTAAAAAACATTTTTAATTGATTTTTTTGGAGAAAAATAGTTAATCAACATTAGAATAATAGAGAAATAATATTTCATTAAATTTAAAGAATATTTTAATTAATGATTTTTAAATTTACCAATTGTGGATTTTTTTTATTTTCAGAAATGAATTGTTTATCCGTTAATACTTAAAAATACCAAATTTCTAAATAATGTCATATTTTTACATAAAAACCTGAAATTCAAATGTGCCAATATATTTTTCATTTAATCATAAAAATATGTACAATCCATTATGTTATTAATAATCTATTTAAATACATTTTAACTAGTTATATCCATGATTCAAATATAAGATAATTTTTATGCATAAAAATCCATTTATAAAAATAAATTTGTTTTAATATGCTTTATGAAATTATAATAAATCCAATTCATGATCTTCCAAAAATGAAATATTTTTAAAATAACTATATATTTTGAATTGTGATGTTTAAATTTAGTATATAGGCTCTTATTATTTTTGGCCATTTTCGATAGTAAACATGGTACGTATTTCTTACATCAATAAGGGTGAATCAGGTAAAATGGAGATAAAGCTATTGGATTGATGATTAAAATAAAACTAAAGTCATCCATTAATATATTATATCAATGGCATTTGACAATATTCAAAAATTAATTGATTTATTTTAATTTGAGATTAATATTTTTTATAATTACACATATATAATTTTTAAATATTAAAATTACCAAACTAAACAATATTTTTTAAAAAATATAATATATTATCAATTATATTACAAAACTATTATGGATGGTTACATATAATTAAATATTATTTTAATAAATTATTCTATTTATATGAAATTATTTCTAGATTTAAATGAGGTTATAAATAACAAATAAGAATACATAGCATCAACAATGTCATCTTTTATCATGACCCATCCTCCGGGGCCCATGCCACAACTACCCCAAGCCTACCTCCCATAGGCCAGGGGATCGAGACAAGCACTGATGGCATTATCCTACAAGTGGGAGAAATTTTCTAAGTAAAATAACACACATACTCACAACCACATCCCACAATGCTAACAAGGGAAACATGCATGCTACTAAAGACAACCACTGATTGTAATCAATACAATTTTGGATGTATTGGTGGCCAAAATAAAAAACCCACAAAAGACAAGCTGTAAACAAGGGGGTATAAAAGACCCCAGAAACATATTTGTAGAAAACACAACCAGGAGATTAGGTGAAGAGTTTTTTCCTAAAGATGTTGGAGTAAAACTCATGTATCCATTGTCAGTAGGCCCCTCCTGGTCCTGGACCGCCATTGTCTCTGTCAAAATGTTGGTCATCTACACCAGACACGATACGAGTGGGTGTTGACAATGCAGGGGTGAGTAACAAATTACATAGTAGGAACCCAAGTCCACATAAAAAATACCACAATGAATATTATACACAAATTAATAAACAAATCACATATGTATAACCTACCACATAGAAAGAAAGACTATCAGTCATAATGTTTAACATCATGTAATATATAGGGACTCATCCCTAATAATTAATTATAGACTTCTAGGACACTAAGTCCTACTTGTCACTGAGGTCTGAAGGGCCACATAGATCCGGTCATTCCTAATTAATGTCGGGCCAATATATATTTCTCATCTACTGGTCCACTGATGTCCACTCGTCTACTAGGCCATTTAAGTATACTCATCACTGATGCCTATTTGGCCGCAATGTTCTACTCGTCTGCTAGGGCACTGGGTTATACTATTCACTATGGTCTCATGTTCCACTGAGGTCTTCTCGGCACTTGAGATTTATAGGCCACTGAATTCCACTCATCACTTCCATTCTCGTCACAACCTATTGTAGGATTATAGCTCAAAATGTGCTTGATTAAGGGGAAATATACTCCTCAATCCTTTTTCATATCCCAAGAACCAAAAAAGTCACATAGATTATGTCAAAATGACTATCTCATCACGAGGGTCCCAATTCTGAAAACTGATTTTCAATAAGAAATATGGTTTGGGGTTTGTGTTCTTTTACTGAAACGAGGTTGTTGGGGTTTGTGTCCACCGACCTAACCTTTCCCTGGTCTGAAGACCCAACCCAACCTCGCCCAAGTCTGACCCAACCCATTGGTACCTGTGTGTCGGTCCATGGGTTTGGCCCATTGGGATGCAAAAGGTGGATTGAATATTTCAACCCAAACCACCATGAGCTGGTCGGTTTTCTCTGTCTGAGATTTTGTGCCCGCCTTTTCTACCTCAACCACGTAGGTCACCAGGGAGTCCTCCACCACAGTCCATCTAGATGGTGGAATCTATCAACATGATGCGGCATGGCTCACTACGTCTGATCGCTCTAGCGCTATTAGTTCCCGAAAACCACAATCCATCTTCCATGATAGTTTTCATGAGCCTCATCTTCTGCCATGACGCACTGAAAAATCCACCCACTAGCCACCAAACCACAATAGTGGCCCATTTTATAATCATCAAGAATCATCAAAATCCTCTAGTTGTCACCGTCAATTCTACGTACTCCATGTTTTCTTTCCACCTATCTAGATATCTATTCATGAAGAACACTAGAACTCCACCAACAGAAGATATTTTCCTTCTTCATGTATACCTAATCCGTAAACATTAGAATACCAAATCAATATGAGAGTAAAATAAATAATCTAACATGTATAACTTTGGTTCAAACCCCATGATTATAAACCCTCCCTCATATGTGATCAATCTGTGAGCCACCTGTTCGTGGGTTGACCTACATTCATCTCTCAAATTCATTGATAGGGAAATAAGGAATTCACTGAGGTTCAAACCCCTTTCTAAAGGGTGGATCATTCATTGGATAAGATCACACTATTTTCTATATTCATTCCACGTTCTTTAATTGTTGGTGGTTCATAAATCGTCACATTCCAACACCAAATATACAAGGATTCAGAGAAATTATAGACTGTTACAATGATCTCATATTCGTTTAGCACATTAAATAAATAAAACACACATTAGTGAATCTGAAACACTAAGTCACAATGTCGTTATGATGTTTTGTTTATGAAAATTTATTTATTTTATTATATCGATGAAACGTCGTTACATTTCAGCAAAATTTAATTTTCAAATTAAATAAATTTAATGTTTAGTTTCTTTCCATAAAATCATTTTATAACATTTTTCATAAAAAAATCTAAAAAATAATTTCATTCTCTACCCTATTCCAGTCGATGTTAAGAATTTTGGTAGATAAAGTCAATATTACAGACATAATAGTGCCCTAAAATTTTCAATCTGGGAACCATTTTATATGTTTCATAAACCTTATATATTTCCTATTTTAAATAAAATCAAAAAAAAAATTCAAAGACTTATTCTGGGCTCATCGGTCATTATAATCAAGTGTCGTTTAAGATTATACTCTTGAAATAATCCCATATATTTAAAAAAAAATACATGGAATTTATTGGACATTAAATTCTCCCACCTTAATTATCTCTGTCATTGTAAGCCAAAACAATATCTATACAATCCAATTGGGGGTATTGAGCACGGATCTGAGTCTCTCACTCAAAATTTCACTCTTGGTGGTTTCTTGTGCTATCGTAGAATGCAAACTAGAAGAATAGACCATTAATGAATGAACTAATCATGTCGATCCTCAATCTCTACAAGGAACTCTATACAAAACACACCATTGTAAATTTACATCTTTCCCCATTCGATGAAGTCCGATTGATCATGTATGTACATCATTAGTTGCGATATATAAAAGATATTATGCACCTCATGAATATATGGTGGTAGATCTAGGTGGTACACCAACTGGTAAACTCATCCTAGAAATTGAAAAGGGATGATGAATCTTAGATAAAAATTTTCTCACCATCCAAATCTCTGTAATCCCTTTTGATGTGACACCCAAAGAAACCCATTTTATCTCACCTCGAACTCTAAAGGCCTCGTCTCCAATCAGCCGAAGATTTAATAATTTTCTATGCACCCTCATCTACTCCTGGATGACCTAAACCTTCTTAGTGGTTTCATATACCATCTATGGAACCATGAGTGTACACTCCCTTGGGTCCCTCCATTACAACGATGATCTTTAGGGTTGATCATAGAGTTCATCAAACAGTGCCATACCATTGGTAGAGGGGTGTCTATTATTGTACTTGAACACCATCAGAGGTGGATGATTCTCTATACTACCACTAATGTCTTATATGAAAGCAGGGAGCATGTGTTCTAAAACATGGATAGTCATGTCTGTCTGACCTTCTCTCTGTGGGTGGAAAGTTGTTCTCAAGTGTAGCTATGTCCCAAACACCTCCTAAAGTCTCTTTCACAATTGGTATTTAATCCATGAGTCTTGATTTGTGACTATCATTGATGGGACTCCATGGATTCGAATAATCACATACATATAGTGGCATCCCATGACCTCTAATAAATCCTCCTCTTAAATGGGTTGGAAGTGATTAGACTTGTTGACTTGATCAACAATTACCCAGATGGTATTATGCCATTAAGATGTGCAAGGTAAACCCACAATGAATCCCATTGATATACCATACCTCTTCCACTATAGTACCTTGAGTGGATAATAAACTCCTACTAGAACATGATGCTCTACCTTTACTTGATGACAGTTATGGAACCGGGAAACAAACTATGTCACTGCCACCTTCATCCACGACCACCAGTACTAATGTCAGTGATCTTGGTACATCATTTTCACTCTTGGATATACCGTAAAATGGTAGGTGTGGAACTCCCCTAGGATATCCTCATCGGACATCACTTATAGAATGGTACTCCCTTTTAATTGGATGACATTCTCCCCACCTATTAAATATCCACCAGGATCTTGTCTGGAAGATAAATGTGCATGTTTGGCCTCACAAGCAACAACCAAATGTTGTGCCTCCCTAAATCACTATAATAGATGGGGAGTTATAGACATCAATTGAAGATAAGATACTCTGTCACTATCCAAGAAAGATATCTACATCGTGGCTATCTTCTCTGAAGCTTCGCTCAGGAAATATAACCTAGATCTCTGGCTGAGAACGTATTCTACCGCAGTTCCCTTAGAAAGTGTATAGACTACCACGAATTTGTTGTCCATGAGGAACTATGGCCACCATCACAGCCTCCTCTCTAGGTCTATCTGGGAGAAGATATACCTGGGACTTTTCTGGATATAGTTTATGATTAACCACTCTCCCATAAAGTAGTTTCGCCACATCTTCAAAACAAAGACCAATGCTTCTAGCTCGAGGCCATAGTTTATGTACTTTTTCTTGTGTTGCTCCAAATATTATGAATCATAGATGATCAGTACATGCTCCTGCATCAAGAAACAACCTATTATGATGCATTATACATCACAAAATAATAGATAACAACTTATATCTTCTAGTTGTATCATGATGGGGGAACTCATTAGGGAATTATTCAGATATTGAATACTCTATTGGTACTTCTCCATCCACAAGAATGGATGTCCCTTATATGTCAAAAATTATAAGGGCAATGCTACCCTGGAAGTTGTCACGCCAAAAATTCTTGAAGTACACAGAAAAACTAATGAAACATTGGACCTCAGTCACGATCCTGGGTAGCTCCCTCGAAATAACCACCTTTATAATTGGTGGATCCACAACAACTCTTGCCTTTGAAATGATGTGTCCCACAAAGTAGATCTCATGAATCCATAACTCACACATTGAGAACTTCCCACAAAGCTAGTTATCCCAGATTATATCCAGTACTATTCATTGGCGTGTCAAGTGACCCTCCATGTACTCCAATTACACCAAGATATCATCAATTAAGACCATGATAAAATAGTCATGGTAAGGTTTGAATATCATGTTCTTCAGTGCCATGATCACTATATTAGAATTTTTCACAACAAAAGGAATAAACAAGAACTCATAGTGCCTATACTGATATCTAATGGTTTTTAGTGGTAAATCATCATCTCATACACGAATCTTATGGTTCCCTGATATAATGTCTATCTTAGAGAACTATCCCACTATATTCAGCTAATTGAAGCGGTCATCAATCCTTGGTAGGGGATACATTTTTTTCATAGTCCCCTGATTCTACTGCCAGAAGTCCATGCACAAACTCAAAATCTTGTCTTCATTCCTGAAAAAAAATATTCTGGCTTCCAATAGTGAAACAGTGTTCCTCGTGATTCCCTCCTCTATAGATCCTCCAACTGTACGCTAAACTCACAAACTACAGTGGGATCCATATGACATTATAATGTGGTTATTAATGTCTTCTAGTTGTACAAAACAATGATTATGTCATCCTACCTATGTGGGGGTAATCCTGAAACATCCTCAAGAAATGTGTCCTTGTACTCGTTTACCATTACAAGAATATAAGGACTCTTCTCATCTACCCCATCGAAGATCAGGCTAGCCAACTAAAGAGTGTTAGGATACAACCTTCTACGAAAGACAATATATAGAGTTGCAGGTGTTCCCTTCTCCTTGGTCAAGGTAAACCTGCTGCCATAAATATGGAAATACCTAACATTGTGCATAATAAAATTGATCTAAGCATAAACTATGGTTAACCCATCTATACCGAAGCTGATGTTGTAATCCCTCAACACATATACTGGGAGATCACATCCAAAACTATCACCTCCATGAGTAAGGTAAAACTGTCAACACATCATTCTAATCATTGAATCCTCTATCGTAGGAGTACTTAACTATATAGATTGGGCCAATGACTCCACTAGAATATCCAAACTCCAAACATGGTCTGTGGAAGGGAAAAAGTGAAAGGAAATTTTTCCAACAATAAATACAGCTATTGAGAAGAAGAAACTAATTGTAAAACTAATCATCACAAGGGCACCATGATCGATGACCTACATTTCCTGATGATAGACTCCAACATATCCATAAGCTCTCGGAGCCTATCGAATACCACTTGGGGGTGGTGGTGTTAGCACCTCGAACCTCCACCCAACACATACCTCTTTTTCAACACCCATTCCAATTCTACTGCTTATGGACTACCCTTATATAATTATTCATCTTCCTTGGAGGTATCTCAACTGTCTACCTATCATCTTCATGTTGAGTCGTGAAATAACGTTCCATGTTTCCCTTACCACTGCATGCGTTGCGCACACTACTCCACTGATGAATCCCTTTGCCCAAGGAGCCTTGTACCGCCAATCATGCATGTAGTGGTTTTAACCAAAAATTCTTAAACATATTGGGTCCTCATGTCTGCTAATTACTACCCAAGGGTGAAAATTCCAATGCCCGTTGTGTACAGGTCATTCTGGTAGGTGGCTCTTAATCCTCCATGAAGATCTCTACATTTAGAACTCAAGGTAGCACCTATCTAGAGTAGGGATGCTAATTTATACCATGGAATCATTGATATACCAATGTAGTTCTTGCACAAAATCCCTTGTGCTGATAAATTTTTCTCATACCATGTCCTTGGAAGAAAAATGATACTTGATGAATCTCACAGAGAGTTCCACTATAGTCATGCTAACATGTTGTACTTCTCATATATGCTTACTGAGAATAATGTCTCCAAAAATACCTCCACCCTGAAGTGGAACTTAAAGTCTATATATGTGATTTATTCCTCATCATGTGTCTGGATGTTCAATCTCCACCACCTCCATGTTGATCCCTTAATAAGGATCACACATATGATCTATATCTGTCAATATGCATTCTCACTAGATAGAAAACTTGTGTAACCACATTAAGACAATCCTCGGTGAACATGGTGACATTCTACCCCCATGAACTGAGGATTTCTTTACCTCTAGAACTCATGTAAGGCACTGAATTTATGTTAATCTTCTACTGGTAGCAGTAGTAGAAATAGCTGATCAAGAGTTAGTAGAAATGTTGGTGCAGCTCCCAGTGGGTCCTTCTATATTACTGGTCCCTGTTCTGATGCCTCATCACTTAGAATACCATCCTCGTGGTAACACACTGAAATCATGGATTTATGTCTGTATGGGGGAATCCAAAAATATATCAATATGAACACCATTAAATAGATTGTATCTGATGAGAATACTCTGACTGATGATGGACATGAGAACCCCCTAAAATACTATATGATTCGTGAAACATTTTTTTTCATGTACTGAGTTGAAAAGAAGGATTTAGGGTCTTGGTGTATAGATACACCAACCATCGCACAAACACTAGACTCTCTAATCCAGAATTTCAATATCAATACATTTAACAGTGTTCCCCAAAAAAAGTCATGGACCCTCGGTACATAAGGTAGAACCATCCTCCTTTGATAACAATTTTTTATAACCCATCCCCCATGGCTTAGGTCACAACTACCCCAATCCCGCCTCCCTAAGAACAAACAATGGAGAATAGAGCTAAAGATAATATCAGGAATGTGGGAGGAATTTTTTGAGAACTTATACACACTCACACTAAAAACCCCATCCCACAATGATAAAATGGGAAAACATGCATGTTACTAAGACAACCCCTGAGAGAAAACAGTACAAATATTGATGTAAATGGTTCTAGAATACGAAAAAATCAATGGAAAAGATGTAAAAAGGGGGTACAAATGTATCTAGAAAATCATTCCACAAAAAACCACACTAGAAGATTATGTGAATAGTAAATTCCTGAAGTTGTAGTAGTATGCCTTTCTTGTCTATTATCACTGGGCACTACCAGGTCCTGTACTGCCAAGGTCTCTATCAAAATATCAGTCTTTTGCAGAAGTCATGATTAGTGTGGGTGGAGGCCATGCAGGGAGAAGAAGCACAATACTCAGTAGGGACCCCAAACAATAAATAAGAGACCACAAGTAAAAGTACACATGATGTAGTGGACCTCTCACATAGATATAACCAAATTTATAGAAATATATATTTTCTTTCATAATGATAATGATCTTTATTGCTGAGGTACTCATCACTGATGAGTCATTGTGGCATGCTGGGAGTCTATAGTCCACTCGTCAATGAGACCTGTTGGTCCACAGAGTTCAGCTCATCAATAAGGTCTCCTCATTTGCTGGGCCACTATGGTCTATGGGTCTTCTAGGACAATGAGGTCCACTTGTCATTGAGTTCTACTACTTTAGTGTGGTTTTCACATCATCTAGAACATAGAGGTTCACTCATCACTGAAGTCTTCTGGTCTAATGAGGTATGCTCTTGACATAAGTCTATTGGGACATTGAGGTCCACTCATCATTTCCTTCATGTCACAACCTTCTGTATGATTCTCGTTCATAGTGTGATTGATTTTGTTAGATTTTAATCCTCAATCACATGGTAATATCCCAAAATCAACAAAAAATTACATGTTGTATGCAATAATTAATCATCTCATTGATAGGGTCTCAACAATGGAAACTACTCGACAATCAGATGTATAGTTTAGATGTTATGAATATTGTACTATAAAGGGGCCAGTGGGATCTGGGTCCAGCATGACCTGATTGGAAATACCCTACCTGACATGGCCTAGGGTCCACCATCCCAACCTAAGTACACAGACACATCCCGGGTTCGGCTAACTAGGCCGCAGGTCCCGTAGGCTGGGCCTCCCTTCGAAGAACTCTCTTTCCAGACCGACCTGCCGTCAGCAAGCCGACATTCTCTTCCCATGAACCAGCACCCTTCGCGTGTCCCTCCACCCTATGGGTTGTATTGAAGTATTCCATCTCGGATCAGATGGATTGTGGCATACTAGCCATGTGACATGTTGTACCTCACTATGTATGCTCGTGTTGTTGTCAACGACCCCGATCCACTATCTACAACTATTAATGTGGGCCTCATCTACCACAGCGGCACGCCGTTGGTTCTGTCTTCGGGCCACCAGAGCAACTCCTGTGGTCTGTATTCCAATTTTCAAGCATCATCTATAGCCTCAGGTCATCTCTATCCCAACTACGTACTCCATATTTTCTCTCCGTCGATAAAAATATTCGGTCAATAAGAACTAAATAATTCATCCAATGTCATTACATTTCAACGAAATTGGAAATTCCAATAATATAAAATATATAATTATTTTATTTTTCCTAATTTTTTCATATATTTTTCATAAAATATCAAAAAAGAAATTTTTTCCTTAAAAATCTTCCAATTGAGGTTAAGTCTTTACTTATGCAAAGTGGTCCTTACAGAAGTAATAGTGTGATCAGATCTTTAATCTGGGAACCGATTTAGTTGTTTCCAGAACTTCTTATGCATGCTATATTAAATAAACATAAAAAAATCATACCCTAATTACAAGATCACATAGCCTTGGAATCAAGTTTCATTTGAGTTCATGGTCTCAAAATAACCTCATATAATTTTTTTCTATAAAATTTACATGGAATTTATAGGACATTACTTCTTTCATGAAGTATAAAAAACTAATAAAAATTATGACAAAAATTTATATAAATAATATATTTATAAATTACCATATGAAAGTAATTTAATTTGTAGTTATAATTTATAATTTATAGTTAAATGATATATATTTTAAATATATTTCAGTCTTTCTAAAATTAATTTCTTAATAAATTAATACTCCAAAAAATGTCAATATTAATATTTTATGTTATATGATATTTTCTTAAATTATTCCAATATAAAAAAATAAACCTTGGTAAAGGGGATTCCATATTGTCTAAAATATCATTCTATGAACATTTTTATTACATTTTATCCCTTATAAACAAATTTATTTCCCTATTTGATTAAAAATTTATATTCAATGCTTAAAGATAAAAATAATTAATGACTTAAAATAATGTGGTAAATACTAAAATGAAAAAAAAATCAAATTTAAATTTTCATTGTTTATTGAGATCCTATATCATATTAAATTAGAAATTAATCCATTTTTAAAGATATTTTGTTGTAATGAAACATTATAATTTTTTATTGTTTTTAAAATTTACAAGAGTTACCATTCCCTCGCTTATAAAAAGTCATACAACCTCTCTATTATTTACACCACACTTAGTTTTTTATATTGAGAATTACCTAAAAAAATATTTTCTAAAATAATAATAAACTATTTTGAGTATATTTAGTTCTTTAAATAAAATTTCATATGTTAGTAAGATGATACTTAACATATGTTTATCAATGAAAAGATAGTCACCTTATAGGACTTCATTTAAATAATTTATTCCTTCAACATATCTTAAACTATTGTGTCCACTATAAAATAATATATCAAGAATAATTATAATAAATTATTATTATTATGTTGATTTATAAACCATTTAAAAATATCATCCATTAAATAGGAAATGAAAAGTATCTATGGCTTCCCTCCTTTTTATTACATTACTTTTCATTACATTTTACAAACATAGGATCTTTGATGTCTAGTGTCTTGGAAATCAGCAACATGATACATAAAAACCAAAAACTCCCTTTTAAATCCCCTTGTAAAATATTTTATAAATGTTCATCCAATGTACAATTAATACATCTCATAACCTAGAGACATACATCAAAGGAATATGTGAGAAGAAGGCCCACTTAGGAAGGCAAGGGAATTCGTTTAATTGTGATATCAATAAGAAATCGATGAAAAAAATAATGACATGAGAAATGGAAGAATAAAATTATAATAATAAAAACATTATTAATTAGATGAATATGTGGCTAAAAATTTAAATTCAGGAATTTAGGAACATTTCACCAATATTCAACCCCAAGAATTCATAAAAATTAACAAGGTTATTCACCAAGGTATGGTGAAAATTTTGATCTCTAGAGATTTAATTATAAAACCATTGAATTAGAGAACTATCAGGGAACACCTATAATATTTATTTATTTCAGGTTATCCTCATAGATCATAATCAAACATTTCATAAATAACCCAAAGTGAATATAAGAAATGTGTTTCATTTTATTATCATGACATTAAAAAAGTGCTTAAAAAAGACCATTATGACATTTATAACCCATGGAAAGAGAGGGAAGGTTTTAAGTATTTCAATTCAAAAATAAAATAGATAAAAAAAATTTCATTATTAATAAATCTAAAAATGAAAATAGAAAGGGATTTACATAAATAAAATAAGGCAATTTCATGAGAAAAAGAAAGATATTTTAATACGAAAATCATGTAGAATTTTAGGTATGTAACATGGTTTTAGAAAACCTAAAAATGGGAGGGGAAAAGGGTCACCCACTCATAAATAATGCATAATATAGTATATGTATAGAACAAATTTAAAATAAAATCATGGTATTCATTTTTGACTGACATACTATGTGAATAGGAAACTTGAATGAAAAGAGATTATGTGATTCCTTTTAAGAAAAATTCAGCAGCCTAACAATGTCACATAGAAATTAAGAAAATAAATTTATGAGAGAGGAAATGGTATATCATAAATTTTATATGAAATTTAAATAAATAAGGATGTATAAGAACATACCCTCTCATAGTAAAAATGGAAACTAGAAGACATTATATAAATAAATCAATGACTAAAAGAGGAGGGTGAAAGGTTCCCTTACCTTAAAGAGTAACATCAATAACTTGATTGTTGGGACCTTGGGGGAATGATGGCATCATTGGAAGACTCCTTGTAAGGTAAAAAGACCATATCTTCATTTAAAAGGAATTGGTAATGAATGTAATGATGCAATTGGATGGTATTTGTTGAACATGTGATGGAATATTTTATTAATTTCCATGAGACACCTCATTATAGTTATTTACAAAACCATGGGCTTTTACATGGTATTTCCACATGGTATTAGCCACTTGGTACACCTCATATAATATATTACAATTAATTAATTGACTCGAATTATTACATCATTTATACATCATTTTTTATTTCATTAAAAACACCAAAACTCAAAACTAATCTACCACTATTTACCGAAAACAAAATATATTACAATAATCTCATAAATTCACCATAACATAATCACGATGCTCATTATTCAATAATGAACCCAATTTTTCAAAAATAATTTTTAATTAGGTTTAATTTAATTTTTTTTTCTAAAAACACCATTTACTAGATAAAAATATGAATATATAACAAATAATTTCTGAAACAGTTATTTACTTATGATTTTATATCACATTACCATTAAAGATGCCTAAATTATATTTCTACTTTCTTAAGTGATGTTACTATTCCTTTGGTCACGTTACTATTCATAAGGGTAATATTAATATTCATACATTACAATTCACTAAAAATATGTTGATCTAATTATAATCTAAATTTTATACAGATCACAATTGTAGAAGACTATTTTTTTAAAATCATTTTACATTATTAATTATTTAATGTATACAAAAATATTTTAAAATCCCATTTTTCCATTATTCAACAATAATATAGAACATCTATAAATTCATCCTATATTTATCTTGATATTTTAAAATCAAATATTTTACAATAATAAGTAATAAAAAATTTATTTATACAAGAGGATTAGACAAACTAACGAAGACTTTGTTACATATCCCCTTGTAACAACTGCATAGGACCTATGTATATGGTTTGTTTTGGTGACAAATTTTAGGGTGGCATGGACAACATTGCCAGAGTGGTGATTTCTATCAGCTGAAACATATCCCTTATGTGATTCATTTGATGTTTAACGTGTTTGAGTTCATCTTGTGCATCATCAAAAAAATCATAGTGATGCTAAATCCTTCCCAAGCTCTGATAGATGGGATTCATACAACCCTAGTCTACTGGATGTTCCCATATACTATTCATTCTATATTAATTAACAATGAACATTTGTATTTATAAAAAATAATCCCAACATTTAGAGTGTAGTTTCTAAAGGTCATATTGACTTATGGTAATATAACAGTCGATACCAAACAGTCTCACTTTAATTATACTCACATCATTAATTAAAGGATATAGTTTTGTTATGTATAAAATTAAACAAAAATTTAGGAAACAAAATTTAGTCAAATTATCAGGTCATTACGTTCTTCCCCCATTATGAAATTTCCTTCTCAAAAGATTAACTCATAGCCATTGAAGAGAAATGGTGGTGGAACCAGAGGCCTCATAGATTCCTCTCGTTCCCACATGGCTTCTTATCTACAATCCATTACCTCTATTGGATGCTTCTTATTAGATTGGTCATGTTCCTGTTGTACCACCTATGGATTTAAAACATGTGAAGGGTCATGTATATACTTCTTCATGAGGGATACATGGAAGATATCATGAACATGTTCTATATTTGGAGGAAGTGAAAGTTGATATTCCAGTGCTCCTACATGATCAAAGATTTCATAGGGGCCAATATACCTAGGGATGAGAATCCCTTTCTTACTAAACATCTACAATTTCTTAAATGGTGATGTTTAAAGAATAAATTTTTCACCAAAATCAATCTTCAAGTCCCTTCGACAGTTTTTGGATAACTATTTTTCCAAAATTGATCTACTTTAATGTGTTTCTGGATTGAATGGACTTTTTCTACATCTCTTGCTAAAGATTAGTCCCATGAATATTTCTCTCACTAGCTCCATCTTAATAAGTAGAATTTCCACAATTCTTTCGATATAGATCTTCATAGGGTGCCATTTGAATTCTCTAGTGAAACTAGTTTTTTTATTTGAATTCAACCAACAAGAGGTTTTGATCAAATCCACATATAAATTTCATTGATCTTATTATTTGCATTTCATCGAGTTATTGAATATTTTTTTCAGATTTCCAATCATTTTGGGGTGATTGGCCATAATTATATTCAATTCTATGCCCAGATCATGTTGAAAAGTTATCTAGAATTTTGATGTGAACCTCGGATCAAGATCAGATATGTTATAATGTAGAACTCCATGAAACTATAACAATTCCATCATGTGTATCATTAAATGTTGATCAAGAGATAAATCTTCTTGAATAGGGAAAAAATGGGATGCCCTGGTGAGGCGATCCACAATAACCCATATTACATTGATTCCATTGGAAGTTCTTGGGAGACCAGTAACGAAGTCCATAGTAACATTATCCCACATCAATGCTGGTATGGGTAGTGGTTGTAATAACCCTTTAGAAATTTGTCACTCTTCCAATACAAACTGACATACCAGGCTCTATAAAGTGTTGTCAGAAATCACCCTTTTAATATAATCCCACCAAAAATGATCATTAAGTTCTCTATACATTTTTTTACTTCTAGGATGTATATAGAACATAGCTCTATAAGCTTTATCCATTAGCTCCTTCTTTATTACCAGAAATGATGGAACACATAATCCTTTATGAAATTTCAATACACCTACTTGATCAACATTGAACTCGGGATAATTTCCATCTTTCATAGCCTCAACATTCTTTTGTAAAAAAGGATGTTCTTTCTGAGAATTGTTGATCTTCTTGAGTAATGATGGTTGAGAAATCATATTGGTTAGGGTTGAAGATATCCCTTCCCTTATAAATCTCATGTCCATATTTACTATGTCATTGATCAAAGGATATCATTGAATCCTTATCATGTATATAACAATTAGGAATATCCTGATTAATTAATCAATGACATTGTTTGCTTTTATGGGGTTATAATGAATTGAATATCATTATCATTATGATGTTCCAACAATCTACATTGTCTCAGGATTTTTTTCTTTTTTGATAAAATATACTTTAATCATTGATGGTATGTTTATATATAACATTTCTCCCCCTAAAGATAATGCATGCACATCTTCAAATAAAAAAACAATAGATTGCTGGTCTAGATCATGTGTCGAATAGTTCTTCTCATGAATCATCAATAGTCGAGATGCATATGAAATTTAATTTTTATTTTTCATGAGGATTCACAAAAGCGTTTTCATACATGAATTGATAAAAATAACAATGTATTATCTACATAAGGGTAGAGTTATAAAGGGTGTATTAACCAATCTCATCTTCATCTCTTGGAATCCTTCCTCGCACTTTTTTAACATATTAACATGATCCTTTTTCAGTTAACATGGTTAATGGATTAGAAATATATGAATTCTTTTCAAAATCCTCATATAATATCCCACCAATCCACGGAAACTATGAATCTTAGTTATTGTTGTAGGCTGAGATACTCCTATAAAACCATTGTCTTTGTAGGGTCAAAAATTATTCATTCATTTGATAAAATGTTCCCCAAGAAAAAAACTAGTTGTAACAAGAATTCACATTTTATGAACTTTACAAAATCCACCTCTTCCATTCAGTTTGAAAAATATCTTCAAAATGATCCTCATATTCCTCATGACTTTTGGAATATATCCAAATATCATCATAAAAAACTGCCACAATGTTATCAAGGTAGTCATTAAAGACTCTACTCATAAAATCAATTAAAATAGCTGGTGCATTAGTCAGTCTGAGGGGAATAATAACAAACTCATAATGCCAATATCTTGATCTGAAGGTAGTTTTTGTAATATCTTTTCTCTTCACCGACAATTGATTATAACTACATCTAATATCAATCATAGAGAATAATTGAGTCTTATTAAGTTGTTAAAATAATTCATAAATTTTTGGAAGAGGGTATGTGTTCATTAATGTGATCCCATTATATTCTCTATAATCAATTCACAGCCATATTAATCTATCATTCTTCTTCACAAAGATAGCATTTTCTCTCAAATGAGACACACTCGGTCCGAAAAATACCTTCTCAAATTGTTCTTTGAGTTCCTTCTTTAATTCTTCATACCAAACATTTTAAATTATATACAGATTATTTGATATCATATGAGATCTAGGTACCAGTTCAATATATAACTTTACCTCTCTTTCAAGGGGAGATTCAGGGTAACTGCTCAGGAAATACGACATTCAATTCATAGATGATCGGGACATTTTGTATCATTATACTCTCAGTTCCATCATCTTATTCATCGATAAACTCCATAAAGAATGATATATAAGGATCTTCTAGAAATAATCTAGGTTGAAATATCTCTACCTGGAAGATAAATGTTGGTTTTACATTCAAGACTACTGATATTACTTTGCTTATTAATTTGATATTAGCATCATAATTTGAGAGCCAGTTTGTCCCTAGTATAATGTCAAATTCTAGCATGGGAATGACTACTAGAATGTCGATTTGATTGGGCTCACTAAATTAAATACTAGAGTATCTAAAAAGTGATGATTCTTGGATAATCCACTGAGTAATCATGACTAATAACTCTACATTTAAAAAATATGTGGTTTATTATTCATTCTTTGTAAACATGGAAGAAATAATGGAATGTGTCGAACCAAAATCAATCAACGTACTTTCTTCCTTTGAGAGAACACTGAGAGTACCTACCACCACATAATTTGGCACATCAACTTCTACAGTCATGATAAAGAAAGAACAACCATACTCCATTGGCTAAGATGAGGCTAATGGTGGTTCCCTTCCACTTTCCTCATATTTGGATAGTGATTCTAAAGGTGCCCAAGTTGTCTACACTTATATCACTGGAAATCAGGAGGGTCATAAAACGTCTAGCCTTTATTTTTAGTGTTTGGGAGTTGTGGATTCACATCATGGAAACAATTCCATGAAATGTGGCCTTATCATCCATAATTCATCACTTCCCATTCTTGAAAAGGTAGTTCCATGAATGATTCTTCCCACATTTATTACATGTGGGATGCTTCACTTTCTTTCCTCCTTTTCTCTGATCAAAACTCTTTCCTATTCTTGGAACCATTGATCTCTTATTATCATTTTATTTATAAGAACATTGCATCTCACCATACTCTATTTCAACTTTCATTGCACTACTAAAAATATCTTCATATCTGTCGTACTCTGCATTTTCAAGATTCTTCCGTAGATGAGGTTTCAGTCCACCAAATAATCTATCAACCATATCATTTAGATCGATGACAAAACTAGAGGTGTAATTTTAATGCCTTTTGGTGTTTATCTCATAGCTTTCCACATATTTATTATCCTTCTTCTTCAACACTTGAAATTCCTTCTCCACCATTGTTTCATAGAATAAGAGAAATATTTAATAAAGAAGACCACTTTGAATTCATCCCACTCCATACCTCAACCCCCACTTTTGGCCTCTTGTTTTTAACAAGATCCCACCACTGAATGTCTTCTCCCTCTAATTGGTTAACAACTATGGTGACCATCTATTTTTATGAAAAACGCGCACCGAAACGATCACCTCGATAGAGTTGATCCACTATTCTACAATCAATAGGTTAGCATATCCACTGAAGTTTGGTGGTTTTTGATACATAGATGACTCAACATAGTGTTGCTTCATTCTTGGTGAGATCGGTCTCTATGTTAATTCATGTTATTTCACATAACTTTAGTTAGTTGGTTCATAATTTTAATCAATGATTCCATTCTGGCTTCCATTAGACAGTCATCAGTCATTGCTCTATTGTGATAACCATTTTCAAAGTTCCTCTCATTACCCACTATTTTCTAAAATAATTAATCCATAATTATAACCATATTTCATTTACAAATTTTATAACTGTATTTTATGTCATCCTTCTATCCAATTTTAATTTTTATATTAAAGAATAATCACTTTAGAGGGGAAATTGGGAACCCTCACAACTAACTAGATTCAGTACCAAAGGATACAACTAATCTATTAAAGAAAACTGTGAGTTGTTTGGAATCGTTTTTCGTGAACAAAACCTAAGGAGTATTGCTAACCTTCATGCCAGGAAAATACTTCATGGTGCCCTAAAAAAGATGATCCATGTTGTCCAAGGATTTATGGTACTCCTATTTAATAAACTTCCCCATGTTGAAGCCTCTAAGTATGATGTGTTCCTACTTATCATCCCATTCGCCTTTCTTCTTTGTAGTGGCCACAGGGATCATTCTACTCTTCATAAAATCTTTGATATCCAATGTTTCGTCATACATTTCATCATCTAAATGAATGAGTATATCCCTATGTTCCAGATTACAGACCATTTGGCGCTGTGAGATAGCTTTAGAACCACCTTCGCACTGCTGCTCCCGACCCCTCAACTCCACACCGCCGGAAGAAGAGTCTGGAGTAGAATCCTCATAGCTTTCCAAAACCATCACATAGGAGATGGCAACCACCTCTTTTGGGACAAGGTATTTGGACTTGTCCATGGTTGAGATGTTAACCATAGAAGAGGCCTTCGGGGAAAAATTGACCTTACCAGCAGATCTAATAATAGGAGGGCTAGGGAGGTTGGAGTAAACCTTCTTTCTTGCGCGCCCTACGATTGTTCAAAATGAAACCATATGCATCAATGACTTTGTTCTGGCCCTTCCACATAGAGGATCAAAAATAATCATCCTGTATAAGCAGTTCCTTGGGCTCATCACAGTCAAAATCCTCTACCATTTCCTCTTGAGATTTTTCTGCATCAACCAATAAATCATGTACGTGATCCGCCCCTAAAACTTCCTCTCTGTTAAGGAACTATTCTTCACCTAGCACTGTGTACTGGTTTTGGGAAGTCCTGATTAGCCCTCTATTAAAAGCTTCTTAGCATTAGAGGAGGTCTGTGAGGCCTGGTTTGTCTTGGCTGGAACTCCAATATTTTCAAGACCACGACCCATATTTTGAAAAATGTTGGGACTGCCTTCCAAATCCAAAAATTGTGAGCCCTCATTAGAACAATGGCCCTTTCTATGAACCTTCAGTACATCAAAATCATTTGTATTTGGAGAAACCTCATGGAAAAATTATGGAGAATCACGGAAGGCCTCAACCACTGACTACCCCACCCTTTGGCTGACCTGATCCACATCTGAAAGAATGGGCCTCTCCACTTGCCCAGCCTCACACCCCTGCATGTCGTCCCACTAACTACTTTCCCCTAGATCACGATGCATCCGATCAAAACCCTCTAAAACAAGTGGTCCCAAAGCCTCTGAACCACTTCTCTTGGCTGAAACCGAAGATTACCCCCAGCCTCCACCCAATAGGTCCTACCTGGGTTGGCCCTCACCCTAGGAGATGGGGTCCCCCTTATCCTGGACAGCCTGAGGTCCCTCCATACGAGCATCCCCAAAAACATCCTCTAGGAACCTGTAACTTCCCAAGTAAGTAATGAATAATAGATATTTTTGTCTATGTTTACAAATGAATTAAATAGTGTTTTAGAGGCTGAAAATGAGAATAAATTCAATCTTAAGCATGAAATACACAAATATTTTTAAAAGATTGGTTTACTGTCTTTTGATGGAAAACCATTTTTAAATCAAAATTTTGACAATTTTATAAGATCTATTTTTCAAAATAAACTTATAATTTATTATTGGGACATTGAAATTTACATTGGATAATTTTTTTTATTTTTCTGACAATGTTCATTTTTTAATGAATAGTGAAAAACACTGCATTTTACATCAAAACTTCTTTTTCATCTAATTTTCAATATATGGTTAGATTATCTTTTGAATTTTTTTTAAAGTTAAATTATAATATATTTTTAACATTTAATCCAATAGTGGTCTTTGTAATTAATTATCTTTTGATACTTATTGTTTCATAAAAAGAAGCTATTTGTTCTGACAGCGGGAATTAATTAATAAAATAATTAATGTAACCTATATGTTTTGAATTTTTTAAAATAGGCATCATTTTTGATTTATGAATATCAAATATATCTTAGGGTGATGTTTTGATATTTTTCTGAAAAACTTCAATTTTTGATGAATAGTGAAACCAATAAGTCGTAATTAAAAAACTGATTTATCATTTAAATGAAATTTTACCACCTCTGTGTTTTTAATTTCAAAAATATTAAATACATGGTTTTCATTAAGAAGAAAAATGTGTTTCAATGGAATTAAAATAATTATTTGGTGAATAGTATCTTTTAGGTTTTTAATCGCGATTACAGGTAATTAGTGAAATTTAAGGCAAAAATGATATTATAATAAAATGAAAATACCTAGACACATTTACTACCCTTATTGGATGTTTCATGGCCGACCAAGACAACCCATGGGTTGATTTTTGGGACCACATGGTGCCACTTGTGTAAGATAAATACATTAATTATTTTTATTTAATGTAAAAGAAAAAATGTCACAAACATGAGTTGTTTTACTAAAACAATTTTTAAATAGTGTTACACAAGTCAAATATTTGACTATAAATATTAATTGGAAAACTAAAATGATTTAATACATCATAGTAATTTATTTATAATTTTTAGACATTAAATTAATTAAATTATTTATGACACCATGATTATGCAACAATGACCTCATTATTTAATGATTTAAATAAAATAATAAGATAATGTAAAATCTAAGACCTTCACATGTAAAAAACCTATTGGATGGGTGGATTTAGAACTATTCTAACATTATCTTCGAAATATATAATTTTGGGGCCTTTAAAATACGAAAAGCATTTTATAATAAAGTGTCCTTTTATACCTTTCCAAGAGTGCCCCTCCTCTCCTCTTATAAAAGGCCCCCACCTCAACCACCTTAACCACACTTCCAAAGAATTTTTCTCGGCCAAACCCCACCAATTTTGTCTCTCGACATCCCTATCTAACTCTTAGAAGCCCCACATTGGGCAGAAGTCTTCCCAAGTAAGCCTTTGAGCTCAAATCAAAAAGAGTTACCCGATTTAAAGGTAGTGTCTTCTATTGTGTTGTTATGTTTTATTTTGCTTCTCCAACCACATAAACTCTTTTTATTCATTTAATTTGTAACAACACCAGTATCATAAATATACTAGGATGTGGTTTTAATAAGGATTCGAGATACGCTTACACACACCTACATCTAATGGTTAATGATCATACTGTTTCTGTGGATGGCAAATTTCTGCCTCACGAAACGATGATTGTTCAATATTCTTATAACACCTTCAAAGGTGGCCATTAATATGAAACTATATTTATATATGATATATAATATTTTTATTTTTTTACTTTATCTTCTTTATTTTTCATTTATGGAATACGTTTATGGTTTCCATTGTGGGTAATGCGATATCTTCATTTTAGGAAGTACGGACTACTGCGCCCTCAAAGTGATTTGATTCATTAATACCATATGTGGTATGTATAAAGGATATAATTAATGATATTAAATATGATACCATAATGTAATTTTAATACTATTATGTATCATAATGTTTTAATTCCTTTAAATTATGATATATAAATGAAAGTAGCGTTCATGCGTACGTACGGCTTACCGTCTCCATGAACGGTGCATTTCAGTTCTTCTCCCCAAATATAATGTACTATTATAAGTACATATATATAATGTATATATATGATTTATGTTACATCTAAATGATGAATATTATTATGGAAGTAAAATATACATATCTCTCATTTAGTTTTAATTCCATTAATATGACCTAGAAATGAAAGTTACGTTCATGTGTACGTACGGCTTACCGTCTCCATGAACGGTGCATTTCATTTCTTACCTATAAATGATTATGTAATATTATAAATGTATGTATATACTGGATATATATGATATATATGGAATCTACATCATGAATTTCATTCTTGAGATAATGGATATTTGACTACATGAACAACTTGTTAATATAAAAAGTTCATTTTTGACTCAAGTACCAATGATTGTAAAAACGACCGTTATAAACTTAAATAATAACATAGTGTTCATGACATGGTAATAAATGATATAAAAGGAATAATGAACTTGAAAAAGGTTTGTAATCCAGTAAAAATTAACTCCAGTTTATTATACAGGAGATTAAAAAACGATCAATCCAAGTCGGATACGAGGTAAGGGAACTTCTTAACCCAATTTCTATTCTTTGGGTTAATCTCCTACATTCAAATTATGTCATGATATTATTATGTCCAATCTTGTATTTGTAGTTTCTTTATATTTACTTATGGTGAATTCACATAATAGATGTATTTTATTTAAAAAATGTTATTTTTATGGGACTTCGTCTCAATCTCCTTTCATTGAGGCATATTTTGTTTTATTCACAACGTTATTTTTACAGTGTATAAACCCCATTGACTTTTACCTTTATCCAAAAGGAATCTTTTTTATATGAATCATTTTACTAAACAAGAAAAGGGAATGCTTTTGTCGTACGTATGCGGCGACAATGACTTCTCTGCCATCGTGACCATTATTTGAGTTTCGGCTTCCTCATCAAGTCATACCTTTTTTAAAAGAAAAATAAATACCATGTTTTAATTTTCTTTTATTTTGGAATTGAATATGGTTTTCATAATGTTTTTATATCAATGTGTTGTATTGATATCTTGTGATTGAAAAGTTGAAATGTTATGTTTCCTTTATTCATGTTTTATGTGATACGATTATGTTATGGTTCTTGGAAATTGTTATGAAGACGGGTGGTTACGTGATAAACTAAGGGCGGGTGAGCCCGATATAGCTCTCCAATACGTTGGGTAACACAATGGAGTTAAACGTTGAGGTTTCTCCGAAGATATTTATGGAATATACTGTGATGGGTATTCCAAACATAACCAAGAGGGTTACTCCCTATGTAAGAATGATATGAATGCCTCAAGTTACCTTTATGCCTTATGATTTCTATGTTTTATTCATGATTTGATTAGGTATGTTAAAGTTCTTAAGTTTTATGAGTAGAGTATGATTTCATTGATTCTTATGTATATATGTACTCATGTTTCCTTTCCAAATTTTTATATCCATTACTGAGCTTTTTATGCTCATCCCAAGTTTTTGAAATGTTTTTCACATTTCAAGGGAAGGGTACATGATATGATGATAGTGTCAAGGAATTGTCAAGAAAGAATCCATGTCTTGTTTTAAATATGATTCCATTTGATGGAAAAAATGAATACTATCTTTTATTGTAACCACTTTGTTTAAATGTGGAATGTAATGCTTGTTTTATGATCTAATTCTATAATACACTAAACCTGAAAAGATCCTCAATGTTTAATCTTGTAAAAACTCAAGATTAAGTAAGGTTCATGGATGGAGACTTATAGTTGGAATCAGAGGTCGGTTTAGATAACTTTAGGAGTTAGAATTCTATTAAATGTTTATCCAAAAATATTTTTCTTATGGTAAAATTGAAATGATATAGCATTTGAAGATTACCATGTTGCTTCATCTAAGACATGTTTGTAAAGAATGTTTCCGCAAAGGAAACATGGAAGCAGTTCTAGGAAGACATACATAAGGAAATAACCTTCTGAATCAGCATCCTGAGATGGTCAAAATTGGAACTGAACAGTTTGTTGCAGTAAAGGCACAGTTGACTCACGCGATAAATGGTGGTGAAATCCATGCATGGGATCATCCAGATCAACCGCAGAGGAACATGTCAGTGGTGGAACATTTCATGAGGCAACATCCCCCATCATTTAGAAGATCATCTGACCCTGTGCTAGCTGAAGGATGGATTAAAGGACTGGGGAATATTTCTGATGTCATGGGGTGTTCATACAATCAAAAGGTTAGTCTTTATATTTACCGTTTGGAGGGTGAAGCAGATCAGTGGTGGTCGATGGTCCAAAATATCAGGGACGATGATGAGATTGATGCTCTCGACTGGGATGAATTCAAAGGTATGTTTCATGAGAAGTATTTTCCTAAGGCTGCTCAAATTAGGATGGAAAAACAATTCTTGGAATTGAGGAAAGTGGAAGACTCAATGGCTGCCTATGAAGAGAGGTTCACTCGATTGGCATGGTATTCTCCAAATTTTATCCTAGACCTTGATAGTAAAATCAATTGTTTTTACTCAGGATAAAGCCAAAATATCGAAGGCAATTAGCTTTTCATGGGTTCAAAATTTATGAAAAGCTTGTTCGATGTGCTGAGAAGGTTGAAATGGAGTTTTCCGATGATCAAGTGTTCTATAACAACCAACAGAAGAAGAGACTGAGGTGACAGAAGAAATGAAAGAATTCATCAAAAGGGTCTGATGGTAAGAAAACTAAGTTTCCAGTTTTTGATAATTGTGGGAAAAGGCATGGTGGGGAATGTCTTCTGAATTTTGGAAAGTGCTACCGATGTGGTATGATGGGACATAAGGCTCGTGATTGCACTGAAAAATATCAAGGTGATGGTAAGTCAAAATTTGATTTACAGTTAGTGAAATGTTTTTACGTTCAATGAGATGGGTCACTATAAAAACGAGTGTACGACAAATAGCTTGAGTGATTGGAAGAAGTTAGACTACAAGAAGAAATGGGTGGTGAAATCCTTTTCAACTACTTCAGTAGATGTCAGGCCATCAAATGAAGTTGTATCAGGTACTTTGTTTTTTCAGATTATGCCAGTGTGTTGTTTGATTCGGGGTCTACACATTCATTCATCTCTGAAACCTTTTCTATTAAAATGGGAATACCATATCATGAAATGACTCCTAAACTTGTGGTAAAAACACATGGGGGAAATTTTGAGCCAAAAAGAATTTATAAGAATCTTCCTATCCTTATCTGTGGAATGAACCTACTTGTGAACCTTATTGTTTTACCTCTAGTAGAGTTTGATGTTATCCTGGGTATGGATTGGATCTCTTTTTACCATGCTAAGATTGAATGTAGAGATAATGAAGATTCATTTCAGAAATACTTTCAGTTTGTGTACAAGAATGAACCCTTACTGTTGATAACTTATCAAGAGGCTGAGAAAGTTGTAAAAGATGGAAATGAATGTAACATTGTACATATCGTTGAAAATAAAGGAACTGTTTAGATTAATGATGTGCCAGTGGTAAATGAGTATCCTGATGTTTTTTCTGATGAGTTTCCTGTAATAATACCAGATCAGGAAGTTGAATTTACTATTGACTTAGTTATTTATGATAAGCCAATTTCAAAACCCCCTTATCGAATGGCTCAAATTGAACTTTTAGAGTTGAAGGAGCAATTGCAAGATTTATTAGAGAAAGGTTTCATTCGACCTAGCGCATCACAATGGGGTGCTCCTGTTTTATTTGTTAAAAAAGAAAGATGGTTCTATGAGATTTTGCATTGATTATAGAGCCTTGAATAACATCACTGTTAATAACAAACATCCTTTGCCTCATATCGATGATTTTTTTGATTAGCTCTAGAGAGCTCAGTATGTCTTAAAGATTGACCTGAGATCAGGGTACCATGAGTTGAAGGTAAAGGAAGTAGATATTCCGAAGACTATGTTTCATACAAGATATGACCATTATGAATTTGTAGTAATTCCTTTTGGGATAACCAATGCACCTGCTGTATTCATGGACATAATGAATAGAATTTTCGATGAGTTCGTGGATAAGTTTGTGGTTGTTTTCATTGATGATATTTTCGTGTTTTCTAAAAGTAAAGAGGAGCATGAAAGACATTTAGGGGTTATTTTTCAATACTTGAATGGAAATAAATTGTATGGGAAATTCAGAAATTGTGAGTTTTGGTTGCAAAAAAATTCTTTCCTTGGTCATATTGTTTCTAAAGAAGGGCTAAGTATTTATCCTGCAAAAAAAAGGTTGTTGAAGAATGGCCAAGTCCCAAAAATGTAACTAAGATTCGTAGCTTCATTGGTTTGGCAGGCTATTAATGAAGGTTTGTTAGAAATTTTTCCCTATTATCTAGTCCAATGACTAAGGTAACTCGGAATGGTGTTAAGTTTATCTGGACAAGAGAATGTGATAATTGTTTTCAGGAATTGAAAAGATGATTGGTGAATGCTCCAGTTTTGGCACTACCTTCTAGGAATGGTGATTTTGTTATCTACAGTGATGCTTCATTGAAAGTACTTGGTTGTGTCCTAATGAAGAATGATCAGGTAATTGCTTATGCTTCACGACAGTTGAAAACTCATGAGGTAAATTACCCTACGCATGATTTGGAATTAGCTGCCGTTGTTTTCGCTTTAAAAATTTGGATCCATCATTTGTGTGGAGTAAAGTGTGAAATATATACTGATCACAGAATATTAAAGTATATATGCACTCAAAAAGAATTGAACATGAGACAGAGGATATGGCTAGAATTAATCAAGGATTATGATTGTACAATTCATTACCATCCAAGAAAAGTAAATAAAGTCGTTGATGCTTTGAGTCGAAAAATCAATGCTTCATTAACCATTCTACGTTTGGAAAGAGACCTTTTGGTTTTTTATTTGATGAACGTTGTCATAGAAGTTGTTGGTGCAGAAAGTTCTTCTGTTTTGTTTTAGGTATCAGTGAAATCTTCTCTATCAAACAGAATCAAGAAAGCACAGAAGCAAGACAGTGAGTTGCAAAAAAAGGTAGAGTTGGTTCAGAAGGGTATGTTTCCTGAATTCAACATTGATAATGGTTGTTTTTTGAGATTTGGGAAGATATTGTGTGTGCCCTGTGATTCACAGTTGAAGAGAGATTTGTTATGTGAAGTTCATAGTTCTCCGTTTTCAGTTTATCCTAGCAGTACTAAGATGTATTGAGATCTTCGCGAGTATTACTAGTGGGACAGAATGAAAAGGGATATTTCTGATTTTACTGTGAAGTGTTTGACATGACAACATGTTATAGTAGAGGAGAACTTACCATAAGGGATGCTTCAGCCATTACTAGTGCCAGAGTGGAAATGGGAGAATATATCCATGGACTTTGTTGTGGGATTACCGAAGACATCTCGAGGTAATAATGCAATCTGGGTTATTGTTGATCGCTTGACTAAATCTGCTCATTTCCCTACTATACGAGATACTTTTTCTCTAGATCAACATTCCCATTTGTATCTTAAAATGATAGTCAGGTTACATGGAGTTCCTCTCTCCATTGTATCTGACCGTGATCCCAGGTTAACTTCTAACTTTTGGAAAGGCCTTCAAAAGTCATTGGGTACTGAATTAAATTTTAGTACATCATTTCATCCTCAATCAGATAGGCAGTCAGAATGAACAATTCAGAATTGGGAAGATATTATACGTGCTTGTTCGATGGATTATCAGCGAAGTTGGGACCAACATCTTTCTTTGGTTGAATTTTCATATAATAACAGTTTTCATTCCAGTATACAGATGACACCATTTGAGGCGTTATATGGGAAGCGGTGTCTAACTCCATATTTCTGGGATGAAGTGGGTGAAAAGAAGCTGATGGGACCAAAATTGGTAGAGGAGTTGGCAGAAAAAGTTCAGCCGATACAGAAACACATGAGAACTACTCAGAGCAGGCAGAAGAGTTATGCGGACAACAGGAGAAGGATCTCTCTTTTGAGGTAAGTGATCATGTTTTTCTCAAAGTCTCATCATAGAAAATTGTGATACGATTTAGTAAGAAAGAAAAGCTGAGTCCAAGGTTCATTGGACCATATCAAAATATGGAGTGAGTTGGATCAGTTTCATACCGAGTGGCTTTACCTATGAGTTTATCTCAGGTACATAATGTTTTTCATGTTTCGATGTTGAGAAAGTATATGCCAGATCCATCTCATGTTTTGAGTCTAGAGGTAGTTCATCTGGAAGAAAACCGATCTTATGAGGAACAACCGGTCCATATTCATGACCATATGGAGAAAGTGTTACAGAATAAGTTGATTCATCAGGTAAAGGTTTTGTGGAAAAACCACATGGCTGAAGAGGCTACATGGGAATCTGAAAATTCAATGAGGGATAAATACCCCCACTTATTCGATAAGTAAATTAATTGCGGGGACACAATTTGCAAAAGGGGGGAAGGATATAACATCCCAAGAAATTAATGAATAATAGATATTTTTATCTATGTCTACTAATGAATTAGATAGTGTTTTAGAGGCTTAAAATGAGAATAAATTCAATCTTAAGCATGGAATACACTAATATTTTTAAAAGATTGTTTTACTGCCTTTCGATGGAAAACCATTTTTAAATAAATCTTTTGACAATTTTATAAGCCCTATTTTTCAAAATAAACTTATAATAAATGATTGGGACATTGAAATTTACATTGGATAATTTTTTGGAATTTTTTGACAATGTTCATTTTTTAATAAATAGTTAAAAATACAGCATTATACATCAAAACTTCTTTTTCTTTTGAGTTGGTTTAAAACTTCAAATAGAATATAGTTTTACCATTTAATACAATAGTGGTTGTTGGAATTAATTTCACTTTGAAATTGGACTTAAACTAGTGTCAATCTTTTGATACTTATTGTTTCATAAAAACACGCTATTTGTTCTGACAGCGGAAATTAATTATTAAATTAATTAATGTAACCTATATGTTTGGAATTTTGAAAAATAGACATCATTTTTGATTTAGGAATATCAAATATAGCATGAATTTTGTAAAATATACATCATTTTTGATTTCAGAATATCAAATATAGCTTAGGGTGATGTTTTGGAATTTTTCTGGAAAACATCAACTTTTGATCAATAGTGAAACCACTAAGTGGTACATAAAAAACTGATTTTTCGTTTAAATGAAATTTTATCACCTCTATGTTTTTAATTTCAAAAATCCTACATACATGGTTGTCATTAAGAAGTAAAATGTGGTTCAATGGGATTAAAATAATTTTTTGATGAATAGTAAATTTTTGGTTTTAAATCTCGATTAGAGGTAATTAGTGCAATTTAAGACAAAAATGATATTATAATAAAATTAAAATACCTAGACACAAGTCCTAACCTTATTGGATGTGTCATGGCCGACCAAGAAAACCCATGGGTCGATTTTTGGGACCCCATGGAGCCACTTGGGTAAGATAAAGACATTAATGCTTTTTATTTAATGTAAAAGTAAAAATGTTACAAACATGAGTTGTTTTACTATATCAATTTTTATATGGGGTTACAGAAGTCGGATTTTTTACTATAAAGATTCATTAGAATTATAAACCGATTTCCTACATCATTGAATTTTGTTTATAATTTTTAGACATTAAATTAATTAAATTATTTATGACACCATGAGGATGCAGCGATAACCTCATTATTTAATGATTTAAATAAAATGAAAATATAATTTAAAATCTAATACCTACACATGTCAAAAACCTATTGGATGAGTGGATTTAGAAATATTATCACCTTATCCTCGAAATATTTAATTTTCGGTACTTTAAAATCTGAAAATAATTTTATAATAAAGTATTCGTTTATACCTTTCTAAGAGTTCCCCTCCTCTCCTCTTATAAAATGCCCCCACCTCTGCCACCTTACCCACACTTCCGAAGCCTTTTTCTCGGCCAAACCCTGACCATTTTGTCTCTCCACATCCCTCTATAACTCATATAAGCCTCACTTTGGGCATATTTCTTCCCAAGGAAGCCTTTCAGCTCAAATCAAAAAGAGTTACCCGATTTAAAGGTATTGTCTTCTATTGTGTTCTTATGTTTTCTTTTGCTTCTCCAACCCCCTAAACTCTTTTTATTAATTTATTTTGTAACAACACCAGTATATTCCATATACTAGGATGTTGTTATAAGAAGGATTTGAGATACACATACACACACCTACATCTAATGGTTAATGAACATACTGTTTCTGTGGATGACAAATTTCTGCCTCACGAAACGATGATTGTTCAATATTGATTTAACCCCTTCAAAGGTGGACATTAATATGAAAATAAATTTATATATGATATATAATATGTTTTTTTACTTAAACTTTTGTATTTTTCATTTATGGAATACCTTTATGGTTTCCATTGTGGGTAAACACGATATCTACATTTTAGGAAGTGCGGACAACCGCCCCCTCAAAGTGATTTGATTCGTTAATACCATATGTGGTTTTTATAAAGCATAGATTTGATGATATTACATATGATACTATACTGGAATTTTTATACTATTATGTATCATTATGTTTTAATTCCATTAATGTTTGAAATAAAAATGAAAGTAGCGTTCATGTGAATGTATGGCTTACCGTCCCCATGAATGGTGCATTTCATTTCTTATCCCCAAATTTAATGTACTGTTATAAGTACATATATATTATAGATATATATGATTTATGTTACATCTAAATGATGAATATAATTCTGGAATTAAAATATATATATCTCTCTTTTAGTTTTAATTCCATTAATATGATATAGAAATGAAAGTAGCATTCATGTGTACGTACGGCTTACCGTCTCCATGAACGGTGCATTTCATTTCTTACCACTAAATGATTATGTAATATTATAAATGTATGTATATACTAGATATATATGATATATATGGCATCTAAATCATGAATATCATTCTTGAGATAATGGATATTTGAATACGTGAAAAACTTTTAAATATAAGAAGTTCATTTTTGACCCAAGTACCAATGATCGTTAAAACAACCATTATAAACTTAAATAATAACATAGTGTTCATAACATGGTAATAAATGATATAAAAGGAAAAATGATATTGCAAAAGGTTCTTAAGAAAGTAGAAATTAACTCAAGATTATAATTCAAGAGATTAAAGAATGATCAAGTCAAGTCGGATACGAGGTAAGGGAACTTCCTAACCAAATTTTCGTTCTTTGGGTTAATCTACTACTTTCAAATTATGTCATGATATTATTATGTCCTCTATTGTATTTGTATTTTCATTATTTGTACTTATGGTGAATACACATAATATTTTTATTTTATTTAAAAAATGATCCTTGTATGGGACTTCATCTCAATCTCCTTTCATTGAGGCATATTTTGTTTTATACACAACCTTCTTTTTACGGTGTTTAAACCCCTTTGAATTTTACGTTTTTCAAAAAGGAATCTTTTTTATATGAAGCGTTTTTCTAAACGACAAAAAGGAATGTTATTTTTGTACGTATGAGGTGACAACGACGTCTTCGCCGCTGTGACCATTATTCAAGTTTCAACTTGCTCTAAAACCCATACCTTTTTTTAAAAGATATATAAATACCATGTTTTACATTTCCTTTATTTTGGTATTGAAAATGGTTTTCATAATGTTTTTATATCAATGTGTTTTATTGATATCTTGTGATTGAAAAGTGGAAATGTTGTGTTTCCTTTATGCATGTTTTATGTGATACGATTATGTTATGGTTTTTGGGCATTATTTTGAAGATGGGTGGTTCCGTGAAAAACTAAGGGCGGGTGAGCCCGATATAGATCTCCAATGCATTGGTTAACGCGAAGTAGTTAAAAGTTATGGTTTCTCCGAAGAGATTTAGGGAATATTCTTTGATGGGTATTCCAAACGTAACCAAGAGGGTTACTCCCTGCGTAAGAATGTTATTAATGCCTCATGTTACCTTTATGCATTATTATTTCTATGTTTTATTCATGATTTGGTGAGATATGTTAAAGTGATTATGTTTTATTAGTAGAGTATTATTTCATTGATTCTTATGTATACATGTACTCACGTTTCCTTTCTATATTTTTATATCCCTTACTGAGCTTTTTATGCTCATCCCATGTTTTTGAAATGTTTTTCACAGGTCAATGGAAGGGTACATGTAATGATGATAGTGTCAAGGATGTGTCATGAAATAATCCATGTATTATTTTAAATATGTTTCCGTTGATGGGAAAAATTAATAATATCTTTTATTGTAACCACTTTGTTTAAATGTGGAATTTAATGCAAGTTTTATGATCTAATTATCTAAAAATTTAAAACTGAAAAGATCCTCAATGTGTAATCTTGTAATAACTCATGATTATGTAAGGTTTAAGGATGGGGAATTATAGAACTGTTTCAACGAGATAGACTTGTAGGATCGATCTCATCAGATCCTGGAGCTTTTTTTGGGCATTTGAGAATACAATGACCATGTCTATTGCAGGATGAGAAAAACCTAGTCCATGGTTAATAGAGAATCGGTTGACAATACCAATACTCCACATCAATCAAAATCCACATGGCTTCGGGATGGGGAAAAGAGATATCCATTTCAACACATATCCTTTCCATGATCAGATTCTTCATAGAGGAAGTCTCCCGATTAGGACAATGAAAGCTTCATATGGAGTGACCTATCGAAGGGTGTAACACTGGATTTTTGAAAGGTGACAGATGTCTGTGAAGTTGATTCAAAATTGATGTGGTAGAAGGGTCTCACTGAATATGGAGATCGAACGACTAGTGGAGAAGATGAAAATGGAAGCCTCGAACAAATCTTCCATGTCGAGACCATGAACGCAATAGGTCTTCCTCACCCGAGAAACTTAGAAGAATCTGTCGTGGCCCATGAAACCTGACAACCGCGCGCTGATCTAATCCCCATTCCTCATTCATAAACCTGTTAAACAACTCAACTGGCGGGTGACACTGAATGAACCATGCCACCAAAGAAAAAGAGATAATTGTGGAGGCTACGTTTAAATCCTGCGGAGAAATCAGGACCACTGGTTGTCCATGAAGGACCCATAGAAACTTTGGGGATACAAAAATTCTAGGAAAGAATGAGTGTTTCGTGGCTGATGGTAACAAAGAAGAAACCCTACCTCGATCCTGAGACCCATGCTGATGAGTGCTGGTAGGATTAAACCACTCCCCCGGTGGAGGTGGGGCCACCACAGCCGCCATTGACTCTAGGGCTTCATCGCAGGGCATCGACGCTCAACAACCTCTATATTTTTATTTCCTAAAGAATCATGCTTAAAATTTTTTATCTATCTATAAATCATTTATAATGATACATAAAAAGATTTTGATTAACCAAAAATATCCCACAGGAGTGTCAATACAAGAGTACAACAAGGCCTACTATCGTGTTCACAGATACGATGAGTAATTATTGAAACTCATTGGCGGGTTTTTAACCCCTAGAAATATCTGTTCCCAAGACACATTCACATGTTTATGTCCAAACAACGATTTATTTGTTCACAAACCACATACTAAATATTTCACCAAAGTATCATACATTTTTTTCCAATATTTAATTTTTTATATAGGTGTATTCCTAATGTTTTCATATACCACGTTCATTAAATAACTAAAAAAATATTTTATAACAACTACTACATCCCACCTTTTTCTTACATAATTCTTCATTTCATTTTAAAAACTGAAGATCAGTAAATTCTAGTGTCTTGGAAGTCAGGGAAAAAGACAAGACAACATGAAACTCTCTTTCAAATACCCATGAAAAATCTTCTTGAAACTTTCATCCAATGTACAATTACAGAATATCATAACCTTGAGACTTACATCAATGTAATTTGTGAGCAGAAGGCCCAGTAAGGAAAGCAGGAGAATTAATTTACATGTGATATCAATAAGAACATGATGAAAAATATAGACATTAGAAATGGAAAAAAGAGGTATATCATAATAAAAATAACAATAATCATAACATGAATGTGTGTCTATAACATTTAATTTATAAGTTGATAAACATATCACCAAGGATCATCCCCAAGGTGTTATAAAAATTACCAATGTATCCTCAAACTTGTCATTTCTAGAGATTTAATTCATTACATAATGAATTGGAGAGATATTAGGGCTCAACATTAATATATATATTTTTTACAATGAACCACATATATCATAATCAAGCATTTCATAAATAACCCAAATATAAAAATAGAAAAAAGTTTCACTTAAAAATCATTACGTTTAAAAAGATCTTGAAAATATGATCATTATTTAATTTATAACCCATTGAAAGAGAGTGAGTGTTGTAATAATGTTAATTAAAGAATAAAATAGATCTGTAATATGTATTAACGAATATCTCTAGAAAAAAAATATTGGTTGTTCCCATAAATAAAAAAAGAAAATTTCTTGAGAAAAAGAGAGAGATTTTGAGGCGAAACTTTTGCAGCATAATAGCTCTATAACATGTTTTTAGAAAACATTAAAAATAGATGGAACAAGGGTAAAACACTCATAAATAACTAATATTTCATTATAAGAACAAGATAAAATTTAAATAACATTATGTTATGGATGATTGAATGACATACCACTTGAAAAGAAAACATGAAAAAAGATGTGATTACTTTTGCAAAACGTCTTGCACCCTAACAACGTCACTTAAAAATTTAGAAAATTGGATTATGAGGGATGAAATGGCCTCTCATAAATTCAACATTAAATTTACATTAATAAGGATATAGAATAACATACCCCTATATAATAAAAATTGAAACTAGAAGACATAACATTAACCAAGTCATGACTTAAAGTGGAGCGTGGGAGGTTCCCTTACATAGAAGCGTAACATAAAAAACCTGATTGTTGGGACCTTGGAGGCCTGAAGGAACTTTTGATGGACTACCTGGTTGGTAAAAATACCATATATTCATTTGGTTGGAATTGGGAATGAATGTAATGAATTAATGTGTTATTATTTATAGAAAATGTGAGGGAATATTTTTAAATTTTTCAATGGACACCTCTTTAGTTGTATTTACAAAACCCTGGCCTTTCCCCTAGTATATTCACATGATATTATCCACTTGGTACACCCCGTAACATATCATAATATTCAAAATTATACCATAATTATTACATCATTATAACATCATTATCGATGTCATTAAACACACAGAAACTCAAAAATGTACCTTCACTGTTCACCAAAAAAACTTTTGATAAAAATACCAAAAATTCACCCTATCCTAATATCGATGCGTAGAATTAAAAAATGAGCCCCATTTTATGAAAATAATTTTATAATTAGGAGATATATAATTTTTATTTTAAAACATATTTACCTGAAAAATACTAATACTTAACTAATAATTTCTAAAGCATTTATTTACTTATGCTATTATATCACATTACCATTCAAGATGCCTAAATTATATTTATAACATCTTAAGTTATTTTAAAATTATATTAGAAAAATTACTATTTATAAGGGTAATATTATTATTCATTCATTATTTTTCAATAAAAAATCAATGAATGTTAATTAACTCTAAATTTTTTACTAATCACAACATTAGAAGACCATTTCATGAAAACCGTTTCACATTTTTAGTTATTTAAAGTAAATAAAAATATTATAAAATTCCTATTTTCCAATATTCATAAAAAAATATTTAACATTTATAATTTCATCCTATATTTATATTAATATTTTAAATTCACAAATATTATCATAATAAGAAATAAAACGTTTTTAATACAACAGTATTACGAAGAGTAACTAAGGCCTTGTTACATATACCCTTATATCACCTTCATAATACCAATTTGTTAGGTGTGATATGGTGATAGAATCTTGGGATGGCTTATAAAACAATGCATGAGTTGTGATTTCTATAAGTTTGAACTTCTCCAAGAAGAGATTATGTTCCAGCATAGGGTGTCGGAGTTCAGTTTGGGTTTTATCCAATGCAAATCATAGTTATGATAACTCCTTCTCAATAACTGATATATAGGCTTTGAATGGAATTAGTATACTGGATGAACCCATCGACTCTTAATTCTATATTTATTAACCATGATCATTATAATTTATAAGAAATAATAAAAATGTTAAGAGAGTAGATTCACCTTGTCATATTGACTAACAGTCATATAACAGTCAAAACCCAATAGTCTCATTTTAGATATAATCACTTCATTAAATAAAGTATACTATTTTTTAGTATAAAATAACACATATATTCAGGAAGCAATTTTTTTTCAAACATTCTGGTCGTTACAGTTTCACTCATGCATGCATGTGCACTACCGCCACGATGTACTGACATGACTAATTCTCTTTTAATATAATTAATGGTTGGTTATTATTATTTATTTAATTTTTATATATGATATTTAATATATAATTATAATATATGGATTATAATATATCATTTTCCATTTTTTTTCTTTTTATCTTTTTATATATAATAATGTCACTAATATAAACATGTTGACAACCAGCTCCACGATGTGATATGATTCATTTTATTTATACTTTTACAAAATTGGTAATAATTATTGATTTAATTGATATATATTTTATATATACAATAATAAATAATATTAATAATTGAGTTATTATGTAGCTTTTTTACATTCCAAATGTAATAATTTGTAGACATCACTCGTGCTTGTTTGTATAGTATTGTGACTATCAAATATTGCAATTAATTTTTCAGTAACAAATTATATAATTAATTATAAATGTGATTATAATGAAAAAAAGATGATAATTATTTAATCAAAAATATTTTAGAGATAACTATCCAATGAATAATTTATAAGCACCAATCTATCTAATCAATAATTATATGAAAAAATGTGCAGTTATCACATAAAAAAACTAAGTTAACAAATTATTATAAATAATGAAGTGGTAGTATGTTATTTGTTAATCATATATGGTATGATATGTGTCAATATATTATCTAAAATATATTTATAATAAAACTATTTTAATTAAAAAATATGGTTTTGAAATATATAATGTAGGTAGAGTGTTGAGATGATGATTTATTATCTCAAAGTTTTATTTTTTGGGGCATGTGTTTTACTACGAAACTATTATTTTTATGAGGTGCATATTGATCCAAATTGATAAGATATGTAATGAATCCCTTTATTTACAAAATATTTAATGTTTCATATATTTTATTATTTTATAGTTCTAATGACTAAAATTAATCCAAAGTGGCAAGGGATTTATGTTTCTATAAAATTTCAATTACGATTGTTTATGCATGAATATATATTAAATTAATTATATGATCTTTAACTAATAAAACCATGTTATGTTTCGTATAGTCTATTTATTTTAATAATATCTAATTTTTAATCATTTTTCATCTCATTGGTACTTAAAATTGTTAATAATTTTTTATCATTATATTTCATTATATTTCATATTTTTTAGAATAAACATTTTATTCCATATCTATGTATTCTAAAATGTCATTAACAATGTTATTGAATATTTTTAAAAAAAATTATATTATTTTCATCTCTGTATTTTTATTTAAAATAGATATCAAAAATAATATTCCAATAGTTTTTTGAATAGGGTACTCTTTATGGAAGGTAAGACATATATTTGGATTATGATTATAGCATGAATAGAATTTAATGTCGTCATCATTTGTCAATGTATGGAAACATACTTTACATGATACCATAATATTTTACTTATAAAATAATTTCACTAATAATTTTTAAATAATAGTATTTTAAATAATACGTTATTTCAATATTAATATAGTATTTACCTCAAAAAATATTCTAATGTTCTTTTAAACAAAAAATACATCCATCGTAGAAACATTGATGTCAATTCTGACATATTAGGGGTATGCTTCAGTGCTATAAAAAATTTTATTCTTATCTATAGCTTGTGATTATAGTGATCATATTATTGAAAAACTCATTTATTTTCTGTTGGTTATGTTTTGATGATGTTATGGAATGTCTCTAAAACCCGCTTTATTATCATATTTTATTATATAATGAGATGATGAAGGTTTTATGATAGTATGAAATAAATATTAATGGTTTATGAATTAGTTATGGATATTAATTGAATAATATATCACTTAAATTATTTGGGTAAATATAAGTATTTTATGAGATAATAAATACGATAATGGGGTGTGAACCTAGTTTTGAAATTGACCTCGTCTACTATAATAGTCTTAGGAGCGATCCTTTACTAAGGAAATAAATGCATCCAGAGTGAACCTAATACCATATGGTTTCCTTCATAGGTATAATTGACAAGGTAATTTATTATATATGTTTTTATAAAAAAATTACTTTTTAAACAGGATGAATTTTCTAAATTGATATTAATTTTCAGTTTGGTTAATGGACTAACATATAAGATATGTTGTGTAATACAATTTTTTTAGTTATATATCTTAATAATTCTGTTTTGGGTCTTGGTTTAAGGTCATAGTTATGAATGAGGAGATCCATCGGTTTTCAAGAGCATTGGGCTCCAAAAAACCAAACTATGAAGAACAAGTAAAGGAAAAAAGGGTTTCTAAAACCATTAGTCCCACCAAGAGAAATTCATTACATATTTTTTTGGAGATTTATGTCTCACAGTTTTGTTTCTAAAAATGTGAGAGTAATTTAACATCTATTACCATATATTTATGTTTGTTTAGATTTAATACTCAAGTTTAGTGAATGATTTTGAAAAGTGAATGCACGAACTGCGAGAGTCCTATTCTTGGGTTGTAGTAGAATCATGGTTAACACAGGATTTATCCAAACATGTGGCTAAAACATGTTCCTCATTAAATGGGTAATGATATAATTTTTCATCAACATTATTATTTAATTTTTCCCATTATATTTTTTCCTCTTCTGTTCACACCAAGGTTATTCCCATTAGCTCCCACTTCTCTTCTACTCTAGGATTCTTGGTATCTCTTCCATATTGTGGTGGAATTGATCATAGTTTTTCTTATTTGTTGTGTATGAGTAGGTTTTTAATTCCCTCTTAATCCTCTACTTATTTAGCCCTCCCCCATATGATCTATTTTGGTCAGAGATAATTTTCCCTCTTTTCTGGTCCTTTTTCAATTTCATTGATTTCTCTTAAAGAAGCTAAAATCAAGACTTTATATTGGATGATTGAATCAAACTTTATATATGGTATATGGTATATATATATATATATAATTAATGTATCTCCATGTTTAAATTTCATAAAATGTGATGCATATCGGTATTTCTATAAAAAAATCATAAATGTGAAAATTAATTTCTATCACCAACATCCCAAACATTTATGACACTTATATATTAATTTTTCATTGTCTATGGTCATGAGAATCATGTTATAGACCACAAAAATATAAGTGATCCTTAAATTCTATAAATAATAATTTACTTTTATAAAAAACCACTCATTGATGATTTCAATCTTCTAAAATATAAATCATTTAATTAAACATAAAATGTTTGGGAATGACCTTGGAATGTTACTTTTGTATAATGGAAATTTAATCCTTGACGTAGTTAATGGATTTGATAAATTATATATGGATTGATTTGTAAAAGGTTCTTTATTATTCTATAAATGTTATGGTAAATTAGAATAGTAATATTAAAGAATACTTGTTGGGTGATGTGGCATGCTTAAATACAGGGTCCACATTATTTCTCATAATAGGGATTTGTGAGATTGAATTCTAGTGAAAATTTCCTTTATCCGTGAGGATATATTCTTCCCATCGTTCAACTATTAGACCATAATTTCTAGTCAGAATCTTATGGTTTATAAGGAGAAGCACATGAGGTTAGGTTGTAACATATATCGAGATTGGTTTTATAGTTAGTTTGATCAGGATGTTACAAAGTTGTATTATAGGATTTTCTCCATTTTCCTAAAATTTTGGACTGGTGGAAAATAATCAGAGAGACTGTAATGTCATGGTAAATATTCATATATAAGAGTGATCAACCCACACATGGTGAAAATTAAATTTCCCAAGAATGGGATTTTTGTTCATGATGTTCGTCATTTCATTTTGTTATGATTTACCCATGAGTGAATGGTGTGATCTAGAAAATTGTTGGGCTGTTATATTTATAGTATTTTTCCTTTGGTCTATTACAGAAAATATGTTTTTATTATAAGAATCATTATAGGAACATAAGATTTCTCATTTCATGCATATTTCATGGAATATAGTTTTCTTTTCTAAGATATTTTAGATTTATGGATTTTATTTTTGTATAAATTATTATGCATGAAGTATCACGTGTTTGGAATTTTTTAAACATTCTTAGTATTATACCTTTTTTGGAATTTTACTTGAATTTGTGTTTTTGTAACATTATGTTTAATTTAGTTAGTATGTTTTATAGTTCAATAATATCTTGTAATTTATATAAAATTCTTTATCTTTTTCATTATTTAATTTATTATCTTCTATAAATCAATGTTTATTCCCATAATTATATTTCTCTAGTGTATGTGATGAAATATACAGATATTATTTTGATATATGATTGGTTATTAACTATTTATCATCATATTATATTACTTATCCCTATATATATTGATGGTGAAACCTTATCTAACTAATAATGACATGTTTAAGACATGAACCAATTAGTGCATAGCCTGAAAAAAAAATTGGGATTAAATAAGATCCAATATTCAATTTATAATTTTTAAAGGAACATTATAAATTGGGAAATGTCAACACATATAATGCAACCATTATATATGTGCATGATATACTTTTAGTCCTCTGTAAATATAATAGTGATTACAGCATTCACAAAATATGAATTGGTTAGTTTTATAATGTCTTTTAACTCTATCACTTGGCTATAAAGACCGGTATGACCAATTACCTACATTGATAACATTATAGAAGTTGGTTATTTGGGGTTTGTTTTTATGATATTGATTTAACATGACCCATATAGTTCATTAATATTTTTTTATACTTATACAATAAACCTATTAATTATGTTTTAAATATTTTAATGTTGTAAATGATTTTGTTTTCTTTCAGATGATCTATTGAAGTATTAATGAGTCCCTAGAATATCAGTAAGTCCTTTTTGTCATAGTACATAACCTCATTGAAAAATGTTTATTATATATAGTGTTGGTAATTTAATGTGACTTAATTTCTTATATGGGTAAATATATAGACATATGGTTGAATATTAATTGAACATTACCCAATATAATTTTTTAAGTCATCATCTATTTTTCAGATATACATTTATAAGGTATTAGTTAATTAAAATTCCAATTATAACCAAAAGGGTGTCTTCCTCAATATATTGGAATTGAAAAATTAGTTTACTAATACAAATTGTGATAACATTAGTAATAAAAAAATAATTATTTAAACTAATACCAGATGATAAATTCCCAACAATATGAAAATATTTCAGTTAATTAATAATTATTAAAATGAATTTTGATAACATTTTATTATTTTCGGTGTGTCATTTGTTAAATTTATTTCCTTAGTATAGATTTTTTATAATTATAACATAATGTTTAAATTGATCCATATAATGTTAAAGATCAATTTAAAATAAATTAATTGGCACTAATTAAACATTAATGATATTCTTAGTTGGAAGACTATTTTAATAGTAATTTAAATCATTCCATTAATTTTAACGAGAAATGGAATCAGAAGTATTGTTTTTCGGTAAATTATTTTATAGCATAAATCTAATTTTTAGGTGGTTGGGCCTCATGGTCTATTTCAAGTGTGAATACTTTATAACATTGAAACATTATGCTTTTATAAGGGGATTTCCTAGCGTGGGTGATTCTTTCATATAATTAAAATTAAACTAAATGATTATGAACCATTTTTTATGGGGTGGTTATTCTTGGATATTTTTATCCTGTGTAAAACAATTTGTTTCCAAAAAAATATCTAGTTTTTATGTGCGGTCTTTAGATAATTTAATTCATGTTCAAGGTGTTATTATTTTACAATGAATGATTTATAAGGGTTATAAATTATAAGGGTATGGTCAGCCGCGTGATTTGTTCTCTTGCCCTTTTTCTTCATACCCTTCATTGTTGGCCGATTGATAAGGTTTTTGTCTTATTTTATAGTAATATATTCTAGACTAAATTATCGATTGTTCATTTTATTGTACATTAGATACCATGATTTAGATGGGTGAGAAGCCTATGGATAGGTTTGTGGATGTGTTATATTTTGGTGAAACCTGGGGGTTGTTTGCAATGATACATACTACACTTTTGTGTTAGTAAAATATTATAGCAAAGTAATTGTGTTTTTCAATACTCATATAAGTTTTGATAAATTTGTTGTATCCCAATGTTATCTAAAAATAACCATGAATTTGAAATGAAAGAAAAATTTGACTCTTACTAAGGTTAGAGATGGTGTTCTAGATAGGATTATGTTTTTTAAAATGATGGTCGGTCTATTTTGGTTTCTATACCTACAAATATGCTTCATGAAAAGATAACTCAGGTGGGATTTTCAATCATATGACATTGTTGATTCTATTTAATCACTGTTATATGAAAATAGTTTCTTATATTTTGGCCTACTGCATGGTAAAATTGTGTTGACCACCTATAAGACCCACATTTAGAGTTTGATGGATTATGTGCCTTGGAATGAGTTCCCTTTTTAGAAAATCAATTGATAATGACAATCCTATGGTATAAAGATTCATATCAATCACATTAAAATATTTTTCATCCAAGTGGACGTAACAAAACAAATGATAAACAGTTCTGATGGGCCAATGTTTCATGTGAGTATCCACAAATCTAGTAATCTATGATTGTGCTATTGAATACAACTTATCACACTAATTTAATGGATGGATATTTATGAATCCTTTTTAAATAAATTTAGTATATGAAGACCATTTATGTTTGTGCTTGAGATATCATTGTATTCCTTCAATGGAAAAAAAATTAAGGGTAGGTAATGTTGTTGCATCATTTGAAGTAGCCTTACTCTCTTAAAAGAAGTCAACCAGAAGTGGTTAAACTACTCTTCATTTGGTAGATGGTTGTGGTTGGATATAAACCATTCCATGAACTTTGTTTTTTTGTGGTTTGAGTGACTTGGACCATTTTGAAAATAATTTAAATTCTATAAGTGTGTTTTTATATGAGTGGAGATCTTGACCCCTATATTGATATCATCAAGGGTACAACATGAGAGTTTCAGTTATATGTATCTCAAAATAAAAATTATGTTTGGATTGATAAATCGACTCATCAGGGGTATAAATCAAGAATCCCGGTTTTTATAATGTTATTGTTAGTCCTAGGTGATGCATGGGTTCTGTAGTAGAAATTATTTAGACAGACTCACAAACACTATCTAGTTCATGTCTTGTCCATCTATTATGTATACTCTTTCCACTTTCAGTTGATTTCTTTACCACTTATATAAACATTATAATCTAATTATAAGGGTGTAGTCTCTCCATAATTCCATCATTAGACCATCATTTCATGTTTTCAACCACTATCATATGGAGAGGTGTGCATGAGGCCAAGTAGATTCCTTTCTAACCACTGGTTCTACAGTCTATTGGATTAGGAAATTATTGATTTTATGTATTTAAAAGAGATATGTATTATGCCTAAGATGTGTTCACATGACATGTTATGGATTATTAAAAATTCTACACACTTATCAATTTTGTATTTTCATAGGATAAATCCTTATGAAATGAGTTAGGTTCAGTGATCATTGACTAATATTGTATATTTTTTTTGTCTTGATGATGTTCTCATATCGATATTCTTATCTAATGGTATAATATGATAACGGATTGAAATCTGATATTGTTTCCAATACTAAACAGTAGATGTAAAAAAATATTATGTTTCATTTTCCCTTGGATTTTGTGAAAGTATTGATGTATTATGTGTTCAACAAGATTAATATGTGACAGTATATTTTTGGGAGATATTGATGATCATTCAAGAAGAAATTTATTTTTGTGTCTTATCTATAGATATTATAAACCTATACGATCCTTGGGAATCTATTATGGTAAAATTTATATAATAATCATATGAAATTATTCCATAATAATGATTGTTATGCTCAGGTTTATCGAGTTTCTAAAATATATGTGTTTAGTTGCATTGGGGGATTATGATTAGAATAACACTGTGAGAACCTTTGTGATGATCCTATGTATATGAAGACATCAAATGATATAGTAATAAAATAGTCTTGGTTTTGATTGAAAAATAATCCGTATTAATATGATAATATGTGGATGTGCATGTGATAGAGATTCCCTAAGGGATAAAAAATTGAAAGGGATGAATTTTTTATCAACTAGATCATCATAGATACATAATGTCTACTCTTAATATTGTACATCTAGCTAGACAAATTCATGTAATATGCTTGGGATAATTCAATATTTTTTAAAATCACTATGATTAATGAGAGAGTAAAACATATTTAATCCAACAATATCCCATAATAATATTGGATAAACTTAACGTGTCATGTGATTATCATACAATTAATATAATAAGATTACTAGAATATATACCACTTTCGAAATTTTTGGTTATAGGTGTTTAAGATTACTAAAAAAATTCTGGAATAAATTTATGGGAATACAAACCATTTTTTGTATGTGTTTTTTGTGAAATAGATATTCGAGGACGAATGTTTTTATATTTTTTTAGAAATAATTTTCATGTTATATATGATGATTACAGTTAATATTATTTTTTATATTGAGTTAACTAAGGTTAATCATTATCTAAGAGTTATAATACTATAAAAATATAGTTTAATCGTATAGATAATCATTGGAATGAAAAGTGTATTTGTTATAGATTAATTGATGTTATTATTGAGGAAGTATACTATATTTATAACATTATATAATTAAGGTAGTCAAAATTATTGTGATAAATATTGAAAAAAAAAAATTCCGATGCATATATGATTTTATTACACATTTATGATGATTCGGTTTATTTGGGGGGGGGTTGAATTTTTTAATAGAATATAAAATCATTTAATCCATTTGTTTGGTATATGAAATAATGAGATACCTTAGGTTATTTATAGATTGATTCAAATTTTTATGCAATAAAATATATATGATCAAATATTTTTAATATTTTGTGGTCCAAATTATTTTGAAGGATATATAAAGTTAACTACATATGTAATAGATTATATTCTTATTTGGAGTCATTTTTCTTGATTAAGAGACTAAATTATCATATTTATCGATATTGGGTGAAATTATCTAAGAATAAATTGTTTATTTTTTTAGATAGAGGGAATTAATAGACATTATTTTGAGGATCTTATGATCTATAAAATGATAACATTAGTCCATCCTGCATTAAGAAAACTCTTCATTAATACTGATTTCATTAAATAAGTGATTAATTTGAAATTAATGTTATCTTATTCATTGGATGATATTGGGTTTATTAAATAGAAATAAATCATGCAATTACATATTCTCATAGTTAAATACTCCTTTAAAATTCATAAATGAAAACTATATTGAAGAAGTTATTTTCACCTCCAAATCCGAATAATTGATTATAGTTTCCCCCTCACAGGTTTATGGACTTCTATCAATAAAATAATCATGAAAAGTTTATATATCACAATTTTTAGTCATTTCATATTAGTGACCACTAAAATGACTATATTTTAATATCCCACTAGATTTAACCATATCATGGTACCTGATTAGGTGTTATTTAATGTAAACCTCATGTTTCCAACTTCCCCTTTTCAGGGGTTGCATTATTATCCCAAAGTGTGATGTGTTTCTTCAACAAATGTATTTTCAAATAATGAACCTTTGATGAAAGAGATAATATTTCTAGGTAACAATTAATATTAGGTGGTGTAGAATGTAACTAAAAAAAATATTTTAAAACAATAATATGAGTGATAGTTTTCATAAAACATAACACTAATTATTATAAAAATTGTTATATATTGTAGAAATTTTATCATTCAAATGTGACTAATATAACTTAATTATTAACATAGAGGGTATGATTACAAGTAATTAAATTATAAAATATATTTATAGTGGTCTTATACAATAATAAACCAATTGATTAAATATCAGTAAATATGTACTCACCTTTTAGTAAAGTAATATTTAAATAAAAATCTATTTATCTTTAAAACTTATATTTTTTATGTTTTTTATTGTATATTATAAAAATAATTAAAAAATATTCATCAGTGATTTTTTAAAAATCTTAGAATATTTTTTAATTTATGATATAAAAAAACATATTGTGATATTTGGGTATTTTTTTGAAATGATTACATTTTTTGTGAATTGTAAAAAATTGGATATAATAAATAATTATATTAAATTTTATTAAATCGGTTATGTTCTATTTCCCATGGAAAAAAAATTTCTAAATAAATTTATATATGATCAATTTGATTATAAAATAAAAAAAATTTCAATTTCATTCAGTAATAATAATTATTTTTATATCATTTAATTTTTATTCATAAAAATTCATTTTCCTAGATATTTCATTTTCCATAAAATTTTATGATTTTCTATAAAAAAAATATACAACATATAGGAATTGAACCTATATAAATTATACCATTTTCATGAATTAGGATTTTTATAATTTGTTAGATATACCCCCTTTACTATCGACCCTATAAATAGTAAACAATGTAAATATTTGGCACACCGGTATATGTAAAACGGTTACAACATGGTTGAAAATATTGGATAATAGTTCTTAATATAGATAAAAAATTCTGATAATCGATTTTATATATTTATATTGAGATTAATTATCTAATATTTTATGTTATGTTAATTTTGAGCCATTTTTATTTTGGAAATAGGAATATATTATTTATATTAATGAAAAGTAAGAAGTGTCACTCCCTTTTCATTTTAAAAATATAAAAAACTATTAGCGGTAAAAAATAGTTTTTTTTAAATTATAAATGATTATTAATAACGTTAATAATCTTTTTTTATGATAATAATTTATTTTTCATTTATATGAATTGTATAATTAATATATACTCTTACTCAACAATGACACAATTCTTGTGCAATGAAAGAAAAATTCTAATGAAACTTTTCAAATCATTATCATTAATATGTTGATCAAGATTTATTATATTCAATAAATATATGGGTAATTATACAATAAAATTAACTTTTAATGGCCTTTATTTGAAATATGTTAATTTCTACCTAAGAATAAATCAAAATTAAATAATCAGTCCCCAAATTAATCGTTGATATTTTATTTTCAATAATTTTTCATTAAATGGTTTGAAAAGTTATTAAATAATTAAATATAGTAGGGGAAATTATATGTTGTTCAATTTGATAAAATTTCCATTTTACTAAATGAAACATTCTATCTAAATTTATAACAATAAATGATATAAACTTTGATTAAGTGGTTAAGGTTAAAAAGAGATAATAAGGTGTTAACCTAGACGTATAAGGGATGAAATGACTAAATTTTTTTCAAAATGCTATTTTATAAGTTTATTTTGATCCTATATATTCATCATTTCTGAATTCTTCAAATGTTGATGCAATTTTTCATGAATATGACTTTATAAAATTTTAATTTTAAAAAAACCAGAGTACCACATTCCTCATTTTTATAATGGGAAAACTCATCTCATTTATTTACACAAGTATGTGACATAGAATTATGAAAAACTATCCATTTATCTTACATACATTTATATCCCTTAATTATAAGGGACAATGTTATTAAAAGACTATTCTAATGGTCATTATAAAGGGATCTAAAGGAGGTCTACAGTAGATGTGGTAATCCTCATTCAAATCACCTCCAAATTATTTATTGTAATGCCTTCTCTAATTATTTGGTGTCCAATATAATATATTTATTTCATAACATAGAAATTATTTAAATTTTAATATTATAATGGATGAAACATTTCCATGTCATATCCAATTAATGGGAAATGAATGTTATTGTTCATGTGTATATGTGGACTACTACTCCCATGTAGTGATATGATTAAATCTCCATAACTATAAATCATGGATTGAATTATAATATATTTAATTTTAATATATTATATTTATCATATTATTATACTTATAGAAATATATTACATTATATAACATCTAACTTCATATCTGTTGAATATGATAACTTCCCTCTTGTGTACGGGTGGACTAACACCTCTATAAAGTGATTTGATTCATCTTTTATATTATTACTTATACGATTTTAATAATGGTATATTTAATAAATATATATGATATATATAATATATTAATAATAATAATTAAGGTCTAATTTATGTTTTACTATTTATTTATTCGAACTATGGAATAATGAAAACATTTTTCATACATACCAATGTAACACTACATCTAAGAAGTGATGTAATTAATTTTACTTCATCGATTATTATGATTAATTATAAAAAAGTATACGATGAAAAAACATTATAATTATATCCTGATTATAATTTTTTAGATGAAGAAACAATGACCAATGTGTATGTTTTAAAAACATTTAACCAAATCATACAAGAAAAAAACAAATTATTCCCAAAAAATGATTTTAATAAATGATTTTAAATAAGAGGGTTATAAAAAATTATAAGTAAAAAATATATTATATAAGATGTATTAAAATAGATCACTAACATATTTATAATAAAGGAGGTCTGAATGCATAAGAAAAAACGTGGGACTTTAGTGTTGGGTTTTTCATCTCAAAGTGTCTTCTTCAGAAAATATATTATGTTATAAAACTATATTATATTATAATGTGTTTATAGGAATGATTATATATGTTATATCATTAATGATTATATTTTTATGATATATAAAATTACATTTAATGTTATCTTTCATGGGGATTATGAATCAAAAGATACCAAAGGATTAATGGTTTTATATTTCAGTCTATTTTTAATAAATATTGTTTATTATTAAATTTTAATTAATTCAATTATAAAATATTTTTCTAATAATACCAATTAATTTTTCTTATTAATAGTTTACTTCAATAATTTTTATGTTTTAGGAAAATTTTAAACTATATTTTTCTAAAACGGGTTCATAAATTGACATTATGAATACCCAACAATATTTCTTCTCTTTCACTAAGAAATTATTTTTCTTCCATATACATCTTGTTCGAAAAATATTTCATTTATTTCTTTTAATATTCACATATTATTATCAAAATTAAATTTTACACAATTTTTACCCATTGTTTTCTATTTTAAAAATTGTAATAAGGTGATCATTTTTTTCATTTATTGAATATGAAAATTTATACCAATGGTGTTATTAGAATCATTTCTCTATGGAATATGATATGAAAAAAATTTCATAACTTCATTAACATTAAATTATTCAAATATTTTTGTATAAATATCTATTTATATTGTAATTTATTTTTTTTCTATATTAAATTTAATATATTTGGACTTTATATAAGTTACATCAAAATGAGAAGGTAAATTTCCAATAAAAATATTCTTGGTGGCCTTTTAAAGGAATATTTCATCTATAATAACATTCATCGATGAAATATAATATTTAATTGGGGTTTGAACCAATTATATCATATTTATTTATGATCTGGATTATTTTTTATTATGATGATGATATGTTTATGCAACATTATTATTTTTCATGGGTTATTCTAGTATGAAAGGATAAAATATTTATAAATATTGTTTTCTATTCATGGGTTATGATATGAGGATTTGATAAATGTTTTATGATCTTGTATAAAACATATGAATGGATTATGAATATGTTACTATTGAAACAATATAAATATATCCCTATAATGAATTGGGTAAAGATAGATATCTTAGGAGATAAAGAGGATTGTAATGGGAAGTGAACCTTGTTTAGTGAGGACTCGATCCTCTACGATACTCACTATACTGAACATTATCATGGGAAATGATGGAGTTAGTAGTGATCCAAATCAACTATGATTGATATGAAAGATATTAATGCCTAATGAAAGTATTTCATATATATTTATATGAATTGCACCACTGTTTTTATCATAGATAATATTTGATATCATGGTTTATGATTCATTATTAATGAGTTATCACTGTTATGACTATTGATTTTTTTATGAAAATAAATTATTACATGACTTGTGATTAGTGATAAATAACTAAATCGGTGGGATTATTATAAGTTATGATCATGGTGTTAGAAAAAGGATCTATTATTATTTTCAATTTTGATCATTTATAAATGTCTCTAATGTTTACCGTTACTTAGCATCTTATATCACATATTAATTTTTTTCTTTTTCCCCAGGATTTGAAAAAGGGTATTTTGTACAATGTTTTTATAAAGTGTACAATTTTAGAAGATATTTCCTGAAACAATATGTTTTTATATCTTGTATGTTAATTTTTTATACCATTACAATCCTCATGAATTTATTATTGTGAAATTTATTTCAAATTCATCCCAAAAAATGAAATAATAATTTTTGAAAGGATTGGGTCGCAATAAATAACATTTAAATGATATTAATCAATCATGTCTCATTTCATTGATATAACACATATGATTTTATAGTATTTGGGAAATAATATATTCTTAATCAGGTCTTTTACTAATGTATAATGTCGTCATTTATCGCCCAATTAGTCCAGGGAATTATGATTTTTTATTATGTCATTCATTTACAAAACATTTATATTTTATTACCCCATAGGAGTTTCATTATTTCTATTTTAGTAAAATTAAATCATAATTAAAGATTCAAATAATCATGAAATGATAAAACCTATATAATCTTTTTTAATTAATTTTTATTATTAGAAAAACATGAATTTATGGTAACAAAAATTAAATTATATTGAAAAAAATATTAATGAATGAATTCTATAATACAAGTTCCACATTGACAAGTATTTTTAAGTAGGATGTCTCACATATACCAATGGAAATTGTTTTCAGTTTTACTCATTTATTTAATAACATATTCATTAATCACAATGAATAATAAAATATTCATGACAAATAATATATTATATCAGCCTGTATGTGTTTTTGAAGATATCTAGATTTTCATTTTGATCGTTACTACAATAGAAACAAGAAACTAGTAGATGATATTGACGATTCTTCATCAAATTAAATATTTTCTGGTGTAGATAAAAGTTGGACCCCCCAGGGTTTAGTCCACTACCAATGTATATAAGGATCCATAAACCCTTCATAATTTCATTATCTCTAAAACATGTCAAAAAATATATATTATGACCATCAGTTATTTATAGGACACCATATATTTTTAGAAGTAGTTTTCCCCTAAATATTATTTGAGGATCCAAAAAATGTAATCATCAAAATCAAGGGATAATAACTACAATGGGAGTACTTCGTAAAATATTTACTTGTCCATTATAATTTTCATTCATATAGAAATACCATTTTAGACGAATAATCCCTTTACTAAATTGTAATAATGCACACTGATTATAGGAAACCATAATAGAACACTGGTGCTTTCATAGGAATAACCCATCAAATATTTAAAATATTTCCCAAATATCTCACATAAAAAATAGAGAAAGTAATATAAATGGAAATATTGAATCATTTATTTTTTATAGGTTATGTGATTAGTGTATTTTTCTATTCAAGATGATGATATGTGGAAATATAGTAACCACTTGAAAAATAACTTTTAATGCATGAATGGAAAATAATATCAACTCTATTTTCATTTATATTTGTCATTATGGTAATTTATATGGTGACACCTGGAACTCATATTCTTTGTAATGGATGTAAAAGCTTTCACATGATATAATAAACAATGTCTTTTCTCAATAAACTACAATAAGTCCGTGGATTAATTATGTAACTAACATAGTAAAAGAATCTAATGAAGAAATAACTTTTCTTCATATATATATATAATTTATGGATTACATTATAACCTTATTGATATTAATTCCATGAAAATAATGATTTTATATCCATTCAATTATTCTCTTAGATCAGGGTGAGACTATGGATTCACAAAGATATCTGACTCAACATGTGTATATAGCTAGAAAATGGATCATGAGGCTAGAAAAATTTAAATATACATTTTTATTGAATATATCTAATATAGATATCAACTATTATGTTCTTAAAATAAATGAAATAAAACATATATTTCCTCCTTGAATATACACAAATATTAATCTAAATCTCATCAAGATAAAATATAATTCATGTATTTGTTATAACTTAAAGGATATATTTAACTTGAAAAATTTGTGATGTATGATTTTAGATGGGTCTGAAATGAATCTCAAGAATTTTGATGATAAATGTGAGAATATTTACCACACTACCCTTTAGGTGGTGAAATTAACCTCTATTTGGTAAACGTCATAAGAGAAAAGACACAGCTGAATATATAGAATTATGGAAATTAAACAAATTATCAATTGAAATTATTCAATATACAAATAAATGGTTAAGGGATGTCTTATGTGTAAAAAATTTCCCGTCTAATTTATAATTATGGTGGTCATAAGTAAACAATCATGATGTCTAATTTTATATGAATTCCTAATGTATCATGTAATGTTTCTATCCATAGTGACAAACTAAACGCATGGGTTATGAATTCAAATCACTATAATCAATATGAAATAACCATATGAAATTCATTGATGATATATTCATGGTGTGATTAATATTTTGATATATATATATATATCTATGAAACTAATCATACAGTGAAAATGGATAAAAATTTAATGAAGGATAAACCTATTCTTGGAAGGATATCTCTAGTAGTGACATCAAAATTTCCAATATTTTCTATTTTGGGGGTATATACAATGATGTATCTATTTATTAAAAACCCATACTAATTATTGAAATAGAAGCACGTTGAGATTTAGTTATAGAAAACACTTTAATGATATCACACACTATTTTGTATAATAGATTTTTTTTCAAAAACAATCTTATAAGTTGTAAACAAGGATAAAGGCACCCATGGATATGTTACTAATCCATAAATGGAATTTAGGATTCAAACTAATATAATTATCCTCATGAAATTTAATATTATAAATTCCCCTTACTATATGAACCTTGTATAATATTTGGAAATTTTTATATTAATCACATTTTACATTAAAAATTTCACACTCTCTCAGTGAATTTATCAAAATCTCAAGGAAAATGATAAAATCGATGAAAAGTGTTATTACACCCTAATATTTCTTTCAAAATGTTGTAAAATTTGGATTACCTTGATGGTTAGTGAGATCTAAAGAATCCATATGCATTATAATTATAGATGATGAATTTTTTCACTTATGGAATCCATTTGTGAATTAAATTAGATTTTAACTTGTAGATACCATAGAATAATAAGTAGAGGGAATAACTAAATCTGGTTGGACCACTTTTGGATCATTTCACTATATATAGGTATATACATATTTATAATGGTAAGATATACTACTAAAAAAATAACTAAACCATTAATTTTATCATATTTAGAATAACATGGAAAAATAAAAGTTTATCATCATACCATAATCTCTTTTTTTTTAAAACACATAGACCATTTGTATAAGTGATATGATTTATTAGATAATGGATTTAATTTAATAAAACCTATAAATAAAATCATTAATTTTTTTAGCAAAATAATGAATAATAATTAAATTTGTATCGAAGATCCACTATCACTTGATTATATCACTAAAAATTGTACTTAATGTCATCCTATCTAGGTATAAAATTTAAAAGATGAATGATGTTAGAGTGAATAAACAATTCAGCAAACTATCCCCCAATTGATAATAAATTATTTTTCTATTCATAATTATTAGTGGAAAGTTAATATATATATAACCTATATTCTTTATCAAATTATGAATATTAATGTTATAGGTGGATAAATGAAAGATATCCCCTTATCAAGATGTGTGGGAATAAACGTTATATTGATGAATCCATAATCATACATTATCTACATATGCATTAGAAGACTCTTTTTAAACAAATACATAATGTATTTATTTATTGAGTTATATTTAAAATTTTAGGAATAATTAAATTGAACCATAACTTCCCCATTTAAAGATGTTCTACAGGAAATATCACATTCTCATGAAATAAACTAATTGGATGATATCTTTGTAAGAGATGTGAAATTTAAGATATATTATTCCCCTTTTGTTTAATTAACATGGAATTTAGATATTTATTTGAATTAGTTCATGTTAAGGATTCCAAAAACATATTGATAAAGTATTTACTTGTTTTGAATATTTATCAACCCCCCCCCTTAGAAGGTAAATATTTTATTTAACTAAGGAATTATTTTAATAATAGAGATATTCAGGAATAAAACATCCATAAAATGTTCTATCTATTATCAAAAAAGTAAGGGCGAATCAAATATGTCTTTATAAAAAAATTAAATATATATATGACAACTGATCTATTATGGTTTATATCATGATTCCACATCGCTATTTAGTTCTATACATAATCATGCACAAAAAATTTATAAACTCATCCATTGTAAAATCCATCCTACTATACCATCTATTAGAGTAAATTTTAAAATTTATACCTTAGCAATACAATCACATATCAAGTTTCTGATACTCATATACAATAAATCTCAACCACTATTATACACCATATTGATAAATAATAACCCAATACCTAAAAAATGTATCCCCTATTGAAATATTCATTATTATAGAGATTTATGTTGGGCGTACAATTTTTCACCCAGTTTATAATAATGGAACTTATCTTTGGGGTCACGAAGAATACATCATATATATATATATAGTAACATGGATATTGAAGCTTACTATTTATCATATAGAATGATTTTATGGAATTAACATTGTTCAACTATTTGTTTCTAGAGGCCCCAAGAAATGAATGTCCTTTCCTGAATGAATTCTCTATTTTTCCATCATACAAAATTTTCATCCCCAAAATTGTCCAAGCTATTCAATTATTGTTAGGCTATCATCCCTTCCATATGCATCACATCTCATATGCTTCCAATTATTAACACCCATATATATTTATCCATATGCAACAGATGATGTGCATACAAGATAGTATTTCAATGTGTTTCCCTCAATTACCTTCATGGGTTGATTAAATTTTTTATGATTTCAAGACATCTAGTTTAGAATAATAATATGCACATCGATATGAATTATCAACATAGAAAATGATTATATTTTCCAATTAAACAAAATCCCACAATTAACTATTTCTAAATACATATCATCTATTATTCAATATTTCATATATTCTAACAAATTAAAATTTAATAATTTCTATGATATAATTACCTAAAGACATTCAAATTCAATAATTTTCATGATACTATTAATTCATTTTTCGGTATTGTGAAATTGAACTAATGTACATGGTTTTTTATTTTCATCACATGGTTTCACATCTAACCCACCTCCAGTAACACTTTTATCCATTCTATATAATAATAACCTATATCATAACCAACATTATACCTAGGATAAAAAAATCAATGTATATTTCTATATGTCATCCTCATGTAAACAAAATTAAATTGTATCCTTATTTATTCCATTATAAAATTAAATTGGATAATAACCTTTTAATCATTCCAATATTGAATAAAACATCAATATATATACTAGGATTCCATATGTACTACTATAAATATGAATATCTTCCTCAACAGAATCATACAATAGTGTATCCTTTTTTCCTCTCATGAGAATTTAAAGGAAGTTAAATCGAATTTTCCTTCACTATATTGAATGAAAAACCATCATAACCTTTTGTATTCTTTGTAAACCATAAATCCCTATGAATATCTTGGTGTATTCCATCATGGAATTAAATTCTTGTGTAACCATAATCCATTATTGGTGATAATTTTCATAGAATTAAAATATAATTCATAGTAGAAAACATGGAATTCTATTATAACATTATGTCATTCGGGGTGAACATAAATCCCTTTTTAATTATTTAATTATTCGTTAATGGATTTAAACAATAGGTAAATCTCAAATATAACTACTAAATCATTAAATAATTCATCACAATATAATATTTTCAGATCCATTAAAGTCCAACCTAATCATATTAATTATTTGGAAAAATTAAATACTATAATAACCCATTAATGATTATAAGATAGAATTACACTCTTTTATTAAATTAAAACTTTATAAGAGATATTTAATCCCAACACAATGTTTTAATCCACCATTAACAAAAAACATTAAAATAACCACAAATATTCTTGAGATAATTTTAATCCAAGTGTAACCCTAATGCCTTCAATTGAGAATTAGACTTTATAATAACATTAATTAATATTGAATGTCAATAAATTTAATCTATATGTTACCATTGATGATATAGTGATAGAAAAATCACCATAATGAACATAATCAATTATGATGATATATATGAATATTAATCTCATTATATCATGTTTATGTTTATTGAATTATATTATAGATCCTTATAGCGTTTAATTAAAAAACATGGTCATCACATATATTGTGTTACATTCATGATATTACCTTTTATTTATATTTTTATATCAAATACTTCCAAAACATTGAAAAATATATTAGTTAAAATTTTAATAATTGGTATTTACCATGACCCACTTGTAGGTGGTGTAAAATAAATAATTATTTTCACATGGATGATTTTCAAAAACACAGGCATAAATAATTTTGAGATTCCTTCATAAAATAAAGTTATATATTATAAAATGATTCATACACCCTTAAATTTAACTTAACATGATATATTCAAATTATAATTAATATAATTAAAAATACCACTTTTTTAAGTGGGTCCAATGTAAAAAAAATAATAAATATAATTTTTTTAAATGTTTAATGTTATTTGAAATTATATAATACTAAAAATCATTGGGGGCCTTAACGACCACTATATCCAACACAATAACATAAAACCTAGATGGTGATCAACCTTAGTCATGATAATACACTATTGGCGGTGATACAGACAGATGTATTAGAAAAAGATAGTCTTTTTGAAATTAACAAGAGTATGGATATTACTATACAATGTACATTTAGGTAAAATGAGACAATTATCCCATCTTTAAATAGGTTCAATATATATCCCCTCATCCTCCTTTCATTCAAAAACAAAATACTTTAATATATTTTTCCATTAATAACATTATATATGGTCTTGAAAATAGGGACTCATTCTATAGGGATTATACTGAATAGTCCCTCTACAAATATCTTTAGAATGCTCACACGCTATAGTTTTTGAGTGAATTGGTTGTAATAGATACCTAAAATAGATTTTGAAATGTGTATATCCCATGTAGCATTAGTCTAGAATAAAAAATGGTTTGAAATATTAATATCAAAACATTAAACAATAAAATTTCAATCGATATTGAAATAAATAATGTGTATGATAAAGTAGAGTGGATCATCATCATCACATTAATTTATAATATGGGTTTCACATCATGGGTGGAAGACCAATTTTTAGATGTTTTAGTTATACCTATCTCTAATTAACTATAATTAGTTAAAAAGAAGATTCATATATTCAATACATGGTCTATGGTAGGGATATATCTTATATCCAAGTATTTTAAACATATACATATATTCTCTCAGTAGATATCTCACAAGGAGCATGAACATGGAAATATCCTTAATTTCTACTACCAGAATAATAATAAGGGTATTTCCCATTTAATTTTTATTCATAATATTTTAATCATTTTCAATGGGAATAACATGTCTCTTTAGAATATCAACAAGTTGCTGGCTAAGTCAAACAAGTGGAGTTATAAGAATATTAACAATTATAAAATAAATTTTATATATTTCTATCAAATAATTTGAGAGGAGGATAAAAAGATTGAGATTTCCCTTGGAATTCATATGAACAATTTTCCAATAGAGTACCTAGTGGAACCAATCTTCCCAGGAAGAATATGTATCCGTAACTTTGAGTGGATGGTTTGGAAATTTATAATCCCATAACACATTATTACATAAATTTTATCTTGTTTTTAGGACACACTAATCTCATTAATTTTGTTTTTCATAAATTCTCTTGAATTTAATATCTGCCCCCAATGTTCTTATAACAGTTGATAAGAGAATGGAGAAAATCATGGTGATTTTTATCAAGCATATTCATGATTATGGTTCTTTTCATTCCAAAACACATGAAATTATATGAAAATAGATAGATCCATGTAAGAATTAGTTTGTGGAATTTTTAGGAGACTATATTCTACAATTTAAAAAAATATGCATGGGATATAGTGGAAGGATGATAATTGTAGGATAAATTCATCAAATAAGAATTTAATTTAGTATTAGAATTTTTAATCAATTACAACATAAGGATGTGGAAAAATATATTTACCACATTAGGGATCTTCTCTAGTCTATGACATGGGTCATATGATGTGCTGAAAGTAATTTCTCAGTCCAAAACTTGATGGGATGGATGTTGGGGTATTCCCGGATTCCCAATACTAAGTATCTCCCTCTACTATGCTAAAAAAGAACCATAATTTATTCATTTTACTATGATTATTAAGTATCCTTATCTTTTTAAGACTACAATTAAAAATAATTAACCAAATAAGATAGAGTTCATGAATACCTCATCATTAATCTTCTATGTCAACGCATTCTACTCATTGAGATATGAGTCCTCATTATGGGATGATTTGTGGTGTATCCTTTTTTCCCTTGATATAAATTCAATTTCTTGTTTCATGGAATATTATTTAATACCTAATGTCATCCCAATGAAAAATGAGGTCATAGTTAAAGGTATCTCACTATTATATGTGTTTTCTTGTTGCATAATTTCAATAAGAGAAATGAAACATCATGGAATCTTCAAATTTGAGTTGGTGTTGGTAGTGTAGAAGAAACATTGGGAGATTTTAGTGTAAAAATTACAAAATCATACTATGAATTTTTCTACATCAGAGATGTTTTCTTTGTTTAGAATGTAATTAAAATTAATATAATGTATGAGTTGTCTTTATGATGGTGGTTTGTTGGACAATTTGGTGTTCAGGAATGAGTATCATCACAATGGTTTTCTCAGTTTTCATATGGACCTAGATACAGGATCTCAATATGTTGCTATTGAGATGGATATTCTCCTAAAAATCCTAGATAAATATACTACCTTGAGGATTATTTAGGCCAACATACCATCATGTGTAGGTAAATAGATCCAAGAAAAAAAACTAATGGGTTAAATGGATTCCACAAACTAATGGTATAAAACATAGACCCAATGGATCATTCATGAATAGACACTTGGGGGAGGTTATTTTGTGCATTCAAATAGTGTTTTAATTTTTTTCCATTATATTTTTACTAAGGTATTGGTGGGAGAATGTAGTTGGAGGCTTAGATATTTCTCAATTGTATTCATCTCATACTAGAAAAATATTTGTTCTTTGAGTTAGTGGAAATGGAATCATTGATTGTCTATAATTCTTTACAAATTTTTTTTCCACATAATGGAATATCATACATCCCATTTGGAAAATAAAATTCCTTGAAAATGAATCTGTAGATATACTAAACACTTGGACCGTATTTAATAATTATGAATATTTTCTTAGCTGTAGGAACAATCAATGGGATTGATTCTTATCTATTACTAAAATTAGTTCCTTTTATACTGACCGTATCATCACTATTTGTTATTATACCTTGGTTTTTAATTATTATCATTCGATATGGATTTTTATGGACATGTTTGCATTGTATCTAAATATATATTTGAACTGTTTATGATTGAATATGGTTATATAATAAATGTATAGCTTCTAATGGAGTCCTTATCTAGCTACATGACTAGTTTTAAAGTCTAGAAATAGAAAAAAGTAAAATTTATGGATTCCAATATCCATGGTTATAATACTATAGAAATAATATGTCAATCTCATTGTAGATATTTAACTCAAAAAAGTTTTCTTAAATAACTGATTTAAGAAATCCCCCGCATGAAAAAGTTTCATGTGATGTGTTTCAACATTTGATAAACATGATTCCTTTAGTACCATATCCATTAAATTAGAAACTTAAGAATATTACAAAATTTCATTCCTTTATTTGGATATTAAAAAGTGATTATTTTTCTAAATTATTCCCAAGGAGTAGATACACTATGTTTCTATGTTCACCTATTCATATATCCACATGGATACTAGGTATTAAATATCTCATTGATTCCCATATATCCCAAATGTATTCAAATTTATATTAGATTCATGGGTAATATATATTTTTTATTATAAACCCAATTCATTATATGAATTTCTCTATCAATATATCTTTCAATGACTTGAAAAATGCTGATATATTATCTAACTATTATAAATTAATGATCCAATACTATTATTATAATACTCATTACATGTTATCCTTATTATATATGTTAATAAAGGATATGGATAAATTTCTATGTTTAATTAAGAACTATACATTAAATAAAAATAGTAAAATATTACACAATAATGTTTTTCTACGAAACGTTTGAAAAATACATCAACAATTTAGAACTGTGTTTCCCATTGAGACACTAATTATCAATATAGTTACCCATTTTTCTTCTTCATGAATGAGATTCTCAATAATATATCCCATATTATTCCACATTAGAGAAAAAAATTCCAATAGATGTAGCCTTCATTAAATACATATAAAAAATTGTGAATCTATTTTTCAATCTATGTTGATGGTTTGTTATTGATGTTGAAAATATGTTTTATTTTGAAATTCATAATTTAGACTTCCTCTATGGATAGAAATTAATATATCTCATTAATAATAACCTAATAGTGTATACAAAATTCCAATGAGGGTCTTTAGTCTTCTTATTTTAAATATTTCTATTTGGTAAAATTTATATTTTAATTATGTTCATTATTTTATGTGGTATTCGAGTCATCCCTTTAGTAGTAATTATTTTATATAATCTTTAATTTTCATTAGGTATAGATTTATTGTTTTCTGTACATGATTAATGAATCCAATAGACTTCCTAATTAATCATCAGCCTCCCAAAATCCAAAAAAACTTATTTTCTCTGAAAGTTTTAGGTGTAGTGAATTAAAATACTTAGATGATATAAACATTAAGGAGTTGATCATATGGCCCAATATTTTTAATGATTGATTTATCATGGTATATGTAGATTTATGTGAAATTTGGAATGACACTAAAATCAATGTGATGAAAATTATTTTATAGACAAATGCTACAAAAAATGGGTAGAAGCCAAGATTTTTTGAGATTATATACATTATTTTATCAATTTAATATGTATAATAAAACAACATCATAGGTTTTTTATGTTATTTAATTAATAAAATTCACAATAGGGTTCTTGATGAGTAACACTACAAAAAATATCATGGCCCATTTAAAATATGTGACTCCCATGTATCATATGATATAGGTGTGTATCCTGATAATAAGTTATGATATCATTAAAGTGTTTCTCTTTCTATTGGGTAGAGCCTCCCCACAGCTGTATAATAAAGAGAGGGGAAAATATGTAGGACTAAAAATTTTCATTCCATTAAATCTATTGGTTAAACCTATAAATCCTATAATTATATAGTCTTCTTTGAAATTGAAAAGGAAGTCTTGCAACATTATAACATCAATCAACACAAAAAATGAGAGGAATGGTTATAAAGCCTTGTTTTCACTATAGTGTATACATACATATAATAAAAGAATGGTACAACCAAGGGGTATTAAGTAATTAACTACCATAAAAATGATTGCATTGATATAGAATGTTTGATGTCAGCTCATATAATTATATAAGATACCAAAGAATAGAATTTCCCCATCATGGGTCGATATATTAAAAAACCGACAATTTAAGATGCTCATGTAGAAAATAGATGCCTTCATCCTGTGATTTTGAGAATATATACATGGTATGTAAGAGGATAGAAGTATGAAATATTAATATAATTAAAAGTCATTTGAAACACATGTGGAATGAGGTATCTTTGACCCATTATCATGTAAATATAATTGTTGTAGGTATTAAGTTTTTTTCATTCTATAAAACCGCACAAAAACCCATTAGAGAACCAAAAGTACAATATTCAAATGTAGTTCCAACAAAAATAAATTTATTCCTTAAAAGGCTTGGATCTACTCTTATAATAAAAGAGATAACACTATTGGAACCTAAGTTGTCTTATGCTGGAAATAGAGTATGGTTTTTGTTTTTTGTCAATAAAAAATAGGTTTTTCATGGGGTATTCATATTTAGTGGTCTCAAAGTATATGCTATAGTGGTTGTATAATGTAACGTAGTTTCCTAGTACCTTGCAAAAGTTTTGGGCCTAAAAACGAGAGTTTGATTTTTGGAAAAGAATGGTTATTCATAAAGTCATTAAGAAGAGTGGTATTTCGGAATATATTTAGCATATAATTAAATATGGTAAGTGGATGGGTGAACCTCAAACCACATATCATAAATTGTTCATGGAACTGAGAATGATATGAAGATGGAATAGGGGAACAGTTTATAAAGCAAAAGATGTTTTCAGTGAAGACTAGCGGTTTACGGGAAGGATAATAATACATAGTAAGAATGACGATTTGTAGGATGTCATGTAATTCTAAAAAATGAGTTAGTGTTTTTAGAAACTGTGATGGGTATTGTTTAGGGAAATGAGTCTATGATTTATGAAATCTCACAGGGAGATGCACGACACAAAGTAAAAGAGGTTTTGTTTCAAAGAATTGGCAAATATTAGTATTGTAGATTATACAAATATATTTTACTATATAAGATGAATTAATCCATTCATTAGAATACAACATAGAGATTCATATTTCAGGGATAAATTTGGTGATTCCTTGAGTGGTTCGCAGGAGAAAAACCCCATAACTGAGGTTATGATTAGAAATTTGGAAGGATATATGTGAAGTCTAAAATGGTTCGCGAAAGAAAGATTATTGAACATGGTTTGTAGAACAAGGTTCATAGAATAAAATTCATGGAAGATAGTTCATAGAAGGGGAGTTGTTCTATAGATAAGAAGTGACATTCATAAGATGTACATCAGAGTAGTATATTGAAGTGATTCGCTGAACTGGTGTGAAAAAGTAGTACGTGGATGCGGTTTGGGAATAAAGTAAACAGACATGTTTTGGGATGAAATTATGAAGTCATGGTTTTTGAAGATAATATTCAGAGCACACATAGTACATAGTGTACTAAAATACATGGAAGAATAAGTCAAGATAATCTATGACATGTTTTCTAACAAGCATTACAAAGAATAATATATTATAGCTACATGATGAAATGGGGCTTTAGTAGAGCATATATATATTGTTGAGGAAGTATGATTTAATTAAAACCAATTTAAATGACATTTATTTCGAGAAAATAATTTCAGATTCTCCATAATGCAGTGAGCAAGGGGTCAATAGAAGTGATCATAGGGATATAATGTGTTATCCCTGAAATCATGTAATGGTAGAGTTCATGTTACATAGTGATTATGAAAATATTTTTTATTCCACAACATGTTATTATTTTTTGACATTGTTATGAATGGAAACATATTTTCATATGCATATTTCATGTATCCCTAAGTGGTGATCTAACCAAATTGACGTATCTTCACTTTGCATGTGATTGCTTTTATCTCCTTTTCATAGATCATATTTTTCATGTTCATAAAAATGTAGAAAAAATATCTACCAGTTTAAAAGAAAAAGTTGTCACCCTGATTCACCCCTCCACTATTAGGGTGTTCTTGGGAACTTCAAGTGGTATTAGAGGGTAATGTTTATTGGAAATAAATCATCCCATTATTAATAAAATGAATAATTTAGTAAATTTTAGGGGTACCACTACATAATTGAAGCAGTATTAATATCTTTAATTATATGACGAGGCATCATCTATGATATATTTGAATTGATGTCCTATATTCCACTTCACAATGAATACAGTTCACCTATCCCAATAGGATGTATTTTAATGATACATATAATAAATTTATTTATGTAGTTTCCAAACCATTGAATTCCCTCACTGTAGCTCTTTATGATACGATATTTCAAAATGTGATGAGTTGTACTTCAACAATGTTTATGTGGAAAACTAGATATTATTTCTGAAGGTGACAATATTTAGGAGGTAAAACTATATCATTTTCAAAATAGTTGTGGTGATCTAAAGATTCATCCTAAAGAATATTTAGATTCCTTTTTCAATCAAATTACAAATTTTTTTGGTGACATATAAGGAATATATGAATAAATCAAAAACATTGATATTGAAATGAAAATATTTTGATCTCGTAAGCCTTTTACATTTGAAAATGTCAGTCCTTGATAAATTAAATCTTTATAAATAGTCTCTAGATGATTTGACAACAAGTCTGGTGGCTTATGAGATGAGGGTAAAACCAGAAGATGTAACGACTCTAGTAAGAAAGGAAATGGAATGAAAAGCCATGGAAAAGCCTGAAGTATAATGATATAGTATTGATGAAGATAATGAGGAAATACATATTATTTCCATTATTTCCATGAAATTCATGTTGTGAAAATGGAAATTTGATAGCAAGATACCTCTCCCTTATTTTATTTGTGAAATAGTTGGCCACATTGCCTCTTGGTTCACAAGAATATTCGATTATGAACAATGTGAAGTTGGAGACATGTAGATGCCTCGATAAAGGGTATCCAAAAAGGGACACTTCATGTATGATAAGAAACTACAGAGAAAGGTTTTATTGATAAATATTGTGATGGAAGTGAATTATTTGAGAATAATGACCAAGAATTTAAATCATGAACCCAAGCGTCAAAGATGGATACTGTTGAAAAATAATAAACATTAGAATATAAAGTGAGAGAAAATCAATTGACCATGAATGTCAATCTCAAGTTGAATCTGATGGATGTTTTGGTAATCTTTAGAATCAATGAATGAGATACAAAAAGCGTATTGAAATTGAGGAAGAGTCATCAAAACATGTTGATAAACTGGAAGTATCGACTTGAGGATGTAGTAAAGGAATATTCAATAACATTTGAATGTTTAAATTATTTTTTAAACTAATTCTCTAAATTAATGATCAGGAAAAAGAAATTAATGAACGTCACTCAAGATCATAGGAGATGTCCAAAAATTTTGAGTGACATAATGAAGTATTTGTTACTCTTAAGAGTAAACATGAAAGTTAATCAATTCCAAAACAAATAAAGAATAAAATTTAGATTTTAAAATTATCAGTTGTTGAACTACTTGAGAGAGCTATGTGTGGCATTGATGGAGTTTAAAAGGCCCTGAGTGATCAAATAACATCATGCATGGTAAATATTGGAATTTTCTATAGTGACGAGACTTCGAATGTGGGTTGTAAAATGTGATCACATAAAGGAAAGATGAAATTTATACATATCATAGAGATTCTAAAACTCTAAACAAATAATATCTTAAATAAGTCTGAATGGAGGACTGAAATCCATGTTCATGATTCCTAATATGATAGGTAGTCAAAAGCTGACCTGGGGAGGAATAAAAGTGAATAGACACTTCCACTTATGAAATTTCAATTCTGTGAATATCTGAGAAATACCATGTCATACTATGAAGTGGCATGTAATATTTTGAATGGGTAAAATCTAGGATTTCCAAAAAAAAGAAATCATATTATAATCTATTTAGAAGATACATTTTCATTTGATACATTTATATTTTTCTAACATTTTCCACAAAGATGTTGATTATAGATAGAGGAATGGAATGAACATTTCATATAGAATACATAGAGTGGTTAATAGTCACCAACTATAGGGAGTTGATCTTACAAATAGGTTTTCTCCACCATAATATTAATATGAGTACGAAGAACCTTCTCATACAGATGATATATTTGAAAGTCCATCATTATATATCACTTGATCTAATATTTCATGGTTGAATAGAAGAAAATTGAAAAATACAACCTGGTAGAAGTATATATCAATGCAACCAATAATATAAGTATATATATTCTAGACAGTTATTTCTCATCCCATATAATGGTAAATTCAAACTTATTATCTAATATAAAAATAGGTCAATGGAATTATGAAATTGAGTAATGGTGGTGATTTGAAAATTAATGGTCATTGAAGTGCTGAACTAGCCAATGGTGATACAAAGAAGACTAATATTATTTATTTGGATGGGTTGAATCACAATTACATTATTGTGATCCAACTCTATGACTAAAGAAATTTAGAGAAATTAAAAAAATTCATCCAGAATAAAATGAAAAACTAATAATTCTCTCTCAAAGGAAATGGAACATATGAGAACTTATATCAGGTAGATATTAAAATAATTCTTTACCAAAATTATGTATAAGACAACAAGTTATAGATCCAGTGGTTGTTTTACCTCAATCAACAATATCTGGAAACGATATCTAAGCTGATGATTGACATCGATATCCCAAATACGATGTGTGAATGGAAAAAGACTTGTTACACATGCATTCTTATAAATTTGGTGTCTAGTTCATTTCATCCAAAGAAGAAAATAGCATAAAATCTTCTTGATATCATTCATACCAATGTATGTGGTTTGATAAATGTTGTTGAAAAATATTGAGAAATGTAATTAATCCTTTTAATTGAAGATTTTTATAGAATTTATTGTGATATGGTTATACATTAGGAATTTAATGTTCATGATTGCACAAAAACTTATCACCTTAATGATGAGAAAGATATCATACAGACTATCAATGTTCTATAGTCTGACAATAGAGGGATATACACATCCATTGAATTTGAAAATTTTCTGGAGATAAATAAAATACAACATTAGGTTGTTGTAGAGGGTACTGTACAGAAAAATGGAGCTATTGAGTTCTAGAATTGACAGGTTAAGAGAATGGAAAAAACTATGTTGGTTGAGAGTCGTGTCACTCACCATTAGTGGAAAGAGGATTTTCACGCTACAATTTATATTCAAAACCGAATAGGGATTTATATGGGAGAAACCAAGACACCCAATGTTTTATGACATGGAAGGAAGATATATTTAATTTATTATTTTGTTTTTGGTTTTATATACAAATTATTTATCAATAAAAACTATGGAAATAAATGTAATTATGGTGATTCAACATATGAAATAATATTCCTCGATTGTTGAACAAATATACAATCCCGATTTTTTTTAATAATTATTTTTGAAAAATTGTGGAAATCCTTGATGTGAATATAATTGATGATAAATCCATAAATTCCTCATGAAAATAAACATTTGATTCAATTGAAGACTTGATGTTCACTAGAAGGCTCACAGAACGTGGAATTTTTGACCATTCATAGGATGTAATTTTGTTCTTGGAAAAAAGGGTGAGTTTTGAGAAACGGTGAAGGGTGTATTTTGAGAATATGAGGAAATCATTTGTGCTACAATTATGGAAAAGAATGCTATGTTGTAATGATGGTTTGGTATAAAAAATTTGTAAATCTTAGTTTGGCAGATTATGAGGATCTAATTGCCTATATTAGGATGACTATCACTTTATTTGAGGATAACACTGAGAATAAAAATATATGGAGAAATTAAGTGAAGTATATTATTGTTTACAGGAACAAATCCTCATTATTGAGACATTGACTAGAAATTTAGGATGAATTCAGTGATGTCCACAATGGTTCATAAAATAAAGATAATATAACACAATTCATAGAACCAGATTCATAGAATACAATTCGAGGAGGAAAATTTTTAGGTGTGGATATTTTCCATAGTGAAGAAGTGGAACATGGAAATTATACGCTGAAGAGGTACAGAGAATTTGTACGCTGAAGTGGTATACAGAAGGTAGACGCGATATTGGTATACAGAAGTGGTAAATAGAAGCAGTGTGTAGAAGCATTATGTGGACGCAATTTTGGAAATTAGAATGCGAAAATGGGTTAGGAAGGAAGTACATAGTTTAGTTTTGTGTAGGTAGTACATGGAGCCCTCTCACTGTGTGGTGTAGTGTGGAACAGAGAGGAAAAATGCTAGTTCATGGAGGAAAGGATCCCAAACAAGTAGTAAACAGAACACTAGGTTACATCTATAGGAGAAAATGAGATTTTAATAGACTATATATCTATAGTTGAGGATGCTTGATTTAATTACATCCTATGAAAACCCTATCATATTACACATAAAATTACCTGATTTTAGACATAATTATACATCAGAGTATAAGATGAGGATCATAAATTCTACTATTTTAGAAAACTAGGTACATAAAACTGAAAACATTGAACTAAATGAAACATTTATTTTTTTTAATCATAAAATTCAGCTTTTAATATACATTGTTCTCATTCATCTTCATAGAGTACCATGTGTAACATTTAATTAAATGGATGGTCTAAATAGACCAGTATGGGAATTACCATAAGAACAAAGCATTAACACATAATATATAAGGCGTGACATGATGATATAAAAAGGCATGTAACAAATGGTATCATAAAATATAATAATGGAATCATATAAAAATGGATTCATAATAATGTATAAGAAACACAAAAAATGTTATTATAATGTGTGAAGGATAATATCCAAGACCACTTCACATGGTAGCACAATCCATGACAAACCTCCAAGAGCATCTAGCACAGTTGCAAATTCCAAGGCTAACCGCCAAGACCGTCGCACATAACATCTCATGAGAATCAACATTACACAATGCATTGGAGAACTATCTGGTTACACCAATACTAACATTTAATGAATTTGTTTTCTACAAAAAATAACCATACAAAACCAATTTACATAAACATATGGGTTGCCTATGGAATAAATTCGGTACTATAATCACATCATAATGAATGATTAATTGGAGTATCAGAAAACTGACCATGAATGAATAGAATTAGTACATACATGGAAATTTATATGGTAAAATAGGTATAAATCGTGGAATGATATTTAATACATAATTGAAAACATGTAATAAGTGTATTTAAGAAATTTTATTAATAAAACTTTTTTGGAGGGTTTTATGTTAAATACTAAAGATATTTAAAATAGAAAATTGAATATTATTTTACATAGAACCAAAATTGAACAAAGAATGGTTTCATAATAAAAATTAAAATTTTATAAAAAAAATGAGGTCATAAAAATAGATAATATAATGTACATAATGATGGGTATGAATTTTGAAGGATCCCTTGAAACATGTTTTCTTATCTGGAAGTATTGAGGAGTTAATCACTTAAAAATATTTATATCCCCAAAATATCATGATGAAAGATTCTTGAGTAATGAGATGTTTAAATTTAAACTATATTTAATATTTTAACATTAAATGATAAGATAAAATCATTTGGTAAAAGGATGATACGAAAACCTGAAGGAACAAAGGAGGTTAGGGTAGAATCAATTACGGATTATCGGCATGGTATTAGATGTACATTAAGGGGATTTATGAGAGAGAAAATGGTTTTTCATGACCTATAGATCAATACTTAATTATGGGTGATGTGAAAAATAATTTCCCTTAATTAGGTATTGAACATAAAATGGAATAACATAGAGGACATTCGTGAATAAAAGTGAAATATAGGGAATCCCTTACGTTAAGACTGATGGTGTTCTCCACTCTATATTAATGACCTAAATAATATAATTAGGTTCCATAATTAGTCATTCTAGAACATTATTTATATGTAAATGAATTATTGTAACCTTTTTATGTTCATTTTTAACCATTTTTCCTAGTTATTAGGTATAATTTTATTGTCCGGGTCTATTTTATTCCTTGGTTTTAATGATAAATATACTTATTTTCATGAAGGGATAATCCTTTAAAATTGGAATGTATGTCTATAATTGATGTTATATTTTATTATTGAACATCTATAAGGTTACATGGTTGTATATTTAATTTGGTTACTTAGAGTTAGGTTGAATCATTATATTAATCATGAATGACAAACGCTTGAATAATTTTTGCAATTTTTCTGATAATCACATTTTCTATTATTATTTTAAATAATATTTTCAGAAGGAATCCAGAACCAAAATAAGATAAAATATATAATTAATAATATTTTTCATCCATAAAAATTGTATAAAGACCATAATTTTATATGGTAATATTAATTGAATACCCATCATCCTTGAATGTTTTAAATTAACACATCTCAGATGGTGTCTTTACTTATAGTATAAAAGAACTGTAAATGAGAGATGATAATAACATATTCCATTATCATAAAATCATAATATTTCATGTAAGTTATAGGAGTTTTCATAAAATTTGGATGTAGATAGGTAAGGATAGAAAATAAAAAACACAACATGAAAACAAAATCGAAGAAAAGTAATGTGGAATTTACTTCTTGATTAAATCTATCTAGAGTGCCTATTAAGGGGAAATGTTTTTTATTTCTGATGATATTAATGGATTCTTCATGTAGAAGGGATCTTTTGGAGAGATTTTGGAAGAATTTTTGAAATGCACAAGACTTAAGAAAAATATAGGGAAGAGGGTAGTGTGGGTGGTTTTTCTAGTTGAGGGGAGGAGGGTTTTCTTAATATTTTAATAATTAGTTAATTTTTTTCATAATACATAAAATAGTACTGATTATTTTGACATAAAAATAGAAATATTTGAATTTAACTTTGAACCAAATGAAATTTTTATCATCCATCACTTAAGCATGATGTAGAAATTAATGTTTTAGCATAAATTGTGAATTATTGTATTTTATTATTCATAAAAATAAAGAATTTTTAGAAAAAACAAAAAAAATTACCAATATCATTTTTTACGTGTAGAATACAAAAATGAAATCATTTTTTCAAAAATACTATATAAAATTAATTAAATTTTTATCTACAATCATAATTTAATGAAATATATTGATTTTAAAATTATAACTAATTTTTTAATTCATTCAAAAATTGCATAATATCTTATATAATTTGATTAAAACCATAAAATATAATATAGTTAATTTATGAACACCCTCTATGAAAATATATTTTATTTTAAATTAAATAATTAATCGTAATTTTTTATTTATGACTTATAAAAATAATAACACTTTTAATATGGTCATTTTATCACTTATAAGATTCCTAAATTTTATTTATACATTAATGGGTGAGGATAGTATTATTTTGGGCACTTTATTATTCATGAGGGTCTTATTACTATTCATAAGGGTAGGTAACTATTCATAAGGGAAGGTTACTATTCCCCAAATATTTTTTATTGGACTCCAAACATCTTTCTGATCTCAAACGTGTATGTTATATTTTCAATATTCAAATCACATAGGTGACAATATTATGATTAAAGATAATATAGAACTTAGTAGTTCAATGTGTAGTGATTTCAGGTGATTATGTAACATAATTATAAGAAATGAGTTTCCACTGATAAAACATTGGGTAATTTCATTATTCCCCCCTTATAAAATGTCTCCCTTAAAATTTCATTATACATTCTAATCCATAAATAGGATTTGGTACTTTTCCTTCACTGTTTCCTTATGTTCCCATGTTGCCTCTTCGTATTTATGGTTCGACCACATTACATTAATCATGTTAGTAGTCTTGTTTCATAGGACATTATTTGCATGATCCAAGATACTCCATATCTGGTCCTCATAAGAAATATCATTCCCCAACTATAACATCTCTTAAGAGAGTAAATATGATGGATCTGGTATGTACATCATTAAGTGGGATACAAGATAGATGACATGTACTTGGTACATTGTTATTGGATGTGCTAGTTGATAGTCCATAGCCCTGACATGATCTTGAATCTCGAATGGGTCAATGTGCCAAGGATATAACTTTCAATTATTCCCAAGCATCATGAACTTCTACAATGGAGATATGCGTAGAAATACCATGTCTCCATCTTTGAACTCAAGATCTCATTGGAGATTATCTTTTAAATTCTCATTCACACTCTGGGTTCCCTTGATGTGTTGCTAAATGATATTCAATTTCTGAACAACATGTCAAACCGTTTTTGGTCACATCAGATTACCCTGACTGAATTCATCCCAACATTCCAGTGTAATGCAATTTTTCCCATAAAGGGATTCGTATGGGTCTATTTGGATGATGGAGTGATAACTATTATTGTTACAGAAATCAACCAGTGGGAGGTGTTAGTACAATCCTCCCTTTATTTATATAGCACATGCTCCTAAAATATCTTTTAGTTCCTCAATAGATCGCTCAGATTATCCATCAGTTTGAGGATGATAGGCTGTACTGATGTTCAGTTCAGTAACTACAGAATGTTTGAGACATTTCCAGAACATCGATTTGAATCTCGAATCTCAAATAGATATAATAGATAGTAGTACTCCAGGAATCCTTACCACCTCTTTAATATATATATATATATATATGTGAATGTTAATGCAATGCAAATTACTCTTAAATTGTGATAATGGGTGTTGTCTTCATAAGATGATAACAAATTTCCCACATATAAGATAAAATTACACTCTATTATTAAATTAAAACATTTTAAGAGAAATTAAATCCCAACACAATGTTTTAATAAACCATTTACAAAAAATATTAAAATAACCACCAATATTCTTGAGATAATTTTAATCCTTGTGTAACCCTAATTCCTTAAATTGTGAATTAGAGTTTATAATAACATTAATTAATTTTGAATGATAATAAATTAAATATATATGTTACCATTGATGATACAGTGATAGAAAAATCACCATAATGAACATAAACAATTATGAGCATATATATTGATATTAATCTCTTTATATCATGTTTATGTTGATTGAATTATATTGTTGATCCTTATAGCTTTTGAGTCAATAAGGTTTTTCTTTTGACTTTTCCATTACTTCTTATTTTGAAAATCACAAACACCTTAAATTTAAGGAAAATCGCTTTTATAATGAAAATTGATTTTATAAGGAAAGTTTATTTTATAAGGAAAATAGCTTTTGTATGAAAAATTATTCTTATCATATTTTCATTATCTATATCCATATATTTATTAAGTATAAGATTTGGATTAATTTCTATATTCTCGGAATCGTTTGAAACTTTGATATGAAGCATTCTATTTTAGGTTCCAAATTCTGGATGAGAACTGTAATGAAGTTTCACTCCGAATTCTAGATGAGAACTGTAATGAAGTTTCCTTCTGAATTCCGGATACAAACTCTAATTAAGTTCTACTCTGAATACTGGATACAAATTCTCATGAAATTCGACATTGATTTCTCATTATGAATTATGATAACGAATTCTCATTACGAATTCTAATTTTGAATTCTTATTCCGAATTCACCTATTAAACAGAATCTAATCATCATTTCTTTATACACTCCAAATTTATTTATATTCCGAATATTATTATTTTTAGACTCTGAACATTTATTTTTCTTACACTTTGATAATTTTTCTACTCTTTCATATTTTGTTTACACTCCGATCCATCACTCTAAACTTTTGTGTTAAACATAAAATGATGTCTTCCATTCTGTTAAACTTGCTTTGTTAGAAAACAATGTCATCTATTCTGTTATAAAATAACCGTTGGTTAAGTTACACGTGTATAGGTCCCTCTGATTTTTAAAGAAAATATGACCGTTGGAAATGAGGTCAACCTTTCCCATAAATAGGAGATCATTTGAAATATCTCAAGAGTGATGACTAAGAACTTCTTCGACATTGTTCACACATGATGTTGAAGTGATTTCTAGAGAGAGATGCTCTTAATAACTTTCAAATATATGTGCGACTCCGAATGTTGGTGATTACATTCGAGGACTTCTGGGGATATGAAGACAGAGGTGCCGACTACCGTGAAGTTCGAGGGCTTCCTTTCTAAGGAAGATAGAGGTTGCCAACTACCTTGAAGTTGAGGGCTTGTGGGGATAGCAAGAGAGAGATTCCGATATTCATATCGAGGGCTTACCCTGGTGTGGGTAATACAGACTTGCTTGAAAGTATAAATCAAGAGAACTTTATCCTAGGTTGTTGGATACCCTTCTCTTTGGGTTAAAAGACTTATATCTTGTTACTTGTAGTTTTACTACTTGTTTGTTTTCCGCTGCATTTTTTATTGTAAGGAAAGTATAACTTTCTTATACTTCCTTACTTGAACTCTGTTTCATTTAGATTCTATATGCTTTAAGGTAGAATCTTATATGGTAATCTTTAGTTAAGTTTCAATTTCTGGATCCATATTTCAAGAACCTACTTTCGGAGTCTCTTTCTTATTTTAAGAAATTTCATAGAACTTGAAGTTTATAACTTCATTATTTATTCCATGTTTTTATTCGATGTTATAGGTGTTGTGAATTTTTTTAGTCTAACTTTGTTAAACATAGCACTTTCCTTTGTTTAAGGAAAGCATAGTAATTCGTAACTAACTTTAAAGGTTCCAAAGGAATTTTTAAAGTATACAATTCACCCCCCTCTTGTATATTGAACAACTACATCATTATTTCGATCCTACAATTGGTATCAGAGCAAAGTCTCTGAAAGAATTGTATTCAAGTATACGTTTTTTTCTTGTGAACTTTGTCATTCCGAAATTTATCATTCCGAACATTGTCATTCCAAACTTTCTCATTCTGAACTTTGTTATTACAAACTTTTTTCTACTAACAAGTTTCTGTGATGAAGGTTATTTTAAGTGTGGTAGGAATTAATGTTGGTTCCATTGAAAATCTAAATCCTACAAGACCACCAATATATGATGGCAATTACTATGAGTATTGGAGAGATTGAATGAAGACTTTTGTTATCAATACTGGAGTGGAAAACATTGTTATGCTTACTGGTGATTATAAATTTCCTAACAAGGAAGTTAGAACTTTTACTAATCATGAAAAGGAAGAGTATCAACTCAACTATAAGGTACACAATACTTTACTTTGTTCAATTACTAGAAATATATATATCCAAATTTCTTCTTGTGAAGAAGATAATTGTATCTGGAAGAAGTTAGAAGTTACACACTTTGGAACTTCTAAAGTGATTGAAACTATGAGAGCTATGCTTAGAACTGAATACCATGGCTTCAATTTTCCTTTATGGTGAACCAATATGTAATGTTAAATAGAGGATTATGACTATCATCAATTTTTTACAATCTATGGGAGAGAAAGGGTTAGATGATGAAGCACATTTGGATAAGATAATTTATATTATGCCCAATGAGTGGGAATCCAAGAGAACTGCTATAGTTGAGAACTGGAAGGTCACTCATATTTCTCTTGATGAGTTATTTGGAACTCTTCTCCAACATGAAACCAAAATGAAGAGAGATAATGACAATATCAAAAAGAAAAATGGAAATGGAACTGTTTCTTTTACAACAAAATCAAATCAGATGAAAGCTAAGACTCCAGAGATAGTAACCCGATCTAAGTCTAAGAAGATGATTATTCAATCAGATTCAAGAGAGTGTGATGTCTCTAAATGTGAGTTAGAAAATCTTTCTTGTAGGATGAACAAGATAGTTTTCCAGAGAAATTTCCAATCCAAGTATAAGAAGAAGGATAAGAATGATAGGAAAGATGTAGAAGTTACTTGTTATGAATGCAAGAGAGCTGGACATATTAGACCAGATTTCCCTTTTCTCAAAAAGAAAGAAAGGAACGAAATGAATTCAGACAGGAACAAGAAGAAGTATTACAAATACAAAGCTATGAACGTTCTGAAATAAAATGACACCTAGAGTGCCAGTGGTGGTGACTCTTCAGATGAATCTTCTTATTATGAATCTTCAGGAAAGAAGAATTTTGGTCTTATAGCTAGATTACCTATTGATAATCATTGTTTTATGGATAAGGTATGAAGTGATGAATCATTGACCAATGTTTCTATAAATTCTAATGATAGTAAGTATTATAAATCGTCAGATGAATAATCATCTTCTGATGAAGAAAATAATTTACCTACCTATGAAGAAGTTTCTAGGTTTGCTAAACTTCTTTAAATTGAGAATTCCAAACTCAATAAAAAACATGATAAGGAAAACTCTAGGAATTCTATTCTTAGGAAAGAGATATCAGATCTTTCTAAAGGTCTCGATAAGAAAAATGATGTTTTTGAAAGTATTTCAAAAAATCTTGAGGTAGTCAGTTCTGAGAATAACAAACTTTTTAAAGAGTTAGAAAAAGTAATTTCTAAGAAAAATGTTTTCGAGCCTAGCTCTAGTTCTAAAACTAATGTTTTTGAGGATAAAAACTTGGTTATAAAACTCAAGTCCGAAATCTTTTCCATAAATAAGTGTTTATCAAACTTTACCCATGGTAAGGAAAATTTTGATAAAATGTATTCCCAAATACGACCTTTAAGAACCAAATCAGGATTTGGTTATACCCATGAAAAACCAGTTTTGAGTAACAATTATTTTGTTCCTCGTAGTGCCCCATTTTGTACCAAGTGTCAATGTGGTGGTCACTAGGCAATGAATAGTTCCTTAAACAAAACCCAATCTTTTGGATTTCACAAAGCATACTTTTCAAAGAAGATGTGGGTTCCTAAAATTTTGTTATCTAGAAATCTCGGATCCAAACAAGTTTGGATTCCGAAAGTCTAATTCTCTTCTTCATTTCAAGAAAATAAATAAAGTACCAACAACAATACATGTACATGTATAGTGGATGTTCCCGGCACATGAATGGTAAAAAAATATATTTTGAAAATATTATCAAAATGAAAGGAGGAAAGGTAACATTCGGAGATAATGCTAAGTGACATATTGTTGGTATTGGTAATATTGTTATTCTAGGTAAAACCATGATTTTAAATGTTCTTTTTGATAATGGTCTTAAACACAATATTATTAGCATAAGTCAGTTATGTGATGAAGGTTACCTTGTTAATTTTAGGAATAATAAGTTCTTAGTTCACAATTCCAAGGAAGAATTTATTCTCTCAGCCAATAGGCAAGAGAATGTTTACACCTTAAATTTAGAAGACCTTAGGAGAAATTATTTACCTTTCCTAAGTGCAATGGAAGATCATTCCTGGTTATGGCATAGAAGACTAGGTCATTGTAACCTTATAAACTTATGTAAACTCTCTAAGAAGAAACTAGTTAAGGATCTACAGGAGCTTATATTTGGTTCTTCAAAAGTTTGTGATCCTGGTAAATATGGCAAGAAACAAAAATCTAGTTTTAAATCAATAAGTGAAGTCTCAACAACTGATGCATTATAGTTAGAGCACAAGGATCTTTTTGATCCAACACAAACTGGAAGTATTGGAGGCAAATATTATGTGTTTGTTATAGTTGATGATTACACTATATTAACTTGGGTTTATTTTCTAGCAATGAAGTATGAAGCTTTTTCTTATTTCAAAAGTTTTAGAGGTCAAGTTAAAAATGAGAAAAACCTTCCATTGAAAACTTTACACAGTGATCATGGAGGAGAATTTCAAAATTATTATTTTGAAACTTTTTGTAGTAGAAAAGGTATTATTCACAATTTTTCAGCACCTAGAACTCCTCAACAAAATGGTGTAGTTAAAAGAAGAAATAACATTATTCATGAGATAACTTGAACCATGTTGAGTGAATATTCTATAGCTAGACATTTCTGGGCTGAGGCTGTAAGTACTGCTTGCTATACTATAAATCGAGTTCTGAATAGACATTTTATTAATAAAACACCTTATGAATTATGGAATGGTAGAAAACCAAGACTATCCTACTTCAAGGTTTTTGGTTGAAAAGTGTTCATTTTGAATACTAATGATAAACTACATAAATTTGCACCAAAATATAATGAAGGAATTTTCTTAGACTATTCCACAACTTCTAAGGCTTATAGAGTGTTTAATAAAAATACTTGTACTATTGAAGAAACAGTACATGTAAAATTTGATGAGTCTGATCCTTTTTTTTAAACTATCTCAACATACATCCTCGGATGTTTTTTCAAAAACTGATTATCAACCTTTGATAGAAGATCCTTCTAATAAATAAAATGTTCAAGAAGATACTTCCGAAACATTTACCCCAGAAGACTTTCTACCCTATGTTGTCTAACAGGCTTTTCAAAACCCAAATCATGTGTTTCTTAAGAATAATCCATGTGATAGTATCATTGGTGATGTAAATCAACATGTAAGAACTAGATGTTCCTTAAGAAATAAAGTAGAATATCTAGCATTTCTTTCCAAATTAAAACCAAAAATCACTGATGAAGCTTTAAGTGATTATGATTGGATCAAAGCCATGCAAAATGAACTAAATTAATTTGAAAGGAATAAAGTGTGGACTTTGGTTGAAAGACCTAAGGAAACTTCTGTTATTGGAGTAAAATGGGTTTTTAGAAAAAAAAAATGTGATGAAAATGGAGTCATAGTAAGAAATAAATCAAGACTTGCTGCTAAAGGCTATAATCAGCAAGAGGGAATATTCTATGAAGAAACCTATGCTTTAGTAGCTAGACTTGAATCTATCTATATTCTACTTGACTTTACAGCATTCTTTAATTTTAAACTTTTCCAAATGGATGTGAATTGTGACTTTCTTAACAGTTATGTTCTAGAGGAAGTTTTTGTTAAACCACCTCCTGGATTTGAAGATAAAAAACATCCTGATTATGTTTTTAGACTGACAAAAGCTTTGTATGGTCTTAAACAAGCCCCACGAGCATGGAATGATAGACTCCCTGGATATTTTCTACAAAATAATTATGTTAAGGGAAATGAAGATCCAACCCTTTTTATAAATAAAGATAAGAAAAATGTTTTGATTGTTCAAATTAATGTTGATGAAATCATATTTGGTTCAACTCAGCAATCTTTAACCGACTCTTTTGAAATTCTAATGAAATATGAGTTTGAAATGAGTATGATGGGTGAGTTATCTTTTATCCATGGTTTTCTAATATCTCAAAAACCAGAAGGAATCTATATATCTCAACATAAGTATATTAAATATCTTCTCAAAAATTATGGTTTTGACAACACTAAGAGTATAAGTACTCCCATTGGTACCTCAAACTCTTTAGATCTTGACGAAGCTGGGAAACCAGTAGATCAAACATCATTTAGAGGTATGATAGGAAGTTTACTTTACTTAACAGATAGTCGACCAGACATAATGTTCATAGTATGCTTATGTGAAAGATATCAATCCAATCATAAGGAATCTCACTTAAAGGCAATAAAATGAATTTTTCGCTACCTTAAGGGAACCATGGATCTAGGATTATTTTATTCTTCTGGAAATGATTTTTTTTTCTAAAAAGCTCTTCTAATGCTGACTTTGGTGGATGTAGAATGGTTAGAAAAAGTAAATCTGGAACTTTTCATTTCTTATGAGATTCATTAGTTTCTTGGTCTTGTAAGAAGCAACATTCTTTAGCACTTTCCACTGCTGAAGCTGAATATGTAGCAGCTGGAAGTTGTTGTGCTCAAGTGTTATGGATGCAACACACACTCACAGACTATGGCTTGAGTTTTACAAAAACTCAAATTTTGTTTGATTACACAAGTGCCATTTCTTTAAGTAAGAACCCTTCACATCACTCTCATGCAAAACACATAGATATTAGGCATCACTTTCTTAGGGTTCACACACTAAAAGAAGATATCATTCTTCAGTTTATCAGAACGCAAGATCAACTTGCTGATATTTTCACAAAATCTTTTCCTTATTATAGATTTGAATACATTAAACAAAAGATAGGAATGATAGACGTAAGGTAATCTTTCATAATTAACTTTTTGTTGAAAAAAAAACTCTTTACAATAATAAAACCCCTTTCATAGGGGGAGTACATTTTTTTGTTAGAGTAACTAAATTTTTTCAAAGTTAGTTTTTCAAAATTTTCAGAACAAAAATTCCGGAATGGAAATTTCTTGTACTGAAATTTTCCAGAATGGATATTTTCTTAAATAAAACTTCTAGAATGGAATTTTTCTTATTGAAAAATTCCGGAATTGAAAATTTTGTACTGGTATTTCCATAACGAGCTTTTCGTACCGAGACTTTCATAATGAGTTTTTCGTTTTCAAACTCATGCTGAAAATCTTGTAAAAAATTTTCGTTTTCTTTGTTGAGTTTTTCGTAGTGCTTTTTGCGAACTATGTCTTTTCGTAGTAATATTGATTTTTAGTTAATTTTTTTTCAAAAATAATATTACCCATTACGAATAATCCTGCTAAGCCCATCTAAAAGGTATGATTTCCTTACTCAAGTTTTCGTCATCATACATTACTTGCTGGTATTTTATTATATTTGGTTTTTGGATTATTGTTTTATTAAATCTTTTTTTTAATAAAAACCTCAAAAGATCAGATTCAAGATTTCTTGAGAATTGGATTTCAACCGTCATATCTGATCTCAGCTTGTCACAATCATTCAATCAACCGAGGAAGTTGAACCATCTTCTCACTGCCTATATAACGGGGACCCAAAATGGTTGTCCCACATCGGTTTTCTAGCTCCTGCATCCCGAAGCTCTGCCTCTCTATTTTATGACCTTTCCAAACTTCATCAATCTACGTTCCGAACTTCTCAGAGGTCTTCAGATCCGAATGTCTGTGGAAGTAGCTTCTCAAGACATGTCTTCCTCTAAGCTGATTTCGAAGTGTTTAGAATATAGAGAAATGTTGGTTCATCCTGATTTCTTCAACAAGTATGATTCTCTTATATCCATGAACATTAAGATTAACGGATGGGAAGATGTTGCGGTATCAATACCCTGAAATCAAGATGAAGTATTTTTGGATTTGATTATAGAATTTTATGAGGAAGTGTCCTTCTATAAGGAAGATGGCAGTGATAGATTATCGTTTATGTCTTATGGCAAGACTTATAAGATTTCTTATGCCAAGGAAGCCATCTTGGTAGGGCTGAAAAATGAAGGAGAAGCCGATTTCATTTCTCATGATTTTCCAGATTCAAAGCGAAGCTTCGACAAGGAAAAGGCTTGGGAAACTCTCAGACTGTCAGATGATAAGGCTCTGAAGATTGCTTCTCTATCTATAAATTTCCGAATTCTAGAATTATGGGTACAAGGCCTTATCGTACCGAGAAATGGTGAAAAAGATAGATTGATGAAGAGTGAGATCTATATTCTAGATTTTCTGTTAAATCTGAGGAAGTTTAATCTGATGAAACACATTCATATTACCCTTGAAGATATTAATAAAGGGAATTTGGGAGCTCAGATCATAATGTATCCATAAATCCTCTCAAAGTTGATAGTTCGGTGCCTTGAGTCTTTCAAGGAGGCTTGCATGTCTAAGCCAAGTGTTTTCAAGATTATGTTGGAGTGTGATGGTACTCTCAAAAGGATGGATATAGCCTTAGAAAAAAACACTGGTCAGTTTGTTGATTTCGCTGCTCAAGAAGAAGCAGTTTTGAAAGTTGTTGAACCTGAATCTTCTAAACCAGTGAAGAAGAGAAAGTTGATAGAAGTTGTAGTTGAAGCAGAGAATCCCTAATCTAAGGAAGTTCATTCTGCACCTCCTAAACCGAAAAAGAATAAATCTTACCCTGATGAGGTTGTTTCTAAGTAGAGGGAAATCAAAGGGAAGTGAGTTCAAGGGGTGCCTCAATTTGGCTTGTTTCCTGCGGAGGCTAAGGCCTTGAAGGAAAGAACATCGGATGAGGTAGGAAAACAAGGGAAAGAAAAGAAGCTCAAGAAGAAGATGTCTGAATCTGAGGAGGTTCAGACTTTGTTAATGTTTACTAAGATGGCCTCCGGAAACATTCCTGTTCCAAGATCTTTTTCTTTGGAATCTCTACCTCAGACTCCAGGAAGAAACTTTGTCTCTCCGAAGAGCTAGTTGCTAAGCATGTTGAGGAAGTTGATAAAATTGAGCAAGTAGAAGAGCTAGAAGCAGTTGTTGAAGGTAGTGGGGAGACCAGAGATATTTTGAAGCAAGTGGATGATTCTAAGGGGACACCATTGGAACATTTGTCGCTCCAAACACCAGAAGTTGAATCATCTAAGTTAGTCACTCTAGGGAAGGATGAGGAGAAATGAGAAGAAGAAGTCGCTTATCATGTAGAGGAAGAACAAATTCTACATGATATTTCTCAAATGAAGAATGTCGAGGATGGTGCTCAAAAAGTTTCTAATGATGAAGAAAATGTTTTTCAAGTGTCTGACAGTGAAAAGAGATCTCCGGAACAAGAATCCATTCCGAAAAAGGACAAGGGAAAGCAACTTGTTGTTGATACCCTGAGCTCTGTGGTAGTAAATAGAAGGGAAGTTGGTGATTCTTCTAAGAAGAAGGATGATAATGTTGAAGAAGAAAATTCTCCAAGAAAAGCCTTGGATTCGGAGCCATCGTAGTTGGGGAATGACTTTGTTGTTCAGTCTTTAAAGAAGTTGGTGGGTACTATTACGACTTTTTCAAGTATTGATTCAAGATTCCAGATGCTCCAACATTCTTTGAATCTGAAAACAGACTCTGTATACATGGTTATGGACAAATGTGTTCAGATTGAGGCTCAGATCAAAACTTTCTTTGTCAGCTATGAATCCCACACAAGATCTTGCAAGAGGATGAATAGTTGGTCGAGGAAGACTGTAGAAGAGATGAGGCTCTTTGATGAATTCCAAGATAATGTGACGAATGCCTTTGAGACAGAAGACATGAAGATAAATGAACTGACTTCATCCTTTGATGAAAAGTTCACAGATGAAAAGAATTTTCAGATTCAAGAAGTCAGTGATCTGAATGGGAAGCTGAATTCTGTTTCTCAAAACTGGAAGTATGAAAGGGATCATCAGATTGAGTTTGAAGAAAAGTTGTTAAAGCAAGAACAAATCTTGAAGGCTCAGGAAGAAAATCTTTAGGCTCAGAAATAAAAGCTTCAAGCCCAGGAAGAAAATATTGAAGCTCAAAATGCAAGAATTGTTGTGTTAGAGAAGCAAGTCGAGGAATTCCATAATGAAATGTAGAAGATAAAGAATATACTTAAGGGTCTCATGGTGAAGGAAAAAATCCAAAATAGACAGATCTGATCATTTTTTGTATCTAAATTTCTTTGTTGTTGAACTTCCAAACTTAATAGAAATTGTGCTTGCTCATCTCTTTTGTTGTTGCTACTAATCTTTTTAGGTACATTGTTATATTTTCCATTCCCTCAAATTCTTTTTGATAATCACAAAGGGGGAGAAGGAAAAGAACCCTAATAATGTGGGGGAAAGAATTTTAACAAAGGGTGAGAAAGAAAACAATTTATGATAGAGTATATCTAAGGGGGGGTTTCCATTAAAGGATACTTTCTTATTCATAATGAAATATCATTCCGGAAATCTAGAATACGATCCTTAGAGTTTCAAAGACTAAGGGGGAGTTAGTTGTATTCATCCACATCCATAAGAAAAGGGAGATAAGCCTTAATGTTTTCTTTCTTCTTAGAATTTATTTTTCGTAAGGATGTTTGTGAATTCCAAAAAGGGGGAGATTGTTGAGTCAATAATGTTTTCCTTATAAATTTTCCATTCCTTCTTGTTTTGAAAATCACAAACACCTTAACTTTAAGGAAAATTGTTTTTATAAGGAAAATTGCTTTTATAAGGAATGTTGATTTTATAAGGAAAATCACTTTTGTACGAAAAATTATTCTTATCATATTTTGATTATCTATATCCATATATTTCTTAAGTATAAGATTCAGATTCATTTCTATATTCTCGGAATCGTTTAAATCATTGATATGAAGAATTCTATTTTTGGTTCAGAATTCTGGATGAGAACTATAATGAAGTTTCACTCCAAATTCCAGATGAGAACTATAATGAAGTTTCATTTCGAATTCCGGATACAAACTCTGATTAAGTTCTACTCCGAATTTTGGATACAAATTCTCATGAAATTCGACATTGATTTCTCATTATGAATTCTGATGACGAATTCTCATTACAAAATCTCATTCCGAATTATCATTCCAAATTCACCTATTAAACAAAATCTGATCATCTTTGATTTATACAGTCCAAATTTATTTTGATTCCTAATATTATTTTTGTGAGACTCAGAACTTTCATTTTTCTTACACTTTCATAATTTGTCTACTCTTTGATATTTTTTTACACTTCGAACCTTCACTCCGATCTTTTTTGTTAAACATAAAATTATGTCGTACATTCTGTTACACTTGCTTTGTTATAAATTGATGTCGTATATTATGTTATAAACTAACCGTTGGTTAAGTTGCATGTGTATAGGTCCCTCCGATTTTTAAGGAAAATATGACCGTTGGAAAGGAGGCCGACCTTGCCTATAAATAGGAGCTCATTTGAAAGAGATCGAGACTGATGACTAAGAACATCTTCGACATTTTTCAGACATGTTGTTGAAGTGGTATTTAGAGAGAGAGGCTCTTCCTAACTCTCAAAGCTATGTGCGACTCTGAATGTTGGTGATTATATTTGAGGACTTTCGGGGATAGGAAGACAGAGGTGCTGACTACCTTGATGTTCGAGGGCTTCCTTGCTGAGGAAGATAGAGGTTTCCAACTACATTGATGTTGAGGGCTTGTGGTGATAGCAAGACAGAGATTCCGATATTCATATCGAGGGATTGCCCTGGTGTTGATAAGACAGACTTGCTTGAATGTATAAATCAAGAGACCTTTATCCAAGGTTGTTGGATACCCTTCTCTTTGGGTTAAAAGACTTATATCTTATTACTTGTAGTTTTACTACTTGTTTGTTTTCCAATGCATTTTGTATTGTAAGGAAAGTATAACTTTCTTATACTTCCTTACTTGTACTCTGTTTCATTTAGATTCTATATGCTTTAAGGTAGAATCTTATATGGTAATCTTTAGTTAAGTTTCAATTTCTGGATCCATATTTCTGGAACCTACTTTCGGAATATCTTCCTTATTTTATGTAAGTTCATAGAACTTGAAGTTTATAACTTCATTCATTATTCCAAGTTTTCATTTAGTGTTAGAGGTGTTGTGTATTTGTTTACTTTAACTTTTTTAAACTTATCTCTTTCCTTTGTTTAAGGAAAACATAGTTATTTGTAACTAACATTAAAGGTTCCAAAGGAATTTTTAAAATATACAATTCACCACCCATCTTGTATATTGAGCATCTAAATCTTTATTTCTATCCTAAAATAGTGTGTAATTAAAAAATATGGTCATCACTTATATTGTGTTACATTCATGAGATTCCCTTTTATTTATATTTTTATATCAAATACTTCCAAAAATTTGAAAAATATATTAGTTAAAATTTTAATAATTGGTATTTACCTTGACCAACATGAAGGTGGTGTAAAATAAATAATTAATATCACATTGATGATTTTCAAAAACATTGGCATAAATCATTTTGATATTCCTTCGTAAAATGAAGTTCTACATTATAAAATTATTCATACACCATTAAATTTAATTTAAAATGATATATTCAAATTATAATTAATATAATAAAAAAATACCAATTTTTTTATGTGGGTCCAATATAATAAAATAAGAAATATAATATTTTTAAATGTTAAATGTAATTTGAAATTATATATTACTAAAAATCATTAGGGGCCTTAATGACCACTATAACCAACACTATAACATAATGCCTAGATGGGGATCAACCTTAGTCATGATAATAAACTATTGGAGGTGATACAAACAGATGTATTAGAAAAAGATAATCTTTTTAAAATTAACAAGAGTATGGATATTACTATATAAAGTACATTTAGGTAAAATGAGACAATTATACCCTCTTTAAATATGTTCAAGATATATCCCCCCATCCTCCTTTCATTCAATAACTATATACTTTTATAGATTTTTCCATTAATAACATTTTATATGGTCTTCAAAATAAGGATTCAATATATAGGGATCATACTGAATAGTCCCTCTACAAATATATTTAGAATACTCACACGATATATTTTTTGAATGAATTGGTTGTAATAGATACCTAAAATAGGTTTTGATATGTGTCTATCACATATAGCATTATAAGAAATGGTTTGAAATATTAATATCAAAACATTGAACAATAAAATTTCAATTGATGTTGAAATAAATAATGTGTATGATAAAGTGGACTGGATCATCATCATCACATTAATTTTTGTTATGGGTTTCAAATCTTGGGTGGATGAACAATTTTTAGATGCTTTAGTTCTCCCTATCTCTAGTTAACTATAATGCGGTAAAACGATGATTCATATATTCGATACATGGTCTATGGTTTGGATATATCTTATTTCCCATTATTTTAAACATATACCTATATTCTCTCAGTAGACATCTTAGAAGGAGAATGAACATGGAAATATCCTTAATTTCTACTACAGGAATAATACTAAGGGTATTTCCCATTTACTTTTCATTCATAATATTATAATCATTTTCAATGGGAATATCATGTCTCTTTAGAATATAAACAAGGTGTTGGCTAAGTAAAACAAGTGGAGCTGTAAGAATATTAACAATTATAAAATAAATTTATATATTTCTAACAAATCATTTGAGAGTAGGATAAAAAAGATTGAGATTTCCCTTGGAATTTATATAAACAATTTTCCAATAGAGTACCTAGTGGTCTCAATCTTCCCCTGAAGAATATGTATCCATAACTTTGAGGGGATGATTTGGAAAATTTATAATGTCATAACATATTAGTACATAAATTTTAACTTGTCTTTAGGACACACTACTCTCATTAATTGTCTTTTTCATAAATTCTCCTGAATTTACTATCTACCTCCAAAGTTCTTATGACAGTTTTTAAGAGAATGGAGAAAATCATGTTGATTTTTATCAAGCCTATTCGTGATTATGGTCCTTGTCATTCCAAAACACATGAAATTATATAAAAACAGATAGATACATGTAAGAATTAGTTTATGGAATTTTTAGAAGACTATATGCTACAATTAAAAAAATTATGCATGGGATACAGTGGAAGGATGATACATGTAGGATAAATTCATCAAATAAGAATTTTATTTAGTATTGGGATTTATAATCAATTTCAACTTAAGGATGTGGGAAAATCTATTTACCACATTAGGTTTCTTTAGTAGTCTATGAAATGGGTCATATGATGTGCTGAAAGTAATTTCATAGTCCAAAACTCAATAGGATGGTGTTGGGGTATTCCAGGATTCCCAACACTAAGTATCTCCCTCTACCATGCTAAAAAAGAACCGCAATTTATTCATTTTATTATGATTATTTAGTATCCTTATCTTTTTAAAAATACAATTAAAAATAATTACCCAAATAAGATAGTGTTCATGAATACCTCATCGAGAATCATCTATGTAAACACATTCTACTCTTTGAGATATGAGTCCTCATTATGGGATGAGTAGTGGGGTATCCTTTTTTTCCTTCATATAAATTCAATTTCTTGTTTCATGGAATATTATTTCGTACCTAATGTCATCCCAATGGACAATGAGGTCACAGTTAAAGGTATCTCACTATTATATGTGTTTTCTTGTTGCAGAATTTAAATAAGAGAAATGACACATCAATGAACCTTCAAATTTGAGTTGGTGTAGGTAGTGTAGAAGAATCATTGGGAGCTTTTAGAGTAAAAATTACAAAATCTTACTATGATTTTTTTTCATCAGAGATTTTTTCATTGTTTTTAAAGTAATAAAAATTAATATATTGTATGAGTGGTCCTTATGATGGTTGTTTTTTGGAGAATTTGGTGTTCAGGAACAAGTATAATCACAATGGTTTTCTCAGTTTTCATATGGCACTAGATACATGATCTCCCTATGTGGCTATTGAGATGGGTATTCTCCTAAAAATTCAAGATAAATATACTACCTTGAGAATTATTTAAGCTGACATACCATCATGTGTAGGTAAATAGATCCACGGAAAAAAATCTGATGGGTTAAATAGATTCCTCGAACTAATGGTCTAAAACATAGACCCAATGGATCATTCATGAATAGAAACATGGGGGGAGGTTATGTTGTGCATTAAAATAGTTTTTTAATTTTTGTTCCATTTTATATTTACTATGGTCTTGGTGGGAGAATGTAGTTGGAGGATTAGATATTTCTCAGTTGTATTCTTCTCATACTAGAAAAAAAATTTGTTCTTTGAGTTAGTGTAAATGGAATCATTGATTGTCTATAATTATTTATAAAAAATTTGTTCCACAAAATGGAATATCATACACCCCATTTGGAAAATAAAATTCCCTGAAAATGAATGTGTGGATATACTACACACATGGCCCATATTTAATAGTGATTAATATTTTCTTAGCTGTAGGAACAATAAATGGGATTGATTCTTATCTATTACTAAATTCAGTTCCTTTTATACTGACCGTATCATCATTATTGGTTATTATACCTTTCTTTTTAATTATTATCATCCTATATGGATTTTTATGGACATGTTTGTATTGTATCTAAATATAAATGTGCACTGTTTATGATTTAATATGGGTATATAATAAATGTGCAGCATCTAATTGAGTCCTTATCCAGCTACACGACAAGTTTTAGAGTCCATAATTAGAAAAAAGTAAAATTTAAGGATTCCAATATCCATGGTTATAATACTATAGAAATATTATCTCAATCTCATTGTGGATATTTAAACTAATATTTTTTTTAAAAACTGATCTAAGAAGTCCCCCGCATGATAAAATTTCATGTGATGTGTTTCAACATTCCATAAAAATGATTCCTTTAGTACCATATACATTAAATTAGAAACTGAAGAATATTATAAAATTTCATTCCTTTATTTGGATATTAAAAAGTGATTATTTTTCTAAATTATACCAATGGAGTAGATGCTCTATGTTTCTATGTTCACCAATACATATATCCACATGGATACTAGGTATTAAATATCCCCTTGATTCCCATATATCCAAATGAATTCAAATTTATATTAGATTCATGGGGAATATATATTTTTGATTATCAACCCAATTCATTATATGAATTTCTCTATCAATATAACCTTCAATGACTTGAACAATGCTTATGTAATATCTAAATGTTATAAATTAATGATCAAATACTATCGTTACAATACTCATTACATGTTATCCTTATTATGTATGTTAAAATAAGAGATGTATAAATTTATATGTTGAATTAGGAACTATACAATGAAAAAAATAGTAAAAAATTTCACAATAATGTTTTTCTATGAGACATTTGAAAAACACATCAACAATTTAGAAATTTGTTTCCCATTGAGACACTAATTATCAATATTGATACCCCATTTTTCTTCATCATGAATGAGATTCTCAATAATATATCCCATATTATTCCACATCCTAGAAAAAAAATTCCAATAGACGTAGCCTTCATTAAATACATATAAAAAATTGTGAATATATTTTTCAATCCAGGTTGATGGTTTGTTATTGATGTTGAAAATAAGTTTTATTTTTAAAATCATAATTTAGACTTCATCTATGGATAGAATTTAATATATCTCATTAATTATCACCTAATAGTGTATAAAAAATTCCAATGAGGGTCTTTAGTCTTCTTATTTTAAATATTTCTATTTTTTAAGATTTATATTTTAATGATGTTCATTATTTTATATGGTATTCGAGTCATCCCTTTAGTAGTAATTATTTTTATATAATATGTCATTTTCATTAGTTATAGATTTATTGTTTTCTGTACAGGATTAATGAATCCAATAGATGTCCTAATTAATCATCAGCCCGCCCAAAAACCAAAAAAATCATATTTTCTCTGAAATTTTTAGTTGTAGTGAAATAAAATACTTAGATGATATAAACATGAAGGAGTTGATCATATGGCCCAATATTTTTAATGATTGATTCATCATGGTATATGTAGATTTATTTGAAATTTGGAATGACACTACAATCAATGTGATGAAAAATATTTTATAGACAAATGCTACTAAAAAATGAGTGGAAACCAAGAATTTTGATGATTGTGTACATTATTTTATCAATTGAACATGTATAATAAAACAAAATCATAGTTTTTTTATATTATTCAATTAATAAAATTCACAATAGGGTTATTGATGAGTAACACTAACAAAAAATCTCATGGCCCATTTAAAATATGTGACTCCCATGTATCATATGATATATGTGAGTATCCTAATAATAAGTTATGATATCATTAAATTATTTCTCTTTCTATTTGGTAGAGCCTCCCTGCATCTATATAATAAAGAGTAGGGAAAATATGTAGCACTAAAATTTTTCATTCCATTAAATCTATTGGTTAAACCTATAAATCCTATAATTATATAGTCTTCTTTGAAATTGAAAAGGAAGGCTTGCAAAATTATAACATCAATCAACACCAAAAATTAGAGGAATGGTTATAAAGCCTAGTTTTCACTATAGTCAATATATACATATAATAAAAGAATGGTTCAAACAATGGGTATCAAGTAATTATCTACAATAAAAATGATTGCATTTATATAGAATGGTTGATGTCAGCTCATATAATTATATGAGCTACCAAAGAATAGAGTTTCCCCATTATGGGTCGACATATTAAAAAAATGACAATTTAAGATTCTCATGTAGAAAATAGATGCCTTCATCCTGTTATTTTGAGAATATATACATGGTATGTAAAGAGGATTGAAAAATGAAATATTAATATAATTAAAAGTAATCCGAAACACATGTGGAATGAGGTATTTTTGACCCATTCTCAAGTAAATCTAATTGTCATTGGTATTAATTTTTGTCTTCCTATAAAACCACATAAAACCCATTAGAGAACCAAATGTACAATATTCAAATGTATTTCCCCCAAAAATAAATTTATTCATTACAAGGCTCGATTCTACTCCTATAATAAAAGAGATAACACTATTGGAACCCAATTTGTTTTATACTGGAAATAGAGTATGGTTTTTGTTTGTTGTCAATAAACACTGGGTCGACCATGGGGTATTCAAGTTTAGTGGTTTCATAGTATAGGATAAAGTTGTTTTACAATGTAATGTAGTTTCCCAGCACCTTGAAAAAATTTTGGTCCTCAAAAACGAGAGTTTGATTTTTGGAAAAGAATGGTTATTCAAAAAGGCATTAAGAAGAGTGGTATTTTGGAGAATATTTATCATATCATTAAATATGGTATGTGGATGGGTTAACCTCAAACCACATATCATAAATTGTTCATGGAACTGAGATTGATATGAAGATGGGTTAGGTGGAACAATTTATAAAGTGAAATAGGTTTGTAGTGAAGACTTGTGGTTCACGGGAAGGATCATAGTACATAGTAAGAATGACGATTTTCAAGATGTAATGACATTCTAAAAAATGAGTTAGTGTTTTTAGAAACTGTGATGGGTGGTGTTTGGGGAAATGAGTCTATGATTTATGAAATCTCACAGGGAGATGCACGGTACACAGTAAAGGAGATTTTGTTTCAATGAATTGGTAAATATTAGTATTGTAGATTATACAGATATATTTTACTATATAAGTTAAATTAATCCATTCATTAGAATACAACATAGAGATTAATATTTCGGGGAGAAGTTTGGTGATTCCTTGAGTGGTTTTCAGGAAAAAAACCCCATAAATGAGGATATGATTAGAAATTTGGAAGGATTTATGTGATGTCTAAAATGGTTCGTGGAAGAAAGATTATTGAACATGGTTTGTAGAACATGGTTCATAGAATAAAATTCATTGAATATAGTTCACAAAAGGGGAGTTGCTCTGTATATAAGAAGTGATATGCATAAGATGTACATCAGAGCAGTATATTGAAGCGATTCGCCGAACTGTTGTGAAAAAGTAGTACGTGGATGCGGTTTGGTAATAAAGTACACAGACATGTTTTGGGAAGAAATTATGAAGTCATGGTTTTTGAAGATAATATAAAGAGCACTCATAGTACATAGTGTAGTTAAATACATGGAAGAAGAAGTAAAGATCATCTATGACATGTTTTCCAACAAGCAATACAAAGAATAGTATATGATAGCTACATGAAAAAATGGATCTTCAGTAGAGCATATATATATTGGGGAGGAAGTATGATTTAATTAATACCAATTAAAATGACATTTATTTCAATAAAATAATTTTATATTCTCCACAATGGGGTGAGCAAGGGGGGTCAATAAGAGTGATCATTGAGACATAATGCATTATCCCTAAAATCATGTTATGGTAGAGTTCCTGTTACATAGTGATTATGAAAATATTATTTATTCCACAACATGTTATTATTTTTTGACATTGGTATGAATGGAAAAATATTTTTATATGCTTCCTTCATGTATCCCTATGTTTTGATCCAACCAAATTGACGTCTCTTGACGTTGCATGTGATTGTTTTCATCTCCTTTTAATAAATCATATTTATCATGTTCATAGAAATGTAGAAAAAAAGATCCACCAATTTAAAAGAAAAAGTTGTCACCCTGATTCACCCCTCCACTATTAGGGTGTTCTAGGGCCCTTCAAGTGGTATTAGAGGGTAATGTTTGTTGGAGATAAATCATCCCTTTATTAATAAAATGAATAATTTAGTAAATTTTAGGGGTACCACTACATAATTGAAGAAATATTAATATCATTAATTATATGATGAGGCTGCATCTATGATATATTTGAATTGATGTCCTATATTCCACTTCACAATGAATACAATTCACCAATCCAAATATGATGTATTTGACTGATACATATAATAAATTTATTGATGTAGTTTCCAAACCATATAATTCCCTCATTGTAGCTCTTTATGATACAATATTTCTAAATGTGATGAGTTGTACTTCAAAAATGTTTATGTGGAAAACTAGATATTATTTATGAAGGTGACAATATTTAGGAGGTAAAACTATATCATTTTAAAAATAGGTTTGGTGATCTGAAGATTCATCCTAAACAATATTTAGATTCCGTTTTTAATCAAATTACAGATGTTTTTGGTGAAATACAAGGAATATATGAATAAATCAAAAACATTGATATTGAAATGAAAATATTTTGATCTCGTAATCCTTTTTGCAATTGAAAATGTCAGTCCTTGATAAATTAAATCATTATAAATATTCTCTATATGATTTGACAAGAATTCTGATGGCTTATGAGATGAGGGTAAAACCAGAAGATGTAATGACTATAGTAAGAAAGGAGATTGAATTAAAAGCCATGGAAAAACATGAAGTATAATGATATTGTATTGATTAAGATAATGAGAAAATATAGATTATTTCCATAATTTCAATGAAATTAATGTTGTGAAAATGGAAATTTGATAGCAAGATAACTCTCCCTTATTTTCTTTTTGAAATAGTAGGCCAAATTGCCTCTTGGTTGACAAGAATGTTCGATGGTGAAGAATGTGAAGTTGGGGACATGTAGAAGCCTCGGAAAAGGGTATCAAAAAAGGGATACTTCATGTCTGATAAGAAACTATAGAGAAAGGTTTTATTGATAAATATTTTGATGGAAGTGAATTATTTGAGAATAAAGACCCGGAATTTAAATCTGGAACCCAAGCGTTAATGATGGATACTATTGATAAATCTAAAACATTAGAATATAAAGCGAGTGATAATCAATTGACCACGAATGTCGATCTCAAGTTGAATCCTAAGTATGATTTTGGTAATCTATAGAATCAATGAATGACATGAAAAAATCATTTTGAAATTGAGTAAGAGTCATCAAAACATGTTGATCAACAGGTAGTTTCAATTTATCGACTTGAGGAAGTAGTAATGGAATATTCAATAACCTTTAAATGTTTAATTGATTTTTTTAACTAATTCTATAAATTAATGATCATGAAAAAGAAATTAATTAACATGCCTCAAGATCGTAGGAGATGTCCAAAAATTCTGAGTGGCATAATGATGTATTTTTTACTCTTAGGAGTAAACATGAAAGTTAATCAATTCCAAATGAAATAAAGAATAAAATTTTGATTTTAAAATTATCAGATGTTGAACTACTAGAGAGAGCTATGTGTGGCTTTGATGGAGTTTAAAAGGCCCTGAATGATCAACTAACCTCATGCATGATAAATAGTGGAATATTTTATAGTGATGAAACTTTGAATGTGGGATGTAAAATGTGATCAAATAAAGGAATGATGAAATTTATACATACCATAGAGAATCTAAAACTCTAAACAAATAATATCTCAAATAAGACTGAATGGATGACTGAAATCAATTTTCATGATTCCTGATATAATAGGCAGTCAAAAGCTGAGATGGGGAGGAATAAAAGTGAATAGACACTTCCACTTTTGAAATTTCAATTATGTGATTATCTTATAAATACCATGTCATACTATGAAGTGGCATGAAATATTTTGAATGGGTAAAATTTAGGATGTTAAAAAAAGAAATCATATTATAATCTATTTAGAAGATACATTTTCATTTGATTCATTTTTATTTTTCTAACATTTTCCACAAAGATGTTTATTACAGACAGAGGAATGGAATTATAATTTTATATAGAATCCATAGATAGGTCAATACTCACCAACTATATGAAGTTGATCATACAAATATGTTTTCTCCACCGGAATATTAATATGAGTATGAAGAATCGTCTCATACCAATGATATATTTGAAAGTCCATCATTATCTATAACTCGATCTAATATTTCATGGTTGAAATGAATAAAATTGAAAAATACAACCTTGTAGAATTATATATCAATACAACAAATAATATTAGTACATCGATTCTAGAAAGTGATTTCTCATCCCATATAATGGAAAATTAAAACATATTATCTAATATAAAAAAAGTTCAATGGAATTATGAAATTGAGTAATGGTGTTGATTTGAAAATTAAAGGTCATGGAAGTGTTGAACTAGCCAATGGTGATACAAAGAAGACTAACGTTCTTTATTTGGATGGGTTTCATCAAAATTCCATTATTGTGATCCAACTCTATGACTAAGTACATATGGTGAAATTCAATAAAAATGTATCCATAATAAATGGAAAAACTAATAATTCTCCCTCAAAGGAAATAGAACATATAATAATTTATATCAGGTTGATATTAAAAACAAAATTCTTTACCTAACTTTTTTGTAATACAACAACTTATAGATCCAATGGTTGTGTCACCTCAATCAAAATTATCTATAAATTATATCTAAGCTTATTATTGACATAGATATCCCAAATACGAAGTTTGAATGGAAATAGACTTGTTACTCATGCATTCCTATAAAGATGGTCAGTAGTTCATACCTTCCAAATAAGGAAATAACATAAAATCTTCTTGATATCATTCATAAAAATGTATGTGGTTTGATAAATGTTGTTGAAAAATATTGAGAAATGTAATTAATCCTTTTAATTGATGATTTTTATAGAATTTATTGTGAGATGGTTATACATTGGATATTTAATGTTCTTGATTAAATGAAAACTTATCACCTAAATGACGAGAAAGAACTCAGACAGAAAATAAATGTTCTATAGTCTGACAATAAGGGGTTATACACATCCATTGAATTTGAAAATTTTCTGGAGATAAATAAAATACAACATTAGGTGGTTGTAGAGGGGACTCTATAGAAAAATGGATCCGTTGAGCTCTATAATTGACAGGCAAATAGTATGTAAAAAACTATGTTGGTTGAGATTCGTGTCACTCACCATTAGTGGAAGGAGGATTTTCATGCTACAATTTATATTCAAAACCGAATAGGGATTTATATGGGAGAAACAAACACCAAATGTTTTATGACATGGAAGGGAGCTTTCTATAATTTATTATTTTGTTTTTGGTTTTATATAAAAATTATTTATCAATAACAACAATGGAAATAAATATAAGTATGGTGATTTAACAAATGAAATAATATTCCTCGATTGTTGAACAAATATAGAATCCTGATTTTTTTAATAATTTTATTTGAAAATTTGTGGAAATGCCTGATGTGAATATAATTGATGATAAATCCATAAACTCCTCATGAAAATAAACAGTTGATGCAATTGATGACTTGTTGTTCACTATAAGGCTCACAGAATGTGGAATTTTTGACCGTTCACAGGATGCAATTTCGTTCGTGGAAAAAAGGACGAGTTTTGAGAAATAGTGAAGGGTGTATTTTGAGAAAATGAGGAAATGATTTGTGCTACAAGTATGGAGAAGAATGCTACATTGTAAAGAAGGTTTGCTATAAAAAATTTTTAAATCTTAGTTCGGCGGATTATGCAGATCTATTTGCCTATATTAGGATGACTATCACTTCATTAGAGGATAACACTATGAATAAAAATATACGGAGAAATTATGTGAAGTATATTATTGTTTACAGGAATACAACTCGATTATAGAGACATTGACTAGAAATTTATGATGAATTCAGTGATGTCCACAATGGTTCATAGAAGATAGATAATAGAACACAATTCATAGAACCAGATTCATGGAATACAATTAAAGGAGGAAAATTTTTAGGGGAGGATATTTTCCATTGAGAAGAAGCGCAACATGGAAATTGTACGCTGAAGCGGTACATAGAAGTTGTACGCCGAATTGGTACGCAGAAGCTGGACGAGATATTGGTATGCAGTTGTGGTAAATATATGTAGTGTGTAGAAGCAGTATATGGACGCAATTTTGGAAATTATAATGCGAAAATGGGTTGGGAAGGAAGTACATAGTCTAGTTTTGTGTAGGTATTACATGGAGAACTCTTACTGTGTGGTGTAGTATAGAACATAGAGGAAAAAGACTAGTTCATGTAGGTAAGATCCCAAACAAGAAGTAAAATGAATACTAGATTACATCTATAGGAGAAAATGATATTTTAAGGGACTATCTATCTATAGTTGAGGATGCATGATTTAATTCCAACCTTTGAAAACCCTATCATATTACACATAAAATTATATGATTTTAAGCATAATTATACATCAGAGTATAAGCTGAGGATCATAAATTCTACAATTTTGGAAGACTAGGTACATAAAATTGAAAACATGGAACTAAATGAAACATTTATTTTTTTAATATTATAATTCATCTTCTAATACACATTGTTCCCATACATCTTCATAGAGTACCATGTGTAACATATGATTAAATTGGGTAATATAATCACATCATAATGCATAATGAATTGGAGTATCATAAAATTGACCATGAATGAAAGGAATTAGAACATACCTAGAAATTCATAAGGTAAAATAGGCATAAATCATGGAATGTGATGTCAAACATAATTGAAAACATTTAATAAGTGTATTTAAGAAATTTTATCAATAAATTTTTTTTTGAGGGTTTTATGGAAAATACTAAAGACATTTAAAATAGAAAATTGAATAATATTTTACATAGAACCAGAACTGAACAATGAATGGTTTCATAATAAAAATAAAAAATTTATAAAAAATTATGTCTTAAATATAGATAATATAATGTACATAATGATTGTTATAGATTTTGAAAGATCCCTTGAAACATGTTTTCTTATCTGGAAGTATTGAGGAGTTAATCGCTTAAAAATATTTATATCCCCAAAATATCATGATGAAAGATTCATGATTAATGATATGTTTAAATTTACACTATATTTAATAATTTCACATAAAATGATAAGATAACATCATTTTGGTAAAAGGATGATACGAAAACCTGAAGGAACAAAGGAGGTTAGGGTAGAATATCTTATGGATTATCGGCATAGTATTAGGTGTACTTACAAGGATTTATGAGAGAGAAAATGGTTTTTCATGACCTTTAGATCAATAATTAATTATGGGGGGTGTGAAAAATAATTTCCCCATATTAGGTATTGCATATAAAAGGGAATAACTTAGAGGACATTTGTGAATAAAAGTGAAATATAGGGAAGCCCTTACATTAAGTCTGATGGTGTTCTCCACTTGATATTAATGACTTAAATAATATAATTAGGTTCCTTAATTAGTAATTACAGAACATTATTAATATGTAAATGAATTATTATAACCTTTTTATGTTCATTTTTAACCATTTTTCCTAGTTATGAGGTTTAATTTTATTGTACGGGTCTATTTTATTCCTTGGTTTTAATGATCAATATACTGATTTTCATGAAGGGAGAATCCTATAAAATTGGGATGTATGTCTGAAAATGAAGTTATATTTTATTATTGAACATCCATAAGTTTACATGGTTGTAAATTTAATTTGGTTACGTAGTGTTAGGTTGAATGACTATATTAATCATGAATGACAAAAGATGGAATTATTTTTGCAATTTTTCTCATAATATCATTTTGTATTATTATTTTACATCATAATTTCAAAAGGACTCAAGAACAAAAATAAGATAAAATATATAATTAATATTATTTTTCATCCATAAAAATTGTATAACGACCATAATTGTATATGGTAATATTAATTGAATACCCACCATCCTTGAATGTTTTAAATTAACACATCTCAGATGGTGTCTTTACTAATAGTATAATAGAAGGGTAAATGAGAGATGATAATAACATATTCCATTATCATAAAAACATAAAATTTCATGTACGTTATAGTAGTTTTCATAACATTTGGATGTGGAGAGGTATGGATAGAAAAGAAAAAACTCAACATGAAAACAAAATCGAAGAAAAGAAAAGTGGAATTTACCTCTTGATGAAATCTATCTTGAGAGCCTATTAAGGGGAGGAGATTTTTATTTCTAAGGATATTAAAGGATGATTCATGTAGACGGGATCTATTTGAGAGATTTGGGATGAATTTTGGAAATGAACAAGCCTTGAGAAAAATATAGGGAAGAGGGTAGTGTGGGTGGATTTTCTATTAGAGGGGAGGAGGGTTTTCTTATGATTTTAATAATTAGTTTATTTTTTTCATAATACATAAAATATTAATGATTCTTTTGACTTAAAAATATAAATATTTGATTTTGAGTTTTAACCAAATGAAATTTACAACATCCATGTCTTAATCATGATGTAGAAATTAATGTTTTAGCATATATTGTGAATTATTGTATTTTATGATTCACAAGAAAAAAGGATTTTTGGAAAATAGAAAAAAATTACGAATACCATTTTTTGACGTGTAGAATACAAAAATGAACTCAGTTTTTTCAAAAAAATATCAATATAAAATTAATTAAATTTTTATCTACAATCATAATTTACATGAATAATATTGATTTTAAAATTATAACTAATTTTGTAATTCATTCAAAAATTGCCTAAGGTCTTATATAATTCGATTAAAAGAAAAATATATAATATAGTTAATTTATGAACTCCCTCTATGAAAATAAATTTTCTTTTAAATTAAATAATTAATTGTAATTGTTTAATTATGACATATAAAAATAATAACACTTTTAATATGGTCATATTATCACTTATAAGATTCCTAAATTTTATTTATACATTAATGGGTAAGGATAGTATTATTTTGGGCAATTTATTATTCATGAGGGTCTTATTACTATTCATAAGGGTAAGTAACTATTCATAAGGGAAGGTTATTATTCCCCAAATTTTTTTATTGGACTCCAAACATATTTCTGATCTCAACCGTGTATGTTATATTTTCAATATTCAAATCACATAGGTGACAATATTATGATTAAAGATAATATAGTACTTAGTAGTTCAATGTGTTGTGATTTCAGGTGATTATGTGACATAATTATAAGAATGGAATTTCCACTGATAAAACATTAGGTAATTTCATTATTCCCCACTTATAAAATGTATCCCTTAAAATTTCATTATACATTCTAATCCATAAATAGGATTATGTACTTTTCCTTCATTGTTTCCTTATGTTCCCATGTTGCCTCTTCATATTTATGGTTCCACCAAATTACATTAATCAAGTGAGTAGTCTTGTTACATAGAACATTATTTGTATGATCCAAGATCCTCCCTATTTGGTCCTCATAAGAAAGATAATTCTCCAACTATACCACCTCTTAAGAGAGTACATGTGATGGATCTGGTATATACATCATTAAGTGGGATACAAGATAGACGTCATGTACATTGTACATCGTTATTGGAAGTGCTAGTTGATAGTCCACAGCCCTGACATGATCTGGAATCTTGAATGGGTCTATGTACCAAGGTTATAACTTTCCATTCTTCCCAAGCATCATGAACTTCTATAATGGAGATATGCGTAGAAATACCATGTCTCCATCTTTGAACTCAATGTCTCATTGGAGAATATCTTTATAATTCTCTTTCACACTCTGGGTTACCTTGATGTGTTGCTAAATGATATTCACTTTCTGCACCACAAGTCAACCCATTTAAGTCACACCAGCTTACCCTGACTGAATTCAGCCCAACATTCCAGTGTTATTCAATTTTTCACATAAAGCGATTCGTTTGGGTCTATTTGGATGATGGGGTGATAACTATTATTGTTACTGAAATCAACCAGTGGACGGTGTTAGTACCATCCTCCTTTTATTTCCATAGAACATGATCTCAACATATCTTTTATTTCCTTAATAGATCAGTCAGATTATCCGTCAGTTTGAGGATGATAGGTTGTACTATTGTTCAGTTCAGTAACTATAGAATGTTGGAGACATTTCCAGAACATCAATTTGAATCTCGAATCTCAAATAGATACAATAGATAGAGTACTCCAAGAATCCTTAACACCTATTTGATATATATATATATATATGTGAATGTTAATCCAATGCAAAGTCCCCTTAAATTGTGATAATGTGCATTGTCTTCATAAGATGATAAAAAATGACCCACATATCATTGTTTCCTCTAAATGTCAGTGGAAGTATAGTAAAAATGTCATTGGTGATTTTCTCCCATTCCATGTTGTTATGGATCGTGTTTTCATCATCCCCTTATACGTATGTATTTTATCCTTCACTTGTTGATATACAAGGCACTGTGATGTATATTTATAAATCTCTTTACTCATATTTTCCTACCATATGATATGTTGGAGATATTGATACATAATTATGCTCCCTTGGTGGGTATGGAAGGTTTTTAAATGTGTATCATTCAGATGCTCCTTCATTATCCATATATTGGATAGTACACATAATCATGACCCAAATCATATAACTCCTTCCACACCAATATTGATCAATGAGGATTTATCATTTTAAAACGATTCTAATATTTTCTTAATATCCACATCTTTTCTTCAAGAAACCTTTATTTTCCCTATGTGGGACGGTTGGGAAATCATTTGAGAAATGATTGATGATGTTCCTATCCTAATGATCCCCATTTCCATCCTATGAAAATATAATACGATCATATCCTTTTAAATTCACATAATATATAATGATGCAGGATCCTTTCTATATAGATCATCTACCACCATGTTCACCTTACTAGTACGGTTGTGGATTCTGAAGCCTAATCCTTGATGATTTCTTTCCATATTTATTGTCACATAATTAGATACTTTGTGTGAATTTATATTTGACAATCTTGTGATTAATATATATATCACATCTTCCCTATAGAGATAATACCCCAATATTTTTCACTCAATGAGCATAGTCTCTTACTATAGATCAGGTGTAGGATAGTTTCTCTCATGGATTTTTACCTTCTATGAAGCACCAGATATCACATTATAATTTTGCATCATCACAGAGCCTAATCCCTTCATTTCAGAGTCAATGTACACTATAATGTTTTCTCCACTTGTTAGGATCGTGAGTACTAGTGTAGTGATTACCCTCTTTTTTTAACTCCTTAAAGCTGTCTTCAGATTATTAAGTCCAGAAAATAATTACACCCTTCGTTATCTGCATGGTCATTTGGTTTTCAAATCATGATAGGTTCTTCAAAAATCAACGATAATACACGAATAGATCAAAAATTCTATAGATATCTATTATAGATTTTTTCCTAGGCCACTCTTCTAAAAAATTGTCTTGGAAGGGTCCAATGATATCCCTTCACTGGTGATAAATTTCCCAAAGAATAATATATCATCCATCCAAAACTCACATTTACTGTACTTTTCATATAGATCCCCCCTTCTCAAATTAGTAAAACAGTATTCAAATTCTCGTCATGATCCTTTGTTCTCATAATGTATATCACAATTTCTTTGATAAAGACAACCACATATTTTTCAAGGAAATCAATAAAGAATCTATTCATTAAATCCATGAAAATTTCAATAGCATTAGTGATTCCAAAGGTTATCACTATGAAGCCATAGTTTCCACACAACTTTTAAAAGGTAGTCTTGGGTATATATTCTTCCCTCTACTTTAATTGGTGATATCCAGACCAGACATCCTCCATAGAGAAATAACTGGCCATAGGTAGCTGATCGAACATGTCATCTATCCATGATAGGGTATACTTTTTCATTATCATGATTTTATTGAAATAATGATAATCAATGTATAGGCGCATTGATCCATCATTCCCCGTGCCAATGAGGACTTGTGCACCCCATGTTGATGTACATGGGAATATAAAACCCTTCCTCAAATTCTCGGGTAACTACATATTCACCTCGTCCATTTCTATGGTAAACACTCTACGAGTTATATTTGATATAGGAAGAGATTCAGGAATCAGTTTAATTGATAACTCGACCACTCAATCAAGAGGAAGACTGGGAAACTCCTCATGGAATACATCACTGTAATCCCACATGATGGGAATGTTTTCAAGCATGTTTCTATCCTTTGACTCTATCATTTAAGATAGACATGATTGATCCTAAAGAATTAGTATCAATACATGAGATAATTACTCTAAAAGAGATTCATCTTCCTCCTAACACTAGTAAATATTTGTCGGATACATTGGGAAGTGAAGGGTTATATCCCTTCCTGGATAGTTGTTGTTGGATTTTTATAAAGATATCTAATCCATGCCCAAGATAGAATCAAACTAAACTAATGTAAATATGTTGGGATTTTTTGGTAGTTTCTATCCATAGACATTAACAAAGAAGATTTATAAACCATATACTAAACAATATCCCCATTCTATGTTCTCACGTATAACTTATCCTCCAAATTTTTATGTCGTTCTTGAATAGTTCTACTAAACATGAATGTTATGAAATAATGTATAGAACTAGGATAAAATAGTATGTTTGATATTTTTTATTTAATAAGTAGAATAAATGCCACCACATCATTGTATGGCTTCACATCAATAGTAGTGATAGCATAATACATTCCTCATTTCATAGGAGGATGTTGATGATTCTCTCCGAAAAACATGGGCTTAGGTTAATTTTTTGCATTATGCGCATCTTCTTTGCAGTGGTAAAACAACAACAATGACTGAGTATTTATCTTATCCATCATGAATTCCACTATATTTGCTATATTTTTCATCTCTCTTTGGTAGTTTTGGCTAGATATCCTAGATTTCCACATTTTATTCAATTCCGGGTTCCCATTAAATAATTCTCATGATGCTTATTCCCACAATTTTCACACGTGGGATGATCAGTCTTCTTTCCATCATGGAATTTTTTATTGGATCACCCAAAATATATTTAATTTTCCTCCTCTTTTCACTTATCCCACAATACAATTATGATTCTCTAATCTCCATTTCAACCATTTGGGAATAACATAAAATCTCCTCATAACTGTGGAAGTCATGAATCACCTAAGGATTTGGTAGACTATACTTTTATCATCCATAGAAGTGATCCACCCTAAATTTGATGACCAAGAAGAATCAAAACCCTTTCCTTGCAAGACTTGTATAGTCTTCTCCACAAGCCTCAATGGACATGTCTTCCTTCTACTTGAGTCTGAGGAATTATCATCCCATACTACGATATAGGGTTTGGGAAAAAATATTTAATAAAAAAATTTATAATTCCTCCCAATCCAATGAATCAATTTTCTCATGGGTATTCATATTCATTATTAGTGTCCACCAATGATAAACATCTCCATCAAAATGATAGAACACAATTATGACCTTATCTTCTTTAGAGCACTGGAGAATAGAGAATATATTTTCAATGGAGTTAATCTACTATTCTTGGATGAGGGGATCATATGATTCACTAAAAATGGGAGGCCAATGAGACATGACTGATTTAACTAAAACATGTTATTTTCATAGAGTATATTGTTCCATAGGATTAAAGTTATTATTCATAACTTGAGAAAACTGGAAAAATATTGGTATGATGTTTTGAATAACATTTCCCATCATACCTATCACATCATTAGGGGAATAATCATATTCCCTAGCACATTGATTGTTGTCACATGTTATTTTATTTTCTACCATTAACTATGAAAATTAACATACAATTAAACGGCTTGAAAAATTCGTTATTGAGAATAAAAATAAAACATTGAACAAAATAGGATAAACATGAAAAGGAATAGTATATCCTATATTATGATTCCCTATGTTTCAGTCTATGTTACCATTGATCTATTTATTGAAATATATTCTTAATGGATTTTTTATTCCCTTGGTAATATTTTGTACCAATATCACGAATGTACCAAAACATATCACCCAAAAGTGTCAAACCATGATTTCTGGAAGGATCGTTGTCGTGCACTAGTTTTTATTTGAGTCTAGATCAATGTGGTGTTTTGGTGTTTTACAACTAGATACGTCTGTGTCAAAGCTTCATCTTCCTGTTTCTATCCATAAAGGGATGTATTTTCTTTATAAATCTCTTAATCTATACTTACCAAAATTTAGTGTCTATTTCATATACATAGTCTCATCCTTATGGTTCATACAAAAGTGTTATACTCACTATCTAAAAAAATAACTATACGATCCTTTGATACAAACTATGTCAACCCTATAATTTTACACATATAATTTCTTGATTTTAAGCATAATTATACATAAGAATACAATCCATGCATTGTAATGTCTATTTTATAGGATGATAAGGTACGTAAAACTAAAAAATGGATGTAAATAAAATATTTCATTATTTAATATTTAAATTGAGATTCTAACATCAATTGTCGTCATTCATCTACATATAACAACCTAAGTAACACAAGATAAAATGGATATGCTAAATATCATAGTAAGGGAATATTCATATGTATAAAGAATTAACACATTGGATAGAATCCATGACATGATGATATAAAAAGGCACGTAACATAATAAATCATAACATGTAAACATGTAATAATATAACCATGGAGTCATAATATTTTGGTAGAAACCTAAATAATGAATTTATCACGAGTCAAGGATATCCTCCATGATAGTTTCACATGGTATCACAAACCTATACTAGTGTCCATGACTATCGCACAAGGTAGCAAAATCAAAGGATTACCGCCAATACCCTGGCACATAATGTCTCTTGATACTCAAAATAACCTAATGCATTAGTGCATTATATTTGTGCAGCCTCATTAACTTCTCATGAATGTGTTTTCCATATAAATAATCATACATATTCAATTTACATAAACATAAGGTATTACCATTGAAAGCATTGGGTACCATTATCATGTCATAAATCATAATGAATGGTAATATCGTAAAAGTGTCCATGAAAGAAAGGAATTAAAAAATTTATAGAAATTCATAAGTTGAAATAGTCATAAATCATGATAAGTGATGTAAAAAATAAGTAACAACATGTAATAATAGTTTTTAATAAATTTTAGCATTAAAACATTTTAGTAGGGTTTTAAAAAAATTACTAATGAGATTTTAAAATATACAAGGGTATAATCATTTACATAAATCTAGAAGTGAACTAAGAAGGTTTTCATAATATAAAGATTTTAATTTTATAAAAAATTGGTGTCTTAAAAATTGATAATATAGTGTACATGAAAATGGGTAGGAATTAGGAATTTTTGCTTAATATAGGTTTACATATCAGAAATTATTGAGGTGTGACTCACTAGAAAACATGTATATCCCCCATCAATCATGATGAAAGGTTCATGATAAATGAATTGAGTGCATGTAAAAAATATTTATAAGATGAACTTAAAAATATATGATAGCTAAAATTTTAGTAAAATGATGATACAACAAACTGAAGGGACAATGGAGGTACGGGTAGAATCTCTTAGGGATTATCGACGTGGTATCAGGTGCACATAAGAGTGATTTTTGAGAGTTAATAGTGTTTCACATCACATTTAAGTAATGAAAGAAATATTGGGGAGGTGAGAAATAGTTCCCCAATATTTGCTATTACACATAAAAGGGAATAACATAGCGGACATTAATGAATAAAAGTTAAATAGAGAGGATCCCTTACATTAAGTTTGATTGTGTTCACCACTTGATATTAATGACCTAAATAATAAAAATAGTTTCATTAATTAAAAATTAATGAAATGAACAATTAATGTATTATAGAAAACTCCCAAAAATTCACCCTAACCATTTAATGATGTGTAGAATCCCAAAATGAAAAAAGAATCAAAACTATTTTTATAAATATAATTAATTTAATTCGAAATTAAAATCATAATTTACATGAAAAAATTAATTTTAGAACAATAACTGATTTGTTAGTTAATTTAAAATTTATATATGGTCTTATAAAAATTTCATAAAACCAAAATACATAAAAAAATTAATTTATAAACTCCATTTAAAAAATAAATTTCATTTCAAATTTATTAATTAATAGTATTTATTTATTTATGACTTAAAAAATACAAATACATTTACTACGGTTATATTATCACTTATTGAATTCCAAAATTTTATTTTTACATTCGGTGATGATACTATTAATTACTATGATTTTCATTTAATAAGGGTCATTTTACTACTTATAATCATAGGTTAATATTCAAAATGGTTTGTCAGTATTCACTAAGAATTACGCATTTCTTATCAAACATTAACCATCTTACTAATCGCAATAGCGTATGTTCGATTTTATAAATTCAAATCACATAGGTGATAATATTATTTTTAAAGGTAACATAGTACATATAAGTTCATTGTGTTGTGATTTCATGTGATTAAATGACAGAATTATAAGAAATGAATTTCTATTGATTAAACATTGTGTCGTTAAACAACCGCTTAATGTGCCCTTCAAGTCCCTAAATTGAGTTTTGATTTTCCTAATTCAGTGAGAAAAGGGGAACTCAATGAATATGATATGAGGGACAAAGTGTGCTATACCAAAAATCATGTAATGGAAATATGCCAAGAACCAAGTATTTGTTCTACACATTTCTACTATACAACTAGGTACGATTAGTGAACTTTGGTATGACTGACAATGTACCGGTGTATACTCCATGAATGTATCCCATAGTAGTTAACCAAGTAAATTTTTTTTGTCTTAACATTACATTTTATTGTCTATTTTCATCCCATTATCATCAGATATGTTAAATGTGTTCGTACTAATGTGGGAACAATGTTCATTAGTTTAAAAGGAAATGTCATCACCCATATTCGCCCATCTCTTAGTATGTTGTTTTGGGGTCCTTCAAAACCCATATTCTCCCTACTCAATATAAGATTGATGATTTTTCAATCAAATGAAATCACATTGAGGATCAAAAAAATTTAGGAATAAATATCCCATAATTGTATTTAAAAGCACTAATAGAAAAAATAAATCAAAAATTTGTTTTTGTAAACTTGTAGGTCCATTAACAATTATATACATGAAGTGTATATTGGTTTTAATGATGATAATTATTACATGGATGTTAATGAGAAATTAATTCTCATAGTATATACTTTTTAATATTTCATTTTTCTTATAAATATAGACATATCATAACAAAATGATGATAATAGATTTGATAGGTTGATCAAGCAATGTCATATTCCCCCAGTAAAAAAAATTAACCATGTCATTCTACACACCCAATAGAGAAGAAAAAATTAAGACATGAAACCCCCACACAACCACATACATTAAATTATAAGGTGACCTATATGAATGTAAAAGTAATTATTCAGTGCATTGATTCCTTTATATTCCATTAATATTGAACTTATCTAAATAGAATCATTTAATGATGAATAAATAAATAATATGGTGAAAATATGATGTGATAAAGTAATTTTTTTAAAATGAGTTGGATCAATTCATCTGATATTAGTTTTGAATCCACAAATATACCTATTGAATAATCCCATCACAATATAACTTCTCATAAAACAAAAATGAAACTAGATACTATGATGGTACATTAGAAAATAATGATTTTAAACTAACTATATCTCTGGAGGAACAATATTTATTTTTTTCTTTAATAACCATTACATATGAAGAATTGAAATACATCCCAAACATACCCCAATATATGGTGTAGAATCATAGGCTAGGATTACAAACATTATGATTTAATCATTGCATGTTATTGAAGAGAACCTTACAGTAGTTAAACTTGAAAAGAATCTGTACCATGTGTGTGGTGACATCAAAAATAAACTTATAATTGTTTAAAATATAAATATATTATCATTAATTGGAATAGAATCCCTAAATGTAATCTCATCCATTTTACCCTTGGTGGGGTGTAACATTAAGAACATGTAAACAATAGAAATCATTAAAACACCATTTTCTATTCTAATTCATGTATACAAATGTTTATTTTTGGAAATAAATCATAGATTCCATGTATATTTTCTATTATGAATATTAGTATCTGTCATTATTATATAAATTCAGATTTAAATTGAAGATGAAGAAGATTTAACAAATTTTAAATATAATAGAGTGAAAAAAAATATATTTTCTTATTTTATTACTTAATATATAGGTTTGGTATAATACATCGATATTCATCTTGATTATTAAAAAAATATTTAAAAAATTCAAAGAAAACATGCAAGTAGGGTGGTAAACTAATATGATATTCTAGATGTTCGCCAAAACATTCCATTTGTTTTTTTATATGTGATTATTACAAACTTAATTTTTATGAAAATGTATTTTTTCAAATAAATTTAAAATCATTGATAACTTCTTTTACAAACAACATCAAATTTAGTTTTTGATCTTCAAATCAAAGAGGTTTAACAAAACAAGACACACTATTAGTAAAATTGTTTAAAAAATCGCATTAATACATATCTATTAAATTCATAAACATGAATAACAATATCATAGATTTTGAATATTAATTAAAAAGATTTATATAATGAACAAATATACATAAAAATAGTTATTTTTTGGTAAATCTATTATATTATTGAAAAATAATATATTCTAAAAAATATTTTTATTTTTTTGTGGAAATTAAAAAATATCCAAACATTTAGTAATTTATGTTTAAAAAAATAAAATAAAATTTTAAAATTATCATTTTAAAATTATAATACTATTAATTGTTATAATTTATTTGAAATTATAAATTTTTCAATTAATATTGAAAAGTATAATAATTTATTAAAACCGTAATTTTCATTTAAATGTTTTATAACGTTTATATTATTTTAGAATTGTTTTTAATGTAAGATTAGTTCCACTATATATAAATAAATACAATTTCTATTATATAAATAATTTTCATGTTAATATTTGATATTAACCCTCTTAATCTTTTAAAAAAACTTCATAGAAAAATTGATTTCCCATCATGTATATTAATTTAATTATTAATTAATTTTTTCCTATGTAGGCATGTAAATCAGAAAAAGGGATTCCTTATTTTAGTCAACCTAATTTATATTTTACAATATGGTAATCTTATTTTTTTATATACTTAATAGTACAAATAATAAAATAATCTATTAATGATTAATGTAAAAAATGGTGTTCCCAGGATGTCAAACTAAAAATGTAATGAATAAAATTTAATCCAAAATATTCAAGAATCCATTTTATATTCATTTTTATAATTTTATTTTTCTAAGGATCTATAATGTATCATTTTCGAGTTTTTTTAATATAAAATACATCAACAGATTTTTTATTTTAACTATTACAAGTGTGCTACTCACCATACTAATTAAAGGCCACCCATTCTTCTCACCTGATTGGTTTAAAAAACACATACCCAAATAACATCTTTGATTCCATACTATTTTATAAGATTCATTAATTTGTTTTAAAAGGAATCCTATGGAAGAATTTTTTTCAAACCATGTTTTTTTTCTCGATGAATTTGACATTCCCCTAAATGAGCATTTAATTTTATTTCATCCTCCACATTCTTAATTTTTTATTAATTTTATTATAAAAACCCATATTATATTAAATTTACATATTTTTTAATGATTATCTAATACCCTACAATAATTTCAACTTCAATCAAATGGAAAACAAAATTTTCATTCATGTAATGAAGCATTGTTTTTTCAATGGAAAATTCTTTCTTATAATTATTTCATATAATCAAATGAAATCATAACATAATTAAATAATAAGTACTAAGTGAACTTTAATTTTTTTTACACATCTCTATTTATAATTTTGGGAATATGATATATACAATTGCATTCAGGGTGATTTTTGGGGTCTGATGGATTAAACATAATTTGGGGGGAATAGCCTCCCACCATTATGAATATTAATATGATATTTATGATTATGAAATATTCTAAAATAATTGTTACCTTGAATCATAAATCAATAAAAAAAATTTAGACAATTTATTGGTGATATTATAAATATAGTAAATGTATTGGTATTTTTTTTATGTTATAAATCATTAATAGAAATTAATAAATTAACTTAAAAGAAAATTTATTTTACTAAAAAAATTTATAAATTAAAAATTTTATGTCGACTGGTTTTGATATTATTTTATAAGACTTTATGTAATTTTTGAAAGCAATAAAAATAAGTTATAATTTTAAACTCTGTATTTTTTAGTAAATTATGATTATAATGAAAAATTAAATTAAACATATTTAAAAAATTATTTTTAAAAAATGGATTTCATTTTTGGATTCTACAATTTGATAAATGATTTGGGTGATTTTTTTTGTTTTTTCTACAATACATGATATTTCAATCAATAATGATATAAGGTAATTTACTGTATATATAAATTGTAAGCTAAATGGATTATTCTGAGTATCATGGATGATTTTAGAAACCTATTATCAAATTAACATGAACTGATTAATATTTTTTATCAGGTAATAGTGACTACTTATTATCATATTGAAAAATAATAATCTAATGATTACAATATTAAAGAAACCCTCTTCCCATCCACTATAAAAACAACCCACACTCACATCTTACCTTCACTCTCTAAAGCCTTGTTAAATACCTAAATTCTACCCAAATATATCCCAAAGATATTTCCCTAAGTCCATCATTCCTTGGTATCCTCAAAATACCAAATCATCTCCCATTAAGAGGCTCTCGATGAAGAATAAATCCGGAGGTATATTCGTCTTTTCTTGTCTATCATTTTCCTTTCACGTTCATATGTTCGGTTTTCTTTAATAACCTCCCATAATCAAAACGGAATGAAAAAAAGGTCCCAAACATGTAATATAATGATGTTATTCTAATGTGATAATTCATTATCATTTCCCTTTTCCCCATCATTTATTTGAATGAAATGAAAATAACGTCCAATATTTTTTAATTTATCACATTCAAGGATGATGGGTTACAAATTCTTTTATGATCCTCAATTATGGAAATGAAACCATTTTTATGGATGAACTGGACTATTAAATATTTATTTTATCTTATTGGATGTTCTAGAATCCTTCTTCTCACATTATGTAAAATAATTATACAAAACAAGTTAATGACTATCAAAATAACCAAATTAATCCCATCATGTATCATTAATAGTTTATATAATGATTTGCCTTCAGAAAAATTAAACAATTAAATTTTATAACCGTGTAATCTTCGGGATATTCCCTAGTGTCATATATCTTCAATTATATAAATCTAGTCTCATAATACATGTATATCCAAACAAGAATGTAAGTGATATGATCGTTAAAACCATTGAAGAAAATGATCTCAAACAATGAAATTGAACCTAATAACTCATCAATAAGGTAAAGGGATGAAACTAATAAGGTTATTATAAATCTATAAAATGTTTCGGAGGTTCTGTAATAATTAATTAATAATATTAATTTAATTATTCAGGTCATTAAGATCTTGTTAGGAACACCATGAGACTTAAGGTATGGTATCTTACCCTTCTCAAAAATATTTACTAATATACTCTATGTTATTCCATTTTATATGTAATTCCAAATGATGGGGTATGATTTTTCATCATCCACATACTTTCCTCATTCATTATAAAATATGATAAACCACATTCTCTCTCATTAAGCCCTTTTAAGTACACCAGATACCATGCCGATATTCTGTAAGGGATTCTACCAAAACCACCATTATTACGTTGGGTTGTTATTACTGTATTTTTGCTCGAATGAAATCATATATTATGTTTATGTACATTTTATAATTTTTTTTGTATGCCCAAACTCGATTTTAAAGATCCATCCCTTATTCTATTTCAGGGATATATATGTTTTTAATTGATTCCTCCCTTAATAATTCTCATTAAGAAACACTATTTTTTGGGTGATTCCTGATTTCATATCCAATTCCATATAAACTATAGGAGCAGTTTTTAGGAAACAATTATATTTATAAAAACAAGATTTTTAAAGAAAACCTAATTAGTTCACATATTTTTATAGAAAAGATTTTCCCCTTTTTGATTTTAAAGTCTCTTTAGGCTTTTCCATAAAAACTGCACTAATGTGTTTTAATTCTAAAATTTCATAAATACTTTTCATAAATGTTATAACTTATATTTGACATCATTAACCATGATATACTCATGTTTTAAATTATCAATTACCATTTATGTTTTAATTCCATTCTTTCATAGACACTTATATGATACACCCTTCTAGGACATGATTATGATACCAATTTCATTCCTTGGGTACCCTTATTTTTATGTATTATTGATTATGTATGATTATTTATGAGGAAAGAATATTAATGAACATGTTAATATGGGTTCATCCAGATAGAACAATAATACATTGTGTAATGCTGAGTCTCATGAGACATTATCTTTAACGGTCTTGGTGGTTATCCTTGACTCGTGCTTCCATATTCCATGGTCTTGTTAATTAACCTCGACTTGTGGTCCTCTATGTGAAAAAATCCATGTATCATGCTAATGTCATGTTTTATGTAACTTCCTCATTCTTATTATTCAATATTTATATGATCCATTTTTTATATTTAAGGATGGTATATTACATTTTATATCATTATTTCAGGATCTCTAACCCATGATCTAAACTCTTATTCTTATGTTTATTCCCTTAATAGGATTTTATCACATCCCGTTGTACATATTATCCTCAAGTTATCCTATTCATATGGATAAGAACAATGGAAGATATAATCTCATTATATATAATAAATAAAATGTTGTTTTTATAATTTTTATTAATTTAGCTAGTCTTTCATGACACTAGACATCATGATAATAGCCTATTATAGGATGTTTTGTTATGCTTAAAATCATGTAATGATATGTGTAAAAGGATAGGGTCATAATAGTTGGTATCAAAGGATGGTCTTGTTATTTTTGGATATTAGGAGTATATAATTATATTTAGAACCATATAGATGAGACTATGTAGAAGAAATCACCACTAAATTTAGGTAGGAATAGTGCAAGTGGTTTAAAAAAATAAATCCATGTGTGTATAAAAATTGGTATTTGTGGCTTTGACATTGATGTATCTCAGGGTAAAACTTGAAAACACCACATTGAGCAAGACTATAACAGGTCTTCTACATGAAAATGGGATTTTCTGCACCATTGGTTTGATACACCCAGGAGATATACTTTGGTAAATTTCTGAGCATCATAAAATCCAATATTAAGGGAATAAAAAATCTCATGGCAATATAATTAAAGGAATTGATCAGGGATAACAGATATTTAAACCTATGAAATCGCAAGACATGTTATACATCTCTTTTACAAGTTTATATTTTTATTTTCAGTGTTCAATTTTTGTTCTCAATAGCTAATATTCAAGACCACTAATTAAACTTTAATTGACTTATTTAATTAAATGAAATAAAAGAACATCTTCCAACAATCAATGTTATATGGAATTTAAATATTTCACTAATGATATGCCTTATATGAATGGAATGAGTGCTCAAAGCATCCTGATAGTACATGCTCATAAAAATGAAGTTATGAATAATAACATGAATCATCTGAAATTCCCACCTATTTGTAAAGAAAGATAATGATTCCATATAATCATTTATGTAGAAAAGGACTCCCATGGTTAGTGGATATTCTGATCCCCTCCTCTTGGAACAATGGATTAACTTTACATAAAAGATATTCTCTAACCTCATGTTCTTATAAGAAGATAATGTTGTGATGAAAGTATATTATTTTGATGGGGAAGTTGGTCAGTGGTGGTCACTGATCAAGAATACGGATCCATATGAAAAATTGATTCCATTGATTGAGGGGAATTTCAGAGAATGTTTTAATGAAATAATTTATCCAAACCATCTATCTCATGATAAAAATACTATTCCTCAGACTCATGTATAAGGAAGATAAGTCAATTGAGGCCTATGAAGCAAACATTAAATAGAATTTAGGTTACCCCTCTAGAATTTTCATCAACACCAAATGCAAGGTGGATCACTAATTTAGCCAACTAATGTAGAGTCTACAAAAATCATTGGTGATTCAAGAATTTTCAAGATTTGAGAAGATTGTATGTTATACCCTTAAGGTTGAAATGGAGTTCAGAGACTCTTAGTGGTATCATGGGACAAAAACCTAGATGAGTAAAATAGAATCTAATATTGGTGGTTCCGAAAATAAATTCCATGATTGAAAGAAACTCGATCATACCATGTTTAAAAACTGTGGGAACAAACATATTGGGAACTATCAAAAGGGAACAGAATTTTTCTTCAAATGTGGAATGATATGACATCTGGATAAAAAAATTTGATGAGATATGAAGAATCTAGCCAATGTGGTAGAGGATAGGAAGGTTCAGATAAATGCACATCCATTGGTGCAGTGTTACAACTAAAACGTACATGGGAATTATGAAAACAATTTCCCTAAGCTAGGCGTTGTTGGAGGAATTTAACAACAAACTCCATGACAATGAGGAAGGTATTTTTCTAACACTACTATTTTTGTGGATCCAAAACATGATGTTTTTATAGTTTATCTAGTTAATCATTCAATAATAGATAATGTACTTTTTGATCTAGATAAATGAATTATTTCATATAAATCATGATTATTAGAACTATTATAACACCACATAAAAATTTGGAGTATATGTTATCTATAAGAAAATATAATGGAGACGTTATTGCATCCAAGGATTATAATTCCTCCTCGTTAAATGATTATGGTATGAACCTCCCATAATATCTCTTTATTCTTCCTTTAGTGGACCTTGATGTTATCTTGGGCATGCATTGGGCGTCTTTATACTAATACAACATCAACTATTAGAAAAGGGAGATCACCATTCATATCTCGAAGAATCCTGAAATTATTTAGTAGTATAAGAAAAATTTTGAATCTACATTAGAATAATAATCTCCAGTGTGGATATGTTTTTATTTATGAGAAACCATATCTTTCCCAAAATATTTGGATAAATTATAGAATCAAGCCTAAAAATATTCCTATTGTGGGTGATTACACTGATGTATTTCCCATAGATTATTCTAGTCTTTCTCCTAAATGAGTTGTTCAGTTATCAATTTATCTAATTCTTGGATGTCTTCCAATATCAATGACACCTTTTAGAATGTCCACCATAAAGATAGAAGATATGATGAAGCAGTTACATGAGAATTTGGAGAAGGGTTTTATATGCTCGAGTGCTTCCCCATGGGGTGCAACAATGCTCTTTGTCTAGAAGAAGGATATTCTGATATGCCTCTATTTTACAGTCATGAGATCAATAAATCATTATAATGAACAGGAATCCCCTGCCACAGATAGATGACTTGTTTGATCCACAATGTTGGGATAGTTATTTATCTAAGGTGAAACTTCATTCAGTATATCACCAATTAAGGATGAAAAAGGAATATATTTCCAATATTTCCATTCAAAAAAGGTATAGAAATTAAGAGTTCGTAGTTGAATCCTTTTTTACTCAGTAATTATACAAAAATTTTCATGGATTTAATAAATATAGTCTTTTGAGAATACCTCAAAAAAATTCTAGCCTTTATTGATGATATTATGATATTCTCTATGAACAAGGTGGAAACAAATGTGTATGTCAATACAGTGCTAAAGACATTGTGAATGAATAAGCCATATAAAATGTAAAGTCAATTTGAGTTATAGATGGATGAAGTACCATTATTGGGTCATTATATCAGTTAGAAAGGAATATCTATAGACTCTTCTTAGACAAAGTGAATTGAAGAGTGGCCTGAGACAATATTTTTAATAGATATCCATAGCATTCTGGGTCTAGCCAAGTATTATAGGGAATTTATGATAATAACTCATAAATTTTTATCCCAATGAACAAGATTACATGGAAGGGTGTGAGTATATTTGGAATTATGAATGTGAATACTCCTTTAGGTAGTTTAAAAAAAGGCTTATAATTTCACCAATAATCACACTCCCAACAAGTAGAGAAATATTTATGTTGTATAAGGATGCTTAAAATAAGGACATAGTATATGTGATGATAAAAATGATAAAGTTGTAGCCTATACTACAAAAAAACTGAAAATCCATGAGCATAACTATCCAACACATGATCTGGAGTTGGTGGTTGTGAAATTTTCATTAAAAATTTGGCGGGATAACCTATATGGAGAGAAGTTTGAGATATATAATGATCAAAATTGTCTAAAATATATATTAACACCAAAAAAATTTAATATACGCTTGTGAAGATGTATTGAGATCATCAATTATTATGAATAATCAATCCACTAGCATCCCAGTATGACAATCCTTCTGCCATATTCACTGTTTATAAAAGATCCTACATCTTTATCATTGACAAGAATTAAAAAAGATTCAGTATTCCTAGATTTGCAGATGATGGACATGGGAATCAATATGTTTGGAACATCCTAAAGCCTTTTTTCAAATGATTTCTCAACCATCCCTTATGGATCAAATAAATGATGATCAATGAACAAAAGTTGAAATTCAGAAAAGGGTAGAATCCATTAGGAAAGAAAAATAATCTATGTTTATGATTTATGAGAGGGATGTAAAATTTGGGACATGATTATGTGTACCATCCAATCTATAAATAAGTACAAATATTTTGAATGATACACAGAGATCAACAATGTCTATTCACCCAAGGATCACAAAGATGTATCACGATATCTATGAGAACTATTTGTGGGAAAATATAAAGAAGGAGATTGTTGAGTATATATCAAAGTGTATGGTATGTCAAAAATTGACGAATGAAAATAAATGTTGAAGTGGATGATGCAACCACTACCCATAGCAACATGGATGTGAGAGAACATCACCATGGACATCATCATTAGACTTATAAGTACAACCAAAAGAAACAATGAAATATGTGTAATTGTGGATCGTTTTATAAATGAAATGCACATTATCTTAACACGAGAGAAATTCTCATTTTATGATCATGAACTAATATATATCAACTAATTAGTAATGATACATGGATTAAAACTATCTATTTTATCTGATTGAGATTCGCGCTTCACCTCGATGTTCTTGAAAAGCCTCTAATGTACTCTTTGCACTGAACTGAACTTCAGTATGGTCTATCATACTTAAACTGATGGAAAATCTGAGAGAACTATTTAGACACCTTAAGATATGTTGTGATTGTGTTCTGTGTACTTAAAATGAGGATGGGAACAACATCAAAAACTATTTGAATTCTCTTACAATAAATGTTTCCACTCAAGAATCCGAATGACACCGTACAAATATTAAATTTTGAAAATGTTCCAAACACCGGTGTGTTGGGATGAAGTCAGTGAGAATAAGCTTATAGGACCTTAAATGGTTATAGAAATGGTGGAGAAGGTGAAAAAAATTTATCATCACATAAAGGCTTATAAAAGTAGACAAAATAGTTATTCATACAATCATTGATGAGACCTTGGGTTAAAAGTTAAGGACATGGTATTTATACACCATTTTCCATGGAAGAAGGTAATGAGGTTTTGGAGGAAAGGAATGAAATGTCCTAGGTACATCGGCCCCTTAAATATTATTGATCATATTGGGGTTGTTGGATATTGACTAGAACTTACACCCACTGTGGCCATTGTACATGATGTGTTCCACATATCCATCATAAGATGTAAAAACTAGGCTATTCACATTTACAATAATTAGACATTGTATAGTTGGAGAGTGATCATTCGTACAAGGAGTTTCCAAGGAAGATCTTATATTATAGAGATAAATATCTACATAACGAAACTACTAAACTAGTCAATGTACTATGAAAGAACCATAAGTATGAAGAGGCAACATGGGAAATGAAATAAGAAATGATGGAAAAAGTTCCACCACTTGTTTATGGATAATAATTTAGAATACAATTTCAAGGGTGAACATTATTAAAGGTGGTATAATGTAATGACCCAATTATTTATCAATGAAAGTTATATTCATATTATTATGTCATATAGTTACATGAAATCAAAACACCATAAACTACTAATAACAACGTGTCCATTAAACATAATTTTGACACTTATTTATTTTGAATATAAAAAATAGTACATACATTATTGTGTTCAGGGGGATTTTCAGGGATGGATTGACAAAAAAATATTGTGTGAATAGTAAGCAACCCTTATGTATAGTAATATAACCCTTATGAGTAGTAAATAATACAAATTAATTCTATACTCACCCATGAATGTATAAATTAAATTTATCAATCTTATAGATTATAATATGACTATAGTAGAAGTATTGGTATTTCTATAAGTCATAAATAATTAATTAAGATCAATTAATTAATTTAAAAGATAATTTATTTTCCTAAAAGATGTTCATAAATTAAAAATATTATGTCTTCTAGTTTTATGGTAATTTTATAATACCTTCTGTGATTTTCAAATACATTATAAAATCAGTTATAGTTTTAAAATCCATATTTTTCATGTAAATAATGATTTAAATTAAAAATTAAAATAATCATGTTTATATAATAATTTTCGAAAAATAGAGTTTATTTTTGTATTCACCATCTTGATAAATTTTTAGGGTGATTTTTTAGGAATTTTCTAAAATACTATATTTTTTTATGAATAGCTAGATATGATAATTAAAAGTAAATATACATTATAAGCTAAATGGACTATTCCAAGCATAGTGGATGATATAAGGACCCTTGGTTCGATTTAAAATGCACAAATTACTATTTTTTGAAACTGAATCATCAATATTTCTATTACTACAAAAAAACTACATCATATAATATTAAGAAAACCCGCATACCCTCCACTATAAAAACCACCCACACTCCCCTCTTCCCTTAAATCCACTAAAACCGTGTGCCATCGATAAATTCATCCCAATGATATCCACGTGATCTTCCCACAATTCCATCAGCCTTTAGTTTTTTAAAATACTATATCCTCTCCTTACATGATGCTTTTATGGATTATTAAATCAAGAGCTAAATTTCTCTTTTCATTTTATTCATTTTCATTTCATGTTACATTATTCTCTTTTATGTCCAAACCACCCCTCATCCAAATGGTATGAAATGTCCAGTACCAAACAGAAAAGGAAATTTTTTATGCTAATTTGTTAATTCCGTATCATATCTCATTTCCTTTTTTTATAAAAAAAAATGAAAACACCATCAAAGATGTGTGAATTTATCATATTCAAGGACGAAGAGTTATCAATTTCTATTACCATATTAAATTATGTTCATGATAAAATATTATAGTTGAAATAGAATTTTAAATAATTATTTTATATTATGTGATATCTAAAATTATTTTACTATCAATATGTAAAAAAATTAAAAAACCAGTTATTTCTGAGCGAAATCTCCAATTTGATCAAGATGATTAACAATAATGTTTTATATAATTATTCACTTTCACTAAAAATAAACAATTGAATTTTATAACAATTTAATCTTATAGATGTTAACTAATATTATATAACATCAATTCATTATAACAATTCTCATCTAACATTTTTATCCGAACATAAATATAAGTGAACTGATCATTAAAACCAAGGAAGAAAACACTCCCAAACAATGAAATTGAACAACATAAGTCATCAAAAAGTGACATAGATGAACTTAATAAGATTATAATAAATTAATAACAAGTATTTTAGATTATTTAATTGTCATTTATTTAATGTAATTTGATTATTCTGGTCATCAAGATCAAGCAAAGAATACCATAGTACTTACGGTATGTGAAGATCTCTTTTACACACATATTCCTGAATATCCTCTATATTATGCCCTTTAATTTGTAATTCCTAAATATGGAGTATGATTTTTCACCAAACCCATAAATATCTTCTGATTTATAAAAGACGATAAACTCATTTCTCTCTCATTATAACATCCTATGTACACCTGATACCATTCCGATATTCTGTAAGGGATTATACTCAAACCTCCATTATTCCTTTTGGTTGTTCTTACTCTCTTTTTACCAAAATAAAATCTTATATTCAGTTTATGTGCATATAATAAATTAAACTTATATTCAAAAACTCAATATTCAAAATCCATAACTCATTCTCTTTTGAGGATGTATAGGTCTTTAATTGATTCCCTCTTTAATTCTTCTTGATAAGAAAACATGTTTTAAGGGAGCATCACAATTTCTTATCCATTTCCAGATACATTATACAATATGTTTTTAAAAAAAATACATTTAAAAAAACTATATTATTTGGGAAACCCTACTTTCTTCAATTTAGGTTTTATATAAAACATATCCACTATTCAATTTTATAGACTCTTAAGCCTTTTCCATGAAATTTGACTAAAGCGTGTAAATGGTAATATTTCATAAATATTCATCTTAAATGATGTCACTTTTGATTGAAATCACATTCAATTATATGTTCCAATTTTACATTATCAATTCATATATATGTTTTTATTCATTTCTTTAATGGAAACTTTTATGATACACCCTTATATAAAAAGATTAAGATACCCATTTATTTCCTTGGGTACCCATATGTTTATGTATGACTAATTATGTATGATTATTTATGTGGAAATAATATTAATTAACTTATTAATATAGTGTAATACCAGTACCTATGATATTTTTTTTATAGTGGAGTTTATTTTTTTATTAGACCAGTAGGAAATTTATAGAGAATCATTGAGAAAAACATCATGGAGGCGATATTGGAATTCATAATGAAATTCCAGTAGACCATAAAGAGTGAATTACCATTCCAATAAGAATGTTGGGTTAGGACTTGGTCAACTATATTCTCAAAGTTGAATGACTTGGGACTTCCCCAAAATATGATAGAATCTAGATATGTTATTTATAGTCTACCTTCCTTAAAACAAAATTCATTGAAAACTAAAAATTTTCATATACTAATGAATTATTAATTACAGAACCTAACGACAACGTAATTTTTAACTAAAACATTTTCCACATTAATTTTTTCTTTAACAATGAATGTGATTATAGTTGGATTCAAAATTTTAACAAGACTTCTTTAAAGACCTAATGATTCATTCTCATCATGAAAATTTCTCACCACAGAGTTTCGACAGATATTTTCCTTCTATATTTTTTAATACACCTCTGCTCTAAGTGAAGAATATGTAATAAACACACAGAAGATGCTAACCACATTTTTCTTTATTTTCCTACTAATTCTTCTCTTTGAACTATATTTTTGAAATTTTTTATTGTAGATGGTTGATTCTTTACTACGTAAGAAATCAACTAATGAAATGTGTAGAATTTGAAGGCTCATAGTTAATTAAAAACATTTTCCTAACTGTAATTACTAAGATCCACTATGTGATATTGTATGATATGAATTAAATTATTCATAATAATTACTCACTCAATAAAAATGATGGTCGGATTTTATTCCTTATTTTCATACATGAAACTGCTTCGATGCAAAAGGGGCATTGCCATAACATTTTTTATGAGATTGGAATCCTGCAACATCAGCGGATTGATAGAAATTTTCATCAACCTCATCACACATTAGAGGTGTTCTGGAGATCTCATCTTCCTGGTTGGATGAAAATTAATATTAATGAAACCATTAATGGTAATCCCCTACCTACGGTATGTGGTTCTATCTTCAAGAATTTCCTTGGTCATATCCTTTGATGTTTCTTTGGTAGTTGTGGCACAAAATACTCCCGTGAAGTTGAGATGATAACATTAATACATGATATTACCTTCTCCAATCACATTGGATGGAACAAACTCTGGATTTAAAGTGACATGATGACTATCGTACAAGAAATTTGGAATGGTGTGATTCATATTTCTTTTCCCATAAATACCTGTTGAATGGAATGCACTTGATCTCTTATTTAACTCATCTATTTCATTGTAACAGCCCGAGAATTTATGAAAAATATTCTTTTTAATTTCATTAATGTCTTGTGTTGTACGCAACACAAAAAGGATCTTGCACAACACGCATCCTTGACATGCCTTGCATTACACGCAATCACAACCTTCCTCGATAGCGTGTGTAGTACGTAATACTGAGTTTCACGAAACAACGATATGCTATTAAAATATTATTAAAACTAGCAGTTATGAATAGTAATAACCACTTTTTAAATTTTAGAAAATTTAGCTCTCAAAATGGACTTTATTTTTGGATTCAGTGTATCGAATTTAGCCTAAGGTGAAATTTTGGTACTTTTCGGATAACTTTCATCTTCTGATGAATAGTGAAAATTACTAAATTAAAATTAAAAACAACTTTTATAATCGAAATAATTAATAGCGATAAATTATTAATTTTAGTGGTTTTAAAGTATATTTAGAATATATTTTTACAATTTAATACGATGTTGGTTATTGGATGTAATTTTACATTTAAACCAGACATAATCAAGTGTCAATCTTTTGGTAGATATTGTTTCTTAAAAACACGATATTTGTTTTAACAGTGGGATTTAATTATAAAATTAATTAATTCAACTTCTATGTTATGAATTTGGTAAAATAGACTTCATTTTTGAATTCGGAATATGAAATATAGCTTAGGATGAAATTTTGGTATTTTTCTGAAAACTTTCAATTTTTGATGAATAGTGAAACCACTAAGTGGTAGGGTAAAAACTGAATTTTTCATAAAACTTAATTTTACCGATTTTGTGAATGGAATTTCAAAAATCCGAGAGACACAGTTGATTTCAGTAAGTAAAATGTGGTTCAATGAGATAAAAATAATTTTTGGTGAATAGTAACTTTTTACTTTTATTTACCACGGTTAAAAGTAAATAAAGTAACTAAGGGTAAGAATGATATTAATATTACCCTAACACATGTCCTAATTCTATTGTACAAGTGTATCTCGACCAAAAACAACCTTAGGTGTAAAATATAATCATTTAGGCCCACTTGGATTAGATTAGGACATTTATTATTATTTAATTCAAAGAAGAGTTAAAAGAGTTAAAATCAAAGTTTATTTACTAAAACATTTTTAATATAGGGTTATACATAAGATAAATTCGATTGAAAATATTCATTAGAAATCTAAAAAGATTTCCTACATAATGATATTTTATTTATAATTTTTAGACTATAAATAAATTAATTTATTTATGACACAACGATGATGCAGTAATTACCCTTTTTAAGGAAATATTAACATAATTGATGTTATAAATTCTCAAATGAATGTAATTTGAGACTTTTTATGAATTCCACTAATTTTCTAGGTTACTATGATATATTAGTGTTGATGTAATCAACTTGGTTCGAACATATAATTCTGTTATGACTTTCACAAAAATCATATATCAAATTGTGTCAAAATTGACACAAAATAGTTTTTAAATCAAATATTATATTATTAATTGTTATTATATTCCTAAAAATCTAAGGTTCGGCCAAATGACTTAGATAAGGATATATATATTAATAATAAACAATTTGGGGTTCTTTTGGCATGTTATTGTAAGTGTATTAACCATATAGTGAAAGAAAACAAAAAGACACGGTAAAAGTTAAATTATTTAACTTAGAGTTAAATCTAATTGAAAAGGTTAAAATAATACACTAAACTTGTCTAAATCTTATTGGTTGATAGGATTTCGACCCATCCCCACTTTAGCATCGAAATAAGACCCTTTGGAACCATTATAAACCGATTTTGACATTAATATAAAATAATATTTTAAGGTATTCCTAAGGTGCCCCTCTCCTCCCTTATAAAAGGACACCTCCTCCCCCTCCTCCTCACACAAATTTGAGCACTCAAGCTCGTCCAACCCCTGCCAAAATCTCTTCTCCACTTCCCTAGAAACATCCTAGCGGTTCTGGTCTTCCTCAAAGACCAATTTTAGTGCCCTAAGAGGAGGTCTCAAAGAGGCGCTTCAAAGAAGAGGTAATTACCGTTACCAATTCTTTCATCTTTATTTCTTCTTCCACTTCTTCTTCTTAGGTTGTTTCATTATGAAGTAACTACATAAGTATCACTCATATACTGATATGTTATTTTAAGTATAAAACAACCCTATTTCACCATCTATCCATCCTATGGAAAAAAGAAATCACCGCGCGTGCGTACGTACGGAATACCGTCTCCACGCCGTGGTGTAATCCATTTTCCGCCACCACCTTAATAGGATGGGTATAATGGTGTAATGAGTAACTATATATGATTATTATAAAGTGATATTGATACTGAAATAATATGCATACACTTTAACACAATTCCACGACCATGGGAATGATATCATCGCTCGTGCGTACGTACGGACTACCGTCTCCACGACGCGATTAGATTCAGTCTCCATGTTAACCATTTAAGAATGATTAAAAATTATATATAAGAAATAATAATGAAATATATGACATTATAAAGCTATTGGATTTATGTATATATGTATATGTATGTCATCTACTTACTTCCATTCAAGACAATAAGGAAAGGAAAACAGCGTTCACGCGTACGTACGGACTACCGTCTCCATGAACGGTGTTTTTCATTTCATTTATCTATCTTATATATATATATATATATACTGAATATATATGATATATAAATCATATTTTATATTCTGTAAGTAAGTAAATCATGATATAAGTAATAATAATTTCAAGAACAACAAGTCAAAACACCTATGATAAAATGAAACGATTTTACCCAAAACGCTTATTTAATGTGGAATTTACAAAAGAACGGGTAATATAAAGTCATAAGTGAACCATATATGATATCATAACCGTGAATATTATTCTTTAATAAGTCAATGACATTATTTAAATCAGTATACAGGAGGTTTGGACACATACGAAGCAAATCGGACCTAAGGTAAGGGAAATATCACAATCTCATTTTTATCCGAGATTGTTTATTCGTAAGTATTTACTGGGGTGTATTTTATCATCCACATCCATGTTTAATCAATATGTAATATTACTTCCATCCACCTACAATTGTTTAAATCCATTTTTACCCTTCGGTGAGTTTTTAGTAAAAGATATGAAAGGAATCTTTTGTCGTTTTTCGTACGAGGTACTTTTTGACTTTTCCGACAAAAGTACGAAGAATGTTTTTTTAAACTTATACGACATGAATGGATTTATAAAACATTATTTACAAGAAGCTTCCTTTACAAGTTTTCAAGTTTATTTTTAATCAACTTCTTTTATTTTAAAGTCGTATGACATGTTATGAAAGGAAAAATGTTTTTGAAGAAGAAAGGATATTTTCCTCAAGAATGGAGTTCAAGTGTTTTATCAAAATTATTTTCCATCTAAGATAATAAAAGGGTTCTGTTTTTATCCCTATTATTACATTGATTTGATCATGTTGTGATTGAATTATTTTTATGAATTCCTTTATCTTGTATGAATTGTTTTATGATGTCATGATGTTTAAGATTCCCATTTGTATTACATGGGTTATGCAATGATGTATGATTTATGATTTTGTGGCACACATAAGAATGGTGTCATTATGAGATGGGTGGGACCTATATCTCCCTCCAATGCATTGGGTAAAGATTGTATATCTCATGAGATAGACATGGCTGGAATGGTAGGTTATACCGGTTCAGTGAAACAGGACTGAAACGAGGGTTACTCGATTCAGAAAGGGACTTTGTCCACTAAGATAGTCTTGGCAATGAGTCTTGACTAACAAGAAATGATTCTCTATGATTATCTGTGAATGCCACAAAGTTTCATGTTTTAAGTTATGATTATTGTGATTACATTTCACTACCATGATTTATCCCTTGTTATGAAATTATGCTCTCTTTTGCAGGTTATGATTTCCAAAATGTTATGTTCTTATGAATACGATGTGATTGATATTTCTTTTGTTTACCCTTACTGAGCATTTGAGCTCACCATTTTATGTTTTCTTTTCCCCAGGATATAAAGAAAGGTTTTAGGTAAAAAAAAGGAAGATATTTATGGGAGATGTTGAAGATCTTTCACCACGATTAGAAGATTTTATTCCGAGTTTCCAAAGACACTAAACTATTACGATCCTTGTGTGTGTGTTTTTGTTATGTACTAAGTATTCCGCAAAAGTAATGTATTGTCAATGTACGTCAGGTTTCGGGTCTCTACAGTTGGTATCAGAGGAAAGGTTTAGTCAACCTTTGGAAACTAGGATACGAGAACTTTAGTGAGATCCCTAGAGATATTTATAAGGTATGTCTAGGGATGTCCCTAAGGATAAGTATACGTATAGGATACAGTCCTAGAACTACGGTAACGATCGTAGAATTTAACATAAGATGTTAGATATTGAGGGTACTCCCCCTTTATTATGTTGTTTTCCCTAGCATGATTTTTTCCTCTCACACTATTCTTTTTGGGTTTTAGAAAATGGCTGGAAACAAGATGATTCACGATAATGGAGGATATGATGGACAAGGGAATGATATTCTTCATAATGAAATGGGATTTGGAAGTCCAAAAATAATTATTATGCCGAATCAGCAATCTCATAATATGATCAATAAAGTAAAATTTGGTAAGTTTCCTGACTCGGCTAATAAGAGAAAGATGGAGTTTCATGATGAGCATAGAGGAAAGAAAGTTCAATTTCCCCTATGTAAATCATGTGGGAAGAGGCATCAAGGAGAATGTTTCAAAGGAACTGGAAGATGCTTTGGGTGTGGAAAAGAAGGACACAAAGCAAGTAAATGCAAAGGAAAAGGTTTAGTTAACAACATGGATGAGGATAATGGTATTGCTACGACATCAACAATGGTTAAATGTTTTAAATGTGGAATGTATGGGCATTATGCAAACCAATGCCCTAAGGAAAAGTCTCATAAAGATAATCAGTATGGTCGTATGGGAAGTATTTATGTGGATGATGATGAAGAGACTACAAATGATATGTGAGATGAAAGAATTGTTGAAGCTCGGTCAATGGTTTAAGAATGTAGTGGAATGATTACATGTTTATCATGTGTAATGTTGTATAAGTAATCTCATTGTACTATGGAATAAAGAGACATGTAAGGATTGTTACATTGTTGTCTGATTAATGTTACCAGTATCCATGAAAGGTTATTCAGATATTTTTGGAATGTAGATGATATGCGCATAATGAAGGGATAAGGAGAAAATTAAATGTTTGATAGTATTCATGAGCTCATGACTGATATAAGGAGAAGGTTATATCATGGTTTGAGTATATAGAATTTTTGGATTTTGGTATGTGGAAAGAGTTAACTTTTGACAGCATTCATTTTTTCACTAAGGTTTAATGGGTATTCATTTTTTTTTCAAGAGAATACATCATTAAGGTATTCACATGATTGGAATGTGACCAACAAGATATAAGGGGGATAAATGATGGTATTCACATGCTTGGTTGACGACATTTCAAGTAATCATTTTCTTTATACTATGAGCTTGGACCGAAGTATTTTAGATAAGCCTAAAGATTGTAATGAATTATGTTAAACATAAGTTAGTATTGTTTAAGTATAGAATTTTTTTTTGATATTATTTATGTGATGTTATTGTAATGTAGTTTTAGAAAAAGGACAACCTGCAGGACGGAAGACAGCCCATCGCTTCGGACAAGGCTGTGGGAATAGAACCCACAACCGAAGTGCGACTGGCCTTTATCGCCTACCACTGACCTACAGGAAGTCCCTGTTTAGTATAAACTAGTTTTATTATATTAAGCAGTATGATATGTGAAGTATAAGTTCATTTTAGGAACCATATATGATTAATCTCACTATAGATGGACTTATGTATTTTTTTTGATAACTTTTCTAACCTTTTGTTTGAGACAGATGGAATGACCCATCATTCTATCACATGATCTGCTAACACATCATGAATGACAAATTCAACTTCATTTATTTAAGAGATGAAGTGGAAATTGTCCAAAGGACGACAAACGGTGAGACTATACCAAAATCACGAAAGTATTTCTTCTAATTCCAATTTCATCAACTTTAGGGAAATGATCTTGAAAACCAAAAATGTTGTCCTAGTGATCTTATACCTGATGAATCGGATGGTACCTTAGATCGTCACAAATTTATGGATTTGTGATTTTTGGCTTTTCCATAGCCATGTTCTCTACCACTCTCCATCAGAACATGATGGTTGGATTTTTCTTCCTTATCCATATTTTCACCTATGTGGAAACCCAGTGATTAGTTTATTTGGGTAACCGTTACGTTTCATACTTTCGTTTTTAAAGATTGGTTTTGGTACTCCTTTTTAAGATGTGGGTTTCTATTAAAGAAACTTTCTAATAGTAAACCATTTATAACCCCGATGAATTTCGAGGGCGAAATTCATTTTAAGGGGGGTAGAATGTAACAGCCCAAGAATTTATGAAAAATATTCTTTTTAATTTCATTAATGTCTTGTGTTGTACGCAACACAAAAAGGATCTTGAACAACACGCATCCTTGACATGCCTTGCATTACACGCAATCGCAACCTTCCTCGATAGCGTGTGTAGTACGTAATACTGAGTTTCACGAAACAACGATATGCTATTAAAATATTATTTAAACTAGCCGTTATGAATAGTAATAACCACTTTTTAAATTTTAGAAAATTTAGCTCTCAAAATGGACTTTATTTTTGGATTCGGTGTATCGAATTTAGCCTAAGGTGAAATTTTGGTACTTTTCGGATAACTTTCATATTCTGATGAATAGTGAAAATTACTAAATTATTATTAAAAACAACTTTTTTAATCAAAATAAATAATAGTGAAAAATTATTAATTTTAGTGGTTTTAAAGTATATTTAGAATATATTTTTACAATTTAATATGATGTTGGTCATTGGATGTAATTTTACATTTAAACCAGACATAATCAAGTGTCAATCTTTTGGTAGATATTGTTTCTTAAAAACACGCTATTTGTTTTAACAGCGGGATTTAATTATAAAATTAATTAATTCAACTTCTATGTTATGAATTTGGTAAAATAGACTTCATTTTTGAATTCGGAATATGAAATATAGCTTAGGATGAAATTTTCATATTTTTCTGAAAACTTTCAATTTTTGATGAATAGTGAAACCACTAAGTGGTAGGTTAAAAACTGAATTTTTCATAAAACTTAATTTTACCGCTTCTGTGAATGGAATTTCAAAAATCCGAGAGACACGGTTGATGTCAGTAAGTAAAATGTGGTTCAATGAGATGAAAATAATTTTTGGTGAATAGTAACTTTTTACTTTTATTTACCACGGTTAAAAGTAAATAAGGTAACTAAGGGTAAGAATGATATTAATATTACCCTAACACATGTACTAATTCTATTGGAAAAGTGTATCTCGACCAAAAACAACCTTAGGTGTAAAATATTATCATTTAGGCCCACTTGGATTAGATTAGGACATTTATTATTATTTAATTCAAAGAAGAGTTAAAAGAGTTAAAATCAAAGTTTATTTACTAATACATTTTTAATATAGGGTTATACATAATATAAATTCGATTGTAAATATTCATTAGAAAGCTAAAAAGATTTAATAGATAATGATATTTTATTTATAATTTTTAGACTTTAAATAAATTTATTTATTTATGACACAACGATGATGCAGTAATTACTCTTTTTAAGGAAAAATTAACATAATTGATGTTATAAATTCTCAAATGAATGTAATTTGAGACGTTTTATGAATTCCACTAATTTTCTAGGTTACTATGATATATTAGTTTTGATTTAATCAACTTGGTTCGAACATATAATTCTGTTATGACTTTCACAAAAATCATATATCAAATAGTGTCAAAATTGACACAAAATAGTTTTTTAATCAAATATTATATTATTAATTGTTATTTTATTCCAAAAAATCTAAGGTTCGGCCAAATGACTTAGATAAGGATATATATATTAATAATAAACAATTTGGGGTTCGTTTGGCATGTTATAGTAAGTGTATTAACCATATAGTGAAAGAAAACAAAAAGACACGGTAAAAGTTAAATTATTTAACTTAGAGTTAAATCTAATTGATGAAGTTAAAATAATACCCTAAACATGTCTAAATCTTATTGGTTGATAGGATTTCGACCCATCCCCACTTTATATTCGAAATAAGACCCTTTGGAACCATTATAAACCGATTTTGACATTAATATAAAATAATATTTTGAGGTATTCCTAAGGTGCCCCTCTCCTCCCTTATAAAAGGACACCTCCTCCCCCTCCTCCTCACACAAATTTGAGCACTCAAGCTCGGCCAAACCCTGCCACAATCTTTTCTCCACTTCCCTAGAAACATCCTAGAGGTTCTGGTCTTCCTCAAAGACCAATTTTAGTGCCCTAAGAGGAGGTCTTAAAGAGGCGCTTCAAAGAAGAGGTAATTCCGTTACCAATTCTTTCATCTTTATTTCTTCTTCCACTTCTTCTTCTTAGGTTGTTTCATTATGAAATAATAACATCAGTATCACTCATATACTGATATGTTATTTTAAGTATGAAACAACCCTATTTCACCATCTATCCATCCTACGGAAAAAGAAATCACCGCGCGTGCGTACGTACGGAATACCGTCTCCACGCCGTGGTGTAATCCATTTTCCGCCACCACCTTAATAGGATGGTTATAATGGTGTAATGAGTAACTATATATGATTATTATAAAGTGATATTGATACTGAAATAATATTCATACACTTTAACACAATTCCACGACCATGGGAACGATATCATCGCTCGTGCGTACGTACGGACTACCGTCTCCACGACGCGATGAGATTCATTCTCCATGTTAACCATTTAAGAATGATTAAAAAGTATATATAAGAAATAATAATGAAATATATGACATTATAAATCTACTGGATTTATGTATATATGTATATGTATGTCATCTACTTACTTCCATTCAAGACAATAAGGAAAGGAAAACAGCGTTCATGCGTACGTACGGACTACCGTCTCCATGAACGGTGTTTTTCATTTCATTTATCTATCTTATATATATATATATATACTGAATATATATGATATATAAATAATATTTTATATTTTGGAAGTAAGTAAATCATGATATAAGTAATAATAATGTCAAGAACAACAAGTCAAAACACCTACGATAAAATGAAACGATTTTACCCAAAACGCTTCTTTAACGTGGAATTTACAAAAGAACGGGTTATATAAAGTCATAAGTGAACCATATATGATATCATAACAGTGAATATGATTCTGTAATAAGTCAATGACATTATTTAAATCATTATACAGGAGGTTCGGACACATACTAAGAAAATCGGACCTAAGGTAAGGGAAATATCACAATCTCATTTTTATCCGAGATTGTTTATTCATAAGTATTTACTGGGGTGTATTTTATCATCCACATCCATGTTTAATCAATATGTAATATTACTTCCATCCACCTAAAATTGTTTAAATCCATTTTTACACTTCGGTGAGTTTTTAGTAAAAGATATGAAAGGAATCTTTTGTCGTTTTTCGTACGAGGTACTTTTTGACTTTTCCGACAAAAGTACGAAGAATGTTTTTTTAAACTTATACGACATGAATGGATTTTTAAAACATTATTTCCAAGATGCTTCCTTTACAAGTTTACAAGTTTATTTTTAATCAACTTCTTTTATTTTAATGTCGTATGACATGTTATGAAAGGAGAAATGTTTTTGAAGAAGAAAGGATATTTTCCTCAAGAATGGAGTTCAAGTGTTTTATCAAAATTATTTTCCATCTAAGATAATAAAAGGGTTCTGTTTTTATCCCTATTATTACATTGATTTGATCATGTTGTGATTGAATTATTTTTATGAATTCCTTTATCTTTTATGAATTATTTTATGATGTCATGATGTTTAAGATTCCCATTTGTATTACATGGGTTATGGAATGATGTATGATTTGTGATTTCGTGGCACACATAAGAATGGTATCATTATGAGATGGGTGGGACCTATATCTCCCTCCAATGCATTGGTTAAAGATTTTATATCTCATGAGATAGACATGGCTGGAATGGTAGGTTATACCGGTTCAGTGAAATGGGACTAAAACGAGGGTTACTCGATTCAGAAAGGGACTTTGTCCACTAAGATAGTCTTGGCAATGAGTCGTGACTAAAAAGAAATGATTCTCTATGATTATGTGTGAATGCCACAAAGTTTCATCTTTTATGTTATGATTATTGTGATTACATTTCACTACCATGATTTATCCCCTGTTATGAAATTATGCTCTCTTTTTCAGGTTATGATTTCCAAAATGTTATGTTCTTATGAATACGATGTGATTGATATTTATTTTGTTTACCCTTACTGAGCATTTGAGCTCACCCTTTTATATTTTCTTTTCCCCAGGATATAAAGAAAGGTTTCAGGTAAAAAAAGGAAGATCTTTATGGGAGATGTTGAAGATCTTTCACCACGATAAGAATATTTTATTCCGAGTTTCCAAAGACACTAAACTATTACGATCCTAGTTTGTGTGTTTTTGTTATGTACTAAGTATTCCGCAAAAGTAATGTAATGTCAATGTACGTAAGGTTTCGGGTCTCTACATTCATCACACATGTTTATCGATATGTAAACACGGTTGGAGATGGCCTGGCCATCCTGGGTGTTAATCAAGGAATCACCTAGTCTGATGACTTCCGTGATGATATTATTTCTTTTCATGGAAATGATTTTAATGTGATCCTTTAATTTAGACTCTTGTAGACATTCTTTTGATTATAATTGTTTTTGGTTATTTTTGGAAAAATGAACTTTTGAAGATGGGTTTTCCCAAATAATTCTCTAATGTATTGTGTAGTGTTGAGTCTCATGAGACATTATGTGCAATAGTCTTGGAGGATGTCGTTGACTTGTTCTACCTTTTGAAATGGACTTGGTGGTTAACCATGACTTCTTCTCCTCTATGTTCAACATACCTTGTCTCGTGTTAACATCATATTTTTTTACTACCACATTCCTATGATTCAATGATTATATGAACCCATGTTTATATGTAACCATTCAATATTATATTTTATATCTTTATTTCATGATCTCTATCCCTGGTTCTAAATCTTTATTCTTAGGTTTATTTAGTTACTACGATTTTAGCTAATCCCTTTGTTCATGTCATCCCCAGGTTATCCTGTATAGATGTATGAGAATATTGAAAGATAGAAGTTTATTTTGGAGATTAAATAAAATTTTATTTATAATTTTTGAGTATTTACCAAGTCATGAAAGGCACTGAACCTCATGATACTTTTCTTGTAATATGATATTTTATTAATCTAAAAATAATATAAATATATGTTGAAATTTCTAGGACGGTGATAATTCATGTGTACGGTTGACTACTACCTCACGAAGATGTTATTTAATTTTCATCACCACCTATTATAGAAGGATTAAATATGGTTTAAATTATATATATTTAATATTTATAATTTAATTATAAATTCATAAATATTATATCACATATACCTTCATTATTTCAATTATTTGGGAATATGATAGTGTTTCCCCTCTGTACAAAAGTTCATGCCACATAAATAGATGTGGTTTGTTCTTCACACACTCTATTCATGGAATATAATAAGGTAGGTCTAAAAAATAAATATAAATGACATAAAAATGTCATTTTAATAGTAATATATTTTTTATATTTATTTTTCTTCAACTTCATGACACTTGAAACATGCTTCTTGCATATGAATGAACTACCATCTCTAATAATAGTGTATTAAATTTTGTATCTCTTAATTTTGTGGATCACTATATATATATATATATTAAATGAATATACATTCTACCTATCTCATGGATATATATATATATATATATGTTGTAATAATGATCATATTTTACACACCAATTATAAAAAATGAAACCATCCATGAAAAAAAAGATGTTTTTAACAAAAAAGTAATTTTAAGAAAGACTTTATATTAAAAGTGTAAAAAATGGATTAATTACATCCTATATGATATGATATTTATTATTAATATTCATTAATATATGTTTAATAACATTACATTTATTATACATGTAGAAAAAATTTGTATGTAGGAATTAATTACTTATGGTATGTGATTTCTAGTCTCCCTAAATTTTATTGGAGGCATATATATATTCACCCCTAATTTAATTTTTTAATTTTAAATAATTTCTATTTGACCCTTTATATTACAAATCACTTTATTTTTACGATAGATAATGTTTAATTTAATTTTTTGATTTATTTGGGATAAAAACTATAATATTACTAAAGCGATAAGGGATATCAGTCTCAATTATCCTTCTTTCAGACATATGATATGTTATATAATTATATTCTTTTATGATGTGTATATAGTGAATCATTAAAATTTAATATCCGAAATTATTTTATTGTTATGATAATATATGTTTTATTTAACACTTTTTTTTCTGGGTTTATGATTAAAATTTATCAAAATCGTAATTGATTTATGTTATAATCTCATCATTTATTAGGATTGATCAGGATTGTTATTCCAATGAAAAATTATGATGATAATTATATTGGGACACTCATTTATCTTATACCTATATTGGTAATTACGGGAAATAAATGTCATCCATTATTTTTTGTCCCTTCATGTACATAATAGGTAGACATTATTTTTTAAGAAAATTCATTTTTATTCATTTTTTAGTCGAAAATATTTTTTAATCCAAAACCATGTTTCAATTAAATTTTAAATTAATTTTTCTAAAAATATCAAAATTATTTATTACTAAATGTTTTACCCATTTTTTGATTTTGACAAAACCATTAGAAGGGAATCATCATATCATTTTAAAAAAAATATTATTTTAATTTTATAAAAAAATAAATATTCTTTATTTTAAATTCTACGACATGAATGGAAGTTTCATCCTTCATGACCACTAATAGTATATAATCATTTAGTATAATATTTTTAGGTTATTTTTTGGATAAATATTCTGGAATTTTTTATATTTTAAGAATTTTTTTTTCAAAATGGAATATATATTTTTTACAATTATATTTTTAAATTATTTTTATTATATCATTTATAAATTCAATAGTTTATTTAAATAGAAAATGTTTTGCAAAATATTTTACCAAATTATAGTTTAAAGAAATAATTATCATATAAATTATGTTGTCATCATGAATCCATCCATGTGATTTTTCTATTAATATAAATTCCCATATAATATGGAATCCTTTAATGTTACATATGATTTATTTGTAATATTAAACAAGGGTAATGATTATTCTTTTCTAAATGGATTATATTTATGACGATAAGATTTTCAATAAACTCATTTATTATTGAAAGGTTATACAATGAAAAATTTGTTATGAAACTTGATTATTTTTCCCTCGGTTATTCGTTAATGTAATGATGAAATGACTATGAGACCAGTTTCTACTCCATATGTAAGATTTAGCTAAAATGACTATGAAACCCACTTAATTATATGTATTTTAATATGATGAAATCTACACAGTCTTTTGGTGGACATATATATGATTTCATTTGGTGGTGGGTGGGACATATATCTCCCTCATATGGATTGTGTAAATATATGTATAACATGAGATAAATTGTATTAGAATAGGGAGTGAACCCAATTTAGTAAGGGTATTCGTCCACCATGATATTTGTAGGAGTGAACTATGAATATAATGATGGTTTGTGGGAAGAACCGCTTACAATATGATTGTTTTGTAATTATACATTACTGCTAAGGAAATAATATCATGTTCTTATAAAAATTCCAAAATCATTTTCTTATTACAATTTTTCATTCTCATGGATCATGTTCTTTGATTAAATTCTTATTCATTATTATGAACATACATGAATTATTTTATGACTCATGTTTTTGATCAATCATATGTAGGTTATGCTTTTAAAAAAATATTATCTTGTTATCATAAAATTATTCTCATGATAATTTTATATATCTCATGGTAACCCATAATGATCATCATATATCATCCATACTGATGAATCCTTTCCCTGGGTTATAAATAATATTTCTTTGTTTGGAACAACTATGAAGAATTAAAAATGTGAATATTTTTATTAGATATTATGAAGATCATTCATGATGTAAAAATATTAGCTTCCAATATTCTATATGCACTATATTTTTATAATTAAATGGTATGTGATTGTGTAATGTAAAGAATATTCATATATAAATATGTAATTTCTATGTGTGATATATTTTTTTCATATATTTTTTATCATAGGGTTTGTTTAGTTAGTTATTAGAAACTATTATTAAAAAATTAATGAGTCTCTAATGAATAATTCAAAATATGTTTCTAGGGATATATCTATGGATTAGTCTAATGTTGTCTCAATGTATAAGAACATGTTATGTAATTTTGGTAGAGGATTGAGGGATTTTTTTCCAATAAATTTAATGTATTGTCTTGTATTTCCCATGTATTATTTTTAAATATTATATGGAATTATTTGTATACTATGCTTTATGACGGTGTGAAATTTCTGGGCTCTGGTTTCCTGGAATAAATGTTGGAAATAAATTATACTTATAATTAGAACGCAAGAGCTATTTTTAAGAATATATGGAATAAAATTTACACGGGATCCCAGATCATAATTTCTAAGGCACCATTCTATTTAGAGCAGCGACATTATCTTTGGTTAGGCCTAACATCGAACAGTGTTGGTCGACAGCAGAATTAAATTTCTAGAAGTTTGAAATGAAATGAAATAAATAAATAATGTATTTCCTTTTAAATATTATATTTAATGTAAAAACTAATTTCTTGGTTATAAATAAACATGATCCTTGGGATATTATCAAAACACTGGAAAAATTTCATTGGACACTATGGAGTTTTGTAGAGGATCATTCTTTGGAGGAATCTCGACGAACAATGACAAGTAATGACAAGTGAATCATTGCACAATAATCTTGAATACCGATAGATGACCTCTCTATGTCTTTATACACAATCAAGGAAGGGTGATTTTGTTTTGATTATGTTTTACCCATTCACTGACTAAATGAGCAATATAAATCAACCCACAAACATGTTGACCCATGTATTTTTCATTCTTACCGGAGGGTATTATATTAGGTTTATTTTGCATAATTGATCCATTTTTGATTTGATTTTTGATTTTATTTTATATATTAGATCCTTCTAATGGGAGTATATCAGATCTGTGGCAAACAATTGGAGAGGTTCATTCCTTGATTTTCTATTTGGATTTTCTAATAAATTTTTGACAACACATTATTCACATTCTTCATAGGGTTGTGAAGAATGGAATTTTGAACATCATTTTACCAATGAAACAATCCCAAAGTAGAGATCCAACTTCGTGACAACCCAAAAAAGGAGTAATGATGGGGTTGGATAACAATTTGACACATATTGATTGAAATTAATCCTTCACCGCTCTTCGCATAGATAATAGAATCACGTTTTTTGGAGCAGATCAGATGCTCGAAACATACCAGATCATCGTTGTACTAATGGGGTAACATAAGATCATGAGTTTTGAGGAGACAGAAAAGACAGATCAACATATTAAATATCACCAGAGGCACATAGAGGATGAAAAGTTATTCTGGAAAACCGTGAATAATGTGGTATATTCTCCGAAGAACACATCTTATGGGGATGACACTACAGTGTCTAGGGTATCATGATGAAGGAAGCGATGAAACGATGTGTCACAAGTTAACACTGCATGTGGGACCTAATATGAGACTCAACATTTATCTTGGATGAAACACTTTTATATGGTAGAGTACATGAAATTTACTCCACCTCATTGCTAGACTATGCTAGTTATGCATGTTTCCCCGGGTACCGGTACAGAGGTTTGCATACTCTAGTCAAACACATGTATGGGAACATCAAAATTGTACATGGAGAAGACCCTATATAATTATACATGGCATGTGACCATCACTACACTCTATGAATGCACTTTTTATATGACATGTCTTCTTACTCTGTTCGTTTCATAGCTACAATACCTGATTTCAAGCGACATGGATTGTGACCTTGATACATGTCATTTACTCTCTTCTACATGGCTTGATCACCATGTCCAACATTCCTTCCATAGGTTTTTTTGGGGTTATTTCACGCTTTTTCATTCCCTTTAATTCTAAGTATTTTTTCCATTGAGAAGAGTATGATCCCTTTATAAGGAATTTTTGGATAGAGTTAGAATCCCTCTAAGAAGCCCGATGCTAGATCATCTTCTGATTCATTGCCATAGGTTGGGTCATTTATCGATGTGACCAGTCCAAAATAATAATGATCCTTTATATATCTGAGGAATACATATGAGTCACGGTCTTTTCCAATGCTCTATAACTGATCCTCATCCATGTATCATTATCTTTCCCCACTCAAGAGTGAGTTATCCTATAATGATTGTATATTTTCTCTCTTCAGATATACCATATTATATATGTCTAACTCTATCATTACAAAAACCAATGAACGATACATATAATATATAAATAATTATAGATACCATACTCATGGAGTGTGTTTTCTAGAATGGGTGCTTTGTAGAATCTTCTGACTGAATCCCTATCATGGGTGTGTGGGTTTTTGTGACTTACCTTTAGATGCCAGGTATTGCTTTTTAGTATATCTGAATGTTTATATTGTTATATGTTCAATATAAATATACAATTTAAAGATGAATATACTCATACATTGTGTTTTTCTTGGTGGTTTTCATGGTCCTCTACTATGTATTTTAATACTCACCCCTATCCAGGATTTTCCAACACATGCCATATCCTGTGCAGGCGACTGACCTTTATATGGGGTCATGGGTGGAACATGATCGGACCATGATTTTTGAGCTTCCTTAGAGGTAAATGTGTTCTTATGACTATAAGTATTAGTCCCAAAACATATTTCTTGACTATAGGTTGGAAGTTGTAGGTTCCATAATTTTTTATATTCTAGTCTTTTATTTTGACTCAGATTACATTCTTCAATTTACATTTTTTTGTACCATGTTTGTTTCATTTAGTTGTATGCATGCACTTTGTTCCTTAATGGTTTATCAAATTACATAATTTGGGGGCTTGGATATGTATGTGTGTGTGTATAGGTATCTTGGAAATTCTTCCCAGGTTACTGATTTTAGTACTCGGTTCTAGTCACCATCCCCTGGCCTATTGGTAGTGGGCTTAGAGAGTCACAACAAGGGCCCCACCAAGATGGGTCATGTTAAAGTGGTATCAGATCAGTCAGTTCGACTTTAGGAACTAGGGTCTGAGATATCTGTCTGGGGAAATACTATTATGTTTTTTCATAACATTCAAGCTAGGGACACTAGTGTAGGTATGGGAAGTCAACGTATCTATTAATTAAGACTCAGATAACATTATTTTAGAATCGGTACATGAGAAACCTATTTAGTGGGAATAAAAATAATGGTACATATATCATATATGAATTAGTTGTTTTTTCATGTCCTTTAATTTAAGTTAAACAGTTATACTCTTTGACCATGGTACATGATTTTTCCTTAAAAAATGCCTTCATGACTCAGACCATCTATGATTTAGCAGATCGATCACGAGGATGACTACTTCAGTGAAGAGGATTCAATTCAAGGACTAGTTCCCTAGGAGTTACCTGCAGGTGGAGCACCTGCTATACAAACACCAATAGGGCTTCACGAGTTACCTGTAGTACATGTTTACAAGGATATTATATTTATAATTCTCTAAGAGTTATAGAGATAATGAATTCTCAGGATATGAGCCTAGCCCAATTGTTAAGGGTCTGACCACTGGCTTGAGGTAGTGACCAGATTTTTCCGTTTAGTGAGAATACTAGAGGACCATATGGTGATCTGAGGAGAAATACTTCTTCAGGGATCAGTGGGATGATTGTGGATTTTGACCTTGCAGACTCATGGCGAGGAGACTCTTTAATGGAAGGAGTATGAGGGACACATTAGGGAGTATTTCTCTCTTGTTAAACTAAGATAAGTGCATACACTACTACAAATATGGACATTATTAGCCCTATAAAAGGGAATTAACATTATTTGAAAATTATTGTTAATCAAATAAAAGATTAATGGGGATTCCTTTTATGAATGCTTCAAAAATCGCAGATATATGCCTCGTTTATCAGTGCTAAAAAAGCACTTATAAAATAAATAAATTAATTTTTTTTACAAGCATATATAATGTAGGGGGGATATTTTAATATACCCCCCACCCAGTAAATCTTGGAGGAGCCCCTCCCTTTCACTACACGCAGCCTTTGGACATGCTACCCCCTCCCACCTACGCCCGCTACCCTTGCTTCCACATGAACTCGAACCTGAGACCTACCCCCTTGTGTGCAAGCACCCTTAACACTAATACATTTAGTTTTTTTCTCCCTTTAATGATATATATATATATATATTTATATATGTAGTTATATTTATTCATATATTAAAATAGATTCATCTAAATATAAATAAATTTATTTATATTAATACCTATATATTTATTCATATATTAATAAATATATATATACTTATTATTTTATTAATATAAACTTATATCTATTTATATATATTTTTTTATTTATAATTTTTTATCTGTATATTTATTTGTATATTAATATACATTTATTAGATTAGTTTTAAATACATTTCTTAAATTTTTTCTTTTATGCCTGTTTATAAATAAATAAAGAAATACATTCGTACATATATACAATACATAGAAACACACACACACACACACACAAATATATATATATATATATATATATTTATTTAGGAATAAATAACTATATTTGTGTATTTTAAAAGACTTAGAATTTTAAAAATACAATAAAATCTATTCCAGAAGTATGTTTCAACTCCTCAACTAGTCAAATTTAATAAAATGAAAAAAAATATTAGATATGATATGTGGTACAGGCCTAGAAGACATGCAGATCAGATGTCATAGGTGTTTGAATTTTAAAAAGTCGGAGTATCCTGACGAATAACATAGTTTTGGAGGCCTTATGGGAATTTTGGGGCCTCAAAGAATGTGATAGAAGGTTTAAATGGTTCACTAGCACGTAGAGCTTATCACAAGCATTGATTTTATTTGTTGTACAGCTCAAACAGACACTCATATCCAAAGTTATGGTCGTTTATAGATTCAGTTACATTTTCAACTTATTTTATATCATTTTTTATTATTTTTTATTTTGTTTGTTTATTCAAATTGTAAATAAATGATTATTAATTAATGATAATCAGAATATTATTTATTAATAATATTTTTTAAAATATTTCAAATCTATTTTCACTCAATTTCTTATATATTAAATGTAATAGTCTATTTAAACTTATCTATAACATATTAAAAAAACTAATTTTATATTTATATCATCATAAATATACATATATAAAAATATTTTATTTTTTATGAATTTTTTAAATTTATCAGCATAATGAAAAAGTGATGATAAAGCCCCCACTTATCATTTGTACTAAATATTCATTCATAAAGAGGACCAAATTAACAATGCTAAAAAGGGCAGATAAAGGGGGCCTTTATTAGTGTTTTTGTTCGCGTTGATAAAGGTGGAACTATAGAAACCATGTTTTGTGGTAGTGGTAGCCAAGAGATTCTTCTTCTCTAGAAGGGCATTTTAAAAGTGGATGAATGTTCATCGAGGTTCACATACCACACCAGGTACTTAGAGGATATATTCAAGGACATGTACATCAGATCATGGAATTTCGAGTGAGTTCTTTAATTGGAAATCCAATCTACAGTTGTACCTCTATTAATTACAACTTATGAAAGAGTTCTCAAGTGAGCATTGCTAGTCTAGGAAGAGACAAAGAATCAGGATTTTTAAGACATTACAGGAGAACCCAAAACATGGGATCTATGGTCCATGGAACTGAGGATCGATCTATTTAGCCTAGAGAGAGGTGATGTTACTCGTGAAACAGTAGGGGATATCTTACTAGAGATTTCCCAACCAATCGAATTGTTGATAGGGTAGCGGTAGATGGACCAATGAGGAATAGAAAAACGTAGAGAGTGGAGCAGGCTGACCTACCTGTTGGGAGACATGGTAGAGGAGCAAGGCGATCCACAAGAAGTGCCAGATTCTATGAACTACATCCACCACCAGCCCCAAAAGGATTTCACCAGGCATATAGAGGTGAGGTACAATGTCGAGGGGAAGCTACATGCAGTTAAGGTGTATTAACCAAGGACTCCATTGATGATCTTTGGGATGATCTATTTTCTTTCTACCTTCACTTCCATTCGAAGAGACATTGGTTCCTATGATTCATTCCCCCCAACATGTCTTCTGAGAATCATTGATATTTTAGTGGATCCATTAACATGAACCTTACATTTGGAGACACATACGAGAAGAGACTCGTTGATCACATATATTTTCCATCAGTGTAGTCTTACCCTTAGATGCAAGAGTTATTATTGGAACTAGTTGGTGGTAGTTTCATTGCCTTATGACATCATTCATAGTATGGATAGGTTATATTCTATTCTTTCTGAAATTTACCGCTTTAGGTGAAGAGTGTGGTGTGTGCCTTGCATTGAAATGTGGTTTTTCATTGTTGGTGAAATGGAAACACAAGAAACACAAAATGGTATCATGCCTAGGAGGGTGCATCTGATCACTTATGATTTTTCTACCTGTACACTCAGAGTAGTATATGTTGTGATATTTTAGTTCCTAGTGGTAACGGTGGAGTATGATGATATATTTCTTTAATATTTTCCATGATTACCTCCCCACTGCGAAATCAAATTATCCATAAACGTACACCTTAGGACAACACCAATATCCTCAACAGTGTATCAGATGGTGCTCAAAGAGCTTCATGAGATGAGGATGTTTCTTGAAAAATTATAAGTAAGCTCTTCATAAGACCTAGTGATTCACCCTGGGAGGCCCCAGTTTTGATTTCCAAGAAGTATGATGGAACATTGAAGTTGTGCATAGATTAATGGTGCCTAAATCAGGTAAATGTGAGGAACAAGTGTCCACTATTGAAGATCAATGACCTCATCGATCAAATGAGATGCGCACATTGGTTCTTGAAGGTTTACCATTGATTGGGTTACCACCCATTATGAGTGTGATGTGGATATATCAAAGAAGGATTTATGATTCTTGTACGGTCACTATGAGTACAAGGAGATTCCTTTTAGCAAGATGAATACCAAAAAATGTTTTCTTCAATATTATAAATTGGATATTCCTTTTGTACATAGATAGGTTCATTTAGGTATTCATTGATGACATCTTTGGGTACTTGGTATCAGATGAGGAGCATGCGAGTCACCTGCGGATGGTTATAGACGTACTCTGAGAGCACTAGATTTTTAGGATGCTCTCGAAGTTTTAGTTTTGGATATAAGATTTCCACTTTTTAGGACATGTTATCTTAGTAGAGGGAGTAGCAGTGAACCCAGCCATGTTCAAGGAAGTGTTATCTTGGAGGCACCCCCTGGAGATTGTTAGAGGTTAGAAACATCCATGGGTTGGTAGGATACTACCAAATATTTTTCCCTTTTTTATCCAAGATATCAGCATCATTTAAATCCATAACCTAAAAGGGGTATCCATTCGTATAGACATTGAATTGAAAATAGGCTTTCTAGAAGTTGATACATGGTTCAAAGAGTGCACTGATCATGAGATTTCTAGAAAATGTTGTTGAGCACATAGTTTATTACGACGCCTCAGGGAGCAAACATGGTTGTGTCCTAATTCCAATAAAGCTGGTTATTTCTTATTTTTCACGCTAGATAAGACCACATTAGAATAACTATGTGACCCATTATCTGGTGTTGGCCGCAAGATCATTCACATGGAAAATGTGGCGACACTACCTAATGGGAAAAAGTTTTGTCGTCTACTATGACCACAAAAATCTCAAGAATATATTCTCACATAACCATCTAAATCTAAGGAAGAGGTTTTGGATAGAGTTCATATTGGATTATTACTTCGATAAAATCTATAATCTTAGGAATTGGACTATTTTAGAAGAATTTTTAGTAGGAGATCGAGTTCATTTCTACTATGTGAGGCGTCAGAGTAGTTGGACTCTCTAAAGATATCTTACGTGAATAGAGATAATTCATCTTATCTCTAGTCGATGGTTATCACCCCTCTACACTTATGGTGATTCAAGGAGGCACAGTTAGTGTATGTCAACTATGAGACTTTATTTTCTTAGTTATCTACAAGACATCCTCTTAATAGATATTTACAAGGTGGGGAACATGTAGTTCATTTCAGAGAGAACAAGGTTCTACCAGTAGCAATGTGGGAGGAGGTTCTAGGAGTGTATCATACACCCCCTGGTAGTACATCCTTTAGGGTAAAAAATTTTACTTGGGCCTCCAACAACCGTTCTTTTGGATCGGTATAAAGGAGTGTATAGCAAAGTTCATTTATCGATGCCTTATGTTCTAGTAGGTGATGGCTGAGAAACATTTTCCCGTGGGGTTATCTCACCCATAGTTGTGCTGGATTGGAAGTGGGACGTAAAATTTATGGGCTTCATGACTGGATTTCCATGAATGTTTAGGGTACTTTTTTTCATCTAGGTGTTTGTTGACAAACACACCAAGTCGTCCCACTTCCAATCATTCCAAAAGAAGATTTCTGTAGAGATATTGGGATTCCTCTACATGTAGGATATATTTTGGTTTCATTATGTCCCTTCGACGATAGTCTCATATAATGATGCTCGTTTCACATACTAGTTGTGGAATAGATTTTAGGAGGCATTTCGGGACTGAGATGCACATGGGAACAACATTCCATACCTATATTGATGTTCAGATGAAGAGAATGATTTATGTTTTAATGGATATTTTGTGGTCCTACATCCTAAATTTTATTTAATGTTAGGAGGACCACAAAAAAATAGTGTATTTTGAGAGCAACAACATCTACCACTCCATCATCAGTATGGAACTATTTGATGCCTTATATGGGAAACTCGACTGGTCAGCTCTTCTTTGGACCGACCCAAGAGTGTCCACACTCATGGGTCTAGAGTAGGTTCAAGCTACTACTAAACAAGTGTAGATATTTGAGGAATAGGTTATTAATGAACAAATCCTGTAGAATTCATATAATAATAGAGGGTTGGTACCCCTAGTGTTTGAATCGTATAACAATGTCTTCTTCATGTCTCACCATGACGAGGGATGAAAATATTTGACCAGAGCGGCATGTTGTCACCGATTTTCACTGATGATTTCCAGATAATACATAGATTCAGAGAGGTGTTGTTCTACCCAGGTCTACCATTATAGTTTCACCTAGTACATGATGTCTTCCATGATTCATAGATTAGGAGGAACATTCATGACCCATCCCACATCATTTACTGTGGAGAACTAGACATAGAAGATGTTGAAACCCTCACAATGTACTTGGTGGAGATCGAGGATTGCTAAAAGATGATCTTTCTTCGGTGAGTGATTCCTTTGGTGTGTGTCTGGGGGAAGCACGAGAAACTTCAGAAAAGCATGTGGGAGTGGGAGGCTCAAATATATGTTCATTACACACATCTATTTGACAATCCTTTGATTTTTATTTTTTGGGACGTAAAAGACCTAAGGTGGAGCAAATGTAATGTCTCATATTTTCCACATATTATATTTACGTATTATATGGAATTATTTTGTAATAATTCTTTGTGATAGTGTGTGATTTTGAGGATTGGGATGGATTAAATTATTGAAATAAATGAAACTTTTAAACACCCTATGAAAACTATTTACATGAAAATGTTGAATACAATTTAAACTGGTGCTCATATCATAAATCTGAGGGCACCACGACATTTATAAAAGAAACTTTACCATAGGTGATTAGTAATATCAAACATCACTGGTAGGCTACATAAGTTAATTTATGAATGTTTTAATGGAAATAAAAATAAATTTCTAATTTATTTCATTTTAAAAGTTTTAATTATCACAAAACTTGTTTGTTGATATTAAATAACTAGGATCCCAGGGTTAGGATCATAACCCAAGAAAACATTCATTGGATACTATACTATTTTGGAGAGGATCTATCCTAGGAGGAATCTCGACAAAATGAGGGAAGGGGAGATTCATGTATCCATGCGCAATGAGATTGAATCCCAACAGACGACCACTCTCCCTCTTAATCGACGATCAAGGTAGGAGATTGTTGAAATGATTTATTTTCCCCTTTGATCGACTAAATGATGAATGTGGATCATCCAACAAATAAGATGAACCATGGATTATTTTTTTTGTCAAAGGGTCCTTTATGTTGTTTTTTTGGGAATTGATCCATGATTGATTTGATTCATATTTTGATTTTCACTATTTGGCCATTCTATTTTTAGTAGATCAATTTTGTGATGAACAACAATGGATTTTTGTTCTTCGATTTACTATTAAGATTTTCGTATCTATTTTGACACTCCATTATTCATGTTCTACATGGGGTTATGAAAAATGAACTATTTTACATCCATTTCATAATACTATGATACCAAATTTTAGATCTGACATTGTGAAATCCAATTGGAGGTATGGCAACGATGGAGGATGATGAATCATCTTGGATTCAAAGAAATCATTCTTCAATCGTTCTTCACGTGGATGATAAAACGTGTTTTTAGAGTAGATCAGATTCCTGGAACATACCGAATCGACTTTTATGTCACATGACCACCTAAGATCTTGTGTTTCCAGGAGATTGAATGGCTAGATCAATGGATCAAAGATCCCCATAGGTGCACAATGTATGAATAGTGACTCTAGAAAATCATGACTAATACGAAGCCTTCTCCAAATGACAGGGTGTGTGAGGCAGTATATATGGATGCTATGGTTTGGCAACTCAGGATGCAATGACATGACATGTTAAGACTGTCACATGACATGTGGGTCCTTATGTGAGACTCGGTGTGCATTTTAGATGATACACTGTCAAATGTTTGATTACATGAAATATACTTCACAACATTTCCAAATCGATCTGGTTACATTGGTTACATCAAGTACTAGAATATGGGTTGGAATACATAGGTTAAATACATTTATAAGAGCAAGGACAGTATGCACGGTGTAGACCCCGACTAATCGAACACGGCATGTGACCATCACTACATGTTTTGTATGAAATTTTTACATGATATGTCTTGTTACTCAGTTCGTTACACATGGGAAATACTTGAAGACAGGTGAAACATCGTGAGACCATCCTACATTCCATGTTCTCTCTTCTACATGGCTTCATCTACTTGCCAAATGTTCCTTGGAAATTTTTCTTGGTATTATACCCTCATTTTTCATTCCTGTGAAGGTTGAGTATCATTTACATCTATAAGAGTAAGATCTGTTCATCAAGACATTATGGATATAATAAAAATCCCTTAGAGAGGCCAAGAATGAGATTCTATACCCATTCATAGCCCTAGGTAGCATCAGGTATTGACAAGGAAAATCCTATTGGATGTCTATATCTTACATAGTTGGTGAATCCAAATGAGTCATGGTATGCACCAAGGCTCTGATATTGATTATAATCCATGTGAATTGATCATGCCCTACTCTAGAGTGAGTTCACATGGAATGAGTACATCTGATATCTCATCAAATCTTTCAGCATATCTATCTATCATTTGTGACACTTCCTAATGAATGGTATTTCTCAAATGGATTCCACTAGAGCTACTAGACTCATGGAGTGAGTACTCCGGGATGAGTGCTTCATAGAATCTCCAGACTGAATCTCTATAATTGTTATGCAGGTAGTTGTGACTTACCTCTAGACTATGGGTATGGGTTTGGAGTATATATGAATGTTTCTCTAGTGATATGTTTTGTACACATATACTGTGTATATTTGAATGTACCATTACTTTTCGTATTTTTTCGTGATTTTTGGGGTCCTTTACTAAGTACTGTTATACTCACCCCTATATAGAATTTGTCAGCATGTGGCGTGTCTTATGTAGATTATCATCTTGTTGATGTAATCAAGGGTGGAGAAGGACCCGAACAAGATTTATGAGCTTCCTTATAGTTTGAGGTGTCCTTGCGACTATGATCAGCGGTACCAATACCTATTTCTTTCTTATAAGATGGAAATTTTAGTTTGTATCTCATTATTTTTTTGGGATTGTATTCTATCTTAGTTTACATTCTACACTTTACATTCCTCTATACTATGTTGGTTGGTTATATTTTTATGCATTAATTTTTTCACTACGGTTTTTATATTTTATCATTTGTAGGAATGGAGATGTGTGTGTGTGTGTCTAGTTAATTAATAAATGCCTCCCACATTATTGATAGTCCTACTCAATGCTTATCCCCAGCCCCTGGACAATTAGAAGCGATCTTGGGGATTCATGAAAAGCCCCCCTGGGATGAGTCATAACATAAAATCTCATTCTAGATACTAAAATTGGATGTTTTTTTCACAAATATATACCTAGAGGAAATAACACGGAAAATGGTGTATTGGGATAGATGCGATGTTCCCCTAGTACAAGGGGACTTTTTGGACACTTTTTTTGACACACTGAGGGGGATATGGTTCATAAATTCAAAAACATATTATGAAACATCTTAAAGGAAGTGAATAATTACCATGAATAATGAATATAATCCTAATGTATCATATATTAAAACTAATCTGTCATGATTTAGGCATATAGTAATTGTGTTGTGTGATTATGTGTTTCCAAAATATAATTATCATTTCTCAAATTATGGATTTTTTTTAAGTCAATAGTGAGAACTATATAGAACTCGGTCTATATTGAATGTGATAGATCTTATTTTGAGGGAAAAAAGACAAGGTGATTACTCAATTGAAGTATATTGTTATTATCTGTAATAATTTATCAAGATTTATGATTAACAACCTGAAGTATAAAAAAATCATGGCCTCACCATAGAATATATTAATAGTGTACTTTAATATTATAAGAGGTTGATACAATGGAGGAAAATGTCATAGATTGCAAAATTTCATGAATGTGGGAGGAATCACATAAGTGATTTTTTCAATTTAATGAGATGTTGTTTTGAGTATTAAAAAGTTGGACATAAATCATGTAATTTCTGATGGAAAATGAAATGTTTGTTAAATTAAATGGATGGGAATAATTGTATCACTAAGTATTTCCATGAGATAAATGATTTCTATGTGAAAATATTGGGAATCATTAAAATAAATGCCCTAAAAAGAATGATTTTAAAACTAATCAGCATTGTGGTACATGTAATGTTTATAAAGATGGTGATGAATAGACCACAAATGATGTATGAATGGTATGGGCTATTCTAATAGTATTTTTTAATTTCAAAATGAGAATAATGATCGAATTATAAGAATCATTAAAAATCAAATCCCTAAGAAGAATGATTTTAAAACAAATCTGAATTATGGTACATGTAATGTTAATAAAGTTGATGATGAATAGACCACTGGTGAAATATGAAAGGTATGGGTTGTTCTAATAGTATTTTTTATTTTAAATATGAGAATAATGATCAAATTGAGGATGATTAATATTTTTACATTATTGATACTTCAAATTTTAGAATTATTTATTAAGTAATTAAATGATAAATAATGGTTTTTTGTTTGTGAATGAATTAGAATGATTTATGTGTTTATATATTGGAATTCAATAATTATGGAATATATATGTATTTTTCAGTATAAGTCTTCTGTTAGTGATTTTCAAAAATATTTTTAATGGTAAATTTGAATGAGAAAATATTTTTATTTATAACTTGTATTTTATGAAAAAAATACTTGATTAAGGGAAGACATCCTTTAATATCTTCATTATTTTTAGATAATGATGTTTGTGATAAATATATGATTGATATGGATAATGTAATTATAACAATGTTGATGTCCTTAGAATTGGTAAAAAAAATTCTGAAAAATTATTTTCTTATAATTGAGGGATTTTATTGGATTATTGTTACACCGCAAGGTTTGGAAAATAAATATAGTAGTCAATTTTATAATCTAATCATTAAACACAACTTCACCTCTTCTATGTTTTCAATTTTGAAAAATGGTCATCTATAGTTGTGTTCAGTAAGTCATTTAGAGTCTGATAAAACAAACCTTATTTTTGGTGAATATAACATACCCTTATGAATAATAATATGAATAATAATATGAACCTTATGAATTGTAAATAATAATAATAATTTATTTTTTTAAGGCAATAAGATAATGAGATCTTATTTAATTTTTCAATGTCACATAATACTTATTACACTTCAAGATTTTTATTTTTCAAATTAACTATGACCTTATTTAAAAATTATATTAATATTATTTAGAATATTATTTTTGAAAAAAGGATTTCACTTTTGAATTATACAGGTCAAAAAATGGTAGGGGTGAATTTTTCAGATTTTTCTAAAATACATGAATTTTTCATGAATATAAAAGTACAGTTGTGAGTTTTCTTTAGTTTAAAGACATAATAATGATATAATAATGAAATATAAGATTATTGTAGAATTTTTCTAGTAACATATGACATGAGGTGTTTCCAGTGGCTTAAAACCTGGTAAAATACAATGGGAAATCCCATGGTTTGGAAAAAACCACTAACCAGGTGTCCCTTTAAATTATTAAAAAATAACATATCTTTTTCTATAAATACCCACTCATACATTTGTTTTCATTCATTAAAAATATTTCATCCTCCAAGCTCTGGTGGTTTTATCTCCCTAGGAGTCCTCCCAAGGTGTCCCTAATCCCCAAAGATCCCATCCTTCATGATCTATGCGTTATTCTACAATGTAAGGGAATCCTTCATTCTCTTATTTATGTCAAAACTTCTTTTATGTTAGCAATTTAAAATTCCTTTCTCCTATGTTGGGGACTGATTTTATTCATTCTTATTACATTCATTTTGATTTAAATATGATTAGATACCCTTTTATTCTCATCATTTGGTTTTATTAAATTTTAATTGACGTCTTTAGGCTCCCGAATTTTCATAAGGGATCTCTAAAATTTTCTTTTATTTTCAAGTTCATCACATATATTTTTTTCCCATAACTTCCTCTATACAAATGATCATGATAACTCCAATAACATCTATATATAGGATTTATGTCATGTTAATGTAGGAAAGATCATAAATATTATTACTCCCTCCATTTTATTTTTATAAATGAAATCACCGTCCATGAGGTACCAATGTATAGACATCGTGGATGATGAAGTTTCATTCTTCAATTTGTTCGTCATTACTAGTTATTAAACCATAATTATGGTTGAATCATAATATAATATATGTTTTATAATATAAGTAATATTCAGGAACCATAATATGTACATATTATTATGTTATATGACAAAACCAGTTCATAATAATCCAAATACAGCCAAATAATCGAAGTTGTTATCATCTAATGATTCATCCTCATTCCATATAACCAAATGATAGAAATTACCATTACCAATTATTTATGTTAATAAATAATATATAATTACAATCCTAGAGATTTATAACCATTCCACATGAACACTCTTTCTTAAAAATAAGTGAACCTATTAGGAAAATAAAGAAAATGAACACCCAAAACAACGAAATTCAATATAATAACATAGAAATAAGGTTATAAATGAACTAAACAGAATTATGATAAACTAAATACATGTATAATATGAATTTAAATAATATATTAATAAGTATAAATATATATTCCAAGATCTTATGTTCTAGATAATAAAACGTTTGGAGTTTAGGTAAGGGGTTTTCACCCGAACTTCCATTTTCATTTGGGTTACTTTTATTGTCCAATTTCCTCGATGTGAATGTTATGTATTGTTATGTAATCCTCCTAAATTATGTGTGAGGATTCTATATATTTAAACCAACAAAAATCCTTCCCTTTGTTTTGATAGTTACTTGTTTTAAATGATTCTCTCAAAACTGTTTCCAAAAAAAATGATCCCTTTACAAGGGAATTTCCCAAACTCATATCTATTTTCAATGGAAATATATAATCTGTTTTTGGAAACAATTATCCTTATAAAAAAACTTATTTTATCATTAAATACTATCTTACTTCACTTCTGGTTTTATTCAAATATTTTTCCAAAAGAACTCTTCTTTTCAAAATAAAATAGTATTTATCTCAACAATTGCTTAATGATTTTATGAGTGTTTTCGTCTAATTCGACACTCTTGTTGATCCCATGTTATTAATGGGTTTAATAATTTATGAAGTTATATACCATATTTTATTTAATTGGTTATGACTTACTCTATTCTGTATGATTTATCCTAAAACCATTCACCATATTACTCTGAATGGTTAGTGTTTGATGTTTAATGATTGGGGAAAGTTAGTTACATTTCATTTGATAGTTTCAATATGAATTTATATGTTTTTTATGTTGATCCCAATTGATATGAGGAATTAATTGGACTTATTATGTGATGGTTGGGGCCTTCTATAGCCCCTCGATGCATTGGTTGGTCTCATGAGACAAACTATAGTCTTGGCACAAGGCCTTGACAAAATGATTATTTTATATTCCGAGCACGACGCTTGGACGATATGGTTATGATGAATGGAATATGTACATCCCTCATTATGATGATAGTATTTGAAGTTCATGTGGTTATTCGACTATTATAATACCCATGATTATTTTTTATTATGGCATTAGTTATTCAGCTCATATTATTTCCATAATGTGTTCATGTTCATTATTAACGACATTTGTTTTCAATTATTCACCATGTCTAACTTTTAGATTAAATTCTGTTGTATTTATTACTCTTACTGAGGGTTTGAGCTCACCCCTTTCTTATGTTTCATTTTCTTAGGACATGAAGATGTAATTTATGAATGAATAGTATGTATAATCTAGGAGACATGATTTTTTTAGTGGATCAAAATAGTGTTTTTAATCCCTTTATGTTGTAATGTTAAACATATGTATGTAACTTGTTTGAAATAATACTAAACTACTCTGTCTTTGGGGATTCATATTCCTTGTATGTATGCCAACGTAATCAAATAAGGCACCAGCTTCGGGGAACTCGGGTCGGGTCTTTATAGTTGGTATCAGAGGAATATAGTAGAATACTTGGAAACTAGATTTAGAAAACATATAATTAGGGAAGAGTCCCTGAGTTAGTCTTTGAGGAAATACATACAATAACATCCTGGTATTTTGGTAAGGAATAGATTATGTGGATATCTCAAGAAATACATCCCTATATGGATACGAGCTGTTATATGCGGCTCTGGCACAGAATTATCTAGGAGTAAAACACGAAAGCATCGCTTTGAGCTAGACTTGAACGGGAACAGGTGCACGACAATGGGCCTTTTTTCACTCTTGGTTATGACACTCCTGAGGGATATGCTTAGTATAATTCAAATTTTATTTACAAGTCATTATGAAGGACTAAAATGTAAAATATTTCTCAAAGATACCATTTTTGATAATATGGGATTAGCCATGCGTAAGATCTAAATTTTTCTGAGTATTTTTATGTTACTATTATACATTATGATTAATAACCTAATATACTATATGCCATTATCTAGATATGATTCCTAGTGGACGGAATGGAAATCACATGAATGTACGTGTCCCCTGTTGGGATTTTCCTTCGATGCAATATAATGATGATGGCTCTAGTGCTGTGATTGTTTCTAAGAAACTCATAACTATACTAGTAAATCTTACTCATGTTATGAATAACAACCTTACCGATATAGATCATCTGGATCTAGCACATGGAGGAGCCATGCTAGATCGCTTTATGTGACAAGAGCCACCAGCATTCAATGGGACAACAAACCCGTTTGTAGAAGAATAGTGGATATGTTCCCTTGAGAAGATATTTCTCGCTTTGGGACATAATAAAAGAGAGATGGTTGTCATTTCACTATATCATCTATCAAGAGATGCGTATCAATGGTGGTCATTACTCCAAAACACAAAGGATGAGGAAGAGATAGAATAGATAGAATAGATAGATTTTAAGGAAATATTTTTAGAAAAATATTTCCCAAGTGAGTAGCGAGAAAATATGGAGAAAACTTCTTGAATCTGAGGTAGAAAGAAGATGTGAATGTTTCATGATACGAACCTAACTTCACTAGATTTGAAATATATGTTGTATACTATATACAAAATCCAAGGAGAATATTTGATCAATTCTTTGATGGCCTAAATCCATTCTACTGGCAGGCACTAGTCTCCCAATGTTTTTAATCATATGAGGATATGATTTCATGTGCCATCAAGACAGAAAATGAATTCTTTGAGACTTATCACTTTAAGGGAAAGAACAAAAAGAATGGGGCTTCTGAAAACCCTGGGAATGGAAATAAGGAAAGTGGGAAGAAGGGAAGAGTTGAGTTTCCACCATGTGACAATTGTGGAAAGAAACACTATACTACATGCATAAAAGGAAATGGTGTATGCTATAAATGTGGTCAGAAAGGCCATCTTACTGTTGAATGTAAAGGGAAGAAGGAATCCAATGATGTTCAATGGTATAGTTGTTAGGATATGGGACAATATGCTAATGATTTTCCAAAACGTCAAGGAAATATGCAACAGAGATGGACAAGGGATCAGGGACAAACTTTTGTAATCACAACAGCAGAGGTTGATGTTCCTAATGATGTGGTGGAAGGTACATTAATTGTTTCCTCAAGTTTAGAAAATGCTTTATGTGATTTTGGATCATCGCCTTGTTTCATATCATCCCAGTTTTCTATGAAAATTAAATATTTCCAATTTTATTTAACACGGGAGTTGTTAGTCAAAACTCCTAAGGGAAGTATCATTCCTACAATGATCTGTGAATCAGTTTCCACTAGGGCATATAAATGTTCTTTATCTACTTATCTCATCATCATACCCACGATTTAATTAGATATAATCTTTTGGTATGGACTGGATTTCAGACCATGATGCAATCATTTATTATAAAAAGAAGGATGTTACAATTTTTGGTGATGTTGATAAAGAACACCTTATCATTAGAGCCGAATTTTCACCACCTGATTATTATCTAGATTCACCGCCAGTAGCTCAACTAAATTCAAGTATTGGGAAGGAAGTTAATGAAATAACTATGGGTGAGTAAAGGAATGTTCAAATATAGGATGTACCTCTTGTGAGAGAATATGTTGATTTGTTTCTAGAAGATTTACCTGGAGATCCTCTAGAATGGGAAATTGAGTTTTCTATTGATTTAATTCCCAGTTCAAGGCCCATATCAAAGACCCCTTATAGAATGGACACTATGGAATTAGTGGAAATAAAGAAACAACTAGAGGAATTGTGTAATAAGGGATTTATTCATCCTAGTGTTTCTCAATGGGAAGCCCATGTCCTTTTTGTTAAGAAGAAAGTTGGATTTATGAGATATGTATTCATTATATAGAGATCAATGCTATAACAATAAAGAAAATGTATCCCCTACCATGCATTGATGATTTATTTGACCAACTGCATGGATCTCAATACTTTTCTAATATTTTACTTCGATCCAGATATCATCATTTGCGTGTAAGGAAAGAGGATATTCATATAAAAAAATGTTTTCCCAGGTTTGGGCATTAATAGTTTACAGTGATTCATTTTGGATTTACTAATGCACCCTCTATCTTCATGGATCTAATGAACAGAGTTTTCAAGGAATATCTTGATGACTTTTTAGTGGTATTTATTAATGATATCTTGGTATACATTAAAATATATGAAGATCATGAAAATCACTTGCGCATTATCTTGAAGACTCTTAGAAGACATGAATCATATCAGAAATTTAGAAAGTTTGAATTATTGTTTCAAGAGATTTCTTTCTTGGTCATATTATCTCTATGGATGGAATCCATGTTGATCCAGCAAAGACAAATACCATCCACAATTGGCCAACACCATCAAACATAAGTGAGGTGCGCAGTTTTATTGGCATAACAGGTTATTATCGGTGTTCTCTGTAGAATTTTTCCCAACGGGAAAACCTGCTAACGAAGCTCACATGTATAGGGGTTAACTTTTTTTGGACGAAATATTGAAAAGAATGTTATGAAGAACTGAAGAGAAGATTAGTCAATGGTCCTATATTGACTGTACCATCAGGGAATGACAGGTTTGTTATTTATAGTGATGCGTCAAAGAAAGGACTTTGTTGTGTCTTTATGCTAAATGATAGGGTTACTGCTTATGCATCACAAAAGCTAAAAATTCATGAGCAAAACAATCCTACTCATGATCTTGATTTAGCTGTTGTAATATTTTCTTTGTAGATATAGAGACATTATCTCTATCACAAAAAAATGAGAGAATTATACTAATCACAAGAGTTTGAATTATATTTTCTCAATGGAAGAACTCAACATGAGGCCAAAGAGATGGCTTGAACTAGTCAAGGAGTATGATTTCACGGTACACTACCATCTAATGAAGGAAAATAAGGTGGCAGATGATTTGAGCAGAAAGGATCATGGTGTTTTGAACAAGATTAGATTTGAAAGGGATCATATTTTCATGGATTTAGTAATGATGGATATGGGAATAACCATGGAAGGTGAAACATCAATTCTTAATCAAATGGTTGTTAAACACTAATTACTAGAAAAGGTAAAATGTTCTCAGGCTGATGAAGAGGAGTTTCAACAGAAGATTAATGTTGTGAATGATATGAGATTTAGTGACTTCTTATATGAAGATAGAATTTTGAAATTTGGGAAGAGACTTTGTGTTCCAGATATACCTTATCTAAAAAAAGAATTTTTTGATGATGCACACAGTTACAATTTCTCTATACACCCTATTAGTATGAAGATGTATAGATATTTGAAGGAACATTTTTGTTAGGACAACCTGAAGAGGAATAATACTGATTTTCTATCAACAAGTATGGGTTGTCAACAAGTGAAAGCTGGAAGGAAACAGCTGGGAAGAGTTTTTTAGCCACCTCCCATACCTGAGTGATAATGGGATAATATCACGATTGACTTTGTCATGGTACTACCAAAGACTCCTAGAAGGAACGATGTAATATGGGTCATTGTTGATCGTCTTACCAAGTCAGCACATTTTCTTGCTATGAGGGAAGATCTACCCCTTAAACGTCTAGAAAGACTGTATATTACTGATGTTTTGAGACTTCATGGAGTAACCCTATCAATTGTTTTTGATCATGATGTACATTTGACATCAAGATTCTGGAAAATTCTTCAGAAGGCCCTAGATACTGATCTTCGTTTGAGCACTGCCTACCACCCACAAACTGGTGGACAATTAGAACGGACTATTCAAACATTGGAAGACTTGTTGAGGTCTTGTCCACATGATTTTCAAGGCATGTGGGATCATTATTTACCTCTCATAGAATTTTCCTACAAAAATATCTTCTATTCAAGTATTCATATGGTGCCCTATGAAGCATTATATTGGAGGAAATGTCATGCACCAACTTGCTCAGATGTTGTTGGTGAATGAAAGCACATGGGCCTAGAACTTGTTGACGAAATAATTGAGTAGGGGATTATTATCCACAACCATATCAAAATAGCTCAAAGTAGGCAAAGGGGCTATGCTGATAACCGAAGGAAGGATTTATAAATTAAAAAACGTGATCACGCTTTCTTAAAGGTATCTCCATGGAAGTGTATCATACGAATCGATAAGAAGGAAAAATTATGTCCCTGGTACATCGGACCTTTTGAAATTCAGGATCAAATTGGAGCCATTTCTTAAAATTTGGAAATTCTACCAAGTCTCTCTAAGGTTCACAATGTGTTCCATATTTCAATTTTAAGAAAGTACATGCTAGACCCAACACATGTACTCACTTATGAAGAAGTGGAATGTGAGCCCAATATATCTTACTGTGAAGAGACTATCAAGATTATTTATACTAGATAACAAGTATTGAGAAATATGATGACTCTTCTAGTAAAGGTACTATGGAGGAACCATAAGATGGAGGAAGCAACATGGGAGCCTGAGGAGCTTATGTTAAAGACATACCCGAATCCTTTTAGGAAATATTATGTGAATTTCAAAGACGAATTTTATGTAATTAGGGGAGAATGTAACCCCCCATGGTTTTGAAAATAAATACATAATTTAATTTTATAATCTAACCATTAAACATAACTATTCGTCTTCTATGTTTTGAATTTCAAAAAATGGTCATCTGGAGTTGTGTTCAGTAAGTCACTTGCAGTCTTATAGAAAAAAATTGATTTTTGGTCAATAGTAACATAACCTTATGAAGATTAATATGACCCTCATGAATATTAAATAATATTATTATTTTATTTTCTTAAGGAAACATGATAATGAGATCCTAATTAATTTTTCAAATGTCACATAAAACTAATTGCACTTCCAGATTTTTATTTTTCAAATTAACTATGACCTTATTTAAATATTAAATTAATATTTTATAGAATATTATTTTTGAAAAATGGATTTCAGTTTTGAATTCTACACATCGAAAAATGGTAGGGGTGAATTTTTGGGGGTTTTCTAAAATACATGAATTTTTCATGAATAGAAGAAATACTGTTTTGAGTTTCTTGTTGTTCAATGACATCATAATGATGTAATAATTAAATATAATAGTATAGTATACTTCTGTATAGTAACATATGACATGAGGTGTCTCATGTGGTTTAAACCATGGTCAAATACAATTGGAAAGCCCATGGTTTGGCAAAAACCACTAATGAGATGTCCATTTGAATTTATTAAAAACATACCACCCTTTTTCTATAAATACCCACTCATCCATTCATTTTCATTCATTTAAAATCCCCCATTCATGATTCTCTATTTTTTTACCTCTCCATGTGTCCTCCCAAGGTGTCCCTATGCCCCCAAGGTCCCATCCTCCTAGATCTAGTAGTTATTTTACAAAGTAAGGGAATCCATCATTCTCTTCTTTAAGTCGCCACTTCTTTTTTGTTAGCTATTTGAAATTACATTCTCATATTCTGGGGTTTGATTTTATTCATTATTATTACCGTGCTTTTTATTTAAATATGATTAGATATCCTTTTTTATCATCATTTGATTTTATGAAATTTTTAGTGATGTCGTTAGGCTGCCGAATTTTCATAAGGGATCTCTTAAAATTTTTTATTTTCAATTTCATCTCTATTATTTTTCTTTCATAACATACTCTATCCAAATGATCATGATAACTCCAGTAACATCTATATACTATATTTAATTCATGTGAATGGAATAACCATCATAAATATTATTACACCCTCCCTTTTATTTTTATAAATGAAATGAGCGTCCATGAGATTCCAATTTATATCCTTCGTGGACGACGAAGTTTTGTTCTTCAATTTATTCTTCATTACTGGACAAGAAACCATATTTATAGTTGAAACAGACTATAATATTTCTATTATAACATAATTAATATTCATGAACCATAATATGTACATATAATTAAGTTATATGACAAAACTTGTTCATAATAATCAAAATACCGCCAAATAATCGAAGTGGTTCTCATCTAATGATTCATCCTCATTCCATATAACCAAATGATATAAATGACCATTACCAATTAATTATGTTCATATATAATATATAATTCAAATCCAAGAGATTAATAATCATTCAACATGATCTCCATTACATAAAAACAAGTTAACAGATTATGAAAATAATGAAAATGAGCACCCCGGAACAACGAAATTCAATATAATAACTTATCAGTAAGGTTATAAATGAAGTAAAAAAGACTTATGATAAACTAAATACATGTATAATACTTTTTTAAATATGTTATTAATAAGTATAATTTCATATTACAAGAGCTTAAGTTCAAGAGAAGAACACATTTGGAGTTAAGGTAATGGTTTTTCACCCGAACTTCCATTTTCATTCGGGTTACTTTTATTGTCTAATTTCCACAATGAAATGCTTATGTATTGTTATGTACTCCTCATAAATTCTATGTGAGTAATCTATATGTGTAAACAAACCATAATAATTCCCAATTTTTGGGATAGTAACAATTTTTAAAAGAATCTCTCAAAAATGTTTCAAAAAAAAAGAGTCTGATACAAGGCAATTTATCAAACTCATATCTATTTTCAAGGGAAATCTATATTCTGTTTTTCGAGACCATTATCCATATACAAACCAATATTCTATCATGAATCACTATCTTAATTAACATCTATTTTTATTAAAATATATTTCAAAAAGAACTCTTCTTTTCAAAATAAAAGAGTATTTATCTCAAGAGTTGCTTAATGATTTTATAAAAGTGTTTTCATCTAATTCAACACTCTTGTTGATACCATTGTATTATTGGGTTTAATCATTTATGAAGTCATCTAAAATATTTTATTTAATTCTTTATGAGTAACTCTATTGTGGATGATCTATCCTAAAACCATTCACCATATTACTCGGAATGGTTAGTGATTGATGTTTATTGATTGGGGAAAGTTAGTTACATTTCATAAGTTAGTTTCAGTATGAATGTATATGTTGTTTATATTGATCCCTGCTCATATGAGGAATGCATTGGACTTATTATGTGATGTTTGGGGCCTGCTATAGCTCCTCTATTCCTTGGTAGGTTTCATTAGACAAACTATAGTCTTTTCATGAGGCCTTGACAAAATGGTTATTTTATGGTCCTAGAACGAGGCTTGGACGATCTGGTTATGATGTCTGGAATATGCACTTCTCTCGTATGATGATAGTATTTTTTGTTCATGTGATTATTAGACTAGTATAATACCAATAATTATGTTTTATTATGGCATTATTTATTCAGATCATATTTCTTCCATAATGTGTTCAAGTTCATTATTAACGACAGGTGTTTTCAATTATTCACAATGTCTAATGTTTATATTAACTTCTACTATATTGGATACTCTTACTAAGAGTTTGAGCACACACCTTTATTATATTTCATTTTCTCAGGACGTGAAGAAGTAATTTATAAATTACATTCAAGAATAATATAAGAGACGTAATCTTTATATTGGATCAAAATATTGTTTTGATTCCATTCATGTTGTAATGTTAAACTTATGTATGTAACTTTTTTCCAATGATACTAAACTACTCGGTCTTTTGGGATTCGAATTCCTTGTATGTATGCCAAAGTAATCAAATAACGCACCAACTCTGGAAATTGGGGTCGGGTCATTACAATTTTTATATTTACGTAATATATTTAATAATTTCTTCTATATTTCATGTAATAATGATGTATGAATGTTTTTGTTAATGTTTTATGGTAATTCGGGTTATTACCATATAATAAGAGAATTTATTATCATTGTAATCTCATATTAGTAATGTGACATTAATAGACACATTATCTTGTTCAATGGATTAATGATATTTATATTTGGGAAAATATATCCATATTATTTATAGAATTTGGGATTTCAATTTTCTCAGGAATGGAGGATCCTTAAGGTTATCAATACAAGAAATAGAATATATTGAACTATGGATTTTATTGGATAACATGTGCTATATAATCTAATTTTGCTAATAACTATATAAATATTGAAGTAATTATCAATCATTTGTGGATTTTATAACCCAATATTACCTCAAGAATTAACAAATTTCATCTTCATTTCGTAATGTTAGAGAAAATGTGTAATTTGATAAATACACGAACATATGCCATGAAATGAATTGATATAAAGAAATTATTTTCTAAAAATAGTTTACATAAACAAATGGATCATAAAATAACATTTAATAACTTTAAATTAATTTATGATGAATGGATAGTCTTTTCCCCTATCATGGATTTATAGATTTCTAGTTGTAAACATTATCATGACCATGTTCTCAATCACTCTCCATCAATATCTCTTGGGTATATTTACTATTATATCCATTTTTTCACATCTAAACTCAATTATACCTCATGTAAAACATGTAATGGGAATATCATACATCTATCTCCAACTTTTCGAGTGGACGTTTTACGGAACCCATTTATTATGTTGTATTCAAAGAAAGGATTTTCAAATATTAATAACATTATGAAAAATAATATTTTCAAATTGATAGGATAAAATTTATTTATGGGGGATATAATGGGACACCCAGATATTTTATGAAATAAGTTTTTCTAATTATTTTAATTTCTTTGACTTCTTGTGTCACAAAAAACACTTATTTTGTCTTCTGTTACCCTCAACACCATGTATTAATGAAACACAATAAAATATTAATAATATTATTCAAAAAATAATGATATTATATATATGTTTCAAATGATGGATAAATTTTAATAAAAAAATATTAATTATAAATGTTTTTTGTTAGTTAAAAAAATGATAAAAATACATTAATACTGGTAATGTATTTATAGGTTTTGAAAATAAAATTTTCTAAAAAAATATTATTTATTTATTATTGAAAAGAATAATAAAACTAATTTTTTATATTTTTTAAAAATTAATTTTATATAAAAAATATGATTTTATATGTAACACCCCAAGATTCCACAGTATGCTTCCCTTTCTATAATATAGTAGCATGTGTTGTACGCAACATCGAGTTCTAACACACACACCAAAACAAATCAAACTAGTTGTTATGAATACTAATACCCACTTTTTGAAATATTATAAATTTTATCTTTCAAAATGGACATCATTTTTGGATTCGGAATATCAAAATTATCCTAAGGTGAAATTTTGGTATTTTTCTGAAAACTTTCAATTTTTGATGAATAGTAAAAAAAACACGGAGTTATAGTTCAAAACTGAATTTTTATTTAAATAATTATTTATTATAATTAAATTTAACTAAGGTTAAAATAGATACATAATACCTATATAAGTTAAATGTAATTCAGTGGAGTTAGTTTATAATAATTTTAGATATATAAAAATTTTATTGAACTTTTCAACGTCACTTACCCTCCTTCTAGTAGAATTTGGAAATTCACATAAAACTTAATTTTACCAATTTTGTCAGTGGAATTTCAAAAATCCGAGATAAATGGTTAATATCAAAGAGTAAAATGTCGTTCAATGGGATGAAAATAATTTTTGGTGAATAGTAACTTTTTCCTTTTATTTACCACAGTTAAAAGTAAATAGGGTAGTTAAGGGTAAAAATGATATTTATATTACCCTAACAGATGTTAAAATTCTACTGAAAAAGATTATATCGACCATAAACAACCTTAGGAATAAAATATTATCATTTAGGTCCACCTTGATTAGATTAGGACATTTATTATTATTTAATTCAAAGAAGAGCTAAAAGAGTTACAATAAAATTTTAATTACTAAAACATTTTCAATATAGGTTTATATATAAGATAAATTAGATTTTGAATATTCATTAGAAATATGAAACTATTCCCTACATTATGGTATTTTATTTACAATTTATAGACATTAAATAATTAAATTTATATATGACACAATGGTGATGCAGTAATTACCTAATTAATGAAATATTAAAATAATTAATATTATAAATATCCAAATAAATTTAATTTGAGAGTTTTTATGAATTAAAATAATTTTATAGGTTCATATGAAATGTTAGTATTTATTTAATTATGTTTTGTCAAAGTAATAAATCTGTTATGATTTTCACAAAAAAATCAAATACCAAGTAGTGTCAAAATTGATATAAAAGAGTTTTTAAAACAAATATTATATTATTAATTGATATTTAATTCCTAAAAATCTAATGTTCGGTCAAAAGACATATATAATGATAGGTGTATCATTAATGGACCACTTGGGGGTCGTTTGGATGTATATATTATGATTATTAACAATATAATATTAAAATACAATGTAACATTGTAAATGTGAAAATAATTAACTAAGAGTTAAATCTAAAACCTAAGGTTAATGTAATGACCCAAAGATATCTAAATTCTATTGGTTGAGTGTTTTTCGACCCATACCCACAATAGAATTTGAATAATCCACTTTGGATCCATTATAAACTGAATATTAATTTATTATAAAATAAAATTTCTTTCTTTTCCAAAAGTGCCCCTCACCCCTCTTATAAAAGTGCACTCCCCCTTCTCACTAATTCACACATTCTAAGCCTCTTGACTCTGCGAAACCCCTCTCAAATACTATATAAACTTCCATGACTACAACCTAGAGGCCATAGTTTGATCAGAAGGCCAACCTAAGAATCCCTTTTTATCAAATCAAAAGGAAGAACCCGAAGAAGAGGTAATGTTTTCACCACCCATTTTCAAGTTCATTTCTTCTTCAACATATTCTTTCTTTTTTATTCCCATTATAATATAATAAATCAAGTATATCCTATATAATGTGATATTATTATAAATATGGTACAACTATATTCAGTATTCTATCCATCCTTTGAATGACATCTCACCATATGTGCGTACGTACGGCTTACTATCTCCACGTCATGGTGTAATTATTATTCAATAAATTATTCTTTGGATGGGTATAATAATTATGTGTAATTCATGTAAATTATATATATAACATGATAATTATTCTATATATATGATATAACATCCAATTATATATTATTTTAATATCAAAATAATGATATTGTCGATCATGCGTACGTACGGACTGTCGTCTCCACGAACGTGATGCGATTCATTCTCCATAGTATCCATTCAAGTCAAATTCTCATTTTATGATTAATAATAGTATCTAAGGACTTGATATAATTCTGGATATGAATATGATACAACCTATCCATGATAAACACAGATTACGTAACAAAACATATAAAAGAAAATGACTAAGTTAACACCCAAAACAACGATAATACAAAGGTATTATTAAAAAATCAAAGTTAAAAGATCATATATGATATCATATTAATGTATATGATTCATGTATAATTTAATAACATTTATTTCACTATTATACAAGAGGTTAACCTACCCTCAACCAAGTAAAAGTACAAGGTATGGGTTATTTCTCAATCTCTTCATTATTCGAGGTTGTTTGTATGTAATTATCTACTGGGACCTCTTTATCATCCACATCCATGATTCATAATAATGTATTTCACAACATTCTATATATTTTACATAATATGGATTAATGTCATTTATAACATTTTTTGACATTTTATAAGATGTTTATAAAGTAATCTTTCCGTCATTTTCCAAACATGGTCCTTTTTAACCTTTTCCACAAAATTAAGGTAAGAATGTTTTTTTAACTTATACGGCAGGTGAAGCTATTTTCCACCGTTATAAGATCATAAAAGCTTCCCTTAAAAGATTATAAGGATATTTTTAAATTAAATGTTTTATTTTATAATTATGTGACCTTTAAATGATTTCAAAATATAGATATTTCTCTCAAATAGTTTTGATTTTAACTATGTCAACATCCTTTGATGGATTTTATGTTTATTTGAAGTTGATTTATTATGATACAAAACTTCAATATTGTAATGAATTTTTTGTGATATGTTTGACAGTTGATGTGCTTTTTTTATACCATTCATGATTTATGGTTAATGTATTGACATTTCGTATGCTGGTTTTAATAAGAATGTTTATGTTATGTTTAAAACTGTTCATATGAGGAATGCATTGGACTTAATAAGTGACGGGTGGAGCCTGATATAGCTCCTCGATGCATCGGTAGGTCTCATGAGAAAAACTAGTTTCTTGTCATGAGGCCTTGACAAAATATTATTTGTAGTCCTGGCATGAGGCCTTGGCAATGTGGTTATGATAGTCTGGCATTATGCATTCCATCATTATGAAAGTGGTTATTGATATTGCATGGGATTATTTGACTAGTAGAATATCCATGTGAATAAGTATATGGAATTATTTCATTTTATTTCTTCCATATTATTCTGAATTTCATGTTTTAAAAGGATTTTGTTTTAGATATACGTTACCTTAAATGTTTATTCTTATTTATGAATGTTTCCGCTATATTGTTATCCATACTGAGCATCTGAGCTCCCCCCTTTCAATGTTTTATTTTTCCTAGGATGTGATGAAGTAATTTATGAAAGACCTATAGGGATAGTATGAGGGTATATTATTACAAGATTTTGTTATAGTAGTTTTCACGTTATGATGTAATGTAATATTTATGAATGTATCTAGTTAATCCAAGGCTACTAAACTAATCGGTCTTTCAAGACTTGATCTTTCTTGTGATCATGCCAATGTTATGTAATAATGCACCGAATCTGGGCAACTGGGGTCCAGGCATTACCATTGGTATCAGATAAAGTTTAGTACAAACCTTGGAAGCTATATTTAGATAAACTCTGATTGGAGCACATAGAGGATAAACATTGAGGATTAGTATAGAAGAACTTCCTAGAATTTTGGTATTGTATAGATTTTATGAGTTTTCTGAGCAATACATCCCTCTCTAGATACGAGCAAGTAGATGTGGCTCTAGCACAAATGTACCTAGGGGTAAAACCCAAAAACACCCCCTTTGAGCTAGACTCGAATAGGAACTGGTGAATAACAATGGGCCTTTCTACACTCTTGGTTACGACACTCCCGGGGGATATGCTTAGGATAACTCTAATTTTCATTACAAATTGTTATGAAGGGTTTATGAGTATATACTTCTTCAATGAATACATTTTTTTGATTATGGATTATATCCATAAATAGTTCAACTTATTTTAAGTGATTTATAAGTATGAAAAATATATATTTTGATTCAGAAACTAATATATTTTATGCCATTGTTTAGTAATGGCGCCTAGTGGAAGAAATGGAAACTGTATCAATACACGCAATCCATGTAGGGATTTCCCACCTTCTCAAGATAATTATAGTGGAGATAGTGATACAACTGGTGCTGATCAACTTATCACCATACTAGGACAACTGACTCGGGTTATGAATAATAACCTCACCCGTATGGAGCACCCTGATCTACAGTGTAGAGGATCAATGTTAGATCGCTTCATGAGGAAGCAACCACTAACATTCAATGGGAGTACAAATCCATTATTAGATTAACAATGGATAAGATCTCAAGAGATATTATTCCAGTCATTGGGGAGTAGTGAAAGGGAAATAGTTTTCATGGCAGTTTATTGCCTCACTGGAGATGCTGATCAATGGTGGTCATTGATTCAAAACACGAAGGAAGATGATGAACTATCAAATATGGAATGGAGGGAGTTCAAATATCCATTTTTAGAAAAATACTTTCCTTATGGCCATCGAGTAGATATGGAAAGGAAATTTTTGAGTCTAAGACAAAAGGAGGATGAGAATGTCAGAAAGTATGAGGCCAACTTTACAAGTTTAGCAAGGTATGCTGGAGATTATATACATAACCCAAGAAGTAAGATTAATCATTTCTTTGATGGGTTAAAACCATTTCTCTGTTGAGCAGTAGTCTTACAATCCTTATCATCGTACGAAGACATTGTCTAATTTTTTATCAACAATGAAAAGGAATTCTCTAAGTCGTATGACTTTAAAGCAAAGAAATAGAAAAAGAGATCTGCTGATCAATCTAGGAATGGAAATAAAGGAATAAGGGAAAGGGTGAATATCCATCCTGTGGTAAATGTGGGAAGAAACACCCCGGTACATGCTTAAAAGGAATGGGATTCTATTAGAAGTGTTGTTTAAAAGGGCACCAAGATCGAGATTGCAAGGGGAAGAAGGAAGCTATCGATGTCCAATGATACAATTTCAGGGACATTGGACATTATGCAAATGAATTTCCTAAGCGTCATAGGAAATTACACATGAAACGGCCAAGGGATCGAGGCCAAGGTTATGTTATCACTACTACTGAGGTAGAAACTATGAATGACATGGTGGCAGGTAATTTAATGGTTTCTTCAAGTTTAGCATATGCATTATGTGATTTTGGATCATCACAATTTTTCATATCGTCCCAGTTTGCTCAGAAAATTAGATATTTCGAATTTGATTTAACAATGGAGTTGTCAGTTAAAACTCCTAAGGGATGTATCATTGCAATAATGTTTTTTGAATTAGTCCCCATTAGAGCGCATAAATGTTCTTTATCCGCTGATCTCATCGTCATACCTATGGTTGAGTTTGATATAATCCTTATTATGGATTGGCTTTTGGACCATGATGCAAAACATTATTGTAAGAAGAAGGAGGTTACTATTTTTGATGATGATGATAAAGAACACCTTATCATTATGGAGGAATCATCACCACCTAATTCTTATCTAGATCCACCCCCAGTAGCTCAACTAAATTAAATTATTGGGGAGGAAGAGAATGAAATGACTGTGGGTGAGGAAAAGAATACTAAAATTGAGGATGTACCTATTGTGAATGAATATGTAGGTTTGTTTGCAGAAGATTTACCTGGACAACCTCCAGAATGAGAAGTTGTGTTTTCCACTGATTTAATTCCTGGATCAAGGCCTATATCAAAGAACCCTTATAGAATGGACACTGTGGAATTAGTTACACTAAAGAAACAACTAGAGGAATTGAGTAATAAAGGATTTATTCAACCTAGTGTTTCTCCATGTGGATCCCTTGTCCTTTTTTAGGAAGAAAGATGGATCTATGAGGTTATGTATAGACTAAAGAGAAATCAATGCTATAACAATAAAGAACAAGTATCCCCTACCTCGCAATGATGATTTAATTGACCAACTGCATGGAGCTCAATACTTTTGAATGATTGACCTTCAGTCTGGATACCATCAGTTGTGTGTGAGTAAGGAAGACATTCCAAAGACAGCATTTCGAACCAGGTATGAGAATTATGAGTTTACAGTAATGCCTTTTCGGATAACTAATGTTCCCTCTATATTCATGGATCTATTGAATAAAGTTTTTAAGGAATATCTAGATGAATTTGTGGTGGTATTTATTGATGGTATCTTAGTATACTCCAAAATCAATGAAGATCATGAAAATCACTTGCGAATTATCATGAAGACTCTGAGAAGACATGATTTATATGGGATGTTTAGAATGTGTGAATTTTGGCTTCAGGAGATTTATTTTCATGGCTATATTGTCTCCAATGATGGAATATCTGTGGATCCTTCTAAGACCAAGGAAATCCAAGAATGGCCAGCACCAACGAGTCTAACTTATGTATGCATTTTTGTTGGTTTATCAGGTTATTATCGACGTTTCATCCAGAATTTTTCCCGGTTGGCATACCCATTAACAATGCTCACACATAAAGGGGTTAAATTTGATTGGACAAAATAGTGTGAAGAATGTTTTGAAGAGATGAGGAGAAGATTAGTCCATTATCCTATATTGACTCTACCATCGGGGAATTATGGGTTTGTTGTTTATGGAGATGAATTGAAGAAAGGACTTGGTTGTGTCCTTATGCAGAATGATACGGTTATTGCCTATGCATCACGAAAGTTGAAAATTCATGAGCAAAAATATCATACTCATGATCTCGTGTTAGCAGCTGTGATCTTTGCTTTGAGGATATGGAGGCACTACCTCTATGGTGGAAATTGTTAGATTTATACAGATCACAAGTGTTTGAAATATATTTTTTCATAAAAAAACTCAACATGAGGCAAAGGAGATGGCTCGAATTACTCAAGGATTATGATTGCACGATACAATACCACCCAGGAAAGGCAAACAAGGTGGCAGATGCTTTGAGCAGAAAAGATCTTGGAGTTTTGAACAACATGAGAATTGAAAGGGATCCAATTTTCATGGATCTAGTTATGATGTAAATGAGAATAACCATGGAAGGTGAAACATCAATGCTTTTTCAAATGGTTTCCAAACCATCATTACAAGAATGTATTAAGAGTTATCAGACTAATGTTGAAGAATTTCAAAAAAAGATTAATGCTATGAATTATGGGAGATTGAGAGACTTTGTGTATAATGATGGTATTATGAAATTTGGGAAGAGGCTTTGTGTTCCCGATATACCTGATCTAAAAAGGGAATTGCTAGATGACGCTCATAGTTACGATTTATCTATACACCCTGGGAGCACCAAAATGTATAGAGATGTGAAAGAAAATTTTTGGTGGGACAACATGAAGAGGGAGATTGCTGATTTTGTGTCATGATGTATGGTTTTTCATCAAGTGAAAGATGGAATGCAATAGCCTGGTGGAGTATTGAAACCTATTCCTATACCTGAGTGAAAATGGGATAATATTATGATGGACTTTGTCATGGGGCTACAAATGACTCCTAGAAGGAATGATGAAATATGGGTCATTGTTGATCATCTTACCAGGTCATCATATTTTCATGCTATAACGGATGATTTACCACTTAAACGGCCTGCAGGACTATATATTAATGAAGTTATGAGACTTCATGGAGTACCCCTATCGATTGTTTCTGATCATGATCCCTATTTTACTTCAATATTCTGGAAGAGTCTTCATAAATCCCTGGATACTGAACATCGTTTGAGCACTGCCTACCACCCTCAAACAGATGGACAATCAGAACAGACTATTCAAACATTAGAAGATATGTTGACATCATTCTCAATTGACTTTCAGGGTATGTGGGATCAATATTTACCTACGGTATTATTTTCTTATAACAATTGCTTCCATTCGAGTATTCAGATGGCACCATATGAAGCGTTATACGGAAAGAGTTGTCGCAGACCAAGCTATTGGGATTACGTTGGTGAACGAAAAATTATGGGCCCAGAACTGGTGGAGGAGGCAATGGAAAAGGTATAGCAAATCCAAAACCATATCAAAGAAGCTCAAGTATGGAAAAAGATCTATGTTGATTACCGAATGAAGGATTTGGAATTTCAAGTAGGAGATCATGTTTTCTTGAAGGTATCTCCATGGAAGGGATTTATACGTTTTGGTAAGAAGGGTAAATTGAGTCCTAGGTACATCAGACCTTTTGAAATTATAGAACGAATTGGGGATGTAGCTTACCGTTTGGAAATGCCTCCAAGTCTCTCCAAAGTTCACGATGTGTTCCACGTATCACTGTTGAGGAAATACATGCCTGATCCAATGCATGTACTCACTTATGAGGGATTAGAACTGGAACACGATCTTCCTTATTGCGAAGATCCCATCAGGATTCTTGATTCTAGAGAACAAGTGAAAAGAAACCGGACGACTCGTCTGTAAAAGTTATATGGAGTAACCATAAGATGGAAGAGGCAATGTGGGAACCCGGGGAACTTATGATGAAGAATCACCCGAGTCTTTTTATACTATAATTTTGTAGAAATTTTGAGGGAGAAATTATATTATGTATGGGAGAATGTAACACCCCAAGCTTCCACGGTATGCTTCCCTTTCAATAATACAGTATCGTGTGTTGTACGCAACTCCGAGTTCTAACACACACACCACAACCAATCAAACTAGACATTATGAATACTAATACCAAATTTTTGAGATTTTATAAATTTTAACATTCAAAATGGACTTCATTTTTGGATTCGGAATATCGAAATTAGCCTAGGTTGAAATTTTGGTATTTTTCTGAAAACCTTCAATTTTTAATGAATAGTAAAAAATCACTAAGTTACAGTTTAAAACCAAATTTTTATTTAAATAATTATTTATTTTATTTAAATTTAATTATGGTCGAAATATATACATAATAACTATATAAGATCAATGTAATTAATTGGATTTAGTTTAGAATAATTTTAGATATATAAAAAATTTATTGAACTTTTCACCATCTTTTACCCACCTCCTAAGAGAATTTGGAAATTCACATAAAACTTAAATTTACCACTTATGTGAGTGTAATTTTAAAAATTCAAGTGACGCGATTAATATCAATGAGTAAAATGTGGTTCAATGGGATGAAAATAATTTTTGGGGAATAGTATCTTTTTACTTTTATTTACCATGGTTAAAAGTGAATAGGGTATTTAAAGGTAAAAATGATATTAATATTACCCTAAAACAACTCCTAATTCTATTGTAAAAGTTTATCTCGACCAAAAACAACCTCAGGAATAAATTATTATCATTTAGGTCCACTTGGATTAGATTTGGACATTTATTATTATTTAATTCAAAGAAGAGTTAAAAGAGTTTAAATCAACGTTTAATTACTAAAATATTTCTAATATAGGGTTATATATAATATAAATTAAATTGTAAATATTAATTAGAAATCTAAAAATATTTCCTAAATAATGGTATTTTGTTTATAATTTTTAGGAATTAAATAATTTAATTTATTTATGACACAATGGTGATGCAGTAATTACCTAATTAATGAAATATTAAAATAATTGATATTATAAATATCGAAATAAATGTAATTTGATACTTTTTATGAATTAAACTAATTTTATAGGTTAATAAGACATGTTAGTATTGATTTAATTATGTTTTTTAGAAATAATAATGATTTTATGATTTTCAAAAAAAATCAAATACCAAATAGTGTCAACACTGACATAAAAGAGTTTTTAAAACAAATATTATATTATTAATTGATATTAAATTCATAAAAATCTAAAGATCGGCCAAGAGACGTATATAATGATAGGTGTATCATTAATGGACCACTTGGGGGTATCTTGGATGTATATAGTATGTTTATTAACTATATAATATAAAAATAAAAAGTGAGATGGTAAATGTCAAACTAATTAACTGAGAGTTAAATCTAAAACATAAGGTTAATATAATGACCCAAACCTGTCTAAATTCTATTGGTTGAGTGCTTTTTGACCCATCACCACCTAAGACTTTTAATTATACACTTTCGAGCCATTAGAAACCGAATATGAATTTATTATAAAATAATATTTCTAGCTTTTCCAAAGGTACCCCTTACCCCTCTTATAAAAGGGAATTCCCCCTACTCACTAATTCACACATTCAAATCCTCTTGGCTCGGCCAACCCCAGCCCAAAAAATCTCTCAACTTACCTCAATACAACCTATAGGCCTTATTTTGTTCAGAAAGTCAACTTAAGGATCCCTTTTGATCAAATCAAAAGGAAGAACCCGATGAAGAGGTAATGTTTTCAACACCCTTTTTCAAGGTCATTTCTTCTTCAACTTCTTCTTTCATTGTTATTCCCATTATAAAATAATAAATCCATTACCTCCTATATAATTTGATATTATTATAAAAATGGTAAAACCATATTCAGTAGTCTATCCATCCTTTGAATGACATGTCGCCATACGTGTGTACGTACGGCTTACCGTCTCCACGTCGTGGTGTAATTATTATCCAATAAATTATTATTTGGATGGGTATAATAATGATGTTTAATTCATATAAATAATAAATATATCATTATAATTATTCTATATATATGATATACCATCCAATTATATATTATTTTAATATCAAAATAATGAAATTGTCGCTCGTGCGTACGTACGAACTACCGTCTCCACGAACGCGATGAGATTCATTTTCCATCTTATCCATTCAAGTCTCATTCTCATTTGATGATTAATAATAGTATCTAAGGACTTGATATCATTTTGGATATGAATAAGATACATCGTATCCAAGAAAAACATAGCTTAAGTAACAAAAAAATAAAAGAAAACGAGTAATTTAACACCCGAAACAACAATAATACTAAGATATTATTAACCAATCAATGTTAAAAGATCATATATGATATCATATTAATGTATATGATTATTATACAATTTAATAACAATTATTTCACCATTATACAAGAGGTTAACCTACCCTCAACCAAGTAAACGTACAAGGTAAGTGTTATTTCACAATATCTTCATTATCCGAGGTTGTTTGTACGTAATTATCTACTAGGACCTCTTAATCATCCACATCCATGTTTCTTAAAAATGTATTTCAAATCATTCGTGCTATTTTACAGAATATGGGTTAATGTCATTTATACCCTTGTTTGACTTTTTATAAGATGTTTATAAAGTAATCTTTCTGTCATTTTCCAAACAAGGTCCTTTTTAACCTTTTCGACAAAATTAAGGTAAGAATGTGTTTTTATCTTATACGACAGGTGCAGCTACTTTCCACTATTATAAGATCATCAAATCTTACCTTACAAGATTATAAGGACATTTTCAAAGTAAATCTATTATTTTATAATTATGTTACCTTTAAATGATTTCAAAAAAGATATATTTCACTCAAATAGTTTTGATTTCATCTATGTCAACATCCTTTGATGGATTTTATGTTTATTTGAAGTTGATTTATTATGATACAAAACATCCATATTGTAATGAAGTTGTTGTTATATGTTTGACTATGGATGTGCTATTTTTATTCCATTCATGGTTTATGGTTAACGTATTGACATTTCTTATGCTAGTTTTAATACTAATGTTTATGTTATGTTCACTACGGGAAAAAGGGGTATTTGCGACGGGTTATTTGCAACGGGATTTATTCCCGTCGCAAATAGTCCTGTTAAAAACTTATTTGCGACGGGAATATTTGCCCGTCGCAAATAAGTAGCCTTTTGGGACGGGATAACATTCCCCGTCGCAAAAGGACTGGCGCGGTTTGCGCGCCAAATCGCGGGAAACCTATTTACGACGGGGGAATATTCCCGTCGCAAATAACCGGCGGCGGTAAAAGGTATTTGCGACGGTAATATTCCCTCATCGCAACTAGTGTGTCGGCAGGTGGTTATTTGTGACGGGACCCGTCGCAAATAACTATTTAACTGTTGACCGTAATAAATGACGGCTAAGGTATTTGCAACGGGTACCGTCGCAAATAGTATTATTTGCGATGGGAATCCCGTCGCAAATGGACCCGTCTCAAATACTCTAACCTATAAATTCCCCAATCCGTTTTTTTTTTCAAATCATTCTCAAATTCCATCTTCTTCTCTCAATGTTTTATTTCTAAAGTTTAGTTTTTCTCAAGTTTAATTTTTTTTTCAGAGTCGATATTAAAGTTTTGAAGAACGATCAGAGCAGATCAATTATCAAGGTATTTATGTTCATTTTAATTTAATATTTTTTTTTAATTTTTTATTAGTTTTAATTATTCTTAATTAGTTGTAATTTAATTATGTTTACATTGTTTTGTTACTTAATAAATTTAAATTATTAGTATTGTTCATAGTTAATACTAATTAGGAATAATTAGTAATAATTTTTAATAATTAAGAATAAATATTAATAATTAGTAATAAATATTAATAATTAGGAATAATAACATTATTAAATTATTAGTATATTTTATTATTAATATTAAAATAATATAATTTTTTTTATATATACAATTCTCTTTTCATCTATGTGTTTTCTGTCTCCACATGTATTATTTGTATGTGGAGACAGAAAACACACAGATGAAAGGAGAATTGTATATAAATTATAAAATTATATTATTTTAATATTAATAATAAAATATACTAATAATGTTAATATTCATAATTATTGGTAATTATTCCTAATTATTGGTAATTATTCCTAATTATTGGTAATTATTTATTTAATTACTACTAATTAGTAATTACTACCAATAATTAGTAATAACTACCAATAATTATTAATAACTACTAATAATTAGTAATAATTATCATTAATTAGTACTAATTAGTAATAATTACCAATAATTAGTAATAATTACAAATAATTAGTAATAATTAGTAATAATTACCTATAATTAGTAATAATTACAAATAATTAGTAATAATTACCAATAATTAGTAATAATTACCAATAATTAGTAATAATTACCAATAATTAGTAATAATTCGTAATAATTAGTAATAATTCGTAATAATTAGTAATAATTTGTAATAATTAGTAATAATTCGTAATAATTCGTAATAATTAACAGTAATTAGTAATAATTACCAATAATTAGTAATAATTACCCATAATTAGTAATAATTCGTAATAATTAGTAATAATTCGTAATAATTAGTAATAATTCGTAATAATTCGTAATAATTAACAATAATTTGTAATAATTAACAATAATTAGTAATAATTACCAATAATTAGTAATAATTACCAATAATTACAAATAATTACCAATAATTACCAATAATTACCAATAATTACCAATAATTAGTTATAATTAACAATAATTAGTATTATTTACCAATAATTAACAACAATTGGTTTTAATTAGTAATAATTGGTAATAATTAGTAATAATTGGTAATAATTAGTAATAATTGGTAATAATTAGTAATAATTCGTAATAATTACCAATAATTACTAATAATTACCAATAATTAGTAATAATTACCAATAATTAGTAATAATTACCAATAATTAGTAATAATTACCAATAATTAGTAATAATTACCAATAATTAGTAATAATTTCCAATAATTAGTAATAATTACCAATAATTATTAATAATTAGGAATAATTAGTAATAATTACCAAGTATTAGTAATAAGTACCAATAATTAGTAATAACTACCAATAATTAGTAATAACTACCAATAATTAGTACTAATTAGTAATAATTACCAATAATTAGTACAAATTACCAATAATTAGTAATAATTAGTAATAATTACCTATAATTAGTAATAATTACCAATAATTAGTAATAATTACCAATAATTAGTAATAATTACGAATAATTAGTAATAATTACCAATAATTAGTAATAATTACCAATAATTCGTAATAATTTCCAATAATTAGTAATAATTACCAATAATTAGTAATAATTAACAATAATTAGTAATAATTAACAATAATTAGTAATAATTACCAATACTTTGTATTAATTACCAATACATACCAATAATTACCAATAATTACGAATAATTAGTAATAATTACCAATAATTAGTATTAATTACCAATAATTAGTATTAATTACCAATAATTACCAATAATTACCAATAATTGGTAATAATTCCTAATAATTACCAATAATTGGTAATAATTAGTAATAATTATTAATAATTACCCATAATTGGTAATAATTAGTAATAATTACCAATAATTAGTAATAATTAGTAATAATTAATAATAATTACCAATAATTAGTAATAATTAGTAATAATAAGTAATAATTAGTAATAATAAGTAATAATTAGTAATAATTAACAATAATAAGAATAATTAGTAATAATTAGTAATAATTGCCAATAATTAGTAATAATTATCAATAATTAGTAATAATTACCAATAATTAGTAATAATTACCAATAATTAATAATAATTACCAATAATTACCAATAATTACCAATAATTACCAATAATTAGTTTTAATTATCAATAATTAGTATTAATGACCAATAATATTAGTACTATAAAAATAATAAAAAATTTATATAATATTAAAATTATCAAAATTTGTAACATGTTTTGCTTTATTCTCAACATATTTAATTCTTAAAGGGTCAATTTTTATGTCTATCTCAATAAAAAGTTTGCGTCATTCGTGTATGATCTAAACTCTATAATTATTCTAGCTTTAGTGTTTTTTCTAAAAAATTATTCAAAACCAGTAATGCTTTTATATTTTATAGAGAAATATGGAACAACGAGGTCGTCAACAATCATTATTAGGTGACCGCTTATGGATAAATCAACGTAGAAATCCAAATGGTTCTTGTTTAAATCCAGTATATATAGAGGGTGTGGAGACTTTTTTATCATTTGCGGCATCAAATCCAGAATTTTTTTCAGAAGGAAAAATAAAATGCCCTTGCAGAAAATGAGCATTGAGAATGTTTGACATGTTTGACAAAGTGGGAGAACATCTCTTGCGTTTTGGTTTTCAACCAGATTAAGTTTTTTGGTATAAACACGGTGAACGCAGTTCCAAAGCAGGTGATACCAACTTGATTCTGGATCCATCCCGGTTTCAAGATTTAGTACATGATGTTGGAGGTTCATCTGTTCAACATACAGAAACTCTGGTTGATATAGCTTCAAATCCTGAGTTGGCACCGTCTGAATTTTATGGGTTGTTGAAGTTTACTGAGGATGCATTATATCCTGGCTACAAGATGAGCAAATTAGAAGCAGTTGCAAAATTAATGGCTATCAAATCTGATAACGGAATGTCAAACACCTGTTTTGACCAGATATTTTCTTTTCTTAAAACACTGTTACCTGAAGGAAATGTTTTACCTTCAAACTACTATGAGAGTCAGAGGCTGGTTCGAAATTTGGGACTTACTTGTCAGAAGATTCATGCATGTTCAAATGACTGCATTTTATATTCTCGGGAAAATTAGTCATTGGATAGTTGTCCCAAATGTTGGAAACTGAGATATAAAGGACAACACGGGATGTCTGGTTTGATTCCTGTAAAACAGTTGAGATATTTTCCGCTAATATCCAGACTTCAGCGTTTATTCATGTCTAAGAATACAGCGACAATGATGTCATGGAATAAAGAGAATATTTCAACCGATAAAAGCATGAATCATCCAGCCGATGGTGATTCATGGAAACATTTTGATAGAGTGCATCCATCCTTTGATTTAGAAGATAGAAATGTTCGACTTGGCCTTTCCACTGATTGTTTTTGTCCGTTTGGATCTTATGGTAGTCAATATTCATGTTGGCCTGTTTTTTTAACTTCGTACAATTTACCTCCATGGATGTTGATGAAGGAGCCATATATCTTTTTGACTTTACTAATCCAGGACATCCGAAGAAAAATATTGATGTTTATTTAAAACCATTGATTGATTAATTAAATTTACTGTGGAGTACTGGTGTCAGTACATATGATGTTGCAACGAAACAGAATTTTATACTGAGAGCAGCATTGATGTGGACAATAAGTGACTTCCCGGCTTATGGGATGTTATCTGGCTGGAGTACACATGGTCAGAAATCATGTTCTTACTGTATGGGAGAGAACAAAGCATTTATGCTCATTCATGGAAAGAAAGCTTGTTATTTTGACTGTCATCGCAGATTTCTTCCAGCTGATCATCCTTTTCGTAGAAACAGATCTCATTTCAGAAAAGAAACAGTTGAAAGGGATGAACCTCCAAAAATGCTATCAGGTTCGGAGTTAAAATCAGTTGTATTTTCATTACCTCCCATCACTTTTGGTCCCACAATAATCTAACAGAAAATTTCTGGTTTTGGGAAAGAAAAAAATTGGATTAAACGTAGCATATTTTGGGATTTTCCATATTGGTTTGATTTGTTGGTCCGACACATGTTAGATGTCATGCATATTGAGAAGTATTGTTTTGATAATTTGTTTCATACAGTTTTGGATACGCCAGGAAAGAGCAAACACAATGTAAATGCACGTTTAGATCTTGCCCAAATTTGCAGGCGTCCAGAATTGGAACTTTTGAGAATGTCAAAACAGAAAGGTTACTGAAACCCAAAGTAGATTATACACTGTCTAAAGAAAACCGTTTATTATTTTGTTAGTGGATTGCAGATTTGAGACTTCCAGATAGCTGTGCTTCCAATTTGGGATGATGTGTAAAGAATGGTCATATTACTGGATTAAAAAGTCATGATTGTCATGTTATAATGGAGAGACTTCTACCCATTGGATTAAGAGGTCTGTTGAATTCTGTGATTTGGAATTCCATAACAGACATGTCTCATTTTTTTCAGGAAATTTGTGCGGCTACGGAAGATTATGATGCTCTAGGAAAACTTGAAAAAGATGTTGTTGTAATTATATGTAAACTGGAAAAAATATTTCCTCCGTCTTTCTTCGAATCAATGGAACATTTGATGTTACATTTTCCATATGACGCCAAATGTGGAGGTCTAGTACAGTTTCGATAGATGTACCCATTTGAAAGATGCATGCAAAAATTTAAAAGAAAAGTACGTAACACAGCATCTGTTGAAGGATCTATTGCAGAAGCTTATTTGCAAGAGGAAATATCTTTTTTCTGCTCCCATTATTTTGAATCTGATTATCCTTCAAAACACAACTGAATGGGACGGAACGAGAGGAATATTGATGAAATCGACAATCAATTATCTGTTTTCAACCAGTCAGAGCTTGGTTTTGGTGGAGTTTATGAATGCTGGCTTTTAGATGATGAACATCATAGAGCTCATATGTATGTTCTGCTGAACTGTGAAGATATGACATTAGTTTTACTATAAGTGTTTATATCACTTATTCTATCATTTATGTTACAGTAAATAACATTGGTTTTTATAGGTTGTATGATAATCATATCAAGAAACAAATTCCACAAATTACAGCAGCTGCACTCGAAGATCGTCGACTGAAAAATTTCTCTCAATGGTTTCAAAAAATGGTAACACAAATTCTTTATCTTTTAGCAACTCATTAAATGTATAGTTTACTATATTGATAATTATTTCACAAATTTTCAGATGTCTCGACATGCTGATAAAATTGACAAACGGCTGTGTGTATTGAGTAACCCACCTTCCAAACTTGTTAAAACATATAATGCATATGTGGTGAATGGATTGCGATTCCACCCACATGCATATGGGGAATCGAAAAAAACAATGAACAGTGGAGTTAGCTTGAGAGGATCTCATCATCGTGAAAATGATGTTGAATTTTATGGCATACATGATGAAATCATTGAACTCTGTTATCTTGGACAACATTACATAACCATGTTCAAATATCGGTGGTTGGATACAGAGTGAGCCGTGCGTGTTCATCCGACTCATGGAATCATCGATATTAAATGTAAAAGTGTTCTCGCAGTAAATGAACCATTCTTATTGGCTCAATAGGCATATCAAGTTTATTACGCAAAGTACTATGGTACATCAAGAGAATTGACTGATTGGTGGAGTGTAATAAAAATCAAAATTCAAGAAAATCAGTTTAGTCAAAGTGAATGTTCTTTCACTGATATGCAAAGAATTGAAGTTTTTCAAGAGAGTACTCAAAATCGATCTTTTTTACAAAGAGACATGAGTATCGATGACGACACCCCACATTTAAGAGTCGGTGATGACGATGATGTTAATGATGTCACATATGAATTTGAAATGGTAAGAGATGAAGCAACTGTAACTCGAATGGATATCGATGATGTTGAGGAGGAATATGAAGATGACATTGACATATATGAAGATGATGATGAAGATGAACACTGATAGAATTGTATGGTATTTATATACAATCATAATATGTATATATGTATATATAATAGTAATTATCAATTATTTGCTAACATTAACATTTTCTGTTTCAGATGGACGACGCCACATTTCGTGAGTTGGTGGATGCTGACCTGCCTTTCGATGCAGATGAGTTGCTAGCAGATGACCCTCAGCCTGCAGGCGCTCCAGGGAGTACGCGGAGGGGGCGCGGTCTTGCACGATTGATGATTCCTGACCCGGCCCCGAGCAACGTCCACGTCCTCGGTTTGATCCACGCACACGGAGGTGTGATAACCTGTGTGATAACCTGTGGATTTGACTAAGATTTCCTTAATCTATTCACATAATAAATGTTTATTATTTTTACAGTTTTTCGCATATAGCAGTCGGACAGGGCATCACTATTTTGCGCAACTATTTCTCTCAGTTGTGGACCACATGGGAGCAGATTCTCATTGATGTGCAGCAGGCCATGTTCGGCCATTGGATGGTACGTACGTAAATAAATAATTTTTATTTTGAAAATTATTTCATTTCTAACTTGATATTTTTATTTGTTTGTAGGGTTTATTGTATCCGATCGAGGATACCATGCGTGATGCCATCCATGAGGCATAGGAGGAGGCCATGCGTGATCGCCTTCGTCAGTTTTTGCACAATTTAAGAAAAGATGCCATGAAGAAAGCAGGAGTGTCAGATTTTGACGAGTCATGTAGAGCACACCGACCAGAGTACATTTCATCCCATGTATGGGATGGATTATGTGTGCACTGGTTGAGTGGTGCCTTTCAGAGGAGATCATCAGTGGGGAGGCAGAATCGGGGGAGACAGGAGGTGACTCATTGAGCTGGAAGTCGTTCTTTCAGTACTCATAGACAGCATCTGGTACGTACATTATTTATAAATATTTTATATAACTATAAATATTAACAGTTTATTTTTTATTCTTATAGGCTGTCGAGCACCCCGATATTACGGAGTACGACGTATATCGGAGGATGTATAGTGATCCTGCTACTGGGGAGCTCAGAGGTGATCGTCAGCATCACATCGCGGTCAGCATTATTTGTTTTCATGTTTAAAAATTAACTGCTTATAATATATTCAAAATTTTAATTTTAAATTACAACTACAGGAGTCATATGAGGCTGTAGCGTCACATGCCTAGCCTGAGAGTCAGCCGAGTCATCAGATCAGACCACTGGCCATCAGTTTGATGAGGCGGCATGGATGCAGACCACCCAGTACGTTTTCGAGAAGGGCCGGGTAGTTGGTATCGGCTCTCGACTGACTCCCGGAGATTATTATGGCAGTGCTGCGATATCGGCGTCCAGCTCGAGAGGAGCTCGTGCATCTTCTTCTACAACACAGTATGAGGATCAGTTGCGATCTCAGACTGCACTGATAGAGAGTCTCCGACAGGAGTAGGAGAAGATGCGTCAGTAGCAGGAGGAGGAGTGTCGACGCCAGCAGCAACTATACGAGGAGCAGACGAGTCGGTGGCAGTTGCAGCATCAGGAGAAGATGGAGTACATGCACCGACTCACTCATGCTTTAGGGATGGAGTTTCCTCCACCACCATCTGTAGATCCCCCACCTCCCCCCTCCTTCAGATTAGAGTTTGTATTTATGTTATAAAATTTGTGAAATCAAAATATGAATTTTTTTTATTCGTAGTTTCTCTATCATTATAAAATATTAATAATATTATATTTTTAAATAACAATATTAATATGAATAATAATATTATTTATATTTTATAATATTAAATTATATATATATATATTAAAATTTTATAATATTATAATTTAATTATATTTTTTTTACTTGAATTATTTTAATATTTGAATGTAAAATAATTCTATTATTTTTATATTAATTAAAATAAATTATTTATATTTTTTTTTATTTATGAATTATAATTATAACAATATTATATTAATTAAATAATTTATTAATATTCTATTATTTTTTATTTTTGAATCATAATTCTATTATTATTATATTAATTAAAATAATTTATTATTTTTATTTCTGAATTATAATTCTATTATTATATTAATTAAAATCATTTATTAATATTTTATTATTTTTTATATTTGAAATATAATTGGATTATTATTATATTAATTAAAATAATTTATTAATAATTAATTTTTTTTATTTTTTTTATAGTATTTGCGACGGGATGCTATGCCCGTCCCAAATAGTATTGCGACGGGTCCCGTCGCAAATAGTTTTATTATTATATTTATTAATAGTTTTTTTTAAAAAAAAATAGTTTATGCGACGGGCCCGTCGCAAATAGTTTTTGCGACGGGCCAGTCGTAACAGGTATTTGCGACGGGACCTGTCGCAAAAACTATTTTAAAAGTTTTATACAAATATATAGAGTACTATTTGCGACGGGAAGAATACCCATCGCAAAAATGGGTTTTAGCGACGGGCCCGTCGCAAATAAGTGTTGTTGCGACGCCGTTTTCAGCAACGGGCCATTTGCGACGGGCCCCCGTCGCAAAAAGCCATTTGCGACGGGATCCTGTGGCAAATAACCCGTCGCCAATACCAGTTTTTCAAGTAGTGGTTTAAACCTATTCAAATGAGGAATGCATTTTACTTAATAAGTGACGGGTGGAGCCTGCTATAGCTCCTCGATGCATCGGTAGGTCTCATGAGAAATACTAGTGTCTTGGAATGAGGCCTTGACAAAATATTATTTGTAGTCTTGGCACGAGGCCTTGGCTATGTGGTTATGATAGTTTAGAATTATGCATTCCATCATTATGAAAGTGGTTATTGATATTGCATGTGATTATTCGACTAGTATAATATCCATGTGAATAAGTATAATGCATTATTTCATTTTATTTCTACCATATTATTTTGAAGTTCATGTTTTAAATGGACTTTGTTTTAGTTATACGTTACCTTAATTGTTTATTCTTATTTATGAATGTTTCCGCTATATTGTTATCTTTACTCAGCATTTGAGCTCACCCCTTTCAATATTTTATTTTTTCTAGGATGTGATGAGGTAATTTATGAATGACCTGCGGGGATCGTATGAGGGGATATGAACACATGATGTTGTAGTAGTAGTTTCCACTTTATGATGTAATGTAAACTTTATGAATGTATCTAGTTATTCCAAGGCTACTAAACTAATCGGTCTTTCGAGACTTGATCTTTCTTGTGATCATGCCAATGTTATGTAATAATTCACCCAATCTAGGCAACTGGGGTCAGGGAATTATATTATAAATGATAATGTAAAATTTATTTTATGAATAATTTTTCGAATATTTCAGAAAATATTAATTTCACAATTAATAATGATTGATTTTGTTTTTTATTGAAAAATTAATTTTCATTTAAAAAAATTATATAAGTAATTATATTATAAATTATAATTTAATGTAAAATTATATCACTTATATATAAATTAAATTGATTTATATAATTATATTCGTTATCATATTGAAATTTTATTTAAAAAAGTTATTATATTTTTGAAATTTTATATTTGGAAAATAATTTTCGATGGATCTATGGGAATAATTTTAAATTCAAATTTACCTCTTCTATTATTGTAATTTGAAAAAATTGATTTATTATTTAGAATCAGTATAATTTATGTTATCTATTATGTTAAAATTAATTTCATTACCATAATAAATGTTAAAAATAATAAAAATTATTTTCCTCAGATATGCTAAAAATGGATTTATCGTGTGGTAAAAGTAAATGATAAGGCTTAAAAATGAAAAAAAAACATGTCCAAAAAAATAATGTAGACATATTTTTCCCATTTAACCTCTATAGTTCAAAAATTCATAATCTTTTATCTTTGTGTCATGTGAAAAATGTGGTTTCATCTTTTTCTATTCATAAATTAACTTGGTGATACTACCCACACTTATAATTGTAAACCCATTATCCTCTCATCTTAAAATTTCCAATATCATTTGGATTGAAAAAATTATTATTAATTAATTAATTAATTCTATTATATCATCGTATAAGCCTAATTTTTTATAATGTAATCTAAAAAGAAGGGTTTCTGTGAAAACAAAAAGAAGCTATCTCATTAAGAGTTATTTTTTATAACTAAGCATTTTTTTTATTTCTTCCCCACATCATTAAATTTTTACTATAACATCATAACATAATAAAGTAAATATGATTAATATATTGGTTATTTTTTATTTTGTTAAGTGAATTACCCAAAAACATATCCACTTTTACAAAATGGGATACATAATCATCATTAATGTACCTGGTTGACTTACATCCCATGAACTGATGTTATTAGTTTTACATCACCATATCTCACAAATTTTTTTCATAATGGGTTAAATATTTTTGGAAAATATATTTTATATTTTTATATATACATAAATATTATATCATTTATACCTTATTTATTTCCATTATGTGAGTATATGATAACGCCACTCGTGTGTACAACAGACGACTACATCAAGAAGTGATGTGATCCATTCTTCACATACACATTATATTCATAGTAATAGTGATAGGATTTAAAAACCAAGTGATTATAAAATGAAATATAATTTATTCTGTAAAAAAATATATTATTTATCATTCTATCACTTAATATGTTGAGAAATGGGAAATAATGTTCTTGCATACGTACGACCCACGCTCTCCGAAAAAAAAATTATTTTACTTTATATCTATAACATTTATAGACTTATATATATAAATATAGGATATATATTATATTTTTATCTTCTTTTGCTTATATAGATTATTGAATCATGATCAACTGAACACGACCAATAATAAAAAATCTATGCCTCTTTGAAAAACATAACAGGTATTACTAAAAAAAATTATTTTAACATGGAATTGCTAATAAACTATTAAATTTTGTATATTTATATCTTATATTAAAATAAATACTAGAGTATATTTATATAATATATGTATACTAATATTTAATTTATTATAAATTAGTTTTAAATATGCACTAAGGAATCATGGACTTAATATAATGGATTTCTTAAAGACAAAAAAAATTTACCACTGATTTATTTTATATGTTGTATATACCACCACATTATCATGTTATATCATGAATAATTTTATTTTCATTATATTTAGTGTCTAAATGGATGTTATGCATTATTGGGACTTGTGATTAAATATTGCTAATGCGGTATTGGCTTTTTTTCAATTTTTCTTTCATGATCCATTTGTAATGTTTTTCACTTATCATTATTTATTAGGTTTTTATACAACCCCTTTTACATGTAATATAATGAATTTATTTAATCCAATGATATTACATGTTTCAATTAATTTTATTCTTCATGGTGTGTACAATTGAATGTCACCAATATGGTAGTGGTTTTATGTTACAATCACATAATTTATCGGGATTGGTCAGGATTGTTCTTCCAATAATGAAATATTTTGATTTATCTCTAAGAAAAATCATGAATTTTCATCTCATCTTTTTAAAACATTAGAAATCATGTTTTTCATTTAGTTTACTCTCTTTATGTAAACAATATTTTAATATGATGTGTTTATGTAAAATAATCTTTATCTTGAAATTCATTTGAAATAGTTTTTTTTCTTATAAAACCATGGTTTCTAGAAAAATAGTTTCATTATATTATCAAATTTATTTATAAAAGAGAATACTAGGCAAGATTCTCCTTTTGAAAAATGATTTTAAATGAAACTTAATGTAATTTTTAAAAAAAAATGAACTTCAATTCTACAAAAAATATAAAAGGATGAAATGGTATAATGTCTATAGTTTGAAAATTGTTCTACACTCTCATGAGAACTAATTTTTAATGATTGGTTTATAATATATAAATTTTATTTGATATGATACTTATTTTGATGATAGATTATCTTTTAGATTTATTATTTTTAATAAGAAAATGATATTTTTTTATAATAGTATTGAATCAATTTTATGGGTTCTTTTATAAATTTTAAGGTTAATTTTAAAATAAATGGATTTCAAGAATATTTTATGAATATATATTTTTAAAAATTGATTTAAAAATAAATGGTTTTCTACATGAAACATTACATGTAATTTTTCATTCAGAGTCATTTTACACTGATGATGGAATCCTTTGATGTTACTTATTCATTAATGGGAATATTACCCAAATATTAGATTTTAAATCAATCTATAAATGTAGTATGTTTAGGAAAAAACATGGATATTAAACTCTTTTCTCTTCCGTGGGTTGTTCCATGATATGATTCTGAAGAAAACCCACTTATTTTTCTATGGTTTATGATTTTTTGGAATGACTAATTGATTATGAACCCTGTTTCCATTCCACATGTTTTCTTATAATTAATTTTTTATAAATGACATATAATTTAATGTGATAAAGTATGATAATTTCCCTATGATCTGGTCTAACACGTATATTTTATTATCATTTTGTAAAGGTTGGGACGTATATTTAACTCCAATGCAATAAGAAATGATTGATATCTCATTAGATTAATAGCGATGGAATGGGGAGTGAAACCAAATAAGTATGTTAATTCATCCACTATAATATTATTGGGAGTGAAACATGACTACCTTGATGGATTGGGTGGGGACTCATTCCACTATATTGGTTTTTGAAGTGAGCCCTGACTACTAATGAAATGATATTCTCTGCTTAAGTGTTTCCCAAAAATCTGATTCATATGAAAATTCTATGTTCTCATGGCTCGTGTTCTTTCTTTAATTTATGATTTTGGTCTTTTGAATTTCCATGAAATATGTCATAACACATATTTATGATATATTATTTTAATTTTATGGTTTTGAAATGTGATTCTCATGTTATTGTACCATTATTCTTAATATATGTCGATGACTGACCTTTTTACCTGTACTAGGAATCTGATCACACCATTTTTTATATTCCCTATCCCGTGGTTAGGAAAAAAAATTTATGTATGGGATTCTAATAAGAGTACAATATCATAAAATATTTATCACATAATTTGTATAACTTTCAGGAAATAAGAATATTGTGTTCAATGTACCCAAAATAACAACACCATTATGTTCCTATATCAGGTCATTGATTATTGTAATGAATATTCATCTAAAAGTAACTAAAATCTCTATAGTAGATTTTTGGGTCATAAAAATTGTACAAATGTGGGTATGCACTCCATTAGTAATAGGTAAAATACTAACGTGAACCACCAACATAGAAAAAAAATTATTTTATTAATAGATATTACCACCTTTATCTTGGAGATAGTCCCACCGAGAGCACTTCATCTAAATATGATCCAGGTAGCACCACTACACGGTCTATGAAAAAATTATTATACCAAATTACAAAATCTGAATCTCTAGGAAACACATTGAGAACAATCCCACTTAAAAAAAGGATAATAAAATAATAATATTGAACATAGGAATGTCCCTTAGTAACATATCTTTTCTCCATAGATAAATATGATACCAATTTGAAATTCTAAATGACTGGTGTGGCATGACCCAGTGATAATAAAAAAACCTTTCACCTATCACCAAAATTTTGTCTATACTATCCAAAAATGTTTTATATTATAATAATAATTTCATGGGGTGATAAATGAACAGATTATAGTTATATCCATTTCTAATTGACACATGATAACTATAATTTTTATCACATACCAACTCAATTCAACCCTAAACCAGTCATCTGAGCTGATCCATGGCATGGGCCGAAGGGAATTCCAAATCCTCATAGGATAGAAACTACTGCCAGTCATAAATATATTACACAAAGGGAAATATTTCATCCAATTAATAAAAGATTAAATAATGGAATGATGAATAAAACTGCTCGATATAAATAAAAATAATTCTAACATATTTTAAAAAAATATCAAAATACAAACAAACTACATAATAAGACCATCTGATTTTGATGAACTCACGATCTTCATGTGAACCTATCAGTTACTTTCCAACACAAAAATCAACCATTGCCTAAATAAATTGAACACATGCCAAAACACATACTAAAGAATAAAAAATATAACTATATGAGTGAGTATTAAAACATAGTAAGCCAACACGATAATCTAATCCTAATAAACTTCATTTAAAAGAAATGAAATAAGAATTTAAAATTTTAATGAAAATAAATAAATGGATTATTTGTTACACATTTTATATAATATAAATGTACATCCCATTTCCCTTATTCAATTTAAAAAACAATGATTCTTCCATTAGTTATACAAAAACCTTTTGTAGTGGAAAGTGATACTCAAATTATAAACATGAAAAAAAATAAGATAAAAAAATTATCTGGTAAACCATTATTCATAAACCATTTTTAATCTAACAAGACACTGTCCAAGAAAACATCTACACAATAAGGCACTGCAACAATCAAAAAACAATGGAAATTGAAATTATAATACAAGTATCTCAATCATCACCATAAGAAACTAAGGGTAAATAGAAATAGGTGAACCAAGGATATCAAGAATAATCCAGAACATACCAATACATGGGTACCCATCCCAAATAGTGTGCCACGCACAAAAAATTATAAAAATACAAAAATATTGGCCACCCTAACTTAGGACTAATTGAGGGGCCCAATTCTATACTAATAATCCCAAATATATCCACATTCTATGGGCCACTAGTCAATACATGAAATTAATTTGTGGAAAACATTTTCATACAATTATCTCAATATTCTAGGTTACAAAGTATCTTGTATATAATAGGGGCGAGCAAACTGATTCCAGTTGATAACCCACCAACAACATATATATATATATATATATATATATATATTTAATAACTAACAACAAGTCCCACCTAGATAATTATGAGGACTAATATTTGGTCACATAATATTTAGAACATGCAGAGTATAAACCAAGGAATACTAATAATGGGTCAAGAGGATTCCATAGAGGTGAAATCCCATCCATTATATGGTAAAATGAGTGGGAAACATCCATATGAGGTTTTTATAACAAACGCATTCATCATCATCAAAATGATACCAAATATGCCTTTAATAATTTATGGCTAAATAAATTTTCAATAAAGATATGAATCCACATTTAATAAAGGGTTTAAAACACCGTTTAACATTTCGAAATAATATTCAAAATTCCCATAAAATATTCACGCTTCCCTTTCAATACAAAACCATTTTTATCCAATCCCAAAGATCCTATTTATCAAAAATAAAAGAAAAATCATTCTAACATCCAAAACCTATTTCATTATAAAACACAAAATTACATCAAGAACCAATAAAAGGGACCAAATACCACATTTGAATGCATTTTCAAATATAAAAAATTCATTTCATATCATAGTTCACCAACAAAATCAAAACAAGGATTTAATCGAACACTTGGTGTGTGCTATTTACCCAATCAATTATAATCATAACCAAACATGGCATAAAACACCATTTTGACAACAAAAACATGAACAAAGGACCATACATTAGATTTTATAATCTAAAGATGCAAAAAAAATATAGAATCTAATGACTCATAGATTAAAAATGAATGTGTATGGGAAAAACAAACAGTGGACCTATGAAGGAATGACAATGCACCCCATAAACACCTCTTCTAGGGTTCTAAAACAAATGATATATGAAAAGAAACCCTTACTCAAAAAAACACAAAACATAATGGAATGAAAAACAAAATCCTAATACACAATCACTATTTGAGAATAGAAACCCCAGAATAAAAGATATGAGGTTTTATGTGGGGTTTACCTTGAGATATTCGACAAAAATATTTAATATTTCCCCTTGGGATCACCCTAGATATAGTTGGGAGGCTTCAGAAATAGGGGAGAGGTCCCCTGGGTCTAAAAAAACTTATACGATATAAATGGAGGGTTTTTTATTAAAATCACAATATGGGTATATTTATAAAAAACCAAAATCTAAAAACATGGGAAGTCACATAGTTAGGTTGTACGGTTTATCAAACTATGTGGTAATAGTGTGATATCTATTACCTACTGATGAAATGGTCGCATGAATTTCTTGGAATTGACAGCACAGATTCCCAGACCTTGTGGTAGCGGTGCCATAGGTTCTATAACCTATATCACAATTTTCTAGAGTAGATTCACGGTTGGCACTAGCCATGAGAAAACTATATGCAAGGGTCTACCAAGACCAAACATTATTTCATTATCTATAAATTTAAAAATGAACCAAAGATCAACCATATGGAAAAATAATAAATGGAGAGACTCTACAATACAAGAAACCTATCACATTGAGATCCTGAGAAATCATTCTAAATCCCCACATAGCTAGAGAAAAAAACTCAAAATAAAAAAACAATGTGTTATAATTATACCCACGATCAATGAATTACACCCCTAAAATTATGGAACACTTTTAGTTAATTTAACAATTCCTAATGATTTAACATCAAAATGACCCCCACCTATGTCAAGAAACATTCACCCACCATTAATATAACTAATTCCCATTTCATGAAAAGAAACAACAACCCACATATACTTTATGTAAACCATGGAAGGATCAAGACACAAAATCCACAACCAATACAAAAAGATTATTATTGGTCCCTCTCCCAAGAATCCCAATGCACACCCAAAATAGATGGAATATGAAAAATCAACATCATTAATCTAGGAAAATTCAACTGTATCAAAATAAAACCAAACCAAAAATGGATCACCAGTAGATGGGAGGTCAGAACATACTCCCCGACATTAGAAATTAACATGAAGCTAGTTAATTATTAAGAGAACCCCCATTTAGACCCCACATCATGTATTACAACCATTTATGACCAACTAAGAGTGCCAAAATGAAGATTTAGCTTCAACAGGGACCCAGTATTTTCCAAATAGTCCAACCAAAACTCTTCCACTAAAACTAACCCATGCTACGGAGGACATAAGCTATGATCAAAACATCAATATAATTTAATATACACAATCCCTAATTGATGGGATAGGAACTGAACCAACACTCCAACACATATCAAAACAATTGCCACATGGGATACGTGTGAAGGGACCCAATAATTGGACCACTACACCCCAACCATCCACTACCCAACACTCCAACCCTTACAAATGAATATAAACCAAGACCATACATTATTCACATGTATGGTCCCTTTGAGGACATTGATCGGGTAATCACATACTTGAAGGAACATTAATAGAAATAACATGAGGGCTAATTACACCATCCTCTTTACAAATCTAGAAAATTATCAATGATACAAAAATAATAAAAGGAACACTAGAACTGCCCCACCACAATAGTGGTGGAACAAACATATCCAGACGTCTTAAACCTTCAGTATTCTAGACATTGTGTCATATTCACTCTAGGACCTATGGCTTGAGCTCTAATTTATGGATCATCTAATGGATTACCATCAGAATATGATAATACCATAAACAAATGCCTTTCTTTTATTGCCATAAAAATCCACATAGCACTAACAAGAAGATGCAGTGGATTAAGGAACACCAAAGAAATTTCTTCATAAAAAAAGGCACTTTCACCCAAATAGAAACATAAGGATACACATCACCATTCTCTATAACATTGAATGAGGAGTGGAATGAAGATGGATTTTTGAAGAAACAAATAAACATCACAAAAAACCATTTCTAAAACAAAAAGAATAAACATAATAGGAATTCCTTTTAAATTGATCTCAAACAGCTCTTTATTCCAACAAACATATAAGGGAATCCTTTAATGTGGTGGATTTTACTTTGGAAACCCTCAATCAAAATAATTTGGGTTATAAACTAGAAATAGTACCAATGTGAATCCTTATATAGACATACCACAAAATCCATAACATCTATATGATAAAAACATAAGGTAATAAGAAAACCATATACTCTATCAAAACTAGCTCATTAACCCAAAAAAACACATAGAACAATCACCAACTTCGGGGGAACGAAGCTTAATGAATTCAAAACAAAAACTTTTCTAAAACCCTACTAAGACACCACTTCAAGACAGAGATACCAGTAGTATTTGAACCCAATATACAAAAATAGTCTCAATTCTAGATTAATAGGAAGAGAATACCAAAACAAAACACTTCAAAGCCATAGAAAAAACATGCCACATAACAGTTATCTTACAAAAACACCATAATATACGTCTTAAAACACTTTTAGAATATAAAACAACTTGGTGGAATTTTTTTTACACTCACCAATGTTGTTCCATTGACTCTAACTCACAATAATATTTCAATTCCACCCCAAGAATCCATCAACCCTGTCATACCATCTATCATACACATTTACACAAACCACCACACAAGCGATAAACTATGAGAACACCAATGGTTAAAAGACAACAAAATATTCCAATCCAATTCAATTAACCCATTTCAAAATTCATGAAACATATAAAAGATAAATATCCACAATGTCAAAATTACATTTTTTCTAGAGTCTACACAACAAACCATTTTATGATTCTTGAAAATGAAATGCCAAATATTTCAATCAAAAATCCTTTTAAGTTCATTCAAATTTTTTTCATAATATTTAACAAATATATTTTCATAAATACAATTTCATCAAATACCATTCCTTTTTTATTCAAAACAAATTTCAAATAAAAAACAATTCAAAACATCCATTTTATATTTTCAATAATTCACTCATTCTTATTTAAATACTCCCCTTTACCAATAGATTTGTTTTACAAAAACACAACTTTATAAAACCATTCTACAATTAAACTATGAAAATAATTTTTCTACATTTCAAAATCGATTCATTATATGGAAAACCATTTAAATAATTCATACATGGGGATTTTCACAATTAATTTTTTTAACTAAATAAGATTCAGGGGGATCCACAATAGGGGACTATTATTGGAGGGTGACTTTAGCATATGGTTGGCAGCCATATTCAAAACAAACCACCAGCACATACAGCCTTCATAGATCATTTCCCATGAATAAAATGTATTTCTATTCCCAATGAGATCACAAGGAAAACCTTCCTAACTCTTCTTTAGTATCTAAATCACTAAAATATCCCAATATACAATGTAACTAATAGAACCAAACTTCCCATAGAAACCAGTGGATCAGAAGGAACCAGAGTTCTTTATGCTCTTTTCAAACCTACACCTCATGTCCCAACAATCATAGTCCATCTAATTTTTCATACCCAAGTAAAAATGTGCTCTTTGAAAAGAAATATCTGATATGTGATGACCTCATATGATTCTATTTTGTAACGAACTATCCGAGGTCAACCCCGAACTGGTCACCCGAGCTGATCTCTGGCATGTCCCGAAGGGCGTTCCAGATCCCAATGGTCTAAAAACTATTTTTATGCATTAATAGAGTACCAAAAGGGAAAAATTGATCATAATAAATAATTAACAGACTAAATAGAGGAAATTTGAAAATAATAGTTTGATATATGCATATGTTAATAGAACAACATTTATAAAAATTCATAGAATACAACCAAACTACACATCAATACCAATCGATCAATATGATCAAACCATCTTTTTCTGACCCCATGGGCCACTCTAATATACCAAGATCAATTGTCACCCAAAATGATCGAACACAATACAAACCTGTATGAAAGGATAAAAATAGAAATGAACTATATGTGTGAGAATTAAAACTTAGTATCCATGATTGATAATCTATTCCCAATTCACATCATTTAAAATAAAAAAAATAATATATCTCAATTTAGAACTGAAACATATGAAAGTATTATTTTCATTATATTTTACATAAAAACATATTACAACCCATTTCCTATATTCATTTCTCAAAACCATGTTCATTATATTATTGATAAAGAATACTTTTCACGGGGAACGTGAGGCATACATTATACAAACTGGAAAATATAGTATAAAGAAGTATTTTTATTTAAAACACTTTTCATAATCAATTTTTAAACTCAAAAAACACTTAACAAGAAAAACACTACACAATAATTGACTATTGTAATCACAGAACAAGGGAAATGAAAATAGTCGTATAAGTATCTCTACCAAATCTACAAAACACTAAGATTCAATAGACAAAGGTGAACCCATTAGATATAGAATTATCCCAAACATACCAATACATGATACTTTATCCCTAGTATCTTACAACACATGATGAAATCAAAAATTCCCAAACACCCGACCAAAGAAATTTTGGATAGAACAAGGGGTCCAATAGCATATTAATAAACCCAAATACATCCACCAACTATGGGACACAGATCAGTAAGTGAACTAACAGTGCATTAATAACACTAATAAAAGTATCAAAATATTTTAGGTCTCCAGATCTCATGTATATAATTAGGGTGATCCAACCAATTCTATATGAGAATCCAATAACATTTTACATAACATAATAATTCACAACACCACCCCCCATGTTTCCCAAATGACTAATCAGATGCCACAAAATATTTAGAACAGAAGGATTCCAAAACAAAGATCTCTGATAATGGATAATGAGGATTCCAGTATAAGTAAATCCCATCAATTATATGGGATAATTAATGAGAAATATCCAAAATAGTATTTTATAATGAACACTTTCATCATCTACACAGTGTTACGAAACATGCCTTTAAGAATATCCCATAATACTTATATTAATCAAAGATACAAATCTAATTTTAATAAAGGGAATAAACACACCATTTACCATTTCACATTATTTTAAAAAAAGTACATCAAAACATTCTCATTACCCATTCAAAACACAACCATTTTTTTCAAATTTGAAAGGGGTCAATTACCAGAAATACATGCAAAAACATTATAATAACCAATACCCATTTGATTATAAAACCCAAAAACAATAGGAAAGCCAATACAATTATCCAATGATTCCATTTCACATATTACTAATATATTTATAAATCTAAACCATGCATTGCATATCACAAATCACCCAAAAAAGGAAACATGGCATTTAATCAACAATATGGTTTTTACTATTTACCAAAAAACTATTCATGATAAAAAAAGGCATAAGAAACCATTATCACTAAAATAAATAGAACGAAATATCATACATCAATATATATAGACTAAATTAGGTGATAAAATCATGAAACTAATGGATCAAATATTAAAATGGAATGTTCATGGGAAAACCTGCATCGTATCCATGGAAGAACAACAATGCACGCCCTAAACTAATGGTTGATGGTTCTAAATGAGCAAATATATTGAACTAAAAACTCCCAACATAATTGAAGTGTAAAAAAACTAGTTCAACATGACCATAAGAGAATATAGAAGCAGTAACAAAAGGGAAGAGGTGAGAGGAGGGATTTTCTTTGAGAGATTTGACCACCGCATTGAATATTCCCACATGGAATCAACCTAGATTGAGGTTAGGGTCTTGATAAATAAGGTAGGGGTCCCATAGGGCAGAATTATCTGTGTGGATGAAAAGGGAGGGTTTTCGATTAAAATCCCAAAAGGTGTATAATTAGAAATACACAATAATTAATAATATAGCAAGTCACTCTGAATAACAAACCGTGTGGTAATCGTGTGATAGCTACAACCCGCAGATGAAATGACCACACAGTTAACTAGAAATCGACAACACAATTTCCCAAACCATGTGTTTCTGGGTATTAGGTTTCTTATCCAGTTAAATGGTTTCCTGGACTGGCCGCATGGTTGACCCAAACCCACCCCAACCGCGTGCTAGGGTCTGCCATGGCCAAACTACTGTGAACTCTCCAAAAATTTCCAAATGCCGAAGGATCAACCATGGGGGAAAACAGAAATGTGTAGAAACTACAAAACATGACCCCCAACACAAATAGAGTATATTAAAAATGCCAAAAATCCCCCCTGAACACAAATATAATCTACAAAGTGAAAAATAGGGTGTGAAAGTTTCCACCAATTATAAGGAATAAGTAACTTCGCATAAATTAAATTTATCCACATTTAAAAAACAATTAATATGATTTAAAATGAGACATAGTTATTATGAAAATGGATATTAATTATTTTATAAAAAACATATCAATTGTTATTAAATTTTTTTAAATTGAATATTATTAAAAATAAAATAAATTAGTACCCTATTTTATAAGAAAAATTATTTTATTATTCTAACACCCTCACATCTCACATTCCTCCCTATGTTTCGCAAGAATCCTCCCTCTACTCAGCTAGTAATACATAGTGGCTCCAAATAAAAAACATAACTACCCTTCTAACCACACAGATAGAAACTAAAGTCCTCAGAACCCACATGGGAACACCATACCTGCCTTTAGACTGTGATATAATGAAATTAGTAATTCCATCGAAACAAAACCTATCACCTAAAGACCCATAAAAAATGACCAAACCAACATATGTAATTAATATATAATAATAATTTTCATATATATATATATACACACTTATTATAAGAATTAAATATATAGAAAATTAATATACATATACTAATTTTTTTAATATATGTATATGATTATATTGTACATATATATGTGTTTATTTATATTATATATGTGTAATCATGTGTTTTTTTTATTAAAATACATATTTTTAAATTATATATATATATATTATGTATATTAATATTTATATATATATCTGTGTGTGTGTGTTTATATATAATTGTTTACATATTTGTTTGTTTATATATATATGAAAATATTTATATATATGTTTGTGTGTTTATATATATGTGTTTGTGAGTGTGGAAGTGTGTGTGTATATATATATACATATATATATATATATTTATTATAATTTATTTCTTTTTTATGTATATATATATATTAATAAAATTATATATATATATATATATATCCATGTTTAAAAAATACTACTAGAAATTTCACTAAAATAACATTGATTTCATAAAATGTTAATACAATAAAAATATATACATATTTTAATATATATATCTATGTGTGTGCGTGTATATATTTATTCATATATTTATATGTGTCTATCTTTTTTTATACATATAAATATATATATATATAAATATCAATGTGGGGAAATTTAGTGATGAATGTTGTGAGATTCGAACATCAGACCTCACCATGACCCGAAGGGGCATCTACTCTTAAGATCCACTCTATGGGATATATAAATATATATAAATATATATATATGTATATATTTATGTTATGTTTTTTAAATATATGGTAATGTATTTTTATATGAATATAAATATAGTAGTAAAAAATATTTGAATAATAGTCCAATAAAGTAATTGATTTTTTAAAGTACTTGTATAATATTTCACTATATGATTCATAATTTCATAAAATCATTGATAAATTTAAAATTTCAATGCTTCCTAAAAAAATTGATAAAATGTCAATTTTATCCAAAAAATGTGGCTAATATAGTGCTGTTTTAGAGAAAATTTGTCTTATTTAGTTATTATTTATAAAAAAATTGAAAAAATAATGTTGTTTTTCAGATAATGTTGATAAATTAGAAACAATTTTATAATATAATAAAATTGGAGACATTTTTTATGAAAACATAGATATATTAGTTATTTTTTCATATAATCATGGATAATTTAGTGATGTTTTTAACATTGACAAAAACATGGTAAAATATGCCATGTGTTTTGATAATGTTTCTAAAAAATTGAAAAATCCCTAATTTTTTAATAGTGAGTATAGAAAGATCTAGCATATATGGGTGAAAATTAACTCAAGGAATTGATCAACTATAAGGCTATCTAACAAACACATCCCTTCATTAGTACCATATTTAATTAGGTTCTCCCTACCAAATTACAACTATAAATCCCAATACATGACACTATAATATGTAAAATTCTCTGACAATGCAAAATATAACCCCATGAAAAAAGGGTTCTTGTGGAGGAGTACGATTCCCCATGTCTTCCAAGGCACATATAGACTTCATGATGGCAAACATATTTGTATGGGAACTACCTCACAAAATGAAATCCAAAAATGATGATGAATAATATTTTTCATACATCGATATTATATGATTTATAAACTCATTCCACCATGTATACGAATTGCATAAAAAATCATTAGACTACACTCATCAAATGGGTCATTAAGAAAGAATTTTATTTAAGGTAATTATATTAGTGTATTGATTAAATTCAAAATATTGTATCCATGATAACAAAATGAGGAGTGAAACTTTTGAGTATGTTATTGGATTTGTGTTTTAATGTGGGTCCTTATACTATTTTTCATTTGATGATATGGGTGGTGGATCATTTATATGATGAATATTCCCAAATTATATTTTTGAGTCCCAAGTGACCATATGCTTCTAATCCTTTTTCAAAAAATAAATTTTGGAATAATAATTTTAAAGTACGACATCAGATACCATCTTAGAACTTGTGATACATTATTTCAAGGATGTTAATGAATGGGAACCCTTTAACTTAACCCAAATAAATTATGTTTCAAAACACCAATCCATTTGTCAATAATTAATTTTGATATTGTATTTTATCTTATAATTTTAAATTATTTCATCGAACCTCCTATCCAAAACACACCTTGTCTATTGGAACTTTTGGTTTATGTGGATACCATTGATTTGTATGTTCTATGAAATGAAGATGAGTAATTTTATAATATAGTCTCTTAGTTGGATAAGGATAAAAGCATAGTCTCATGATGATGCATCTATATCTATTTTAATTTTAAAACATTAATGAAAACTTTAATCATATAGTTTTTTAAGATAATGGAACTATGATTTTTCATATTACTTATATGTCCATATTCCAACTTGTATTCCATATATATGAATTAATAGCTATAATATTAACCATCAAGAGATATGAAATAGTGAGACAATATATTAAGAAGGATCATGTTCTAAAATGAAATTGGGGACCATGAGTATTAACTGAATACATTTTATTTATACATGAAATTAATTCATTTATTTTCTTGGTAAACCATTGACACAATCACATGATGTCATACCATCCTACTAAAATTTAATTTTTAAATTCCCTATAATTAATTAATTATAAATTCTTCTTAAAGACAGTTTTGATGATTCCTTATCTCACACATGAGTTTATTTAAAAGAGGTTAGTCAACACACTATTAACTAATGAGAGGTTACAAAGAAGTTTTTCTATAAAAACGTGACATCACTAAAATAGTTCTTAAGTAATGTGGCCTTCCACCTCCATCAGGTGATCTCTATTAAAGTATGGGACAATTTTTTAGTTTTATATAACATTGTTCCCCAAATTACTTCAAATAATGGTGATTTTTGGAAGCAAACACCACAATATGAATCTCTATGTTTTTTTCACATAAATTACCCCAATCATGATATTATAGTGCTTAAAGATTCTCAACCAACCTCTTAGGATGGTTCGTAATAGTGTATTTATGAAATATTCTTATGGAACATGTGACTTTTGGATGATTGTAGACCCACCATTATTATAATGATTATTTTCCATAACTACTGGGAGAAATACATCATTTACATAAGAAAAAAGTTTATTATTTTTCAAAAAACTACATAGAATTATAAGAAACAAAACTATGGTCATTGTCCACATAATTTTCTATCTATTTAGTAATCATGGTAATAATAATTATATAATAAACCATAACCTATATATGGGAACATTGATATTGGATGAGGTTCATCAGTTCCTCATTTTACACATCATTTGAGATTATCTGTATCATAAAAGTATAGTTATATTATTTCTTATCAAATTAATGAACATAAAAAAATTTATGCATCAATATTAATAAACCTAACCATGACTCCCCAGTGTATGAAATTCCAATATGAATCCAATAATTATTGGTTAATAAAATATATGTTTTTAATCACTATATATTATTGATTTATAATAGAAGAACAATCAAATTTTGATTTCCCCTAAAAATGAGGAGGTCCATGATTTTAATAAACCTTATAAAATAATCAATTATCCTGCACAATTATTCATTTTGAATAATTATTAAGTAACGTTTCAGTGTACCATAAACTATATCATCATTTTAAAAATTATTAGGATTTTGGGTGGGTTTATAGATGAAATTTTAGTTATATAATCTTAAATAAAAATAACTTATCTATCTTATATATGATGTACATCAATGTAAAAAATTCTTAAAATGATTATGAGACAATATAAATTAACATTCAGATTCTCTTCAAATAAATACACGATATTTATAATTAACCATTAGGTAATTAATGATGACATGGATTAGGATAATGAATTCACCTTTATTAATGAACCTTAATATAACTGGGGGTGAAAGGAATCCTAGGAAACCTTTACAATATAGTGTTATAATCTAAATGTAAATAACTAGATCAACCCTTTTAAAACTGATTAAAAGTGCTGCAATATAAATCTGGAAAAAATATTTATTATAATAACCTGATATTTTAATACAAAAAATATGCTCAATATCAGGAAATACACTCCTAATCATGCTTAATGAAAAGAATAAATATTATAATGTGAAAATTATAAAATATCCATAAGAATTGGGGAAATAAATGTGATTATCTAAATAATAAAATTATATTTTACATATAATTAAAAAATTAATTCATTATTGTCAAATTAAGGAAAATATATTCATGAAGCTATGTTTCTAGATTGTCTGTAGAGGAACCTAGTAAAATATCTAAAATGAAAGGTATGATGTTTTATATGTGGTAAATTATGTCATAAATCAATGGACTATTAGTGAAAAATTAGTTGTTTAGTTAACTCCATCAATGGGAATTATTTTTTTCTCATGTTACAAATTGAATGTTTTAAATGTATGGAATATGGTTATTCTTCATTTCGATTTCCTAGGAAGTGGGATCATGAATGGGATCAAAATGAAGGTATAGATAAATTTTTATTAATTCCTTGATCAATTTAAATTGAATTGGAGGAAAATAAAATACAAATTATATGATTTATTTATTAGCTAAATAATTGTCATTTTTGAGTCATATGACATGATTCATATTTTCTTCACAATAATGATATAGTGATGAGTAAGAAGAAAAATCACAGTTTAGTTATTTTGAAAGACACAAACTAATAAAAATACTTACAAATAATGGATTTATGAGTTATGTTAGATATATGGATGATGAAATGTATAAATATATTAATACACATTTTATGATGGGAGAACTTAGAGATACATTTACAGAGATTGAGTTATATGTAACCCATTTATTTATGATGTGATTGTTTTCTACAATAATTATCTTTTTCATTTTTTGGGCATAAATTTAATGGTATTAAAAAACCTTAGGTTTTATATTTATTAATATTAAGGTTATAATTGATATATATTATTGTAGGAATAATATATTAATGAATAAGATTAAAATTAATGGTTAGTGGTTTAGAAAGGAAGTTGAATGAATGAGGTTTTTTTGAATTGATTTTTCAAATTTAATACATAGATCTATTTTAAATATATAATCAGAATAATAGAATGCCTATGTATTTTTCTGTATTAGGTATTTTCATAATTAATTTTGGAAACATATATTAGATGGAGTCAATTCTGTTGAAATTTTGTAAAATAGATATTATTGTTTAAGGTACATGTGAACCTTGTTTTTATTACATGAATATGTTAATTTGAGGAACAACACATTGACATTTAGTACAAAATATTTTAAATTAATTGGATGTTTTTCTGGTTTATATAGCCAATAAATTTAACATAATTATTGTTTCGTTATTTTGGGGATGAAAAATAAAAATGTATGAGATAACTGTCACATTTAATATATATTATGGTAATTATTGAGAGTGTTTTAGAAATTTTTATTGTTTTATAATGACTGTATTAATATAGAATTTGAAAAGGGACATCCAATAGGATAGGTGGAAACCCATCATGTTTGTAAATTCCATAGGGATTGAACCCAAAAACGAAGGGTGAAAGGGTTGCATCACTTACCGCTACCCTATGTGACATCCTTATTATATGAAAAATATTTTTATATATTTAACTATCTGATGGATAAATATTATGTTAATTTTGGGAAAATAAGTTCATTGAATTGAAATCTAGGGGATTAGAAAATGGTTTAGTAATTAAGTGAATAATTTTATTTCAGAAAAGTTCACTATTTTGGGAACTATAAATGATTAACGTAAACAGAATACTATGGTATTTTATTTTAGAAAGAAAGGATGGGTTATCATTTAGAAACCCATAATATTTATAATGGTTCAGGTTATTTATGGGATTGATTAGTATATATTTATATGAATGGGATTAGGGAAATTACATTTTTGGTATGAGTCTTTAAGGATTGATTGATTTATTTGATGATAAATATTAAATTTATCATGGAATTATAAGTGATCAAAAATTTATGTATGTTGGGTTTCAAATAATATTGTAGAATATTTTTAGGAATTTCATGGATTCTTATTTGTTGAATGATCAATGTCGTACATTCATTATTATTTTATAATTGCTCATATTTATTTATGATTTCATCATAATATTGATTATTATTTATTGAAAATTAGATTATATTTTACTAACAATTATTGTTTTGGTTCATATAGAAATACTTGAGGAATATATATTTATACTTTTTTAGATATTTTATCCTTATATTTTAATTCTATTACACCAGGTATGAAAAATCCATCTTGAATATTCAATATTTAGGTAAAATATAAGGAAAAATTTTACTTTTCAATTAAGTGTATTTTTATTCTCTTATTCATGGGATAAAACTAATTCCTTAGTTCTCAAAAATTAATTTATAAATTTAATTTATCTATTTTCCTTTCATAATGATAAATAAACATCTATTCAATCCATCATAGATAAATTATTTTATGATGATAAAAAATTTTCACAAACATGTTCTGTATCACTCTATTATTACATGACTATTATATTTTCACAAACATTCCATGTTTTCCAACATGTAAAACGAGTATGTGTTATCTCTAGTGACCTTTATTATTTCCCTTATCCGTTTACAAAAAGAATCATTAATGATCCCTTCTATGATATTAACTTTCAAAATATTTGTTTTGAAAAGAAAACCCCATACATTTTTTAACCTGAGATCTAATTGATAGTATGAATTTTATTAAATTGGGATAATATAATACTACGATATATAAAAAGGAAACACAATTCTCAATATCAAAAAATATTCCACACATCATGATTTAACAAGATAATAAATATTATTTTATGTATGTTACCACATAGACATTGTAATTGAGAGAATGAATTAGATTAAAAAATATGAAAATATATTTTTCACAGGTTTATAAAGTTTATTCATTTTTTACCAATTAATTATAAATTAAAATAAATACCAATTGAATATAAATTGTGTGTTATTAAAACAGTTTGTATTCACCAAAGGAGTTTTGTCATACTATATTAAATTAATTATTATTATTAAAAGATATAAATGAAATTATTTCAAAAATTAATCAATATAAATTTTAACAAAAATATTATATTTTTTATTATCATTAGATAATAATGTAGCCTATCTTAACCATACAAAAATTTCTAAAGGTTTTTCCACATTTTAATAGTGAACATGTATTAATACTGAATTTTAATAATTTTATAACATTTATTCGAAAAAATAAATTTAATTTTTGAAAGACTAATATGAAATTATTAATCCAATTTAGTTCATTATAATCATTTTAATGTCTAATTTTTAAATAAAAACATTTCAAACATTGGATTTTTTTCAAATAAAAAACTCATTTTTTCACCTCATCTACATTATTTTTATTAAGTTTTATTTTTTCAATTATGTAATTTGAATTTGGTATCATGGAATATATTGGTGTATAATATGTTCAAAATTATGTTTTTAGGCAATTTTTTTGATTTAAAATATAAAATGGTAAAATAGATTTTCTGTAGTTTAGGTAACATAATTAAACTTTGTAAAGTTAAAAGGAATAATATTAAAATACCAAACAAATATAACATTAAATGGTATTTTTATTGGTTTATAGACCATAATAATCCTTTAAAAATTTCATTATCATCTAAATTCATGGAAGTTAATTCCATCTCAATTGTGTTTCATTAAATATAAAATAATCATTATTTAATAACACAACTCCTTACCACCCCTTTCTCCAAAAAAAATTATTTTCCTAAAATATCTTCAAAGAATTCTCTGTATAACTCAACCAACATATAAATTATTTTTTGTGTCACCAAAATACAAATTTCATGTAAAATAATATGTCTTTCTAGGTGGTGATATTCAAGAGTTAATTTTCTCAAATCATAACTATTATTTTTTTTGCCTTCAATTTTATCCTCACAAACATACTCTCCCAAGATATTATAATTATTGAATCATTAATATATGTTACTTTTTCTATATATAATTGAATATATTATATATTTTTCATTAACCATCTATTCTTATTCAAAGAAGAAAAAATATTGACTAGATTATAGAGGATAACCATCTCCTTCAACAACAATTCATCATTCTTCAGTACCGCCTTAATCGATGGTCATAAAAGGATCCTAATTTTCAGATAATATTTTAATATTTATATTATAACCTATTTCATTTTATGAAACTAATATATATTCATAATATTAAATTAATAGAAACAATTTTTGGAGTTTGAAAAAACTTCCAAAATAAACTAATCATTAATCATTAAATATTTTTCAGATTAATAACCCACATAAAAGGAAGAATAATTATATGTGTCACTATATATAATTACTTATTTTAATTAATACTATTTCAATATATTTTTTTTTGTTTTAATCTAATTTTACAGGATCATCTAAAATTTCAAACAAATGAACAGATAATGAAACCAAGAAAAAAACACACCTGGAACCATGGAGATCTTTAGAAATTATTAATGAATGAGTTATTAGATGTTATAAAATATTCACATAGGGTATTATATAAATAAAATTAGTTATTTTAATGGGTTAATATTATTATTTAAACTATTATATAGTTTTCATGAATATATTACTGGAATTCGGACCCAGGGTAAGCGATATATTAACCCAATTTCAATTTATTTCATTAAACATATACTTCATGAATATGTTTCTATAATATTTTTTATGACATGAATTTTGGATATAATAATTTTTATTTTCAATTTAATTATGTTTATTTACTATTTATACAAATATTTTATCGATTTTAGTAATTCCTTCTTCAAAAATATGACTTTTATAGGGGACATTCTCTTAATAAATATATTTTTAAGGTTACCCACAAAACACTCATTTCTTCCATGTAAATTCATTCAGAAATTAGATCCAATTTTTTAAGTATTTGAAATTTGTTTTTTAATCTCAATTATACTCATATTTTACATTTTTCAAAATGTTTTGAATATAAATTTTTTTTTTATTTACTACATGTTGTTCTTTGTGAATATTGGGAAAAATATACAGAATGAATGTTTTTTTTAAAATTATATGGAAATAGTTTATTTCCCCAGTATCACGAAACCTTTATTATTTTAAGATTCCATTTCATGATTACATTACAATTTTAATATAACATTTTTTCCTTTTTAACCACAAATACATTCTATAAAAATATTATTTAAAAAAATAAAAGGGAAATTTTTCATAAGAATATTTTTACAATGTATATGCTAAAAATTTATGAGAATGATATAGTTCTCAATAAATTATAATAATATATGGTTGTTAAATTATTAATTGATTATGGGTGGTTTTTTATTAACCAATGATGGTTGTTTACATGAAAAATAGATAACACATGGTTCTGTGATAAACAATGGATGAGTGGATAGGTTATAACCTCCAATGCATTGAGTACTCTAGGGATAGTAGATATCCATATTGGATACTACATTTGTAATAGTAATATGTGGAATGGTTTCACAGGTTAATTAATTATATTCTAGATTATTTCTTACTAGTTTTAAAAATATATATTTCTTTTCAAAAGTTAATATATTGATCTTATTAAAAGATGGTTTTTTTTTTGTAAATAAAAATCTATGATCTTATGATAATGTTTTTGTGGATTTTCACTGGTCTGTAATTTTCATTTATGTTATTTCCCATATTATTATTTAGTTCTCATAACATATTTTGCAAAACAATCATAGGATTTAACAGAGAATAATGATAGGGATATGATCAAGGGAAAATTTGAAGTGTTTTCAAAAATAGAAAATAATATTTATTTTAATTTTTTGGGTTTTATGGATAAAAATGGGATAATTGTAATAAGTGTACAATTATTTTATATGGTTTTATAGTGTAATTTTATTATTAATTAATATAAAATTAAATCCAAAGCACTCGCGATAATTTAATCATGTAATTTTAGTTTATAATGAATAATATATTTCATTATTAAGGTTGGGTCCTAATAATTTCAAAAGTGGATTGAGTAGTTTAAAGTGTTATATTAATCCATGCGTGGATAGAAAACCAATCATTGAAAGTATTTTTCTATAGGAATAACCCCATATAATCATTATATATTATCTGATTTATAATTTAAGGGAAGAAACATATACTAACTGAAAAACCATATGGTCTGTGGGAGTATATTATATATGGTTGTGATGTAGTGATTCATCTAATTCATCGTATTGTAATATAAGTAACATTACTTATAATATCATGAAATTGAATACAGTTCATTATAGATTTACTAAAATATAATTTTAACAACACCATGATGAATATAAAGTTGGTTAGAATTGAAATGTAATTACTAAGACTTGATATTATATTTCTCTATCAGACGGTTATTAAAGGATATTCACTATCTACCATCTTTGAAACATTTCCATATATATATGGTGGGCCTGCCAACAAACCAAAATCTCAATAAGTAAGTCATCCCCATCAATGAAAATCACCAATAATATGAGATTTAAATTATTGGGCCATATCGAATCACATCCTAGAAGAGTGTATATGACCATATATTAAACAGGGGAATACTTGGGGATAAATGTACTAATGTGTAATGTTTCCCTTATAGTATTTAGTCTCTCTCCAAACCATTTGAAGAGATATTATGGAAGTATATGATTTTTATCATATATGATGAGTTCTATATGATGATCCCATGTTAATATAATTATGTTCTCATTGAATCATAATTTTTCATTTAATATGTCCAGGATGGATTCACACTCAATAAATAGAATAAAATTAAACTATATTATTATAGTTTAGAAAAGATGAAAAAATTTGAAATAGTTTCTTGGATATCTCACACCCATATAATGATTTATCATGAATAGACTCATTGAATTATTTATTTTAAAATTATATGAAATTTGAAACTAAAATTGTTTGTAATTTTATGTGTCAAAGATTTATCATAGCATATATTATAACAGATATAACACCCCAAGATTTTGAAAGAAGAAAATTACGTTTGATGGATTGAAAGAGAAGAAAAACTTTGATTCAAAGATATTTTTAATCCTTTATTCATTATAATATATAATTATATTTTAAATACTTTTAATCCTATTAATATCTTATGGTACTTTAAACCCTAGGATTTGTATAATCCAACGTGTATTCAACACACAAAACTGAGCTCAAATGTCCCCTGATGTATATAATAATCATAACCTGGCCATTAAATTTGTGGGTAAGAATTTAAATAACCAACATATGATATATATAAAAATATATATATATGTATCGTACTCAATAAAAATTATTGATACATGTTTTGTAAATAATCAATAAATTTATAGTGAAGTAATTTCATTTTATGATATTTTTTTCCTTAAAATATATTATTTTAATGAAAAAATATGAAAATAAGTTTTTAAATTATTATGAAATGATTTTCTTAAATCTGATAGAATGTTTGGGGTCATAATATCAAAATTTATTGGGGGTGATAATTTGTAATTTTTTTAAAAAATATTATTATTCACGGATTTGTGGAATATAGGGATTTTTTGTAAAATAATTATTTCAATATATTATAAATTTATTATATTAAATGCCAAATTATTATTTAAATTAAATTAATTTTATTTATTTTCCTATTATAAGTTTTTTTATTTCAATCATAATTTTATTTTATTTTAGTTTACATTTATTTTTAGGTTTCAAAAAATTTTAAAATTGTTTTAAAGAACATATTGATTCTCCAATTAATTGAATTAAAATATTACCTCATGAAGAAATTATTAAGTGAAATTAATAAATTGGATATCAATTATGGATAATTTATTATCATAAATTTATTATTATTAGACCTATAATTTATATAAAATCGTCTATTACTAGAAAAATACACTTTTCAAAAACCTGCTTTTTCATCATCTCTCTGAGGTATTATTTTGAATTCCGTCTTACTTTTTTTGAATTTCATTAAAAAAATAAAATATATTTTTTAAAACAAAATTAAAATATTCGTGATGGGGAATTTTATTAGAATTTAATTCAAAAAATTAGTTTTTGATGACTAGTAAAACATATTGATTTATTATTAAAAGCATGATTTTTTATTATATTAATCATATATTATAAATATATTTTATAATTGTTTTAAAGTTAATATAGTTTAATTATATATATTTCAATATAATTTTTTAAATTACATCATATTTATTATTTAAATTGGATGTACAATTTTTAGAAATGTTTTAAAATTTTATTTTTGATATCCTATTTCACCGCTGCATATCTAGGATTAAGATTAAATTATAATTATCAACATATATTAAATTAGTTTCATAAATTTTTTTAAATATTTTAACTAAAATTATTTTATAATTTATAATATGGTAAAATTATTTTTTTCCTAAAATAATAGCGAAGAGTAAAAATTATTTACCACAACTAAGAAAAAAATGGGTTTTTCTAGGATAAAAAAATACTACAGAAAAAAAGAACCAAAAAATTGTCAATTATATATCTTATTTCCAATTATAGTCCTTATATCTAAAATTATTTATAATGGATCAATATTGGATCATTTATACATAGAATAACATGGATGGAATTCATTATTTCCAAAAATTACACGAGTTCCACTCAACACACATATAAAGGCCACCCAGTCTCCCCTCACTTGATACATTCAAAACCCATTTTTTATTATAATACATTCCAAAATTACTTATCTACATCACTAATCTCATCTTATAAGCCTTATTTTGTTCTTAAATTCATTAATATAAGGCCAATAGTGAAAAAACACTAATTTTCCCGAAAAAGATGTAACATTCTTCAGCCATAATTTTTTTATTACCTATTCGTCAGAATCCGTAAATTAATATTAAAATATACATGTATAATAAAATCAGTATTTTATATTATTTTTACCTAATTCATGTTGTAGAAAAGAAGAACAAATTGTTTAATGGATTGTAACCAATTTCCAATTATTATGAATGGTTCGACATCAGTTTTTCCATTTTTTTGACTTGATTCACGCTACACCTTGGTTGATGAGGGACTGTTACGCCCATCCAATCAGGGACATATACGTGTATCCTTCTCATATTGTGAAAGAGGTTCTAAATTTGAGTGGTCTCCATATGTGATTCAGAGGTATTATGTATGTCTGCAATCAATTTGCATTTGGTATGATTTCATCAGATGGTCTCTAATGGGTATAGTCATGGGGGTAGAAACACCCAGAAAACCATATATCCAAGATACATGGACCTTATTTCAAAATAAAGACTCTCGCTGGGTGATGATTTGCCTAAAAAACAAATTGAATCCATTGGTAGAGAATATGGGAGGTCATTCTCATCACACCGTTTTGAGTGGAATAATTTCCTACTCTGAAATATCTTGTGGAATTTTGTAATATTCATATTTTTTTGAATAATTGTTTATATCCTAATCATTTTTCCGTATATTAATCCTAACTTGAAAAATCAATCATGTATTTTTGTGGATTATAAATCACTGAGACAACATTTTTTTATCCACAATAATAAGGCACTCTGGTGTTTATCATCATCCATGATAGATGAAAGTTGCATTGATATCATGATCATACCCATGAGATGGGCTTTCTACGTATCCCTATGAGAGGAATTATATCCCATCTAGTTCGGTTCCACTTAATTGGACACATATCCTTTTGATGTCGTGTGACGAGGTCCCATGCATGTTTTTTAGCATCATGCGGCATGGACTTCTTGTCGGAGAATTCCAAGTCATGATTTTGTGTGGGACTTACTCTGAAGAGGACCATGAAAATCTGGAGAGGCATGGTCTCTTTTGAAGATATGGACATATTGGGGATATGGCCTAGTAAACACTATGTTGATTTGGGTGTTGGGTTTGAACTTTAGGGATGATACCTACATATCTCAGATAATTGGGAATCAATTACCTCGTATTTAAGTTTTTTTTGGGATTATTCCATTTTTTTAAAGGATGGGGACGAAGCCTCAATTTATTATTTAAAGCAATGACCTCCTTAGAGAGTATAGGGAGACCCAATACATAGCCCGAAGGCCCAAGGGATCCTAATCAAAGTAGGAATTTTTGTTCTCGTAGTTCATTGGGGTATGAATTATGTGTGAATGCATCCCACATCAGACAGGGCAATCAGACAGACATCCTATGTATTATTGTTATAGTATGAATCAGAGTTCTCATAATTTATTGGGGTGGGGATTATTCTTGGAAGCATGCCACCTGAGATCAGACCTATAGACATGAGTCTTCTGTATTCATGTTAGAGAAAGAATAAAAAATCACATATTTTATTCTTGTAGGGATTATGCATAGAATCATCCCACTTTATCACATTCCTCTAGAAAAGCATCATATATAACCTTGTTAGAGCAGGAATTAGAGTATTTGTAGTTCTTTTGGGTGGGGATACATGTATAAACGTCCTAGCTGAGCTCGAGACATCAAACTAGTATCTTACATATCCTTGTTAGAATTGGAATTAGATTTACAATAGTTCTTTTGAGATGGTATGAACTTTGTGGTCATTATTAACCTCTAATCCCATGTGAGTAAAGATTAGAATGATAAACAAGAGGTAGTTGTAGATCTAGAAGACCACACATCAATCCTTCTCGATTGATGTAAAATGAGGATGACAATAATATAGTTTTGGTGATGAATAAACATGAAAGAGAGAGGTACTTTGAATGCTATAACTCTAACCCATGTTGATATCTATGATAGTAATGTTTGGAATTCTCTCCGGACATGTATTGGGGTGAGGTGAATAGGATCTAGAGCACCCCCTCCCTTAAGATGACTTGGTATTTAACTCAGTGACAGTGCTCTAAAATAAGTTCTAGGAAAGGTGATAATATTTTCACGTAGACAGATAGAAATGAAGGTCGATCTCATTGTCTTGTTACTTGTCCCTCATTGAATGAAAATCTAGTGAGTATACTTAATGCCTAGAATATGGAGTTCCACATGATTAATCCATGGTGGAGCCCCTGGTTTCTATGGTAGTGTAAACATAAATACATTCAGGAGGTCCACGCCCTTTATAGTATTACCCACATGACACCACGTTAAATGGGTATGTAAACTGAGAGGTACATGCTGATGTGACTTATGATTTTATCATATGTGTCTGGAGGCTTTGGAAGAGGATATTTCCATTTTCCAATGGACTGGTTAATAGAGGGGTTTGAGAGGATAGGTTGAAAAATGAATGGCATGCTTTATACCAGAACTGGAAAACCTGACGGTACCCCATTCTGCATACCAGTTGTTCATGTGGGGTGGGGTTCCTCCTAGATAGATCATTTTCTAGGAAACTGGAGAGGTCAATTGTGTAATGAGGTGGTATGCAGACTTGGATGATGTCTGTGTATAAATGCAGTACACAGACCAGGATAATGTCTGTGTAATAAGGTAATATGTGGACCTGGATGTGGCACATATATTGTAGAGAGTTTTCGGCTAATGAAACATTCACATACCATGGTGGTATGCGGCACTAGAGTCCATCCATGTGGCAAAGCATTATGTAGGGTAGGGTTTCATCCACATTGATATGTGTTTTGTGGTATTCCATATTAAAGAAGGGGCATGGATCCAACAGTTTGTAGGAAGTTCATACAAGAAGGTTGTATGGTTCGTGGTTCTCCAATTAGGCTCATTGTTTTCCCATATTATTATGATTCCCTCTTTTTAAGGTTAAGTGTGGATTTATATATTCTATAATTATTCACTATCCTATACTTTGTTGATAGTTTTCCATTGAAGTCTTCAATCCTTAAAAACTGAGCTCTCTAAAAATCACATCACTTTCCTCCTTTTTATCTCGAATCTAGATCCTTTTATAGTGTTCCATGGAGTTTTTATCTATGGGTCACACACCATCTTTTGTGGAAGACCATGGAGAAATCATTTGGCTAGTGGATGACTTGTTCGATAGAGATTTGTGGTGTTGTGGTTCCTGGCAGCAGAAATCACCACCTCAATCAGCAAACGATATAGTTTGTGTGATGCCAACAACCTCGTATTGTTCATGAATATAATTTTTAGGGATAATGTGTAAGGGAATACATATCCCTCTCATTTTCATAAATGATGTGGTTCATAGGGTCATGGTTCGTGTGTGTAATATTTCCAAAAACATTCCAACTATGACATGGTTCATGGGGGATCAGTGTAGTTCCTCATTCATTCTGTGAACATCTTGGTTGTCTAGACAATTCTGCAAGTGCTATCATTTCTCATGATATCTGCATATCATTTGGTTCATAGGAAATAAAATATGTGAACCAACCATAAAAATCAATACTTCGACCACTTTTGTCCTTTTGAAAATTTTACTTCTTCAACCTTCTTATCAAATTTTCAATCGATTGTGTATCTTATTCCATCATCTATTTTTTGGGAGTATTTTCATTCCATTTTTGGAGACATTATGTAATGTCCCGGACTTCTATGGTCTATTCTATTGTGAAAATATGGTATATGAGGTGTTTTGGGAGGTCAAGGTGACTTATTCCCAACCCTTTTCCAAATTTCCAGTTCGGTGAACAGTTCCAATGGTAGCCTTTTGAACAGTTCCAATGGTAGACCGCTGTGAATGGTTCCAACCCTAGCCTTGTGAATAGTTCCAATGGTAGCCTTATGTGAATAGTGCAATGGTGGCAGTAGGTGAATAGTTCAATGGTAACCTTATTTGAACAGTGTCAATGGTAACCTTATGTGAACAGTTTCATCAGAAGCTTTAGGTGAATAGTTCAACTATAGCCTTAGTTGAATAGTGCAATAGGAACCTTATGTGAATAGTGTCATCGATATTCTTATGTAAATAGTACAATGTTGAGTTCCAATGGTGAGTTTCATGAACTGTGTTTTTCCTTTTCCATATTTTTTGTTCTTGAAAAGTGTTTCCAAAATTGTGAGGTTCCAATGTTGACCTTTTTCCTCTGCCAAATTTTGAGTTCATGAATAAGGTTTTCAGAACGGTGAAGTTTAATCAATGCCTTCATTCCAATTCCAATTTTTTATTTCATGAAATGTGTTGCAAGAACAGGGAGGTTCCAATGGTGATTTCATTCCTTTTCCAAATTTTGAGTTCATTAAAAATGTTTTCATAATAGTGAGGTTCCAACAGTGACCTCATTCCATAACCAAAATATGAGTTCATGAATAGTCTTTCCAGAATGGTCATGTTCTAATGGTGACATGTTTCCTTTTTGCAAATTTTGAGTTCATGAATAGAGTTTCAAGAATGGTGATGTTCCAACAGTGACCTCTTTCCTTTGACAAATTTTGATTTCATAAACAGTGTTTCCAGCTTCCAGCAGTTTCACCCCTTTGATGTTTCCTTTGACGTAAAATTCTTTTCAAGCCTTGTTTTAAGGACTCTATGGCCGATTCAAAAGGTCGTAACTCATATATTAATTTTTCCTATGGAACAATATACTTTTAATTGTTCAAACCGTGTGTTTTAATGTGATCCTCATTTAATTAAAAATACAGTGTATCTTAAATCAGTGCTCCGTTAAATATTTTTAATGGGTGAGATATCCTCCTACCTAGATCTTCATCCTTGTTCTTGGTTGTGAGACACTTGATCCTTTATTTCAATATTATAATAGTTGAAAAATCAAAATTTACACCTTGGATTGGTTCCTCTCTTTTTTGATGCGAACAAGAAGTATCGATCAATCTTCGATATAAGGTACGATCTATTTCATTCGTTTCGGTTCATCTTCTAATGTTTCTCCTTGACATTTTATGTAATTTTACCCCCATGTTCCTAATGGTCTTTTCTTGGGTGTTGACTGATGTGGTGGAAACTTTGTATCCTTAGGTGGATACGTTTGTCACAGGGGTGGGGATCATAACCCGTCGTGTGTCTCGTTCTCATATAAAGAACATCCACAACTGTTTCAGGTAGGGGATTCATTACTTCTACTTTTTTATATTAAATTGTATAGTTATCATTTTTATCCCACCAGATCATAATGTAATATATATAATAAATATTTTAACTATATAAATTAATTGATTTCCATTATATGTTATTGCCTCTTTATTTTCTAGATAGTGTGATATCTATGGCTTCTTTGTCTAGCTTTTCATTCATGATGGAAATTTGTAAAGAATGTAAAGCCAATATTAATTGATAATTATTTGGATAAATATAAAGAGGCATGGGAATGAACCCAATTGCTGTTGTTGTAATTTTATGTTAATCAAATTGATACATTAATCATGTTTAATCAATTTGTGATAGCATTTTTTTATGCTACCCATATATGGGACATATGAAAAATAAGTCAGTTAATTAAAAACAGATTATAGAACTGATTTATTGATAAAAAATAATTCCTTATAAGGTTTTGAGTTACCCTCATTCTTGTTTAATGGGAAAGATCACAACATATATTATTGTTGTTTTCCTACAGCTTGTGTTTTCATGTGATCCTGGAATGCTTTTGTGATATTGGGGGGTAGGGAGGCCTCTTGGTTGTGGAATAAATTGACGCACAGAGTGGCGAGACGCATCAGTTTATGCATCTGTATATCGGGTAGAACACCGTGGATGATGGAACAGGTTGGATGTTAATGCTTTGATTCTTGTGAATCATATTGGTTATTTATCTAATTTACATTCCCCACTGCACAAGGTATATGTTCTTGCTTACCCTTCATCTGAAAGAGAGAAAGGTGTGTGAGGTATTCCACATGCTTTCAATGGTTATCTTTTCAATGGAGGACATTTATGCTCTCTTGCTATAGGCGGAAAAGGCTCGATGGGTATTTCAACTACTCAATCTATTGATCCCCTTTTGTTTAGTATCATAGAATGTTTTTAGTGAATTCTAGGTAATATGGGAAAGTAATGATGTAAATAAATAATTGAATAAATTATGTTTACCCATGGGGTTGGAGCTTGTTGGGACATAATATTGTGGACTGCATACTTTGTGTGTGATGCTAATGAAATATAATGTTTAATTTTTAATTGATAATTAATGATTAAATAATTAATCAACATAAAGTGAAACTGATAAAAAGGGAATGAAATAATGTATTAAAGATCTTCAAATGGTTGTGTGCTTATAGGATACCTAGTCATAGAAGTGGAAGCTGACAGTCTGTGTGACGTTTGCTGCAGTTGATTCTATGACTACACTTTTCCCATATTGTGGTAGTGAGCTATATTTTTTTCTATAATTTTTGTGTTTCTATATGATATACCACTCCGTCAGTAAGAGAAACTAGCACCATATGGATTTTGAGCCTTGTGGTGTGTTTTTACCCACATTCTGGTGGGAGGATGGATAGCTGACTTCCCCCACTGGCCCTACTTTCTTCTCTTGGTAGTTACCTATGATGGTATTAATAGTGGTTAGTTTTCCCTATATATGTGTATAAAGGGATGTAATGGCTTGAGGTTACTCAAATACATATATTCTGGATATATTTTCCAATGGACTACTATAGGTGTAACATTTATAGGCTATGATGTCTATAGGATCCTTACTCTGTGTATGGGCTACAATGGATTGATTTTTTAAACTCGATTTATGGTAAATATTAATAGATCTTTGGTTGCACCCAAAAACTACTTAGTTACATTGATTATGTGGTCGCTGCGGTTCTGTTCTATGAGGTGCTTGTTGTGGTTCTTCGTCTAGTTTTCTATGGGTAAACGTTTTTGGAGTGAGATTCTTAAGATGTGCGATTTTGGAGAAAAGCATCAAATCATTAGGGAAGTAGAAGCAGGGTGCCCATGATATTATATATAATATTCTATTCTATTATATGAATTACTTGGTAAGTGTATCTGTGGTGTGGCTAGGAACATTCTATGCCTTTTTAGGTCACAAGTTGGTTTCACTAGTTGTTCCTATGCATTAACATGTTTTCATTACTATTGCATGAGAGGATTCAAGGAGGATCCAACTGAGTATAATTTTATACTCACCCTATGTATATAAAACTTGTTTTTTAGCTCTCCTAGATCTTGTTGGATATCAGGCTGGTTTCTACTAGCATTGGGTTGCATGAGTTGTTTGTGCTACGTCGTTGTTATTGTATTTATTCTTTTTTGTGTGTACTTGCAGTTTTCCCCTTTCTGTTGTAGTCGCTCTGCATGAAATTAGACATGTGTAATTGGAGTTTCAATTATATTTTTTCCTAATTTTTATTTTCTTTGTGTTTATATTATCTCTCTCATTCACATGTGTTATCTTAGAGGGTAATGCCACTCATCTATGGGTTTATTATACCCTCAATGCTAGTTGCCATCTCGGGGCCTACTGGAGTTGGGAATCGGTGGCCACTATGTCCCTTCTCACATTGAATTATCATGAGGGGTACACCATGTGGGGATGGTGTCTTGATAGAGTGGTATTAGAGGTCTGGTTGAGAGATAGGATACAGTTTGGTGTTAGGAATAGGTGACGTTGCATGGGTTTGCAGGGAAACAATGTTAGTTAAGTTTAGAAAGTACTGTAAACACAGAAGACTTGCTGAGACATAGGCATTTACCCCTATTATCTAATGTATAATCCATTATGTTTAAAATGGATAATAAATGCAGTGATATTAGTTGTAGGGTAGAGACCTTGAAAAGGATCATGCATCATTCTTCTTTATTCCTATGCTTGAATGGGTCGACCTTAGGGTAGGTTAACCAAAAATGAATAAAAGTAAAAAATTAATTAATTAATGTTGATTCTTCCATATTCCAGGTCTAGGAACTCTAAATATTTGTTATTTTTTAGGTATGTCTCCAGGTGGACATCCTGGTCAAGATCAAATAGAAAATGTCACGCAGGTTGTCCCAGCAGATTATCGCACGGTAGAGGTTGACGACGACAACACCTGGGGGAGGTCACTTTGAGAGTCTCATATCCAAAGTATTCAAAATATTTAGGGATCAATTCCATATGAATTCACGGAGGACTGGTTAGAGAAGGTTGATATAGGCTTCAGTTCAATCCATTCTTGGACGGAGCACTTGGTGTCGTTGGTTGTGACGATGATGAGTGGAGTACTGAGGGTGTGGTGGTTCTTACTCTTCAGGGATCATGAGGATTCAGTGATCTCATGATAGGAGTTCTGAGACACTTTTAGATTCATGTTTGATTCGACAACCACGAAGGCATCTAGTCTCCATGAGCGTCGTACACTTCTACAGGGGAGCTCTATTGTGTGATATTTTGGAAACCATTTCTGGAACCTTTTACAATATTCTTTGGACTTGTTTCTAGATGTAGAGGCCATGGTGAGGTATTTCGAGGAGACGTTTCATCCATATATCTAGCTCCAGATCAACCCATTTATGCTGATGACATATCTAGAGGTTCTGGTGAAGATAGAGTTTTTTTAGAGTAAATTGGCCAAAACTGGATTATCACGAGAGCGGAATCATCATAATTCATCATGAAGTAGAGTTGTTGTCTGGGGTTCCAGGTTTTTAGGGTATAAGTGTTTTCATTTAGCCAGGGGTATATCCCAACCCTTAGCAATTTGTTTCACTGGATTTACTAGCTATCAGGCTTATGCCATGGGATCAGGCACTTTTTTTCCTTATGGTGGTCGTGGTCATCACCAGCGAGAGTGCCTGACCATTCAGAGCAGTCATTGGGCACTATGTACTCCGCTCCAGGTTCCTCAATTGAGGAAGTTCCAGCTGAAAGAGTAGCAGTAGGATGCACCATCTTTGTACCAGTAGATGTTCGGTTGGGAATGTAGAGGACAACCCTGTGACACTCTCTATCCTAAGAGAGCAGAGTGCATCCATTATGGTGGTCATCATCAGGGTCAAAGAGGTCATGGAGGAGGTTGTGGTCTGCTTCATGTTTTAGAATTAACTTTCCCATGATATTTATATATCATTTGAGGTACCCTTTTCTTTTTTTCTACCTTGGTGTATTCCTTTTTTTGATTCAGGAGTGACACACTCCTTCATATCGCTTACTCTTGTCCATGAATTGGGATGTGAGGTATAGAGGCTTCCAATGCTCTTGGCATTGACTAAAATAGTTAAATGTCGTGCTAACTTGTTTGAAATATGTAGAGATTGTGAGCTTGTGTTGGGGAAGCACTAATCTTGGAGAGATTTCATATGTTTATTAATACAACCATATTATTTCATACATTGCATATATTTGTAGTATTCAGTGTAAGATATCATTGATTGCATCAGGAGGAAGGTTTTGTTATTCAATGAGGATGGAGTGATGGTTGTGTTTTTGGGCGAGCGAGACCCTCAAATGTCATAGAGGCGTGTTTTATCCATATCATCTATAATGGCTGAGATGATGTTATGTTCATCCGAGATTCAGTTGCAAGTTTTCCCTAGTGTCACAAAAGAGTACCGTAATGTCTTTCCAGAAGAGATTGTAGCATTACCCCCTTGACGAGAGATCATGAATGGGATTGAGCTACCACTAGGAGTGTCTCCCATCTCTATGTCATTATATAATATGGTACCTTCTGAGTTACAAGAGCTACATAAACAACATAATTATCTGTTACAGTGCGGTTTTGTTCATCCAAGGGTGTCCCCATGGGGTGCACTAGTTTTTTTCATGAAGAAGGTTGCCAAGATTTTGAGATTGTGTGTCGATTATCGTCACATAAACAATGTGATAGTTCAAAATCACCATCCTCTTCTACATGTTAATGATTTATCTGATCAACTGGAGGGTTCATGTTGGTTCTCAAAGATCTATATACGATCAGGATGTCATTAGATGAGTGTGAAAGATGAGGATATCATTAAAAATACTCTCTGTTGTTGTCATATGAATTATGAATTCATTGTAATGTTGTTCAGTGTGAAGAATACTTCATTTGTCTTCATTGGTTGATGAATGATGTGTTTTGTGAGATCTTGGACATGTTCATGGTGGTTTTCATTGATGGAAACCTTCTGTACTCCATGTTTGAGGAGGATCATGCAGAGCATCTACACACCATTTTGGGATTTCTTCATCAACATCAGCTGTCTAGGATGTTTTTAAAGTTTCAGTTTTGGGCTCAAGAAGTCCATTTCATGCGACATTTAGTGTCTTTCCAAAGAGTATTTGTAGATCCATCAAAGATAGAAGTAGATGTTTCTTGGTAATCCCCCAAGGTAGTGTCAGAGGTGTGATGTTTCCTTGGTCTCACAGGCTACTATAGAAGGGTTGTATCCAATTTCCTATGAGTTATGACTTCTTTGATAGCTTGTACTAGGAATGATCATGCATTCATATGGACTGATCAGTGTCAACTAGATTTTGACTATTTAAAAGAAATTTTATAATGTTACCTATTTTTATGTCTTTCAATAGATGGAGTTCAGTTTGATGTTTTCAGAGATGCTTCACATCTGGTATTAGGTTGTGTTCTGATGTAGCAAAGATCATTTTTCGTATAGATATTGGTAGTTGTGTCCTCCTGAAAGTAACTATTCCACCCATGATCTTGAGTAGGTAGCGGTGGTGTTTTCTCTGAAGAATGGAATTCATTACCTCATTTGCAAGTTCATTTTGGTTTTCTTCGATCATAAGAGATTGATGTATGTTATCTCTCATCATGACATTAATATACGACAACGCCAGTGGATGGAGTTCATAAAGGAATATGACTTCGAAATATCATATTCCCATAAAAAAAGAATATTGTAGCTGATATGCTGAGTCGAAAGTCTCATAGTGATGTAGTGCATGAATCTGGTGACTCCATGAGAGTACTGAAAAACTGTCAGGATTACAACTTGATATGGGATAATTTTGTGGTAGATGATTTTTTTTCTAGACGATGGTGAAATCATCTCTCGTGAAACAGGTGGAAGATTCCAAAATGGGGGATCTAGGGGTGGATGTCTGGAGAGACCGAGTTGTTTGTGGTGAGGCCCCTGATGGTTGGTCTGAGGATAAACAACACCGAGGGTTTTATCATGGAAGGATATTTATTCCCTTGATGATGTGAGAGATAGTTCACAGAGATTTCCATATTTCTCCTTTCGCGATGCATCATGTTGTGACAATGGTATACCGAGCCTTGATGAGATAGTTTTGATGGCTTGGTCTGAAGTGTGAAGTTGGGTAGATTGTGTCTCAATGTTTGGTCTGACAGAAATTCAATGTCAAACACCATGTTTCGGGTGAACTTCTCTCGCCATTAGATGTTCCTAAATTAAAGTGGTAGGACATCTCAATTTACTTTTTTACTGGTTTACTTCGATCTCAGGGAGGACATGACACTATTTGGGTGGTAGTGGATTGGTTAAAAAAATCATCCCACATCATATAAATGAAGTATACAAGATAAATGGACGTTTTGTTGAGGGAATATCTTGAGGATGTGGTGAGACATTATGGATTTTCTAGGAATATCATTTCTAATCGAGATCTTTGTTTTACCTCCTGGGGTGGAGAGGTCTTCAATATTATTTTGGTTCTCATATATGACTTAGAACTTCTTTTCATCCACCAATGGATAGTCAAACCAAGTGGACCATCTAGACTCTTGATGACATGTTATACTCTTGTGTTTTATATTTTGGAGGTTCGTGGATGAGGCACTTACACATTGTGGTGTTCACATAAAAAACAGTTTTCACCCCACCATCGGTATCGCACCGTTTGAATACTTGTATGTCCGACCATGAAATTCACCATTGTTCCATACTGGGGTCGGATAGTCAATAATTCTTAGACATAAACTGGTGTAGAATACAATTTAAATGGTTTAGTTGATTTATGAGAGGATGAAGAAAGTATAGTATCAACATAATTCATATGCTGATCAAATGAGGAGACCATCGATGTTTGATGTTGGGGATCACATGTTTCTGAAGATGACTCCCCATTATGGATAGCGATGGATTGGTCGTGCGTATAAGATTTCTCCATGGATTATTGGGACTTTCGAGGTGTTATATCATGTTAGACCCATTGAATATTGAGTATCACTTCCCCCATAGATGAGCTGAATACATGATGTTTTCATGTGTCACATATCTATCATTATATTTATGATGACTATCAAATCATCGATTGGGGATAGATTGTTGTTAATGATAATGATATCATTGGGGAGAGAACTACGGTGATCTAAGACTGTAAATAGAAGGTGATGTGTGGGAATTTTATCACCTTGGTTTGTGACTTGTGGCGAAATAGTGGCATGGTGGAGAGTACATGAGAACATGAGTTGCTAATACGTGATCAGTACCTAGAGTTGATTGATGTTCAACTATTTTCATGTATCTTTGTTCTCTTAAGGGTTATAGATCATTTGTGTATTTGAGATGGCTTTATTTGCATTCTTCTTATGGCTTTATCTCTTATGAGAGGTATGTCGATGGATTGTTGTTCAAAATTATATTCTGTTTCTTTTTAGGTTGGTTTAGAATTCTCGATGAAGAGAATGTTTTGAGAGGTATGTGATGTAATAGCTCAGACCACTATGGTCCATTCCTTTGAAAATATCTGGTGTTTGTGGTGTTCTGGGAGGTCAAGCTGAATTATACCTAACACATTACCAAATATCTAGTTCAGTGAAGAGTTCCAATGGTAGCCTTATCAATAGTTCAAAAGGTAGCCATAAGTGAATAGTGCAATGGTAGCCTTAGGTGAAATGTTGGAAGGTAACCTTATGTGAACAATGTCAACAGAAACCTTATATGACCAGTGTCATCAGTAGCCATAGGTTAATAGTTCAATTGTAGCTTTATGTGAACAGTTCAAAAGTAACCTTTTTTGAATAGTGTCACTAGTAGGATTGTGTGAATAATGCAACAGTGAGGTCCAATAGTGAGGTTCATGAACAATGTTTTTCGTTTTCCAAATTTTGAGTTCAAGAATAGTTTTTCCAGATTTGTGAGGTTCCAACGGTTACCTCTTACATTTTCAAAATTTTGATTCCATTAACAGTGTTTCCAGAATTGAGAGGATCCAATGGTGACCTCTTTCCTTTTCCAAATATTCAGTTCATGAACATTGTTTCCAGAACGTTGAGGATCGAACTATGATTTATTTTTTTTCCAAATTTTGATATCATGAACAATGCTTCCCAAACGGTGAGGTTCCAACGTTGACATTTTTTCCTTTAAAAAATTTTTAGTTCTTTAACACTGTTTCTTGAATGGTGATGTTCCAATGTGACCTATTTTCATTTCCAAATTTTGAGTTCATGAACATTGTATCTAGCTTCCTACAGTTTCCCCCCATTGACATTTCCTTTGATGTGAAATTCATTTAATGCATGGTTTTAAAGACTCTAAGGTTGAATCAATGGCTTTAACTCCTGTATTAATTTTTTCTAAGGATTATGATTCTTTTACATGGTCAAATCATGTGGTCTAATATTATTCGCATTTAATGGAAAATCATGTGTATCTTAAACCTGTGATCCTTTAAATCTTCAAAAAGGTAAAGATATATTCTTCCCAATATCTTCCTCGTTGTTCTATATATGATACTCTTGAACCTTTCATTCTATTCCTTAAGAGTTTCACAATAAAACTTCTCTCCATGGATTGGTTCACCTTTTTTTATGCAAACAAGCAGTATCGATCAATCATAGAAATATGGTATAATATATCATCATTATTTTGAGAACATATCTCTATATTTCTCCTTTTCCTTTTATAATATTTTCCCCCCATGACCCTAATGGGCTTTTGATCGGTGTTGGATAAAGTGGTGGTGTCTCTGCATCATCGAGTGGATATAGTTGTCACAGCTGAGGAGATTGTAATCCGTTGTGTGGCTAGTTCTCGTATAAAGAACGTCATGAACTATTTGAGGTAGTGGATTTGTTGCTTATATTTTATTTTATATTCAAATATATAGTTAGCATGTTTTATCCCACTCGATCACTAGGGAATTGACATAATAAATATTTGAACCAGATAAATAAATTGATATCGACCATATGATATTGCCTCTTGATTTTCTAGATAGTGTAATATCTACGATTTTTTTTATCTTTTCATTCATAATGGAAATTTGTAAATAATGTAAATTCAAAATTAATTTCTAATTGTTTGGATAATGATAAAGACTCGTTTTAATGAATATGATTGGTTTTTATGTTATTTGATGCTAATAAAATTGATGCATTAGGTATGTTTAATAAATTTGTGATAGCTGACTGTTTATGTTTCCCATAGTTGGAACCTATGAATAAAAAATCGGTTAATCCTTTATTGACTAAAGAACAGGTTTTTATGATAAAATATAATGACTTGTAGCATTCTGAGTTACCCTCTTGGTTGTTTAAGGGCCAATATCGCAATTTAAATGTTGGTTGTTTTCATAATTCTTGTGTTGTGATTAGAGCCTGGAAGGCTGTTGTGATATGTGGCGGTAGAGAGGCCCATTGGTTATGGAAGCAGTTGATTCTTAGAGTGGTGATATACATTAGTTTATGCATGTGGGAGTCGGGGATGAAATTGTGGATAATGAAATGGGTTGGATGTGAATGTTTGGATTCTTGCTAATTCTTATTGGTTGTTTAAAATCTTTCATTTTTCCTCTATTCAAGGATGATGATATTGCTTACCATTCTTCAAAAAGGGGAGAAGATGTGTGGGGTATTCCATGTGCATTCTGGGTTTATATTTTAAAGGGAGGATTGGTCTATGATTTTATTATAGCTGACAAAGGATCAACATGTAGTTCATCTACTCACCGTGTTGATCACCCATGTGTTTAGTAGCATAATTTTTTTTCTACAATTCCTAGGAATATGGAATAGTAATTATGTAAATAAATAATTTAATAAATGATGTTAACCCTTGGCGTTGGAGCATTCTGGGATGTAATTCTGAGTACAACAGACTATGGGTGTGATGCTAATGAAGTATAATATGAAATTTTTAATGGTTAATTAATGATTAAATAATTAGTCAATGTCTATTGTAACTATTAAAATGGGAATTAAGTAATGTATTGAATATTTTTAAATGGTCCTGTGATTATAGGATACCAAGTCATAGAAGTGGATGTTGGGTGTTTGAGAGACATTAGATACATTTGAGTCTAAAACTAGGTTATGCCCATAGTGAGGTTTTGATATATAGTTAATTCTATACTTTTTGTGTTTCTATATGCTACACCACCCCATCAGTTAGAGAAACTGACGCCCTGATGATTTTTAGTCCTAAGGGGTGTTATCCCCAACATTCCGGTCTGAGGATGGATACCTGAAAACCCCATTTGTCCTCGCACACATCTCTTGGTAGTAACTTGTGATGGTATGAATAAGGGTTATTTTTCCCCATATATGTGTGTAGAGGGATGTAATGGATTGTGGTTATTCACACACAGATACTATGGATATAGTTTATTTGGGATTACTATACGTGTAATGTTTATAGACTATAATGGATGAGTATCCTTACTCTGTATATGGGATATAATGACTTGAGGATTAATAATCGACGTATGATACACATTATGTGAGTTATGGTGGCACCCAGAAACTACCTGGTTACCCTATTTATGTTGTCTTAGTTGTTTCGTCACAGTAGATGTATGTTGTGGTGCTTCTCCTAAGTGTCTGTGGGCAAGCCTTTTAGAGAGAGATGCTTAGGAAATGCGACATTGTGGAAAAGAGAAAAACTAGTGGGGAGGTAGTAGTGGGGTACCCTTGAAATTTTTTATTATATTATATTCTCTTATATGTGTTACCTGGTGAGAGTAGTCATGGAGAAGTTAGGAACATAGTATGCCTTTTTAGGTGACGAGTTAGTATCACTTGTAGTTCAATGTGCTTTAGCATGAATTATTTACTATTTCATGAGAGTATTTGAGGAGGATCCCACTAAGTATACTGCTATAATTATCCTATATATATATTAACATTTTTTCTAGTCAGTTGTAGCTATTTGGATATCAGGCGGGTTTCGACTTAGAATGGTATTATAGGAGCTGTTTGGGCTGCATGGTTACTTTTTTATTTTAATTCTTTTGGGTACTTTCATTTTTCCCCTTTCAGTTTTAGTAGTTTTTCATGACATTACATTTCTGTACCTGTGATTTCATTAATAAATATTTATGATTTTGAGTATGATGGTATCCATCTTAAATATCTCGTTTTCATGTGTTCTCTTAGAGGGAAATCCCTCCCATCTGTGTTCTTATTATACCCTCGGTGCTAGTCGTCGTCCCGGGTCCTACGGGAGGTGGGACTCGGGGGTCAATATCTATCTTCTCACATGCCCGACCTAGGAGTAGTACACCTTGTGATGAGGGGGTCATGACATTTTAGGACCCACCAAATCCGCCCATCATAATTTTTTCTAATAAGGATGTAGAAGATGTTATTACAATGTAAAAAGTGGTCCTAAAATAAGGTTTACATTAGAATGAACGACCTATTTTGGGGACCACACCTATATAGGGGGGCCATATCATATTTCGATTACCATGATTTTCAATTATATTTTCTCCAAATGTGATCTTATATTTTTTAACTTCAATGTTCTAGATCCTTTAGAGACACTTTCGATCTCGAACAGTGGTTCACCTTCTGTGAAACGAAACCCATTCAAGGTCACCTTCATCGGTGAACTAATCATTTAAATATGTGAACTAAAAATAAATTTTGGAACAAATTATTTTATGTATTCTCATCTAACAATCACACATCAAGGCTTTTTACATAGATCATTTAGTATATGAACCAGTCGGTTCGCTGACTACCATTTTGTTGGTCGGCATCATGCATAGCATTATGTGAATCATCTGTTCTCAGGGAATGCATTCCACAACCTATTTCCTAGGTTTATTATGAAGAGCCTTGTTATTTGGACTTCTTTTAGTCATTTTTCAGATTTTGGTATTTTCCCCAAATATTCTGTTTGAATAACCCCTTTGATGAAACATAATGGATATTCCTCTTATCTTAATAGAACTGACCAGGAGGAGGGATATTATAGTTGATAATTCTATGGAAAAACTTTTTCCCAACACCATTCATAAAGATGGTAGTATCATAGTTCTCATTTCACTGGATATCATGGAATATATGTTATTTTTTTAGTTTCCACTTTATAACATCATCCTCCAAGATAACGTTCCCCTAACACTAGTTGGCCAGAGTTTCTACACCATTCTCCTTGAGAAGTCTCGAGTGTGTGACCTGATGAATATTATTTCCATGGAGGATATCACAACTTCTTCAAACCATAACAACATATTTGTTCTTAATAGAACTATATGTATAACGACCCATACATTATCTACATTGTTAATACTTCAAAATTGAAGCATACTTATTACAACATATAACAAAACCACGAAAGGACCGTATAGGTATCGTGTCTTTAGAAACTGGGAAACATAAACAACTGGTTCATAAAGCATCTACACTATCTCCCATTTATTTCATCATATCTATAGTCCCTTTTGGAATATCTTACTTAATAACCTTCTTCCTGACCTGGGGAAATAAAACATATAAAATGGTGAGCTCAAATGCTCAGTAAGGGTAAACAAAAGAAATATCAATCACATCATATACATAAGCACATAACTTTTGGAAATCTTAACCTGCAAAAGAGATCATAATTTCATAACATGGGATAAATCATGGCAGTGAAATGTAATCACAATAATCATAACTTAATACATGAAACTTTGTGGCATACACACATAAACATAGATAATCATTTCTTGTTAGTCAAGACTCATTGCCAAGATTATCTTAGTGGACAAAGTCCCTTTCTGAACTGAGTCACCCTTGTTTCTGTCCTATTTCACTGAACCGGTATAACCTACCGTTCCAGCCATGTCTATCTCATGAGATATAAAATCTTTACCCAGTGCATTGGAGGGAGATATAGGTCTTACCCATCTCATAATGATGCCATTCTTATGTGTGCCACAAAATCATAAATCATACATCATTGCATAACCAATGTAATAAAATGGGATTCTTAAACATCATGCCATCATAATCCATAAACAATTGATATCATTTTATCATAAGAAAATTGAAACCATTTAAATCATAGATACATTTTACTTGAAACATACATATCAAATAACGTCATCTTAGATGGGAAATAGTTTTGAAAAAACACTTGAAATGAATTATTGAGGAAAATATCCTTTCTTCTTTAAAAACATTTTTCCGTTATTAACATGTCATAAAACTTTAAACTAAAAGAAGTTGATTAAAAATAAACATGAAAACTTGTAAAGGAAGCTTCTTGGAAATAATGTTTTAAAAATCCATTCATGCCGTATAAGTTAAAAAAACATTCTTTGTACTTTTGTCGGAAAAGTCAAAAAGTACCTCGTACGAAAAACGATAAAAGATTCCTTTCATATCCTTTACTAAAAACTCACCGAAGGGTAAAATTGGATTTAAAAAATTGTAAGTGAATTGAAATAATATTACATATTGATGAAACTTGGATGTGGATGATAAAATACACCCATGTAAATTCTAAAGTATAAACAATCTCGGATAAAAATGAGATTGTGATATTTCCCTTACCTTAGGTCCGATTTGCATTGTGCGTGTTCGAAGCTCCTGTATAATGGTTTAAATAATGTTATTGACTTATTCCAGAATCATAAATATTGATATTATATCATATATGGTCATATTCATAGCTTCTTATTAGTAATATTTCATTGTTACTTGTTACTCGGGTCTTTATTGCCTTTTGTTCTTATGCGTGTTTTGCCGAATAAATTCTTATTCTTTTTTTAAGGTTATAGATACCTTATATCCAGAATGGTATTAGTGTAACATATATCATATTTATTCATTCAATTCATTTATATAATTACTATTTAATTATGATCATGTAGAACGAGTCACATCACATCGTGGAGACGGTATTCCGTACATACGCACGAGCGATGATATTGTTCCCATGATCGTGGAATTGTTTTTAAGTGTTTTTATACTATTTCAGTGTCAATATAACTTTATAATATTCATATATAGTTACTCATTACACCATTATACCCATCCTTGTAAGGTGATGGTGGAAAATAGATTACACCACGGCGTGGAGACGGTATTCCGTACGTACGCACGCACGGTGATTTCATTTTTTCAGTAGGATGGATAGAAGATGAATTAGGGTTGTTTCATATTTATAATAACATATCAGTATGTAAGTAATATTGATGTTATTACTTTATCATGAAACAACTAAAGAAGAAGAAGTTGAAGAAGAAAGAAATTGAAAAGATCGGTAATGGATATTACCTCTTCTTTGAAACGCCTCTTTGAAACCTCCACTTAGGGAACTATGATTGGTCTTTGAAGAAGACCAGGACCTCTAGGATTATTCTAGGGAAGTGGAGAAGGGATTTAGGAAGTGTTTGGCAGAGCTGGAGTTCTCAAATTGGTGTGAGGAGGAGGGGGAGGAGGTGCCCTTTTATAAGGGAGGAGAGGGGCACCTTAGGAATATCTGAAAATATTATTTTATATTAAATTAAAAATCGGTTTATAATGGTTCCAAATGGTCTTATATCAGAGATAAAGTAGGGATGGGTCGAAATCCTATCATCCAGTAGGATTTAGACAAGATTAGGATATTATTTTAACCTTATCAATTAGATTTAACTCTAAGTTAAATAATTTATCTTTTACCGTGTCTTTTTGTTTTCTTACACTATATGGTTAATACACTTACTATAACATGCCAAACGAACCCCAAGTTGTTTAGTATTAATATATATATCCTTATCTAAGTCATTTGGCAGAACGTTAGATTTTTAGGAATAAAATAACAATTAATAATATAATATTTGATTTAAAAACTATTTTGTGTCGATTTTGACACTATTTGATATATGATTTTTTTGAAAGTCATAATAGAATTATATGTTCGAACCAAGTTGATTAAATCAACACTAATATATCATAGTAACCTAGAAAATTAGTGGAATTCATAAAAAGTCTCAAATTACATTTATTTGGGCATTTATAACATCAATTATGTTAACATTTCCTTAAAAGGGTAATTATTGCATCATCGTTGTGTCATAAATAAATTAATTTATTTAAAGTCTAAAAATTATAAATAAAATATAATTATGTAGGAAATATTTTTAGCTTTCTAATGAATATTTATAATCGAGTTTATCTTATTTATAACCCCATATTAAAAATGTTTTAGTTATTAAACTTTGATTTTAACTATTTTTACTATTCATTAAATAATATTAAATGTCATAATCTAATCCAAGTGGACCTAAATGATCATATTATATTCATAAGGTTGTTTTTGGTCGAATTAAACTTATCCAATAGAATTAGGACATGTGTTAAGGTAATAGTAATATCATATTTACCCTTAGTTACCATATTTACTATTAACCGCGGTAAAAAAAGTAAAAAGTTACTATTCACCAAAAAAATTATTTTTATCTCATTGAACCACATTTTAGTCCTAGATATTAACCGTGTCACTCGGATTTTTGAAATTCCACGCACAGAAGCGATAAAATTAAGTTTTATGAAAAATTCAGTTTTTTAACTACCACTTAGTGGTTTCACTATTCATCAAAAATTGAAAGTTTTCAGAAAAATACCAAAATTTCACCCTAGGCTAATTTTGATATTTCGAGTCCAAAAATGAAGTCCATTTTGAAAAATAAAATTTATAAAATTTCAAAAAGTGGTTTTTACTATTCATAACGGCTAGTTTTAATAATATTTTAATAGCATATCGTTGTTTAGTAAAACTCGGTATTGCGTACGACACACGCTATCGAGGAAGGTCGCGATTTTGTGTAAAGCAAGCCAAGCAACTGTTGTGTAGAAAAAGATTCCTTTGATGATTTATATAACAAAAAAGTCTCGGGTGTTACATTCTTCCCCCCTTAAAATGAATTTCGCCCTCGAAATTCGTCACTTTGTAACAAACATATGAGGATACCTCTCCCTCATCATATCCTCAAGTTCCTATGTAGCTTCTTCTAATTGGTGGTTCCTCCATAAAACTTTCACCAAGAGAGTGGTCTTGTTTCGTAGGACTTTTTCTCTACGATCTAGAATCTCTATCGGTTGTTCTTCATAAGAAAGATCTTGCTCCAGCGGTACAACTTCTGAGCTGAGTACATGTGAAGGATCAGATATGTACTTTCTCAGGAGAGATACATGGAACACATCGTGAACTTGAGAGAGATTCGGTGGAAGCTCCAATCGGTAAGCTACCTTCCCGACACGATTCAGTATTTCGAAAGGACCGATATATCTAGTGCTCAACTTCCCCTTCTTTCCATATCTCATAACCCTCTTCCAGGGAGATATTCGTAAGAACACATTATCACCCACTTCAAACTCTAGGTCTTTCCTTCGTTTGTCGGCATAAATTTTCTGTCGACTCTGAGCTGCTCTTATGTGTTGTTGAATATATCTGACCTTTTCTTCCATTTCATCAATGAGATCACGTCCTAATAGCTTTCTTTCCCCAACTTCATCCCAGCAAGTTGGAGTTATGCATTTCTTTCCATAGAGATCTTCATAAGGAGCCATCTGAATACTAGAGTGAAAGCTATTATTATAAGAAAATTCCACCAAAGGTGGGTGTTGATCCCAACCTCCTTTGAATTCCATAGAGAAAGCTCTCACATATCTTCTAGGGTTTGAATTGTTCTTTCAGACTGACTGTCTATCTGAGGATGATAAGCAGTGCTGAAACTCAAATCTGTATCCAGAGTATGCTGAAGACTTCGTCAGAACTTCGAGGTAAATCTCGGATCCCGATCAGATATAATAGAAAGTGGTACTCCATGCAATCTTACCACTTCCTTTACATATATCCTGGAAAGCTGATCCAGAGAGAAATCTTTTCTAATAGCAATGAAGTGTGAAGACTTTGTAAGACGATCAACTATGACCCAGATATCATTATTGCCTTTGGTTGTTTTAGGAATTCTTGTGACAAAGTCCATGGTAATGTTTTCCCATTTCTATTCAGGTATGGGTAATGGTTGTAACATCCCCTTAGACTTCTGTCTCTCAGCTTTAACTTGCTGACAAAGCAAGCATCGAGAGACATATTCAGCAACATCTCTTTTCACGCCATCCCACCAGAAGTACTCTTTCAGGTCCCTATACATCTTCGTGCTTCCAGGATGAATAGAGAATGAAGAACTATGAGCCTCATCCAGCAGCTCCTTCTTTAATTCGGGGATGGGAGGAACACAAACCCCATTTCTGAACTTTATTATCCCATCACAATCAAGGTTAAACTCAGGAACATTTCTCACCTTCTTTTGTAACCTGGCATCTTCTTTCTGGGACTCTTTAATCTTTACATGTATAGATGGTTGAACATTCATTTGATAAAGATACGATTTTTCCCCTTCCATTATAATTCCAAGATCCATTCTTTGTAAATCCATAAATATTGGATCTTTTGTGATCCTCATAATGGATAAACTGGCATGGTCTTGTCGACTTAATGCATCTGCCACCTTGTTTTCTTTCCCAGGGTGGTAATGGATTGAGCAGTCATAATCCTGAATCATCTACAATCATCTTCTTTGCCGCATATTCAGCTCCTTTTGTGTGAAAATATACTTTAAACTTTTATGATCAGTATAAATATCACACCTTTCACCATAAATCTAATGCCTCCAAATCTTTAATGCAATGATTACCGCAGCTAATTCCAAATCATGTGTTTGGTAATTTTGTTCATGGATTTTCAACTTTCATGAGGCATAAGCTATCACCATATCATTTTGCATAAGAACACACCCTAATCCCTTCTAGGATGCATCGCTATAGATCACAAACCTTTCTCCACTACAAGGCAGTGTGATCATAGGTGCACTGGATAACCTTCTTTTAAACTCCTTGAAATTCTCTTCACATTCCTCCGTCCATACAAACTTAACTCCTTTCCGAGTCAACTTGGTGAGTGGATTAGATAATTGTTAAAAATATTTCACAAAACGTCGATAATATCCAGCCAAATCAAGAAATCTTCGGATCTCGGTTACTATTGTTGGTCTCGACCATCTTTCGATAACCTCTGTTTTTATGGATCCACAGATTTCCCCTCTTTTGAGATTATGTGACCCAAAAATGAAACTTTTTGAAGCCAAAATTCACACTTGGTAAATTTGGCATAAAGCTTCTCCTTTCTCAGGGTCTTCAATATAATTCTCAAGTGATCTTCATGTTCTTCCTTGCTCTTTGAATAGACAAGAATATCGTCTATAAAGACTACAAAAATTGATCAAGATAGTCTCTAAAGACTGTATTCATTAGATCCATGAAGACAGAAGGGGCATTAGTAAGACCAAATGGCATCACTATAAATTCCTAGTGTCCATACCTTGAACGGAAAGCCGTCTTTGGTATATCCTCCCTTTTGACCCTTAATTGATGATACCCTGAATGAAGTTCAATCTTGGAAAAGTATTGAGCTCTGGGTAGTTGGTCAAATAAGTCATCAATGCGTGGGAGAGGATATTTGTTCTTGATAGTGATCTTGTTAAGTTCTCGATAATCAATTTAGAGTCTCATTGATCCATCTTTCTTCTTAACAAATAGAACCGGTGATCCCCAAGGTGATGCACTAGGGCGTATGAATCCTTTATCAAGATTCTGCTGGATTTACATCTTCAATTCCTGCAACTCAATTGGGGCCATTCTATAAGGTGTCTTTGAAATAGGTAAAGAACCCGGTACAAGTTCTATTGAGAACTCAACTTCACGATTTGGTGGAAGTCCCAGTAATTCCTCCGGAAAGACATCATGAAACTCCCGTATAATGGGAATATTTTTAATCGTGAGTTTCTCACCAACCATTTGAGATAAATAACCTTCATTTAGTGGAATCAAGACCCATAAGATGGAACAAATTTCCACTAGAAGGTTATGTTCATCCTTACATTGATATACGATCATAGATTGATCTGGAATATGAAATGTGACTTCCCTTCTTTGGAAATTGATATGAGCTCCATATAAAGTAATCCAATCCATGCCAAGAATCACATCAAATTCCACTATAGGTAGGATCACAAGATTTGCAGGAAGAACTTTCCCACAAACTTCGATCGGAGAAGAATTATAAACTTTTGATGCGACTGTTGTGCCATTAGGTGCTGTCACAGCTAACTCAACATCTAATTGTTGAGGTAATACGGTGATACCCTTAGAAAATTCTTCAGAAATAAAAGAGTGGGTGGATCCAGAATCATATAAAACATTTTCTACTTTAGAGTGGATGGTAAGTGTACCCTTCACCACATCATTATCGTACTCCACATCGCTGATAGAAATTGCATGTGACTTTCATTTGCCTTTAGCCTTGAGAGTTTGTTGACGTCGACCATCATCATCATCCCTTGGATTAGGGAATTTATTGGCATAATGCCCCATCTCCTTGTACTAGAAAAATTGAAGTGTAGTAGGTTCAATCTGTGTATCCCTTCCATTGTTTGCATCATTAGACATCTTCTTCCCATCATCGCGGCATTCAAAAGCCCGATGACCTTCCTTTCCACATTTGAAACATTTACTTGTCCCCTTAAGACAACTCCCTCCATGTTTCTTTCCACACATTGAGCATAAGGGAATGCTCATCTTCTTTTCAGTTTGCTCTTTAGATTTTCCTTTGAATTCAATTTTCCTCTTCTTATCAAACCCATATGACTGATGGGTTACTCCAATCTCCATCTCGACTTTGAGAGCACATCGAACGATTTCCTCGTAGCTATTGAAGACCCTTATGGAGAACGCCCTTCGAAGACTTGGTTTTAAGACACTAAAGAATCGATCGATCTTACTCTCAGGTTGGATAATAATACCAGAAGCGTACCTTTCAAGTCTTGTAAAATTTTCTTCATAGGTACCAACAGATTCATCATCCTTTTTCTTTAGTTCAAGAAAATCTTTCTCCATCTTTGTTCAGAGAATACGAGGGAAGTACTTATTGAAAAATAAGTTCTTGAACTCATCCCATTCCATTGACTCAATTTCATCCCTTTTCCTCGTATTCTTAATAAGATTCCACCATTGATCAGCATCTCCTTCTAAACGATACACTGCTAGGATGACTGTATCATGTTCATAACATAGAAGAACTGAAAATATCTTTTCAGTAGTACTAATCCATTGTTCAGCAACAAATGGATCAGTAGACCCGCTGAAAGAAGGTGGACGCTGCCTCATGAAGGATTCAATAGAATGTTTCTCCTTCTTTTGCTCGTTTGGAAGTCCTGCATGATTCATAGCATGATAAAGTTGTGTGAGCATAGATACAAGATTTTTCATTCCGGATCCCATAACGTTTGGTTGCTCAAGGGGACAATCATTGCATTTCCCGTCGCATTCCGCATTAACACGGTTCGTTCAGGTTCCAGCCATTGACTTAAAACCAAGAAGAATAGTGTGAGCAAAAATAATTATAATAGGAAAACCACATAATCAAGAATAAAATTTCACACTTAAGGTCTTATCCTAGGTTATTCATGGCCATTTCTAAAACACTATGATTGTGTTATATTCTTAGACTTATCCTTAGGGTTCTTACTAAGGCTTTCACATCCTAGTTTCCAATGGTTGACTATACCTTTCCTTTGATACCAACTATAACGACCCATACTTTACATAAATTTTTAATACTTCCAAATTGATGCATACTTATTACAACATATAACAAAACCACGAAAGGACCGTATAGTTATAGTGTCTTTAGAAACTGGGAAACATAAACAACTAGTTCATAAAGCGTCTACACTGTCTCCCATTTATTTCATCATATCTATAGTCCCTTTTGGAATATCTTACTTAATAACCTTCTTCCTGACCTGGGGAATGAAAACATACAAAAGAGTGAGCTCAAATGCTCAGTAAGGGTAAACAAAAGAAATATCAATCACATCATATACATAAGCACATAACTTTTGGAAATCTTAACCTGCACAAGAGATCATAATTTCATAACATGGGATAAATCATGGCAGTGAAATGTAATCACAATAATCATAACATAATACATGAAACTTTGTGGCATACACACATAATCATAGAGAATAATTTCTGGTTAGTCAAGACTCATTTCCAAGACTATCTTAGTGGACAAAGTCCCTTTCTGAACCGAGTCACCCTCATTTCAGTCCTGTTTCACTGAACCGGTATAACCTACCGTTCCACCCATGTCTATCTCATGAGATATAAAATCTTTACCCAATGCATTGGAGGGAGATATAGGTCCCACCCATCTCATAATTATACCATTCTTATGTGTTCCACAAAATCATAAATCATACATCATTGCATAACCCATGTAATAAAATGGGATTCTTAAACATCATGCCATCATAATCCATAAACAATTGATATCATTTCATCATAAGAAAATTGAAACTATTTAAATCATAGAGACATTTTACTTGAAACATACATATCAAATAACGTCATCTTAGATGGAAAATAGTTTTGAAAAAACACTTGAAATGAATTCTTGAGGAAAATATCTTTTCTTATTTAAAAACATTTTTCCTTTCTTAACATGTCATAAAACATTAAACTAAAAGAAGTTTATTAAAAATAAACTTGAAAACTTTTAAAGGAATCTTCTTGGAAATAATGTTTTAAAAATCCATTCATGCCGTATAAGTTAAAAAAACATTCTTTGTACTTAAGTCGGAAAATTCAAAAAGTACCTCGTACGAAAAACAACAAAAGATTCCTTTCATATCCTTTACTAAAAACTCACCGAAGGGTAAAATTGGATTTAATAAATTGTAGGTGAATGGAAATAATATTAAATATTGAGTAAACATGGATGTGGATGATAAAATACACCCAGGTAAATTCTAAACTATAAACAATCTCGGATAAAAATGAGATTGTGATATTTCCCTTACCTTAGGTCCAATTTTCTTTGTGAGTGTTAGAACCTCCTGTATAATGGTTTAAATAATGTTATTGACTTATTCCGGAATCATACATATTGATATGATATCATATATGGTCATAATCTTAGCTTCTTATTAGTAATATTTCATTGTTACTTGTTACTCGGGTCTTTATTGACTTTTGTTCTTATGCGTGTTTTGCCGAATAAATTCTTATTCTTCATTTAATGTTATAGATACCTTATATCCAGAATGTTATTAGTGTAACATATATCATATTTATTCATTCAATTCATTTATATAATTACTATGTAATGATGATCATGTAGAACGAGTCGCATCACATCGTGGAGACGGTATTCCGTACGTACGCACGAGTGATCATATTGTTCCGGTGATCGTGGAATTGTTTTTAAGTGTATTTATACTATTTCAGTGTCAATATCACTTTATAATAATCATATATAGTTACTCATTACACCATTATACCCATCCTTGTAAGGTGATGGTGGCAAATATATTACACCACGGCGTGGAGACTGTATTCCGTACGTACGCACGAGCGGTGATTTAATTTTTTCCGTAGGATGGATAGAAGATGAATTAGGGTTGTTTCATATTTATAATAACATATCAGTATTTAAGTAATACTGATGTTATTACTTTATCATGAAACATCTAAAGAAGAAGAAGTTGAAAAATAATGAAATTGAAAAGATCGGTAATGGATATTACCTCTTCTTTGAAACGCCTCTTTGAATCCTCCATTTAGGTAACTAAGATTGGTCTTTGAAGAATACTAGGACCTCTATGATTATTCTAGGGAAGTGGAGAAGGTATTTTGGCAGGGTTTGGCCGAGCTTGAGTACTCAAATTGGTGTGAGGAGGAGGGGGAGGAGGTGCCCTTTATAAGGGAGGAGAGGGGCACCTTAGGAATATCTCAAAATATTATTTTATATTAAAGTCAAAATCGGTTTATAATGGTTCCAAAGGGTCAAATTACAGAGCTAAAGTGGGGATGGGTCGAAATCCTATCAACCAATAGGATTTAGACAAGTTTAGGTTATTATTTTAACCTTATCAATTAGATTTAACTCTAAGTTAAATAATTTTCTTTTACCGTGTCTTTTTGTTCTTACACTATATGGTAAATACACTTACTATAACATGCCAAAAGAACCCCAAGTTGTTTATTATTAATATATATATCCTTATCTAAGTCATTTGGCCGAACCTTAGATTTTTAGGAATAAAATAACAATTAATAATATAATATTTTATTTAAAAACTATTTTGTGTCGATTTTGACACTATTTGATATATGATTTTTTTGAAAGTCATAATAGAATTATATGTTCGAACCAAGTTGATTAAATCAACACTAATATATCATAGTAACCTAAAAAATTAGTGGAATTCATAAAAAGTCTCAAAATACATTTATTTGGGCATTTATAACATCAATTATGTTAACATTTCCTTAAAAGGGTAATTACTGCATCATCGTTGTGTCATAAATAAATTAATTTATATAAAGTCTAAAAATTATAAATAAAATATCATTATGTAGGAAATATTTTTATCTTTCTAATGAATATTTATAATCGAATTTATCTTATGTATAACCCCATATTGAAAATGTTTTAGTTATTAAACTTTGATTTTAACTATTTTAACTATTCATTAAATAATATTAAATGTCATAATCTAATCCAAGTAGACCTAAATGGTCATATTATATTCATAAGGTTGTTTTTCGTCGAATTTCACTTATCCAATAGAATTAGGACATGTGTTAGGGTAATAGTAATATCATATTTACCCTTAGTTACCCTATTTACTATTAACCGCGGTAAAAAAAGTAAAAAGTTACTATTCACCAAAAAAATTATTTTTATCTCATTGAACAAAATTTTAATCCTTGATATTAACCGTGTCTCTCGGATTTTCGAAATTCCACTCACAGAATCGGTAAAATTATGTTTTATGAAAAATTCTGTTTTTTAACTACCACTTAGTGGTTTTACTATTCATCAAAAATTGAAAGTTTTCAGAAAAATACCAAAATTTCACCCTAGGATAATTTCGATATTCCGAATCCAAAAATGAATTCCATTTTGAAAAATAAAATTTATAATATTTCAAAAAGTGGTTATTACTATTCATAACGGCTAGTTTTAATAATATTTTAATAGCATATCGTTGTTTAGTGAAACTCGGTATTGCGTACGACGCACGCTATCGAGGAAGGTCGCGATTTCGTGTAAAGCAAGCAAAGAAAGTGTTGTGTAGAAAAAGATTCCTTTGATGATTTATATAACATAAAAGTCTCGGGTGTTACAATATGGACCCAGATCACTCAATCAAACCACACTATATCTTCCAAATTAGTCATTCAGGATTACATGAATAGTGTTATTTTTTCATGAATCTACACCAATGGAGTGTTGATCCTCAAATGGGATCATTGATCGGGAGGGTGATTTTTTATGAGTGAGCCTGAGACTTCTGGGTGAAAAATATACTTTATGGGGTTCTCTAATCATTGGGATGCAATCTATCAATTTCATGCAGTATGGGTCTCCCAGTTATCCATCTATTCACCAGGCGAAATGCATCTTGAGATAATTAGTTGTTGGTGTTCATGAATTATAACTATTCACATGTCTCACGATGAAGTGGTGATTATTTTATGGGATGTCTACCAGATAGGGTGACTTACTATCCTTGGAGACATGTACAATGAGTTTCTTCCCATGGTCAACACTTGAGAAAATGATGAATTATTTTCTCAATTGATGATAGATTTACTATTCATTGCATAGTGATTTTATAGTCAACCTCTTTAATCCCACTTTTTTATTTCATTTTAATGTTATAAATGATCATTCCTACGTGATACTTGGACGAATCTGAAAGTCTTCCATGGATTAAATCATCCTAATCATGAGTATTGGTGAATTCCTAGCTCATATTGGGCTACCCTTGAGGCAGGTCAGTACACCCCCTATGGCTATGAGATCAAGTTAGACATATCACATAATTTTAGTTTAGCATGTTTCATTTCCATGTTATTGACTGGATGTCTCTTCACGTCTTGTGATTTATACAAATATGATAGAGTGTGTAATCTAATGATGGTGGACTCATTGGTGGAGGGGAAGAATATCAAATTAGAAATCCTAACCCTTTTTGGAATCTACGACTTTTTGGGGAAGATACAAGAAGGGATCCCTCCGTATTATCATATCAGGCTATTTTATTTTTTGTATGGTTGGATAGAATATCATTTTTTCATACAATGAGTATTTTCATACCTTATTGTTTCCTCATTCTATCTTCCACCCAACCCTTCTTAGTATTTCCATAATTCTCCCCTGATATCTGAGTATTTATGGTGTTGTTAAACTATTACGTGATGCTTCTCAATATTCATTTTCATCTTACAATTTGCCTCACAAAATAGTAGCAGGTGTATAGTGGGTCTCTTCAAATTAACATATTACATCCTTTCTCTTTGATAATGAGTCTTAACTGCTCGAATAGATCGGATGACTCTCTATGAAACCTATGCATTCTTATAGTTTTCTATGATGTTTGGATGTCTACTATGAGTTGCACTCCTCCCGGTTACCCTGGTTAAGTTGGAATCAGAACCAGAAATCCTTCAACAACAATGGTTGATGATAATGCATGTGGAATATGGAATGTATGTATTTATTCTACCAAAATTAGTTCCTACATATATTTAGAGTATTCTAAATAGTGGGAACCATTATATCATGAAAATATATATGTCAGGCCAACATGATGGGTTCAAATAACCATGACTACTTTTAGTCCCATTTTAAATGTACCATCTAGATCATCTCCCTCTATTCCAATTTCTAAATAGTTATCCATTAAACACTGCATTTTCTCAGATGAGGATTCATCATCTCAATCTATCCTTGTTGATTTTCCTTCAGACCCCACACCTTCTACTGATATATTTTTTGGTCTTACTAAATCCTATCTGAGCATAACGACACTAGATTCCCCTGGACTTGTGGTTGACCCCTTGAGCTTGCTTCTATATATCAAATCACCCATAGGGTGAGAGATATACCCCAATTGGGTGACCCATCCTAGTTTTGATCCATCATCCATGGTTCCATTCCCTAACTACATATATATAATGGAAAATGAACGAGTTCAGATATCCAAATATTTTAGGTGACACCGAGCTATGCTGAGACATGCATGGCATTGAATATTTACTTTATTCACTGAGACTCATCTTCCAGAGTTTTCTGATGTGGAGGAAAGAAATTGGATAATATTTATTAACGTGGGTTTCAGTGGCTTTGACTACAAACATATGAGCCGACTTGCAGATGATACTTTCATAGTTTCAGAGGATCTAGATTCTCTTAAAATAACCCAATCTAATTTCTATGTTGTGTACCGTCATAAATATACCATTGAGCATTTTACTGAAGAGATTCATCCATCAATGGATGATGAGACAGATTCTCATGACCATGTGATTTACCAAATGGATGTGTTATTGATGTAGGAATGTCTTGTGTCCAATCTAAAGGAACAACTTGTTTCAAAGAGTGCCATCTGGAAATCCGCTAAACTAAAAATGTGTGTTCTTAGTTCCATAGTGAAGAATGTGGGTCCCTCAATTGATGATGAAGCTACACATATGGCTATTTTAGAGCAATTTCTTGATGTTTCACATTGGATAATCATTTATCTGTTGGAATGTTCTAGGAAATCATTGTCACAACCATTTTATATTTTCTTCTGCCATTTTTTTCTGATCTATTAGGGAGAGGCTCCAGGTTATGGACATCCAACTATTATTTATTTAATAAAATGAAAAAGTATCATACATTATTGATCCAAATATAATATTTATAGAAATATCAATTGATTGTGATCAATTTTAATTGAAACCATAATCACAACTCCATATCAACATGAGTTATAATCCGAGATAATATTAATAATGAAATCGTGCCTAGATTTTTCTCTAGGGTAAGGAAATTAGTGAGTATAGTTTGAAACATTCTAGGGTTGCAAGGAAAAACCTAAAAACATTATTTTGTTCATTATCACTATATGTTTCTCATAATTATTCAATTTTGTGTGATTAGTGGTTATAACGCAACTTTTTTAGGCCAAACTTTAGAGTTTTTTACCAAACACATATTGGGTAACTTGATGATATTTTATTTTTTTAGTGTTTTGCATAAATATTATGTAGTATTGGTTTTGAGAGATGATCCACAACCTTTTTGAGGATCCCCTTTGTGAGTTTTAACCTAGAGAGTGTTGTGACTTTTCTATTGGTAGTGTGGAGTCTTGAAAAATCTACTATCATTATTGATGTCTTAGGCCAAACATTGTTGGACATGAATTATGAGGAAAGAGCCCCAATTTAGGACTCATTAACTATGAATTTCCCAAAAACATTTATATATGGATAATTCATTATTCTTTAATTTTATATGTGATTTCATGATATGGGACATGGTATGGGGAATGGAAGCCGTGGTGCATACAAAATTGGGAAAGGCCTCTCATGAGGATAAATTCTCCCTTGGTTGACAAGACATTATCGAGGGAATCATATGAAGAGCCGCCGAGACATTGTGTGCATTGTCAAAAAATGGTGTCTACAAGACAAATGCTGTCCATTTCTGATGGCCTTGATATTTTTATAGAATTTGGGATTTCATTTTCTGTTGTGGTCCATAGTGAGTGGCACATTAAGGGAACAATGTATGAATGTATGGGGGCATTTATATTAGTTTTGGTTTTTAGAATCATATAATGATAAAAATTTCTTCTGTAAATTATGGATAGTGCATGGTGTAGTTTAACATCATACCACCAAGACAATTGAGACATATGGTTTAATGTTCTTATTCTCTATATAGAGGGGGTAAACAATTATCCTTTTCCATGATAGTCTTACCAACAATTTTTTACCACCTTCAGGTATGTAGAGGGAAAAGAGATAAAATATAATATGGGGTATTTTTAAAAACATGGAATAATGTGAGAAATATAAATCATAGTTGCATAAAGTGATAGTAAAAGTGAATATTGAGGAATAATTTACCATTGGTTGACAGATCATTTTTTTTATGAAACATATGTAGATCTACTAGAGAATTATGTTCATAGTCCAAAAAAGATTCCCACAAGTCATTAGCCATCAATATTATTGGGCAGAGATGTTTATAGGGTTTCTTACCTTTTTAGATGTATTGTATTGTGTGTGAGGATGGGTTTTTGATCATGAATAGTGGAATTTCATGTTGAAATTTATCAGGAATAATGAGAATTTTTTGATGAATTTTTATCTAATCCATATTAGTATTTTACTAATTCATATTTGACCCTTGTTCATGCAAGGAGAGGGAAAAATTGTTTCATGGCTAGACATAACATATGAGATCTTAATGTAGCTATATATCTTATGTTGTTATGAATCAAGATGTAAGTTGTATTTTTAGGATCATTCCTTTGCAGATCAGATTCATTCATATGGATAGGGAATTTTGGATTGGGATACCAATTCACCAATGATATGGGGCTTGGGTCGATGATTCCTATTTAGATTTATTTCATCTTTAAGGTTATCATGGGAAATACCCTTTTGACCTGACCTAGCCTAAGGGTGAATACCGAGTAGAAAATATCATGAAATTTAAATTTCATGTTTTTAAGATGATGATATAGAAGCCCCATGTAATAGAGGGGTAATCGAGCCAAGATGTTCTAACATGGACAGGATGTGGGTAGGGAGGAGAGTGTAAACAAGGGTTTCAAGATCTCTTAGAACAACAGAAATGGTATGGGTCTTGGAAGTTGTTAGACATACAATATTCGGAAAATCCTATCTAGGGTATGAATTTTCCTTTTGTTGTCAAACCAAATGTGTGGGAAACATATGTAGAGCCACCGAGGAACTGTGTACATAGTCAAACAAATTATTCCTTATGACACTAATGTTCCATTCCCATAGGCCATTAACTATTATGATCATCCAATATAACTCAAAGAACATGGTTTGAAGATTGTATAGAGTTAGTTTGGACACATCAAACACACATTTTCCGTGATTATTTGAGGTATTGGGAGTATACCTCTACATATTTGACCTGTATGTAAGGCATGACTTTTTAACTCTCTTGCAAGCTTGAGAACTAGTTTTGATGATCCACGTGTCGCAAAATCTAATTCCCAACACATGTTTGGTCTGTACACAATGAGTGGGGTATTTTTACTATATTTGGGGTACCTTGCAGTTTAATGTCATATGGTTAGGACATTAGGTTTACCTATATGGTGGGGAAAGCCATAATATTTTATTTCAAGTATTTCCAGTATGGTCAGTAATTATAGATTTATTTGCCCGTACTCTATGGGGAGTCCCCTTCCCAAATTATTAAGACTACATGAGACATGATCAGTGTCAGAAAAAATGGGTGGAAATGGTTTCACTCAACCACCTAGGGATTAAAGGTTCAAAGAAAAAATAATTTTTGGCCCTGATGTTTATCATCACGAATTTAGGACGTGGGTGAATCGACATGAATGAGCTAGATATTATGGGTCCATGCATTTTTTAGTCTAGAAGATATGATGTTTACAACAAATTTTTTCATCATGTTGTATAGAGGATATATCAATGGGATCATGCATAAATATGTGATAATCAAATTTCAATATTCCTAGTATTCCCCAGAAATGATTGGGAAAGGAATGAGTAATCCACAATTGCAGGCGCCCACATGTCAGGAGGGGTGATGTGAGGATTAGGAACCAATGGGATTAAGAATGTTGGATTATCCACTCTCAGTGATGAAAATTGCATTGGTTTATTGGCCATTTTGTAGTAAAAATATGAAGAGCCTCTAGGTAATCATGTCCATAGTCCATTAAAGGGGTCTTTAGGATACTATCTTTCCATTTATGATAGCCATGGTTGATTATGTTGAACTAAAATTTCCTAAGGCATGCAGATCGATGAATGAAAATGGGATTTTTGGGTACATGAGAAATATCGTGACCAATATTTCTTCTGAGGAATGAGATCCTCTACATAAATCTGATTTGTATGTAGAGGGAATCATGATATTTTGAAACTTTATGGATGTAAGTGTCAATATTTTAAATCCCCTTCATCTATTATCAATTAACATGTATTGGATTATTCGCATTTTTTCTTTTTTTATAATGAATGGTTGGACCTATGATTTTCAGCTTAATTGTCACTATGTATCTCATTATACTGAGAATCAAGCCACATGTAATTCTTGGGTAACCTTACAGTTTAATGGTCTGTGGTTATGAATTCTTTGTCCATGCAATTTAATGTCATTTTCTTAGGACTCATGAATTTCCTTGTGCATGTCTAGCTTATATGCAGGGGCGGTATTTTTTTTATGGCAACAGGTACCGAGAATGTCGGTTCTCTCTATGTGTCCCATTAATAGATGGTAATCAAGCCACATATAGTTCTATCATACTATGTATTTTAACGTCATCAGATAAGAACTAATGTGAAACGTTGTGAAAAGGATTCGGTGAGTTATTTTTCGGGCTTATACCTCATGAAGGGTTTCTATGTATCCCTTGTTACATGGGAATAAAAAAACATATTTTGAAAAACATGTTCTCTATGCCGATTATACCCATGAATAGAAAATGAGTTTTTTTGAGTGGTGGTTAGACCAGTATGAAGGATTCGAGTGTCACAACATATCCTGCTAGGGTTTTAATAATGAAACATATTGTTATTTAAAACACTCAATGATAGTTTGACTTGTGGCCATAGAGGGGAAATTAAAATGATGTGGGGGCTTGAACAAGACGTAGGGTCATGGTGACACTACATATCCAATGAAGGAGAAATAAGTCCATACATAGTTCATGAGGTACCATGCAGTTTAATGTATTACAATTAAGACATTCCATGGATTACCCTACGTAAGAATGACTTGTATACAAAGAGAGGGGAATTTTTTAAATGTACTGGTGGATGCACTAGGATGTAGAATCTAGCCATAACTATGTATCTAATTGTTGAATGAGAAACATGGAATACATTGTTCAAAGATACACTCCCTGTTCTGGTTTATCCCCTAGAAAAAATGGAGGTCATTTTTACCTTTCCATTATAGAGATATGATTTATACAAAACAAGTAATTTTACTAGGAAAATTGATCACCATGCAGTCTAACATCATGTGGTAAGAATGAAGATGCTATGAAATTTAATGTCATACGTCGTGGAAGCATATGTCTATAAGAAGTTTAATATCTTGAAGAATAGATGAGATTATCATGAAAATTAATATCATATGATCATGACCATTTCCATATAGATTAACATGGTGCAACATATACATAGGTTGAGCTATGCAGTTTAACTTCATGAAGCCAAGACGAGTTTGATATGATTACATAATGTAATTATTACAGAAACCTAACATTGGTGGGGGCTATAATGATTAATCCATCAATTTAAATTAATGAATATGCTCCATTATAGTAGACCGTGTGTATAATATATGTTCATTCCATTTTTGGATCCAACTTTAGAGGTTTCTCTCCAAGTATCATCGAGGTTTTGAGGACCATCACCATTTCTCTTTTGAGGAATGATTGGAGGAGAACCTTTTTTTAAAGGATCATGTAATTAGGTTCTGGTAAAATTAAATATAGTGCAGAGTGTGCAATATTTTCCCATCCAACCACTTTAGCTCATAGAACCATTTCTTGGATTGCTTATCTATGGATAGTTGATCACAGACAGCGATCCAGACTGATAGTAATTGGACATTAATTGGTTGAACCGCCTCTATCCCACATACTAATGTCGACGAGGTTTCATTAGTGGTTTTGCATGTTGTATTTTTATAATCCAACAGATCATGGAAGAGCTTATCCCAATGTGATTTCTTGTTCTTTTCTATCATTTTTAACGTATCCTAGATAACTTCCTTTCAAATATCTCTAACTGCCTGTCGGCTATTACATGATAGTTGGATGAAGAGTTGGCCTTGATACCATGCTCCAGATATAGATTTTCCAATTCAAAAGAGTATTAATTGGTTCCATTTTCCTTGAGTATTGTATGAGGGTCCTTAAACATGGTGATGTTGTTGGATTTCTAAAAGATGACAATAATTCTTACTTAGATTTCATTGAGAGGTACAACTTATACCAATTTGGATAAGAAGTCCATTTCATTGAGAATATATTTTAATTTTTGGCCATGGTTTCAGGGTATAGTCCCCTGACATATATTCCCCATATGGAAAATGAAAATGAGTACTTGGATGTGTGTATTAACATCAAGGGCTAGTAGCTGAAATTTTCATGAACATGGAAGGAATGAAACTTCCTGGTGAATGTGGTACAATCCTAAATCATGGAGGGCAAATAATACCCAATTCTATGAATCTATTGTGAGAACATGGATACGGATTAGTTTCATTATCTTTTCCAGAATGCACTTCTTCTAGGACATTGGTAGACTCTTGTTCATTAATTCACCTGAGGACTCCATGGCAGACTCTCTTATGAAATAACCTTCTTCCTATTTGTGACCTCGTATATCATGATGTTTATTTACCATCTATAGTTTTTTCCCTTACATAAATATCATGTGGGAGATCTCCCATTTAATGTAAATATTAAATGGGTGTTATCCAACCCATGGTAGGAACACACATGTTAGAGATTGGACAATTTTATTAATTTCATCCATGATGGCTTGAATGAATATTAAGAAAATCTGTCAGTGGGAAATACTGATGACTGTTTCATTTTGATATGGGTCAACCTGATATGTGGCTTCATTTTCCAATACATTGGTTTCTACATTTTTTGATTGGGGAAAATAAGTTAGTTTCATCTCTTAACGTAATTTTTTTATCATTTCTAGGGCATGGTTCATCAAAGGAATCAGATACCTTTTTTGATAGCATAGTCACCATTGACTCACATGTTGACTAGATCAAAATCACAATTAATTTTTAGATGTTCATCTTGTCCTTGTTTTTCTAACTCTAGGCCTAAAATGTGGTCCTGATACTCGGCTTCATTGTTTGTGCATCCTTATGGTAGTAGGAGGGAATTAGGAAAATTTTCTTTTTATGGGGTTATGAGTATGAATGGAATCCCCACTTTGTTGAACATGGGGAATTCCATTATTTTTCCTATCTAGCTTATATGGGCATTTTCTAAGTGAATTTCCTCATATATAGGGATCCTCTTGATTAGAAAACACTTCCTCATAATGTAGATAGACATGTAATTGGCCACCCTTATTGAGGGATTCATTGCAAGGAAGTCTTCTAACATATGTCCTTTAACAACTTTCTATGGAATGATCCATTTATTAAACTACTGCTGGTTAATCACTCATCATGAAAGGCTTCCATTTTACGTTGGATGTAATATAATATACACAAGAATGTTCTACGTGAGATGAAATTGAATTCATGGTTTTGTAAGTCATTCCTTAGCTTCTAGACCAAAAATATTAATGCAAGGAAGCTCTTCTCCATTTTTGAATAATGAGTATCATCATTGATCATGGATCGTCTGAGGTAATAGAGAATATATCCAATTCCTACATCATTCTTCATTTTGAGGAATAATCCCAGCAATATCTCTAAATATATAATGTACATAATTGGTTGTATTCGTTCGATAGGTTAGATTAACACTTGTGGACATAAGAGATATTTCTTGATATTGTAAAATTTTTCATGATTGTCTTCAATCCATGTTATTCAATGCCTTTCTTCATCAACCTAGTGAAAGGAAATAATTTTCAAGAGATGTTGGATATGAAGCACCGAATATAGGCCATGATTCCTTAGGATTCTCTCAACATACTGAGGTATCTATGTGGTGACATTCCAATGATGTTCTTTTTCTTCATAGGGTCAACTTTGATGCCATGATGGCATACAACGAAGCTGGGTAATTTCCTTAATGTATCACCAAAATCAAATTTTTGGGGGTTTATTTTTTAGATTGTGCAACTCTAGATTATTAAAAATTGTTTCAAGTTTATCCATATTTTCTGATATTACTTTTTATTTACCCACAATATCATGAACATAGTATTCAATGAACATTCCTATGATGGTCTTGGAATTTGGGTGCATGGCGTGTTGATATTTGTTGCCAACATTTTTCAAACCCAAAGGCATAACCTCGTTGAAAAACACTCCTTGGGGAGCCATAAAGGTAATGTATTCTTCATATTCTTTGAAAATTCCGATCTACTAATATCCTGAGTATTATTCCCTAAACAGGAGATCCTCATATCTAGTTGTTCTATAAATCAATTGTTAAGTGATCAGGAATGGAATATCATTTTTTAGGAAATGCTAGTTGAGGTCTCTGAAATCGATGCAGACCTTAATCTTCCCCTTTTTCATCACGACATGGAATAAATTTTTCAGAACGATGTGGTACTGGACCTAGGAAATGAAATTTTCTATAATAACATAGTCATATTCATCCATTAATTTGGAATCATTTTTCAGGTGTGTCCTTTTAGTGTGTTGTTTGTAACCACGATGGTCCTATGGTAGTCCTAAGTTGTATGTTTCCACCTTTTGATGATGGTCTTTCATTTTTCTATAATTAAATGTGAAAAAATATCAATTCTACATTTCCAAAGGGGAATATTCCTATTTTTTCGTAAAGGCACGATCACACTTACCAGATTTGGTCACTAGCTTCTTCTGTAAAAAATTTTATTTCATTTAGTTCTGCATTAGTATTAGAGATTCCTTCCTTAAATGATAGAGGGACATAACATTGGTATTCTTCTTCCTTCTATGAATCGTCATCATCTGCCTCATTTTATTATGATTAGGAACAATACTTTAAATGGATTCTCTATAACTGAGGGAAGAGTTGCAATCTCGTTGTATGGGAGGTGAATTCGTCTCCACTACCTCATCTATTTTATGGGGCTTATTAGATGAATATAATATGAGGGGTAAAATATTTTCCACCACTTCATTGTTTGATGAGACCCTTCCTCCCACTTGAGTGTGTGAGGTAGGGATTTACTGAGGCATTGATGATGGTTTTTGGGGGGGATTTTCATCTGATCCATCAATATTATCGAATTCACCAATGAGCTTTTCAACATTATCAGGCTCTAAGGCTATAACATAAATCATGAGGTTTGAGGAATAATCATTTGAATTTGTACTTTTGATTTTAATATGATTGATGGGAAATTCATATTCCTCCCAGAGTTTCTAGAGGGGATAGGAGGGAAACATTTCCAAACCATTAGGGGAGTGACCTAATCAATTTTTTCAACTGAGGGTTGTTTACACTTCGGTATATAGATCATGTTATAAATACAGTGTGATTCCTAGAAGAGAAATTGGGGCATATTAGTATTTAGATTCTCTCTCTATCCATTGAGGTTATATTTTAGGGACTCGTGGTGCGAGGAATGAATTTATACATGTTTCTGTATCCTAGGCCTCCGATGTAAGGTGTTGAAGGTCACATTTGTTCATAAAACCAAAAATTATGTGAGAGAAATGTGGTCACAAAACTAGGTTTCAACTTTGATTTTACCTAATAGCTTATACATTCTTTTTTCATAGCCCACTATGGTCATTTTTCAGGGTATCGGATCTTCCTTATTGTCGCCTAGATGATGAAGTGTCTCTAGTGGGAGGACAATAACCTGAGATCCATTTTCTATGAATAATTTTTGGATATCTATTCCCATTATTGTTCCAGATACACCTAAGTGTTTTATGTCTCCTTTCATGATGAAATATCCATCTTGATATATAATGGAGATAACTACGTTGCATTATACAATTTTTCTCTTTGTCTAATATAATTTCTTGGCAACCACCTTTGATTCAATCTCTTGAGGACATAGCTAAGCTATGATGAGTGGTTCCTTGAGATCTACTAATAGATTTAGTGTATCCACGATTTAGATCGTAGCTAGTGTTAATGATTACTTTATAATAATTTCGTATTTTTTTTCTAAAGGTTGGAACTTCATAGATTGGTGATGCTCTTTCATAGTCACTTTATTATCTTGATCCTCTGATGATATCATGTCAGCCATTGGGATCGGAGTTGGTGAAGATTCCTTCCATTGTGGATTGGGCAGAGTAGGTATTCATTAATCCAGAATTCAATTAGTATTTTAATCTTCATAAAATAAATATTTTAGAATTATTGGGATGGAGTGTATTTTTGTGGGGTCAGGGAAACTTTCTCATCCCTATTGGATTTTCTAGGAGGTGCTTTTGTTGGTTTGTACATCACTGATGTTTTGATTGGGGGTGTGGCCTTAAACATGACTTATTCCATGGATGCACCTCCCTTGATATACCTATATTATATTTCTTCATCCTTTGGTCACCCAATTTGTTGTGGGGAATTCTGGTTGATAATAATACTCTTTATTAGAGAGGTATCCATCAAGTGGAAGTCATTGATTGAGAGAAAAATAAGCTCCTCCTATGGATGTGATTTTTTCTAATCATCTACCCTCAGTAGTTCCATTAAGTGGTCCAATTCACGTGTCTTCTCTTTTAATGGCTGGAAATATGATTGTATCAAAGAAAAAATTGTCTTTGAGACATGATTATTTCTCTTCACATTCATTCCATTTTTCTTATTAGACCTCTCTTTGGACAGTCGACCATTTAATGATTGTGGCGATGGGATTTCAATTTTGTTTCATCATGAGATATTGTAGGTATAATTGGTCAAATTAACTATTCTTGGGGGATACTATGGCCTCGTTTGATGTTTTTCCCTGTTAACCAACTATTGAATTTTTTCCCCATTTTGTTAGAAACTTTTTTCCACTCCCCATCTTCATCCGATTTGTGGTGGATACATTTGACACTTGCATTAGAGATGGTCTCAACTGGACTTTTATGGAATGTATCATCATATCAAGGACATTCTTGAAGACGATGAAAGCATAGATGTTGTGACACAATAAACAATGGAACAGATAGTAATCTGTACTGTCATCATGACCTACATCATCATCCCTATTGGGATCCAGAATCTAACGCATGTTTCAGTTCACGGAAGCTACAAAGTGGATATATATTTTATAATACCGTAATGAATACACTTTATATGTACATTCCTCTAATTGATTTCTTTTTTCTCCCCTCCCCTTGTCCAGACGGGGCAGGGTGGCTACTGATGTCTAAGGGAAGAGTCTTGGTTTTGTGTGGGTCATCGATATAGAGATGTTGTATGGGTGGCTTATTCAGGACATAAAATTCTTCATCTCTCCCTATTCTTTAAAGGCCATACCTTTTATTTTATGAAGTCTTAGGAATTTACACAGTCAGTAATTTTTTTACAAATTACTTAATTTTCAGGGTATTCACCTAGAAAAACCATTTAGAATACATGAAATCATATTCACTTACCATTATTCATTATGTAATCGATACACATTTTGTATTCTTTTTACACGGTGTGTAATTGTCCTATATCCAACCTACACCCCCTTGTTCTCTTCATATCATAACAAACAAACCTCCCCATTTCATGAATTTAGTGTCTACACCATAAAAAGAAACACCACAAAATATTAGAGAAGAAATTACATGGATCCATTCATATAAAAAAAATATTCGTACATCTTTCCCCCAATAATGAAACACATTCCCAAGTTCATGTTCCAATGTTGAAGAAATGATATTTGAGAAAAAATCCGGTCACTGGGAATGTACATAAGCTTTCCATTGACAAGTCTCATTTTGTACATGGTCATGCTTCTATGACACACATTATAATGGTACATTTCAGCCATATATATCCTTCATGATCCGATAAATTATGGTGATTGCATACTCCTAAAATTAAGTATCTAAATCCAGTTCAAAATTATTAGGATCAAAATTATGAGGTGGGTCTCCATGATACTGGTGAAGTTATGAAAAATGGAATATGTATTAGATGTCATTGTACCTCAAAAGTTGTAGAAAATGAAGAGCTACTGACTTGACCCTCTCTAGAATCTCAAATGGCTTTATATTATGATGTGACAACATCCCTTTAGACTGTATCCAGGTATTTTATATCCTAGGAGATACATAAATGAAAACATGATCCTTGTCCTAAAACTCTAGATATCATCATTATTGATTGAAAAATGATTTCTGTATAGAATGAGTCATTTCAGATCATTTTTTGATCAGCTAAACCTTCACTGAAGTCTCTTAAACCTGATGAGGACATAGTTGAACTGCCTCAACTACCTCTAATCTGCATATGGTTGAATGACACTACCAACCATAGAAGGCCACCAAATGAGACTCTAAATTGTTTAATAGATGTTATTAATATTGTAGAAACTAAAAACTTGTGTATTTCTCTCCAAATAACCACCGATATCCTGGGTACATGTTCAAATAATGTCCACTAGAACACATGTCATCCATTTTAAATTTCCACTTGTCTAATTGTGAAAAGATTTTCTCAGATGCACATGTGTACCCACATATTAATGCAACCCCTACCAGTACCATGACCTAAAATTAGAATACCTATCTAAAAACATAAGAAGGACCCCATGCATTCAGATGATTTCACAGATATCCAATGTACCCAACTCATCAACTGAGAATGTATCCCGAATAAAAATAAGTGGTCTATATTTTTCAGTCATTCAATGAACCCCCCTATAGAGTCTCAACATCTATGAAACCTAAGTAAACATACTACAATGTCTATGTAAGCATCTTCAAATTTTAATTCTAGAATTGAAATTTGTAGTTTAAATTCTACAGGTTATTGGAGATCTACCTTTAGCTACTGAAAGGAGGAACACCAAGTTATAATGTAAGTTATCTAAGTTTTTATAACATGCCACCAATATTGAAATCAAATATCTCAACAAATATTGGAGATTATGGGATGAACAACCCACTAGGAGGTGTCTGAATCACACATCTATTGTTTTATAATATATATTGGGTCCCATAAATAGCTATGTAAACATAGGATGTCTTCTCAAACCAAAGTCCAATTTGGGATTAATCTCCTAAAATAATCACAACAATAACCTATGTCTTGTGATCGTAATTTTTTTACTCTACACCTTCTCAAAGAGATAATAGGTAACTATCAAGGTTATGATATATTACTATTTATAACTATAATTAAACTCTTTATGCATCTCATAAAATGAAAAAAATATTTTCCATTCATCACTGGCTTCTCATATGGCATGTGCATGAGAGTTCCAACTTAAGACATCATCCAAAACATTTCAATTTCTAGGATTATAAGTATACTCTAAATCAAAGGTCTGTTGATACTCCACCCATATTTACTGTCTATGATTCATGTCATGTTGTTTGAATATATATTTGAGGATTTTGTGTTTCATATACAATATAGTACACTCACCCAATAGATAATATCTCCATCAGAATATGGAATTGAAAACTAATGATAACTCAAGGGTTTGCGTTAGTCAGTTTTCCTCGTAAGGCTTCAACTAATGAGATTCATACACAACTACTATATCCTCCAACATTAAAACAATCACTGGTCTGATGTCTGATGGATCACAAGAAATTTTATATCCTCTACCAAGCTCTAGAGTAATTAGAATATGTAAAGAATAAGACTACATTTCATCCCCCAAGAAGTATTTCTCGCACTATACTATCCACATGATCATAATAACTTTCGTTGTAAGACCTGTAATATTTTATGAATGTTTTGAGATGTATTTAATGATATTACATTAATATTCATCCATCCCAATGAAACACTATATATCAAAAAAATCATATGATTCTACTGGGATACCAGAACATTTTCCTTCTCAGGTTAAATAGAGACTCCTAATTATGATATGAAATGACCCAATGATTGAACTTGTTTCGATCTAGAAGGGCCAATGGAAAAATTGGAATAATGATGATTGTCTGTCAATGTACGCATGATTATCATAAGGTTCTTTTAATGGTCTCTTATTTTTTGATAATAAACTAATATTTTAACCTCAAACACTATTAAAAAATAATTTATATATTAGGGTGTAACACCTTATTAATCAGATAGATGATAAATTCTAGGCACCTTCGTAAAATCCAACAACATGAAAAGGTTCTCATTCAGACCATACAAGATTTGAAAATCGATAATGTGAATTTTAGATACCTTGAATCACACCAGTTAACTAACTAATATAATTTCCATCATTGATATAACCCTAGATTTTTGGAGTTGTTCAAAGTGATCATATATTTGAGGTAGTGGATAAGGGTTCATGACCATAATCTGGTTAAACCACCTAAAATTTTCATGTATGTGAAGGGTCTCAACATCCTTTTTGTTTAAAAGCATCGGTGAACCCCATGATGTAGTGTTAGGTTTTATAAAACATTTATCATATAAGTCATCTAAATGTATATTAATATCCCGGATCAGAGTTGATTCCATAAAGTATAGAGGAATGTACACTACACTTATTTAGAGAATGTTCTCAATAATATACTCTACCTCTCTCTAAGGAGGTGAAATATTAAAATCATTGGGAAATAAATCCCTGAAATGATCTACTACATGACAGAAGTAAAAATAAAGTAACCCTTGATCCAAAATGATGATATTAACTGTTTGGGTAGTTGCTCAACATTGCCCAAAATTATATGGCCCAACTCTACTCTCAAGGACATCTCATACCCCCTTTTGTAGATAAATTTTATTCTCTATTTATATGAATGATATCCTTCAATGATAGCAGTATAAAATGGTGTAATACCGTACAGTGAAAATCCTTCATGAGAATGTAATTGTATCCAATCATCTCATGGACATTGAGGTCCCACAATAAAGGATAACTTTCTACCTCAAGGGGAAATTCCATACATTTGCGTATACCCTCTGACTATATTACCAATGGTGTATCTATGTTCATTTCAAAAAACTAATATTGTATTTACTGTCGGATACATTACATGATTGGGAAAGATATTAAGGAGCATGAAGATCGTATATAATATTTTGTAGACACTATAGTGGAATATAATATATTAGTACCTCATATTGTGGATATTAATGTAGCATGCTCTTTAGGTTTCATCATAAATTCATGAAACTAACCTTATACATGACATTGTGAAACTGCTATACTAGCAATATAAAAAATTCTCTATTTGAGTGGCTGATGATTATTAGACTAACTACCATGAGCATGACCTCTTAATCATATATTTCTATCAGTTCATGTCCAACATCCCACCAAACTATTCGTGAATTAACCTTCCCCTGAAGGTAGTGCTAGTGTATAACATTTTCTATTAGAAGCTGATAGAATGGTCTGACAAAATCCATAAAGGTACCCCTTATGGCCTCAATCCTATATCTCTCGAGAAACTCTATCATGCTAAGGATTTAAGTTTAAATGTTCTCCACACTGATGATGCCCTATAGAGATACCATTGTCTGTACTCTGGAAAAAACTACACTGAATAAAACCATTGATGGAATTATTTCTCCAACCTAAAGAAATATTATCCTTCCTCGACATTGATCATATATGTCCAATACTATCAACATCCCACAGGTTGAGATAAATGATAATATCATGATTAAATATTTCAGAGATGGTATGTAAGGGAATAACATTTACTTGATTACAGATGGAATAGATGATCCTAGTGTCCAGCCCGTGCGAGCTCAACTCTTGCTGGAAGCATTGAAAAGCACCAAAACTCAATTAAATGTGTTGATTAGTAAATAATTGACAAAAAAACATAGCGCAAATTTCATGAACACCCTAGATCTATTATCTCTCATTTTTTAGTATAGAACTTATCATATTAAGAAGTATACAAATCAAATCATACCATGCCCCCGATGGGGACATTCTTGGGTAACTACAACACAACAATGCTTGGCCGAATGACCTTGCTTGTAAGTACCAAGCTTGAACATCTTTAGAAGAGATATCACCAAATGAACAATGATATAAAAGTTATCCTCTAAGAAAAACTCAATTTCATGTGGACAGTTATCCCTTGATAATGTACAAGAATGCTGCTATTGGAACCTCTTTGTCAGATCAACCATCATAGGTGCATGATGTGGAGAAATATACAAAGACTATGTCAGACATAGCAAACTATCTTGATTATTTATGTAATTTATCTGGTTAGGTAAATTACGAAGCACCAAATGAGTCACACATTGAGGTAAGAATGGAATCCCCCAGACTACCATATCTAGAGAATGGATGTTTCCACCATCCAAGACCATGAAATGAGGAAATAATGACTATATTGTTATAAAAATACCAAGATCATTCCATTGAATAATCATTTATCTTATATATAAAAACAGTAGAATATTCAGAACAAAATAAAAGATCACTACCCACATTATACTATCCCAACTACTCTCTTAATTGGCCAAGAATTGTTAATTTTTAAGGTATATGTTACAGGGGTTGTAGTACATTAAAGGTCAACTATATCATGGTTCATCATTGACTGAAAACAATTTTATTCATTTGACATTGAACTGATATGTTTACTCATTTAAATTTCTTAAACACGACAGAAAAATATTATGATATGCATCCATTACAATATAGAATACATTTTATGCTTTTATAGTTTACCTTTTATTCATTTCTTATAAATTGTTTCATCTGAAGCCGATCAAAATTCCTAGTGAATATGGTCTTATACTTATTTTAACAAAAAAATGCATCCAACATGAATTTTAATTTAATTTAATGGCTTGGTAAATTTATAATTCCTACCCATGTGAGACTATAACCCATAAGATCAAGGAACATAACATCCCTTTAATACCACTATTTGATGTCCCGAACCAAAATTCATATGAATGCCAAAGCATGGTTTTCCGCATGGCCTCAAGTGCATTTACACAAATTCTAGAGGATTCTGACTGTTAGTGGACGCCTAGGATGTGTTCATGGGACACTAAAACCATATTAATTGAGTTTACCAAAACATTATAATATAATATTGTAGGATACATGTAGCATATGAAATTTAATGATGAACAAAATTCTTAATAGAATTCAAAGGTAATAATAATACAACAGGTGTAAAAAATATAAATATACAAAATCTAATGATATTATGTCATGTATATTTAAATAATTAAAAAATGGATATAAATGATCATAAAAAATTTTAAATAAATGAAGAAAAAATAAAAAATATAACCCCATCATCTAGAGAACCATCTCAGTCATCTTCAATCAGCTTCATCCTAACAACAAGCTATCAATGGTCTGAAGCAGTACACTTCCCTTTCTTGACAGCTGCATACATATAATCATTTCGAGCTCCAATGGCACCTAGATTAGGTGATAGATAATTCTCACTTGGTAACACCAAATGTAGTCTCTATAATAACCTTTATATTTAATATAATATATAATAGATAGAAAACATGAATATATAAAAATAATGAAATATGGTAATGTAAATACCAATGACCTAATTCATCCCAATGCTGGTGTATATACATGGAACTTGTTATATAATTAAATAATTTTTACTTTATATATTTCTGTTATGTGTTACATATCCAACACTGACATCACCTTTTTTATAATAATAGATAAGGTTCCATGATGTATCATTGAAACATGTACTGATATTAATTTTGAAAGGAATACGTGGTAATAACCATGGAAACCAAGACCTCAAGGGTCACAAACTATGATGTAAGTGCGTCTAGTATAAGGGGTAATATTTTAATCAAAGGAGAATTGTCTAAAGAATTCCACAAATATCAATCTAACCAATTACAAGGAACACATATATGGTAAAATGGGAAAATCAATGTCTATGTTCAAGGATCCATGCAAGGAATCTCGTGTCTTTAGAAGACACCCTGGATCTGAGTATTATATCCAAAGATGTTTTGTAGTAATGGAGTGATCATGTAGTATAATATTGAGCTTCCCCTGATATATGATTTTCGAGTTTCATGGTGGGTTTCAACCAAGAAAACTATCACCTTAGAATCGAAATTGTGTTCATGAGTTCCCATGGATTCCCCTTAAGAATCCAAAATCCAACTCAAGTTTGAACACTCCTATAATGATTTTAAGGTCTAAAATTAATTATGTGCCATAGAGTAGATTCATTTATCAAATTATGATATGTAAATAGTATTTCATTTAATTATGTTCACTTTGTTAAAGCCTTTCCTTTCTATATTTTAATAACGGAATGCGGAATGCAACCATTTCAATTAATTCATTTATGTCATAGTCATTTAATATGGTTCACTCGGATACCTTCCATTAACCATGGAATGGTGTGCTAAAGATGTGGAACAAACCCATTTTATTATAAATCACTAGGTCATGTTAGTTATAAAACTATATAATATGCATTTTACCATTGAACATTGGTTAATAAAATTCAAGAACATACCTTAGGCATAAAATTGATAAATATACATGTTCTAAAAAATAACAAACCATTAAATGAATTAAACCATTACCTTTAACAATGTAAAGTCATATATCACCTGTACTATGGTGAAAATTGCTCAATATGATATTAAATCATAATTATGGAAATAACCCTATATGGGGTGGTCAGTAGTGTAGAAGAAACCATAAATTTTAAATAAACTATATTGAATGGTTCTCATAACACAGTTCTAATTACTACAAATAAGATACATAAATTAAACAGGGGATGTAAAATAAAATTTTTATTGCCACATGTAATATTTTTAAATGAAGAAACATAAGGGATAATTTATTTATCACCTATCTCATACTCATATGAGTCCCCTCAGCTAGTACGAGCTTCATGTTTGACCTATATTGGCATGGTTCGAAAAAAGGGATGAATTCCCTGAAAGTAGAATATATTAGCCTCCAAAAAAATATTAAAAAATATATAAAGTGAAATGTATAATAGAGAAAAAGGAGTTTTTGACCTATCAATGTTCTTCAAATGCGATGTACTGATTTTGGATCGGAGTTCGAAAGGAGGAACGATAAAAGATACTACATTAGGCATTTTTTTGGATAACCTGCATTAGTGGAAGGGGATATGGGATTCATTCTAAAAAAAATGGATTCCCTGCCTCCTATTTTAAAATAATTTTTGGGAATTTAAATGATGTTTACATTCTTTAGACATCATTCTATGATCATGGAATTTCCAATGGAAAACCCCCTTTAGACAACATGAAAGGACCTACCTAGACTATTACACATCGTCTAATCTATACACATCATGTATTCCAATCACACTATATGTAATTGGCCTATATCCAACCGATATAGACAATTTTTCATTCTTCTCAAAACAAAAAAATCTACCGGCCCATGGCATAGATTTAGGGTCTAAACATAAAAATTGAACATTAAAAAATCAGAGTGGAAATTAAAAGGATCCATACCTAATAAAAAACTATGTATTTACACACTCAGTAACAAACTAATCCATCATTATCTAGGATTTCATATGCACCCACAAAATGTATAAATATATTCCCTTTCTTACCAAAATACATTAAACATTTTCATTGATAAAAATTTAGAAAGACTTGATCACCTAAAACGAAAATATGATCTTTCCATTAGTTATCCACCTACAAATTCATCCTACTACACAATATACTCAAATATTATTTTGAATCAAGTATACCTTTATATCAATTTCTTCTAATAAATCTAGTTCAATAAGTATCTTTTCTCCAACATCTTTACAAAATTCTACCATCTAGTAATATTATCCATATAATGCCTCAAATAGTTCCACATAAATACTAGAATTGGAACTATTGTTATAATAATACATAACCTCTTAAATATGGTGATCCCAACATCCATGAAAATACATTAAAAAAGAATGAAGCATATTTTCTATGGCATAAATTATATGCTCAGTTTTTTATCATATTACGGATTAAAAGTTGGACAGAAATTTAATATTGTGCCAAATAACTTATAATTTCCCTTAAAAATTTTAGATGTGAACCTAGAATCATGGTTTGATATACTGGGGAGGGGAAATACATATAACGTAACAATATCCCTTACATATTTACCTACAGGATGATATAAAGACATAATATCTATAATGGGATGGAAATTTAAAGATATAGTTAATCGATCAACAAATAATAATATCACATTAGACCCGTGAGAAGTCATTGGAAATCATACCACAATATTCATTGATATATTATCCAATTTCAACTTCATTTCATGATAAGGTTGAATCCACCCCTTCATTTATTGACAATATTCATTGAAATACTGAAAATTCAAACACTTCCATTTAAATTTAGAAGTATAACATTTCATTCCATCATACATGTAAAACAACTGATTGTATCTACTAATCTTAGTACTAGCTGGATGAATGGAAAATGTAGAACTATGGGATTCATTCATCAAATATTTCCTAAAATATGAATCATAAAAAACACATAATCTTTCTTCAACTAATATAATTCCATATTCATCAATATTAAAATTAAGATACTTTTCCTTGTTAATATATTTACCTTATCCTATAAATGTTGATCCTACTTCAAAAATATCTTATTTATTTATTATAAAATAAATTGTACTACAACCTAAAAAAATTTTATAATGTTACAAATTACAAATCTAATAGAAAAAATTTATCAAATCATTAAAAAAATGGTCTCATTCAAAACCAAACATGGGTAATGTAGCATAATTTGTTTGAAAAAAATCATCAACCACTATTATATTATTTTAGGATAGTAAAAAATAATGCAGTCATAATAATTGATCACTTCCATCTATCTTATCTATATCATGTTCAATTATTTTTGATTGAATATATACATCATAATTTTTTTATCATTATATATTTCACATGTTACTCCATAAAAATTATGCCTATGAGTTTTTAATGAAAAAAGAACAACAAATACTTACCAATCAGGTATATGGTAATTTAACTCCTGACGTTTCAACTAACATTAAGAAAAATAAATTACATGATTATTTTTTAATAGTACACTAAAATTATATTTCAATGAATAATCACAATAGCTGAAAACTTCACAAGTTGTTGATGAAAAATAGAAAACTAAAACATTCACTAATCTTATTTGTAGTTATTAAAAACCATCATTGCATTCATTCTATCATAATAATTTAACTCTTATTCAGGTTAACATATTTACTGGTCTAGACAACAAAATAATGTTTTCCAAAACCCAATGGTCGTAACCCACTAATACATGAACACAGTGAATCAATGTTATATTTTTGGGTCATTTCCATTTTTCAACAACCTTATTTAGAAGAGTCTAATTTTATTCTATATTTATAAATGTATATCCATGGAATTAAATTTAATGCAACCTTAATTTAATCCTAATAAATTTCTCATATAGTATAATTTCATTTATATTTTCAAAAACAGTCCTTAGTTTTCTTTAATGTTATTATAGAATTCTAAAATATATAAAAATTCCATTAATAAAAACTACTACAAATATTTCCAAATACAATTGTAAAATTTTATTCATGGGGTTTATAAATACAGTTGGTTAATTAGATAACCTAATAAAGATAACAATAACCTCAGATATCCCATATCATGTTTGGACCATTGTCGTCATAATTTATTCTTCCATAAAATTAATATAATGGAACCCTATCCTCGGTTTATGATTAGAAAAATAATCATCTCCCTTAGAGAAGGTTAAATAAATCAAATATATTAGATATAAGATAATTTTTTAATAGTTCGGTTATTCAATTCCCGATAATCAATGTAAATTCTCATTTATTTTTTTCATTTAAACATATAGGACTAGAAAACTTCATGTGGATGTGTTTGTTCAGAAGAAATCTTTATCTATTAACTTCTATTTTTTAAAAAATTCTTAATATTCCTCGTTATCCATTCGATAATGTTTTTTAAAAATAGTCTTCGCATCAGTCACTAAGTCTACTGTAACCAATTATTGTCGATCTAGAATAAGAATATGTAAAAAATTTTGAAATACATCAATGTACTAATTTACAAATATCACAACACATATTTAAAAATTATCCTTATTGTAAATAGTATGATATTCATTACTTTTACAGCCACCGCTAATCAATTTCTCAACTTCTTGGTTAGTAATCTATCATATGAAATCATTGAATAGAATATTCATATTTATGAAATAAATAACATTCTATTAAAATAAAATCTAATCCTTGTTGAAAATTATATAAAAATCTAATATGGATAGTACAAAAATATATTCTATAATGACCATCCCACTGTTAACAACCAAAAATATTTCTATAAATATTTTTTACTTAGTATTTACACATGTAGTATTCAAAAAAGTAATATCTTACATTTATGAAGTGATATTCCAAATTTAATTTAAAAAAAATTCAATAATGAAAGAATATATAGAAGTAGAGTCAGAAAATGTATTCAAAAAACTCAAATAATCCAGTAACATACTATTAAACACATCAATTTATGGAAAAACATCAACCATAGTAGTATCATATGAATTTTGAACATAATTTTCCTCCTAATCATGATTATTTCCAACATGAGTAACTAACTTATGACACATTTTAGTATAATGACCCAACTCATTTAAACTATAACATATGACCATTTCATGGATATTAGTTACCCGATTATTTTATTTATGAGGATTCTGTTCATTTCCATCATAATCCATATTTCTAATCATCCCACATTGGTATCAATTCCCAAAATTAATAGGGCATTCTCCATGGTGCATTTTAAAACACATACCACATGATGGAAACATTTTTTTATTACCTCTAGATTTTTGTGCTATATGTTTCCACAAATTTTTGTTAATATTTATCAAGGAAAATATCATTATGTATTTCCCATTCAATGGAATCAAGATCCCATTTCCCTCCAGTATTCTTTGGGAAAGTCCAATATCAACTAGCTTCACCTCCAAATCTATTAATGGAAAGAGTGAGTTTTTGACATTCCAACCATCCCATGAAATCAAAAAACATCTCTCTTGAATTGATACATCCCTCAGTAACCACATGGTATAATGAACCATTTAATGATGGAGGATACAACCTCATTAAATTATCTCCAATAGACATGTTTCTTCATGTGAGATAGGGTTCTTCTCTACCATAGTTTCCACTAAAAATTATGAACTTTTTCAAATTATCTATAATTTTAAAAAAACTACTCTGTTAAAATTCTATCAGGTATGGGAAGCTTATTAAGAATGCTATTTTTCTCTAGATGAATTTCCACTACATCATCCATGATTCCGCTATAGAATTTTTTTTTTAATAGATATAGTTTATATGAATCAACAATGTAATATTCTAATTTCATAGAATTTTCAATAAAAAATAATGTAGAATATTTTAATATAATGATATTATCACTATCTTAAGTTCTGATGATATATAAATAGACAATTGATAAAGACTATAAGGACCCAACCATTTACATTATATAATATTTAGTTTACGTCAATAATTTTACATTCATTCATAATAGACATATTTATAGGTTTAGAGTTTTATAGAATTATTTCATTACTCATTCATAGAAATAAAAATAATTCATATTTGAAATGGTTGACCAGTAACTATTTTTAACTCTATATAAAACATTTATGAAACATGATTACTTTCCACAAAAACACTTCACAAAATTCAAAATTAATAATTATTTTTAATTACCCCTATTTATATATTTTTAAAAATATATTAAAATTTTAGAAGACTAAAAAAATAAAAATAATTGAAACTATAGAACGAAAATTTTTTTTCTAGTGAAAAACATGAAAACACAAGAAAATAATTATAGAGTCTTTAGTTTTTTATTACATAATTTTTCATTTTAATTTACAAATATAGAATATTTAATGTCTAGTGTCTTGGAATTCAGGAGTAGAATACATGAAAAACTATAACAGTATATTAATCCCATTGAAAGACTTCGTGAAATGTTAATCCTATGTAAAATTATATCATCTCATAACCTGGAGACATACATCAAAGGAAAGGGTGATAAAAAGGCCCAGTAAAGAAAAAAATTGAAATAGTTTAGATATGGACTTGAGAGATATCAATAAGACCATGAGGGAATATCATAATTGAATGAGAAATTGTAATTTCATTGAAATAATAACTTGAAAATTTGGATAAAACATTTTATTTTTACATTCATAAGCATGTCACCGTATTCCATCTCTATTGTGTCAACAAAATTACCAAGGATATTCACCAAGGTATCATAAAACATGTCATCTCTAGATATTAATTTTGTTACACCATGCATTGGAGTGATATTTGGGATAACTCTTAATATGGATTTATTTTTATGGGATCCACATAGATAATAATGAAAAATTTCATAAATAAAAAAATTAATAAAATAAATGTGGTTCATTTAGAAATTATGGCGCATTAAAAGTTCATTAAAATGATCGTTATGACATTAATAACCCATTGAAAATTTTTTCGATATTCATGTTTGTCAATTACAGAATCAAATATATCATTTTTTTTCTTTATTAATACCAATTTAATGTAGTAGGATTGGGTATTTAGATAAATAAAATAAGAGTATTTATTGAGAAAAAGAGAGAGTGTGTGTGATTTTGAGAAGAAATTTCTGCAGCATAGCATTTATATAACATTATGTTGGAAACAATTAAAAAGTGAGGGGATAAGGGTAAACCACACCTTAATATATCATAATAATGTTTAGGGTCATAATTAAATTGAAATATAATCATGTTATTAATATTTTAATGACATACCACAGGAAAAGGAATCTTGAAAGAAAATAGAAGATGTAATTTCATTTACGAAAATTATATAGCTTAGGGCATCACTGAAAAATTCAGAAAATAAATTGATGAGAGAAAAAATGGTATACCATAATTTGAAATTAAAATTTAAATTAAGTGGGATACATAATATTATACCCTGACATTTGAAAATTTAAATTCATTGACATAAAATAAAAATGGGTTTATAAAAAAAGGAGAGTGAAATGTTCACTTACCTTGAATAGTAAATTAATAAACTCAATGTTTGGGACCTTAGGGGGATTAAATGAAACTTGTAAATACATATGGAGAAATAAAACTATCATATAATCATTGGTCTGGAATTTTAAATTAATGGAATGAAGAAATGGGTCTATATTTATAGAAAAAGTGAGGGAATATTTTATTCATTTCCAAATGACAACTCATTAGTGGTATTTACATTACCCTGGGTTTTAACATGGTATTTTCCAATGGTATTGGACACTTTTGAAACCTAATATAATATTTATTAAATAAAAGTCAAAAATAATTATTACTTCATTATTAAATCATTAATGATTTCATTAAACACATCAAAACACAAAAATGTATTTTTACAATTCACCTATAAATAAAACATTTAATAAAAATATCATAAATTTATACTATCCTAATATATATTCTCTAAATTAAATAATGAACTACATTTTATGAAAATAATTTTAAAATTACGATATATTTAATTTTTATTTAGAAACACTATTTACGTGAAATATATACTTACCAAATAATTTCTGATATAGTTTTTTTACTTATGCTATTATATCAATTTACCAATTAAGATGGGTAAATTATATTTTTACTTAATTAAGTGAGGTTATTGTTCCTTTGGTTACATAAATATTCATAAAGGGAGTTATTACTATTCCTGATTTACTCTTCACTAATAATTAAGTTGATATTATTATAATATTAATTTCTTACTAAGCACACTATATAAGACAATTTTATAAAAATCATTTCAAACTATAAATTATTTGAAGTATAAAAAAATATTTTTTAAAATATCATTTTTACAATATTCATCAATAATATGGGACTTCTACAAATTCATCCAATATTTTTATTAACATTTGATATTCACAAATTATACAATAAAAAATTTATTTATAAAAAAGGCTTACACATATTAAATAAGGCTTCATTAGATATCCCATTATAACACCTATATAGGACATAAGAGTATGGTATGCAATGTCAATAGAATATAGGTGAATCTCAGACAATATTTATGAGTTGTGATTTATATAAGCTAGAACCTATACAAAATGAAATTAATTTCAAGATTAATATGATGAATCTCATCTTCGTAATTGTCAAAATCAAATCACAATGATACTACCTCCTTCCCATCCTCCAACAGAGAGTCTTTGTTTGGCTCGATTTTTCTAGATGAGGCCATCAACTCTTCGTTCTATATTAATTATCAATGACCAGTGGTATTTAAAAAAATAATAAAAAAATTAAGAGTATTGTTTTTAATTTTCATATTGACCAATGGTCATATTACAGTCAAATCCCAGTGGTCTTATTTTAATTACACTCACATCATTAATAAAAGGATAAAGTTTTTTGGGTACAAAATAAAATAACAAAAAAAATTAGAAAACACATATTTTTCAAAATTTCGGGCTGTTACATTCTTCCTCCTAATGAAATTTGATCCAAAAAATATTAAATTATGCCTTATGAAGAGAAATGGTACGGGTAATTCTTCCTCATAGACTCCAATAGTTTTCACATGTATTTTTTCATTTTTTGTTCATCAATAATACCTTAACAAGGCAAGTTGCCCAGTTATGTAGACCCTTGTCTCTATGATCTGAGATCCCCATCAGCTTCTCCTCATAAGAGAGGTAATGTTCCAGTTGAACCACCTCGATATTTAGTAAATTTTAAGGGTCAGGTATGTGTTTCATAAATAGGGATACATAAAACACATCATGAACTTGTGCTAAATTTTTAGGAAGTGCAAGATGATAGGCTACTACTCCGACGTGATCAATGATTTCATAGGGGCCAATGTACCTAGTATGGGTTTCCTTTCATTCCAAACCATATGAATCTCTTTCAAGGTTAAATTTGATGAAAGAATTTGTCATAATCATCAAAATCCAGGTCCCTTTGATGATTGTTGGAATATATCATTTTACAACTTTGATCAGCCTTAATTTGATGCTGGATGGAAGGAACCATTTATGCAATCTATTGCACATGTTCAGGCCCAATAAAAATTCTCTCACCAGATTCATCCAAAAAAGTAGGAGTTCGAAATCACTTCCCATATAGAGCTTCTTATGGTGCCCTTGGAATTCTCAAATGGAAACTATTATTATAGGAGAACTCAAATAATGGAATGTGTTGATCCCATCCACCAAAATTTGTTATTGAAATTGTTCATAGAATTTCCTCGAGTGTTTAAATTTTCTTTTCAGTTTTTCCATCAATTTGGGGGTGATAGGATGTACAAAATTTAAATTCAGTAATCAGAGCATGCTGAAGACTAATCTATAATTTCAACATGAACATTGGATCATGATATGAGGCTATTAAAATTAGAAATCTATGTAGCCTTACCACTTTATTCACGTAAATATTGGCACACTGATCAAGAGATAAATCTTCCTAAATAGTCCTAAAATAGCAAGTCTTGGTGAGATGGTCCACCATAACACATATCACATTGTTTCCCTTGGACATTCTCTAGAGACCAGTGACAAAGTCTAATGTGATATTGTCCCACATCCATGTTGGTATGGGTGATGGTTTTAATACCCCTTTATGTTTTCGTCACTCTACCTTCACATGTAGACAAACCAAGAACCTTGTAATTTAGTTTGAATATACCTGTTCATATTATCCCACTAATAATAACCTTGAAAGTCACTATACATTTTTGTGCTTCTATGATGTATAGTGAAATTATAGATATGAGATTAATCAATCATATCCTAGTTTATTTCTGTAATATATGGAACACATAGTCCTATACGAAATATTATTACACCTTCATGATCAATATTGAACTCAGGAAACATTCCATCTATCATAGCCTAAAACACCTTCTCTAACAAAAGATATTCATTCTGAAATTTCATGATCTTTTCTAGTAATGAATGTTGAAAAATCATTTGTGATAGGGTTGATGATCTCACTTCCCTATTAATTTCCATGTACAAAGTTACTAGGACATTGTTCAAAGAATATCATTGAATCCATATCTTGGACAAAAAAATGTTCTTTCCTTCGAAATGAATCATCGACACTGTTTTCTCTTGAGGGATGATAATGAATAGAACAATCATAGTCTTTTCTAAGTTCCAACCATCTCTTTTGCCTCTTGATGAATTCTTTGTATTTTGTGAAAATATACTTCAAACATTGATGATATGTGTGTATACCTCATTTCTCCCAAAAAAAATACTTACTCTATATCTTCATATCCAAAATCACAGTAGTCATCTATACATCATGCATTGGATAGTACTGCACACATGTCTTCAACTATTGTGATACATAAGCAATGAATTTGTTAATTTTCAGGAGGATTCATGTAACACCCCAGGTAAATAAAGAATATGAAATTTTCATATTTATCCATGTTTGTGAATAAAAATATTAATATGACTTTAAAGGGGACGCTATGCTCTATGGCGTACCCAACACGCAACAACGAGTTTCTTGGGAATCTTACGTTGCACTCTAATAATAAAATAATATTATTTCAAATGGTAGTTAACATGTAGACATTGTATTGGCGGGAATGGATATAAATAACTAAAATATGATTATATATGTTTTTAAATGTTTTTACTTTTATCCAAAAAATGATAAAGGCTTAAAATACAGAAAGAATTCAATTTTAGGCGTATATGCCCTAGTTTTCACTAAAGGTTCACTTATCGCCTTTTGATGTTGAACCATCATTAAATATTGTTTTGTTAACTCTTAAATAGTCTTTTGGACCAAATAAATCTCTTATTAAGAATCGGGACATCAAAATTTACTTTGTGTATATTTTTGGTATCTTTCTGATAAAGTTCATTTTTTTAATGAATAGTGTGAAATGTTGTATTTTAATTCAAAACCACTTTTTAATATAATTTATATATATGATTAGATTATCTTTTTAATTGGTTTTAAAGTGAAATTAGAATATATATTTACCATTAAATCCAATAATGGTCGTTGGAATTAATTTCACTTTGAAATCAGACGTAAACCAGTGTCAATCTTTTGAAACTTATTGTTTCATAAAAACACGCTATTTGATCTGACAGAGGGAATTAATTATTAAATTAATTAATATGACTTATATGTTTTTAATTTTGTAAAATAGACTTCATTTTTGAATTCGGAATATCAAATTTATCTTAGGGTGAATTTTTGGGATTTTTCTGAAAAACTTCAATTTTTGATGAATAGTTAAACCACTAAGTGGTACTTATAAAAACTGATTTTTCCGTTTAAATGAAATTTTTCCATTTTTGTGTTTTGAATTTCTAAACTCCTACATACACGGTTGTCATTAAGAATAAAAATGTGGTTCAATGGGATAAAAATAATTTTTTTGGTGAATAGTAACTTATTAAGTTTTTAATCGTGATTAGAGGTAATTAGTGTAGTTTAATGTAAAAATAATGTTTTAATAATATGAAATAAACTTGAAACATGTCTTAAACTCATTTGATGTGTAATGGCCGACCAAGAAAAGCCATGGGTAAACTTGGGGACCCCATGGAGCCACTTTGGTTGGGAAATGACATAAATAACTTTTTATTTAATGTAAAAGTAAAAATGACACAAACATGATATGTTTTACTAAAACAATTTTTAAGTGGGGTTATACAAGTCATATTTTTAATTATAAATTATAATTGGAAAGCTAAAAATATTTCATACATCATAGTATTTTTTTATAATTTTTAGACATTAAATAAATTAAATTATTTATTACATAATAATGATGCAGCGATGACATCATTATTTGACGATTTAAATAAAATGGAAAGATAATGTTAAATCTATGAACTACACATGTCCAAAACATATTGGATGGGTGGATTTCGAACCCTTATAACCTTATCCACGAATTATATCAATGTGGGACCTTTTAAAACCGAAAAAAATTTCATATTATGTAATATTTCTTACTTTCCAAAAGTGCCCCTCCTCTCCTCTTATAAAAGGCCCCCACCTCTACCTCATTTCACACACTCCTCAAGCCTTTGGCTCGGCCAAACCCTGCCCATTTACAATCTCCACATCCCTCTAATCATCCTAGAGGATTCCCTTTGGGATTAATCCATTCAAAGGAAGCCTTTAGTCTCAAATCAAATGGAGTTACACTTTTAAAGGTAATTCTTTCTCTCATGTTCATTTGTTTTATTTTGCTTCTCCAACCCCCTAAACTCTTTTTATTTACTTCTTTTGTAACAAAACCAGTATCTTCAATATACTAGGATGATTTTATAAGATTTATTATAGCTACACTCTCACACAACTACATCAAATGGTTAAAGAACATACGGTTTCTGTGGATGGCGAAATTTTGCCTCCCGAAATGATGATTGTTCAATACTCATTTAACACCTTCAAAGGTGGCCATTATGATGTCACTATTTTTATATATGATATATAATATGTTTATCTTTTTCTTATGTTTCTGTATTTTTCATTTGTGTCTTACCTTTATGGCTTCCATTATGGGTATACGCGATATCTTAATTTAAGGAAGTGCGGACTACCGCCCCCTCAAAGTGATTTGATTCGTTAAATACCATATGTGGGACGTATAAAGGATGAAACTATGATATTATATATTATATTATAATGAAATCATAATATAACTTTATATCATTATTATTCCATTCTATAAAATACGAAATAGAAATGAAAGTAGCGTTCATGCGTACGTACGGCTTACCGTCTCCATGAACGGTGCATTTCATTTCTTACCTCTAAATGATTATGTAATGTTATAAATGCATGAATGTACTGGATATATATGACATATATGATATATACATCATGAATAAAATTCTGGATATAATAAACTTTTGGCCACACGAACAACATGTAATTGTAAGAAGTCAACTTTTCACTTAAGAACCAAATATCGACAAAACAAATATTATTAACTTAAGTGATTACATAATGTTTATGACATGGTAATAAGTGATATAAAAGGAATAATGTAACATCCCGAGATTTTATGAAAAGTATTCTTTTTAATTTTATTAATGTCTTGTGTTGTACGCTAAACCAAAAGGAGTTTTCACAACACGCATCCTTGACTTGCCTTGCATTACACGCAATCGCAACCTTCCTCGATAGCGTGTGTAGTACGTAATACTGAGTTTCACGAAACAACGATATGCTATTAAAATATTATTAAAACTAGCCGTTATGAATAGTAATAACCACTTTTTAAATTTTAGAAAATTTAGCTCTCAAAATGGACTTTATTTTTGAATTCGGAATATGAAATATAGCTTAGGATGAAATTTTGGTATTTTTCTGAAAACTTTCAATTTTTGATGAATAGTGAAACCACTAAGTGGTAGGTTAAAAACTGAATTTTTCATAAAACTTAATTTTACCGCTTCTGTGAATGGAATTTCAAAAATCTGAGAGACACGGTTGATGTCAGTATGTAAAATGTGGTTCAATGAGATGAAATTTTTTTTGGTGAATAGTAACTTTTTACTTTTATTTACCACGGTTAAAAGTAAATAAGGTAATTAAGGGTAAGAATGATATTAATATTACCCTATCACATGTCCTAATTCTATTGGACAAGTGTACCTTGACCAAAAACAACCTTAGGTGTAAAATATTATCATTTAGGCCCACTTGGATTAGATTAGGACATTTATTACTATTTAATTCAAAGAAGAGTTAAAAGAGTTAAAATCAAAGTTTATTTACTAAAACATTTTTAATATAGGGATATAAATAAGATAAATTCGATTGTAAATATTCATTAGAAAGATAAAAAGATTTCCTACATAATGATATTTTATTTATAATTTTTAGACATTAAATAAATTAATTTATTTATGACACAACGATGATGCAGTAATTACCCTTTTTAAGGAAATATAAACATAATTGATGTTATAAATGCTCAAATGAATGTAATTTGAGACTTTTTATGAATTACAATAATTTTCTAGGTTACTATGATATATTAGTGTAGATTTAATCAACTTGGTTCGAACATATAATTCTGTTATGACTTTCACAAAAATCATATTTCAAATAGTGTCAAAATTGACACAAAATAGTTTTTAAATCAAATATTATATTATTAATTGTTATTTTATTCCTAAAAATCTAAGGCTCGGTCAAATAACATAGATAAGGATATATATATTAATAATAAACAATTTGGGGTTCGTTTGGCATGTTATAGTATGTGTATTAACCATATAGTGATAGAAAACAAAAAGACACGGTAAAAGTTAAATTACTTAACTTAGAGTTAAATATAACTGATAAGGTTAAAATAATACCCTAAACTTGTCTAAATCTTATTGGTTGATAGTATTTCGACCCATCCCCACTTTAGATTCGAAATAAGACCCTTTGGAACCATTATAAACCGATTTTGACATTAATATAAAATAATATTTTGAGGTATTCCTAAGGTGCCCCTCTCCTCCCTTATAAAAGGACACCTCCTCCCCCTCCTCCTCACACAAATTTGAGCACTCAAGCTCGGCCAACCCCTGCCAAAATCTCTTCTCCACTTCCCTAGAAACATCCTAGAGGTTCTGGTCTTCCTCAAAGACCAATTTTAGTGCCCAAAGAGGAGGTCTCAAAGAGGCGCTTCAAAGAAGAGGTAATTACCGTTACCAATTCTTTCATCTTTATTTCTCCTTCCACTTATTCTTCTTAGGTTGTTTCATTATGAAGTAATAACATCAGTATCACTCATATACTGATATGTTATTATAAGTATGAAACAACCCTATTTCATCGTCTATCCATCCTACGGAAAAAGAAATCACCGCGCGTGCGTACGTACGGAATACTGTCTCCACGCCGTGGTGTAATCTATTTTCCGCCACCACCTTAATAGGATGGGTATAATGGTGTAATGAGTAACTATATATTATTATTATAAAGTTATATTGATACTGAAATAATATGCATACACTTTAACACAATTCCACGACCATGGGAATGATATCATCACTCGTGCGTACGTACGGACTACCGTCTCCACGACGCGATGAGATTCATTCTCCATGTTAACCATTTAAGAATGATTAAAAAGTATATATAAGAAATAATAATGAATTATATGACATTATAAAGCTACTGTATTTATGTATATATGTATATTTATGTCATCTACTTACTTCCATTCAAGACAATAAGGAAAGGAAAATAGCGTTCATGCGTACGTACGGACTACCGTCTCCATGAACGGTGTTTTTCATTTCATTTATCTATCTTATATATATATATATACTGAATATATATGATATATAAATCATATTTTATATTCTGGAAGTAATTAAATCATGATATAAGTAATAATAATGTCAATAACAACAAGTCAAAACACCTACGATAAATGAAACGATTTTACCCAAAACGCTTCTTTAACATGGAATTTACAAAAGAACGGGTAATATAATGTCATAAGTGAACCATATATGATATCATAACAATGAATATGATTTTTTAATAAGTCAATGACATTATTTAAATCATTATACAGTAGGTTCGGACACATACGAATCAAATCGGACCTAAGGTAAGGGAAATATCACAATCTCATTTTTATCCGAGATTGTTTATACTTTGGTATTTACTGGGGTGTATTTTATCATCCACATCCATTTTTTCTCAATATTTAATATTATTTCCATCCACCTACAATTGTTTAAATCCAATTTTACCCTTTGGTGAGTTTTTAGTAAAAGATATGAAAGGAATCTTTTGTCGTTTTTCATACGAGGTACTTTTTGATTTTTCCGACAAAAGTACGAAGAATGTTTTTTTAACTTATACGGCATGAAGGGATTTTTAAAACATTATTTCCAAGAATCTTCCTTTACAAGTTTTCAAGTTTATTTTTAATCAACTTCTATTATTTTAAAGTCGTATGACATGTTATGAAAGGAAAAATGTTTTTGAAGAAGAAAGGATATTTTCCTCAAGAATGGAGTTCAAGTGTTTTATCAAAATTATTTTCCATCTAAGATAATAAAAAGGGTTCTGTTTTTATCCCTATTATTACATGGATTTGATTATGTTGTGATGGAAATATTTTTATGAATTCCTTTATCTTATATGAATTGTTTTATGATGTCATGTTGCTTAAGAATCCCATTTTTATTACATGGGTTACGCTATGATGTATGGTTTATGATTAGGTGGCACACATAAGAAAGGATTCATTATAAGATGGGTGGAAACTATATCTCCCTCCAATTAATTGGTTAAAGATTATATATCTCATGAGATAGACATGGCTGGAATGGTAGGTTATACCAGTTCAGTGAAACAGGACTGAAACGAGGGTTACTCGATTCAGAAAGGGACGTTGTCCACTAAGATAGTCTTGGCAATGAGTCTTGACTAACAAGAAATGATTCTATATGATTATGTGTGAATGCCACAAAGTTTCAGGTTTTAGGTTATGATTATTGTGATTACATTTCACTACCATGATTTATCCCATGTTATGAAATTATGCTCTCTTTTGAAGGTTATGATTTCCAAAATGTTATGTTCTTATGAATACAATGTGATTGATATTTCTTTTGTTTACCCTTACTGAGCATTTGAGCTCACCCTTTTATGTTTTCTTCTCCCCAGGATATAAAGAAAGGTTTTAGGTAAAAAAAAAGGAAGATCTTTATGGGAGATGTTGAAGATCTTTCACCACTATTAGAAGATTTTATTCCGAGTTTCCAAAGACACTAAACTATTACGATCCTTGTGTGTGTTTTTGTTATGTACTAAGTTTTCCGCAAAACTAATGTAAATTCCATGTAAGTCAGGCTTTGGGTCTCTACAGTTGGTATCAGAGGAAAGGTTTATTCAACCTTTGGAAACTAGGATTCGAGAACTTTAGTGAGATCCCTAGAGATATTTATAAGGTATGTCTAGGGATGTCCCTAAGGATAAGTATACGTATAGGATACAGTCCTAGAACTACGGTAACTATCATAGAATTTAACATAAGATGTTAGATATTGAGGGTACTCCCCCTTTATTATGTTGTTTTCCCTAGCATGATTTTTGCCTCTCACACTATTCTTTTTGGGTTTTAGAAAATGGCTGGAAACAAGATGATTCACGATAATGGAGGATATGATAGACAAGGGAATGATATTCTTCATAATGAAATGGGATTTGGAAGTCCAAAAATAATTATTATGCCGAATCAGCAATCTCATAATATGATCAATAAAGTAAAATTTGGTAAGTTTCCTGACTCGGCTAATAAGAGAAAGATGGAGTTTCATGATGAGCATAGAGGAAAGAAAGTTCAATTTCCCCTATGTAAATCATGTGGGAAGAGGCATCAAAGAGAATGTTTCAAAGGAACTGGAAGTTGCTTTGGGTGTGGAAAAGAATGACACAAAGCAAGTAAATGAAAAGGAAAAGGTTCAGTTAACAACATGGATGAGGATAATGGTATTGCTACGACATCAACAATGGTTAAATGTTTTAAATGTGGAATGTACGGGCATTATGCAAACCAATGCCCTAAGGGAAAGTCTCATGAAGATAATCAGTATGGTCGTATGGGAAGTATTTATGTGGATGATGATGAAGAGACTACAAATGATATGTGAGATGAAATAATTGTTGAAGCTCGGTCAATGGTTTAAGAATGTAGTGGAATGATTACATGTTTATCATGTGTAATGTTGTATAAGTAATCTCATTGTACTATGGAATAAAGAGACATGTAAGGATTGTTACATTGTTGTCTGATTAATGTTACCAGTATCCATGAAAGGTTATTCAGATATTTTTGGAATGTAGATGATATGCGCATAATGAAGGGATAAGGAGAAAATTAAATGTTTGATAGTATTCATGAGCTCATGACTGATATAAGGAGAAGGTTATATCATGGTTTGAGTATATATAATTTTTGGATTTTGGTATGTGGAAAGAGTTAACTTTTGACACCATTCATGTTTTCACTACGGTTTAATGGGTAATCATTTTTTTTCAAGATAATACATCATTAAGGTATTCACAGGATTGGAATGTGACCAACAAGATATATGGGGGATAAATGACGGTATTCACATGCTTGGTTGACGACATTTCAATTAATCATTTTCTTTATACTATGAGCTTGGACCGAAGTATTTTAGATAAGCCTAAAGATTGTAATGGATTATGTTAACCATAAGTTAGTATTGTTTATGTATTGAAATTTTTTTTGATATTATTTATGTGATGTTATTGTAATGTAGTTTTAGAAAAAGGACAACCTGCAGGACGGGCGACAGCCCATCGCTTCGGACAAGGCTGTGGGAATCGAACCCACAACCGAAGTGCGACTGGCCTTTATCGCCTACCACTGACCTACAGGAAGTCCCAGTTTAGTAAAAACTAGTTTTATTATATTAAGCAGTATGATATGTGAAGTATAAGTTCATTTTAGGAACCATATATGATTAATCTCACTATAGATGGACTTATGTATTTTTTTGATAACTTTTCTATCCTTTTGTTTGAGACAGATGGAATGACCCATCATTCTATCACATTATCTGCTAACACATCATGAATGACAAATTCAACTTTATTTCTTTAAGAGATGAAGTGGAAATTGTCCAAAGAACGATAAACGGTGAGACTATACCAAAATCACGAAAGTATTTCTTCTAATTCCAATTTCATCAACTTTAGGGAAATGATCTTGAAAACCAAAAATGTTGTCCTAGTGATCTTATAACTGATGAATCGGATGGTACCTTAGATCATCACAAATTTATGGATTTGTGATTTTTGGCTTTTCTGACGCCATGTTCTCTACCACTCTCCATCAGAATATGATGGTTAGATTTTTCTTCCATATCCATATTTTCACCTATGTGGAAACCCAGTGATTAGTTTATTTGGGTAACCGTTACGTTTCATACTTTTGTTTTTAAAGATTGGTTTTGATATTCCTTTTTATGATGTGGGTTTCTATTAAATAAACTTTCGAATAGTAAACCATTTATAACCCCGATGAATTTCGAGGGCGAAATTCATTTTAAGGGGGGTAGAATGTAACAGCCCGAGATTTTATGAAAAGTATTCTTTTTAAATTTATTAATGTCTTGTGTTGTACGCTAAACCAATAGTAGTTTTAACAACACGCATCCTTGACATGACTTGCATTACACGCAATCGCAACCTTCCTCGATAGCGTGTGTAGTACGTAATACTGAGTTTCACGAAACAACGATATGCTATTAAAATATTATTAAAACTAGCCGTTATGAATAGTAATAACCACTTTTTAAATTTTAGAAAATTTAACTCTCAAAATGGACTTTATTTTTGAATTCGGAATATGAAATATATCTTAGGATGAAATTTTGGTATTTTTCTGAAAACTTTCAATTTTTGATGAATAGTGTAACCACTAAGTGGTAGGTTAAAAACTGAATTTTTCATAAAACTTAATTTTACCGCTTCTGTGAATGGAATTTCAAAAATCCGGGAGACACGGTTGATGTCAGTAAGTAAAATGTGGTTCAATGAGATGAAAATAATTTTTGGTGAATAGTAACTTTTTACTTTTATTTACCACGGTTAAAAGTAAATAAGGTAATTAAGGGTAAGAATGATATTAATATTACCCTAACACATGTCCTAATTCTATTGGACAAGTGTATATCGACCAAAAAAAACCTTAGGTGTAAAATATTATCATTTAGGCCCACTTGGATTAGATTAGGACATTTATTACTATTTAATTCAAAGAAGAGTTAAAAGAGTTAAAATCAAAGTTTATTTACTAAAACATTTATAATATAGGGTTATACATAGGATAAATTCGATTGTAAATATTAATTAGAAATCTAAAAATATTTCCTACATAATGATATTTTATTTATAATTTTTAGACTTTGAATAAATTAATTTATTTATGACACAACGATGATGCAGTAATTACCCATTTTAAGGAAATATTAACATAATTGATGTTATAAATGCTCAAATAAATGTAATTTGAGACTTTTTATGAATTCCACTAATTTTATAGGTTACTATGATATATTAGTGTTGATTTAATCAACTTTTTTCGAACATATAATTCTGTTATGACTTTCAAAAAAATCATATATCAAATAGTGTCAAAATTGACACAAAATATTTTTTAAATCAAATATTATATTATTAATTGTTATTTTATTCCTAAAAATCTAAGGTTCGGCCAAATGACTTATATAAGGATATATATATTAATAATAAACAATTTGGGGATCGTTTGGCATGTTATAGTAAGTGTATTAACCATATAGTGAAATAAAACAAAAAGACACGATAAAAGTTAAGTTATTTAACTTAGAGTTAAATCTAATTGATAAGGTTAAAATAATACCCTAAACTTGTCTAAATCTTATTGGTTGATAGGAGTTAGACACATCCCCACTTTATCTTCGAAATAAGACCCTTTGGAACCATTATAAAACAATTTTGACATTAATATAAAATAATATTTTGAGGTATTCCTAAGGTGCCCCTCTCCTCCCTTATAAAAGGACACATCCTCCCCCTCCTCGTCACACAAATTTGAGCACTCAAGCTCGGACAACCCCTGCCAAAATCTCTTCTCCACTTCCCTAGAAACATCCTAGAGGTTCTGGTCTTCCTCAAAGACCAATTTTAGTGCCCTAAGAGGAGGTCTCAAAGAGGCGCTTCAAAGAAGAGGTAATTACCGTTACCAATTCTTTCATCTTTATTTCTTCTTCCACTTCTTCTTCTTAGGTTGTTTCATTATGAAGTAATCACATCAGTATCACTCATATACTGATATTTTATTATAATTATGAAACAACCCTATTTCACCATCTATCCATCCTACGGAAAAAGAAATCACCGCGCGTGCGTACGTACGGAATACCGTCTCCACGCCGTGGTGTAATCTATTTTCCGCCACCACCTTAATAGGATGGGTATAATGGTGTAATGAGTAACTATATATTATTATTATAAAGTTATATTGATACTGAAATAATATGCATACATTTTAACACAATTCCACGACAATGGGAACGATATCATCGCTCGTGCGTACGTACGGACTACCGTCTCCACGACGCGATGAGATTCATTCTCCATGTTAACCATTTAAGAATGATTAAAAAGTATATATAAGAAATAATAATGAAATATATGACATTATAAAGCTACTGGATTTATGTATATATGTATATGTATGTCATCTACCTACTTCCATTCAAGACAATAAGGAAAGGAAAACAGCGTTCATGCGTACGTACGGACTACCGTCTCCATGAACGGTGTTTTTCATTTCATTTATCTATCTTATATATATATATACTGAATATATATGATATATAAATCATATTTTATATTCTGTAAGTAAGTAAATCATGATATAAGTAATAATAATGTCAAGAACAACAAGTCAAAACACCTACGATAAATGAAACGATTTTACCCAAAACGCTTCTTTAACATTAAATTTACAAAAGAACGGGTAATATAATGTCATATGCGAACCATATATGATATCATAACAATGAATATGATTTTTTAATAAGTCAATGACATTATTTAAATCATTATACAGGAGGTTCGGACACATATGAAGCAAATCGGACCTAAGGTAAGGGAAATATCACAATCTCATTTTTATCCGAGATTGTTTATACTTTGGTATTTACTGGGGTGTATTTTATCATCCACATCCATGTTTTCTCAATATGTAATATTATTTCCATCCACCTACAATTGTTTAAATCCAATTTTACCCTTTGGTGAGTTTTTAGTAAAAGATATGAAAGGAATCTTTTGTCGTTTTTCATACGAGGTAATTTTTTATTTTTCCGACAAAAGTACGAAGAATGTTTTTTTAACTTATACGGCATGAAGGGATTTTTAAAACATTATTTCCAAGAATATTCCTTTACAAGTTTTCAAGTTTATTTTTAATCAACTTACTTTATTTTAAATTCGTATGACATGTTATGAAAGGAAAAATGTTTTTGAAGAAGAAACGATATTTTCCTCAAGAATGGAGTTCAAGTGTTTTATCAAAATTATTTTCCATCTAAGATAATAAAAAGGGTTCTGTTTTTATCCCTATTATTACATGGATTTGATTATGTTGTGATGGAAATATTTATATGAATTCCATTATCTTATATGAATTATTTTATGATGTCATGTTGCTTAAGAATCCCATTTTTATTACATGGGTTACGCTATGATGTATGGTTTATGATTATGTGGCACACATAAGAAAGGATTCATTATAAGATGGGTGGGACCTATATCTCCCTCCAATTCATTGGGTAAAGATTTTATATCTCATGAGATAGAAATGGCTGGAATGGTAGGTTATACCGGTTCAGTGAAACAGGACTGAAACGAGGGTTACTCAATTCAGAAAGGTACTTTGTCCACTAAGATAGTCTTAGCAATGAGTCTTGACTAATAAGAAATGATTCTCTATGATTATGTGTGAATGCCACAAAGTTTCATGTTTTATTTTATGATTATTGTGATTACATTTCACTACCATGATTTATCCCATGTTATTAAATTATGCTCTCTTTTGCAGGTTATGATTTCCAAAATGTTATATTCTTATGAATACGATGTGATTGATATTTCTTTTGTTTACCTCTACTAAGCATTTGAGATCACCCTTTTATGTTTTCTTCTCCCCAGGATATAAAGAAAGGTTTTAGGTAAAAAAAGGAAGATCTTTATGGGAGATGTTGAAGATCTTTCACCACGATTAGAAGATTTTATTCCGATTTTCCAAAGACACTAAACTATTACGATCATTGTGTGTGTGTTTTTGTTATGTACTATGTTTTCCGCAAAAGTAATGTAAAATCCATGTAAGTCAGGCTTCGGGTCTCTAAAAAAAATGAAATTGAAAAATGTTCTTAAGGAAGTAGAAATTAAGTCAAGTTTATTATTCAGGATGTTAAAGAACAATCGAGTCAAGTCGGACCCGAGGTAAGGGATCCTACTTCTCTCTTTCTTTTTAAGTACTCTCCTTTATGTCAGTTCTTTTAAGATCCTCTTTGTAATGTTGGGGGATGTTATTTTATATTCCTCTTGCTGTACATTTTATTTTAATGTGATGAGATACCCTATTTGATCTCATCAATCCATATTCGGATGTTTTATGTGGCGCCGTTAGGCTGCCGAGTTTTCGTAAGGGATTTTTCATCTCACTTTTATTCCCGTGAGATTTATGCTACATTTGCCACAAATTCCATTGAGTGGTGTATGTACTGCCCATTATTCTACTCTTTGTGTAATATACTTTCGTTTATGAGTATTTACATCAATGATCTATTGTCCTTCTTTCATGGGGTGTATGTTTTGAAAGATACCCAAGTCGGTAAGGGAACCTTTAACCCTCCTCTTTTTTAAAAGACTTATTTTGTTGGGTCTTTTAATTTAAATATTGTTATGTTGGGATATGTTCTAATATATCCTTATTGATGTAAATTTTATGTCTAAGTGATGAGATACACTTTTTATCTCTCATCAACTCATTTTGATGTGATGTCGTTAGGCTGTCAAGGGAACTTTTTAACCCAATTTTGATTTCTTTGGGTTCAACATGTAGTCATTGAATATGTCATCCATTGAATATGTGTGAATGAACTTTTATTGTTTTACACTTAATATCCACTTATATTGGGTGTATTTATATTTTTCACACATATTTTTGGGATTGATTTGTCCTCAATTTAAGGATACCTTCTTTATAAGGGATTTCATCACATTTGACATTTCTATTGAGGGTTCGTTGTTGTTATGCACCAATTCTCTCTTATATGGTGTATATACTGTCCTTTGGAGTATTATATAATGAATCCATTTATTCTCATGATATTAATAAGTTCTGACTAAATGTTATTCCTCAATTATTGTATTCAAGTGTCTCTAATTTTGGTAAAACCCCTATATCGCTCTACATGTTTTAATTATTTGTTATTATTAATATCAATGTTTTCAAAATGGTTTTAAGGATTTATTTATATGGATATTAATGGTTTAACATTTTAAAATCTTCAAGGTGGTATGGGACACTTTGATTCAAAATTCTCTTTATTAAATGTTTTAAATGGTTTTGAAATGGTTTTGATAAAGGATTCTACTATGATATTTTGTGATGTGGAAATGTTATCATTCCTTTATATTGGTTTTATGTTTTATGATTTTATATTGGTACTTGGACATTTTAACGGGTGGTTACGTTATAAACCATATGACGGGTGGTGCCGTGAATACCAGGACGGGTGGTTACATTATAACCTCCAATGCATTGGGTATGGAAATCCGCCGTATGGCTATTCCATTAAGTATGTATGGAAATTGGCCGTATGGATATTACATTAAGTGATAAGTTAGGAAGTCGACCATATGGTTATTCCACTTAAGTATGTTTATGTCCCAAGTTACATTTATATATGTTATGTGTTCTTTATATGGGTTTTATGGTAATCCTTTCGTTACAAAAAGGTAAGTAATGATATTTTTTTTCAGTGAAGAGTTTTTACTACTTCATGAAGGTGAAAAGTGTTACAATAATAAAGTATCCATGGTTTACTTGTTGTTTTGAAAAAATAACAGTTTTCATTCTTTGTTTATCCCTTACTGAGCTTCTTATTCTCATCCCAAGTTTTTGAAATGTTTTTCACAGGACTTAGCATGGAATAGGGTCAAGGATGGGATCAACGGAAAGTCATGCTACCTAAAAAATGGAACTATACATTTTTCTTTTTAAGAGTTTTTATTTTATGGAAATTTAGTAGAAGCGACTACTTTGTAATCTTTTGAGATGTAATAGTTATGTCCTAATTCTCTAAAACTCTAAACCTGAAAAGATCCTCAATTTGAATTACTCATTTAATTCAATATTAAGTAAGGTTTAAGGCTGGGGCCTTATAGTTGGTATCAAAGGTCATTTTAGATAACTTTAGAGGTTAGGGTATTATCTAAGCACAAGTGACATTACCATAATGGTTAGGATTTCAGAAAGAGTCCTAGTTTTAGATAAACTGAATGAGTAAGAATATCATAGTGTTTATCTTCCTCATTAGTACATGATGGTTATGTTGATATACTCACACTGACCTTTTTGGTTTTAGTTAATGGCTAGATCTAGCAGGCACCAAAGTGACAATGGGTTTGAAGGAAACTGTGGTGGTTCTATGATTAAGATACTAGATAAAATGGGGGATTCAATTAGGAAACTCGTGGTTGTTCTAAAAAAACTATCAAGGAGTCATGATCAACCACTTCAACCTTGGTGAGTTCTCTAATGCATCATGTACGAGATGGCAAACTCAATGTGGAAATTCAGGTAATAATTATTAAGGTAACCATTAGGGTTTATATGATACTTAATTTTTAGGTAATTATGGGTTACTCTATGATATGATTGAAAATGAAAGGAATGAGATAAACATGAGGTTAAAATATGTTATGACTATTCTTGAAGATTTTATCTCATTTTTGGGAATGTTTTAAGAATTATATAGTTTTGGAAAAAGGACAACACGCAGACCGTGTGACATCCCGTCGCGTTGGACAAAGCTGCGGGAATCGAACCAACAACCAAAGTGCGACTGGTATTTATCGCCTACCACTGGACTACGTGAAGTCCCTGGTCAGTTTGACTGATTCTTTTTGGTTATATGATTTTATGAATTTTGAGTAAGTTGATTTTGGGTTATTTATTAAAATGATTAACCTATCATGGATGATATGTGATTAGGTTAATTACTTTTCAATACGAGACTTTTGGAGCAACTAATGTTGTTTGGAGATAAATGTTACGATTTAACTTGGAAGACTATGTGACTAAATCCTTCAAATATTTGGGTTTCAATCTTATATTGGTTTACTTTGAAGAATTTTATGGACAAATGGTCCTCGTTGAACTTTGGGTTTTGTTGGAAAATTTTTGGAGATTAAGAATAGATTTTATTTTTATAAAGGGTTATCCTTTTCTGGATTATCTGACCTTGTACAAACGTTTATGGTTTTGGTTTTGGTTAAAGCCTAAAGACATGGGATGATTATAGTTCTCTTTTTGGATTAGGTGATTCTCTAGAAGTTGATTATAGTACTCTTAATGTGAACAAGTCTCCCTAAATACTCGTCTTTTGGAAAAAAATATGAGTTTGATTAAGGAATCTAGTAAAAGTTGAAAGTGAACATGATAAGTGATTATGTTTCCTTATGAATAAATTCCTCAATAAAAAGTAACTTAAAACAAAAATGTTGTCTATTAACTTTTCCTACTGGGGAATCGAATACCATTTAACCCATCACAAGTTTGTGATTTTCTTGTTGTTAACTTTCTCCTAAACATGTTTTCTATCACTGTCCATCAAAACATGACCCTATGTTTTCTCCTCCATGTCCATGTTTTCCTACATGGAATCCTAGTATGGGTTAACTCGGGTGACCTCTGTGCTTATCTTTCTTTATTTTAAAATGATTGTTTTACCGACTATTGTTCCGATGTTAGACTTTAAAGGATGTTTCCAAGCGCAATTTTAAAATTGCGAGGACGCAATTCCCAAAAGGGGGGAAGGATGTAACACCCCAGGTAAATAAAGAATATGACATTTTCATATTTATCCATGTTTGTGAATAAAAAATTAATATTACTTTAAAGGGGACGCTATGCTCGATGGCATACCCAACACGCAACAACGAGTTTCTTGGGAATCTTACGTTGCACTCTAATAATAAAATAATATTATTTCAAATGGTAGTTAACATGTAGCCATTGTATTGGCGGGAATAGATAAAAATAACTAAAATATGATTATATATGTTTTTAAATGTTTTTACATTTATCCAATAAAAGATAAAGGCATAAAATACAGAAAGAATTCAATTTTAGGCGTATATACCCTAGTTTTCACTAAAGGTTCACTTATCGCCTTTTGATGTTGAAACATCATTAAATATAGTTTTGTTCACTCTTAAAAATTCTTTTGGACCAAATAAAACTCTTATTAAGAATTGGGACATCAAAATTTAATTTGTGTAAATTTTTGGTATCTTTCCGATAAAGTTTGTTTTTTAATGAATAGTGTAAAATGTTGTATTTTAATTCAAACCCACCTTTTAATCTAATTTATTTATATTATTAGATTATCTTTTGAATTGGTTTTAAAGTGAAATTAGAAAATATTTTTACCATTAAATCCAATAATGGTCGTATGAATTAATTTCACTTTGAAATCAGACTTAAACCAGTGTCAATCTTTTGATACTTCTTGTTTCATAAAAACACGCTATTTGATCTGACAGTGGGAATTAATTATTAAATTAATTAATGTGAATTATATGTTTTTAATTTTGTAAAATAGATTTCATTTTTGAATTCGGAATATCAAATTTAGCTTAGGGTGAATTTTTGGGATTTTTCTGAAAAACTTCAATTTTGGATGAATAGTGAAACCACTAAGTGGTACTTATAAAAACTAATTTTTCCGTTTAAATGAAATTTTGCCGTCTTTGTGTTTTGAATTTTGAAAATCCTACATACATGGATTTCATTAAGAAGTAAAATGTGGTTCAATGGGATAAAAATAATTTTTCTGGTGAATAGTAACTTATTAAGTTTTTAATCGCGATTAGAGGTAATTAGTGTAGTTTAAGGTAAAAATAATGTTTTAATAATATGAAATGAACTTGAAACATGTCCTAACCTCATTGTATGTGTAATTTCCGACCATGACAAGACATGGGTCAACTTGGGGACCCCATGGAGCCACATTGGTTGGGAAATGACATAAATAACTTTTTATTTAATGTAAAAGTAAAAATGACAGAAACATGATATGTTTTACTAAAACAATTTTTAAGTGGGGTTATAAAAGTCATATTTTTTATTATAAATTATCATTGGAAAGATAAAAATATTTCCTACATCATAGTAGTTTTTTATAATTTTTAGAAATTAAATAAATTAAATTATTTATTACATAATAATGATGCAGCGATGACATCATTATTTGACGATTTAAATAAAATGGAAAGATAATGTTAAATCTATGAACTAAACATGTCCAAAACTTATTGGATGGGTGGATTTCGAACCCTTATAACCTTATACACGAATTATATCAATGTGGGACCTTTTAAAACCGAAACACAGTTTCAAATAAAGTAATATTTCTTACTTTCCAAAAGTGCCCCTCCTCTCCTCTTATAAAAGGCCCCCACCTCTACCTCATTTCACACACTCCTCAAGCCTTTGGCTCGGCTAACCCCTGAACATTTAATCTATCAACATACCTCTACTCATCCTAGAGGATTCCCTTTGGGAAGAAGCCTTTCAAAGGAAGCCTTTAGGCTCAAATCAAAAGAAGTTACACTTTTAAAGGTAATTCTTTCTCTCATGTTCATTTGTTTTATTTTACTTCTCCAACCCCCTAAACACTTTTTATTTACTTCTTTTGTAACAACACCAGTATCTTCAATAGACTAGGATGTTGTTATAATATTTATTCAAGCTACACTCTCACACAACTACATCAAATGGTTAAACAACATACGGTTTCTGTGGATGGCGAAATTCTGCCTCCCGAAACGATGATTGTTCAATACTCATTTAACACCTTCAAATGTGGCCATTATGATGTAACTATTTTTATATATGATATATAATATGTTTTTTTTTACTTATTCTTCTGTAGTTTTCATTTGTGTCTTACCTTTATGGCTTCCATTATGGGTATACGCGATATCTTCATTTAAGAAAGTACGGACTACCGCCCCCTCAAAGTGATTTGATTCGTTAAATACCATATGTGGGATGTATAAAGGATGGAACTATGATATTATATATGATATTATACTGGAATTATAATGTACCTTTATATCATTATGATTCCTTTCAATAAAATACGAAATAGAAATGAAAGTAGCGTTCATGCGTACGTACGGCTTACCGTCTCCATGAACGGTGCATTTCATTTATTACCTCTAAATGATTATGTAATGTTATAAATGCATGAATTTACTGTATATATATGACATATATGATATCTACATCATGAATACAATTCTGGATATAATACACTTTTGGCCACACGAACAACATGTAATTGTAAGAAGTCCACTTTTGACTTAAGAACAAAATATCGGCAAAACAAATATTATTAACTTAAGTGATTACATAATGTTTATGACATGGTAATAAGTGATATAAAAGGAATAATGAACTTGAAAAAGGTTCTTAAGGATTTATAAATTAACTCAAGTTTATTATTCAGGACATTAAAGAACGATCGAGTCAAGTTGGACCCGAGGTAAGGGATCCTACTTCTCTCTTTCTTTTTAAGTACTCTCCTTTATGTCACTTCTTTTAAGATCCTCTTTGTAATGTTGGGGGATGTTATTTTATATTCCTCTTGCTGTAAATTTTATTTTAATGTGATGATAGACCCTATTTGATCTCATTAATCCATATTCGGATGTTTTATGTGGCGCCGTTAGGCTGCCGAGTTTTCGTAAGGGATTTTTCATCTCACTTTTATTCCCGTGAGATTTATGCTACATTTGCCACAAATTACATTGAGTGGTGTATGTACTGCCCATTATTCTACTCTTTGTGTAATATAATTTCGTTTATGAGTATTTAAATCAATGATCTATTGTCCTTCTTTCATGGGGTGTATTTTTTGAAAGATACCCAAGTCGGTAAGGGAACCTTTCACCCTCCTCTTTTTTAAAAGACTTATTTTGTTGGGTCTTTTAATTTACATATTGTTATGTTGGGATATGTTCTCATATATCCTTATTGATGTAAATTTTATGTCCAAGTGATGAGATACACTTTTTATCTCTCATCAACTCATTTTGATGTGATGTCGTTAGGCTGTCAAGGGAACTTTTTAACCCAATTTCGATTTCTTTGGGTTTAACATGTAGTCATTGAATATGTAATCAATTGAATATGTTTGAATGACCTTTTATTGTTTTACACTTAATATCCACTTATATTGGGTGTATTTATATTTGTCACACATATTTTTGAGATTGATTTGTCCTTAATTTAAGGATACCTTTTTTATAAGGGATTTCATCACATTTGACATTTCTATTGAGGGTTCATTGTTGTTATGAACCAATTCGCTCTTATATGGTGTATATAATGTCCTTTGGAGTATTATATCATGAATTCATTTATTCTCATGATATTACAAAGTTCTGACTAAATGTTATTCCTCAATTATTGTATTCAAGTGTCTCTAATTTTGGTAAAACCCCTATATCACTTTAAATGTTTTAATTATTTGTTATTATTAATATCCATGTTTTCAAAATGGTTTTATGGATTTATTTATATGGATATTAATGGTTTAACATTTTAAAAGCTTCAAGGTGGTATGGGACACTTTGATTCAAAATTCTCTTTATTAAATGTTTTAAATGGTTTTGAAATGGTTTTGATAAAGGATTCTATTATGATATATTGTGATGTGGAAATGTTATCATTCCTTTATATTGGTTTTATGTTTTATGATTTTATATTGGTACTTGGACATTTTAACGGGTGGTTACGTTATAAACCATATGACGGGTGGTGCCGTGAATACCAGGACGGGTGGTTACGTTATAACCTCCAATGCATTGGGTATGGAAGTCGGCCGTATGGCTATTCCATTATGTATGTATGGAAATTGGCCGTATGGCTATTCCATTAAGTGATAAGTGTGGAAGTCGACCGTATGGTTATTCCACTTAAGTATGTTTATGTCCCAAGTTACCTTTATATATGTTATGTGTTCTTTATATGGGTTTTATGGTAATCCTTTGGTTACAAAAAGGTAAGTAATGATATTTTTTTCAGTGAAGAGTTTTTACTACTTCATGAAGGTGAAAAGTATTAAATTGATAAATTATCCATGTTTTACTTGTTTTGAAAAACTAACAGTTTTCATTATTTGTGTATCCCTTACTGAGCTTCTTATACTCATCCCAAGTTTTTGAAATGTTTTTCACAGGACTTAGCGTGGAATAGGGTCAAAGATGGGATCAAGGGAAAGTCATGCTACCTAAAACATGGAACTATACATGTTCCTTTTTAAGAGTTTTTATTTTATTGAAATTTAGTAGAATCGACTACTTTGTACTCTTTTGAGATGTAATAGTTATGTCATAATTCTCTAAAACTCTAAACCTGAAAAGATCCTCAATGAGAATTACTCATTTAATTCAATATTAAGTAAGGTTTAAGGCTGGGGCCTTATAATTCAACCAATCCCTTTTAGAGATTCATCATTAAAAATAATGAATCCTTCACCCTAGGAGGGTAGATTTAACGCAGTTACAATAATAAAACACTTCTTGAGATCATGGAAACATTCTTCACACTCCTTTGTCAAGATGAACATGACCCCCATTCATGTTAACTTAGATAATAGATTATAAATTCCTGAAATATTTTAAAAAAACATTTTATAATATCTAGTGGAGCCATTGAATATAAAAATTTCAATTTTTGTTTTAGGATAAGACCACTCATCTACAACTATTTTCAATGTTTTTTCAATTGTGAATCCTTCATTAGTAACAATGTTATCCAACAAAGAAACCTAATGTAACAAAAATTTATATTTTTTGAACCTCCAAAAAGCCACTCCTTCCATTGAGTTTTCATAATAACACTTAGATGATCCTCATGCTCCTCATGGATTTTGAAATATATTAGAATATCATAAATAAATACAACTACAATGTTGTCAACGTAGTCCTTAAAGAGTTTATTCATCAAATCCCTAAAAATAACAGAATAATTAGTGAATCCAAATGGCCTAATGACCAACTCAAAATGCCTATATCTTGATCAGAAGGATGTTTTTTTAATTTATAATTACATTAACATCAATTAATGATAATTATATCTAAGATTAATATTATAGAATAATTTATCCCCATATAGTTGGTACGATTATTCATCAATTCATGGAAGATGGTATTTTTCAACACTATGATCCCATTCATTTCTCTATAATCAATGCATAACTGCATTAATACATCATTCTTCTTCACTAATAGGATTGGTTCCCCCAAGAAGAAACACTCATTTGGATAAACCGCTTATCCAAAAGATCATTAAGATTCTTATTTAATTCCTCTATCTCCACATTTAACATCCTATATGGGGTATTTTATATCGGATGAGATCCAATTATGAGTTCAGTGGAGATCTCAACTTCTCTTTCTTGGGGTGGTCTGGGGAAATAATCAACAAATAAGTCAATGTATTCCTATATTATTGGGACATTTTATATCATTATACACTCATTTAGTTCTTCTTATTCAATGATTAACTCTATAAAGAATGATATAGGAGGTTCTTCTAGAAAATTATCAAGTTGATATATCTATCCCTCGAAGATAGCTGTAGTTTTTACATTCAAGACTACTGAGATTTCCTTGATTCTATATTTGATCTTAGCATTGTGATTTAAGTGTCTGTCCATCCCTAGTACAATGTCAAATTACAACATGGGATTGACTAATAGATCTGCGATATGATTTTTTCAGTAAAGTAAATACTACAGATTCTATACTCTAATAAGGAATGTATAATCCCACCAGGAGTCTTGATTGATAACACTAATTTTTGAAAATATGGGGTTGCTTCTAAATTTATTGCAAACATGGAGAAAATAAAGTAATGTGTAGAAATATAATCAAACGAAGTACTTTTTAGAATTGAGAAAACAACAAGAGCACCTGCCACAATATCATTTGGCTCTTGAACATTAGTTGTAGGGATAGCAGAATTACAATCCTATTCTCATTTCTTATGCAGTGGATAATGGTGATTCCCATCAACTACCCTTAGATTCATACATGGATTGAAAAAGTTACCCTGTTGTCAAAAATTGAATAATTAGACTCTAGGTAGGGTCTTCTTCATCTTCCCATAGTCATTAGTATTGGGAAATCGAGGCTTCACCACACCATGAAAATTCGTCAGGATATTTCCATCTCTTCCACTCTTGTTGCACTTCCCATTTCTATGTAGGTAGTTTCCTGAATGCTTCTTCCCACACTTATTAAACATGGGATGTTTTGATTTCTTGCCTCATATTCCTTGACCCATGCTCTTCCCTATTGTTGGATCCAAATATCTCATCTTTTCATTGGATTTATGAGACTACTATGTCTCACTGAACATTAGTTCGACACCCATATCACTATGTATGATCTATTAATAGCTATCATAGTATTAGTTGTCTAGATTTATTTGGTGGTGAAGTTTTAGATCACCGATGAATATATCAATCTCCCATTTAGATTCATGACATTTTATGATGTGTAATGGGAATATCTATTGAAATTAAAATCATATATTCCAACAGATTCATTATCCTTCTACTTTATATTGAAAAACTCATTCCCCATTTTGGTTCTCATCTATTGAGGGAAATACTTATTAGTAAAGTTACCTCCAAACTATTACCACTCTATTGATTCAAATTCCACTCTTGGAATTGTCTTTATAATCAGTTCCTACCACTGATCAACTTATAACTATAAGAGGTGAACATGTAGGGTTACCTTCTCTTGTTCTAGACAATGGAGCACAGAAAAAATATTCTTGATAGAGCTGTTTCATTGTTCAAAAATCATTTTGTCATTAGATCCACTGAAGGTTGGTGGACATTGATGCATAATGGACTCAACAGAATGTAGTTTCCCTCATAGTGAAATCATTCTCTCAGCATAATTAAATTTATTTCTCATATCTTGAGTCTGTTTGTTCTTTATTCTCATGAATGTATCTATTCCATCATCCATCAAAGGGTCGTTAGTAAAGGTCTATTACGGTCACCAATTTCATGGTTCCACATATTGAATTTGATTATCTCATAGAATAAAACCTAAATGAGATGATTATTCATTTTCAAATATTTTTACTATAGAGGATTATTTATTTCTTAAAATGTTATTCTTAAACATATTATTCATTAAAAACAATTACATTTCTCAATAAATGCTTCATAACAATTCATTAAGATATTATGATGAACTAAAAATATCACAAGTGAGTTTTAAAGAAAGAGTATGTCAAGGCTCGTTTTCATGTACCAGGATAACTCGGGACAAGCTCAAAACTACATATCGGTGATTTCACTCTTAGGTACATCTGTGTTTGAGCCTCATCCACTTGTTTTTATCTAGATAAGAATTTATTTATTTGGAAACCACTTACTTAATATTTCACCAAAATACCAGGAATTTATCCCATATTTAAACATTTGTACATGGTTCTTCCTATTGGATTATTAGACTAATATCCCTAAATAACTAATCCTCACATTGATACCAACTATAGCATCCCACATTTTTATAACATAACTATTCATTAAATTTTACAAATAGAGGATATTTAAAGACTAGTGTATTTGAAATCAGGAACATAATACATGAAAAAATATAACATTTTTTAAATGACTTGAAAGGCTTATTCAAATTTTCATCCTAATTAAAATTACTACATCTTATAAAATGGAGACATGAATCAAAGGAATGGGTGAGCATAAGTCCCAGTGAGGAAAACAAGTGAAACTATTTACAAGTGAACTAGATCGCTATCAACAAGAACTTGAGGAATATCATAATGGAATGATAACATGGAATATCAAAGAAATAATTAATTGGATCATATCTTGAAAATGTTTCTAAAACTGTTAATATAGAAATTCATAAGAATATCACAAATTTCCATCTCCAAAGTGTCATAAATGTTACAAGGTTATTTACCATGGTATCCTAAAACATGTCATCTCAAGAGATTAATTTCCTAAAGAAATGCATTCAATCACTATTTGGTCGCACAATTTATATTTATTTATTTTCATGTTATTTATATAGATCATAATAAAAAATATCACAAATAACCCATAAGGAATAAAATTAATGGGTTTCATTTTAAAATCTTGACGTTCTAAAAGTGGTTAATACAAGATATTTATGTCAATTATAAACCATAAAAAATAAATGAGAGATTTATATATGTTAATTATAGAATGAAATATATAATTTTTATGTTCATATTAATAACCCTTTAAACCAAATTGGTTTGTGTATTCAAATAAATAATAGATGTGATTTTTTTAGAAAAAAGTGAGAGATATTTTGAGATGTTATTTATTGAGCATAATGACTATATAAAATTGTTTTAGAAAACATTAAATTGGAGGGTAAAAGAGTCATCAACTCATAAATAACTAATAATGTAGTATTGGGAAAGAATATATTAGAAATAAGATCATGGTATGAATATTTTAATTACATACCACATGAAAATAAATCATGAATGAAATGAGAATATGTGATTTCTGTTATGAAAATTTTTCACCATTACAAGGTCACATAAAAATTAAGAAAATGAATAGTAGAAAGATAAGATGCATTTAATAATTTTTACATCAAAATGAAAGTATAATATATACATAATATCATACCCCAACGTATGAAAATGGATATGAAAATACATATCATAAAATAAGTGTTGACTAAAATGGAGTTTGAAAGGTTCCCTTACAGAGAAAATTAACATCCAAATATAAACTTTTTGGACCATGGGGGGATCGAGGGAACATTTTGAGGACTCATTTAAAGGTTAAAAGTCTAGATATTCATTAAGGAGAAATTTGGAATGAAAGGAATGACGCAATATTTCTTAAAAAAAAATTTGGAATATTTTATTAATTTCCATGGGAAACCTCATTAGTTGTATTTGAAAAACCATGGACTTTCTAATGGTATTAGCTACATAGGACAGCTAATTAAATATAGTATTAACCACACATACATCATAACTATTACTTCATTATTACATCATTAGTGATATCATTAAACACCATGAAACTGAAAACTATATTATTTATATCCATCAAAAAAGAAAACATTTTAAAAAACTCTAAGAAATACACCCTAAACTAATATCAATGCACTAAATTCAAAAATGAACCCCAATTTATAAATATAATTTCTAAATATGAGGTATTTAATTTTTAAGCAAAATTCCTATTTAACAAAAATAAAACTAATATTTAACTAAATTTTTTTGAAATATTAATTTACTTATACTGTTATATCACATTAACAATCAAGTTGCTTCTATTATAATTATACTTAATTATGTAAAGTTAGTGTTCGATTTATCAATTTACTATTCATAAGGGTAATATTACTATTGAAAATTTATTATTCACCAAAAATTATGTTTATTTTATTAGAATCTAAATTTCATACTGATCACATTGTAGAAGGCCATTTATTTAAAATAATTTCACATTATAAATTAATTAAAAATTAAAAAATATTTTAAAATACTATTTACCAGTACTTATCAATGATATGGGACTTCACTAAATTCATACAATATTTATCGTGACAATTGAAATTTAAAATTTTAACCATAATTAAAATTTCATTTATAAAAATGGATTTCACAATGTAAAAATAGCCTCATTAGATATCCCATTATAACACCTACAAAAGACCTAAGAGTAAGGCTTGTTATGGAGATTTAATTTTGGGGAGGCTTAGACAACATTGCTCAATTAGTGACTTCTATTAACTTGAACTTCTCCCAAAGGTGATTACGTTCGAACAATATATATCGATGCTCAACATGGTAATGGTCCTATAATAACCCAGTGATGCTACCACTTCCACAATCTTCGGTAAATGGGCTTCGTATGGCCCGAGTCTACTAGATAAGGCCATCGACTTTAATTTATGTATTAATTAACCATGATCATTGGTATTTATAAATAATAACCTTTACATTAAGTATAGAGTTTCAAATGGTCATATTGACCAATGATCATTTAGTAGTCAAAATAATTTATTCTTATCTCAAATATAGTCACCCAAATAATAAATGGATATAGTTTTGTTGAGTACAAAATAAAATAATACACAAATTATAGAATCAATATTTATTAAAAACTTCAGGTCGTTACAATAATTATCAAAAAAATGAATCATTTTCTAGAAAGGGGTGTATCATGAATTTTAATAGATCATTTATTTGGTTCATTTGAAAACATATTACTTCTATGAACAATAATTAGAAATAATAAACACATAATGTATGTACCATTTGATATATGCTCATACAACCCTTAAAAATACTAACAAAACCATTTAAAATCAGAATAACTATATGAAAAACGTCAAAAATAATTTTCCAGATAACATAATCATTTCCCAATTTATTGGAGTGCTATCTAGGAAATCCAATCATATAAGTGATAACAAGATAATAAGGAACTATATGGGTGAAGCCATTATCTGTAATTTCTATGAACCACCACATTAATAAATCATTTTATGATTTCAATTTTTATCATCAAAACATATGGAAATTTTTTTAATCTTGTATAAAAATAACTTTATGATATCAAAAGAACATTTTCATTATAAAAATTCTTAATATGAATATAAGAAACATATTAAATATGGTTTTTTAATTAAGAAAAAATTTAGGATATCAAAGGAAGTTATAAATTAGATAAAATTCTTGAAGGAGTGCAAAATCATGTCATCGTATACTTTTATAAAATTACATTCCATTTTTCAATGTCAAAATATACTATTTAAAACATTTAAAAAGATTTATTTTAAAAGTAATTTAAATAATGAATAATTAAATTTATAAATATTTTATTTTCAATATAAGGAAATTAAAAATTTGTTTTCAAAAATACATGGATTAAAAATGGAATTTGAAAATAAATATTAAAAAATTATTTGTTTTGAACAAAAAGACCTTTGCCACATTGAATTTTATTAATTTATAATCCAAAAGGAAATATAAAATTAATAAAACCAAAAGTGAAATATTCATGATTTAACATTTAAAAGGTGAAATATATTCACCTCATAAAACAATATATGTACATGACATCAAAATACACCTCAACTAAATGAAATTGAGACGAAATTCTTTCCATTGAATCTGACTTGTCTATTGTGTCATTATATTCATGAATAATAAAAATATGATCATTATTTAATTTCTTTAGTTCATGTTTGGAGTTAATTATTAATTTTAATATATTTATTATCATGTTATATACAATTATATAATCAATTTTCTTTATGTTAGAGGTTTTGGCCATATTTAGCTAATGAATAAAAAATGACTTTGAAGGTTGTCTATGGTGAAAGAGGTCATTATTTGAACATCAATAAAAAATTAATTATCCAATAATACTCATATTAATACATCAATAATACATTTAATACTAAACATGAAACATGGTTTTGATAAATGAATTATATTTTCGTTATGGAGATGGTATGTCGTACATAAGATTGAGTAATGTCTCCATTTTCAATGAAATTTATGGAAACAAGGTAAGTAATATTTCTCCCATATAAAATGATAATAATATTATATATACCATAATATTATATTAATAATAGTTATTTATATTATCCATGTGGTGTGGTGAAAAAATAGAGATAGATATCTTTGTGAAAGTTGTTGTCCACATATGCTTGAATAATGTCAAATATTTTTGGACGAGTGAAAGGATATGAAAGAAATTCATATATTATATATTAATAATTATAAATATTTCATTAATTTCATATTGATATCATGTATGTAACTTATATTATATATAATTACACTTATTTCATTCCATTTAGGTTGCTAGTAAAATACAAATAACATCACTTCATGGGGCGGTTGTCTGTCTTACATGCTAACAACGCTATTAAATCACATTCAGAATGAAATGTAAATAGGTATATATGATTTAATTACTAAATGGGTATAATTATTTTATAAATATCCTATATGAACTATATATCCATAATTATTAACATACAAGATACGTGGTAATAAAAAAAATGAATGAAATTGGTTATTGAGGTTGTTGTCTGCTGTACCAACGAATTGTAATTTTTAACCCATTTTATTGAATATGAAATTTATTTATCGTATTAAATTAACATAATAAAAATTCTATATAATATATATATATATATATATTATATAATCAGGATTTTATATGATTGTATTGGTCTGGAGAAAGAAATAAATTAAAAATTCTCACAGACAAACATTACATATTCTTCATATATCGTATTAATACTTTTAAAAAAATAGAAATAGGTTGTATTGAATCCCATAATAAGAAAACATTATTGATTGTAATTAATTTGGGAATGTATTTTATTTAAAAAATTAAATTTTCTTTAGGGTTTTATGAAAATAAGAGAGTGGGTGTCCCTTTACAAGTGATGTGAGTGGTGTACATGAATTTTTTGGTATAGATTCAATCATAACCACATTTTTTTCGTTCCCATATAATATAATATTTTCTTTTATATATTATAGAATATTTAAGATCTCTATAGGGCCCGAAAATTGGTTTTTGAAAATTGGATAACTCATTTAAACCCTTATCTATTTAGTTTACCCAGAGTAAATCCATTTTTATCATAACAATGGTAATAATTTTTTCCCATTTTCACACATAATTATGGTAAAATTAATTAAAACAAAATATATAATATAAATAATAATAATTATAAATATTTATTAATTTTTTTACAAATTCCATTAATAGTTGTGGAAAATTTTAATTTAAAATAAATTCCACAAAAGTGGCGAGATTTCAGGTTTAAAAGATGTTTATTTTTCATACAAAATATAATTATATGTTAGAAATAAAAAAATATAATCATTGTATGAATTTAAATTAATATTAAATGATATATAATATTCACATTTAATTTCATATATTTTCTATTAGAGATTATTTCAATTATATAAAATGGATTATATTTATTCATTTTAAAATAGTTTCTTCAAAAAAAAACTATGCATTTAAACCCAGAATCAATCTTATACTAATAAACAATATAATGTTGATTAAAAAATTATTTATGTGGGTTTAATATGAAAAAATAATATTTATATTAATTTAAAACATAAAAAATCATATTGGGACTTCAAAATTACTTTTTTACTGAAATAAAAGTCTTTTTAATAAAATAAGTATTTTCAATATTTCTAAAAGATTTATTTTGAAAAATATTAATATAACATCAAATTTATATTTGGATATTATTATTTCAAAAATTATATTAATATTTTCATATAATAATAATAATATTGAAATATTGAAAAAGTAATTTAAACCTTCTATGAAAAGAGTTTAATTAAAACAATTTCTTTTTTTGATTAACAAAATTAGTTCTTTTATAAATTATTTAACTATATAATTAGAACTAATAAATTTGAAAATTATTTATTAATTAAATACTAGGGTTTATACACTATTTAAATTTTATATTTGTAATTTCATTAGATACACATTGATAATTCATTTAGTAAATATTACTTTAACATTATTATATTTGTAAGTGATTATTTCACAATAAAATTTTGATCAAAAAAATTTATAATTTAATTTCCATTTAAATAAATTATTTTACAATTTTATTATAAAACCATTTAATTTTATTAGTATTTTTTTATTCATGATATTTGAATAATTGTTAAAATTTTCCACTCTTAGAAAAAAAATATTATTAAGATTATGTTTTTAATAAAATTTTACTTTACTTCACTCTTTGGTTAATAATCATTTTTCATCTAAGTACATAATTTCATAAAAAAATCCAAATTGGTTTTAAAATTATAAAAAAATATATTAAATAAATTTTTACCCATGTTTTTTTAATTAATGGAATAATCATGTCATTTTCTGAGTAGTGCAAGCTGGGCTTTTACCGAAAATGTGAAAAGAACATTTCATTTAACATGGAAAATATATCTATAATTTCCTACCACCATGAACGTTCAGTGATTTAAATATTATTTTTTAGGTTTGAAAATTTTATTTTTTATGAAAATATTTTCAAAATATTCTAATTTTTTTTTCTTTCTGAAATATCTTTTCAATGTAAAAATGATTTTTTTCTCATTAATGGTTTTAGTGATATTTTTATAGTATTAATAATAATCAATAGTAACAACCTATATTACATATACATTACTAATGAAAAGTTGTATTGATAATATAATTAATATTTCTCTGGATTTTGTTTAATCAATTTGGGAAATTAAAAAATTTACATTCACAACCATGATTCATTTTTTAGACATTTATTTTCCATTTAATTATACCTTATTCATTCTTCATTAAATATTAAATTTCTCTAAAATACCATTATTATTTATCATATAGATTCATAATAATTAATCCATATTGTATTTCGATATATTGTGTTCTACTTGAAATTTTATTTGAATAGCTGAAAAGATATTGATAATATGTATACATTATTTAATGAATATATTTATTGGTAATGTATATTGTTAATTTAACAACCCGATATTTTATGATAAGTATTCTTTTTAATTTTTTTGATGTCATGTGTTTTATGCTACACCAAGATTATCTTCTGCTATACGCAACGCCGTATTAGCTCGCAGTATATGCAACACAATTCCTGGATTGTGTTATACACAATTTCAAGTTCGTTTGATAGTAGTCATTCTACACAACATTGAGTGTATATATATATAGATTCAATGTATAAATGAAATATGGTTGGATTTTTTTATACGAAACAACAAAGGAGTCTTGAAATACACGCAACCCAGACTTGGCTTTCATTACACGCAATCGCGACCTTCCACGATAGCGTGTGTTGTACGCAATACCGTGTTTCACTAAACAACGATATGTTATATAAACTAGCCGTTATGAATATTGATACCCAATTTTTGAAATTTTATAAAATTTATCTTTCAAAATGGACTTCATTTTTGGATTCGACATATCGAAATTAGCTTAGGGTGAAATTTTGGTACTTTTCGGATAACATTTATATTTTGATAAATAGTGAAAATTACTAAATTTTAATTAAAAACAACTTTAGAAATAAAAATAATTAATAGTGATAAATTATTAATTTGAGAGGTTTTAAAGTATATTTAGAATATAGTTTTAAAATTTAATACAATTTTGGTCATTAGATGTAATTTCACATTTAATCCTGACATAAATAGGTGTCAATCTTTTGATAGTTATTATCTCTTAAAAACACGCTATTTGTTTTGACGACGGGAATAAATTTTTAATTTAATTAATTCAATTGATATGTTTTGAATTTGGTAAAATAGACATCATTTTTGAATTCATAATATCAAATATATCTTAGGACTAAGTTTTGGTATTTTTTATGGAAACTTTCATTTTTTGATGAATAGTGAAACCACTTTGTGGTAGTTAAAAAACAAATTTTTTCATTAAAATAAATTTAACCACTTATGTGAGTGGAATTTCAAAAATCCGAGAGACAAGATTGATCTACGTAAGTAAAATGTGGTTCAATGAGATGAAAATAATTTTTGATGAATAGTAACTTTTTACTTTTTTACCACGGTTAAAAGTAAATAGGGTAGTTAAGGGTAATAATGATATTATTATTACCCTAAAACATGTCCTAATTCTTTTGGATAAGTGAAATTCTACCAAAGACAACCTTATGAAAAAACTATAACCATTTAGGACTACTTGGATTAGATTAGGACATTTATTATTAATTTATTTAAAGAAGGGTTAAAATAGTTAAAATCAATGTTTAATAACTAAATAATGTTTAATTTTCAGTTATACATAAGATAAATTAGACTATAAATATTAATTAGAAAGATAAAAAGATTTCCTACATAATTATTTTTTATTTGTAATTTTTAGACATTAAATAATTTAATTTATTTATGACACAATGATGATGTATTAATTATTTTCTTAATAAAATATTGACATAATTGATGTTATAAATACCCAAATAAATGTAATTTGAGACTTTTTATGAATTAAAATAATTTTATAGGTTAATATGCCGTGTTATTATTGATTTAATATACCTTTTTTGATCTAATCATTCTGTTATAATTTTAACAAAAATCAATTAACAAATAGCGTCAAAATTGACATAAAATAGTTTTTTTAAAAATATTATATTATTAATTGTTATTTTATTCTTAAAAATCCAAGGTACGGCCAAATGACTTAGATAAGGTAATATATATTAATAATAAACAACTTGGGGTTCGTTTTGCTTGTTATGGTAAATTTATTAACCTTATATTATAAGAAAATAAGAAGACACGGTAAAAGTTAAATTATCTAACTTAAAGTTAATTCTAAATGATAAGGGTAAAATAGATACCTAAACTTGTCTAAATTCTATTGGTTTAGAGTATTACGACCCATCCCTACCTTATATTCTTAATAAATAAATTTTTATCTATTTAAAACCGAATATTACTTTATAATAAAATAATATTTTATGTTTTTCTAAGGTGCCCCTCTCCTCCCTTATAAAAAGGCACCACCTTCCTATTTTCCTCACACCACATTGATCCTTACTTCTCTGTCATCCCATTCCCAAATTATCTTCTCCACTTCCCTAGAAACATCCTAGAGGTCCTGGTACACTTCAATAACCAATCATAGTGCCCTAAGAGGAGGTTTCAAAGAGGCATATCGAAGAAGAGGTAATTTCTTCTACCGATTCTTTCAAGCTATTTTCTTCTTCAACTTATTCTTCTTTAGTTGTTTCATTATAAATTAATAACATAAGTATCACTAATATACTGATATGTAATTATAAATATAAAACAACCCCATTTCACCTTCTATCCATCCTATGGAAAACAAAATCACCGCATGTGCGTACGTACAAAATATCGTCTCCACGCCGTGGTGTAATCAATTTTTCCACCAAAACCTTACATGGATGGGTATAATGGGGTAAAGAATAACTATAAATCATTATTATAACACCATACTGATTCTGATATATTGTATCATCCACTCCAATTCAATTCAATAATTATGGAAACGATATCATCACTCGTGCGTACGTACGGACTACCGTCTCCACGTCGCGATGAGATTCATTCCCCATGTTACCCATTTAAGAATGATTATAATGTATATATAAGCAATAACAATGAAATATATGAAATTATAAAGCTACTGGATTTATGTATATATATGTATGTATGTCATCTACTTACTTCCATTTAGCTCAATAAGGAAACAAAAACAGCGTTCATGCATACGTACGGCCTACCGTCTCCTTGAACAGTTTATATCTTTCCATTTATCGATCTATTATATATATGTATATTCTGAATATATATTATATATAAATCATGTTATATATATTGGAATTAATTATTCATGATCTAAGTAATCATATGAATAATTACAAGTCAAAACACGGACGACAAATGAAACGATTCTACCCAAAACACTCTTTAACAAAAAATTTACAAAAGAACGGGTAATATAAAGTTATAAGTGAACCATAAATGATATCATAACAATGAATATGATTCTGTAATAAGTCAATGAAATTATTTAAATCATTATACAGGAGGTTCGGATACATATGAAGCATATCAGACATAAGGTGAGGGATAATTTAGCAAATCTCATTTTTATCTGAGATTCCTTATTCGTAAGTATTTACTGGGGTTATTTCTATCATCCATGTCCATGTTTTATAAAAGTTTTTTCATGTATGTTTAAAGTCCTTTTTACCCATTTTTTACTTTTACTACTTGGTATGTAATGAATCTTTCTTTTGTTTATGTTACGAAGTACTTTTTTTTGTTTTCCGGTAAAAGTACGAGAAGAATGTTTTTTTAACTTATACGGCGTGAACGGATTTTTACGGTTTCATAACGCCACATTTTCATGAATCTTACTCAAGAAGATTTTATAAATATTTTCAAAAAAATACTTTTCATTTAAAATAACATGGAATTTTTGAAAAGAAAATTATTTTTAAGAAGAAATGATATTTTCCTCAAGAGTTCATTTCAAGTGTTTTATCAAAACCATTTTCCATCTAAGATGAAATTATTTTCATATGTATATGTTTCAAGTATAATGTCTCTATGATTTACATGGTTTAACTTTTCTTATGATGAAATTGTATCCTTTTTTTTATTATGTTATGATGGGATGATGTTTATGAAACACATTTTTATTCTTTAGGTTATGATGATTGATTTATGTTTATGCTGTCGCAAAAGTAAGAATGATTTCATTATGAGATGGGTGGCACCTATATCTCCCTCCAATGCATTGTGAAAAGATTTATATCTCATGAGATAGACATGGATGGAATGGTACATTAATCCGGTTCAGTGTTATAGGATAGAAACGAGGAGTGAACTCGATTCAGAAAGGGTCTTTGTCCACTAAGATGGTCTTAGCCGCAATGCCTTGACTACTATGAAAATCATAACAAGTGCTGAATTATTACCCAAATTACATGTTTTATTCCCATGATATTTTATCGTGATTTATGTTCCATTATGATATATTCCATATGTACTTCCAAGATTTATGTCTTTGCTCAAGGTTTTAATGTTTAGATTTAATGTTCAAGTTTTTGCTTTCAAATGTTTATGGAATGTTTTATGTTCTCTATGTTTTCCCTTACTGAGCACTTGAGCTCAACCTTTTTATGTTTTATTTTCCCCAGGAAATAAAGAATGTTTTTAGGTAAGGAAACAAAAAGAGAAAGATCATTATGGGAGATGTTGAAGACCTTTCAACAAGACTAGTTGATTACATTCTGAGTTTCCAAAGACACTAAACTATTATGGTCCTTGTGTGTATTTTTTTGTTATGTATTAAGTATTCCTGAAAATTAATGTAATTTCGATGTACGTCAAGATTCGGGTCTCTACAGTTGGTATTAGTGGAAAGGTTTAGTTAACCTTTGGAATCTAGGATGCGAAAACTTTAGTGAGATCCCTAGAGGTATTTCTAAGGTATGTCTAGGGATGTCTCTAAGGTTAAGTATAAGTATAGGTTATAATCCTAGAATTACAGTTACGATCATAGAATTATACCTAAGATGTTAGATATTGAAGGTACTCCCCCTTTATTATTCTTTTTTCCTAGCATGATTTTTTCCTCTCAAAATATTATTTTTGGGATTTAGAAAATTGTTGGAAATAGGAAGATTCACGATAATAGAGGATATGATGGACAATGGAATGATATATTTCATGAGCAACCAAATGAAACGGGATTTGGAAGTCCAAACATCATTATTATGACTAATCATCAATCTCATAATATGATCAATAATCTCAACATTGGTAAGTTTCTTGACTCAACTAATAAGAGAATGATGGAGTTCGATGATGATCACAGAGGAATGAATGTTCAATTTCCCTCATGTAAGTCATGTGGGAAGAGGCATCAAGGGGAATGTTTCAAAGGAACTAGAAGTTACTTTGGGTGTGGGAAAGAAGGACACAAAGAAAGTAATTGCAAAGGAAAATTTTTAGTTCAAACCATGGAGAAGGATAATGGTATTTATAAGACATCAACAATGGTTAAATGTTTTAAATGTGGAATGTACGTGAATTATGCAAACCAATTCCCTAGGGGAAAGTATTTTGAAAAGAATCATCATGGCCATGTGGGTAGTATTTATATTGATGATGATGAAGAGACTACAAATGATATGTGAGATAAAAGAATTGTTGAAGATCAGTCAATGGTTTAAGAAGGTAGTGGAATTATTGTATGTTTATCAAGAGTTATGTTGTAGAGTGAATGATACTATTGAATAAAGAATCATCTTTGGATTGTTACACCATTGTTTTTTCTAAAATATTTGAATGTATATGGTACTGGTAACCATGAAAGGTTATTCAGATATTTTTAGAAAGTAGATGATATGCGCATAATGAAGGTATAAGAAGATAATGAGATGTTTGATTGTATTCATGAGCGCATTACTGATATAAAGGCTAAGTGATATCATGGTTTGAGTATATAGAATTTTTGGGATTTTGGTATGTGGAAAGTGTTAAAATTTAACAACATTCATGTTTTCACTAAGGTTTAATGGGTATTCATTCTTCAAGAGAATACATTATTAATGTATTCACATGTTTGTAATTTGACCAACAAGATATATCTTATGATATATTGGGGATAAATGATGGCATTCACGTTATTGTTATGTGAAATTTCAAGTAATCATTTTCATTATACTATGAACTTGGACCGAAGTATTTTAGATAAGCCTTATGATTGGAATGGATTATGTTGGAAATAAGTTAGTATTGTTTAAGGATAGAACTTTTTTCGATATTATTGATGGGATGATATAGTAATATAGTTTTAGAAAAAGGACCACCTGCAGGACGGGCGAAAACCCATCGCGTCGGACAAGGCTGTGGGAATCGAACCCACAACCGAAGTGTGACTGGCCTTTATCACATACCACTGGCCTACATGAAGTCACTGGTTAGTAGAAACTAGTTTTATTTTATTAAGCTGTATGATATATGAAGTATAAGTTCAATTTTGGAACCATATACGATTAATCTAACCATAATATGGACTTATAACTTTTGCTAACCTTTTGTTTGAAACAGAAGGAATGACCCATAATTTTATCACATGATCTGCAAACAAATCACGAATAACAAATTCAACTTCATTTCATTAATGGATAATGTTGAAATTGTTCAATTCACGAACAACACTGAGATAGTAACAAAATCATGTAAGTATTTCTTTTAAATCATCAACTTTAGGAAAATGTTCTTGAAAACCATAAAAATTTTCCTAGTGACTTTATATCCGATGAATCAGATGGTACCTTAGATCATCACAAATCTATGGCTTTGTGATTGATGGATTTTTCATAGCCATGTTCTCAACCACTCTCCATCAGAAGATGACAGTTAGATTTCCCTTCCATATACATATTTTCACCTATGTTCTCCTACATGGAAACCCAGTGATTAGTTAATTTAGGTAACCATCACGTTTCATAATTTAGTTTTTAGAGATATTTTTTGGTATTACTTTTTACGATGTGGGTTTCTATTAAAGAAACTTTCGAATAGTAAACCATGTATAACCCCGACGAATTTCGATGAAAAATTCATTTTAAGGGGGGTAGAATGTAACAACATGATATTTTATGATAATTATTCTTTTTAATTTCTTTGATGACATGTGTTTTATGCTACACCAAGATTATATTATCCTATACGCAACACCATATTAGCTTGTAGTATACGAAACACTTTTCTTGGATTGTGTTATACACAATTTCCAGTTCGTTTGATAATAGTCATTCTACACATCATTGAGTGTATATATATATATTCAATGAATGAATGAAATATGGTTGGATGTTGTTATATGTAACAACAAAGGAGTCTTTCACTACAGGAAAACCTAACTTGGCTTTCATTTCACGCAATTGCGACCTTCCAGGATAGTGTGTGTTGTACGCAATACCGAGTTTTGCTAAACAACGATATGTTATATATACTAGCCATTATGAGTAGTAATACCCAATTTTTGGAATTTTATAAATTTTATCATTCAAAATGGACTTTCTTTTTGGATTCTTAATATCGAAATTAGCTTAGGGTGAAACTTTTTTACTTTTCGGATAACTTTTATATTTTGATGAATAGTGAAAATTACTAAATTTTAATTAAAAACAACTTTTTTAATCAAAAAAATTAATATTGATAAATTATTAAATTGAGTGATTTTAATTTATACGTAAAATATATTTTTACAATTTAATACAATTTTGGTCATTGGATGTAATTTCACATTTAAACCAGACATAAACAAGTGTCAATCTTTTGATAGCTATTATCTCTTAAAAACACGCATTTTGTTTTGACGACGGAAATTAATTTTTAAATTAATTAATGCAACTGATATGTTTTGAATTTGGTAAAATAGACATCATTTTTGAATTCATACTATAAAAAATATCTTAGGCCTAATTTTTGGTATTTTTCTGGAAACATTCATTATTTGATGAATAGTGAAACCACTAAGTGGTAGTTAAAAAAACTAAATTTTTCATAAAACCTAATTTTACCACTTTTGTGAGTGAAATTTCAAAAATCCGAGAGACATGGTTGATATCAGTAAGTAAAATATTGTTCAATGAGATGAAAATAATTTTTGGTGAATAGTAACTTTTTACTTTTTTTTACTACGGTTAAAATTAAATAGGGTAATTAAGGGTAAGAATGATTTTATTATTACCCTAATACATGTCCTAATTATATTGGATAAGTGAAATTCGTCCACTGACTTAATTAGGAATAAACTATGACCATTTAGGCCTACATGGACTAGATTATGACATTTATTATTAATTTATTTAAAGAAGGGTTAAAATAGTTAAAATCAATGTTTAATAATTAAGTAACATTTAATATAGAGTTATACATAAGATAAATTCGACTATAAATATTCATTATAAAGACAGAAAAATTTCATGCATAATTATATTTTATTTGTAATTTTTAGACATTAAATAATTTAATTTATTTATGACACAATGATGATGCAGTAATTATATTCTTAATAAAATATTGAAATAATTGATATTATTAATACCCAAATTAATGTAATTTGAGACTTTTTATGAGTTTAAATAATTTTCTAGTTTTATATGACATGCTAGTGTTGATTTAATAAAATTTTCTCGAACTAATCATTATGTTATGATTTTCACATAAATCAATTACCAAATAGTGTCAAAATTGACATAAAATAGTTTTTAAAACAAATATTATTTTATTAATTGTTATTTTATTCCTAAAAATATAATTTTCGGCCAACTAACTTAGATAAGGTTATATATATTATTAATAAAAAACATGGGGTTCTTTTGGCTTGTTATGGTATGTTTATTAACCTTATAGTGTAACAATACAAGAAGACACGGTAAAAGTTAAATTATCTAACTTAAAGATAAATCTAAATGATAAGGTTAAAATAGATACCTAAACATGTCTAAATTCTATTGGAGGAGAGTATTACGACCCATCCCCACCTTAGCTTCAAAAAAAATCAATTTTGAGCTATTTAAAACCAAATATGACTTTATAATAAACAAATATTTTAAGTTTTCCTAAGGTGCCCCTCTCCTCCCTTATAAAAGGGCACCTCCTCCCTCTCTTCCTCACACCACTTTGAACCTTCATGCTTGGCCATCACCTGAAAATTTATCTTCTCCACTTCACTAAAAACACCCAAGAAGTCCTGGTCTACTTCAAAGACCAATCTTAGTGCCCTAAGAGGAGGTTTCAAAGAGGCGTATCGAAGAAGAGGTAATTTCTTCTATCGATTCTTTCAAGATTATTTCTTCTTCAACTTATTCTTCCTTAGTTGTTTCATTATAAAGTAATAACATCAGTATCACTAATATACTGATATGTTATTATAAATATGAAACAACCCCATTTCACCATCTATCCATCCTATGGAATACTAAATCACAGCGTGTGCGTACGTTCAGAATATCGTCTCCACGTCGTGGTGTAATCTGTTTTTCCACCAACACCTTACATGGATCGGTATAATGGTGTAAAGAATAAATATACACATTTATTATAACATCATACTGATTCTGATATATTGTATCATCCACTCCAATTCAATTCAATAATTATGGAAACGATATCATCGCTCGTGCGTACGTACGGACTACCGTCTCCACGACGCGGTGAGATTAATTATCCATGATAACCATTTAAGAATAATTATAAAGTATATATAAGAAATAATAATGAAATATATGACATTATAAAGCTACTGTATTTATGTATATATAAATGTATGTCATCTACTTAATTCCATTCAACTCAATAAGGAAACGAAAACAGCGTTCATGCGTACGTACGGCCTACCGTCTCTATGAACGGTGTATTTCTTTCCATTTATTGATATATTATATATATGAATATTATGAATATATATTATATCTAAATCATGTTTTATATTTTGGAATTAATTAATCATGATCTAAGTAATCATATGAATAATTACAAGTCAAAACACGGACGAAAAATGAAACAATTTTACCCAAAACAATCTTTAACATGGAATTTACAAATGAATGGGTAATGTAAAGTCATAAGTGAACCATATATGATATCATAACAATGAATATGATTCTGTAATAATTCAATGACATTATTTAAATCATTATATAGGAGGTTCTAATACATACGAAGCATATCGGACATAAGGTGAGGGATAATTTAGCAAATATCATTTTTATCCGAGATTACTTATTCGTAAGTATTTACTAGGGTTATTTATATCATACATGTCCATGTTTTATAAAAGTTTTTTCATGTATTTTTAAATTCCTTTTTACCCAATTTTGACTTTTACTACTTGGTATGTAAGGAATACTTCTTTTGTTTACGTTACGAGGTACTTTTTTTTTACTTTTCTGACAAAAGTACGAGAAGAATGTTTTTTTAACTTATACGGTGTGAACTGATTTTTAGGGTTTCATAATGCTTCATTTTCATGATGCTTACTCAACAATATTTTATGAATATTTTTAACAAAATACTTTTCATTTAAAATTCCATGGCATTTTGTGAAAATAAAAGGATTTTGAAGAAGAAATGATATTTTCCTCACGAATTTCTTTCATGTGTTTTATCAAAAACAATTTTCCATCTAAGATGAAATTATTTTCATATGTGTATGTTTCAAGTATAATGTCTCTATGTTTTACATGGTTTCACTTTTCTTATGATTAAATGATATCCATTTTTTTTGGATTATGTTATGATGGGATGTTGTTTATGAAACCCATTTTTATTCTTTGGGTTATGATGATTGATATATGTTTATGTTGTGGCACAAGTAAGAATGATTTAATTATGAAATGGGTGGGACCTATATCTCCCTCCAATAAATTGGGTAAAGATTTATATCTCATGATATAGAGATGGCTTGAACGTTAAGTTAATCCGGTTCAGTTTTACAGGACTGAAACGAGGAGTGAACTCGATTCAGAAACAGACTTTGTCCACTAAGATGGTCTGGGAAGCAATGCCTTGGCTACTATGGAAATCATAACAAGTGCTGAATTATTCCCACAATTACATGTTTTATTCCCATGATATTTTATCGTGATTGAGGTTCCTTTATGATTCAATTGTTTTTGGATTGTTTTATGTTCTCTTTTGTTTCCCTTACTAGGCATTTGAGGTCAACCTTTTAATGTTTTATTTTCCCCATGAAATAATGAATGGTTTTAAGTAAGGAAACAAAAAGGGAAAGATCATTGTGGGAGATGTTGAAGATCATTCAACATGACAAGTTGTTTAAATTCCGAGTTTCCAAAGACAATAAACTATTATGGTCCTTGTGTGTCTTTTTTTGTTATGTATTATGTATTCCAAAAAAGTAATGTAATGTCCATGTACGACAAGCTTTGGGTCACTACAGTTATTGAACTAAATTTATTATTTCATATATACAAAATGATTTGGACATACAGTTATGGGTGGTGATGGATTATAAATACCCCACCCCCCCCCCCCCCACTGAGGGATTGGCAGTCTCACTAGATAAATAAGTTGGCTAGCCTTTATTAAATCTGTTTTTGTGGTCTACCTGTTCCTTAGTTTAGAACTATTATATAAAATGGTTGATACTATCGGTATCATCATGTATGAGAACATGATTCCCAATAATTATGAATTTATTTCATTAATAGAGGGTTGGTTATTATTATGATATTTTTTATCTTACATTTTATATAGGTTCATTTCAATCCCAGTTTATTGAATAAATAGAATGTGTTTTATGTTATTTATTGTTCTATATTGATTAATCCTAGTCTAATTATGGTACTATTGTCACTTAAATGGATTTTGTCTTATATTATTTAACATTAAATATTGGTTATTCTTATTGATTGAGGATGTCATCCAAAGAACATAACCCTTATTTTTTAGTTCATCTCACCCTTATTTGTTTCCTTTCCCAAGAATCCATGAAGTGTTCAATCATTAATATGCAAGAATATTCTAGGGGTAATAATATTATTCAATAAAAAAAATTAATCAATTTATTTTCATGATTAATATATTAATCATGTATATATATAGTTTATAAAGAATAAAAAAATATTTTATATTTAGGATGATAATACTCAAAACATATGAAAATGAATTACTATAAACAATGACTATGTGTTATTTGGATTGGGGTTGTTATATTTGGTAATAAATGAAATTTATTTTATCCCTTAGGAACTAGATTAAGGATAACAATGAATAAGTAAAATAAAACTAAGATATAACTTGAGGATAAGTATATACTAAATTTATAATGTTTTCATATATTATTTATTATGTGGTTTTCTGTGGAAATGATTTATTTATAATATATTTTATGTGTATGTTGTTCTGAAATACATGTCCTTAGGGGTAATAAATATTAAACGGTACACAAAATGTGAGTCAAGAATTACCTTTTACACAATAATAATATTTACTACACACCTTTCTTGACAATAATGGGGGATATTATTTGGATAAATCACATTTACTTTACATAAAATTATGAAGAATTTGAATATATGATGGAAGTTAATGACCTATACTTAATTTTAATATTCTAGATTGAAAATAATGAAATATAAATCCTATAAATTATTCAATTGTTTACCAATAATAATTATTATTTCCCATAAAATTAGTTTTGGTGTAAAAATATTTTATGAACCTAATGGAATATTGTTAACATTGAACATTGGGGAAAATATAGGGACTATGAGAACTCATATGTCATGATTAAAATAGGGAATGATATCATGATTTAACATAATGATTTATCAAAAAATATTATAAACAACATTTACGTTAACCAACTCTCACACTCACCAATAAATAAATGTCTTAACTTCTTTAAGAGCTTTCGTGATGGAAAACAAACAGTAAAGAGGCCTCTGTTTATTTAGGATTGAAATCAATAAAGATGAACATAGGAATATGTCTCAATGGCATTTGGTAATCATTTAATTTTTATAAATGAATGGTATATATCAATTTATTTTCTATGAAAAAATGAATATTAAAATATATAGATTTAAATTTCATCCAAGGAAACCATTTACTAATTTTTATCTTAAAAGTGGGGAAAAAAGTATTATTTGAGTCAATGAAATTTTTTAATGGTTAACACATAAGACATTAAATGCCTTATGTTAAAATAAAACCTTTCATGTTTTTATTTTTTGAGATTCCAAAATTAAACTATCAGTGTATTTTTTATAAATTGTTTTTTGGATATATGAGTCATGATACATCAATGGATTTTGTAAAATATCAGAAGTATATATTTGTTAATTAACATAAATCTATTTTTTACCATTATGGATTTTAATTTTATGATTTATAATATGTTCAAATTTATAATCCCCCATTTTGAATTTTTTTTGTAGAGATATAAGATGTTTAAAGATATTTTGGTGCAAATTATGGTAAAAATACACATTAGTTTAATATAAGTTTTAGAAAACAATTAATCCAAGATAAATTCCCTTAATTTTTTCAGAATAAGAATAACTTTCTTAGTAAATTCATTTTTTTGATCATAATTGTGATGCTTAGGTAACTGGGGGTTATAAAAAATTAGTAATTTTAAATTAAATTTATTAATATTTTTGTTATAAATTGAAGACACTCATTCTAGGTATAACGACCAAAACATTTATTAATGAAAATTCTTTTTGATCAAAATAAATGTTTTTTTATGTAAAATGGTTATATAACTTATGTACATCTTTGGTATTGTGATTATGTATTTCAAAATATAGTTTAGAATTGTTACCGTTGCTAATATCGTTGTTGAAAACTGATCACATGAATAGTATAAATATAGGGCTTTATCAAGTCCATTTCACAAAGACATAGTAAGTGATTTCCTCATCCAGGAAAATTTCATAGTATAAATCCCATTTGTTGGATATCGTAAAGGAGGTTTCATCACTGGACTTTTCTATTGACTATTCCTAAGCCGAGCTTCATCATGTTACGCTCGAACAGAACCACCAACAGGAGAATTGGAAGTTGAAAGAGATTACCACCTGAGAAATGTAATCTAATCCACCATAAGAGTCTACCACTATCACACACATTACCCTTAGGTCATATGCGAGTTATATAAAGGGTTATGTAACAAGACCCTATAACTATGATTATGTGAATTATTTTTGTATAGAATAATGAATATATATTCATTTTATTATTGTTACTTTGTAAATAGTTTTTAATGAATGAATAGTATTTTTAGTTAATATTCAATTAAGAAATATATTTTTATGAATTATAGGATTTTTAATTAAACAATATTTTAATAAAATTACTAAATTAATTTTTATTAATTATAAATTATCATATAATTTTTATGAATAAAATTTGAAATTTTATTATGGTTTGAAAGTCATTTTTTATCAAAACCCAAGAATTTTTTATAAAAGTTTGTTTTTATATTATAATTAAAAAATTATAAATTTAGATAATTATTTAGATAAAAAAAATATTTTTTTGTAATCAGGATTTTGAAATTATCCAATGTTGAATTGTTCAGAATTTTCTGGGACAGTCGAATTTTTAGGATAAAATTAATTACCGTTTAATTAAATAATGGGTTTTATGAGATCATAATGACCCAATAACGATGTAATAAAATAAAAAAATGCTAATTTAGGCCAATATATATTTTAATATTAAAATAATGTTATTTTAATTATTTTTAATTTATTTTAAAAATATTTATTGGATCCTCCAAGACATATAAATCAATTTAAATTTTTAAATTGATTCCATGAGAGTGTGACTCACCTCCACATAAGAAATCATAATATTATAAGATTTTAGGCCATTGGAAATTGTAAATAATGATTTGAACTCTAGCTTGGAAAATTCAATGGGAAAAAACCATGGGTTGGTTTGGGGGTTTGATTAGTTTAATGTGTGTTGTCGAAAACCTAAAAAATAAATAATTACCTCTTTTTTCCAATATAAACCCACCCATGATCCCAATTCCTCTTCACTAAATGCATTTAAAACTCAACCAACCTCTGCAGTAACTTTTCTATAATCCTCCGATGGAGCCCTAGCCTCCCTTGAAACCTCACATTAGACTCCCCATTGTCGTTGGGATCACACATCCAAGTAAGGGATTTCACCCTCTCTCATTTTTGTCCATGTTTTATTATAATTATATACCCTTGTATTTTCAATTTAAAATGTTGGGATATGATTTCTAAACTCCCCCGTACTTCCATCCCTATTTTTTAATTATTATAAACCACATTAATCCTCATTAATACATCCTATGTCCACCTGTTACCAAGTACAAATTATGTAAGGAATTTCTCCCTCCTCATTTACAATCAAAGAATAATTTTTATTTTGAATCTAAATTCCATTACATATATTTGGAAATTTTTCTATATGAACTCATTACTATTCATTTAATGTACATTTAATGAGATACGAATTTATCTCACATCATCCATTTTTATGAATTCTTATAACATGATGTTATGATGCTGAAATTGAACACCGATTTTCCAAGCCAAAGTCATTTTGTACTGAATACCATGTCCATTTCTCTATCAAGTGTATTCACCATTATACAGATTTAATTATTTATTATATAGTTTCATTTATGAATTATATATTCATTTATCATGGAGTAAATGATGATGTTTACTGAATTCGGGTTATATAATCCTTGTGGGGCACTTATTCAAGAAATGAAATGATTAAGAATGGTGAACCATGATAGTTCTCCAATGCGTTGGGTAAATATTAGTATCATGATATGTCATGTTAAATTAGGGTTTAATCATTCTAATTCTTATAAATTGAGGGTTTACTTATGATCATGTGTAATATTCCTTGGATCATGCTAATATCTTGTGAAGTTTTGTTGGCATATTTTTATATATCATAATATTGTTGTATCATGATTTTATGTTCTTCTATCTCTTATTCTCAATTAATATGACTATTTCCTATAATTTACTATATTCTTAATTTTATTCGATGCTTACTCCCTTACGGGGCTTTATTGCTCACCCTTTTCTTATACATGTCATCTGGTTATCCCATGCAATGAAAAGTTTGAAAGAATGTGTGTGGTCAGGTAAATGAAGTTTTCAATAAAGCTATGTATTTCATGTTTTAAGTTGTTATGAAATGTTATTAATCTATAAATATACAAGATCACTCAATATTATATGTTGTATCAAGTCAAGTATTAATGTAATAAATTATGTTCATGTGTTAAAAAATGATCATGGTTGTTATCGTTGGTATCAGAGGATATGTATAGTTATTTTTGGGATTATGATAAGGAAAACCTAGTGAAATACTTAGGGATAAGATTAAGTATAAAAAACTTATCAAAATATTGCTGAATATTGAGTATTTGTTTTATCAAGAAAATATATCCATGTCTAGTTACATGCATGTAGAGGTGGATCATGCATCGATGTGTCTAGGGGTAAAACCCGAAAACAACGCACTGAGCTAGAATCGACTGGGAATTGGTCCACAACAATGGGCCTAAGTAAAAAATTGTATATGATACTCCTAGGTGATATTCATTGGTAAATTCATGAGCTTAGTATTAACCATTAATAAGGGAATAAATGTCGTGAAGAATTTATTTGGGGAAGTAGATCATAGATAACATATATTGATGCCTATATTTTCCTAAGTAAAGGAAATAATGGATTTCTATATGTCATCCATTTTGTTCATTTGATTACACTTTATGTGTTACCCCTAAAATTATTTTTATTACAGCCAATGGATGATAATAGTAGGACATTGGCTGACATCCGATGCAATGATCAATGTGATGACTTTTGTAATGAGACGCCCAATCCAATGGGAGAAGGAATCACGAACTTTGTTATGATACAATTTTAGATAACTCAATTTTTCAATAAACCATGGTTCATGATAAATATTCAACCCCCATATTTTAAAACAAGTCACAATTGAGGGCATCATGAGACAAAGTCCTCCTACTTTTCAGGGATCATCTAATCCTTTAATCTACAAACAATTAATCAAATCCATTAAAAAGTTCATTTCCATTCTTAAATTTTATTAACATGAAAATGTAATTTTTCATTATTATTGAATGGAGGGTGAAGCTGATCAATACTGAACATTGATAAGAAGTAATATGTGTTATTAAAATTATATAAGTATAAAAAAATTTGAATTTAATATAAATTTTGGTAAATAATTATTATATCAATTCATTAAATGTGGTGATGTAAGATAACCATCCTACTTTGTCATTACCCCCGAATGCAAGTTTGACCACTTCTTTAGTGATCTAAAACCTAGCCTCCACAAATCTCTAGTGATCCATGAATTTGAGAGATATACGTAAATTGAATGATGTTCCCTCAAGGTTGAAATGGAGATTGATAAATCTCATGGGAATCATGGAGATATGAATCATATGGTGGAATTCAATTCATATGGATAAATTGATAAATCCAATAGTTATAAGAAAATATATCACCCCACATTCCAAAGGTGCGGAATGAAGAAGCCTAGAAATTTCCTAAAGGGGGAAAAGAAATGCTTTATGTGTAAAAGAGGATGGAACCTTTCCATTAAATTCCAACAAGAAAAAATTATGGCTGAAATAGAGTATAAAAGCACTCTATTTTACCATCAACTCTTTATTCATTACTTAAGCTACAACGATCTGGGGCTCTTCTCAAACTAGTTCCCTAATCCAATGGTTTTATGAGGCATCCAAAAACCGTCAAGGGGACAAGGGAGAGATTTTTCCATCACTACCACTGAAGTGAATCCTGACAACAAGGTGGTCACAGGTAAGCTAGTTATTCCTTCAAGAATAGTGAATGTAAATTTTGTTTACAGTTCTATACATTGTGTTATATCCTAAATGTTTATTATAAAAATTTGATCCCCTCCACAAATCATCAAAGTAATGATGTTGGTGAGAACATAAAATGGGAAAATCATTGCATCAATTCAATATAACTACACCCCTGTCATAATTTGTCGATTTAAATTCCCATAAAAATTTCTCATACTCCCTTTTGTGTAATATGATGCAATTATTGTCATGTATTTGATTAATTTATATAGAGACAACATAAATTGTCGTGTGAGGGAAAACACTCTCAATATTGTGAATCGACCCTCGATTTTGTAAAAGTTCAAGGAGTAGGATGAATCTTATTTTGAACCATCATCTCTAGCATAGATATTACTAACATATTTCCATGTGTATCTTTCTCATATGATTGAGTTTAATTAATTATCCATCCTTGAATACAAACCTATTGTGAGAGAATTTGTTGAAGTGTTTCCCGAGGAATTGTCTGCTCTTCCTCCAAGAAGAGATGTTGAATTATATATTTATCTTATTCGTGGGAAATTACCAATATCCAATACTCCATATATAATGGCTATTTTGGAGCATAAGTTTTTGAAGAAACAACAACATAAGAATCTTAACAAAGGGTTTATACGCCCATGTGCTTCACAATGTGGTGCACCAGTACTCTTCGTCAAAAATAAGAATGGTTTAATGAAACTTTACATTGATATAATGTCCTCAAAAAAATCAAGATAAAGAACAAGTATCATCTTCCCTGAATTTATGACATTTTAGATCAGATACGTGCAGCACAATACTTTTTCAAGTTGGACCTGTAGTGGAGATATTAGGATGTAAGTGTGAAAAATGAGGATATACAATGAATTATTTTCATACAAGGTACGAGCACTATGAAATCATAGTGATAACATTCAGACTCACTAATTATCCAAAAATATTAACGTAATTGATGTATAGAGTCATTATAGATTACCTCAACAAATTATCAGTAGTCTTTATAGATGATATTCTAAAATACTACAAAACCAAGGAAGAGAATGAGGAGAATCTAAGCACTGTACTAGAGACCTTGTGAAAGGATAATTTATATTAAAAGTACATTAAGTGTGAGTTTTTGGGGAACAAATGTCTCATTTATGGGTCATAACATCACAAGAAATGTGGTATCTATGGATCCATCCATGATAGCTGCAATTGAAGGATGGTTGAGGCCAACATTGGTAATAGATATTCATAGCTTCATGGGGTTAGCTGGATATTATGGATGGTTTGGAAGAAAATTATCATGATTTGAAAACCCTTTTACGAAGATAACTCGGAAGGGAGTCATGTATACATGGGGTAATTAATGAGAATAGAGATTTATGGAGTTGAAAAATAGTCTTATCAATAAAGTTGTTCTCACACTTCCCACAAGTGTATAATTTTTTCGGTATTTGTAGATGATTTGAAGACGGGATTGGACATTATGTTGATGAAAAATTGGAAATTCATGGCCTATTCTTAAAGACAATTGATATTTCCTAAGAAAAACTATCAAACACATGATCTAGAGTTAGCTGCTGTGATCATCCCTTTGAATTTTTTTGAAACATTATCTCTTTGGGGAGAAGTGTAAAATATATACAGACCATAAAATTCTAATGTATATTTTCACACAAAAGTAGTGTAAAATTATCAAATAAAGATTGTAGTGCAGGTCAAAGACTATAAATTCTCAATCCATTAAAAACCTTGGAAAGTAATCAATGTGCATAAATCTCTAATTATAAAGGACCCAAAATTTCTATAAATAATTATAATTCAAAAAGATGCAATATTCGTAGATTTGATGAAGATGGACATGAGAATCATAAAGAAGGTAAAATCACCAATCCATTAAAAAATTATTTCTCAACAATCAATTCTAGAAATGAAAGAGGATGCTCAAATGGATAATATGGGAATTTAGAAGAAAATGGAAACTATTAGAAATGGAAAATCTTACAATTTCAATGTCAAAGTAGAAGGAATTGTGAGATTTTGGAGAAGTCTATGTCTTCTGTCATGTCCATAGTTAATGAAAGAACTTTTGGATGATGAACTTTAATTGAATTTCTCTATTCACTCGGGAAACATAAAGATGTATCATGATCTTTAACAACATTATTTGTGGGATAACTAGAAGATAGAGATCATTGTGTATACATCAAAGTTCATAGTATGTCAGTATGTGAAGGCTGAGAGAAAGAAGTATAAGGGGATGATGAAACCATTAACCATACCAACATGGAAATGGGATGACATCATCATGGTATTTTTATTCGTAAATCAAAAGACATAAAAATGAAACAATGCTATTTGAGTATTTGTGGAACATTTTACAAATACAGCACACTTCATTGCAATTCTAGAGGATTTATTATGGAATCAATGGCATGGATATTCATAATATATGTTGTAATGATACTTAGAGTACCGCCATCAATTTTATCTGATAGTTATCCAAGATTCACCTATATGTTTTGGAATAGTCTTCAAGATGTTCTTGATACTGAGGTGAACTTATTACATCTTATCATCCTCAAATTGATGTCAAATCCAAGCATACAATCCAACATCTTGAGGATATGTTTATATAATGAAAAGGGGACTTCAATGGGGGACCTGTTCAACATATCTCTCTACATGAGTTCTCTAACAAAAAAAATTTATACTCAAACATCTAAATGGATCCTAACGAAGACCCATATTAGAAGAGTTGAAAAACACCAGAATTTGTTGATAAAGTTGGGGAGAGAAAACTCCTATGTTTAGAAATAGTTTATGAAATGGTGGAGATAGTTAAGACTATCCCGCAACACAATAATGATTCTCATAGTCTATAAAAGATCAATGTTGATAATCATCAATGAGACATATATTTTGATATTGGAGACATTTTATTCCTTTGCATATCACCTTGGATGATAGTTATGAGATTTGTAAAGAAGGTTATGCGTAGTACAGGGTATATCAGACCTTTTTAAATCCTTGATCGCATTGGAGTTGTGGCCTATCGATTAGCACTCCCACGGAACCTATCTCAAGTATATGATGTTTTCCATGTATCACTCTTGAGGAAGTACATACCTAACCCGTCACATGTACTCAATATAGAGGTGGTAGCATTGGAGAATGAAATATCCTATAAATAGAAGTCGTTGACGTTATTAAATTATAGAGAGAAAGCTCTATAAAATAAGTCAATTCCCCTCATCAAGGTGTTGTGGGGAAATAACATGTTTGAATAAGTAATGTAGGAATCAAAAGAATAAATTAATCCTACTTACCCAAATCATTTTTAGTGTGGGAAATGAAAACATCTAGAGATAAATTTCATAAGGGGGGAAGATTGTGATGAGCAAATATTTTATTAATGAAAATTACTATTGATCCAATAAAATGTATTATTATGTAAAATGGTTATCTAAATATGCTCTTAATTGGTTTTATTATTTTTAATTTAAATATACCGTTATGAACTATTATAATTTCTAATATATCCAATAAAAATGATCACATGATTAGTATAAATATAGGTCTTTAACAAATCCAATTTACTCAGACCATATATGTGATGTCCACATTCAGTATAATTACTCCATAAAAATCCAATGTTTTAGATCCCAGAAAAGAGGTGGTATAACTAGGCTTATCCCTTGACCAATCTCAAGAAAGGCTTCAACATGTTATGCTTGAACGGAATGACATACAGGTGGTCTGGAAGTAGATAGAGATTAACACATGAGAAATGTTATTTGAGTGAACCCTTGATTCAGTCATCATCACACACCTTACTCTAAGGTCAGATACAAGTGTGATAATAGGTTACGCAACAAGATCGTAGCACTATTATAATGTCCATTATATTTGTTTAGAATAAACAATATACATTAATTTAATTATTTTTACTATGTAAATACTTTTTAAAATAGAAATAGTGTTTTTAGAAAATATCCAATCAAGAAATCTATTTTAATGAATTAATGTATTTTTGAATTAAATATTTTTTTTTTAAATTAATAAATTTATTTTTCGTAAATATAAATTATAGTATATTTTTTAAGAATAAAATTTGATTTTTATTTTGATTTAAAAGTCATTTTTTATTATAACCGATTAAATTATTATAAATGTCAGTTTTTATTTTAAAAGTAAAAAATTACACAATTAAAAATAAATTAGATTAAATGAATATATTTTTGGAATCATGACGTTGAAATTATAAAAATGTTGAGTTTTTCATAATGTTTTGAGATAGTCGAATATTTTTTTTAAAAAATCAATACCATTTAATTATATAATTTGTTTTATGACATCCTAATGACCCAATTGTGATGTAATAAAATACTATAAATGAGTTGTTATTCCAATATGTTTTTTATAATTAAAATAATGTGATTTTAGGATTTTTTTATTTATTTTAAATATCTTTTCTGGACCCTCCAATACATATAAAACAAATTATATTTTAATATATATTTTATTGAGAGTTTGACCTGCCTCCACATAAGAAAGACTAATATTTTAAGATGATAGGAAATTTTATTTATAAAATAAAGTTTTACACTCAAATTTGGAAAAACAATCATGGAAAAAATCATGGGATGGGTTGCGGTTTTGATTAGTTAAATGTATTGTGTCTAAAACCTAAATAATAATGAATTCCTTCTCTTTTACAATATAAACCCACCCAATATACCACATCATGATCACTAAGAGTATTTTTAGTTTGACCAACCATTTCTATCCTACCTCCATAATCCTCCCAAGGCTCCCCAAGTTTCCCTGAAGCCTCTTTCAATCCTCATCCAAGTGATTAGGATCACACTTTTATGTAATGGATTTATTCCTTTCTCAATTTTATCCATGTTCCTTTATTTTCTATTCCCTTGTCATTTCAATTTCAAATGATGGGGAATTATTTCTCACCTTTGGAATACTTTCTTACACATGTGTTAATTATAAGAAACCATCTTATCCCTCATTAATACCTCCCATGTACACCCTTTACCATGTCGAAATTGCATAAAGAATTTCTCTCCCATATTTTGCATCCAATAAATTCTGATCTATTTTGAGTCTAAATTTTATTACAAAGTATTTTACATGTATCTATATGACCCCATTACATTCCATTTCATGTACATTTTTTGAGACACCACTTTACCACTCATCATCCCTTTTTATGAATTCTAATGACATACACTTTTGCTGCTAAAATCGCACCACGATTTTCTAAACAAAAGTCATTGAATAGTGAATACCATGAATATTCCCCTATCAAGGGTAATCACCTTTATAAAAATCTTCTTATTCATTATAGAGATTAATTTATGAATTCCACATTACATTATCTTCAAATAAATTATTATTTATAATGAATCCTTGTTATATGATCCATGTGACACACTTATGCATGAAATGAAATGATGAAGAAGGTTGATCCCTGATATATCTCTAATGTATTGGTAAAAGAATAGTATCATGACACGTGAAGTGAAATGAGGGTTTACTCATGATCATTCAAGTGCATTGAGGGTTTACTAATCCTCCATGTGCAATTTGACATGGCTCATGCTAATACATTGTTACGTGTTGTTGCCACATTTCCATGGTATTATAATCATGTTTTATCATGCCTTTATGTTTGTGTATCTCTTATTCTCCATTGATATAAATATTTAAGAACTTATACTATATTATTCATGTTATGCCTTGTTTAATACCTTACTGGGATTTATATCTCACTGTTTTCTTATAAATTTCATTACGTTATCCCATCCTATGCTACGTACGAAAAAATGTGTGTGGTCATGTAAAAAGAGTTTTCAATAAAGATGTGTAATTCTTGTTTTACGTTGTTATTTAATGTTTCTAAGACCCAAATACACTAGAACTATTTATCTTTTATATTTTATCTTGTGAAGGATTTATGTAATAAATCATGTTTAGTTGTGAAATAAAGACCAGAGCTATTATACCAGTTGAAAAATCAAAACATCTTGCAAGGTCATAGGGCTTGAACCCATAAACAAAGGATAAAAAGAGCGTGAAGCATACCATTTTTTATGGTTTGTTCTAGTTAGAATATAATTATTTTTATTTAAATTATTTCTAATATATTTCCATTAGTGGTGATCAAATGGTCTTTCTATTGAGGTTTATATGTCAATGTATTATTTTTTATAACATGTTCTAACCATATATATTTTGTAAAATATTAAAAGATGGATGGAATGACTTGTCACTATTTTAAGGATAAAGTGATACATTAAATTTTTTTATTAATTATTCAGGCCTAAAATTTTTAATTTTGATTCTTAATTTCGTGCTGCATGATGTCAAGTTAAAATTTATCCAAGAAAAAACAATGTCTATAATTATGTTTATAAAAAATAAAGACCTAATGTATATATATTTTATTATATTAAATGGATGTAAGAAATTTCCTTAGAATTAGAAAAATGATCTTGGAGAAAATAAATCTTAATAACATGAAAATAAATGAATCAAAGAGTCTTTTAAATAATCAAATATTTATGTTTTTAAGTTCTTTAACATTTTTTTGAACATTTTATCTCTTGTAAGCGATGAAATCGATAAATATCCATAATTATTTTTGTCTTCATTCCATCCTTATAATTTAACTTTTGACATATGTTCTCATACATGGAATCCTATTCATATATTATTACATATGACCATCTTTTTTCCTTTTCTCTCTTTTTAAGAGATTTTTTAACCCTTTTATGATGTGGGTTTTTTAATCAATGATATTTCCAAATTTCAAAACCTTGATTACTGATATCATATTTAAATTGAGAGGATTCTCTTTATTGAGGTATGGGAGAGTGTAACACCTTAAGAATATAAAAAAATGAAAATATGATTTTTATCATATATAACGTAAAAAAATAATATATGGGAGTGTAACACAATGAGACGTTGTGATATATTTAATTTTACAACAATACAGTCTAATCAATGGATTTTGGAAAACATAACCCCAAGTATAAATAGAATGTAATATAGTATACCATTACTGCATTTCATTTAAAAGTGTGGGAATAAATAAAACATTTTTATAGAAAAATATATATATTTTCTAAATAATTAAAAATGTTTAATTATATTATAAAGTTGTTTTAAATAAAAATAATTTAAATTATATTAAAATTTAACTATTTTATTTATTTGGAAGAAATTTCATATGGTATATCAATCAGAAAAACATTAATAATTTTTAGAATTTTCTCCTTCGATAACATCTTTTTGCATCACATGTGGGGGTATAATTTTAAATTTCATTCTTACAAATATGTTAATGTAATTTTATTAGAACTAGATTCTATATTTGGGATAAGAATAATTTATATTATATAATACTTCATAAATAATATTATACCAATATTAATTGTAAACACAAAAAATATTTACTATCATGGTTAAGGTAAAATTGGTTTCATTTTGGGTTAAACTCAAAAGATATGGCCTAAAAGAACATAAAACATGTAAAAATCCAATTCAATGACCATATATTTACCTTATAATATATAAGGATCAATTAAAACCCATTTTATAGGATTTTATCTTGATTAAATGACGGTATAACGGATTCATCTAAAAAAATAATGCATCTTCTCTCTCCTACATATTAAAGGACACCACGCATACTCCCATATCTAATCATACAAATCTATTTAGTTTATCCATTAATTTGAAAAATAAATTACTTACTCCCCTCCCAACATCTGATAGTCATTTTATTGATCTAAACCCTATCCTATGAAGGGTTTTTGGTCAATAGAATTATTAGGCTAAATAAGACTCAACATCCTTAAATGAGTTATTTATTTTTGTTTCTTCATCAACCAAAATAAAATATTATTAAGACATTATAATATTGTAATATTTGTATCTAAAAATAATAATATTTTAATATTTTATGGGTATTTACTATATCCATAAACTCTTTATCCATATAAGAATTTAAACATTCAATTGAGTGTACGACAAACTACCGCCTCCTAAGATAATGTAATTCTTTTTACATCACCACATTTAAAGAATAAATATAATAATTATTTAACAAATTTAAATTAAATTAAAAATTTGTTTATACTTATATATTTTAAATATCACATATTTTTTCTTATGTTCATTTCCTTTTAAATTGTAATATTTTTTCTTCTATGTAAGACGGGTTGTCGTATCAAAAAGCATTATTCTTGTTTTTCCCATAGTATTTTAATATTATGTAAAATGTCTTTATTTAATTGGTATGTTAAATATATATAAAATTTTATTGATTATATAAAATTAATTTATCTCCTAACTTATTACCCCTTTACTTGTTAACGAAAAAAAAATGCCGCTCATTCGTACGTACGACCTACTATCACAACGAAGTAATGTGGTCTATTCCCCATGATCAATTGACACAAGGATGGTAAATTTTTATAGAATGAAAAAAAATATTTATAACATTAATATAATTATTTATGAGATGTGAATATAAAATATTATCAATAACCATAATTATCATTATAAAACACACATTAGAAAGCAAGAAAATTTACAGAAAATATAATTAAAACAATGAAATAAATTAACAATTGGTTTGGAAAATCTTATAAGAGGATCATATATGATATTATAAATATTAGTATGGTTATATTATAAATTTTTAACATGATTAAAACAGTTATAAATTAATATAAATCACATTCAACATATTTTATGTGTTTTGGAAAAGACATTATGTATATTTTCCTTCCTTGAGGATTATTATAATGTAATGAAAATAATTTCTTTTATATGTTACATATAATACCCAATTTCTATGTAATATCAAGAATAATTAGACCATCATGGAATTTTTAGTTTTAATTTGATTTATTTAATTTGGGTGATTTTAATTGAAACATACCTTTTGAAAATAATTTCATAACTCAATTTCTTTTCATTCGGTTCTAATACTTTTTTAGTGTCCTGGACACACTAATGTTATGTGTGTAAATAAATTTAACTAAAATATATTGTATTGACTCTTTTTTATGTCTATTTAAATTTTATACGTATTTTATATTTATTTTTATTTCACAAGTCAAAATTATTATAATTTGAATAATTTTTTAAATACTCATTTAAAACATATTTTTTTATATTTGAATTTACATTGAAGGATTATTTTAGCATTTTATTATAATAACCTTTGAATTTATTATCCTTTTGTAATCCTTCTACTTTTCTAGAATTCATATCATTTTCATATATTTATTACTTCAATTGATTTAGAATATTTTTTTGATATAATATTACATTATTTCTCTCCTTAGTTGAATATCTTTTTTCATCCACGTCTCATTTTGATTTTATCGAAAATTTTAAAATGGCCTTTTATTAACTTGTAAATTATGAATTGAATTGACAACCAACATTTAGCATCAATGTTTAAAATTATCGATTTTATATCAAAATACATATTATTAAATAATTTGTTGCCTAATATTTAATAAAATTAATTTTTTGGAGAACTTTTCAACATAATAATGGAAAATTTAAAAAAAATGTTATGAATGTTATTTTATGTTATTTCAATTAATTTACCAAAACCACTTTTTATTTCACATATACTCCACAAGAGAAATTTTTTATTTATATATCCCTTATTCAATTTATTGATGGTTTAGGATCAGTTTGACTATTTATAGTGTTGAAATCAACTTCATTGATTCATTTTTTCAGTTGGTGACTTTCTATTGAAAATTTTGAATTTTTTTGATAATATGAAATTATATTTCCAATAAATATAAAAATTATTTATAATTGATATTTTTATTTCTCAAGCCATGTAAAATTTCTACATATGATGGTTTACAATAAATTTTATTTTATTAATGTGGTAAATATTGACAATATATTATTTTTTCAATAAATATATGATGAAAGGAATATATGAGCTATAATTTTATTAAACCAATAATAAAATTAAATAAATTACATATTGAAATTTATATAAACACCAAGATTAGATGAGAAATTATACCTCTTCACCTATAAATTGATCTATCCTCTTACACATATATTATAATTCAAGATGAATTCATATACTGGTGAGTTTCATCAAATTAATCTATCCAAATGTGTTTTAAAAATCAAAAATCTCTCTAATATATATATATTGATAAATAAAAAATATTTAATTTGATACAATAAAATATGATCCATTATCATTATTTCTTAATATGGTTCAAGGATTTAAAAATTTCTCACTTGAATTCAATTTTTATATTTATTTTCACGTAACCCTGAAAACATACATTAAAATAACACCACATATAACAATATAAAAAATTATGAATTCAAAAAACAATTAATTTTCAATAAATAAATAAAAAAATATCATAGGACATACACAAATCTATTCATGTTATAAAAAAATCTATTTAAAAAACCATCTCTACAATGAAACATCAATCTCCAGATTTATCAGATCAAAATTCCTTGTACCATCAAATGACCACCCCAAACATAATCTATTATTATTCAATGACTAAAATACTTCAATAGTGGATTCAATATTAATTTATCCAAAAAATAATAACCTATATGGTATAATAGGAAAACCCTAATAAAGAATACCTAAAACATAACATTGGTGAGAAATAAGTCTAAGGAAGAAAATCACCAAATTTGAACGGTATAGAAAAATAATGGTAAAATTTTTGAAATTCGTGATTCCTTATCATTAAATACGAATGAGGAAAAATATCCAAAAAAATATTTATATATTACAATATTACCAAAAATAATTCTTAAAATTAAGATTCTAACACATCTAGAGATGGATTCAATAAAAACCAAAAATTCTGCAGAAATTATAAAATCAAATAAAAAACCACACTCAATAAAATGACAACATCTGAAGATCATTATTCAATGAAATTTTTTTTACTTCTCATAAATGGATAATAAACCCAAAATTAATTAGGTGAGACATTCAAATTAATCAAAATAATTTTTAGTTATATTCATCCATAGTTGGTAGCAAGCCACACTTTTTCCAAAAATAAATAGAATAATCAGGATTTAATGATTAAAATATATGAAAATAGAAAGTGATAATTTCTAAGGAATTTCCCTTAATATAAAATCTGAATTTCATTTTTATTATTCACTATTATAATTAAAATATATTTTTTTAAAGTAAGCATCCATATTAATTTTATCATCTATATATTTTCTCAATACAATTTCATTTTTCTCATGAATCAATGTGTCATTTTCTTCCTCCAAAACATCCATAATCTGATAATAATATAAAAATGTATTGTAATCCCCTCAATAATTATTTTGATCTTTATCCCTTTATCACATATAAAGGTTGTATTAAAATTTTTAATCACTACCAAAGATTGGATAATATTTATTTTTTTCATTTCTGGAGGCATAAAAAGATCTTGTAATAGTTGTTTTCTCTAAAGATGAGTATTAGATATGTTTTTGAGTTTTCATAGGATTATAGGTGATGTATCCAAGTAAATCCACCAAAGGATTCTTACCATTCCTTGCATTAGACATTATGTAAAAAACATTAATATGATTATATTGATCATAATCCTCATTTTAGTATTCACAAGATTCAATGTAGATTATCTTGACATCTTCATTAAATTTTTTATCCACTATATGGATATGAAATTCTTAAAGATAATCTTTGATAATATTTTCTTTATCCTCATTATTTGATTTATCATTATGAAAAACATCCCCAAAACTAGAAATATCTATTGGAGACAGATGAGTTTTAGATGATGCGCCCAGATTTTAATTAAAATTATTATCCCCATTATTTATAGATGGTATATAAGCCATTCCATTAGTTTCTCTTTTCTTCAACCAAAATAGAATTATTTCATGTAAGGTGGAATGATTCATAAGACGTTTTTCTACATTTTATTATGATTTTTTCAATTAGAAAACATTTTATTTGATAATAAGGTAAATATTTTAAGAAAACCTCCTATAAAAAACCAAAGATGCCATTTTGAACCAATATTTATGGTGGAGATAATATGATATGTTCAAATATATATATATATATATATATTCATTATATAAGAGGTAAAAATTGATTTTTGGTAGTGTCATAATGTTTTAGGGGTTGTCCAATTAAGATAGAAATCGAAAGGGGGAATGCTGTTTAAATAAAAGGACTCGTAAAATTAAAAAACCAGTCTAGATGGGTGAAATAGATGGCTCAAAATCTGTGTTGAAATCTAGACATTGGTATATAAAATTCATGTAATATCCACTAAAAGGACATAAACCACAAATCCAAATCCAATAATAATCATTTTTAGATGTATATACTAAAAAAACAATTGAAAAATTAAATAGGAAACTATGAAAACAAAAAAAAATTCTTATAATGTATTTATTAGGAAGAAGATAAAGTATCTATGATTGATAAACATGCCAACCTGCATGATATGTATATTGGGGGAAAAAATATACCGCTTCCTTAGAAAATTATACCTCCAGAAATTTCTAGTTTAATTATATATTTGGTTCAAGGATAAAAAATCATTTAAATCATAATTAAAAATATGGAATTGATATAATATACCAACAATATCCCCAAAATGATGAATTTTTGTATCATTTTTTCATTGTTGTTTTATTGGGGGTGCGCTCTCCATTGGAACCATATTTCATTAATAAATATAGTTATAGTTATGTAATATTTTTAATGGATTTTATTTATTATTAAATATAAGACTAGTGATATGGAAATTAAGTTATGTGTGGGGATCAGTCATTGGGTTGAATCAGTTGGCAGGCCTTAGTTAAATGGGTTTCTGGTGTACACCTACCCATCCATTTTTATCATTTTTATTAATGGTATTGATATTATATGTATCATGATCCATGAGATCATGAAAATGAATAATATATGATTTCCGTTTTTAAAAATTTGATCATTATTATATATAAGACATTAAAAATGATTTTGTCGCTAGATTAATTTGACTCTTAGTCTATATATTAAATGGAAGGTTTTTTCATTTATTTCTTTTATATATTTATTTTTAATTATTTACCCATTATAGTAATGTTGTCTAAATAGAGAGTGTGTCTATTTATTTTTCCTTCAATGTTTATTATGAAAATTGATAAATGATTTTTTCCACTATACATAAACCTTGCTAGGAATTTTAGCTCACCCTTTATTTCATTCAATTCCATAAAATCTAATATGTATAAAATGATTCATTGGAAAGAATTTACTAGATGTAATAATACATTTTTTAATGAAACTTATGTTATAATATTTGATTTTTTATTTTAATATGGTTATCATGTAAGTATCTTTTTTATTAATACTACTTATATATTTGGATTTCAATGGTGTGATACTATGCATATTATTCTAATGTAATAATGTTACAAATAACTCTATGTTATTGGGATTGAGGTCATTATAGTTAGTTTTATAAGTACTTTTTTAAAAAATATGTGATCAATATTTCTGAAAACATATATTAGGAAACATTTCCTTATGATTGAAATTAAGGATATGTATACAAGAACATGAATATGTTTTTATAAGGTATATATTATGTGGTTTTTTCAAGCTATACATCATTCTATAGATAAAAAAAGTTGATGTTGTTTTAGAAAAATTGTAACAATGAGTAATAACTCTATAAAATTATCATCCCTCTTCACTATATAATTACTAGACACGTGATAGTGGGCCTCACTTCATCCTCATTTTTTCACTCTTGAAGAATTTTTCATAGGATAATTAACATTTTAATTTCAAACCATTATTATATATTCAATATATCATGATAAATAATAGCCTATGTAAAAAATTTGGAATCTAGATTAAGAAGAAGGTTCAATGATTTTTAAATATTATACAAGATTATAAGGAATTCCCACTCTATTCATGGTTTCACAATCCAGGATTTTTGAATTCTTCAAAAAGAATGAATATGAAGTAATCATGTTAACATTGATCGTGAATAAGAATTTTGGAACTATTAGAAACTCGATGAGATGAAAACATGATTGACATATATTGTTATTATTCCTCACCAGTTTTCAAATATATGGTTAAAAATATATATCGTAAACAACTCAAAGACTCATTGAAGAATAAAAGGGTATAGTTAACATAGAGCTCAATTAATATATACCTTGAAATAAATAAGGATTTATTTCTTTCATGACAGAAATTTTGAAGAAGAATTATTGAAAACTATCTCTAATGAATGGGAAAATGTTTTTTGTATTGAAAATAATGGGATATAAAAATGAATTTCTAGGGTAAAATTAATATTATGATAGAAGTAAATAATGTTGACCCTCAGGAGCAATTTGTATTGTTTTTTCTAAATTGTGGGGAACTTGGGAAATATCTGGGTCGATGACATCATCTATTTTTTAACCCCATTAACAAAGTATGTCATATATTTAAATATAAATGATGAAGTATTTATGTATTTGGATTCAGGAATTAAATGGCTGGGAAATTTTCTATATTTGTATTTTGGATACAAGAATCATGAAACATCTAAGGATTGTGTGAAATTTTAGAAACATATATTTCATCAATAACATAAGAGTTATGGATAGCCTCATAGTTTATGAGTATAAGATTAATCATCAGTTATATGTATTAATCAACCTTTTTTATTTTTTATGGATGGATGATAACATGATTAAGGATATTTCAGGGTTTATTTAAAGAAAAAACACACTATTTATGTCCGTGTTTTAGTCAAAAAAAATTATTTAAAAATAAATTCCCATAATTATTGTGGTCATAAGTTTATGTTTATTATAAAACTAGTGGTCTTGTGGTTCATTTAATGTGGAGGTAATTATGGGTAATTAAATTGTTGTTTTATTATTATAATTATATTATTCTTGTTTTTTAAAAGGGACACCATGAATGTAGAATGAGAACCCATCACAAATAGAAATTCCACTTGGCTTGAACCCAAAACCAATGGGTGATATGGAGTTGTTCCTTCAACTATCCTATGTGATTTTTTTGGTTTATATATAATATTTTTACTTAAATTATTTCATATAAAAATATTAATGTAGATTATTTTTATGTCGTTGTGTAGATAATAATGTATTATATTAGTTAACATGTTCTATCCATATTGGTTTTGGAAAAATATTTATAGATAGATGGAATAAATTTTTACTCTTTTATGGATACTCCATGGTGTTAAAAGTAAATTTTGGTATTTCAAGAAGAAAAAAATATTCATGATATTAATTTCATGGAGTATGAGAGGAATTGGAAATTGATCAATGAATATATAATGTTTGAATTTGTGCTAATGAAATATAAAGATATCTAAAAAGTATATTTTATTATATTCTTAATTTTTAAAAGTGTTTATCAACTTTATCTAAATGATCATGAAAGAAAAATGTTAACTTATTACATTTATATCCAAAAAAATACGTGGACTATTAAATCTTCACATATTTATGGTTTTTATATCTTTGTCTTTTTAATGATCATTCAATTTGATTTTATAAATTACATTTATCACTCTCCATTGTTATTTTTTATTTTCTTTCATGTCTATATCATCAATTCCCACCCATGTTATTTTACATGGAAACATAGTAATGAGTTATTCATGATGACCCTAATAATTATGATTACCTCTTATAAAGGGGATGTTATATTAACCCTCTTATGATGTTGGGTTTTTTTCAATAATTGTATTTCCAAATTTTTAACCCTTTTTTATTGAGATGATGTTTAAATTGTGAGATAATAATTTTTTGAGGTTTTGAAGAATGTAACATCATAAGATTTTAAATGATGAAAATTACGTTAAATAGTGTATCTGAACTGAATCATATATATTAGATGATAAAATAACACTTTTTCCATTAAATATTTCTTTTTAAACCATTTAAATCTCATTGATATCTTACAAAACACACAACCTCAAATCTAAAAAAATTGTAATATAGAATATTGTTATAACCTATCCTTTAAATTAGTGGGTATGAATATTAGAAAAATTGAAATGTATATGGTTCAAACATATATAAAATAAATTAAATTGATATATGTTGATTAAAAATAAAATTTCAATCACTGAAAAATATTAAAAAATTATAAAAAAACTATTATTTTCAAATAAAATGGTTTTGACACATTTAATGACATTTTGATAAAAATAATTTTAACCACTTTTATAAAATATAATTTTGTAAATTAACATTAATTGGTAAATTTGAAATATCAAAATTTTCTATGCTTTATTTTAATTTTGATTATATTTTAAATTTTTTGAAGAATAATGAACAATAATAATTTTTATTGAAAGAAACCATTTAGTTTAAATAGTTTACAAGGGTAAAATATATTTAAAATTGGTTTTAATGTAAAATTAACTGAATTATATTAATTTTAAATATTTTATTTTATATTAATCATTTTTATATTTAAGATTGATATTAAAACAATTTTTATTTATTGGAGTGTGTTCTTTGGAAAATCACCTTCTAAAAGTATAATTTTAAATATGAATCTATGAATTATGTGAATTTAATTTGAAATATTTATTCCATATTTTTAATTACAATAATTTATATTATCTAAAAAATTATTATTTTTTATTACCATTATGAATTGTAAAATCGATAAAAATTAGTTACCATGGTTAATGTAAAAAACATGTTTATTGAGGTGTTAAACTAGTTTGATAAGGGTTAAAAGGACCATAAAAATTTTATTAAACCCTTAACATGGAAATATATTGAACCTACAACTTTTGTGGGTAAATTATTCATCATTTATAATTGTTTTTTCTGTATAATGGCATGGTTGAAATAGATTCTTTTCAAAATATTCATGTGTAACCCCTACTTAAAAAAGGATACCACATTTATTCCACTATTCACACTTTTAATTTCATTTGGTTCATCCAATACATACGCAAATCAAATCTATTCTCCAATAAAAAAATCCATGTTTTCTTTATTGATCAATATCAAATACTATAATGGCCACTGGTGCATCCTTAATGTTGTTATCCTAAGAAGTGTTAACATCCATAAATTTGTGTTTTATTTCATTTCATATTACACGTACTTAAAATCTTTTTTTATAATGTATATATAATAACCAAATTATATTCCATACCCTAGAATAATATAATGTTCAAACCATGAACTATATACATATTTACACCCATTAAATGGGAAATGAAACTATTTAATGTGTGTACTGAAAACATCCCCATCATGAACCGATATAATTCATTTCCCTTTCACCATAGTTCATGGATAGATATAATTTTTTAAGAATTTTTTATTATATTTATGATATTATTATACTTTTTAAATTTTTAGATCACATATACACTCTCACTTTCCCTTCCATTTAAATTTTGATAATTCTTCTTGTGTATACGCTAGATTGACCACTCTCAAAGTCATGTTATTTGTTTTTTTCATATAAATTACATGAAATGTAATATTGATAAATTTATGAAAATATGTGATATATAAGACATGGTACTGATTCATTATGTTTTACAGGTAACCAATTTTTTTTCATGCCACTCTTTAAAAGATTGATAATGTCCCTCATGCGTATGTATGACCTACCATCTCAATGAGGTGATGTGATCCATTCTCAACCATCAATTTCAAAAAAGATGGTAAAGATGCATATAATGAAAAAAAATTATATTTATATATTCTTCTAAATCATCATATTATGTAACTATATGTCATGACCCATCCCTCGGGGCATATGCCGTTTCTACCCTAAGCCTGCCATCCATTGGCCAGGGGTGGCAACTAGCACCAAAGTCGTAAATCTCTATGATAGGAAGTCATTGACTTTATAAATTGTAAACATTAAAAATCACAATACAAACTGGAAACATACACTAAGTAAAAACATTATACAAAATAGAGTGCTGAAATGTATAGGCGGTCAGAAATACATGCCCAACTGTAAAGTACAAGGAATATAAAAACAAGTACCACTGAAGAAAAGGGTAAAACAGCTTCGGGTTCATCATTCTGGGATTCCAACCTGAAGGGTAGGTTCAGATAGCTTTCATAGAAATCCAAGTCCATCAGTCTGCTCCGTGTACCAACCCGTCGAAAGGTCTACCTCCGTGTATCACCCAGTCCTGTTACTATGATCCTTAGTCAGCTTTTTCTGTCATCTGCAACCAACACAATGAGGTGTGGGAATATCCCATTCATGGGTGAGTATAACGATACATAGTAGGGATAGTGAGACCCTCAAGATATCACAAAAATCAAAAAATATTAACCAAACAGTATGAATTCAATAGATAACGTCGTTTATGAATATTCCCATACAAATACCTAAGTTATCAAGTAATCTATCTCAATCATGATGTAAACACATACGTTACTAACTCATCTCAACCAGGATTTTATTCTAGGTATAGATACATATAAATCCTTGAATGTTGGATAACTCCTCCTCTATCGAGTACAGTGGGCCAGCCGTGTCATATAGTGGCACTTCCCACAAACATGGACAACTTAGATACTCCTCCTTTCAATTACAGTGGATCTACGGAGCTCACCCAGAGGGGGTCCCCACAGTGGGTCTGATGTACTCAAATAGAGGCGCTCCACCTCGTAGCCAGCTGTGGTACTCAACGTGTCGAGTACCATGGCTCTTACACACTCAAATAGAGGTTCTCCCTACCGTGGGACTACTGTGACACCATGGATCTACCAACTGGGCTCCTCGAAAAACTCTAAGTCGAATTAGTCAACATTCATCAAGTCTCAACCAACTACTAGGTTCCTGCAAAAATGTCTTCTCATCTTTGAAAGATCCACTTGAAAAGTTACTGGTCGATACTCCAATAGTCACGAAGTTCCACGTAGAAGTATTTCAATGGTCTTCCACGTCATAGAGTTCTCAGAGCAGCAGACGGTGTGTCAATTGGACTACTAGTCTATGAGTTATTAGCTTTTTTGTCCCGGGGGCCTAGTTGAATTTGTGTATGATCCAAACTAACTGTAACTCAACTAAACCATGAACTCTTGTGGGGTATACTCAAAGAGACTGTCATGCATCATGAAATCCAGCTCTGCTGAATGTTCTTCAAACAGACGTTCGGTGCCAAAGATATGGCCAAAGAATGTACTGTGGTCGGTAGTGGGCTCGTGTCTGATCTGTCCTTGTCGGTCCGACTCGGCCCAAACCAGTCTGGTCCGAACTAGTCTGGATAAAACCGTTATGACCCGCTGGGTCTGACCTGGCCCATTGTGTGGGTCAGCCCGCTAGGTTCGTCCCTATCTACTATCCCCGGCCCAACAGACTGCGGGGGAGGTTCAGCCCGGAGGTCATTGCCTAGGCGGGTCGGTCCAGTGACTGGGGTCGGTTCAACCAACATCGTGCGGCATGCGGCTCGTGCATCTCGGTTTGGAAGGTCAAGCCGATTTGGCCAGAAATGTCGCAAGGGGCACCGAAGGTCGGCTTAAGAGGATGTCACCACCTGGGCATGGCACGCGGGAGGACGCTGGCAGGCCTGGCAGGTCACGGCAGGGCTCGTGGGGGGCCGCGGCAGGCCGCACAGGGTGCGGGCAGGCTAGCAGGGCACCGAGCAGGTCGCGGACAGTGCGCGCGGGGCGCAGGGAGGCCAGTAGGGCGCTGAGCAGGCCGTGGGTTGGGCACACAGGGTGTGGGTAGGCCGACATGGTGTCGGGAAGGCCGTGCGGGGTGCGGGCAGGCTGGCCGGTTGTCCGGTGTTAGTCGGGCCGGCCAGTTCGGCATGGCTTGGGCCAGCACAGGCCGGTGGTGTTCGGCCGAGAACACCTCTATGCCATGGGGGCAGAGCAGTTTGTGGAGGTGGGTAGAAGAACCATTTTTGTTGTTTCCTTCTTCGCCTCTTTGTCGCTTCGTAGTCGAAGTTCAAAAAAAAATGATTGGCGGAGGGGTTGGGCCATGTTGGTTTGGCCCTCACCCTCAGCGTTTAGGGTGGTAACAATTGGTTCTTATGTATGAAGCACAACAACCCTCCTTCATCTTTTTGAGAGAAAGGAAGAACATAGGTAAACACCATACATAGATAAAAGTAAACCCCTACAATGCTCGTAGTTCGTTGACTGAGTCGCGAGGGAGAAGACGGATCGTTGGGAAATGATGGACATTGGTGTCGTCGGAGTTTTCCTCGATCTTCGGTTTGTGCACCGTCTCGTCGTAGTCGGTGACGTCCAACATCGGATGAAGTCCCGAGGAAGAATTTGGGGTTGTAATTCATTGGGAGAGAATTCTTCATCGGGAGAACACATTCTTCATCAGAGGGAATAATCTTCCTAGTGTTGGGCGCCAGGTCACATTACCAGTGCTTCGTCTCTTGGTGAAGCCTTCCAAAATCCTCCTCCCAAGATCCATATATATAGGAGATGGAGAGAGGTAGGAAACGATCGTTGTAATTTATGATGGTTCATTTTTTTAGGAACCATCCCAGAATCCAATGATAATTGCCTACCTATCCCCCTCCCCTATATATATGGAGCTTGGGAGGTGGATCTTGGATAGCTTCACCAAGCAACAAAGCGCCAGTAAAGTGATGTGAAACCCAACACATGGAAGATTACGCCCTCCAACGAAGAATGTGATCTCCCGAAGAAGAACGCTTTCTTGAATAATAACAACCTCAACTTCAAACTTTTCCACGTGACTACCTCTGACATAGGGTGTCACTGACTAGGACAAGCGAGCGCACAAACCGACGATCGAGGAAAACGGTGATGACACTAGCGTCCGCCTTTTCCCAAAAAAATTTCTTCTCTCTCGCTACTCAATCAATGAACTATGATCATGGTAGGGGTTTACTTTTATCTAAGTATGGTCTTTACATATGTTCTTCCTTTATCTCAAAATGAAGAATGAGGGTTGTTGTGCTTCATACTTATGAACCAATTTTTACCACCCTTAACATGGAAGGTGTAGGCCAAACCATCATAGCCCAACCCCTCAGCCAATCTTGTTTTTGTTGAACTTCATCAACGAAGAGTAAAAGAGGTGACAAAGGTGGCAATGAGAGAGGGTTGCACTACCCACGGCCTCTGCAACCCACGTCGCCCCCATGGCGTACCTGTGCTCTCCGCCAATCATAAGCGGCCCACACTAGCCGGAGTTGCATCGAACCGGCCTACCCGACCACCACCCGGCCGCCAGCCCACCTGTACGCGCCCCGTGTGCCCTGCCCGGCACCTTTTCGACCTACCCAAGCCACGCGCACCCCGCCCGTGGCCTACCCTGTGCTCTGATATCCTCCACGGGCCACGTACGCCTTGCCTGTGGCCTTCCTGGCACCCTGCTAAACTGCACGCGCCCCGCGCGGCCTGTCGTGGCCTCCCGCACGCCCTGACTGCATGGTCACGGCCTGTCGCACCCTGCTCGCATCCTTCCGCGCGTCTTGACCTGATACAGCTGGCCTCCCGACCTGGGCCATGACATCCCTCATGGAGTCACTAGCTGAATCACATCTGCCTTTCAGACCGAACCGCCCGAGCCGCGCCACGTACAGTATTGGCAGAACCGACCCCAGTCACCGGACCGAGCCGCCTATGCGGCGACCTCCGGGCTGAACCATCGTCACTGTCCACTAAGCCAGGCCTAGTGGGCCGGGATGAACCTAGCGGGATGACCCACACAATGGTCCAGGTTAGACCCAGTATGTCTTACCATGTTGATTCAGACCAGGTCGGCTCAGACTTGAGTCGGCCGAGTCAGACCGACTGGGTCAGACCGGACTTGGGCCCACTACCGACCCCTATACATTTTGTGGAAATATCATTGGAACCATACGTCTGTTTGACAAACCATCAGTGGCGTTGGAATTCATGGAGTCTGATGGTCCCATTGAGTATACCCCCAATGGATTTCGGGGTTTAGTTGAGTTATGGTCAGTTTAGATCGTACATGAATCCAACTAGGCCCCTGGGACTAAAAAGCCGATAACTCATAGACCGGGAATCCGATTGATGTGTCGTCTATTGCGTTGAGTCCTCTATGATGTGGTGGACCTTTGAGATACTTCTAAGTGGGACTTCATGACTATTGATTTATTGACTAGTAGCTTGTGGAGCGGATCTTCCATAGACAAGTAGACATTTTTGCAGGAACCTAGTAGCTGGCTGAGACTTGACGACTGCTGACTGTTTAGGCTCGGAGTGATTTGACTAGCCTAGTGGAGAGAAACTCGGTGTCATGTAAGAACCAAGGTATAGAGAGCCTCTGAGTGAGCACGGTAGACCCACAGTACTCGGATCTTCCATAGACAAGCAGACATTTTTGTGGGAACCTAGTAGCTGGCTGAGACTTGACGACTGCTGACCGATTAGGCTCGGAGTGATTTGACTAGCCTAGTGGGGAGAAACTCGTTGTCATGTAAGACCCAAGGTATAGAGAGCCTCTGAGTGAGCACGGTAGACCCACAGTACTCGACACGTGGAGTACCTCAGCAGGCTACGATGGGGAGTGCCTTTATGTGAGCGCAGCAGACCGACGGTGGCGATCGCCTCTGTGTGGGCGCGGAAGGTTTACCATACTCGATAGGAAGAATATCTCAGTTGTTCATGTTAGTGGGAAGCACCTCTATATAATGCGGGCTTCCCACTATTCTCGATAGAGGAGGATTTCTCCACCAGTTGAGGGTTCATATTGATACTATCCCTAGAATAAAATCCAGGTTGAGCTGAGTTAGTATCTTTTGTGTTTACCTCATGATTGAGATGGATTAATTGATAACAGAGGTATTTATGTGGGAATATACCTAGCGGAGGTTATCTTTTGATTTCATACTTTTTGGATTATCCTTGTTGGTTTTTGTGAGACATTGAGGGTCTCAAGATCCCTACTGAGTATCGTTATACTCACCGCTGCTCGGGATAAGCCCGCACCTAGTTGTGTTAGTTACAGAAGATGGACATCACAAACGGAGGATCAGAGTTGCAGGACTGGATGGTACCTGGAGGTGGACCTTACGACGAGTCGGTACACGGAGGAGACTGATGCACATGGAGTTATGAGTAGGCTATCTTTACCTACCATTCAGGTAGGAATACACAGAGGACATCCCATTAGTTTTTTTACCCTTTTTTCAATTGTACATGTTTTCAGTTTCCTTGTACTTTATAGTTGGGCTTGTATTTCTGAAACCCTTTACATTTCAGCACTCTTTACGGTATACATAATTTATATAATGTTTGAATCTAGTTTTTATTTTTATTTTGTATGTTTACAATTTATAATGGAAATGACTTACAATATAATGGATTTACGCCTTTAGTGAAAGCCACCATCCCCCGGCCTATGGATGGGGGTTTGGGGTAGTCATGGAACGGGCCTTGGGGGACGGTTCATGAAAAATTGGTACCAGATGAGTCTGTTCTACCACAGAACATATGACTCTAATCTTTCGTTTCTTTGTAGAAATAGTGTTAATGGTACATAGTGTTTTTCTCAGTTCTGGGATTCTAGTGTGGGTGCGGCGGCTGACGTATCCATACACCAGGACCCAGACAAATGATCTCTAACTAACAGCACAAAAAAACTGATTACGTGTGTGTTTTCAAAAGTTTTCTAAATTTCATCTCAACTAGATCACCTCCCTAGGTATAACATTTGATTGTGTCGCATCTGTTCAGTACGCATCCATGGATACTGCCAATTAGAGTTCTGAGAGAGAACTCGTTGACTGCCCACTGAGCGATGAGGCTCCGGTGCTGGGCCCTATTACTATTTTGGCACCTTCAGGAGGTTTACCAGCTGAACCACCACCCGTTGGGAAGAAGATGCCACTAACCGCACTGTCAAATGTTGCACACCAACTGAACATGTTGCATGAGTTCCCACGACAGAGTCCTCTGAGGATACGAGGCAAGAAAGATTCCCAGGAAACAAAGGACTGGATGGAGGCGATTTCTAGAGTTTTCCTCCTAATTGAGACAATAGTAGAGTATATGGTGATCTTAGCTACTCAAATGTTTCAGTGAGTGACCATGAGGATGGTCTACATTGTTATGAGGCCTCGTTACGTGGACCATTACCCGAGATATTACCTTCGAGTCGTGTGTCAGCTATATCACTGCCTGTAGGTGAGAAGTTGCAACCATCGGTACCATTAAAGGACACTTGTAGGATTTTTGACTTACACGTGTTTTATTATCAGATACCCCTTAGGTTCCGAGGTGAGCCCGACTCACAAGCGGCTGAGGACTGGCTTGGGGAGGTGGTTGAGATTTCTCTAGAACTTCTAAAACTTCGGCAGGATGATGTGTCAGTAGCTGAGTATTCATCAAGCCATACTGATCTATCCTGGTACTCGATTTATATGGTACGATTAGTTCCTCAGGGATCATACTTCTGAGTGAGGTGTTTTTAAAGGACATCCTAGACAGCACAATTCCTCTACGTATTCCTACTTATGTTAGGTTTCTAGAGAGAACCATTGCGGATTGAATGTTCTTTGGATGAGAGGATACAGCTAGTGAATGTTAGTAGTGGGAATGCATGAAACGGATGTTAGTCTCAGATACTTGAGTGTGTAAAATGTTTCAAGAAGAGTATGTTTTAAGGAGAGATGAATCTCAGGGAAGCAAATGTGGAAGCAGAGCTATGAGAGCATCATACAGTGGTGTACTTTTCGATATGTTACAACATCCCGCCTTTGTAGTCCCCGCCAGGATTCCGGAGCCGGAGTGATGGGGAAGAGTGTAGCTTCATGTGGTAAAAGAGTTTGTCCCATGTTCTATATGAATGATTCAAAGTACGGACTGTTTCTACTAATAGCTTCCATATCAATAGACATAGTATCCAATCATTCCTTCATTCCATGAATCTTTTCCCAGACCTAGAGTTTTTTGTTAAACCATTGAATTGACCCTCATGTTTGGAGATACCATTGGGAGGAGACTTGATAATCACACTTATGCCGAATGTGTGATCTGACCCTTGAGGTGAGTGTTTCGGTTGGAACCTCTTGGTGGAAGTATCGAGGCCTTATGACGTTAGTTTGGGTATGGAATGGGAAACCAGAGTTCATACCCAGATTGATTGTATTAAGAAAAAATGGATATGGTTTATCTACAACATTGGGGTGAGGTTTTACTTAGTCAAAAAAAAGGGAACCCAAGAAGCACAATTTAATCTCATGCATAGGAGTGTGTATCTGATCACTCTTTAGTCGGCTAGCCTTACCCTTGGGGAAGCGGGAGTTTTGAGTCTTCAGATCCAAACAAGAGACATAGAATATGGGTACATCTTTTTAAAATATGTTTCCATGATTACCCCTCCACTCCAAGGGGGAGGGACGTAAACTTTGGTTGGATACTACCGGAGGTTCGTTCCAAACATCACCAGAGTTGCACCACCACTATCAGCCTTGACAAAGAAGGGGCAACCATTCATGTGGTTGGGGTGATGCTAGAAGAGCATTCAAGAACTGATGTATAGGATGACTAGATCCCCCATCATGAGGCTTCTAGCAGATGGCATAGGATACTTTGTCTACTATGATGCATAAGGGACTGAACTCGAGTGTGTCCTGATGTAGGGGCGAGCAGTGATCACATATGGTTCTTAGTATCTGAGACAACAAGAGCAGAACTACGCTACCCATGACCTGGAGTTAGAAGAAATGGTCTTTTCCATGAAGATGTGGTGACACTATCTTATGGGATAACTTTTTAACTTGTACTCTGATCACAAGAGTCTCAGGTATATCTTCTCTCAGAAGGATCTGAATCCGAGATAGAGACGATGGCTTGAGTTTCTCATGGACTATGACTTCAATATAGTCTTTACTCTTTGGAAGAGGAACATTGTTACATATTCACTTAGCAGGAGGTCTAATAAACTCCTTCTAGGAGACGCGACAGAGCAGCTAGATGTCATATAGATATTATTTGTGTATAGAAATGGAGCATCATTTCTATAGTCCCTTACAGTCACTCCCACACTTCTTTAGTGCGTCAGGGAGGCAGCGCATGGAGACACTGTCTGTGAGACATGATGTACCCAGATATCCACAGGGCAGACACCTGATGGATTTCATGATGGTGGGTAACATGTAATCCTATTTAGAGAATATACTATGGTAATAGTTTCAATTCAAGAGGGAATGTTGAGTGAGTTCCACATATCTCTTGTAGAGATACATCCAATAGTGGAGAAGATGTATCATGACCTCATACGACATCACTGGAGGCCAGGTATGAAGAAGGTGGTATTGGATATTGTCTCTCGTTGCCACACTTATCAGCAATTGGAGGCGGAGGACCAGGTACTAGCCGGATTGTTACAACCTTTAAATGTTCTAGAGTGGATGAGGTATGAGATATCCATGGAATTCGTGATTAGTCTTCTACACACATCTATGGGACACGACTCGATTTGGGTGATCGTTGATTGCCTCACCATGTCGTCTCACTTCCTACCGATTAGAGAGCAGGGTTCAGTATAGGGATTTGGACACCTCTACATGTAGGATATTGTGATGATATATAAAGTACCTTCTTCTATTGTCTCTGATCGTGATGCATGTTTTACTTTCCGGCTATGGAATCGGTTGTAGGAGGCTTTCAGGACGTGGCTTCATCTGAGCACCACCATCCATCCTCAAAAATATGGTCAGACTGAGAATAACATTCAGACTCTTTATGACATGATTCATGCCTGTGTCCTCGACTTCAGTCGCGGTTGGGAGGATCACTTACATTTTGTAGAGTTTTCCTACAACAACTGTTATCACTCCACTATAGGGATGTAAGCTTTCGAGGTGTTGTACGAGAAACCATGCAGATCACCCTTGTGCTAGACAGACCCAGGGAAGTCAGCACTAGTGGGACTAGAGACGGTACAAGATACCATGAAAAAGGTTCATATCATCCAGTAGAAAATGAAGACTATACAAAGCAGACAGAAGTCTTATGATTATAGCAGACTGAGACCTCTAGAGTTCGATAATGGAGACCATGTCTTTATATGAGTCTCACCCTGATGAGGTCTATGGATATTTGGTAGAGGAGGTAAGTTATCTCTAAGGTTTATCATACCATTCCAGGTCCTCAAAAGAGTAGGCTGGGAGGCTTACCGCTTGGATCTTCAACCTCTGTTGACCTAGGATCATGAACTATTCCACGTTTCTCAGCTGAGGAGATACGTGCATGACCCATCCCATAGCATCGACCATGGCAAGTTGGACATTGATGATGTGGAAACTTTTACGGAGGGTCTAGTAAAGATTGGGGATTGATAGGAGAAGGTCTTTCACGGTTGGTTGATACTTATGGTGTTTGTTCGCTAGCTTCATAGGAACCTCCAGGTGAATACATTGAAGTGGTAGGATCAGATTTGTGCTAAGTACCCCCACTTATTACCTTATTTGTGAGTTGTGGCTTACGAGAACATAGAGCCCTAAGGTGGGGAGAATTTAAAGACCCAAAATTTCAATGTAATTTTTTTAATTAAATGAAAATTTTATGGGTTTATGAAATCTGACGGCGCGTGATTCCGAGGCCTGGAGTGCCTGGAATGATCCGTCGATGTTTTTTCTTAAGCTTAAGTTAATGCGCATAAGCAGTTTTCCTAAAAAAAAGTGGAATAACTCTTAAACAGTAACACATATTAGAAATCTGAGGGCACTATTGTGCTCAGGGTGGTAGGTTTGGGGTAGTCACGGCATGGGCCCCGGGGGACGGGTCATGACACTATATAATATACTCATGAACCAAAACATTCATGAAATACATGCATGGAAAAAAGATGAAATTAGTACATGAAATAATGAAAATAATGAAATATTATAACAAATCTGGAGGTAAAATATTATTATTGGATAATATATGATACTATAAATATTAATATTGTTTTGGAATAAATTAAAAACAAGAGTAAAACTATTATAAAATATGTTAATGTGCATTTAATGTTAAGGAATCATGGGGTGTGGTACTTTATTTCAATTTCCTTTTATTTGAAAATTTTGTAATTTTATGAACCTAATTTCTATTACATGGTGTTTTTTTGAACCTTTTTCATGTAATATAATTATAAGTTCATAAATACTTGTATTTTATACTTTATTTATGAATATTTAATGTAAGGTGATTTGACCTAAAAATTACAGAGTGGTAATGAATTTAAGAACTAAAATTCCTTTCAGTTGCTTATATTACTTCCTCATTATCTATGAAATTCTTCGATTTTATGAATAAATAATTTCATCTATATTATCATTTATTTATACTTGTTTCAGATGTATTTACATTTGATACACATAATTGATTCATTTATTAATTCTTATATATACTTTACGATCTTTGAAAGGGAATGTTTCAATAACTCATTTCAATTGATATAATTCATAATTGAATTTCCATTAAAGTAAATTATTTGATATTTTTAAAATAAACTGATTTAATTATCTTATACAAAATTTATCCATTAAAATATTCACTTTTTATGATAATTGGATATAAAAGTTCTCTTATATATCCATTTTATTTATAAATAATATGATTATTTAATAAATCAAATTTAATTTCTACATAATTTGTTTATGATTTATTTTTATTTGATTATATTGAAAAGCATTTATTATTTTTATTCGTTATTCTATAAATATATTTATTAGTAAGTCATATTTATCTTAAATTAAATTAATTATTCAAACTATAAATAATAACATAGACATGCATTTACAGTTGTGGATTTGTAATTTATAACCCCTTCATTAATCAAAATTAACGTTAGAATATTCTGTTTGAAAGCCTTAGTTAATTTTTATTGTTTGGTATGCTGACCCATCAGTTCCAGAATGTCATGTAAATTTTAATGATAGAGGAGGTATCATGATACCTATGACAATGAGGTCCAACAAAAAATAATTCCCTTCATTAAGATTTCATTTATTATTGTCCATGATATTTTAACAATGATATTATCACTATATTAATTTCATTATAGTATTAATTATTAAATATCCTTTTTTTTAGATATTTACATTTCAATGTTGTCTATGAAATAACTTATCATGATATTCATGTTATTTAAATGGAATTTGTAATCTATTTCTGACCTTTAAATGTATATAATTCTTATTAAATCATAATGGCTTCCTCTATAGTTAACTCATAATTATAATTTGATCTCACCATTATTGTTTCCCTTCCAAGGGATCCATGATTATTATTGTGATTGATATGTATGCATATTATAATGGGATCAATTTTAGTTTCTAAAGATTAAAGAATATTTTGAGTTTTTTTCTCATATGTAATATGAGAATATTTTATGAATCTGGTTTACTAATACTACTAAATTATTCATCCTTTTGGGATGTCCTTATATATATCATATTACAATATAAAAAAGGAACCACTAACTCTATGTTATTTTGGATTAGGTTTATTTGTTTTTTATTTATAATGTTTCTTATTTATGTTGAATTTAGTTATCACTTAATACATGATGATCGGGTAATTTCATATGCATCATGTCAATTTATTTGTGATGTTTGGAAAGACCGTACATATGATACTGTGGTATTGGTGGTGGTTCGCTATTTTTAATATTTTATGATTTTCATTTATGGGTTAAAATGTGACTTGAATACTTAGAATATTTATTTTGTCTTTTATATCAACTAAAAATGAGTTGAACACGAGGCATATGATATAGTAGTAACTTATAGAGGATTTTTATTTCATGATTCACAATCATGCAGGAAAAGTTTAAAAAATTCATATTTCCTTAGTCCAAAAAATAAAGCATCATTAACTATATTAAATTTAGAATTTGATCATTTAGTTAATGAGTAAACTAATGTTTTAAAAAAATGTGCATGCAAGAACTCACTCATTTTTGGTTCAGAAGTCAGTACAGTTATACATGCCAGATAGAATTAAAAGTTCCCTCACAGAAGGTCGTGGCTTGTAAGAAGAGGTTAAATTGGATAACATTGGTATGTTGTAAAAGTTTATGATTGATAAAAAAGGTGATATAAGATTTGGATTGATGTAATGGTTTTCAATTGATTCTCTATTATTGTAGTATTTTTTAAATGAATCTCCAAGATCAATTTTCTATTCATCTTTATTCGTGTGAATGTATAAAGAAAAACATTGGGGATTTTACAATGAAATTTTTTGATTTTAAATAATTCAAATATGAGTGAAAACAACTAAAATGGATGATTTAACATTTTAGTTCATGAAGGAAAATTTGGTGAAGATATAAATGGATTTTTTTGTGGGAATACTATTAACATCGTGAGGTAATAATGTGATATTGGTTGTTATAGATTCTTTTACTAAATCCATGCACTTTCTCCAAATTAGATATTCATTTTTTCAATAAATATTATTTAAATTAACATAAATATGTATGAAAACTTTTATGCAGGCCATATCTTTACAGTATATTATTATTATCATATATTTACTTTAATGTTTCTAAATGGGATTCAAAATCAATTATTTAATAAATTGAATTTAATCCAAAAATTTAAAATTAAGTATGATGTAAAACAGTAGGTAATGACTCAATAATTGAAATAAATTATTCTAAATTGATATTTGGATTTTAGGGAATATTGAATCAATATCATTCATTACATTAATTTTCTTATGGAAATAGTTTAATCATTGAGATGCATATTGTCCCATTTTATCCCTTATATGAAAACATTCCTAAATTGAATCCTAAATAGGAATGGTTGGTGAAAGGATAATTTTCTGACCATATATGGTTGATTATGTTTTTGATAAAGTAAAAAAAATCATTGTTATATGTTTATAACTAGGATTAGGAATTCTATATATGAAAATAATAGGACAAAAGATCTCTCATTTGTGGTTTGCATTCATGTTTCTCTTACAAAATCACATCAGGGAACAATTATGTTATTTCCAAAAATATAATTTAGAATCTAAAGATCTTTAGTCATATGAAATTATAGATAAGGTTGAATTTTTCCTTTATATAGTGTCATTAACACTATTTTTATCTCAGATAGATGATGTTTTTATTTTTTATTTCACTAAATGTACATACGAGGTGAAATCATTGTTTTGATCCCAAAAGTATTAAAATTAGATGCAATATCAATGAAAAATAAATTATAATACATATTTTGGAACCTAAAGATCATGAAATATGAAATATAGTTATTTGTCAACTATATTAGTTAAGGAATAATCACATGAATGAAGATGAAACATGTTAATTATAAAATTCAATGATGGAAAAAATACTCCTACTTGTTTAATTTGTGAATAAAATTTAATTAATGAAATTTCAGACATATGGAAGAATTTAAAAGAGCTAGATTATACTCAAAATAATTCAATCACTTTATTTTTATTTATTCATTTTTTAGATTAATATTCACCATATTTTTATATATATTATTATTAATTTTTTTTGTCAAAATATAATAAACTTATTTAAAAATTTAATTTAATTAAATTATATAGTTTTATATAATAAATAAAATTATTTATTTTATAAATTTTATTTGATATGGAAAACTTAATTTTTATGATGAACATATTTAATATATATTATGGTAGAGTTTTGTTTTTTTATGAACAGATTTATTATTTAATGTAGAATTAATAATGTGGATTTTGGAAATATGTTTCTTTTTTATCAAAAAATAATCTTTTTTTGAATCATTTAATTTTTCATTCATTACTGACATAAAATAATATAATGTTTATCTGACATAATATTAATATTTTAATACTAATTGAAATTTAGTTTTTATAATATCATTTATATTCTTTAAAAAATTTATAAAATGATATTTTTATTTAGTATTGGTGAACATAAAGTAATTGTAAACTTTACCACGTATAAAATTTATATCTTGATACTTGAATTTCATTTTGGAGTAACGAGGTTCAAATTTATTAATGTTTTCAGATTCATTTTCATGTCAATCGGAATTTTTACCATGGTAGAAATGTATTTTCATGGTAGAGGGGTAGAGCATGTTTATTAAGGTAAAAACTAAGTAATCAGGTCCTAAAATTTTATCTTAAATCTTATTTGATATGTTTATTTCAACTGTTATCATCTTATCTTAAAAAATCAATTTTTTATTCCCCACATGATCATTATATTAAATGAATATTATTTTAAATCATCGAATAATTATATGTGTACCAACCCTCTTACTTATAATAAGGTAACTTCTATACTCTATTCCAATCACATTTTATGAACTATAGTTTAGTATATTCGTACCCAAATAAGTTTACAATGTACCTCTCCATGTCCTAGTGGACTGTTAATTACTAAAAGACTAAATCTATATGGCTTATGTTTTAATCCAAGGATTTTTCCCAGTAATCAGGTATAACTCTTAACAAACTATTCCATTTTCATTTACTATTGGGATTCCATAAAATCATCTTTAACCACGATGAAAAAATAACAAAAAAGTATATAAAAAATACTAAAATTGTGTTAATAATATTTTACAATCATATTTCATCTTTCTTTTTCGTCATACAGGAAATGATGACAACACTCATGTGTACCCATGGAATTAAACATCCATGATGCGATGTTCTTTGTTTTTCATCTCAATATTACTACTTGGTTATAATTATATATAAAAAGAATTAATAATATATTTTTTATATAATAAGGATCCTGGATATTTAATATATTAAATATGTTCTTCCGCTTTCTATAAATTTAAAAATGATAACCTCGCTTATGAGTACAAGTGGAATTTTACAATAATATATAAATGTTATTGATATTTAATTTCATACATATAAGGATGTAGTAAAAAGATTAATAATGAATAAATATGAAATATAAAAAATATTTTAATTTTTTGAAAATAAATTTTTATATAAATTATTTATATTTCACAAAATACATAAAAAACATCATTCATGTAAAGATACATACTACCATCACCTGGTTAATATTTTCATAAATTTATTATTTGATTATATTTAAAAGATTATATAATTTATAACTATGATGATTATAACATGTTTATGATTCATGATTAAGTAGAACCATACACACATTGACCAAAGTTAATGCTTTGATGGTGTCTCATTATTTTAAGTAGAACATTCCAAAAAAATAAAATGTAAAAATAATCATATTATTATGTGAATGTATGAATGTAATAAATTTAATAAATATAATACTTATAAAAGAATGAACATGAGAAAATATCTTCTGAAATAAAAAAATAATAATTTTATTTCTCATGTGGTTTGACATATAAATGAAATGGTTTCATACTTATGATAATATATTGTTCATTAATATCATCATTAAATGTGTTTATTTATAATATTTTTCCATCACATCCATATTCATAAAAACGACCCATGTATGATTGTATATCAAAATCAAGTATCAGAAATGTTCATTTTATATTTATTTTTAATTCATTAGAAATGATTAAAATGTATCTCCATAATATTTACTATATATTTCATTATTTAATTTTTTTTGAATGAGAAAAAATAATATTTTTTAACATATATTCGATCAATGCATTTTACCATAGTGATAGTTGTAAATTTTCATCAATATTTAAATAAACATTTACATTGTTTTTTAAAATAATATCATATTATTTCTTTTATATTATTTTTTTTCATTTATTTAGATTATAAATGAAAATTATATTTCTTTTAATTATTATGGGGAAACTCAAGGAGTTTTTCATTATGGTTTCAAATGAGTTATTCAAGGGTATTATGATGAAAAGGGGTAATAATACATATTTTGATGCAATGTATGGTGATTTTTAATTATTTATCTTACATGTTTTTCAGATAGATCATGAATTAACTAATAGTATCTACAAAGTTTTGTTATTTCTTGGATAACCACAAAATCAAAAAATTTCAGGATTTTTCCCTTTATAGGAATGTGTCCATTATTTCTTATACATAGGGTTTTTTCTAAATCATTTCTATCCTAATACATAGATCATTATGTTTACCAACCAAACATTTATCAATAAATTTTCATATATAAAAACCATATCATATCAACCCTTGATGAAATCATTTACACCAGATTTATCTTCAACTCATAGAATCATAATTTCAAATTTTATCCAAAACCTTATCTGTTAAGAAATATAGTTTCATGTTGAAAATACAATATCATCCACATGAAATTAAAAAAAATAATACATTCCATTAAAAATTTATGTTTACATTTTATGAGAATTAAAACAAAAAATTAACTAAAAAATTAATATTATTTATATCAGTTCTATGATTTTTACAATATATATGAAACTATTAAATCCATAATGACTCTTCAATATCTCCCAAAAAATTCATAACATTAAAATATTTTATATAAAAATTTTATATTTCAAATATTCTTTTCTCAGAGAAATAAAAACATAATAATGTGTTGATTATAGATTCTTAAAAAGGATAATCAAATTTTATAATAATAAAAAATAATTCATTTTGATGAGATGAGAATATGAATATAAAATGGATATATAATAAAAAAATAAACAATAACCCATTGATTATAAATTATGGAATAATTATTTGGTTAACAATATATATGAATGAAAAGAGTGAAAAATATGTCAATATTCATGATCAATGATATAATGACATGGTAATTTGTATAATCACAATTTAATGGATTTTTATTCAAATATAGAACTTATATTATAATATGAAACCATGACATTCATGAGTCACACCACTTGCACCCCTACGTACAATAACATAAAAATGTATTAATTAATTCCTATCCTATTTGATATAATGTATTAACCAACACATTATAAGCAGATATAGTACCCAACACATCACATATAAATATGTGTTCAACTTACAAAAAATTCTCATTTTACATCATAATGAAACTATGAAACTAAGATAGGTTTCATATACATTTAACACACACTTATTCACATTTCATTTTCCTAAATAACTCAGGTAATGAAAGTAGGTATCGTTTTCCTTCCATATAGAATCACATAAAAATAATCAATATTCATAAAATTAAAACACGTGTAATATAAATGGGAATCCAAATATATTTAGTATATTGGTTGTTAAATACCATTAATTCAAGATAATAAATAATATAGTATTTACACTACATAGATAAATGGTATATAATCGTGGAAATAACTTTTCTAGCCAATTCAATTTCGACATATTAGTGTACACTCATCAATAAATGGATTAAATAAATTAGTTATTTGTAGATGGCGGAATTGGAGGATATTTTTTTAACAATCATTAAATTACCAATAATAAAAATGGTAGTGATTTATAAATTCAATAAATAAAAATAATATGGTTAAGTTATATAGTGAAATATTTTGGAGTTGTCATTTAACGAATTTTTAGAAAAAATTTAATATTTATCAAAGTCTAACGACATTGATGAAAAATAATTTTTTGAAGTTTCATAAAAACCACTTTTGTAATAAGAAATTATATTGATCATTTGAAATAATTTAGAAATAAATATATTATAATATTTGATAAATATTATATGTTATATATAACAAGATAGCATTATAGGGAAAATCTATTGAGAATTACAATGATGGTGGAATGACGTGATTATAAATAAGTGATAAAAGATAATATTTTTAAATTTTAATGATAAAGACAAATATAAATTTTTTGAGAATTTATTTAAATAATATAAAATAAAGTAATGTATAAGGTAATGAGAATAATAAATTATATAAATATAAATAATGAAAATTTGAAGAGATCTAATCAATATGATAATTTAAAAAAGACATTTCAAACACATAGAATACATGAAATTGTGTGTTTCACTTATAATAGGCACTTTAGGAGAAATTTGAGTTAAGGAAAATGAAATTTAATTCAGATATAAAAATCTCATTAATATATATAGGAAATTATTTGAGGTTTTAAAAAGAATACCAATTCCCTGGAAGGGTTGTCTTTCAAATATTATCTTTGTTTGGAACTAATATATTGAGTGAAAACCATATAATTTGACTGATATTTTTATAAAAAACCATTCAACATTGATATTTTTTGACTAAAATGAAATGTCAATAAATTTAATGATATGGTTCTTAAAAATCCAAGTATTTAATAAAAAATAATTACTTAATAATGAAATAATATTAAATTTATCACAGTTAATATTAAGAAATAATTTTTAGGAAATTAAATTTGAGATAATGAACCCCTTTCTATAGTTTCAAATTAATTAAAATGAACTCAATCCTCTGATATGAAAAAATTATATATAATTATCACCCATTTCAGAATAATTTCTATTTCAAAAACAATATTAAAACACATTTTATAATTACTCTCTAGATTTATATTAGATACTTATTATTTATATACGATATAATGTGTGAGTAATATTGATCATATTGAACACACTTCATAATAATAGTGTTATTATTATTCCTTGTATGAAATTTAATAATATATAGTTCATATAATATTTAGAAATAAATGTTTTATAATTATTCATAATTTTATAATTTCATTATATATGTGTTTTGGTAACAATCAATGATGATAAATTTGGTGATAAACATGTTTTAATGTTTCTTAAAAAACAAATTTGTTTTCTAAAATTATTATTTAAATTTATATGTTAATCTAAAATAACAAAAAAACCCAATATATAATTACTTATATGATAAATTACATGAAAATTAAATCCCATAGTCATCCATGATAAATATTTATAAAATAGTTCTTGTAAGTGGTAAAATCATCCCAAACATGAACATAAAATTTTTAAAGGATGATTAGGAGTGGTTTTTTTAATTTCATTATAAAATATAAATAATGATATTATTTACAATTTATTAATGTCTAATAATAATGTTTAAAAATATTTTTACATAAATATAACCAATATAAATTTATTTTATTATACGAAGAAATAAATTTTTGTACCGCCCCGACCCCCAAAGCCAAGAGCTGGTTCATAATTACATAATAATGGAATGATCAAAAGTGATCAAGTCTTTAATGACCAATTAGTTTAGTATCCTTGGAATTACTATATACATAAATAAGTTTTACATTACATTATGACATAAAAACAATATTGTGTCCCCTTTGAACACACAAATATACTATAGATTATCCCTTCAAGTTAATAAAAATATACTTCTTCACATTCTGGGAAAATGATAACATAAGAAAAGTGTATGTTCAGATTCATAGTAATGATAATAGTATAGCAGAAACTATCATAAAAATGAATAAACATTTCTGGAAGTGTATAACACTAAAACAAAAGCCTTTTAAACTTAAACATCGGTATAATATGGAATAGATAATTAAAATAATTCCATTCACTTATTCAAATAGATATTCTAATAGTCAAATAATCACATTTAATATCAATAGATAACATGATAATGATGAAATTCATAACGTTTGACATCATAACCACATAGTCAAGGCCTCTTGATAGAACTACAAATAATTTTTTTAAGACCTTTTTCCATGATAGTAGAGTGTCTCATAAGACCCACTGACGTATCGAGGGGATATAATGGGCCCCACACATCACATACTATATCGAATGCCTTCCTCATATGAAAAAGTGTGAAACATAAAAAAACATCCGTACTAAAAATAGCATACGAGATGTCAATATAGTATCCATAAACCATGAATGATATAAAAATAGCAGATCCACAGTCAAATATATCATAACTCATTAAATAAAATATTGAATATTATATTATAGTAAATCAACCTCAATCAATAATACTATCCAATAAATGAGGTCGACATAGTTGAAAATATTTAATACAACACTTTGAGTGAAATAAATTTTTTTATAAAATCTTTTAAAAGTCCCACAACTTATAAATATATTCATCTAAAATAGATTTTTGAATCAAAATTTCTTATACCACTTTGAAAATTTTTAATGAAATTAACACTTTAAAACAATCATGTGAACATAAATTAATCAATAAAAACATTTTAAAAACATGTAAATTAATTAAAAATATTTAGAAAATTAAATATTTATAACATTTAAAATGATGATATAGTTAAATATTTCCATCAATAAAACATTAAAATATACTTTTTTAAGCATTTAAATGAAATAAAAATAAATGTCCTAATCTAATCCCGGATGATCAAAAAGAATCATATTTTATTATTATGGTTGATTTTGGATGAAAAAATCATATTCAATAGAATTAGGAAATGTATTAGTGTAATTATAATATAAGTTTTTACCTATAATTACCATATTTACTTTTAACTATTGTAAATAAAATTACAAAGTCACTATTCATCATAACTTATTTTAATCCTATTGACCAAAATTTTACTTACTGATGTCAATTATGTATCTCGGATTTTTTAAATTCAATTCACAGAAGTAGTAAAATTACTTTTTATGGGAATTTGGAAATGTGCCTAGAATATAGGTAAATGAATTTTAAAAAATCAATAATATTTTATATATCTAATCTTATTATAAAATGATTCCAATGAATTTCATTGAAATAATATAGGTATTAGGTATCTATTTTTAATTTAAAATAAATTTAAATAAAAATAATGTTTATTTAAATATAAAGGTAGTTTTATGTACTATGTGGTATTTATAATTGTTTAAAAATGAATGTTTTTAGAAAAAATACAAAAAATTAACCCTAAAAAAATTTTGATATTAAATATTCAATTTTTTTTTCTATTTTACAAAATTTAAAACATAATATTTAAATTAATTAATTTTAAATTATTTTCTTTTTTCAAAACCAAAAAGAAGATTTTTAAGAAATAAAAACTACCAAAAGATTGAAATGTATTTATGTAAAATTTAAATGTGAAATTTCATCCAATGATATACATTATATTAAATTATAAAAATATAATATAATTATACTTTAAAACCACTCAAATGTATAATTTAACACTAAATTATTTTGATTAAAAAATATTTAATTAAAATTTATCAATTTTCACTAATCATCAAAATATGACTGTTATCAGAAAAGAAACAATAAAATTTCAAGAATAAATATTTATGAACAGATTTTAAATAATAATTTAATTTCATTTAATTTAATATATAAAATTGTTAAATATTGAATTTAAAAATAGTTCAGCATTAAAAGGCAGAAATACTTATGTTTTTGCAAAATACATCATTTATCTGAAAAATTGAATTTTTCCTTATATTAGGTCTAATAATCTCAAAAAGATTAATGTTAAAATTATATAATATATATATATATATAATTTTTTTTAATACTACTCATAACCTCTTTTTGAATGGCATGTTCAAGGGGTTGTGATGCACTTAAACTCAATATTTCTTGAAGAACAAGCTACTGAATTAATTTAAACAGATAACATGCAATGAAATATTTGGGTATTACATTATCCCCTCTTCCAATAAATTGTGTCCTCTCAATGTAAAATTTTTCTTCAAAAATAATGGTTGAAAATAAATAATACCTTTGTGAAAAACCGACATCTAAAATAGTGTTAAAAATATTTAGTTTTAATAAGAAGGAAAGGGAAATGAAAAATTTACCACCAAATTAGGATTTCTAACATGATAACATTGGTTTAAATTAGGGACAAATAATTGGAGGGAAAATGTAAATATTTATAGAGAGTGATTGAGGTCATAAATCACAATCATGTGAACAATAAATGTAAAATTTATGGCCTCAAAACCATCAATATATGATGAATTAATGTATCATTAGTTCAACACAAAATATGCAATAAGGATAACACATTTTTTATAAAATTTATATTTTTTAAGAGGATGTATTTATTTACTATGAAGATAGGTAATTAGTAAAACATGCATGATTTCATTTCCTGTCAAAATCATATTCTCATCAGTAGGTAGTGCTTGAATCTATTTTCACTTCAACCCTTACACTAGGAATTTAATGTTCAAAAATTATTTTTTTATGCCTAAAGCACATTTGATAAATCATAATGTCTAATTTTATTCCCATTATCCACTAAATATTTATTGAAAATGAAAATGTTAGTTCAAAGTATTCAGTAAATCATACATTAACATTAAACAATATATCAAGAGTTCAACTTACTCAATTTCTACCTTTAGGATCATCCAAAAAACTTGATTCCAAATTCATAGTCCAAAAATTTATAAAGAAGGTCAAAAAAACATAATGAAGATCTCTTTTACCACATAACAACATGTGAATAACTTCATCGTGTATTATATTAAAACAGGTTAACTACCTGAATTACTTGGAAACCTTATTCGATTAGGTGTGTACTTTCTTATACCATCTGTAAAACATAGAAGATTGGATATACTATTAAAGAGAAAAATGTTTTAATCTCCAACAACGATGGAACAAACAAACCATTAATTACTTTTATGGTAGTCAACAATATCTAATATAATTTATAAAAATCATTTATATCTTATTCCAAATTAACTACATCAGTATCTGAACCATATTAAGGTTTATCTTTCCATCAAACATATAATTTTCAAAAATATTAAGATGCTATTGAGTCAATTTTCATTGAACCATATCATCTCAAATAATAAATTAAATAGTATTGCAATAAAAACATGATTTATTTCCATAATTCATATAACCAGTACATCATTGATAAAACACTAAAATGAAATAATTCAATAATAACAACATAAAAACAGTAGTCATTCCTCTTCATTTTTAGTATGATAATTACATGATTATTATCTAATAGAATTATTTAGGGTATACTATTATTATTTGGATATTTATTCTCATATTGTATCAACTTCTTACAGTCAAATAATTTTACATTTGAACACTTTTTCTTACCCTTCCAATCATGTTCTCGGTGTTTTTTTTCCACACTTATAATAAACTCTGATTCCATTCAAGAATTTACTAAGGTGATACATTCAAATTTTATCACATATGGGAAAATACTTCGTTCCATTATCCCCATTATCAAAATTTCTCTCTACAATCATTTTCTTCTCTGACTTCCCTTCAAAGACATATGAATCAGATAATTCTTTACATATCTTGTTAATAAATGATACAATATCTTTATATAATGAGAATATGTGGAAGACTATTTCACTTCTAAATGATTACTTAAGACCATGAAAGAAATGATTCTTAATACTCATTGGATCATGCATATTGTTGGAGTTATCATTCATTCTATGGGCACCATTTCTAAACAATGGCATCCAATTGGTTATTTTATGAATCCCTATGCATAATTCAAAACATGTAATACACCTAACATAAATTGGCCATGTTTTTCATAAAATCCATTATCATAAATAAATGTTTTTGAGAAGTATTTACTTATAAATCTTTTGTAATTTTTTTTAAATAGAATTGGAATTATCCTAATCATATGCAATAAGAGTATCATCATAAATAGTGCAGAAAGGCCCATTTTCATGTACCAGGATTCCCCAAGTCAAGCCCAAAACTCTTTGTTTGAGTTTTCACTCATTGTTTCATCTATGACAGAGCTGGATCTACCTGATCGTATCCAGACATAGATGTATTTCATTGAAAACTCACAAAATCACTTCATTAACAACATTCTAGGATGTTCTTCTATACTAACCCTAAAATATTATCATAGGGTAATGTTCATTAATTAGTTAATTTTAAATCTATTTTCAACGGATTTTACTAAATATACATTGATACCAACCAGAAGTCCCAGATACTAGAAGCACGGGGCCTGTTTATTATTTAATAACATTAACATGATCATAAGAGATCAAGTCTCAAAAGACTGATTAGTTTAGTAACTTTGGAATTATTGGATACATACATAAGTTGTTCATTATATTTCTAAATAAAAAAACCATGATTACACTTTGAACACACTCATATACATTGGAATATCCCTAAAGTTTAATAATAATATACTTCATCAGATACTATGAAAAAGAAATCATAAAAAATAGTTGAGTTCTGATTCCTAGTAAGGATAAAAATACAGCATAAACTATCATAAATAAGAATAAACATTTTTTTCAAGGAATAAAACTAAAACAAAAGAAATTTAATCATAAAAAGTAGTATAATATGTCCTTGACAAGTCAAATTAATAAATTTAATTATTCACATGGTTATTCTACTTGTAAAATAATCACATGTAATATAAATTGCTAATTTCATAAAGATGTAATGCATAATGTCGGGTATCATAACCACATAGTGAAGTCCTCATGCCAAGAATACAAATAAAATTATTTTCAAGGCCTCGTTCTATGACACTGGACTGTCTCATGGGACCTACCGATGCATCGATAGGATATATCCAGACCATCCCATTAGTTACTAAGTCCAATGCATTCCATATTTGAAAAAGGGTGAAACAAAACATAAAAGTTCATACCAAAAAGGGCATATGAAATGTCAATACATTAACCATAAACCATTAATGGTATAAAAATATCACATCCACAGTCAAAAGTATATAAAATAATTCAATAAAATGTGAAATTTTTTTTTATAGTAAATCATCTTCAGTAATGAATAATATCCTATCAATTATGTTGACATAGTTTAAACTAATCAATAATACTCTATGAGAGTAATACCAATTTTCATGAGATCATTTAAAAGTCAAATAATTTATAAAGAAATTATTTTAAATGATATTTTTGTATAAAATTATTACATACCACTTTGAAATTTTTTAAATAAATTTACACTGTAAAACAATCATGTCCACATAAATAAATCCTTAAAATTATTTTCAAATCATGGACATTAAATAAAAATATTTAGAAAAGTAAAAAATTTCAATCATTTGAAATTATGATATAGTTAAATATTCCCATACATAAAACCATAAAATATTAATTTTTATACCATTTTAATGAAACATGGACATAGATGATAAATATGTCTTAGTAGATACATACAGATAAACTCTCTCGGATAATAATGATATTGAGGAAATTACCCTTACCATGTTCATTAAATTTGTTGAGGGTACATTTAAACTAATTTATAACGGTGATATAATTTTTATTAAATTATTCAGTAACCAAATACCAAAAAATTATATCATATATAATCATCTACTATTACTTTGTTAATGATATTTCAGTAGTATAATCGTTTCTGGTGTTAACCGATTCGTTTTCCTTTATATGTTTTGTTACGTAAGTCATGTTTGTTATTGATAGAATGTATTTGATTCATATCAATAATGATATTATGTTATTAAAAATTATTTTCTAATCCTAATATTTAATTTATTATTTAATGGTTGCGATAGGGAATGAATCTTATCTCATTCGTGGAGACGGTAATCTGTACGCACGAGTGACAATATCATTCTATTGATGGTGAAATCATATGTAGTTGGATATTATATAACATATACATAATTAGTAAAATGTTATATTTATTATTTACATTAATTATACTCATTATTATACCCATCCATAGAATTATGTGTCAAATAACAAACTACACCACGACGTTGAGATGGTAAGCTGTATGTACGCACGTTTCGTGACTTTGTCATTAATAGGACAGATAGAAAAATGAATATAGTTATAAAATAATTATAATAACATCATATTATGTATAAGGTACAATATTCATTATTTTGGTATGGAATCAACAAAGAAAGTGGATTTGGAAGAAGAAAATAAATTTTAAAGAATTGATGAAACTATTACTTCTTCTTCAGGTTCTCCCTTTTGATATGATCAAAATGGCAACATAGGTCGGATTTATGATCAATATAAGGCCTATAAGATGAAGTGAGACTATTTGGGAATAAATTGGATCTGGTTCTGGCTTTGAAAAACTTATTTGGAAGTGTGAATTCATGAGATGGGAATGTACCCTTTTATATTAGACGTGATGGTAACTTTAGGAAAAGTTTAAAATGTTAATTTATTATAAAATCATATTCAGTTTATAATGGATCTAAATGAATTTATATTGAGGATAAGGCAGTGATGGTTCTTAATCCTCTCATCCAATGGGTTTTAGGCAACTTTATGTCACCATATTAACCTTATCATTTAGATTTAACTCTTCGTTTAATAGTATAACAATTACAATGTCTTCATGTATTTTTATCTTACATGGTTAATAAACATACTATAAAATGCCAACATAAAATCAAGTGGTTTATTAATGACATATCTATCATTATATAATTCCTTTCTCCAAACTGTATATTCTTTGGAATATTATATAATTTAATAATATATTATTTTTTAAAAACACATTTATATCAATTTTGACACTATTTAGTATTTGGGTTTTTGTGAAAGTAAAAAAACAATATTAATTCATAGAAAATACATTATATAAATAATAAAATGTCATATTAACCTATAAAATTATTTTAATGCATCAAATGTCTCAATTTAAATTTATTTGGATACTTATAATATCAATTATTTTAATCATTCATTAATACGGTAATTACCTCGTCATCATTGTGTTATAAATAAATTTAATTATTTGTGTCCAAAATTTATAAATAAAATACCGTGATATATGAAATATTTTTATCAATCTAATGAATATTAATAGTAAAATTTATCTTACGTATAACCCTTATATTAATAACTATTTAGTTATTAAGCATTGAATTTTTCACTTTTAACTTCTTTAAATAAAATAAAAGTTAATGTCCTAATCTAAAACAAGTGGATCAAAGAGGATCATATATTATTCTAATGGTTTATTTTGTTCAAAAAACAGTTATCTAATATAGTTACGATATGTGTTAGGGTAATTACAATTTCATTTTTTGCTTTTGTTACCATATTTAATTTTAACTGTGGTAAATATATTTCGAAAGTTATTATTCACTAAAAAATTATTTTATTCCTATTGAACCAAATTTTACTTACTTTTGTCAACATTGTCTCTATGATATTTGAAATTCAACTCACAGAAGCATTAAAATTAGGTTTTATTCAAATTTTCAAATATGCATGAATGTGGGTAAAAGACGTTAAAAATTTCAATAAAATTTTATATATCAAATTTTCTTATAAAATGAATCGAATGAATTAAATTGTACTAATATATTTATTATTTACTGTTTTTACTTTAAAATAAATATACATAAAAATAATAATTATTTAAATAAAAGTATGTTTTTATATACTATGTAGTATTTTTCACTTTTCGTTAAAAAATAGAATGGTTTCAGAAAAAGTAATTAAATTCAGCGTAATATAATTTTGATATTCCAAATTCCAAAGTTACTTCTATTTAAATAAGTTTAAACAATATAAGTTAAATTAATTAATTTAAAATTAATTTTTCTTGTCAAAACTAGAAAGCAGGTTTTTAAGAAGTGAAAAAATATTATAAGATTGACATATGTTTAGGTACAATTTAAATGTGAAATTACATCCAATGACCTACATTATATTAAATGATAAAAATATAATCTAATGATAATTGAAAAACAGTCATATTTATTATTTAAAAAAATATTTCGATTAAAAATGTTTTATTAAATTAAAATTTAGTATTTTTCATTATTCATCAAAACATGAAAGTTATAAAAAAATACCAAAAATTTATCAAATTTAAAATTTTATGTTATTCATATAAAGAAGAATTTAATTTGATTAAATTAAATATATAAAAGTTTCATATATTGGATTTAAAAATGGTTCTCTAATAAATGATGAAAAAACTGTACTTAAAAAAATACTTCTTTTATCTGAAAAAATAAATTCGTCCTTTTATTATGACTAATAAACAATAAATATTAATGTCAAAATTATATTGGATAAATATATAAAATTCAAAATTTGGTTAATAATATTCATAACATCTATTTAAATGGCTAGTTTGATAGGGCTTGAGTTGCTTCAACTCGGTGTTACGTGTAGCACAAGCTATTGAATTACATTAAACATATAAAGTACTATGAAATATTTTGGTGTTACAATTTTTTCACCTATATTCCACTTTATATGCTTTATTTAAATATATATATTAATCTCTAATATTGTTTATATGTTTTAAACTTTGACAATCAAAGCCATAATAATTTTATAAGGACCATATTTATCCATTAAAAACATTCAGATGCAAATATATGTAAGGTAGGGATGAAATGAAAAGTATAATTTGATTTATATATAAAGGATTTCAACAACATAATTTCATGAAAGATTATTTTTTTCATGGAATGTGAAAATTTACTTATATGGTTTGAAATTTAAAAATTTTTCATTTTTCCCAAATATAATACTTATAAATTATAATCAGTTTTATTTCCATCATTCTCGGATGTTGAAGGAAGACCATACACATTGAATTTTGGATGAGGTATTTCATATAATTCCAAAATTGTGGTATTTTTTTTATAATAGAAAAATTAATGGTGGTTACTTCTTTTATAATAATTATAATATCATAAAATTTTACCATTATGTTTAATATATCACTTCAATATGGTTTCATGTAATTTTTTCAAGAATAATTTTATATGATTAAATAAAAAAGACAAAATAGATGATAGAAATTAAAACCTCACATCTCAGATTATCTCTTTTTCAAATGAGGAAAAGTCATTTTTGGCATAGTTATTTGGGATTACTATACCCATTTAAAATAATATTCTAATTTCCAGTAGCATTTTTGGTATAGTTTGGGGAAACTATGTGTCTTACGTGTTAGGGGAATTCAGGAAAAGAGTTTACCAGTTACAAATTAATCAGATTAAAATTACAACAAATAGACAGATGTATTTTAATAATAATAATCCACTCATAATGAAAATAACATAACTTTTTAATTAATAATGTGGATAAGTGATAATGGAGATAATGTTGTCACAAACCCATTCTCACACATGTTTTTATAATTTTTTGTGGTATTTCCTTCGTGGTTTATCCCTTTTGACGACTTTTGATTATTAATATTTTATCTATTTTTTGAAATTTAATTTATCCATCTTATTTTAAAATAAATTGGTATATATTCCATAATTTATCCCTCACGATTAAAATTTTTTATCAATATTATTATAATATTTTCCTAAATATGGGTAATTTAGTTTTATGATATTAAAAGTTTAATGTATTACTTTTTAAAAAAATATAGATTATAATCTAAATTTTATAAATTTTATTTTTATATTGATTTTTTTTAAATTATAAAAAAAAATTATAAAAAATAATTTTATCTCACAAAAATGATTGAAAAATTTATAATTCATTCAAAGATACTAATAATTCCCTAAATGTCATGTTATATTGAAACATGCTATTTTAAACTAATCACATGAAATTAAATCATCATTAAAATGTAGAAAAAATTACGATAGTATTTATATTATAAAACAAAAATATTATTTCTTTTAAAAAGTTCAGTTTATAAAATTTCTATTTTATCAATTAAATAAAATCCTAAAATATAATAATAATTTTTCTTAATAAGAGAAATATGTTTTAAGGAAATCACTATTATTATTATTATTTTTTATCAATTAGTAATCAAAATTAGTGTTTTTATAATATAAATATAGTGTTTATATAATGATTATATGATATGTTTACATTACCTAAAAAATCCAAATAAAGGTAATTTTTTTAAATATATTGGTTTAAATAAAATGATATTTTCAATTTTTTCAATGCATTAGTATATAGAAATATATTTACATAATACTAAAAATGGAGAATCCTAAAAATTCATGTGGTATATAACTTTTAAAATTAATATACAATAATCATGACTTCTTATATTTTTGATAAATATCTGCTTAAGATATTTTTTAAATATTTATCAATAATTTACTCTCTATTAGTAATCGAGGGTGGTGATTTCTCTGGCATAGATCACATGGAATTTTCCACAAATATGATTTTATATCCAATATGACTTTTATTAGACATTATTTATTAAATATATTATTGGTGATGGTTTTTGGAAATCCCTATGAAAGATAAATCGTTCCAATTATTAGATAAATTAAATTCATGAGGGATTCATCGACTAATCGATGTGATATATAGCCGTTATAGATTTTGTAATTTGGTTACATTATTTTATACATTCTAAACTAACAGATATATTTGTATAGTAAAATTTAATATTAGTATATTATAGTTTCATTTTATTTTATAGATGAATTAATAGAACGTAATAACAGAATAATTATTTAAGGAATATAAATATTGAAATCTCTTGTCACACCATTCTATCCCCAAAATAATTTTCATCCTCATAATATTTTATTATTACTAAAATAAAACATAAGGCCTTCCTTGGATTTAGAAATAGTTTAAAATGTTGTTTCTTACTCAATATCATATGTTTATATATAAAAATCATATTTTTTTTTCTCATAATAGGATTAAAAATAAGTTGGAATTTTTCTTTTGTGGTGTTTGGAATGTAACCCATTAATTTGGCATAATCTTTTTAGTGAATTATAATCAATATTATATTAACATTTGATCATGGGTGGAATTTTTTAAGTGATTTTCCAATCGTGGAATTTATCATTATCAAGAGATCCAATTCATGCCTAATATTATACAAGCATTTATTGAAAGAAAGAAAATATAATTCTATAACAAATACATTCCCATAAAATATATGACATATGTATTTTATAATTAGTAACTAATATTTTATTATTTTATATCTTTCAAAAATGTTGAATACTTTATTTACAAATAATATATTCTAGGCACAATGAAGTGGGTCCAGAATGATATAAATTCAATACTGAGATGTCATGAGTGGACAACCAGTGTTCCACTTTATACTTATCATCAGAACTCACTTTTTTTATGAATGTGTAAAAATTCATTTTTCATTGATTTCTCCAGTTCCAATGATTCTGGTTATCCATTGTATTAGATCACTGGCTTTGATAATGATTAATTTCGCCATATTTATTATAGTGAAATGCTAGTGGTACATTAAGATGAATAATTTTCATTTCATAATTTGCATATAAAACATCACATTTCGTCATAAAATAATTCCACAATGCCCCTACTAAAATAACGATTAATATTCTTGTTCCATTAAGACATTCCCTTGGGTGTATCATACACCATTTTTTATATGGTGGAATTTGGAAATTCATTCCATTATTATCTTCATTACCCGAACTTCCATTAGGATATCTCAATCAGTTTTATAATATGTTTGTGTTCTCTACTATGTTAACATTTATAATCACATTTCATAATAGATAGTATAGAATAATCATGTGATTTCTCCCTCAAACTCTTTTCATACTAGGTTTCATATTTGGAAATCTCAACATTATCAATGGAATCTAAGGTCATATTTATTATTTTATAGATCAATAATTAATTAATCCAAAAGTATGTAATCATGTGTAAAAAATAATTAACTCTAGAAAAGAATTATTAAATGATAATTACATGAAAAATGATACATCCGAATATCATATTTTTTTGATGATATTACAACACCATTAATTTAAAACTAAATTACTATCAGTTCAATATAGGTTCTGTTAGATAGTGTTATCTAATGTTTCTAAGGCTAAATCCTTCCCATATTAAATCTATAACAATATTATATAAATATGACGTGAATAGAAAAAATAATATCACCTGAGTTCATTAAACTATGTGTGTAGCTAGGCCTCTCTCCCAAAGACCAGGTGATAATGAAGTTAATACCCAATACACTATTTTCATGCTTATAAAATCAACATACAAATATGATAATGATTATATACACTTATAACATACATAAAAAGATTTTTTTTGTAATTAAAATCACAAAACATCGACATTAAAAAATATTCATGATGATATCATATACATTGACATATTCCATTGTCTTATCTGAAGGGATCTAAATAAAAACTATATTATTCCTATTTTAATGATACTAACTAAAATGGCATAGTGATTATCTATACATTTTTAATTATAATCAATCATTAATAATAAATATTTTGCAAAATTTTTTACTCCATATGTATTTTTATGTAATATCATACTAAAAACTAATGATATTTAATACATTCTCTAATAGAAACTATAGCAGCACGTATATGTGAATGCCTAAAGAAAATAACATAAAGTTAATATTTAAGTTCAATATATCCCACAGACCATATATGATTAGATATTTATAAAATCATTACAAAACATTAACTATAAAACCAAATATAATTTTATTAATTAGAAATTTCTTTAATTATATACCATAAAAATTAATTCTTAATGTGTCTTTAGTATAAACAACAATTTATCTAATTAATATGCTCTTATATACACTCATTTATTTTTAAATAATAATATACTAAGGAAATGAAATTTTAATTAAGTAGTGAGTCATCATTATAGAAATTTTAAAACTATGAAATTACAATTATATATCATTAGTTTCCTTATGATAGTCATAATAAGGTTATATAAAAAGAATTTACCAAATAAATAATTGTTCATAATTAATTTATTAAGGATTGTATTTACATAATATATGGATAAAAAGAGAACATATGTTAGTTATTAATAAAAATACATCATATTATAAAACATTCATGAGTAAATGAATTAAAATGTGGAGCAAATATTAAATATAGAATAATTATTTCTATAGGATGAAATAATAATTTTGAAACACCATTACATGTTTTACATTCAAGAATATATAATTCACTAATGAATTATTTTCCCTTGAGATAAAAAAATTAAATAAATTCTTTTAGCATGATATATGACCACAACCATCATTATCCATAAACATGAGTGACACATTAAAATAATTCACTTATTAGAAATTGTAGAACCTATTAAAATAATATTTGTTCCAAATAAATATAATTGAAAATAATTCACTTTTGATTAAATAACAAGGTTAATGGAATGAAAATAAGTATGATATTGTTTTCAAAGAAAATCACATAACAAAATCTACTATTATAATTACATACTAAAACCATGGAAAATAAATGTGTACCCAAATATTTTATGTACTGTTATATGGAAAATTCCATTCAATCCAAATAATAAATCTTATGATATTCACAATATATGGATAATAGGTATATAGTTATGTAAATAATTTATCCATCAAATAGATGTTTTTTAATTTTAGTATATAATAAAAAATAAAAAAGAATTAAAAATAGGGTATTTTCATGGGTAAGTCATTGAAATGAAAATTTGGGATATAAACAGTCAATGATTGTGTCAAAAAATGGATTGGATGTTAAATTTTCATAATTGTAATGAAAATTAGTTGTATATCCAAAGAATAAATGTGTATGTTATTAGTTTAATATTATTATTGATCATGAGTAATATTTATCAAATAAAGACGTGAACAGATAAAATTATATTTTTTAATGTTTTACAAACAAAATTATAAAATATAATATATTTTTGAAATTATTTGGAATAAAATTAAAATAAATATATAAAAACATATATTGTATTTAAATATTACATAAAACCATCAAAAATATATAGAGAAATACTCATTTATAATTGAAAAAATGAATAATTATGTTTAGTAATTTAAATTAAAAAAATGAATATTTTCAAATTTGGACTAAATTAACACATGTAGGAAGAATTATATAATAATTTAAATCATTATAAAGAAGTCCATGTAGAGATAAATTAAATTAAAAATTAATCAAGGTACATGTGAGGAATTTTTAATAAAAATAAAATGAATACCAACATGGAAATAATATGATTCATTGATAAGATGAATAGAGTGGCTCATTTTCACATATAAGAAATAGTTTAGGTAAAATAAATTCATGGGAAATGAAATTTGATGTTGAGAATGAAAAACGAATGAATATTCAATTCAAAATATGAGTTATTTTATAAAAAATATAAATTCATGAGATATATTTTCGTTCAAAAACATTTTTTTCGCTATATTATTATATGGAAACCTTATAGTATGAGTAAATTTATAATATAAAACCCCATTCAAATTTTCTATCATTTGTAACTAATTTAATTGGAAGATTTTACAAAATTTCTCCCTAAAAAACTAATTATTATTGAAATATACATTCAATAGTAATTAAAAACAACACATTAAAGGTATAATGTTTCACATTATAAAATAAGTCTATATAAATTAAAAATGAGATAAAGATCCCCTTTACATTATTTCTTTTTCTTTCAAATGATGACAATCCTCATGTTAAAAAATTTTAGCACAATAATTAACCACTTCAGAACCTTTTTCATACTAAATAACATCTTCAAAACTCATTTTCATTATTCACTTCATGTATATTAGATATTTATAATCTATTATTGATATTTTCTGTGACTAATGCAAACCATTTTTATCTAGTTTTTTAAGAGTAGTATTTTCCATCATTATTCACCGAAATTTCATCTATTCTAAATCATAATGTTTAGTATATTTTATGTTTTATAAGTATAGGAAATGATATATTTTCATTATTTTGGAAATTTGGTCATAATAAATAATTATTTCTTTTATAATGATAAGATTTAGATGATTCATTGTGATTACAGGTTGTTTTAATAAACAATAATTGAATTTATTTAAAATAGATGAGACCATTCCCAAAAAACAAGGACTCATTATCAAATTAAAAACCAACTTTCAATAATAGAAAAGTATGAGTGTTATCAAAATCTTTCTTAAGAAGGGGTAAAAGCTAAAATGGAGGATGATCAAACCGCAAAAAATTAGCAATGTCAACATCTTTATTTTGAAGGCTATCTTCCACCAAGATATTTTCACTATAGGTGTTAGTGATGATATGATTCATAGATAAATGGAATCTATGTAGTTGACCCATCTATTTGTAAGAATATAAGATAAATGACATGAACCCATCCCGATAAGAAAAATTTCTAGTTTTAGAATCACTTTCTAGCTTAATGTTATTCCACCAAAGTATCTTTTCCTTTTACACAACAACAATAATACCAAGAATCTCGGCCTCAATTAAAGATGTAATACCACCAGAGCCACATAGACATCCAAGAATATATTATTGATGATATATGAAAATAACAACATATCCAGAGGGACCCCGATTACCTCGGGAGGCCCCATCACCATTGTCTATAATCCATCCAACAGGGGCCATCTTCCAGAAAAATTATAATGTACCATATAGATGTCAAAAAGATCCTTTTATATTAATCTATGTAAGCACAATCAAATATTGCACCGAGTTAAGAAACAAAATTCATACATGGAATGATGGTCCCACGAACAATAGCCAAAATCCTCTAAATATCATCACTGACTAAAAAAGAGTAACCAGAATGGAGTACATGGTTTTTTTCATACCAGATGAAATGAAACAACTTTATTTCAAAAACTATAAAAAGGTTATAAAGTTGGAGAAAGGGGGAGGGTTCCTTAATATTGCATAATTCCACATATGGTAGATATATGTGGTATAGTGATTTTGAAAAGTTCACCAACAAAATTATATAAAGAGGAAGTAGAAACACATCAAAGAAGCAAATAATCTACATCATCCCAATGCTGGTGACAAAGAAAAAATGAGGATCACAATGAAATCCCACATGTCTAAAGATAACAATCTATCAGGATCTTCTGATAACCAACTCTAAAAGGGAGTAGAGACCTAGAAGTCCTAATAATGTTCTTTTGCAGCCCTCCAAACCACCACGAGTCCATATAGCTTTGGAATGAAAACCTGTGAAACAAAAAAGTGGAATGAAATCCATTACAAGAAGGGTACCAATCCTAGATATCCTTCCTTCTAGAGAAGTAGTAGTGGTTAGCAATGTTACAAAATTGTCATGGTTGATACTCCATGTTACAATACGATCTTTGATTTATATATTCATGTCCAAAATAATATCCTCACACGCCATCATATCAGCAAGGAAATTATCATTCCAGTTAGTCCTCAAAAAATAAAGTGATGAAGCCATAGAGACCAACCATATATTGAAAAATAATTCCCATTTTATTTCATGAAATAAATTTTTTCACTGTTAAATTTGGTGGTTAATATAACACAAACTAGAACATAAAAAAATTAGTCAATGATTATGAAGTGATGTAGTTATAATATAAATATACAATATAATAATGCTTTTTTAATGTTTTATATCAAAATTGGAATTAATTAGAAGAATAATATAACATAACCAATGTTTTTCCATATTCTAATGAATTAAATTTTTCTCATAGAATGTTTTTTGGGATGGTAGAATTTTCTATATTTGTTTATTTATAATATTGTTAATTAGATATCCAATTTCTCTTCAAAAAAATTAAAATTTTAAAACAACATATTTTTCAATTAAAAACAATCATCTGATCATTAATGTATGGTGTTGATTGAAATTTATAGTAAATATATTATACCATAAAGGTGATCATGAAAATATATTAAAGGATACTGTTTTTTTAATATAATATAGAAAAGATGTAGTATTTTTTATCTTTTTAGAATATAAAACTTTTAATTACTATCATTATTATTTTTTAAATTATATATTAGGAACATACATGTTATGTGGTGAAGGAAATTAAAAAATTTTATCATTGAGGATGCAGTCCTTACAATGCATGGATGAGAATTTCCTTTTTCATAATAGAAAATATAAAGGATGTTAATTATTATACAATAGTTATAAAAGCATAAAACTGTTATATAAACAAATATTTTAACATTTCAATATTTTGAAATTTAAATTATCAATGATTTTATAATATGTAAATAAATATTAATAAAGATGAACATAAAAATTATACCACATTACTTGATTATCTAATTTGCAAGGGGATTAAACCTTTAAGTGACGGGATTTTGAAAAGACAAAGACCACAAGATGGTGGGTATATAAGATTATGAGTGGTCTAGGTATATGTTTCCCCAAAGTAATTGGGTTATCGATTGAGTGGGTACAATGAGAGGAGTTCCCCTTTTATAAGTGAAATCCGATTATAAATTTTAAAACCAAAAAAAATTTAATTAGTGAGATGTTATTATCAAAACAAAATAACTCCAAACATGATAAATAAGTTAGTGAATAAGTTATCGTATTTATTAAGGAGAAAATAACCTATCCCACACATGTTTCATACAAATTCATGGACATTCACTACTTGTTAAACACTTTTTACCACTTTTTATTCTTACTATGGTATCTAGTTTCCACCAAAGTAATTTATCCTATATGATTTGAAATAAATTTGTTCTTATAAATAATTTAGATATAGTTATTATAAATATTATATTTATTTTCTTATAATACATTTAAAATTCTGATTAAAGTCAATTTTCAAATACTAAATTATAATGTAATAACAAAAAAATTTTATAATACATTACAAACTCTAAACTATCATATACAGTTTTTTTAATTTAGAAGAAATTGTTATAAAATTATAATTTCACTTATAAAATATAAATTTAGAATTAGAAAATTTTACAATAAGTTATTATCAATAATTATATAATAATATTTTCAAAAAGGAAATTTTAATTTTAAAAATATATTTTTATACAACTCAACTGAAAACAATATTTTTATAAATCTAAACAAATCATGTAAATAAAATATTGAAACTATAAATGAAAATTTTACATTAATTTTTTTAAAATAAATTTACAGAAAATTATGAATGAACCATTAAATAAAATCCAAAAATAAAATGATAAATTTACTTCATAGGAAAGAAATATTTCATATAATTAATATATTTTATTCTTATTTTCAATAAATTACTAATTAGGTTATATTAATTTTAATATACATATATTCTTCCTATAAAAATATATAATATATCTAGTTTCTATAAATAATGAACAAAAAATATTTTTTTATTTAAAAAATTATGAATTAAATAATCAAGTTAACATTATCATTGCTTTATTAATAAACAAAAAATTTCATTAAATTGAAAGATGAAAAAGTTACGCAATATATATTGTATGAAAATTGTTATATTAAAATATACTATATAATATCATCATAATTTCAAGTAACATTGATCATTAATACCTCTAAATAATATATAATAATATGTTAATATGTGTTCGTAGTTGAGGATGGTGATCAACATAGAATAGATCTCGTGGAAATTTTAATGCTCTTAAATTTCATTCTTTTTTCCCATATATTATAATTATTAAATTTTATATTAGTGTGATTCTATGTAAAATCATATAAAATCCACCGCTTACCATGCTCTAAAAAATGTCCTTTATAAAGAAGGCTTATACTACTCCATGTCATGTTATTACTTAAAAAATTTATTATTATGGACACTTTATTATACTCAATCAGATTTAACAAATATTTTACAAAAAAATTAATTTTATCTTATATTTTTTTTCAATTTGTTATGTTGAATTATATATTAGAATAATTATAAAGTAAAATAGATAGTAAATAAAATTTCATTAAAAAGACACCATAAAATGCATGAAGTTGGTTCAGGAAATTATAGCACCCACAAAACAAGAACCAAGGTTTTCCATAAAATTAGGAGGATTTTGTACTTATAAACAACAATGGTACAAGAATGTATGAACATTATATGAAAATTACAAATATGTCAGATTCTTGATAATTTTATTCATCATCCCAAAGAAATATTTTATTCTAAAAATAAATATATACCCTTTCTCTCTCAGATATTTATTAGATGTGTCAATACCATCCTATGATAAATAAATAATTAATGATTATTCTTATGAATCATGATTTTTTTATCCATGTCTGATGAACTTAAATCCTTCAAGGATGAAAATAGTAATCCACATATTCTATTATTATGTATAAATTGAATAGTATATTCCATATTCCACATACTATAACTAAGAGAAAATCCACAAATTTTTATAAAAATGGGTTTCCCCAGCTCTTTGAAAAGAATGAGATTCATTATAAGCAGTATTCCTCATATCTTAATTATAATAAAATATTAATAATTTTTTTTAATTATATATTTTTAATAATAAAGATTTATATCGTGATGTTTTAAATGAATTCATGTTCATATGTGATTACCTATTTACATTGGGATTATTGTACCCCATACATTCTCATACATAAGAAACAATAGAATCAATGTTATATATAAGTAATGTGGTGTTTCCTTTCAATGTTATAATTATATTTCTTGAATACAATTTATAAAAGTTAAAGAAGTATGATGTTTAATATAATTATTAGAAAAAATTATAAACTCATAATGTGTAGAGGTTGTAATAATTACCCTTTATAGATATTCACTTGAATATAGTAACCCATGTATTCTAAAATAATAACTACCATAAATAATTTATTATAGTACACATGGTATTACCTATGAGTAATCTTATGAATTTTTTTAAAATATATATATTATATGAGAAATAATGGGACTAGAACTTTTTTTAATGAAAGTTTACCATATTATGTAATATTAACTAATTTTAGTGGTCATGGATTGTAGCAATCCTTCCAAAAATGTTATGTACCAAAAGAAATATATCACATTAGATGAAAATATTTTCATGATGTGGTTTTTAATAATATAAAATATATAATTTAAATTTCAAATAACATGAGTAGGATTTAATTGAAACTGGGTCCTCTATGTTGAACACCTAAAAATACATATAATGTATTTCCTAGTATATCATGTTTTCAACACATATGATCATGATCCATGTATGATATTCAAATTTAAATATCCATTTAAATTGATGGGTATCCATCTGAAATCAATATGTACATAACAAAAAACATTCTTTAAAATAAAACTCTTGATATTGTCTTAATATCATTATAATAGGAAGTGTACTAAAAATAATCCTCCTTTATTTGGCTTATTTAGGATTCACCTCACTAAATAAAACTATTGTGTGATTATGAAACTTATTTTGGGGCTTTATTTTTCAAACCTAAACAAGGATAATACCACCCTTATCTAGAACTATACAACCCCATATTCTTATTCTAATTAGATATGTAATCATGCATATGAAAACCATTCTAAATCTTGATTAACACTTAAATGTGTACAATATACAATATTTTATTTATGTGTTGAAATAATTATATATTTCACATCTTTTTTATTCATTTTGTCACTCTGGAAAATTGTTTCATTTATTCAATCAACCACATTCCCTCCTGAACCTAAATATATTATATGGAGATACATAATATCCAAAATAATATTTTTCATGGTTTTAATTATAATGGTATATATAGTGATTCGTAAATATTCCATTTTGGGACCTCTAATATTTTCTACATTATTTTCCAAAGAAGTCATTGTAATGATTCTCCGTTAACTTTACATTATTCGTTGTAATTTATCTATTCAATAAGAAATATTTTTTTAACATTATTATTTATTATATGAAATATAATAAATTTCACATATATTATATTCAATGAAATATTGTTATTGAGATTTATGTAATTGTATTGTATTTAGTTACCTCAGGATCACTTCTCAATTTAAATAACATAAATTACACCTCTATTCCTCTGATAAACAAATATGTTCTCTATGAACATAATCAAGGATAAATTTATATTTGAAGATGAATAAACCTATATTGAATAAAGTAATTGGTAATGGATACAATGAACCAATTATATGTATATATTCATTCCAAATTAGTTATTCATACACAAACCCAATAATTCAATCATGTTAAATTATCCCTATTAATTTGATACATTTTATAAACATTATGTTAATGGTGTATGACAATTAGGACTATGTAAAAATTAATTCAATGCATTATAACCTTTTTATCATGACTATACTTTAGTCATATTTTTATAATCTTAAACTATGGTTTAAATTTGATAAATTATTTAAGACTATAAATCACATCTATTTATCTGTCTGGGAATGATGAAAATAAAATACCATCAATTTTTTGAAAATTATATATGAATTTTATCAAAAACCACAATTTTTTAAGATAATAATAAATTAATAAGCTAAATAATTCTCAAGAGATCTATAATCAAGAAATTATAAAAAGAAAAAAATTAGTTTTTTTAGTATTTGACACAAAATCATTAGATATATCTGGTAAAAAAATTATTAATAATAAAGTAGAAAATAATAGAGAAAAAAATCTATAAGTTATATTAGTATTTGAGAAAAAAATAATCTATAGAAATTTTTCTAATAGGTTTGGTCAAAATATAGAGTTATATTTTGTTTATTATATTATTTAATACAAATAGAAAAAATGTGCATGATGATGTTACCATAGGGTCCCCAAACTCTTCTTAAAGAAATAATAATTCCAATAAAACCCAATATTCAGAACTAGGAAACATGATCAATTAAAAAACCACATATTCAGTTTGATGATTATCCTTTCTATTTGGTGATGGAATATATACCCCAAATATGGTTCTCCAATACCCAATATTGTGCATACATATGATAATTTTTTAAAAATTTAAAACTCTTTCACTCTGTAATGAGTATTGAATTTTGATTTGAATACCATAATTTATCATATTCATGGAAATATCGGAAACATTTGAGGACATTATTTATTAATATAAAGAAGGATTATAAGGGTGAAACCCATATCGCAATTTAAGATTCTTGAAATTTCTAAAGAAAAAATTTCTAGTGGTCATTACTTTTACATCATAGAACATAGAATATCATTTTCCACACCCCAAATAAATATTAAATTTAAAAGGTATATAGTTGAATTATTATAGGAACTTGATATGAATGAAGTCATTGCAATTATTCATGAGAATCAAAGGATGATGCATGTATGTTTTAAAGAAACACTCCAATGTTTTATCAACACTATAGTGAAAAAATTAATACATGGTCCTAAGGTATAAAATTATTTCTCAATTAAACATTTAATTTCAATACATCATTTTTCCTATAATCAATATTATTTTTTAGTACATCCATTCATAAAAGAAAAAAATCTACAAGGGATACAATTATTTACTTTATGGTTGAAAATTGGAGTATAAAAACAAAATACCATCCTCTATGTCAAAATCCTCTATAATATAATCATAAGCATCCAATAGTTGATATCCAAATAATTTTACAGTTGATTCCATCTAAATTGAAATGGGCATGGTTTGATAAAAACGCACATTTTTTATCAATAACAATAAATTTGTAATTATGTATAATTAAAATTTATCGACGTCCATTTAATTGACATGATTTCATTATAGCACCTCGACAACTCCGCAATCATGTAATTTACTATTTGGAATCTATAATAAGATGACGAATTTTAAATCCATAATTGAACAAGTTGGAATACATCAGGTTAATTCATCCAACATGATCATAATATTACTATATCATAATTTTAGTTATCAATGTGTATATGTCATTCCATGAACATCAGTAATTGATCTATATTATAGGTATAGTTTCTGATTCTTAAATACAATTTTACTTTCGGAATATCATAGAATTTAGCCACAAGGATGATCAAATAAAACAAATGTATATCTTGTTTCTGTATGGTTGTCTCATAATCGACCACAATTGGAGTACTCTTGGACTATACCTTGGATAATCCATGAGTGGGTTTGGGGGTGTAATATATACCTCTTGAAATGTGATTTTTATTTTCTCTTGGGGATTAGAAATGATGTCATTAACAATTAGAATTATTGAAAAAAATAAGAATTTCATTATTTACTTGATCTATTAACTCTATATGTGAAGCCTATAGAATCTCATCAGGGGATTCATTCCCCTTTATCTACACCATCCCATTATTTATGAGTCTTGAATTTGTATCCAATTACATTTAAATTCATGAATGCATATTTCAAAAAATGATGAATTCCAAGAGAAATTAATCATTATTCTAATTGATCATCAGAATTTCTTCATTTAGGTTTATGATTACATCAATAATATACATAGTAATACAAAAAATGATTTTAGATATAGGTAGAATAATTAAAGTATATTTTCATAGATAGGTTCTAAAAAAATAATATCTAATCATCATTGTATTAGAGATGAGACCATACCTCATTATAATTGAAGGATCGTTAAGAATAGAAGAATTTCACACATCTATAATTATCAATACTATAATCATAATGTTGTCAGATAATATATAACCTTCATTCCCATGAAATAAATGATCAACACAAAGCATCATGTTTTCGTAGAATACTCATATAGTAAAATGAGTTAGAATACGTCATTTCTATATGATTTTGAACATCCTTTATTTAAATAATTGAATTTTGATCCACCCATTTATTATGAATTATAATCTATAAGTGGATAATTATCCAAATATTTTAGTCCATGTTCTCATGAAAATGTACCGATGATTTTCATATTATTTCACATCTATTACATATTTTAAAGATATTTTCATTGAAGATTTATTCATTTTTTTTTGTGTTTCCTAAGAATTTTGTTGGAAATAGTGGATTTTCATAATTTGGGCCAAGCTGGGAGCCCATTTCCATATGTATTTTTTTTTCTTTTTTAACACCTTACGTTTTCAAAATTTTATTCCCATTCCACTTCCAAATTGGCATCTGCTACTATATTAAAACCACCTTATTAATTTATACCCAATATAAATCCATAATAATGATGGATTTGGGTTTTTATGAAGGTGTCGTGCCAGCCCTAATGCCCAATTCTACCCATATTTTTTTAATTCCCTAATATCTCATTATATTTTTAGGTTTTTTTATGATTCCATACCTCACCGGAGACCACATACCCAATGCACACCCCCATGTGATTCTCCGCCTCTTTGGAGTTTATATTCATCGTGAATTAGGGTGAAACTTCTCTACATGTCTCAAATCATCAAAATTTAAATATGTGTTTCTTTCGGAACTCCTTCAATTTCTACCCTTTTTCCAGAAATTCAGTTCTCACATGACCTAATAACACATTTTAGAACATAATTTTCAATTTTTATTTTTGGAAAATAATTTACTTGTGTATTTGGGGTGTATTATTTATGATATATCAATTAAGTGAGTTTCCTCTCATGTTCCTCCTATTTTCTTAGGGTTTCATCCATGTTTCATGAGGATCTAAAATGTCTCGATGTTTGGGTTCATACCTAGTGTTGTTTATTGAGTTTATTGGTATAATCATGTGGTATTAGGTTGATTTTCACTCCCTTTTGGTTCATCTATGGTGCAGTTGATGTTTCACACAATAGATTGGTGGTTTTGACCCAAAAGAAGCTGATTTCATGTGAATGAAATTATTGAATAATTAGAATGCTTGATTAATTAATTTTTCATGTTTCTAATTTGTTGTGTTGGGTGAGAAAACCATTTTTTGATAGAATTATTTAAGCATGTATTTTTAAAGATACATTTTTTCATGAAGATGTTAATTTTTTAAATGTAACTTATGTGATATATTTTGTGATAATTTTATAAAAAATAATGTGATTTATTAGTTGTTGAAATGGGATTCCAATTACAGTTTGTTAATTCTTTGGTGTGATTTTTGACTTGAAAAATGGTTTTGAAAATGTTTTATTCTGAAAAACATGGTTAAACCCCTTGGGATTGATTTATGAAAATTTTAAATGAATTATTGAGTTAAATAAAGTGGGTAAAGGATTTACATGTACTGTTTGGGTGAGTGTGTTCACCTAATATGGGGTTTCGAAAGGATAAGTGATAGATAAAATATTTTCAATTAATTTATATTGAATTTCATTGTTTTAAACACACAAAGGTGTTCTTCTAAGATGAATTGTTTCATTTTTATGATAATAGTGTTATTTTGAGCTGAATAGTAAAAATTGGCCATTTTGGATTTTTAACAGTTTTAAATTATTTCTGTAGTTTAGCCATAACATTATCTACACTAATCCAAATTTCAAAATTCTTTATTTTACATATTCTAACCTTCCAGGGATTCATTTAATATTTTTGGACCAAAAGCTGAATCGGCTATATGGAAGCTCAAAAGAAGCTCACAAGTGGGAGAAAGAAAACTATTTACAGTTCTGCCTAGTTTTGGTGTGGGATCCATACCTCATCCACGGTGGGCCAAAATGGTTTGAAATTCAGTGGGTGGACGCGCAAGGTGTTTGGGAGCAAAATTTATGAAGGAAGCATCGAGTGAATTGGCCGACGCTTTGTCGTCCACGCTCTCAAAAATATTTAAAGCTAAGTACAACACAGGGGCTGACCTAAGCTATTCTCTTGAGGAGCTTTTGTGGTTAATAAATCACTACTTATAATTCATTTTTATTATATTTTAATTATTTATAATAAAAAACTAAATGAAACTGTGATTTAAGAGATTATAATGAAAGATGAAGAAAAGTAAACATGCAATGGATAATGCAGACAGAATGATATCCGAAAGAAAGAAGATATTCCTGAGAGAATCACCTAGATTAAACCTTCATCATCTCATTATTAGTTTCAAATTTAATTAATAATCAAACTCCATCATATGTGTAAATATCCTCTTTTATATGTGGTTGTGAATATACAGTTCTCTAAACGATCACCGAGAGACCGCACATCCACCTCCTCGATCGAGGGAAAATATTATAAAAGAGAAAGTTAAGGCTCGGGTGGCATGTGGAGAAATGAAGGATCCTTTCCCACTAAGATCCCCCTTGAAATAACTCTTATTAAATAAGAAACAATTAATATTAATGTGAAAATACATGGATTTAAAACCTGGATTGATCCCCCTAAATGTTCCACGGGTTAGCTACTCATGATCACAAGTAGAAGAAATCACAGTGGAGAAGAAGGGGTGGATGAACAAAAGATAAAAAAATGAGAATGAGATGAAGAAGGGAAAAATATATTACAAACACATTATACTATTACAATAGAAATAAACTACAAAAAAATGCAAAATGGACACACAGAAGTGCCAATGCTTTGAGAAGGGGTGAAGATACATATTTATAGGTTGAAGAGGTGAAGAATTCATACCCAAAACATTTAATCCGAACGTTTCTGTGTGAATCATTCTATAAATGATGGAATTTGTAATTGGTGTCTTCATAAATGTTGTTCCATAATATCTCCTCCTATTGATCCCAACATTTCAGCTTAATTGTCCATTCTATGTAGGAGTTATGACTAGTTCCATCCAAGTTATTTAATTTGTCCATTTGACTCTCCGAATTTTCAATACTTTAACTTCCTGTGACATTATGGCCCTCCAAAACTTCGATTTTTGCATTTCTTCCTTCAAAAATGTTGTTTCACGTGTAATGTATCGTCTCTTTACAAAATATGAGTCATTTTGGATGTTGTTTCGTGATTCTATGAATTTATTACCGAATTGAACCATTTTTTCCAGGTGAGATGTTTCGTCTTCCACATATTTTGAGCATTCCCATAATGCCTTAATGAGTGTATTTTGACTTTAAGATCATCATGGACACTCCTTGTTGAATACTATATCTTTTTCAGCTGGAATAAATTAAATTGGAGGTGTGTGCACCGAGTTATTCTTCCGTTAATTTGGTGGGTCCCATTCTATCCACCCGGAAACTTTTTAACTTCATTGAATTTTTAAAACTACTAGATGATCGATTCAACTGCTGCTCCAGAAGACAAATATGAAGGCAATTAAATTATTATTCTATCAGAATTTTAATCATAAAAATTAGTCATATATTTAATGATGAATGAACAAAATACCCCTACGATAACAATCTGTTAAAATTGCATAATTATGTCATTTTTGCATTTATGCTCAAATTACCACTATAACCTAAAAATGCGACAATTACCCATACAATAACACTATGTTGGGATTATAAACAATTATTTATAGTATAAAATATATGAAAATTTGAGCTTCATCACTCCCCCACACTTAAATTTTGCACACCTGGGCGATCATCTTACATCCAAATCAAATTCCACACAACAATCAAAATGAGAAAATATCCAGGATCTTATAAAAAATAGAAATCCATCATGTATAATATATGAAAACCAAGACTATCTAATTTTTATTTCAATAATAAAAATTTGTTCAACATTATAAATCAATCCATGGCCCAATCACAACCTACCTCACATTGAATTTTATGTCACTCTTCACTCAAGACAAATTGATTCTGGAGTTATGCTCATACTTGAAAATCGCATGTATCACCATAGGTTTGTGAAAATTCTCATTTCTCCACAGCGTGAAACATGAAAATAAATTTAATCATGAGGGCTTTAATTAAAGGTTCAAATGATTCTGTGGTTTAGGGTTGTTGGGAAAATGATTGAAAAATGTTCCAGGCTAGAAAGAGGAGGTTGGACTTTTAAGTACAATGCATGATTAAATCAAGTGAAAACACAAGAAATTCCTTACTCAATCCCTAATGAAAATATGAAAAACAACACCCCCCCCCCCTTTATGACATGGTAAATGAGCCGAGAATTGATTATAATGAATGATATCATCAATGTTCTCTTTTTTGTAAACCTCCAGAAAGGCACTGCTTTATTTTCTTTTTCTTTTTTATAGAGGATTAACTGAAAATTGAATACAATGAATGAATGACAATTCATGCCCGTGATTTTGAGAAGGAAATGAGTCATAAAATAATTTAAAATGAGGAATTCAAGCTCATCTCCATTTTATTCATTTTTTTGAAGGAGAAATAGATGAAACAAATAATGCACAATGAAATGATGACATATGCCCCATTCCCTTATTATCCACTGCCCAAAGTAATGCCACACACCTAAAACCACCCATAATTGATACAAATCCCAAGAAACACACACGAAAGTCCCTTCACCCACACTCAAACATGGAATAACCATGAAAAAATACTAAAAGTAGGGGTAGGTCAGGAAAAATTGGCTTGTAATGTGGCTTAAACCTATAAGTAAATTCATGGCATAGAAGATATTTTGAAATATAAATGTTAAGGTGGGTCTCAAGATATAATTTGGCTAGAAAAAGATATGCCTCACTTATTTTAAATACATTCCATGAAAACCAAATCATTGAAAGATAATTATTCACAAATTCTGATTCTCACACAAAATTTTTGTTTCCCTCAAGAAAGTGTGGGTATTAGGAAGATTATGAAAAATTGGTTTCGAATACCTCACATGATTGGAAAAATATTTTCAGTTAGTGATTCAAGGTCATGGATTTCAAAAATCAGTCCAACTCATAAAAATGATTTATAATCCAATTCAAGAAAAATGTTTTCACATCAATAATCATTTAAAATATATTTTTTCAAAAATAATTTCAACTCTTTCAAAATAAATTGATATGTGAAAAGTGATAAGAATATTCATTAAAGTTCAAAAATCCAAAAAATACTATAGAGATGAAATACACACAAGAAGAACTAACCAGGTTGACAATCCCCCAAACTTAAATTTAACTACCCCTTATTTCAACTCAACAAAATATAAATATAAACGTAGAAAATAAAAGGGAAGTAAAGATACAACCTGACATTATTTTAGAGGTGGATGCCTTGAGTGAAGCTCCTAGAAGCATCCACTTTAAAACTACAAGAATGTAATGAAAATACATAAGAAAAATAAAAAAATGAGAAAAGGAAAACAAAAGAGATAATAATTGGTTTACACCCCCAAGAGGGTGCTAGGTTTTTACTGCCCCTAGTCAGGCAGTGTTTGTAGATTATCCCCAATCAGAAGGTGGGTGTGGTTTATTTGAGATGAACCACCACATGTGTGTTTTCCTGATGTCCATTATTAAAAATTGAATGTAGATGACCCCAAATAATATTAGAATGTTCCCAACCCCTGAGAAAGAATAAAAAAGTAATTTGAGGTTCGAAGTGAGAGGGAATAAAAGATAAGGGTGCTCCATATTAACTTCGGTGGTTTCCTCCTCCATATGGGATGAAAATATTTGTTGAGGAGGTAGTAATACCACCTCCACCTTCTCCAGATCTTCTTCCAAGATCACCACTACTTCAGTGGTATCATTCATATCATCCAGGGTCTTGTCTGTTAGTGCTGTATCAGAAATTTCAAAGAAAGAGATATCCGAAAACAATTTAGATTGAATAAGATTAAAACATGAAGAATTAATAAAGAAATCTCCCCTTTCAAGTAATTCAGCTTGATAATTGATCTCTTCAGGAACGACCATTGGAAACTCAATCTCAGAAGGTGTGTCATATTCTTTATCTTCCAAAGCAAGAGAGGGGTAGAAAGTGTATGATGTTTCATTATCAAGTATGGGAAGATCATGTTTCAAGTTATCTACGACAAAGTTAGTCCAAGATTATTCAAAAAAATGTAGAACTCCCATCAGTACATCCATTGGAATGTGTACTTTTAGGACCTCCTTGAGCAATGGTTGTGTGTGGGATGATGTGATTAATTCTTTTAGTAGCTTCTTCTCACCCTCCTAAGGTTCTTTAGCATAAAAAATGATGGGTGAAATCTCTTCCACCACTCGTTCTGGTTCTAGTTCCGGCTCAGGTTCGGGTTGTTCGTGGGATGCGCTACCTATTCTACAATCAATTCAATTTGGCCATCCAAGTTTTTCACTTTATTTATAATCCAATGAAACTGCACAACTAGTTTATTGTAATCATTTTATGACACTTGAGATTGATTAGTCCATGAATAATAATCATAATTTGAATACATCATGAACAAAGAAGATTTTTTTTAGTTTATGAAATTTATGTTTTTTTTGTTTTTTTTAATGAAAGGAAAATTATTTACACAATGTGAATAAAAATAGTGAATTAAAACAACTTGTCTCCCCAGAAACGACGCCAATTTGACGAAGCATTTTCGTGCACACTCTCAAAAATATTTACAGCTAAGTGCAGCACAGGGGCTGACCTTGGTCGTTCTCTTGAGGAGATTTTGTGGTTAATAAATCACTACTTCCAATTCAATTGTTTTATATTTTAATTATTTATAATATAAAATTAAATGAAACTGTGATTTAAGTGATGATAATGAAAGATAAAGAAAAGTAAACATGCAATGCATAATGCAGACAGAATGATGTCAGAAAGAAAGAAGATATTCCCGAGAGAATCACCCAGATTAAACCTTCATCGTCTCATTATAAGTTTCAAATTTAATTAATAATAACACTCCATCGTATGTTTGAATATCCTCTTTTATATGTGGTTGTGAATATATAGTTCTCTCAATGATCGCCGAGAGACCGCACATCCACCTCCTCGATTGAGGGAAAATATTATAAAAGACAATGTTAAGTCTCGGGTGGGAAGTGGAGACACAAAGCCGCCATTCCCACTAAGATCTCTCATGACATAACTCTAATTAAATAAGAAAAAATTAATATGAATGTGCAAAGACTTGGATTTAAAACCTGTATTTATCCCCGGGGATGTTCCACGAGTTAGCTACTTATGATCACAAGTAGAAGAAATCACGGTGGAGAAGAAGGGGGTGGAAGAACAAAAGATAAAAAAATGAGAATGAGATGAAGAAGAGAAAAGTATATTAAAACCACATTATAATATTACAATGGAAATAAACTAAAAAACAATGTAAAATGGCCACACAGAAGTGTCAATGCTTTGAGAAGGGGTGAAGATACATATTTATAGGGGGAAGAGGTGAAGAATTCACACCCAAAACATTTAATCCGAAAGTTTCTTCATGAATATTCCACTAAATGACCGAATTTGTAATTTCTGTCTTCATAAATGTTTTTCTATAATATCTCCTCCTTTTGATCCCAATATTTCAGCTTAATTGGACATCCTATGTAGGATTTATGACTAATTACATCCAAGTTATTTAATCTGTCCATTTGACTCTCTGAATTTTCAATTATTCAACTTCCTGTGACATTATGGCCCTCTGAAACGTCGATTTACGCGTTTATTCATTCACAAAAGTTGTTCAATGTGTCATTTATATTCTCTTAACAAAATATGAGCCATTTGGGATGCTGTTTATAGATTCCCTGAATTTATTACACAATTGAACTTTTTATGCCAGGTGAGACGTTTCGTCTTCCACATATTGTGAGCATTCCCATAATGCCTTAATGAGGGTATCTTGACTTTAAATTCACCATGGAAACGCCTTGTTGACTCCTCTTTCTTTTTCAGCTCGAATAAATGAAATTTGAGGTGTGTGAGCCGATTTATGCTTCTGTTACATTGGTGGGACCCATTCTGTCCGCTCGGAAACGTTTCAACTTCATTGAATTTTTACAACTACTAGATGATCGATTCAGCTCATTCTCCAGAAGACAAATATGAAGGAAATTAAATTTGGATTCAAAAAAATTTTAATCATAAAATTTGTACATATATTTAGTGCTAAATGACCAATATACCCCTATGATAACAATCTGTTAAAATTGTAGAATTAGGCCATTTTTGCATTTATGCTCAAATTACCACTATAACCTAAAAATGTGACAATTACCCATACAATAACAATATGGTGGGATTATAAACAATGATTTATAGTATAAAATATATGAAAATTTGAGATTCATCACTCCCCCACACTTAAACGTTGCACTCCTGGGCAATCATCTTACATCCAAATCAAATTCCACACAACAATCAAAAATGAGAAAATATCCATGATCTTATCCAAAATAGAAATACATCATGTATCATATATGAAAATCAAGCCTCTCTAATTTCATTTCAATCATTAAAATTTGTTCATCCTCATAAATCAATCAATGGCCCAATCACAACCTACCTCATATTGAATTTTATGTCACTCTTCACTCAAGAGAAATTGATTCTGGAGTTATGCTCATACTGGAAAATCGCATGTATCACCATACGTTTGTGAAACTTCTCATTTCTCCACAGCATGAAACATGATAATAAATTTAATCATGAGGGCTTTAATTAATGGTTCAAATGATTTTGTGGCTTATGGTTGGTGGGAAAATGATTGAAAAATGTTCCAGTCTAGAAAGAGGAGGTTGGACTTTTATGTATAATGCATGATTAAATCAACTGAAAACACAAGAAATTACTCACTCAAACCCAATTAAAAATATGAAAAACAACACCAACCCCCTTTTATGACATGGTACATGAGACAATATAGGATTATAATGAATTATATCATCAATGTTCTCCTTTTTTTAAGCTCCAAAAATGCACAACTTTATTTTCTTTTTCTTTTTTTATAGAGGCTGAGCTGAAAATTGAATAAAATGAATGAATGAAAATTCATGCCCATGATTTTGAGAGGGACATGAGTCATACAAGAATGTACAATGAGGAATTAAAGCACATCTTCATTTTTCTTTTTTTTTGATGCAGAAATAAATGAAACAAATAAAGCACAATGAAATGATGACACATGCCCAATTCTCTTATTATCCACTGCCCAAAGTAATGAAACACAACTCAAAACACCCATAAATTATACACATCCCAAGGAACACACACGAAATGCCCTTCCCCCACACTCAAACTTGAAATACCCAAGCAAAAAATACTAAATGTGCGGGTAGGTAATGAAAAATTGGCTTGTAATGTGGGTTAAACCTATAAGGAAATTCATGGAATCTAAAGGATTTTGAAGGATAAATGTTAAGGTGGGTCTCAAGATAAAATTTTTCTAGCCAATGAGATGCCTTAATCATTTTAAATACATTCCATGAAATCCAATGCTTCGTAAGAGAATTATTCACGAATTCGGGTTCCCACACAAAATTCATGTTTCCCTCTAGAAATTGTGGGTATTAGGAAGAATATGAAAAGGTGGTTTAGAATACCTCACAGAATTGGAAAAATATTTTGAGTCAGTGTTTTGTGGTCATGGATTTCAAAAATCAGTCAAACTCATAAAAATTATTTATAATCCAATTCAAGAAAAAAAATTCACATCAACAATCATTTAAAATCCATTATTTCAAAAATCATTTCAACTCTTTCAAAATAAATTGATATGTGGAAAGTGATAAGAATATTCATTAAATCTCAAAAATAATAAAAATATAATAAAAATGAAAAGCACACAAGAAGATCTAAGCAGGATGACACTCCTCCACACATAAATTTAACTACCCATTATTTCAACTAAACAAAATATAAATATAAATGTAGAAAATCAAAGGGATGGAAAGATACAACGTGAAATTATTTTAGAGGTGGATGCCTTGAGTGAAGCACCTTGAAGCATCCACTTTAAAACTACAAGAAAGTAATGAAAATGAAAATGAAAAATAAATAAAAAGAATGAGAAAAGGAAAACAAAAGAGATAATGCTTGGTTTAGACCACCAAGCAGGTGCTAGGTTTTTACTGCCCCTAGATAGGAAGTTTTAGTAGATTATCCCCAATCAGAAGGTGGTTGTGGTTTCTTTGAGATGAACCACCACATGTGAGTTTTCCCGATGTCCATGATTAAACACAGAAATTAGATATCCCCAAATAAGATTAGAATGTTCCCAACCCCTCAGAAAGAAAAAAAAAGAAATTTGAGGTTCGAAGTGGGAGGGAATAAAAGATAAGGGTTCTCCCTGTTAACTTCGGTGGTGTCCTCCTCCATATGGGATGAGTATTTTTGTTGAGGAGGTGGTCGCACCACCGCCACCTTCTCCAGATATTCTTCCAATATCACCACTACTTCGGTGGTATCTTTCATATCATCCAAGGTCTGCTCCATTAGTGCTGTATCAGAAATTGAAAAGGAAGAGATCTCAGAAAACAATTTAGCTTGAATATGATTAAAACATGAAGAATTAATAAATAAATCTAACCTTTCAAGTAATTCAGCTTGGTAATTAATATCTTCAGGCATGACCATTGGAAAATCAATCTCAGCAGGTGCATCTTATTCTTTATCTTCCAAAGAACGATAGAGGTAGAAAGTGTCTGATGTTTCATTATCAAGTATGGGAAGATCATTTTTCAAGTTATCTTTAATAAATTTATTCCATGATTCTTCCAAAAAATGTTGACCTCCCATCAGTGCATTAGTTGTAATGTGTACTTTTGGGACCTCCTCGAGCTATGGTTGAGTGCGGGATGATGTTATTAATTCTGTTAGTAGCTCCTTCTCACTCTCCTTATGTTATTTAGCATAAAAATGGTGGTTGAAATCTCTTCCACCACTCGTTCTGGTTCAGTTTCCGACTCAGGTTCGGTTTGTTCTTGGGATGTGCGTACATATTCTACAATTATTTCTATTTGGACCTCCAAGTTTTTCACTTTATCACTAATCCTATGAAACTGCACATCTATTTCACTGTAATCATTTTCTTGCACTTGAGATTGATTAGTCTATGCATAATAATCAAAATTTGAATACATCATGAACAATGAAGAATTTTTTAGTTATTGAAATATATGATTTTTGTTGTTTTTTTAAATGAAATGAAAATTATTTACAAAATGTGAATAAAAATAGTGAATTAAAACCACATGGCTCCCCGGAAACGATGCCAATATGATGAAGGGTTGTCATGCATGCTCTCAAAAATATTTAATGCTAAGTGCAGCACTGGGGCTGACCTAGGTCGTTCTCTTGAAGAGCTTTTGTGGTTAATAACTCACTACTTCTAATTCAATTGTTTTATATTTTAATTTTTTATAATATAAAACTAAATGAAACATTGATTTAAGAGAAGATAATGAAAGATAAATAAAAGTAAAAATGCAATGCATAATGCAGACATAATGATGTCAGAATGAAAGAAGATATTCCCGAAAGAATCACCCAGATTAAACCATCATCGTCTCATTATTAGTTTCAAATTTAATTAATAATCACACTCGATTGTATGTGTGAATATCCTCTTTTATATGTGGTTGTGAATATACAGTGCTCTCAAAGATCACCGAGAGACCGCACATCCACCTCCCCGATTTAGGGAAAATATTATAAAAGAGAAAGTTATGTCTCGGGTGGCAAGTGGAGACACAAAGGCGCCTTTACCACTAAGATCCCCTTTGACCTAACTCTAATTAAATAAGAAAAAATTAATATGAATGTGCAAAGAATTGGATTTAAAACCTGGATTGATCCCCCGGGATGTTCCACAGGTTAGCTACTCATGATCACAAGTAGAAGAAATCACGGTGGAGAAGAAGGGGGTGGAAGAACAAAAGATAAAAAAATGAGAATGAGATGAAGAAGAGAAAAATATATTAGAAACACATTATACTATTACAATGGAACTAAACAACAAAACAATGGAAAATGGCCACACTAAAGTCTCAATGCTTTGAGAAGGGGTGAAGAAAGATATTTATAGGGAGAAGAGGTGAAGAATTCACACCCAAAACATTTAATCCGAATGTTTCTGTGGGAATCATCCACTAAATGACCGAATTTGTAATTGGTGTCTTCATAAATGTTGTTCCATAATATCTCCTTATTTTTATCCCAACATTTCATCCTAATTGGGAATTTGATGAAGGAGTTATGTCCAATTCCATCCAAGTTATTTAATTTGTCCATTTGACTCTCCGAATTTTCAATTCTTCAACTTCTGGTGAAATTATACTCCTCCGAAACGTCAATTTACACGTTTCATCCTTCACAAAATTTGTTCCACTAGCCATTTCTCATATCTTCACAAAGTATGAGCCATTTTGGATGCTGTTACGAGATTCTATGAATTTATTACCCAATTGAACCGTTTCTGCCAGGTGAGAGGTTTCGTCTTCCACATATTGTGAGCATTCCCATAATGCTTTAATGAGGGTATTTTGACTTTAAATTCATCATGGACATGACTTGTGGAATAATATTTCTTTTTCAGCTAGAATAAATGCAATTAGAGATTTGTGCGATGAGTTATGCTTCTGTTACTTTGTTGGGTCCCATTTTGTCCGCTCCGAAACTGTTTAACTTCATTGAATTTTTAAAACTATTACATGATCGATTCAGCTCCTACTCCAGAAGACAAATATGACGGAAATTAAATTAGGAATCAAAAAAAATTTAATCATAAAATTTGGACATATATTTAATGCTAAATGAAAAAAATACCCCTATGATAACAATCTGTTAAAATTTCAGAATTTGGCCATTTTTGCATTTATGCTCAAATTAACACTATAACCTAAAAATGTTACAATTACCCATACAATAAAACAATGGTGGGATTATAAACAAGGATTTATAGTATAAAATATATGAAAATTTGACCTTCCTCAATAACTGTAGATTTTATATGATAACATTTTCATAATGTTTTAAAAATTTGTAAAGGTTTTTATTAAATTTAATGAATGGCACAAAACATGTTTGTGGGAATTTTTGTGTGAGTAGGATGTGAAAAATAGGTTTTTTGTGAAATGAGTATTATGTGACATGTGTGTGGGTTGTTATTTGATTTGAACTATCTTGGAATGATTTCATAAATTTTTTAAAGGATTTTTTGAATTTTTAATGATATGTGAAAATTGTTGAAGACTGTTTTGGTGTAAAAATGGTTTCAAAAAAATTAGAATGATAAAATCGATTAGGTGACTTTTGTGATATAAATTAGGGTTTTTAGTTTTTTTTGTCACTTGGAAGTGGTATTTTCTTTTTTAAATTATATTACATGGATTTTGGAACTTTTTTGAGCACTGGAGTGAACACCCCGGGTATATATGTTGGTAGAATTTTACTAGAATTCTAGTGATCTCAAGGGGTTTGGCCTCAGTTTCACGTAGCAAGATTGATGATGACACACTAAAAAAATATAATTATTATGATTATGATGTTAGGGGACCACTAGGTTATGGGTATTATCCCTACTAGTGGCTCGTGTTCATGAGACTAGATATGTGTATGGTTGCATTCATTGGGATATGAGGTAGCTGGGATCCACAACGAGCTAGTTCAATGGAGTAACTTCTCGTTGCTTGTGATCATTAGATACGTTATTCTTACCATCATCATACGGTATGTTTACCTAGAAAATTCAGTATCTATGGAAATATTTTTGTACATGTTTATACATTAAAGTATCCCACTTTAAAATGTTATTTATTTATATTTGAATATAATTAAAATTATTATTAGCATCTCATGATTATGAAAAATTGAAATCTTTTTGTCATTTAATGTTTATCACATGGAATCCATTTGTGGTGGCATCCAACTAGGATTTGAATCACACCATACTTTCACTATTGGGTGTTTGTAGACATGGTTATATTTGTCACGGGTTTGGGTAAGGTTTTTGTGCTGATGGTTCGTGTTTTTAGCTGTTCTTTAAGATTAAATTTTGGGGTGATGGATTGAAGGTGTATCCTTCTTCCATGATGAGGTTCTTGGGCTCCCCATTTTGGTTTTATTCATTTGTAATAGTCATTGATAATTCTTTTAAATTATGTAATTTGAGTCTGAATTTTTGTTAAATATGGGGTGTTAGGAAAAATCCATATTTGTTATATTGGACTAGTTTGTTGTTTTTTTGTTATAATCTCCTGTAAATCATTCCAAAATTTTATTTTATGATACCCAATAACTTTTTCCAGCCCATGGAGATTCAGAATGCCCTTCAGGAATTCTTGTGGACCATGTCATGTGCCGGTTTTGATGGAAATCAGATTCATTTTGTCGAAAATAGTATCAAATAAGGTTCACTCTCTTGGGTCTTGTTATTTGGGGAATAGTATTGATAGTTTAGAGTTATGATTATTGTGGCTTGACATTTTGATTACGAGTAGGGAGTCTAGCTAGAACACCTTGTGACGTGATTCATGTCATCATGGGAAGTCAGGTTTTATCTGAGTTGTTTGGTTTTGTAGGTTTTATGATGATTAGTGGGAAGTGAATATAGAGTTGGGCTAATGGTCTCAGTGAGCATGTAGGGCCTGGAATGTCATGTGGATCATGGGATATTTTCCTAGAACACTCTCTATGATTGTGAATTGATTAGTGTATGGATTCCAACTATATGTCCATGTCCCCCCAAAAAAACAGGTTTCCCTCTCATTGTCCTATTTACTTTAGTTTTGATATCTTGGATGTTTGGTTATAAAATAAAAAAGTCATGATTTTAAAAAGCGTAACGTTTTTCAGAAAAGATTTTACAATAAAACGGGTATTGATTTATTTGATAAATTGTAGAAATATTGGTTCAGTGTTGTTTTGAAATGGAAAATGATGTGTTTACACCTCTTCTGAAAGTATGAACTATATTAAAGAGTGTTTTTAAAAACTGTTTCAAATAGTGTTTTCAAAACTATTGAAAAGTTTTTTAATGAGATGGAAGGTTGTGAAATTCATGTGTGGACTTTGGAAATGGGTATGGATTTTGTAAGTGGATATCATTTTAAAAGTTTTATAGAATTTTGGAATCTTTTTTTAAAATTTTAAGAGTTGAGTTACCAATTTAATGTTGAATTTTGAAATGGAGTTTTTCATGAAATTAAAAGTATTTTGAAATGGGCTGAAATATTTAGAAATTAATGCACATGAATTGAATGTGAGTTTTTATTTAATGATACGTGATATTTTTAAAATATTATTAATATGTATATTGAGTTTTTATTTCATTGATAATTGTCTTGAAAAAAGGAAGTATCAGTTGAATGTTTCGGGTTTGAAAAATGGAAGGAATTTTTGTTATATCCTTTAGTATTTCCACGAGTGACAACATTCATGGGGATATATGAGATTATTGATAGTTAATGGAACAACTATATGAGTGTCGCAATGGATATGAGGATAGTGCTTAGTGAGGTGTGGAAACATGCATGTGTGAGGCCCGGGGCGTACCATTTCTGGATGAGAAAACTGCTATACCATTTGTTTTCAAAGAGTTTATTTTAAAGGAAAACACGATGTCTTGATGGCTAGTTTGGGATGGTTCATCTTGTGTGTTTTTATAAATGTTGTTATTGTGGGATGTTTTGATTACCTAAAACCCTCTTGTTTAAATGATTTTTTGGTTTTGTGTTTGGTCAGTAAGATGAGATCAATGACTAGTTAGTGGTATCCTTATGAGAAATGTTTTTGGATGCCATTATGGTGGTTCCCTTAATGGGTTTGAATCTATTTTGTTTTGTGCCTTAATAAATGGACCAATTTGGTTGGGTCCATGGGTTCTGTCTTTTGATAAGGCATGCCCCCATTAATTGTTAGTGCACAAGTATTGTAAAAACTGGATTTTTTTCCATTGGATGGTCCTCTAGTTGATCAATATAAGGTTTATTTTCAGAAATCATTAGAGATTGAGTCTACTACATTTCTTGTTCATGATTTTGTGGATCCTAAGAGTGGTTGAGAGAGGTTAAAAGAGGCCATAGTTCCTTAAGATACCTGGGTCATCAAATGTGACAGTATTTCGGGGTTGTTAGTGCAGTATTTTCTCATATAGGGCCTCTAGGTCCTTCGTTAGTCTCTTCAAAGCGAGGACTGATGTTATTCCACCGGTGTGTAAAATCTAGTCATGATAGGATATTTATTCCATTTTTTGGAATCATGTGCTATTTGGGACATGGAAAAAGATCTATTTAATTACTATTTTCCATCAGTCACAATGGTCATGTTTGGTGATGACTTATGATGTCATGTGATCGTTTGACCGAAAGGTCATGGTTGTGAAATCCTTTGTGAGTATAATATTTTTGGAAGTGTGCCCCCTTCAAAAAATATCAACATCTTCTACTTAGAGGAAGTAATTCCCATATGTCCTTTCCTAATTCAATTTTAAATGTGAAGAAACAAGGGTTGATGTGTGAGTATCATTAAAGAACATATTTCAGTAAAATGTTATGCGACTGTAAAGTGTGCTTAGATTGTGTATTGTCTCGTTAAACTCATATGGGATCATGGTGTTGTTATTTTTGGCACTTGAAGAAGAAATTCATTCTAGGATTTCAAAAGCCTAACTGTGAGGCTAAAGATGCTTCAATAATTTGATTTCTGGCCATAGGTCCCAGGGTGATGTTTGGTCCTTGTCAAGGAAATCCCCAAGTAATTATAAATGTTGGTTTATTTACTATCCTCAGTAAAAAGTATGGGAATATTTTAAACCATAAGTGTAATTATCTTTTTCAAATTGTTCTTGTTTTGTGGTAGAGGTGATAGGACATCGTTTTCATGTTATATCCTGAGTTTGTACTTTCCCTTTTAGGTTTCCTTTCAATTTTGGAGAAGAGATTGAAATCTGGGCTAGGTAGATTAATGTTCACTATTTGCACATGGTCAATATTAAATATGCTCCAACCAAGGGAACTGTTAAATAAAATACAGTAGTGATTGCATGGTCTCTAATGGATGTGTTCCACGACCCATGTAACCATGTGAGAATTCTCTTTTAGGGAAAATTATCATCAAAATTAGAACACAGTTCCAAAAACCGTGCTGACTAACCATGTTGTCGTTCAAACTCATTAAATTTTGGGGAATTTTCATGTTGGACTATGTTAGTCGGTTTATAACGATGGTTCTTTATGGAGTGGATACCTAATATGGGTCTCATGTAATTTATTTTGGAAAAATATATTGAAATTATAACCCTTATTATTGGTAGAACATTTCGTACTTCCCCTTTTAGTGTCCTGATTTTGTCTCGGGTAACTTTAAGTTGTCTCTTATATTGGGGAGACAATTTGCGTCTCCTTGTATCAGTAAATTGGAATTTTCCATGGTCTTGTCTTGGAGGTGGGTAGTGTCATATGATGATATCTAACTAAAAACATCTTCCTTTGGTAAACATTTGGATTGGAGAGTGGCCAAGGGTATAGATAACGTATGGTTAGTGTAACATTGTTCGATGTTGTTATTCATTTGGGTAAACCACATGAGTCTTGTTTAGATATTTTTTGAAGTGTTTCGTTTGGGATGAATTTCGAATGTGCTTGATTGTTACAGGAAAGTAGAGTATGTTTTGGATTGTGAGTGTATTCTTTCTTGATTTATCAACTGGAGAAATCTTATCTTTTTTGGTGGCAGCGAAACATGGAAAAGGACTCCATTTTTTCCATTCGGTTGGGTTTATTTTTTTCCTTTTCCCTTACTATGGATTTACATGGGAATAATGTATTATAATGGGTATAATTTTCATATATTTGACTTCTACTAATGTTATTTTTCATTTAATTCCCATTCATTCTTTGTTTTGGGGGTGTCCCATGCATTTTGGTGGAAATGGTGTGTTTTAAAAATTTGGGGCAAACCCTGAGTCCAATTAAATATTTAAAAATATATTTTTTCTATTATAACACCATAATTTTTTGAAATTTATCAATCATTCAACATTACTATTGGTATAACCTCCTATATTAAAATAATTATATTAATTTGAACCCCATAGGCATAAATAATAATGATAGATTTGGGTTTTTATTAAGGTTTTTGGAAATACAAAAATCCCATTTCATAATTTAAATGATATTTAATTATCTAATATCCTATTTAATATTTAATTTATTCTGGTGATTCCAACTCTCACCTCAAACCACCTACCGAAGGTGCATCCACATCCTTTATTTCCCCTTTTGGGAGCTCAAATTCATCATGAAGTAGGATAAAACTTCTTTGGATGTCTCAACTCATCCATATTTGAAGATGTAAATTGTTTCTTTCATAACACCTTCAATTTTTACAAATTTAACTCCATTAGAGTTCTCCCATAACCGAATAAGACTTTTTAGAATATAACTTTAATTTTTGGCTATTTGGAATTTTAGGAACTATAATATTTATAGAGTTTTATTCAAGATCAATCAATTAAGAGAGTTTCTTCTCATGTTCCTCCCAGTTTATAAGGGTTTTGTCAACATTTCTTAAGGATTTAATATTTCTATAATTTATGTTTCATACCTATGGTTTTTTTCTATGTGTTGCTTGGTCTAATCATGAGGTTTTAGGTAGATTTTCACTTCTATGTACTGTGGAAGTGGTGAAGTGGATGTTTCACACAATGGATTAGGGTATTAGACACAAAAGGCATGTGATTCATTGTTAATGTAATTATTGAAGAGTTAGATTTCTTGATTTCTTAATTTATCATATTTTTAATATGTTGTGTGTGGTGCGAAACCCTTTTTTGGTAGAATTAGTTAATCATGTAGTATTATTGTTAAATTTTTTCTTGGAATTGTGTATTTCTACAAAATTCATTCATGTGATGTCTTTTATAATAGTGTTATCAAGTAAAGAACAATTATTTATTAGTTTTTGAAAGGGTATGAAAATTTTGGTTTGGTAATTCATTGGTTTGATTTTGGACTTGAATGGGGGTTTTGAAATAGGTTATATGTGAAAACATGGTGAGTATGATGTGAAAATGGAATTATATTTGTTAAAGGAGTATTATTTGGCATGTGCGTGGGATGTTATGTGATTTGAACTATCATGGAATGGATTTATAATTTTTTTAAGTATTCTTTGAAGTGTGAATGATATGTTAAAAGTGTTATAAGCTTTTTTGGTGCGAGTATGATTTCAAAATTAATTTGAATGAAAAATAGGATTATGTGACTCGTGTGATATACATGTGGGATTTTTGGTGTCTGTGTGACTTGGATGTGGTATTTTCACGTGAAAATTAAATTTCATGGCTTGTGGAACATGTTTGAGAACAAGAGGGAACACCCGAGTATCTCGGTGGTTGGATGTGTACTAGTATGTTAGTGTGCTCGTGGGGTTTGGCCTTAGATTCACATATAAATTTTCATGATTACAATACTAACAAAACAATGATCATGGTGCTGGTGGTGGTGGTAGGTGGGGACCATTAATTTATTTAAATTATCCCAATTAGTGGATTGTCTGCACAATAACAAATATGTATAAGGTTACTTTCATAGTGATATTAAGTACATGGAACCCACAGCGAGCAAGCAACTCGAGCCTATTTCTTATTTCATATTATCATTTGATTCTTTGTGATTACCTTCATCATATGGTATTTTTGTTAGAAAAATTCATTTACATTGTAAATCATTGTAAGTATATTGATTTAATAATGTAGGCCACTTGAAAAAGGTATTATATTTAATGTTTCATCTCATTAAAATTATTATTAGCATTTCATGTATATGAAACCATGAAATATTTTCCTCTTTGAATGTTTATCACATAGAATCCTTTAGTGGTGGAATCATAATGGCTTGAGGGTGGTGCCTCTTTCCATGAGAATGTTCTTGATCCGTCCATTTTTATTTTATTAATTTGTTATAGTATTTGGAAAATGTTTTAGAATATGTAATTCAAGTCTTAATTTTCTTAAAATATGGTGTGTTTTGAAAAATCCAGATTTTTTATATTGGACTTGTTTGTTTTTTTGTTATTTATAATCTCTGGTAAATAATTCACAAATTTTATTTTCTGATACCCGAGGATTTCTTCTTACCCTTGGGGATTGGGAAAGACATTAGATCTTTATTGTGAACCGTTCCAGGTGGCAGTTTTTATAGCGACCAGATTTAGTTTGTGACATATTTACGAAAAAGTCATATCTAACACTGATCATGTCCTCTTTTAAATCATACATGAGAAATTTGAAAGGAACATTATCTAGTTTCATTATGAAATATTAGGATCTATGAATCAATATCATTTTATAAAAAATGGTGAGAGGTGAAAAATAAAAAACATACATTATTGTTTTTATAACTACACATTTATATGGATGAAAATCATATGGAGAATAATATCTTAGATACATGTTAATGTATAATGATATCAATAATAAAATAAATAAATTTAACATTAATTTGGGTTATAGGATATAGGTTAATAAGTTTAATGTTTACAATTTGTTATATTCATTAATCCCTGATGGAAATTAAATGTCTTTGAGCATAAAAATAAATCAAGATATATCATTTTCACAATTGATTGTTTATATTACCACTTTAATCCCATATATATAGACAAAGAATAATTTCCTAGTAAACCATATAGTGATAGTAATATGGTTTTCATTGGTGTTTTACAATTTTTAGATGGTATAAATTAATTTATATTTATCCCTATTTTCTTCGCTGACATATCTCTTGGTTAGTAGAAATAAATCCACTAAAGCACATTCAATCATCACCAAAAATTGAATATTTTTTAATATGAATAATAAAAAAAATTTATTTATACGGGTTGATCGATTACGGGAACATATAATATTTTTTATAATATTCTATTCACTTTTATTATAAATTTTTTAATTTTAATATAATAATGCTTAGACGTTCTTAAAACATCACACAACAGCTATGAAGTTGTTAACCACATCATTTTGTGTCTTTCTAACGAATGAGAGGTGTCTTTGTATCAATCATGACCATTGGTATTTTTATTTGATTAAACAAAATATGAAATATATAATTACTATTAATATATCTGTATTATCCTTTATACAGCCTTAAATAATCACAAATAAATGAAAATGTTGTTTACTCTTCTATAAAAAAGCTTCAATGATACATCCAACAAACAGAATAACATCTATTAGATTAAATTAATATAATCTAATATAATTTATAAATTTCAATCATGTGTTTAATCTCAATATCAATTATATATATAATTACAGTGGTCTTTTAATATCTTTTAGTTTTAACATAATGATCGTCTAAATGACATGGAATGTAAATTTATTATTTCACCTTATTAAATATGAGGTTATTTTAGGACTCAAATTATTTATTCAATTCTCAAGATAAATTTAAAATATTTATTTGGAATAAATCTTTTAAAAATTTATCATCTCATTTCTAGGAATAATCTCTTTACTCTTAATTTTATATTCCTCGTCAACTTTTAATAAATGTTCAATTTATATTTTATCTATTAATTCATTAATTTCAACATAGAAACTATAATTTATTATTTTTCGATGGGGAATTTATAAGTAAATGTAGTTGATATTTTAGTGATTTATTACACATGAACATTAGTTTAACATCATTTCAAACATTTTCTAGAATATTAGAATAATTCATTATTATGGTTCCTTACAAAATAATATTCCTTTATTGTTACCCATGCCTATATATCATGATTTTTTATTTTGATTTTACAATCCTACTTATGGTATTGAAATACTCTCCATACATTCACAACATTGTGGAATGATCTTTATCTCTATGTTTTACTAGATGCTCCTACATTTATTATATAGAATTACAATCTATATTAAATAATGGTTATTTTTAAAACCTTTTAAAATAAATCATATATCCAATATATTTTAATTTGGTTCATCGTAATTATTAATTATAGAACAACATGTCTTCATTGATTTATCACACTACATAAATGAACATAATTTTTCCTCATATTTTATAAGAAATAAAAAATTCATTAAACAAGTTTCATTATATTTAACATTTTTTATGGGTAAATAAACATTATCAATTTAAAATTGATCCTTATAAACACTTACATAAAACTTATGAAACAAAGAAAACATCCAGGAAGAACATTATAAACATTAAGGGATCTTTTTGATGTTCAATAACAATATATACATCATTCGATTTTTCTATGGAATGGTTCTTATAATATTTGAATGTAAATATATAATGTCTAGAAAACTACCATATAATGATTCATTTTATATGATTCGCATAATGGTAATCCTCACACTGTTTTGTGTATCCTAATGAAATGAATGTCATATTTATATAATTATAGTATAAAACATTTAAATATTGCGTTCATTTTAAAATATGTGTTACACTACTAAATTTATAGGCTAAAATATTTAAATTTAGAGATCCCATAAAAATCGTGGTTACACACACACAATTTTTCGGGTACCATTCAAAAATTAACGGATCCCAATTTGGAGTACTGTAACACCATTTTGAAATCATTATTTACTTTTTTGATGTAAAAAATGACTATTTTTAAGTGTTAGAACCACTTCTGTTATACTCATAACTGAGCGTGTGGGGATGAATTAGTGATGTTTCTATTTTATCCCTTTTAAAATTATAATCCCATTACTTCTTTGATATTTTATGATATTTATTCTCTTTTTTCTCTTTATTATCATATTTATAAACATAATGTATGTAGTTTAAAAAACAAGATATGTATAAAAGGATCAATATTTAGAAAGGGTAGCTAGTCCATTTTATTTTCGATGATAACTAATAAATATATTCACTACTGTAATTGGTAAAAAAATATATGGTTTTGGATCAAAAATTATATAAAAACATAGTTTAGTGACCTACACATTATAAGGGGAGGACCAAATAAAATTTTGATTCCCCGGATAGATGGTAAATATATAGATATGGGTAGATTATTATAATCTAATTATAGGAAATCATTACCTAAATAGTGTTGTTTGTAACATTATTAGTGACCTCTACAAGATTTTAATTTTTATATATTTGTACTGATTCATTGTTCATATCACCTTATTATATTATTTAAATAATTATATTCAAGAAAATACATGACACACAGGTGTTTGATAAACAATTTTTTAACAAATTTTTAGGATTTTAGATATATTTAATTTGTAATTTTGATCTAAATCAATGTTATATTTAGAAGTGGGTATTTATAAATGTGTAATAATTTTTTAAAATGATTTAAGAGTTTTTTGTTTTTTGTATTTATTGTGTTCTAGAAATTATGAATTATATTTTCCAAATACATAATATGTAGTTAAAAAATTTCATATGTGTGTCTAAAAAATGTCCAACATGGACACCATCAACCAAGGACCAACACACTCTTAAAGTATCCCATTAGGGGCAACCCAAACATGCTTGACCAAGAAAAGGCCAACCCCCAATAGAATAGAATTTAGGGGGTATCGTTCCAATGTAGGTACCACATGTGTTAGATCCAATAGAATATATAGTCATTTCATTGGATAAGATTTTCTTCCTATGTTGGTGAAACCCACAGAACAACGGGAGGAAGGCCTGTCTCGCACCTGGAAGTGCATGGTGGTGGGTGGTGGTCTTTATGAATCCTCATGGCTATATTTTGGTGAGAGATCTATGGGATCATATTTAATCACTCACTAAACCACTTCTCAAATTCAATTTGGGAAAAATGATGGTGTTATTTTTAACTCCATAAAAAAACACAACCATTTCAATACACTCCTGCACCCTGAGCCTAGACATCGAGCTCCACCCTCCTCTACCTCGGGGGTACTACAATGGTCCATCAGCCACAACAACAAACATAATGAACCTCCATTGTCAACACCCAAAATATATGTGTTTAGTAATCCACCATATTTTGTTGGATATTGATGTTAGGTAACTTTTCATATACCCCAGAAAATTACTATAGAGTACTTTTAGATCCACCTCAATCTACTATGTTGTTGGGGGATTGGAGGGGTTGAGGGACTAATGTCTTCCACTACCATGGAAACTCACCATTGTAGGTGTACTTCAACATCAACCTAAATGGTTTCATTATGCCACTCGACTCAACCAAGACAATTCAAATCCCTCACATCTGTCCTAGAAAATAGTGACTCATGATCCACCTTTAGTGTCTATGGTGACACATGATCCACCATTAATAAAATTATTACTTTTGATCATCCATTGAGAAGACAGAGAATCATTATCTACCCTTGATCCAATAATGCCTCATGATCCAATTTTGAGCTAATAGTGACTTATGAACCACTGTTGAGTAGTTTCCACTATTAGACACAACTTTTTTACAGTACTAATACTCAATAAAGATGGCCATTTGAAATTAAAAGAGGATATCGGCTCAATATTGGCCAACTCTATCACAGAACAATGACAATTGTGGATCACCTGTGCTCCCAAAAATGACCACCATAATAGCTATTTTGATATATATGAAAATCGTAAATGATGGATGAGGTTAATTCCAAACCTTCCATGTGCACAACCACTAAATTCTATTACCACCACAACTGATTCTATGTAGATTTATACATTCCTGCACCCAAAAAAATCACATATTACCCTTAATGCGATTAAATTTTCAACACTGGAATGATAGAGGAATTTCCAAATCATAATACATTGGTATAAGTGGATATTAAATTAAAATAGATAGATCCATATCTTGTGGAAATGGGTATGATGTAAAAGTGACTTATGATATTCCACCCTATCTATAAAATTATGAGGATGGCCACTAAGGGTGGAGTGTCAAGAACCAATAGGATTGAATGCAGACTAGTAAAACAAGACTCTATTTTTACTTCATTAACATCATTCATTTTTTCTTATGACATAAACCTCTTATACCCCATTATTTCCATTTCAATACTGGGGGTGAACCCTTATTATTTTATGGAGAAGGGTAGGATCCCCATTGTAATATTAGATTCTTAATTTTATCAAGAACGTAAATCCCAATTTTGTTTACTAAATATTTTTCAGTTTATGATTACATTATTTAAATTGGATATTATGATATTTTTATTTCACATCTAAAGGATCATAATTTTATTTTTTTATGTGAAATATTGTCCTTTTTCATAGTATTGGGACACACTAATTGGGTAATTTTGTGACACAAATATAATTTTTTAGTGTATTGTAATCATAGTGGGCTAATATGAGCACATAGTGTACTCAATTCTAGATTAGGAATTTCCTAGCTGATCAAGGGGAGATACCCTATTCTTTTGATTATTTTGAAGGATAACATAAAATACACGAAATTTGTATAGAATATTATTACTATCAATTTTTTAAATCATGGGTCTAAAATGAAGAATTATTGTTAATACATTCACTAGAATAATTAATCAAAAAAATTTAAATTTTCATATTGGAAATGATAGAATTATTAAAGGGATCCCAGATTTAAAACCCATTAACTATTCTCTATTCAGATCATCCAAAATCAAGCCTCATTCTATATAATCATTTAATAATTTTTTATTAATTTAATTTCTCATTTGTGACATTCCAATTAAAAAAATTACTCTTTGGAGATGTATTAGGTTATTAAAAATACAACACCCAATAATAGAAATTATTACCTTTTTTAAACCCCAAGACTAGGTTTTTTCACTCTTCTTATTCTTATTTTTTAATCATAGTAGATCACATATCATTAATTATTATATCCTTATTCTCTTTCACTATTTTCATGTCATATTCCTTAATCTATATTTCCTATTGTGAAAACCACATCTTTTTATAAACATCATTATCAAATCATCTAATAATTATTCAATATCTTGTGTTAAGGAATATTCACAATATATTATTATTTATTCATTACACTTACTCTTCTTATTATAATTTATTTAGGCGACATAATCGACAATAATTCAATATAATCTTCCATATTGGATTTGAATCATAGAATTTCCAAAGGCTAAATTTGTGTGGGATATTATTCTTCTTGATAATAAAAATTATTCCATTTTAGTCATAGTGTTTAACATACCAATTTTTCTATATATCTCTACAGTTTACATAAATTATATATATATAACAATAAAATATGCACAATTTATTTATTATTTACTATATTTTATAAATTTATCTGTTCAATATCATGTAATAATATGTGAATTGAATGACTAAGATATCAATAACTCCATACGCTTAGGTTTTGACCTTTATTTTTTTAAACAAGATCCTAAATCATTAGACAATATCTTCATAAAATTTAAAAATTATAAAGATTCAGAATTAATTTATAAAATAATCATTACATGAATTTCGTATATATTGATATGATGTCATGAAACTACTTTAGACGTAGAATATCCATTTTAAATATAGCATAATATAGTAAATAATTCTTTCATTTTATACCTACTTCATATACTATAAATAATGTATTACATTTTCATTTATATTCCACATCACCTAGAATCATAAGAATCTGTTATAAATATTGATTCATAACTCTGACATAATTTATTAAAATTGGATTCATAAATAATACAATATTCTTCTATATGTGATATTTTATATATGATTACTAGGAAAGAAAATTCCAAAAGATGATTCTATAGTGATTTACAAATGGTTTTTTATTTGAAAAAAGAATGTTATAATTGTTATATGTGATTTTATAGCATTATTTTCTAAAGACTATTTTAATAAATTTGAATAGAAGAGGTATGGAAGCTCTATAAGTGTAATAAAACATATTGAGTACAAGGTGGAAAAGTTTTTCATTCTTTTCTCATTTTGTAGTCTAAAATTACGAAAAAGGACTAGGTTTCCCGGAGCATCGATTTGTAGGGATACATTATGAAAAACATTCAATATTCATTTAATTAATTATATTTTGGTGTTGTGATGTTTTTGATATTTTTTAAATAATGATTCAAGAAATATTATTTATCCATGATGGAAGAGACCAATAAGTAACATGATTATGAATGGATTCAAATAATTAAAATTAACTTTGTTTTTATAAAATAATTATAGTTCTGAAAAAATTAATAAATTTTTTTCAAAAATCATTATAGAGAAATTGAATTATTTGTTAAGGGGATGTGATGTAAATAAAGATGAAGATCCTCCAATTCAAAGTTGAATACATGAATCCATAACAACAAACTAAATGGTCGAAATACGTGATCGAATTTTAAGAATGAGTTCCTTGAATGAACGATTCAAGAAAACATATATATCATGAAGTAATGATGTTCTGTTAAATATTAGAATGATTTATGACAAATTAATATTTGGATGAAAGGTAAAAAAAATTGGTGGATTGAAAATTTTCATCAATAAATGTGTGGGGGTCATGAATTATTGGAAATGGGATTCTAAAAATTAAATCTTATGTGAAACAACAGGGATTTCATAGTATTTCATTTTTTAATGGGGTATTAATTGTGTAAATTAATATATAACATAATGATGCAAATAATTAGGTGTAAACTATATTGAATCATGTGATCAATGAATTATTATTTTTAATGAGAAATGTGATAACTTCAGTTATGTGAGTAGTGATAATTTATATTTTTATTAGTTGTAAACCACGAAGGAAAATTATTTCTCTCCAAGACCAATAAAAATTTTGAACATTAGTTGATTTATTACATTTTAACATTTATGTTTATTTCTCCTAATATGTATCCTCATAATGGTTCACTGTTTCCCTCGGAATTTGGGGATGACCTCTTGATGGGAGGTTCAAATGTTCTGATTGGTTTCTAACGGGTTTGTTCATAGAATCAGAAACACCCAAAGATTCCACATCCATTTGGACCTACTTTCCAAAGGTAGGTTCTCATTTGTTTGTGGATTGATGAGGCTTAGGAATTTGAATTGTTCGAGAGGATGGGAGGTTGGACTCATCACACCTTTTTGAGGGGAATTATTGTCTATTCCGAGAATCTCTATATAGATTTAAGTTATGTCCGTGAATCCTTATTACATTACCAAGTATAAAATGTGATTTCATTTAGATCTTACAATCAATGATAAAATATGTACGAAATTTAGAGAATCTTTTATATGTATTCGAGATTCTTCATCGATAAAGAATCATCTGTATTTATTAAAGATTATTGGTTAATGGTATCCTTCAGAATATTTATATAAAAGTATCTTGGTCATTATGATGACCATGCTGGTTTCAAAGCCACTCAGTGGGGCACTTGAATTTTATTGTCATTCAGAAGGACATGAATTATTTCAGAGTTGGGATCGAACCTGCAGATGGGTACCTACGTATCCTTTGTTCTGGAAAAGGAATCAGAACCCATGTAGTTCGATTAAGGGATTATGATGTTTATGATTGATGGCTCAACGAAGGATTTCATAATTACTTTTACACTCTAAGCTCACGTGAGTCATGCTCGGTGTGAGAAACAAGAGGTATTGTAAACAAATTATACAATTGTGCCATGAAAGATGCAATCATGAGAAATAATGTGGGGCTTAGTATGTATGACGTCCCAGATAAATGAAAGGTTTAGGATTTACTTTAGGGAAGAAATCAAGGAGCGGGGTCCATAAAGGTATATGTGCTTTATAGAGATTTTGAATACTCTAACATTGGGGCTTACTCCTGAAAGGAGGCCCAAATTAGGAGAGGACTTATGATTTGGGTTTTACTCCTGAAAAGGAATCCCAGATCAAAGGAAAATAAGTACTGGTTAAGTGAATTATGACTGGGGCTTACTCTTGAGAATGAGTCCCAGGTTAAGAGACTTGAAAAATTAACGGATTTGGGGCTTACTCCTGAAGAGGATTCCCAAATTAGGGGACTAGGGATTACTTCTGAAAAGGAGGCCCATGTTAAAGGAATTATGACTGGGACTTACTCCTGAAAAGGAGGCCCATGTTAAAGATTATGACTGGGGAATACTCTTGAAAAGGAGGCCCAGGTTAATGATTATGACTAGGGCTTACTTCAATTAAGGAGGCCAAGGTTAATGATTTCTCTCATCTTAAAGGATGAGGTTGAATGAATGAAATATGAATCATTAGTGATATAAAGATGTGTAAATCACTAGGTTTTGAGACATATTCCTCAGAGTTCCTTTTAGATAAGGAATCCAAATCAAGAAATCATGCCATAAATGGCTTTGAAGAGTGTCTTGAAGATTGAATCTTGAATAGGAGAGGTGGAATGGTTTAAGAGGGGTAAAATGGTCAATAAGGGATCCAAAAAATGCAAGGGCGTGCAAGTCCTAGCAGGCGCGCAGGTACTGCTTGGGCACACAAGTCTTGGTCGTGCATGTATACCTACGTGACACGTTGGGTACTTGCGCGGTGTTCAACCAGCAGGGTAATACTTGAGTGACTTTTGGTTAAGGCCTTTAGAATCCTCCTGAGGTTCTTCCACGAGAGGGGCGCGCAGGTTCTATTTGAAGGAGTAAAGCGGCGCTCAAGTGTGGCCATTTCCCTTAAGGTTGGCCACCTCGTCACACAAGTGTTGATGAGTTTCAACACTTAGGCCTTCCTCACCCTCTTTAGATCTTCCGTTCTAGGTAATCAATTACCTTATAAGTGTTCCGGAAGCTTTGAGAAGAGACTAGGGCAACGGGAGCTCAAATCTGAGTTTCTGGAAACATTCCTCCTCGAATGGGGGGTCCCACAGGGTCTATTTATAGGCAGGAGAAGACCCCATGTGGTTATCACTTAGGTCGTGCAAGTCACTTGCGCGACCATAATTCACCGTGGATGTGGACTTGCGCGTCTATGAGGAATCTTGCGCGACTTATGGGCAATATTCTCCTTGTTCATCCTTTGGCCGATTTTTTATGTTTTCATCAAAGGATGAATCCATTTGTGCTAAGTCATCTCCCATTCTATTCTTTTAGACAATGTGATGAAAAGGAGCGTCAACAATAGTCCCCCCTAAGAGTTGGATAAAAAATAAATGAGGATTTGACTCTGAGGAAAAGAAGAAAACCAATGGAAAGGCGGCGCGCATGTTTGGGCGCGCAAAGTCTGGCGTGCAAGGGTACGACATTTCGTCGTCCAGGGCATGGCGTTCAGGGTTCTGGCCGCATATATAAATAGTGGGCCTCCCTTCTGTACAAAGAATCTGGATTTCCGGACTTCAAACCTTCGAGCTATCGTCGCACATGTCACCATAACCGCACAGGTTGCTCTATTTTGCAGTGTTTCCTTGATGGCGCGCTGCTATCATGGTATCTAGGCCTGCGCGGTGATACTTGCGCGTCAAATAATAGCACGACATATTCATACTTACGCGCCAAGTTTTAGACTTGCGCGTCTTAATGCCTTTTCCATTTTTCTGAATTCATTCACAAATTTTATGAAAAATAAACCCATTTAAGATTTAGTTTATTCAAATTTTGTGCAGATTCAATGAATCATAAGGGAATAAAAAAAGCTAATGAACTGGCTAGAAAGCGGATTGATGACATGATGAACATCATTGGCCTTGATTACTATGATATTTTCAATAACACTCTCCCATATTTGGCTATGTACTTGAAGAGATATCATCTTAATTTCCAACACAGTATCCATCTTCCTCTGTGTGGTCATGGTCATCTGCAAGGATTTAATGATCCAAATGAAAAGAACTATACACCTGAAATGCAGCTGCACTGCTATTCCTCTATTTCAGTTATGTTGTGCATTAAGAGAAACAATAATGGTGTGAACTTTCCAATTTTCCATCCATGCCATTTCATTGCAGATATGAAAATGGAAAACCCTTGGGCTGAAAAGTTTTCCACTGCCGGTTGGTGGAGAGAAGACAAACATGGAACTAGAGTAATATTAGAAAATATTACAATCTTTGAATGGCTCTTTACTTCCAAATCTCTATTCTCAAATCCATGTATCCATCTTCCAAGTCTCCACTACAGAATTAGAGTCACTGTTTGATCAGCAGAAATTTTTCTCAAACCGTACTCAAGAACATTCTTTTACAATTGTTCCAAGAAGAGCTGGTATCACTACATCTCTTATTGTATCCAGTTGAATGAATGAATTCTAGGTGGTTGCATATGAAGCTCGGGATTCCGTAAATCAAATGAAGTGTTATGTTGAAAGCCTCTTGTAATTCTTGAAAAAGAGAAGAGACTCATGTCTGTGGATGTCCTTATAACTCTTGTGCATCAATGAAAAACACTTTCACCTTCACTCATTTGTACCTGCATTCTCTTTGGCTACATGCTTTAGATTTTACCTAAGCTAATGGGCCTAGTAAGGATAGTTTTATTTTTTACTAGGATTAATGTAAATATCCCTACAAACTTCAAACCTTTTAAATTATCAATGTTACCTAAATCATACTAAATGTATGTTTAGTGAGATGGAACATGACTATTATTCAGAGTTCCTTTGTCTTTTGTGAGCAGTTTAAAGTCATGCATGTCGGACGTAAAGAGGCTAATGTTTAAGGTCGAAATAACTTTGACCAAAATGGATTAGAATTGACTCAATTCCTTGACAACTCATCTGAAAACTTAGTACCATACTCAAGTATGAGTGAAAAAAATTTAAACTATGACTTAAGAATATTTGAATCTGAGGAATGATATGAAAAAGATCTAAAAGTCATTAGAAGAAGTAGTTCCCAAGAATGAAGTTACCATTATTTAACAAAGACATTAGGGGGTTGAATTATGCAGGGCCACCTAAGGAAATTGGATACATAGTCAAATAAAATAGTTTCTTTTGGATAACAAGTCTGTTATGTAGACTGTTTATGCAAGGCCGCCTATGGGCACGTGCTGCATAGTCAGGCAAAATCACTCTCAGAAATTTACATTTTTAGTACTAAAAGGCAGTGGATGTTTATGGAGATTCAAATCTTCCAAAGAATAGAGTTTGCTGTATGGAAAGAGGTACTTGAATATGGAGAAGATATTTCCAAACAAGATTATCAATGAGATGGATGAATATTACTCCTACGAAGGTCTGAACCAAATGTAGGGAAGGAGAATATAAACCATAGACTTGAATACTTTCAGATCATGAAAAAGGATATGGGATAAATATGCTAAGGATGGCTATTTTTGCACATCCCTACATACTGTCATTTAAGAAAAATAAGGACAAAAGATGCATTCATCCCAATAATGAAGTTACCACTATCTGAGAAACCCGTTAGGGGGTTGAATTACGCAGGTCCACCTAAGGGCATTGGCTGCATAGTCAAATAATAGTATCTTTTGGCTAACAAGTCTGTTATGTAGACTATTTATGCAAGGCTGCCTATGGGCACATGCTGCATAGCCAGGAAAAAGAATTCATAGAAATTTGAAATTTTTGTGATTAGAAGTCATGAAAAGGGTTATGAGGATCTGAAAATATTTAAGGTTAGGATTATGACACATAAATATGGATTTTTGTCAATGTATATAGAGACACACATATCAATGCTAACCATAATCATGTTGTGGCTGGGTCCTGAATTGAAATGTTGGACTTCACCATGTATCCCATAAGGATGAGAATCAAGCCATACATAGTTCTTAAACTACAGTTTAACGCTGTGTGGGACAAAAGGATTAGAGATCTTAGTTTAGGGTCATAGACCTTGGACGATTGTAAGAAATACACAGTGTGTGTTTTCATGGGGACTTTTCAGCCAAGGGACTGAAAGTGGAATTTGGGGTTAGGCCCAAAGACTTGGGGGTGGATTCGAGGGACACTCGAACGTTCCTATGTATCCCATAAGGATGGGAATCAAGCCCACGTAGTTCTAGAAATACCCTTTGAACAAATTTGGTTCGTACATATGAAGGGTGAAAGGGGACTTTAGTACAATGATGGTTAAATCCAATATAAATGTTTTGGGCATTTCCATGTATGCATGTAGTCTTTGAAATGAAACATGATTGAAAAATCAATGTAAATATTGGTTCCCTCTCAGGTGAGGGTATCAAAGAATATTGCAGTTTATTTGTTATACTGGACAAAAGTGTTGTATAGTTTAACATCGTATAACAAGGACGAAAGTGAACCAATGAAAAGATATTTATTCTAGGGGCGGTTTCACGAATCAACATCGTATGAGATGGAGGTGAACCCATGTGAAGAGATTGGTTTTGGGCTTGAACCTTGGGAGGTTGCGTACATAACCAGCCTAGAAGGAAAGGATCAAAGTCTGTGTAGTTCAATTAAAGAATGAATTAATGATCATGTTGTTCTTGGGGACAACGACCTAAAAGAATATTGTTGGGAATTACACATGGTTAGTGGCCCAAAGAGAGTGTTATGGTTGAGGTTTGCTCTAAGCTCACATGAGTCATACTCGGTGTGAGAAACAAGAGGTAGCAACAACCATAACGATACACAGTTTAACGTCATGTAGGACGTATCAAGGGACTATGCAGTTTAAAGTCTTACAGTTAGGACTATTGGTGCTGAACAGTTTAGTGTCATGTAGCAGGGACAAAGTACAGTTTAATTTCATTTAGGACGTAAGGGGGACTATGCAGTTTAATTTCATCCAGTGAGGAAAAAAGAGTACAACATTTATGGTCATGTTTGACGCATTGGGGACTTTTTCCACAGTTTAGCATCATATTGGACAATAATACGAATCGTTTATGGTCATATGCATGGACCGTGGATGGTACAATTTAATGTCATGATGGACAAAAGTGTAGTTTAAGGTCATATATGGCCTTTGATGATTATATAGTTTAACGTCTTTCCGGACGTAAGGGACTTCTATACAGTTTAGTGTCATGTAGTTAGGACATTACAGTTTAACGTTTTGCTAGACGTAAGGGACTCCTATACAGTTTAGCATCATGTTGTTAGGACATAACAGTTTAACGTCTTTCTGGACGTAAGGGACTTGTAAATAGTTAAGAGTCATATGCATGGACCATTGATGATGCAGTTTAAGGTCATACTGGATCTAGTTGCAGTTTAAGGTCATTCTGGACCATTTAGGGATCTTTTTCACAGTTTAATGTCGTGTGGGACGAAGTTGTAGTTTAAGGTCATACTGGAACATTTTTTTATAGTTTAACGTCATATATCAAGGAATAACTAGTGCTGCACAGTTTAGTGTCATGTTGCAGTGACATGGTACTTTGCATTTTATACAAAATACTTCTTAAAAAATCTTGCATTGGTTGGAGTAGTGATGAGTTCTCCATCCATCTAGATTAATGAATAAGCTCTATTGGAGTAGACCCTATGTATTGAATAAGGTCATTCCCATTTTGACTCATGCTTGGGAGGTTTCTTTCCTGGTATCATTGGAGTTCTGAGAACTAATACCAATTCTCCCTGAGTGAATGAATGAAGACGATCTTTTTTGTTAAGAGCCTGTGCTATTCGATTCTGATAGACTTCCAAGTGGTGAAAAGTGCACAATCTTTTCTCATCTAACCATTCTAATTAATTCAATCTCTTTTGATATTTCTCATCTGTAGATGAATTATCACAAATGGCTACTCTGAGCGAGGGTAATTGAACATCAATGGGAAATATGGCTTCCATTCCATATACCAATGAATATGGAGTTGACCAAGTTGCAGTGCGGGTGGTAATCTGATAAGCCCATAAAGTGTGAAAGAGTTATCAGGCCATGACTTCTTATCTTCATCCACCATCTTTTGCAGTATATTTGAAAGAGTCTTGTTGAAGGCTTTTATCTGGCCATTGGCCGCTACATGATACTGAGATTAATGGATGGATTTGATGTTGTATTCTTGATACAATTTATTCACCTCGGATGAATAGAAATTGGTGCCATTTTCTGTCAGTATGGTATGAGGGACACCAAATATGGTAATGATGTTAGACTTGATGAAGCTACCAATGCATTTAGAACTGACATCCTTGAGAGGTATTGCCTCTGCCCATTTCGAAAAGAACTCAGTAGCAGTAAGAATGTACTTAAACGTCCTGGTCGTAGCCGAAGGGTAAGGTCCCACCACATCCATTCCCCATGTGGCAAATGGCCATCAGTATTTAGATGTATGAAACAACTCTGGAGGTTGATGAATGAAGTTGGAATGTACATGGCATGAATGAAACTTCTTTGTGAAATCAACACAATCTCGTATCATTGAAGGCCAAAAGTATCCAAGCCTTCGAATTTGATCTGACAATCTATGTCCAGACTGGTGGGCACCACAGATTCATGCATGCACTTCTTTCATGACATCCATTGTCTCTTCACCATCAATGTATCTGAAGAGAACTCCATTAAAACCACGTTTGTAGTGAACTTTCTCTTGGTGATCTAGGCTATCATAAAGAGTAAAGTTTACCACGTGTCGTCGGATTTGTTCTTTCTCGGCTCTATCTGGTGGAAGTGTCCCATTTTGAAGGTATTCCCTGATAGGTGACCTCCATCCTGTAGTATGACCATACGGTTTAGGAATGGGACTAATTTCATTAATTGCCTCTATTCTGATTCTAACATAAGATGGAATTGCACGACGGTGGGCAATACCGATGGTTGTCTCGTCCCGATTTGGATCTGCCAGAGATGTTTCTATATTAGCCAGTGCATCAGCTTGAGCATTTTGTGATCTTGGGACATAAGAAAATGTTGGTTCGGAAGGGAATTATGCCGTTAACTCTATGAAATAATCATACAAAGGGATTAGTTCTTCTTTTCTGATGGAATAAACCCCATTGATGTGTTTTATTACCAGGTCTGAATTACCCTTCACCTTTAAGTGATTCACTTGTGCTTGAAGCGCTAATTCCAAGCCTGCGATAAGAGCTTGGTATTCAGATTCATTATTGGTACCACCTTCCCACAATAAGAAATAATAAGGTAACACTGCCTTTTCTGGAGAAATGAGCACAATTCCTAAGCCAACTTTGTTGAATTATGATTTTCCATTTTCATCCCTGTTGGACTTCTGGAGGCACCATCACAATACATTTCCCATGCTTGAGGACTTTCATGAATATACAAGACTTCCTCATCAGGGAGTTCAATATCTGAAGACGTGTCTTCAATTGAAGGGTGATTAGACATGAAATCAGCCAGAGCTTGGCCCTTTATCGCTTTTTGAGACACATACTGAATGTTGAATTACTGCAAAATAACTGCCCACCTTGCTAGACGTCCTGTAAGCATTGGACGACTAAGGATGAATTTGAGCGGGTTATTGTGAGATACCAATTGGACCTCGTGATGTTGCAGGTAATGTCACTACTTATGAACTGCAATGATTAATGCCAGGCAGCACTTCTTAATACTTGAATACCGGGTTTCTGCTTCAAGCATAGTTAGACTGAGATAGTTGAGGTTGTTTTCATTCGCAGCATCATTCTTTTGAGCAAGAAAGGCACCCAATGATCACTCTAGAGCTGTCACGTAGAGGATAAGTGGTCTTCCTTAAACAGGTGGCATGAGTACCAGTGGACTCAAGAGGTATTTCTTGAGAATATTGAATACTTCTTGACATTATTCAATCCACTGGTGAGTGACTCCCTTCTTCATCAATTTGGTAAAGGGTAAACTTTTTCCTGCCAAATTGGCGATGAAACGCCGAATATAGGCTAAGTGTCCTTGAAGTCCTCTTAATTCATTCAAATTTTGAGGAGGTGACATACCATGTATTGACGTGGTCTTCTTAGGATCGACTTCAATACCACGATGGTCAACAACAAAGCTGAGAAATTTTCCTATGGTTACCCCAAAAGCACATTTTAAGGGGTTCATCTTCATATTATGTTATCTAAGCTTACAGAATATAACATACAAATCAGCCAAGTGATTATAATGTTGTTTGGATTTAACCACAAAATAGTCTATATAGAATTCAACAAACTTCCCTAAGAAGGGTTTTAAGATACGATGCATGGTGCGCTGATATGTTGCACCTGAATTCTTTAAGCCAAAGAGCATTACCCGATAACAAAACACACCCTGAGGGCCTCTGAAGGCTGTGGATTCCTCATCTTCTGGGGCCATTAGGATCTGATTATATCCAGAATATCCATCCATGAAGGAAAGTGCTTCATAGCCAGCTGTTGCATCAATTAGAAGTTCTGTAATCAGAACTGGGAAATAATCTTTAGGACAATACCGATTAAGATCACTGAAATCGATGCAAACTCTAATTTGTCCATTCTTATTCTTTACAGGGACAATATTAGCCAACCACATGGGATACTGAACTTCTCTGAAGAATTTACCTTTGTTAAGATTATCCACTTCAGCATCAATTTTAGAAGAATAAGTTTAGTGTGTTCTTCTTGCATCTTGTTTAAATCCTCGATGTTATTCTGGTAAACCCAAATGATGAGTAGCAACATCAGGATCAAGCCTGAGAATTTCTGTATAGTTCCAAGAAAAAATATCTCTGTTTATCTTTAGAAAAGAAATATACATATCTTGATATTCAAGGGTCATAGTCGTACTGATTAAAGTGGGGCGTGGATCTTCCTTTGATCCCAAATTTATTTCTCTGAGTTCATCCATAGTGGTAGAGATACCCTCTTCAAATGCTGGAGGAGAATATGTACGATCTTCCTCTTCTTCTTCTTCATGTGTTATTTCTTCCATTTCTACTTGCATGGTAGATGATAAAGTAGAATTCTAATGATCCGAAGAGGTGTCAAAATTAGCATATCATAAATAAGAGGATTCCATTTCCGACCCAATTGATGATGTAGGGTCTTCTTTGGGAAATAAAGAGGAGATGATGGATTGAGAATCGACATCATTGTTCACCTCTGATGTTTCTATAACTTCTTCTGGCCTAATTGGTGAAGCATAGTCTTGTTGGATTTCAGCAGATGAAATGAAGACGTCACCATTTGTGCTTTAATTACTGCTTGGTAGATTACCAATTTCTCCCATGTTGTCTGGCTCAATTGTCGTAATTGACATTATGGATCATTCCATAAGATTATTTTGATTTGGGTCTATCATGTCAATTTGACTGATAGGAAACACATAATCTGTACTCACATGTGTAAATGGATTTACTGGAATCTTCTCCAAACCATATGGAGCATTAACTATGGTAATTTCCTTTGTTGTGTATTTCTCCTTTCTCTTCATGTGATAGAATTCCGACTCAATGTATTGAGACTCACATGTCTTGAATGGGGCCTTATCACCATATAATGTTCCAAATTGACAATCGAAATAGTATTTGAGACATTGATGGTCTGATGAAGGGATAGCCGCATGCTAATGTAGCCAAGGTCTTCCAAGAAAGACGTTGAAAGCTGAGTCTTGATCAACAATCATGAAATCCGAATTAGATACAAGTTCTCCAAATTGAGTTCAGAGTGTAACTTCACCCAGTGGTTCTTGTTCATTTTTATCATATCCTTGTAACATCGTGGTAGAAGGAGATAAATCATATTCTGTGAGGCCCAATCGACGAAGTGTATGAATGGGCATGAGGTTGACTCCTGAACCATTGTCAATGAAAGCTCTTTGGACATTCACACCATTGACCTTTCCAGATAAATACAAAGGTCTGATATTCCCATGCACAACATCATCTTCATCTTTATCAGTAAAAGATATTATTGCATGACATTCTGTATGATTATTCTCTATGTGATAGACTTCAGCTGCAGCAATTTCAGTTTCAAACTCCTTAGGACTTGATAAAGCCTAAATGATTGCTTCCCGAAGATCTTTTGACATTTTCAAAGAATCCAAAATTTATAACTTGGTTGGTACTTGGGCCAAGTGTTTCAATATATCATACTTTTGATCCAGAGGTCTGCGTTTCCCAACAGGAATATATGGTTTAGAAGGTACCTCGGAAGCAGATGCTTTGGATGTTCATGCATCTTCTATTGGGATAGGAGTTGGCGACATCCTTGGGTTTTTAAGATTAGACTGATTAGATCCATTTACTTTCTGAGACGAAAAATATGGAACCTTCAATCGGTCTTCCAAAATAACTGTTCCTGGACTGAATTTGCTATTGGTAGAAGAACTTTCTTGTTTTTGCTGAGCTCGCTGAAGGGATCTACCACGATTTTCTGCTACATACACAGTTCTAGCAGGGGTAGAATTGGGGTAGTGGCTTCTGAAAGATCCACGTCTTCCCCTATATCCTGAACCTCTAAAACTTCCTCTGATTCCCTTGTTTGATATATGGAATTCAGGCACATCAAAATTGAAACTGTGACTAGCATATGGATCTGTTAATTGAATCATATTAACAGAACAGAAGATTAACTCTTCGTCTGATGAAGACTTTTCTTGATTAGCCTATTTAGGTTGTGCCATTTGTGGGGTGGTGACCGTGGCTTTGAAGTAGATGGTATGAAGTCTGCCAACGTCAAAGATAACTTAGGCTTTGACACATACTCATCTTTTTCTAATTCTTTATCTGTCTTTGAATCATGCCGTTTCATTGAGGTTTTTCCTTCTGACAAAGAGGGTTTTTCCACAACATTCATGGCAGAAGACACAATTTGTTTCTTTAATTGTGTTCGCAAATTAGCATGAGTTCGATTGATTGTCTTTCTGACCATACAATCATCATACTTCTGTGCATTTTTCCTTTTGACTTCTTTCCATTCACCTTCCTCCTCTGGAACTGTAGCAGTGACACATGCTACCTTGGCTGAGGAGCCTTTCAATGTGACTTGTCCCGGGTCGACCATCTTTTTCAGAAGGTCCTTGAGGAAAAAACACTCCTGGATGGTATGACCCAACATTTTATGAAAAGGGAAATAATTAGGACGGTCTTCATCTCCTTTCTTTTTTGGCCTCTTGGGTATTGGAAATTGAACCAAATTGTTTTCCAGATACGAAAGGAAATAACCAGGAACTTGTTCATTTCGGAAAGAGTATGTTTTTCTATTCAGATCCTCAAATTGTTTTCATCTTTGATATCTTTGTTCATCTGGACGAAATGGCCTTTGTTGTTGGCGCTCATGAGGTGGAGCCCTTCGAGAAGATGAAGGTTTTGAAGTAGATACAGGTACAAGTTCTTGTTTAAGCATAATTGTAGTGGTTTCTTCTTTACCCATTCTCCTTCCTTGAGCTGATGAATTACATGAGATTTAGCCTTAGCCTGTGTAAGGGAACCTTCAATCTGATGAGCGATTGAAGTAAGGTCTTGAAACCCTCCTATGTATTTCACAGGGATTAATGGAGTGCGTAATTCATCACACATATTTTCCACACAGATTGGAACAATTTTTCTTGAGGGAGTGCTAAACTCAAGGAATACGTTAATCCCTTCTAGCGAGAAATGAAATCAGAGACTCATTCATTCTCCCTTTTCTTACAATTTGTATGATTGAAAGCTGTTGTATTTGGAAAATTTGAGCTTATATAAAGGAGGAATTTTTGGTGAAGATCCTCTCATCTGGTAATTGACTGGTATTTCAAGCTTGTGTACCAAACAAAATCTGGTCCTTGCAAGGTTCACACAAAGAATCTGAGTTTCACTGCTTCTTGCTTCTCTAGACTTCCCATAATAGGATCACAACAAGACATGTAATTCATCAAATGTTGTTCAGGATCGCCTGATCAAATGAATATAGGGAATACAGGATTCCCAAAACTAGATGGAGGAGAAATTGAATCTACCCATTCAGGGTAAACTTTCTTTTCTGGTTGAACTTGTGCACGTTTCTCTTCCATAGTTTCTAACCGAGCTGTTTATGACTCAATAGTAGTTATTAAATTTTGAGAAACATCCGGTTGAACTTGGAATTGGGTAGGTGCAATGACTGGAGCTTGGATAGATGTGGTGATTGGTGCTTCAACTGATGGTAGCACTGCCAACTGATGTTGCACATGACCCATTGGATTAGACCTGTAATGGTGTGCTGATAGAGGAGGATATTCCTGATCCATCTCAGTAGCTACAACAAATTCCCTTGGATGACTGACTCCATCATGATCATGAAGAAGACTACCCTGAAGTTGTTCTTCATTCAACCTCCTCAATTCCCTCATTTCATCCTCCTGTTGTGAAAACCATTTCACTAGTGAGAGCGATTGACCTTCTCCAGAGGAAGGATATGTAACCTGGTTCATTCCCTTCCCTTTGTTAGATCCTTTTTGGAGAGGGGGAAGTGGGTTACTCGAAGGATTACCTAGGTTCTGAGTAATACTTTGAATTTGTGTACGCACACCTTCTTCATTTGTGTCGGTGCGTACATCTTCTTGAGCAGGAACCTCTTCATCTGAGTCCCCTGAGTGAGCCTCATTTGGTGGATCAGCAACAACAGAACTGATGACATTGATTGAGGCATAACTCATTGCATCCCTTCTATCATCATTTCTGTGATATTTTATTCTTCCATGTCTTTGATGAGACATTGCCTTTTGTTGATTTGATCCCTCAGGAACTTCTTGACGAACCATAATTTGGAGGGAATCTCCTGATAATTTGGCTCTTCGTTCCTCTTGAGGTTTCTTCCCCAATCGAGAAAATACCGACTTTCTCTGAGGAGGGGATTGATGATTTGAAAAAGTCCCCAGTCCAGTGGACTGGGGCTATTCCTGCTGTTCCCTCTCAACTCCTTGGAACCTATTTGTTGATTCCGAGGGTTGGTTTAAAAGAGTCCCCAGTCTGGCGAGCTGGGGTGGTTCTTGACATGCTATGTCTGAGACTTTTTTGAAATTCCTCCTGATCTTGTGAACCATAATCCAGAAATTAGCTGGATGCATTAACCTGTATCCTCTTTTATCACTTGGTTCAATAGTCTGTTAGATTATTTCTGACACTTCTATCACTTGGTGACATGCATGCTCCAAACGAGAGGCCTGTTTAATATTCTCATTTGCTTGATGCAATATTAATTCAACAACTTGTTCTCTGTATTCATGATTTTGAGAGGAACTAGTTGAAGCATGTTCTTGGGAATGCTTTTGATTACCAACAAAGCCCATTGACTGTGGCCGGTTATGGGCAATAACATTGCATGAGACCATTTTCGGCGGGCTTTGTTGACTGGAGAGCACCATAAAATGCAGTGCTCCATGAACACCACATCCTCTGACGTGAATACCAGATGGGGCATTGGAAATTAACTGACACAATCTTCTTAGTGCTCCAAGGCATGAACATTGAAGGGCTCTCTGCTACTTTTCAGCCTTCGGATATCGAGAGACTGATAGAGACACCAAATCAATCTGACGTTGTAATCCTTCTATTATCTTAAGATGATTTTCAAATTCATCATAGGATAATACTTTCTTTTTCAACTGACAAAGAGTTTTCCATATGTTGAGACGAATATCATGAATTTCATCTTCCGTCAACATTTCTGGAATATTATACTGAGAGTCAGCCAGATGCCAAAACATAACTGGCACTTAACCTTTCTCCAGTTGTTTTCTCATGTTCATCATTTCCTCCTTGTCATTTGATGAAAATTATTCTACCTGATTTGACCAGAGTTGGTGTTTCTTTGTTGCTTCATTGGATTCAACAGGATTGGAAGAGAAATCATTGATCAAACTAGAAGATGCATGACTTAGGTGTGGTTTAGAGAATGACCTACACCCTGGGCTATCTTCTGATTGAGAAAGTATTTCACCTGCTAGCGATGAAGCTTCAGACATGACTGGTTTCACATTTTCAATTGCCTCAATAAAAGAGTGCTTTCTAAGCACTACATCATCCACTAGAGCATTTTCCGGGAAATGTGCATCACTACTACAGAGAGGACTTTCACAGTGAAATTCCTCATCTTGGGGAGGACCACCATAATGGGTTACAACAAAAGATGAGATCTCTTGCTCCTTGGTCTTTTGACCACAAATAAGGTTCCTGTGGCTCTCATCTGAAGTTGAATCTTTGAGATCGACCTAATTTTCATGAAGCAAGACTTCATGAAGATGTTTCAATTGATGACCTTCAGAATTAATGTTCCCACTATTGGGAAATTAGGGTGTAGAATCTTGAATTTCAACAGATAATTTTCTATGGGATTCAATAACTCCTGCATCGAGCAAGCCCTTGTTACTGATTGGCTCTTGATCTCCTGACTATGCTGGGTGGTTCTTTTTCTTAGATGCCTTATTACTCTATTTGGAAACCACTTGTTGACAAAGGTGGCTAATTTGAGCAGGTGTATGTGCCTGATCAAGATTGATGGCCAGATTAGGTTGGCGATCTCCAATCAAATCAGGTGTATGTGCCTAACTTGGTTGTCCGTATGATATGGGAGAGTATGTCCGACAACCCTCTTGGACTGGAATAGATGTGTGTGTCTGTTCCAGAGTGAATTGTTGATGTGTCACTCCTCTGGTAGGGATAGATTTATGTTTATTTCCCTGAGATTCCACTGATGTTGATATAATATCCTGGCAGGCTTCCAGAATATGAGCAGGTATTTTCTTCTGCTCATTCACTATTGATAGAATATTCTTGGTGAATTCAGCTGCCGGAACGGGAATATACATCCATTCCGGGCATAGAGTAGGTGTATGTGCCTCCTGCTGTCCTCCTTTTCCTGTCAGTGAATCCTGAGAGTACTCAAGTGTGGGGTTAGAGAGTTGAGTCTTCTTCCTATTTGTTGTCGGGGCTTTCCGACTAACATCTCCAAACGCTACCAAGCGAGACTGTTGGAAGGCTTGAATAATACTAGAAAGTGTATGTGCCTGCTGATTGCACTTTGAGAAACGTGGTTGACGAGATCCATCATATGTAGTCAGACAAGCCTGCTGACTAGTTGATGATGTATAAAAAGGTGTATGTTCCTACCTATAGTACTCTGTCAGAATTTCCTGGAGGGATTGGCGTGATGCTGCCAGATGAGTCTGCTGGACAACAGAATTAAAACGGGAAGGTGTATGTGCCCGTCTTGGTGCTTGCCATCAACTTAGGTTGGTGGAATTCTCCAGATATGGCATATATAAGAACCTTCTCACTGTTGACTGGATTCCGCCATTGGTGGTTCGTCGTGCTTGCTCGGGTTCGAGGAACCTGAGCCGAACGCCTGGATTTGGTACCCTCATCATGTTGAGGGCGCACTGCCGCACGAGTATGGTGGCGATTGTTGGAGGGAGCCCTCAGGAAGGACTCCCGTCTGTTTGAATTAAGGTCCTGAGGGACCTGCTCATTCACCTCCCCAGAATAAGAGAGAAAATGGTGATTGCGTTCCGAGGATAACGGCCCGAAATGGTTGGAGACGGTAGTCAGCACCACCTGCTTCTTGATCACTGGTCGTCATTGTCCAGACGACTGATGTGAGTTTTTTCCTTGGAGGGCTTGTTGGGAAGCCTCCAAAGTTGGGATGGTACCGTGTGGACGGTACTCCTTAACCAGCACATTTGATACCCATCATTGAACATGCTGAGTAGGTGATGTCATCATCATAGCGGATGATGATCCAGCAGGAATAGTAGTAGTGGCATTTACAGCAGCAGTATTCACATGAATGAATTTGAGAGTGGACATTAAGGAAATACAGAAGATCTTGAAAAAGAGTGCATGTTTGATATAACAGACGTAATCAAGATAAACTCAACTACTAAATTTTATGGATGAGAACATATGTTATTGACTGTCTTGTTGGCCCACTCATTGAGTTTAAATAGGGTACTAACAAATAGGTAAAACAGCATTTTTAATTTGGTTAAGGATTCACGTCGGGTTCACCATTTTTGTTTCCCTAGGAATTTGGGGATGACCTTTTGATGGGAGGTTCAAACGTTCCGATCAGTTTCTAAAGGGTTTGTTCATAGAACCGGAAACACCCAATGATTCCACACCCATTTGGACCTACTTTCCAAAGGTAGGCGTTCATTAGTTTGTTGACTGATGAGGCTTAGGAATTTGCATTGGTCGAGAAGATGGGAGGTCGGACTCATCACACCTTTTTGAGGGGAATTATTGTCTATTCCGGGACTCTCTTTATAGATTTAAGTAATGTTCTTGAATCCTTATTACATTACAATGTATAAAATGAGCTTTCCTTTAGATCTTACAATCAATGATAAAATATGTACGAAATTTAGAGAATCATTTATATGTATTCGAGGTTCTTCATCGATAATGAATCATCTGTATTTATTAATGATTCTTGGACAATGGTATCCTTTGGAATATTTATATAACAGTATCTTGGTCATTATGATGACCATGCTGGTTTTAAAGACACTCAGTGGGGCACTTGATGTTTATTGTCATTCAGAAGGACATTGATTATTTCAGAGTTTGGATCGAACTCGCAGATGGGCTACCTACGTATCTTTTGTATTGGAAAAGGAATCATAACCCATGTAGTTCGAGTAAGGGAGTATGATGTTAATGATTGATTTCTCGATGAAGGATGTCATAATTACTTTTACACTCTAAGCTCACGTGAGTCATGCTCGGTGTGAGAAACAAGAGGTATTGGTAAAAAATTAGACAATTGTGCCATGAAATATGCAATCATGAGAAATAATGTGGGGCTTATGTATGTATGACTACCCAGATAAATGAAAGGATTATGATTTACTTTAGGGAAGAAATCCAGGAGCAGGGTCCATAAAGGTATATGTGCTTTATGGAGATTTTGAATACTCTAACTTTGGGGATTACTCATGAAAAGGAGGCCCAAATTAGGAGAGGACATATGATTTGGGTTTTACTCTTGAAAAGGAATCCCAGATCAAAGGACAATTATGACTGGTTAAGAGAATTACGACTAGGGCTTACTCCTGATAAGGAGGCCCATGTTAAGAGACATGAAAAATTAAGGGATTTGGGGATTACTCCTGAAGTGGATGCCCAAATTAGGGGACAGGGGATAACTCTGGAAAAGGAGGCCCAGTTTAAATGAATTATGAATGGGACTAACTCCTAAAAAGGATGACCAAATTAATGATTATGACTGGGGATTACTCCGGAAATGGAGGTCCGAGTTAATTATTATGACTGGGGCTTACTCCTAAAAAGGAGGCATAGGTTAATGATTTCTCTCATCTTAAAGGATGAGGTTGAATGAATGAAATCTAAATATTTTGTGATATAAAGATGTGTAAATCACTAGGTTTTGAGAGATATTCCATAGAGTTACTTTCAGATAAGGAATCCAAATCATGAAATCATTCCATAAATGGCTTTGAAGAGTGTCTTGAAGATTGAATCTTGAATAGGAGAGGTGGAATGGTATAAGAGGGGTAAAATGGGCAAGAAGGGCACCAAAAAAGGTAGGGGCGCGCAAGTCCTGGAAGGCGCACAGGTAATACGTGGGTGTGCAAGTCTTGGTCACACAAGTATACATGCACGACACATTGGGTACTTGCGCGGTGTTCAACCATTAGGGTAACACTTGAGCAACATTTGGTTAAGGCCATTAGAATCCTCCTGAGTTCTTCCAAGAGAGGGGTGCATAGGTTATATTTTAAGGAGTAAGGTGGCGCTCAAGTGTGGCCATTTCCCTTAAGGCTGGCCACCTCGGCGCGCAACTGTTGATGAGTTTCAACACTTAGGCCTTCCTCTCCCTCTTTAGATCTTCCGTTCTAGGTAAGAAATTACCTTAGAAGTGTTCCAGAAGCTTTGAGAAGAGACTAGGGCGCCGAGACCTAAAATCTGAGTTTAGGGAAAAATTCCTCCTCGAATGGTGGGGCCCATAGGGTCTATTTATAGGCAGGAGAAGACCCCGGGTGATTATCACTTAGGTCGCGCAAGTCACTTGCGCAAGCATAATTCGTCGTGCCAGTGGACTTGCGCGACTATAAGGAAACTTGCGCGACATGTGGGCAATCTTCACCTTGTTCATCCCTTTGCCGATTTTTGATGTTTTCTTCAAACGATGAATCAATTTGTGCTAATTCATTTCCCTTTCCATTATTTTAGACAATGTGATGAAAAGGAGTGTCAACATTCACCAAGTAAAATATATGATTCATCTACATATTATAATATATATTTATTCGATTATATATGATGGAGAGATAACATTATTTATTGAATAATGAAATTATATCAAGATAGGGAAATTGAGTTTATTTTCCATACCCCGATTTACCACCCTCAGGGAATTTAACCATGTTTGGCTAGAATATACCAATGTCTCATCCCCATTTTTTGATTGAGTTTAAGGTTAAATTTTTATTTTATTTATACAATGCATATGTGTGAAGATTGTGTTTAAATTCCCTTTTGGAAAATGTTTGTGATGATTCAATGGATAAAATTGATATCTGGATAAACATAGATATCACATAGATATTTATACCGTCATTTCTCATTTGAATTAATTCATGAAGGTAAAGGTGCACAAATGATTTATTATTTTGATATCACTCATCAATTTTAGTGGAGTGATCATTATATAATGGTATGATTCAACTTCATAAATTAATTTATGATTGGTCATATACATGGACATGACTGTTTGAATAAAATAATTTGAATATGAAATAACTCTATCGGATGATGAAGATCAATAATGGTATTAATCATATAAAATAATTCTCTTCTCATTTACTTAGAAAATATGTATAGGTCACAAATAAAAAATCATGGTTTTCACTTAGATGATTCATGGAGGTTTCATATCTCACAGGAGAACTATACTCAGGTAGTTTTTCATCCACTCAAGGAACCTCTATGGGTATAGAAGATCATTACAAAGCCTTTCCTCATGTAGACTCCATGCATACATCATGGAAATCTATAACTGAACTGATTTTCATTATTTTAATCATATAAAATATTTTTATACATATATTTTCTCAATATATCAATCAATTATGCTAGAATGATATCAATCCAAACTTTGTTTTGTGCATAGTTAATCAATGGGCATGTGATGGATTCCTATTATCACTTAATTGATCTAAAACATTGTTTTATAATTGAATAAAATAGTATGGTCTTCCTCAAATGTTTTCATTTAGGATGAATCATTATTATCTAGTCTGTTATCCATATCATTTTGTATTTTAACAGTGTCTTAATATGATGTTATCACACATCACATCTCCACTAATCCTATATCAACAAAATAATTGACATCACAAAATCAGATAACCAGTGGAGGAATTCCAAGTTCGTAATGGGAACCCTCCCCTCCACCACCACACCACCATGTATAGATGTAACTACGATGTTCTTCTGTGTGAACAATTTTTTATTCTTAACATTCTATTAAATTTATCAAAAACAATTTTCAACTATTCAAACCAACTAAAATGGTTGGCTTTTAATATGGTTCTTGTGTTTTAGACAATATTTTAATTACTAATATCAATAAATAGATTTCAAAATAAAATAAAATATTCCAAACATTTCAATAAAACCCTCTTTCTAAAACAATAAGAACATCATTCTTCTATATAAATAATTTTTTTAAAAGGGACGGGACTCCTAAAATCATTAAATAGAACTTTCAATATATATTATAAAGTATTTATTTACAATAATATTGTAAATATACTATTGGTAATGTTTTAAACATTATTGTATTGATAATAAAGTTCATTTATTTTGAAAATAATTCTAGGAAAACAAATATAACTCACTTTAAGTAGACCAAATAATCACTCTATTTGTATTTGTTTTCAATTCACTAATGAAAAGATATATAAATTTGTGTTTCATTATTAAATTTATATACCATTCTCATAAAAAATACCAATTTCATTTTATCTCATAATCATTCAAAATAAATACAAATTAATTTATATGGATATTTTCAATTTAAACATAATGAATGTTCTACCAATAATATCACTCTATGTATACATTAGAGAATATTGGTTTATAAAATAATAAAATGAAATATGGACAAAAATGTTACCAATTATCAATTTAAATAATACCAACTAAAATGAAATAACACAAAATTATTCATTATGGTGTGTATAAATGTGTTATAGGTTGACGAAATTAATTTTTATAAAAAATTTGATCAAATAAATAAAAACATTATTTCTATAGAAATGTAAATAAATAGTTCAATACCTTAGAAATAAATATCATACATCTAAATAAAATTTGAATTTTTCTTTCTAAAAAACTATATTATGTTATTATGTTGAATTTTTCTTCACCACCCAATATTAAAATTTGATTTCAATATAAAATGATGATATATAAAGAATATGTACTTTTTATTTCACATATTCAAATGAACATTCCATAATGTAATAATATTTATGGAGGATTAATAATGAATATTCATTATTTTTATCCTCAATAGGAAGACACTGAAAATTGTATATCTAATGGAGGATCTCATATTTTGACTATTTGAATTATTTTAAATGTTTATAATTCACCAAAATGGAATTATTTAACTACTATTTATCTGTATTTCAACACATCCACAGTATCATTAGTTTTGTGTGTTGTAATAATATAATATAATTTTACATTTTCATGAATTATATATTCAGAAGATGTGGTAGAGAATTCAAATTGAGGGGTCCATCTAAGGAGGAAACATCCTCGTCAATATTTTTTCTATAAAATCCCTGATTAGACATGAACTTTTCCTTGAGACCATGTTTCACCAACAGTTCCCTGCATTAAAATAATAATTACAAAACATGATTATTTGAGGGTATATTATGTGTCTTCTTATACCTTAATGTGAATAAAAAAGTTGAGAATACATTCTTAACCAATACACTTTGATAGATTTAGAATTCATGCTGACACAAATTTTCATCATATTCTATATTTTACATTATAGTATGGATCTCACCACATTTAAAATATATTAAAATGTGAGATATCCATTTTGTTTTTTATAGAAGTTATTTTATTTTATTAAATTTTAATTTTATTTAGGAGTACTTCTTCTATTGGAATTATTTTGGATAAATTTAATGGAGTGTGCATGTCTTATTTTACCTAAAACAAATTATATCACTATCTTGTGAGTTATATTTTGTTCATAACCCCACTTGAAATTTTGAATATTTTTTTTCTATAATTAGTTTTCCCTTTATCACTAGATCATTTTTATGTTTCTACTATTTTTATTTATTTTTATAAATCTATAATTCATATAACATATATGTCTTTAAGAATACACGAAATGTTCTTGGTATTTAAAAATATTTCTATGAAGGTTACTATTTCTAATCCATTCATTATAGATGTTATTGGAGACATGGTATTCTTATATTTTTTAGGAAAATTATATTCCATTTAGTTATTTTACAAATGTGGATTATTTTTCCTCAACCAAATCATGGATAATTTTTATTTATACCCATATTTTCGTTTAATGAGAATGTTTTCCCAATTTTATAACAAATTTAAATTGTCTTTTTACATCATTTATTTTGATAAATGTTGAAATTTCCTTGTTACACTAATGTTACCAATTTCATTAAAATAATCATAAACATCATCCAATATATAAAATATAATTGTTTTATATAGGTTCCTCCTCATCGGTTTATGTTATTATTTTATTAATTACTCCCAAATAAAAACGGATTCCATGTATACTTATAAATTATATGATTATACCAGAAACGTTATCCATATTTAAAAAATGTATTACAGCAGGAAATTTTTTTTAAAAATAATCCTTTCAATTGGACATCTTAACATAATTTCTTTTTCAAGATATATTTTTTCTTTATTTATCATGTGTTGAGCTATGATCATGGATATAGTTTCAAAACAAATATTTTTAACCACAATGTTTATGGTTATAGGATTTTATTAGTTATTAATCATCCATATTTTTACAAAAGTTTTATTCCTGAACTATCAAAATATATATTTAGAAAGATCATTTCATAAGGTTGTAGATGGTACCTACTTATTTATGCCTACTTGAGAATTATATAATGATAATGTAAATATCTTATTTCCATTTTATAGAGATATTTTTCCATTGAAATATTATTTAAGAAACTCTGTAATATGATCCTTTATTCTTATGGGTCTTCTTTAGGTAATAAAGTTTAGTTTCCAATTCTGAATATTCCATATTCCGAGAAGTTTTTTTTTCATTAATGAATTCGACTATATAATCACATTTCATTCCCAAACTTTTAGCTTCCTTTTAATTTATTTTAAAATTATCTTATAAATATATATCATTTCACATTAATTTATAAAATTGAACATCTATTTATATATCATTGACTTAAAATCTATTATTATAATTTGATTTTAACACATGGATATTCCCTTCATGAATCTTTGGGACATCATATTAATCTATATATTATATAATCCATTAATTTTTAATTTTTTTTCAAAATATTAGTGATCAAAATTTCATTTCTTATAGACTCTAAAATTCATATTGAGATTTATAGATTATAATAATATTTTTTATAATTCATTATCTTTGTTATCAGATTCACTATTATGTCTTGTGATCTCTTATTACTAAATATAAAAAATAAAAAATATAAATTCAATTATATTATGTTGAAAATGTTTTTTTATTTAGGTTAATGAATCTATTTAAAAATAAGATACAGTTTTATTTCATACATTATTTAATGGATATTCATTACGAATGTTTTATAATAGAATAATTAATATCTTATGATAGCTTATGTTCACTAAAACAATTATGATAGAATTACTATCATACATATTAGTGGTTTCAACAAGAAACATGTATTCTTATTTAAAACCAGACATATCTAGTTCTATATCCTTTAATGGAAACATAAAAAATCTTATTCTCTATAAAAGAGAGAATATTTTTATCACAAACCAACCCATTTCCACCATGAAATAGGCACCCAAGATGATCTAAAACATGGCTTACATGGCATTCTGGATCCTTCTATGATAGAATCTAGTAGCATGTATCAAAATAAAGAAGATGAGAATGATTTTGCCAATTTAAAAATGAAAAATTAATAAAAATTTTAATAATAAGAATTAAAATACTCTAATATCATAAATAAAATAAAATTTCACATGTACCTCAATATGACCACATGGGTCACCACTAACTTTTAGATCACCCCTGATCCATGAGAGAACCCGAGTTTTAAGCAATACTAGAAGATAAAAAACAATACATGTGAGAGTATTAAAACATATTAGGAATGGTTGGAAAAAATATTCACTATGACATACCTTCAAAACTAAAACAGATACATTGCAGTTCAAAAATAATACATAATAAAAATATTATTTTCCATTATTTTCAAATTCATGAAACATGTTTCCATTTTATAGAAAACAATTTACCTTCCACATAATTTCCAACATATATTTAATGCATGTACCTTCATTTCAATTTTAAAGGAATAAAATTTAAATATTAAATAAATATATCAAAAAATAGTGTAGAATAATTTAGGAAGTGAAATGGAAATCACATTATTAGCACCATGAGAAAACTCATAGAACTTAGGAATCATTTTTAAATAAATAATTCTGATAATTTATTTTAGTGAAAAAAATTTAATTGATGACCTTTTAAAAAAACATTTTTAAATTATAATTTATCAAAGTTACACAACATATCTTCGATGAGAAGCATGTTATAAATAACCATGTCATAAGAGATGACGATAGAAAATACCTATTGGTAAATAATAATAGTGTGAACCTATAAAACCTATATTTTAGTGATAGATACCTCAAACTCAACTACCAAAACTTTTACCATGCATTATCCCTTAGAGGGGATCCCATACAAAAATTATAATTCTTTCTGAATCATATGTCAAAACAAATAGTGTTCCCAATTTTTAGCCACTACAGGTGACCCGATCACAAAATTATAGTTGCCGCTGATCATTTAACATGTTTACATATTGGTGAAGTCTTTAATCCAACTAGATTAATCTTAGCCTAATCCACTTCCAAATCCACTAGAATACATGTTATAGTTAACTCACCTAGAATACCCATTATTGAATTTTTTAACAAATTTTATTTCATATATCACATAAATCATCACATTTAAGAAAATGTAACAAATTTAAAAGTCACACAATTAAATCAAAAAATTCCATAAAAATCATTTTTCCATTTCACATTATCCCCAAAATCATTTGGAAATACTTATTTTATAGCATGCATGATTCGTAATTTCCAATTGGAAGAACAATAAGAAAGAAAACATATTGAATCTGAACATTTTTTTTGAGAAATGTCCTTTTAAAATTAATACTCACATAAAAATTATTTAATAACATGATTCACATCACCTTCACAATTCAAATTCACTTTTAATATGCACAACAAATAATCCAAAATTTACCAAAAACCCAATTCTCTTATCAAAATCACTTTCAAAAAAATTTCACCATTAAATATATTTGAAAACATGTTTCCAACCATTAACAGAAGGATGAAAACATATTTTGGAAACACCATAACAAATCAAAAATTATACATTACCAATTTACCTTAGAAAACTCAATTTCATTTTATATGTGTCTCAAAATATTTTAATATTGAATTTCTCACAACAAAAGTAGTAAAAATAACACATTTAAACTGTTATGAAAGCAATCAAAAATCATCTAATACTATACAATCATCAAACCACCTCATATATTAACCACCATCACATTTATGTCAATATAAAAAATATTTTATATTAAAATCACATTTTAAAACACTCAAAATTTTATGGAATTAAAATTAACGTTTTCTTGTATAAGGAACCAACCAAAAACTCAAGGAACACTCCTCAAGATGACTGAAAATCAACCATTTAACCTATAATTTAAATACATATGTAACTTCACATATATTAAAGGAAAAATATCCTTAATGTACATATTTTCATGGATGAATGTAGCGACTCGGGTTTTTGGCCCTGTCAGACTCTGGAATAATTCTACGAATAATTCCAGAGCGAGGCGCGAAGACGGCGTGCGATTCTGAGGCCCGGTGTGCCCGGAATTAATTTTATAAAAATATTAAGTATTTTTATACTATGCACGTGGCGGGGGTGTGATATCTCCTAAACGGTAGCTCAGAAAGGGAATCTGAGGGCACAGTTGCGTCCGGAACGTGCCGTTTACCCTAGGCGGGGTGTAAACTTTGCGGGCACGGGCCTGCGGTGAGAAACGCCACCAGGGGCGTTTCCGTAAATAAGTGGCAAGTTAGTGTGCGAGCGTCGGCTCGAATAACTTCTGAACGGAGTCTCGGATGAAAAATATGAGACCGCCGTTGCGTTCAGAACGGCGCGTTTACCCTAGGGGTGACCTTACTTTTGTTCGCATCGGGCGTCGGGTCCGAGGCGGGTTTGGCGCCGGCGGGCCGCTGATATAAATATCAGCGCCCCCCCCCCCCCCCTTTTATCGTTCTTCGTCGTTCTTCGCCGTTCTTCGCCGCCACTCCGCCGAATCGAGCAAACAGAGCGCCCACGAGCTCAGAATTCGATGGCGGACGTTCCAGGAGTGCGCAGCGGAAGCTCGGGAGCGCGGATCTGAGGCAGAACGTCGGCGTTTCGCCCGCGAGGTAGGCGGTTTGAGTTTTACAATCCCGGATCCCGTTTTTGTGTTGTTTTTCTTGAAATTTTCATAAAATTTGTATAGTTCGGGTCCCGAGCTTTCCAAATCATTTTTCGGATCTGAATTTGGAGCACCGGGGTGCTCCCGGTGGCTCCCGGAAGTTTTCCGGCGAAAAATCCGGTTTTCCGGCGAGACCCGCGGCGGCCATGGCGGAATCCGGCGAGACCCGCGGCGGCGCGGCGGCGGTGCGGTGGTTTCCGGCAACGGCACGGCGGAGTCCAGCGGCGGCGCGGTGGTTTCCGGCGACCCTGCGGTGGTCCGGCCAGACTGTTCCGGGGGTTCTTTAAACCCCCGTAACTCGCAAACCGTAACTCCGATTCGCGAGCCATTTGCGGTGACACACTCCTTGCGTCGATACGGACCTTTTGAACTCACTTTGAGGGTTTAAGGGTTCGGGATCGTGGCCCGGGAGTTAGAATCGTCGTATAAAATAATATTATTTTATTATTTTACGACTTCGGGCCGTTGTAACTCCTACCCGGAGCATCCGATTGACGTGCCGTCAGTGGCGTTGAGACCCTGATGGTACGACAGACTTTTTTGAGATGGTTTCCGGGTGTTGGGTCTGTGAACGGGGTGCGGGCCCCACGAGGCCGGGTTTTGGCGTTTGTTGGGAAACGCAGCTTTTGCACCAGAAGTCCGATTTTGGCGGATGAATAGTCGATCCTGTGTGTTTTTCCGAGAGGAACGCAATGGTGTGTTCCGTTTGGTGAGTTTCGGAATCCAGGCGTGGGCCCCACCCGAGCCGGCCTTCGGTGAATAGTACCTTTTTCACCGGGTGTCCGTTTTGGGCGAGCGAGTAGTCGATTCCGCTTGTTTTTCCGAGGGGATCGCCGTGGTGTGATCCGCCCGATGGGTTTCGGGATCGTTCTGTGGGCTCCGCACGAGCTAGCTACGGTGAATAGTGTCATTTTCACCGGTGCTCCGTTTCGGGTGAGTAAACAGCCTATCCTGCATGTTTTTTCGCGTGGAACGCGATGGTTGCCTCTGTTTTGGCTTCGGAGGTGCACAGTGTGGCTTTGGGGCGAGTCGCTCGGGTTAGCGATGTTTGGACCAGCAGTGGTTGTGGGTTCTCCCTTGGTTCGTTCCTACGAGGGTTCGTGTGGTATCACAACCTTCGTATGGGTTTGTGATCCTCTCGATGGGATGTTTAAACTGTTAGAGTTGTGGTATCCCTCCGGTGGGCCCGGAGTGGATCCTCTAGCATCTTTACCCTAGATCGGGTTCTTGGTATCGTTGTGACCGCTTATTTACGGGCGGCGATCCCCTATCTAGCAGGTTAACCCCGTAGGGTTTGTGGCATCATCGGACTTATGATCCCCTACGCGGTGGGTCGTGCACAGTAGGGTTGTGGCATCGTTGGGTTTACGATCCCCTACTCAGCATGATGTTTATAGTAGGGTTGCGGCATCGTTGGTTATACGATCCCCTACTCAGCGCTTGGTGTTGGTAGGGTTGCGGTATCGTTGGTTATGCGATCCCCTACTCAGCGCGTGGTTTCTGTAGGGTTGCGGCATCGTCGGTTCGATCCCCTACATCGCGAGTTATACCAGATAGGGTTCCGGTATCATCGTGACCATATTTATATGGACGATGATCCGCTATCTGAGTGTGAAGCTTCTGTCGAGTGCAGATCGGGTTGTGGCATCCCCCAACGGATCCTGGGTGTGATCCCCTATCTGTGAGAACTACGTATGCCAGATCGGGTTATGGTATCCCCCAGCGGACCCTGGGAGTGATCCCCTATCTGTGAGCTATGTATACCGGAGTGGGTCTTGGTATCCCCGAGCGGACCCTAGCGGCGATCCCCTCTCCGAGGAGTTTGGTGGTTATGTTGTTTCAGTGAGGTTTCCTCAGTGATGTTGTCCGACGAGCGTGGTCTCTCGGGTGAGCGTCTGAGATGTTTGTTTGGGACCCGATGGAGTGTATCTCTTGGATGAGTGTCATCTGGTATGACAGTGTTCGTGGTGTACTCTCCTTGTTGTGGACAGTTGCTGGTGACGAGGTCGGTACCTCTTGTGGCTTTGTGGCGTGAGCTGTGTATATCTGGATTGTTCAAGGTGTATGTATGGGCATACACCTGAGCTGAGCTGAGCTGACTAGTTGTGTTTAGCCGAGGATGGTCACGAGATGGAGTTTCTCTCTCGTCTGGGTTCCCTCTGGCTGGGTTGAGCGGACTGTTGTCTTTCAGTTGCTCCCTTGGGTTTTGGGTTTTTGGGGTGCCTACTGAGTATGTTTATACACACCCATGCACGGGCTTTGCCCGCACATGTTTGTGTCTTGTGCAGACCACAGGCCTTTTGACGGAGTCCCAGGAGGACCCGGAGCAGGCGGAGCTTAGTGAGCGAGTGGACCGGGGTGTTTACCGGAGCTGTGCCGAGGGAGCTTTCCGGCGGGTGTTTGTGGCAGCGTTCCCCTTCTTCAGAGCAGGTTGGATACGCTTTTGTGGTTTTCTTTTGGTGGGCCCTGTTTTTCCCTTTGTAATTTTGCTGTTGCACTCTGGTTTGGGATAGATTGTATGCATGCATTTACTTTTCAGTTTCTATATCTCTGCACTGTTGCATGGAGGTGTTTGTGGGTGCGTGTGTACAGGTACCATAGGCTAATGCCTCCCATGTGTGTGATAGCCTACTCGGCGCTAGTCGCCAGCCCCTGGCCTATTGGAGGCGGGCTTGGGGAGTCGCGGCTCGAGCCCCGTTGGGTCGGGTCGTGACAGAGTGGTATCAGAGCAGGTTCCACCTTGGGATCTCAGCGCGTAGCTGGTCTAGCTGCGATTTTGGTTTGGGTTGCATAGCGGCAGTGTTAGGGTGTTTCGAGTTCGGCTTTCAGGCCAGGGACTCCAGTGTTGGTGCGGCGGCCGACGTATCCATACACCAGGACTCTAATAACCTGCCTTTCGACTCGGGACATTCGTACACTGGTCGCGGGGACATAATGGTACATGCATCATGCAGGACTGGGTTTTGGGTTTTCCTTGTCCTTCTTGAGTCAGCTCTCCAAATATACTCTTGACTGTGGTGTGTCTTTAATGTATTTCAGGATGCCTCCACGACGACAGCCAGCGAGGGTTCCGCAGCAGGATTGTGCTGATGACCCGCCCCGTGTAGTGGCTGTGGAGCAGGGCGCAGGTTCTGAGGTTGCACCTCCAGGTGGTCTGCCAGTTGAGCCACCACCTGTTGAGCAGCTGGTTGTGCCGGCGGTGCAGGACGGGGTTGCACGCAGGCTGAGTGCGTTGCACGAGTTCCAGAGGCAGCGACCTCTGAGGTTTCGGGGTGATCCAGACCCCCAGGCAGCTGATGACTGGCTCGAGGCAGTTACTCGAGTTTTCCGCCTAGTGAGGACACCTCCTGACCAGATGGTGGTCCTAGCGGCGAGCCTTCTGCATGGTTCGGCCGGGCGATGGTGGAGTTTGGTGACGCAGTCCCATGACGAGGAGACGCTCACGTGGGCAGAGTTGGAGCGACTCTTCAGGGAGAGTTCCATCCGGTGACGCTGAGGTCAGTGCGGATCCAGGAGCTTCTGCAGCTTCGTCAGGAGAGCATGACTGTGTCGGAGTACTCAGCGAGGTTCACAGACCTATCGCGCTACTCCCTGGATATGGTTCGAGACCCGTTCTTTCGGGCTCGGACCTTCGAGCAGGGCTTAAGCAGGGACATCCGAGCAGGTGTGGTTTCCTTGTGCCTGCCCACCCATGCTGGAGTGCTGGAGCGAGCGTTGGTGGTGGAGAGTTTTCTGGCTGAGCAGTTTTCCCCTGTTAGTGCTGGGCACTCGGGAGCTGAGACTTCGTCGGTCGGATCGGCATCTGGTAGCCGATGTCAGACTCAGGGGTCTGGACGTGGCCGACGTTTCAGGAGGCGACCCCAGGATGGAGGATCTGAGCCTCGGAGCTCACAGGGCTCGCAGGCCAGTTTTGGTCAGCCGCAGGAGAGGCGGTATTACGCTTGCGATGGTCGGGGACATCTTGCTATAGATTGTCCGACCCGACGTGCTGCTGAGAGGGAGCCGGTCGATGGACCGCCTTGGCAGAGGCAGCGTCTCGAGCAAGGAGGTCCGCAGGGCGTCGGACGTGGCGTCGGAGCTGGTGCAGCAGGAGGCGGTGGTAGACAGTACCAGTTGCCACCACCCCCACCCCCAGGTGGTTCACGCCAAGCTCAGGGAGCTGGTGGCCGAGGGCGAGGACAGTTGCATGCCCTGGAGGCAGTCGACCCAGAGGCACCACAGATGGATAGAGGTACGCCTTGTGTCTTTTCTACTTACTGCAGTAGTTTTTCAGACACTGTTTAGCGGTACTCTTCCCTTTTGTTGCTTGCTCGAGTTTTGCTCAGGGCGTTGGTAAGACCCTGAGTGGTTGTTGTTGGTGAGCTCGCTGGTGTGTGAGACCCAGTTGAGAGTTCAGTCGCTTTCCTTGTGCTTGGGGCTTTTCGGGGACGAAAAGTTCTAAGGGGGGGAGGATGTAGCGACTCGGGTTTTTGGCCCTGTCAGACTCTGGAATAATTCTACGAATAATTCCAGAGCGAGGCGCGAAGACGGCGTGCGATTCTGAGGCCCGGTGTGCCCGGAATTAATTTTATAAAAATATTACGTATTTTTATACTATGCACGTGGCGGGGGTGTGATATCTCCTAAACGGTAGCTTAGAAAGGGAATCTGAGGGCACGGTTGCGTCCGGAACGTGCCGTTTACCCTAGGCGGGGTGTAAACTTTGCGGGCACGGGCCTGCGGTGAGAAACGCCACCAGGGGCGTTTCCGTAAATAAGTGGCAAGTTATTGTGCGAGCGTCGGCTCGAATAACTTCTGAACGGAGTCTCGGATGAAAAATCTGAGACCGCCGTTGCGTTCAGAACGGCGCGTTTACCCTAGGGGTGACCTTACTTTTGTTCGCATCGGGCGTCGGGTCCGAGGCGGGTTTGGCGCCGGCGGGCCGCTGATATAAATATCAGCGCCCCCCCCCCCTTTATCGTTCTTCGTCGTTTTTCGCCGTTCTTCGCCGCCACTCCGCCGAATCGAGCAAACAGAGCGCCCACGAGCTCAGAATTCGATGGCGGACGTTCCAGGAGTGCGCAGCGGAAGCTCGGGAGCGCGGATCTGAGGCAGAACGTCGGTGTTTCGCCCGCGAGGTAGGCGGTTTGCGTTTTACAATCCCGGATCCCGTTTTTGTGTTGTTTTTCTTGAAATTTTCATAAAATTTGTATAGTTCGGGTCCCGAGCTTTCCAAATCTTTTTTCGGATCTGAATTTGGAGCATCGGGGTGCTCCCGGTGGCTCCCGGAAGTTTTCCGGCGAAAAATCCGGTTTTCCGGCGAGACCCCCGGCGGCCATGGCGGAATCCGGCGAGACCCGCGGCGGCGCGGCGGCGGCGCGGTGGTTTCCTTCACCGGCACGGCGGAGTCCGGCGGCGGCGCGGTGGTTTCCGGCGACCCTGCGGTGGTCCGGCCAGACTGTTCCGGGGGTTCTTTAAACCCCCGTAACTCGCAAACCGTAACTCCGATTCGCGAGCCGTTTCCGGTGACACACTCCTTGCGTCGATACGGACCTTTTGAACTCACTTTGAGGGTTTAAGGGTTCGGGATCGTGGCCCGGGAGTTAGAATCGTCGTATAAAATAATATTATTTTATTATTTTACGACTTTGGGCCGTTGTAACTCCTACCCGGAGCGTCCGATTGACGTGCCGTCAGTGGCGTTGAGACCCTGATGGTACGACAGACTTTTTTGAGATGGTTTCCGGGTGTTGGGTCTGTGAACGGGGTGTGGGCCCCACGAGGCCGGGTTTTGGCGTTTGCTGGGAAACGCAGCTTTTGCACCAGAAGTCCGATTTTGGCGGATGAATAGTCGATCCTGTGTGTTTTTCCGAGAGGAACGCAATGGTGTGTTCCGTTTGGTGAGTTTCGGAATCCAGGCGTGGGCCCCACCCGAGCCGGCCTTCGGTGAATAGTACCTTTTTCACCGGGTGTCCGTTTTGGGCGAGCGAGTAGTCGATTCCGCTTGTTTTTCCGAGGGGATCGCCGTGGTGTGATCCGCCCGATGGGTTTCGGGGTCGTTCTGTGGGCTCCGCACGAGCTAGCTACAGTGAATAGTGTCATTTTCACCGGTGCTCCGTTTCGGGTGAGTAAACAGCCTATCCTGCATGTTTTTCCGCGTGGAACGCGATGGTGGCCTCTGTTTTGGCTTCGGAGGTGCATAGTGTGGCTTTGGGGCGAGTCGCTCGGGTTAGCGATGTTTGGACCAGCATTGGTTGTGGGTTCTCCCTTGGTTCGTTCCTACGAGGGTTCGTGTGGTATCACAACCTTTGTATGGGTTTGTGATCCTCTCGATGGGATGTTTAAACTGTTAGAGTTGTGGTATCCCTCCGGTGGTCCCGGAGTGGATCCTCTAGCATCTTTACCCTAGATCGGGTTCTTGGTATCGTTGTGACCGCTTATTTACGGGCGGCGATCCCCTATCTAGCATGTTAACCCCGTAGGGTTTGTGGCATCATCGGACTTATGATCCCCTACGCGGTGGGTCGTGCACAGTAGGGTTGTGGCATCGTTGGGTTTACGATCCCCTACTCAGCATGATGTTTATAGTAGGGTTGCGGCATCGTTGGTTATACGATCCCCTACTCAGCGCTTGGTGTCGGTAGGGTTGCGGTATCGTTGGTTATGCGATCCCCTACTCAGCGCGTGGTTTCTATAGGGTTGCAGCATCGTCGGTTCGATCCCCTACATCGCGAGTTATACCAGATAGGGTTCTGGTATCATCGTGACCATCTTTATATGGACGATGATCCTCTATCTGAGTGTGAAGCTTCTGTCGAGTGCAGATCGGGTTGTGGCATCCCCCAGCGGATCCTGGGTGTGATCCCCTATCTATGAGAACTACGTATGCCAGATCGGGTTGTGGTATCCCCCAGCGGATCCTAGGAGTGATCCCCTATCTGTGAGCTATGTATACCGGAGTGGGTCTTGGTATCCCCTAGCGGACCCTAGCGGCGATCCCCTCTCCGAGGAGTTTGGTGGTTATGTTGTTTCAGTGAGGTTTCCTCAGTGATGTTGTCCGACGAGCGTGGTCTCTCGGGTGAGCGTCTGAGATGTTTGTTTGGGACCCGATGGAGTGTATCTCTCGGATGAGTGTCATCTGGTATGACAGTGTTCGTGGTGTACTCTCCTTGTTGTGGACAGTTGCTGGTGACGAGGTCGGTACCTCTTGTGGCTTTGTGGTGTGAGCTGTGTATATCTGGATTGTTCAAGGTGTATGTATGGGCATACACCTGAGCTGAGCTGAGCTGACTAGTTTTGTTTAGCCGAGGATGGTCACGAGATGGAGTTTCTCTCTCGTCTGGGTTCCCTCTGGCTGGGTTGAGCGGACTGTTGTCTTTCAGTTGCTCCCTTGGGTTTTGGGTTTTTGGGGTGCCTACTAAGTATGTTTATACTCACCCCTGCACGGGCTTTGCCCGCACATGTTTGTGTCTTGTGCAGACCACAGGCCTTTTGACGGAGTCCCAGGAGGACCCGGAGCAGGCGGAGCTTAGTGAGCGAGTGGACCGGGGTGTTTACCGGAGCTGTGCCGAGGGAGCTTTCCGGCGGGTGTTTGTGGCAGCGTTCCCCTTCTTCAGAGCAGGTTGGATACGCTTTTGTGGTTTTCTTTTGGTGGGCCCTGTTTTGCCCTTTGTACTTTTGCTGTTGCACTCTGGTTTGGGATAGATTGTATGCATGCATTTACTTTTCAGTTTCTATATCTCTGCACTGTTGCATGGAGGTGTTTGTGGGTGCGTGTGTACAGGTACCATAGGCTAATGCCTCCCATGTGTGTGATAGCCTACTCGGCGCTAGTCGCCAGCCCCTGGCCTATTGGAGGCGGGCTTGGGGAGTCGCGGCTCGAGCCCCGTTGGGTCGGGTCGTGACAATGAATATGAACAAGGGAATCCTTACATACCTTTTTATATGTTCATATATCCATTTGTACTAACACATGTGTGAATTTTCATATATACATCTAAGCAATCATATCCCCATTAAAAATATTCTTATTTCCATGGAGAAAGCAAAATAAAGTGGGAACATAGTAATATCTATGTATAATTATGAAAACTCCTACAAGACATTGAAAATTGTGACTCTAAACCACTTTTTGGATGTCTAAGACTCACTAAAAAATATTTCGAACCCTAAAATCACCAAAAAGATCCAAATAAGAATTTTTTTTAAAAAGGATAAAAAATAATTCCTAACTCAAGTGGTGGTTTAAATCCAAGGCAGTCTAGTATGATTCACATTATATGAATATTATCAAAACATGCCTAATTTTGTCATGATTGACCAATTTGCATGCCCTATAAATAAGAGAAACATATAAAATATGATCACATGGAACCCTATGCTTTCATGGGGATAGTTAGGGAAATATGGAGAGAAATCTACAAAAAAGTAGAATAGGGGAAAAAGGAGATAACCTTGAAGATCGAACAACTAAAAAATTAATCCGATTAGATTTTCCTTACTGGAGAAGGTAACTATGAGTGGAGGCCACACATTTAGAGGCAAAGGAGGGGGATAGGTTATATTATTGGTAATGGGGGAAACGAGGTTATTTATGGAGAGGATAATGGGAAACCTAGAGGGGGGTGGTAATTATAATAATTATATCATTAATAATAACAATCCCAAAAATAATTGTAATAATAACATTATTATAATTTTATAAACAAATTCTTTTGTTTTATAATTTTATTTTATTTTTCAAATGACTATAAATGATGCACATTTTGGACACATGTTTGGTCAAACCATGCACCTATTGTACACCTCTATTGGAGGCCATAGACAACACACATGAGTATCCATATTGTCTTCGAAACCGTGTGATGCCTATGTGATTTTTCTCTATCATAATTAAAGAGTCCCTCACATGTTTTAAACTAACTATGCACCAACTATGAACCTTTGTTCGGGATCCCCTAATTTTAAATTATAAAAAGGATTCAAGCCAAAAATAAAAAACAGATCTACTTATAATTAATTAATAAATATATCAATGTTTGGTTTTGACAATTCTATCAATCATTAACAATTTATTCCCCCATAATGTAATCCATATAATCATGAAACAAAAAGGGGACTCAAAACTAACAAAGATGATTGAAACTAAAAATCATGGTGAAACTATTCAATAACATAAGGCAGACATGAATAGATCTAGATATACAAACAATAAAGAGAACCACTTAGAGAAGAAAAATGTCTCCCCTACATTTTCAATCAACTACTATCAACAAAAACTAGATGATACCACAACAAGATCCACGGTGTGTCACCCCACCATTGATAACCAACCATATTAGATCAATAAACACAATCCAATATGAGAATCCCGACAAGGACCAACCTGAGAACTCCCAAGATGGCCCAAATCCCATCACAAGGGGGCCCAATGGAAGAGGCACCAAACCAAGAAAAAAACAAAACCATCATTCATCATTTCTAAAAGACTCATGAATCCCTAAATGAGCATAAGAAAAAACCCAAAACTAATACACAAAGGATAACCCAAACAGGATAAAATGAAAGACATTCACATTATAAAATGAATAATTGTTTGGATTATAAGAAAATGAGACTAGTAAAGCTTATGATAACCAATGGGGAACTCTTAATAATAATGGAAACTACAAAAAAAATATACAATGGGAATTTAAACCATATTCACTCTGATGTTGGATACTAAAACTAAAATGATTTCTGCCACACCCTATTGATTTCGAACAATGTGAAACCTTCACTAAGAGATCTATGGATCGATTCATGATTCCATAAAGTATCCAAAACATTTTAGTCAGAAGATGAAATCATCAGACTGGGATTTCCACTTTTAACAACACTACTCAAAAAACCCTTGTAGGTAACCCAAATGGCCACACTGATAGTAGGAATATGGAGGATAATTGGAAGATGGTTTAGAGTGCCAAAACCATCATCAATGGAATTAAACAAGAGAATAGTCCAATGAATGAAATAATGAACAGAAAATGATACTTTCTTGTAATAGGTTCATCTGGCTCAAACTCATCAACGATGGGGATCCTCCACATACACTAAGAGAAAATAGTCCCTGTATTTTAAAACCTTGATATTTTTATGTGATGGAGTTTTTATAAATTTTATTGTTGTTTGTTTTTTACACTACTCAAAGATAATATTTTACTACAAACAACATCGTCTTAGATTTCAGTATACACAACACTGTGATTGGATTTGTTTACACATGTGTCTGAGTTCTTTTGATTGATTTCATTTTACGCAAGACCGAGTTTAAGTGAACAAATAAATATTTTTATGTTACCATATAACCTAGAAACTATTGTGGAAGGTATAAAAATTATTAATTTAATTGTCTAAATATTATTGACACGTATATACATAAATAATTTTATACTGACTAATTAATAATAAATTAAAATTAAATCCTTTCTAAATAAAATGAAATATTTTTTATAAAGAACTATTTAAATAAAAATAAGTGAGTTTATAAAATAATATATTTTCACTTGATAAAATTTATTAATGAAATATATAATTAATATATTAAATATAAAATATAAATTCCATATTTTATGTCTTCTTGAAATGATATAAGAATAATTTATTATTTTTTCGATAAAAAATGTATTTTTCAAAAAAAAATTATTTTTCCACCTTTTGAAGGAACAACCATATTATATATAACTATTGAAACTTTTTGAATCTGTCATAGAAAAAATAATTATTATTTGAAATAAGAGTATCAAAATATAATGTTTTTGAATTTTTGGTATTTTTCTGATAAGTTTCATGTTTTCAACAGAATTAAACAAATAATAGATTTTAATTGAAAAAAACATCTTCATAAAATTTATTTATAGTCTTAAATTTTTTATATGAATTGTTTTAATGTATAAATAGATTATATATTTTCATTTAATATAATTTAAGTGATTATAATTAATTTTAAATTGAATTATATATAAAAACATTTAAATCATTTTCACGTTTTAACGTCTAAATATTATTTTCCTTTCTGAACACAAGACTAATTTTTAATTAATTACTACAAATTCTATATTAATAATTTTGATCATGTATTAAATATTTTTAATCAGTGGTTCCAAATTATATATAAATATATATTTTTGGGCAATATGAATGATAACATCAATAATTTTTTTAATAGGATAAAATAGTAAATCAATGAATCAGTGTCAAAATAAGATCATAAAATTACCCTAAAACATATCCAAATTTTATTTTATGAATGTTTAAAGACCAAAATTTACCTTGGGTATAAATATTACCCTTCAGAATCCACATGGATTATATTGGGACATTTAATAGGATTTATTTATCAAAAAGGTAAATTTTTCTTTATCAAATTTTTATCACTCTATCATATTTAATATAAGGTTATAAAAGAGAAAAATCAGACTACTAATACTTATTTTAATGGTTAATTTTGTTTTATTTATCATGGAAATTTATTTTTGAGTTTTGTGAAAAAAATATTTACCGTAAATTAATATAAAATATTGATACATAAATAATTTAAATGAGAAAAAATCAATAAAATATTTTGAATTAAAATCATAATAACCATTAATGGACCAAAAAAGTGGCCAAATATTATTGGTTTAGTATATATGGACAATAATAATACAAGGGTATTTATATTGACCATTTGCAAGAACATATAGAATATTGTTAAACATATATTGTTTTATTTAATATGATGTTAAAATTTTCTCATTCATGTTTTATAGATATAATATTTTCAATATAGGCTTTTACATAAGTAAATTTTTTTTTAAATATTCATCTAAAAAATATGATATATTGTTATTATTTTATTTTGTTTTCTAATTTTACCAAAAAATATTTGTATTAAATAATTAAAAATAATTGATGTATTTATTAATTTATAAATTTAAATATCAAATTATTGTTATTTAAAAATTAACACTAAATATAATTTGTTACAATTATAATATATAATGAAATTTAAATATGACCATTTAACCATTATGGATATAAAAAATATTTGGTTCTAGTTTAAAATGTTATCTTGATATTTTTAAAAATTAATGAAGAAAATATTGTCAAAATTGAAACTATTGACATTTTGTCGAAATAATTTTTATTAAATTATATAAAAATTATAACTTTTTTAAAAAATTATAAAATAATAATTATATGGTCTAAAATATTCTAACAAGATCATTAATGGGCTAATTAACCTAAAATAATTAAATATAATTAAATGTTTATATTTAAGAACATTTTAAATTTGTTGAAATTTAAATAGAATAAATAAGGGTAATTTAAAATGAAAAGGAATAAATTGATTGAAAAATTTATCTAAAATTTAGAGGATGATATGATAAATATTTTATTTCCAATAATCTAAAATAATAATAAAAAATATATGTTTTTTAATGTTTTTTATTATAAATTAATATTTTTTGAGATTCTAATTGTGCTCCTCAACTCAAATATAAAATGTCACATCCTCCCTCACTTTTTTACATCACATTGAGCCATTAATATCAACTATTCCCTAACCATTTAAATTCCTAAAAATTTTATTTATATTATAGTTGTTCTTGTCATTATAAAATACAAACTCTTGTATCTATAAGTGGATATCTAGGGGGAGCACGTCGAGATAGAGGAGGTTTAGATATGTACCAAGGGAATCAGGCCTAAGGTGATTAATTATTCTTTTATCACATTTATTTCAAGAATACACATGAAATATACACTACTTCATTATAACAAATTGAGTATAAATTATATATGAATGCATTTTATGGGTCCTATCTATAATTTTATGTTATTTTAAAAATATTCATTCTTTCATAAATCATAGGATTTTTCTGATTATAAAGTAAAGAATATTTATTTCACAATTGTTCAATATCTATAATTGTTTCCTTTTATTTCGTATTGACTAATATTTATCATCTATTTCCTTTTTTTTCTACACAATATTTATAAAATGTATCACTATTCTCCTCACATCTTTTAAATTAATTTTTACCATATAAAGAAAGGTCAAAAAGGAATCATTCATTCAATTTACGAACATCAAATTTTTTTACTTTTTTAGAAAACCTACAAGAATAATGTATTCATTTAATTTCTACATCATGAAAATAATTTTAAAATTTCATAATTATTTTTTTTGTTAAAGCAAACCATATATGATTATAATTTTAATTTCAATGAAATCATTTCTTAAAATTTTGCAGACTTTTTAGAAAAGAAAAAAACAGAAAAATTAATGATATTTTCCTGATGATTTATTTTCATTTTTTTATAAAAATTATGTTACATATAATATTAAATTTATTGATGTTGTAAATTATTTAATGTGTACATTTTTTTCATGGTTATTATCCTTATTATTCCTATGATTGAATATATTTATGATGGAATGATATTTATAAAATCCACTTATTTTTAATGGATTATGTTATAATTGATTGATGTTTTTAAACCCATTTGATTCCATGTGCAATGATGAATTATTTATGATTTTATAAAACACATATTTATGGATTTAATTATGAGATTGGAGGGACCTATATCTCCCTCTAATGCATTCTAAAAAGTAATATATCTCATAATATAGAATGATCTATAATGGGAAATGATCTTGGTTTTGTAATATATGGATGGAATAGGAAATGAACTCTGGTAATTAATATAGGTATAAAATAGTATGTAATCCATTTTTAGTTATACAAGGATAGAAGGAGGAGTGAACTCAGATCAGTAATGGAATTTGATGACAATGACGTTTATGAAAATGAGCCTTTCCAAATAAGGAAATGCATTCCTATTTTTCCATGTTTTCAATAATTACATGTTCTATTCCAATTCTATTTTCTCATGGATCGTGTTCCTGTATGATTTTTTTCTTATGTACTAAAATGATTTAGTTCATGATTAGTGATTTTGATATGTGTTATACGTGGTAGGATTTTAAAGAGATATGTTCATGTTTTTATATTCTTATGTTCATGTTTTGTTTGATATTTTCCATAAATTCCTTTACTAGGCATCTGAGGTCACACTATTCATATATTTATCTTTTCCAATGATATAAAGAACAAGTTTATGGAAGAAAACTAGAGGGGAATATATTTATTAAAATGACCCATACATTAATAGAATAATACTTTTTCATATCTATTAACATTCATGAATTAGTTATTACTTTTATCTTAATGTTGACATTTTTTTCTATAGCATACTCAATACTCAACATTGACTTTCTTTGAAATCCTATATTGCACACAACTTTGAGTTATACTGAAAAATAAAATATTTATATTATTATTTTAAATAGTAGTTAACACATAGACATTGTAATGATGTGATTGAACATAACTATCTACATTATTATTACACATTATTTTTAAATACATTTACATTAACCAATAAATTTTAGTGGTTTAAATGAATCCGATTTTAAGTATTAAAATGCTCTAATATTCCATAAAACATTGATTTATAGACTTTAAAGGGAGAATTATTTTCAAATATAGTTTATTTACTTTTATATGTAACATTTGAAAAAATAAACTTCTTCTTTAGAATTGGGACATCAATATTTACATTGGGTTAATTTCTAGTATTTTTCTAATAATGTTGATTTTTAATGAATATTGAAAAATACTACATTATAAGTCAATGTTATCATCATCTATTTTATTTATGTGATTATATTTTTCTTTTAAATTGTTTTAATGTGTAATTATATTATATTTGAAATATTTATTCCAATTATGGTCATTTAATGTAATTTCACTTTCCAATTCGACATAAACACGTGTTAATATTTTGGTAGTTTTTCTTAATAAAACACATTTTTATTGATAATGGGAATTAGTTTTAAATTAACTTCTGCATCTTTAGTGTTATGAATTTTTAAAAATGGATTCTATATTTGGAATCAAGAGGTACAAATTTTGTACATAGGTACAGTATATTTTTAGAACATATGAATTGTATCATTAGTAAATATTTAATTTACAATGGCTAAAGAGTAAACATGTTAAAATAAGGGTAATAAATAATATTATAATAATATTAATTTTTCATAATACATTTCTTAACCCTATATGTTGATATATATCCAACCATGGGAATCCATGAGTTGATTTTCGGATCCCATGGAGCCTCTTTTGCGAGAAAATGAAATTTTAATATATTTTATTTAATTTTGTAGAAAATATAACCTAAACATGTATCTTTTGCCAAAATTTTTTAAATTGGGTTATATAAGTGATCACATAGACAATATAAGGATGTTTTTGGTTCCGAGTAAAGTCAGTTCCAAACAAATTTAATTAAAAATAATGCAATGTAGCATTACCAGGGGGCTTACATAACCCAGAATAAGAGGCACCATGCATATCAGAGTCATCCATGGTAGAAAGTGGAATGTGAGATGAAAGAAGATTGCGAGATGGTTTCAAATTTTTTCCTTTTTGAAATGGTGTCTACAACTTGGTTGGTTTCCTTGTAAACATGGGTGACATCCAATTCAATTTGTTCTTTTAGTGGGAGACATTCAATCCAATGTGGGATAACTCACTAGGGAACGCCTTGAGATTGAGTATTTATAAAAGGAACAACTGTAGTTGTGTAATATTCTAACCAAATACGTCTCCAGTTATGATGAATTTCATACATGATGAAATTAATAGTTACCTACAATTCTACTTTAATAGTGTATCCAATTGCAATATAATGATAGAAGAAACCATTTACAATTCCAAGGTACGTGAAAATGAACTCATCATAGCCCGATGGACCTAGAGAACCTGAAACCACAACATCCACATTTACCTATGACCAACCATATATTGTAGTTACCCAAAATATTTCTTTTATCATCAATGGTTTCTTGATCCTACCCACAACTCTGAATGTTCTCAAAATAACAAAGTCATAAAGGGAATTGTTCATGTTTCTCGTTTGAATCGTGGAGGCAGCAATGACCTCCCTGTAGAGAGACGTGATTCGTATATACACTAAGAGCCTTTAATTTTAAAAAGAATTTACATTTATTCCTCTCAATACAAAATAGATGATAGCAGCGGCCACTATGTAAATCATATAGTGTATATGTTTATTGTAATCCAAAGTGAAAATATACATCATCGTCACCTCATATGCGACGAGCCTCAACTAAACATAAATTATGAGCTGAATATAAAGTCACAAGTATCCTGACATTGAGTAGGATCTGAATACACGGTCTGTTGTTTTATTCATAGATAGGCAGAGAAAGAAGACAAACCCAAGATGAATTCTTACTCGATGTAATTATGCTTGCATCGACAACCTTCACTTCTAGATCTCCAACAAAATTATTTTTTGGATAACTGTACTAAATCAGTTCTTGATATTTCTAAACCACATAGGTATTTTTATTCCCTATTTTTAATTATTTCCATAATATCCTTTATTAGAGAAGTGACCAATATGATCTGGGGTCCATCATAACATTTCATGATCAATATAAACATTCCTCTATAATTCGAGCATGATGTTTGTAGGTAAATAGGAATTTATTCATTAATTCTACAAATAATAATGAACATAAAGATGCTTTGCATGGACATGAATTGTGGAGACATCAATAATTGTCTTACATAGCTAGGGAGTGTGCTATAAATTCAAGGAGGATTGTTTGCAAACAATCCATTTGGAGGATCCCATAAGCATTGTGTTAGAAGAAATAATGGCCAACCAAACATAAAAATTAGTATACTATGAGTAACCTTATGTATACTTTCTGTGAGCTAACCAGAAAAAAATGTCTAATGAGCTGTCATTGGGTGTTAATTTCTAGAGATAAAATTAATAAATTTATTTATGACACAATGGTTATTAGTGACTACCTTATTAATGAAATATTTAAATAAATGAGATAATAAATATTAAAATAAATTTAGATTTATAATTTTTAGGTCATCAACGAATTTTATGGTTGATTATGACTTGTTATCTTTCAATTACTTGTGTTTTTTAAAATAATCAAGTTGTACTGTTTTTTTAAAAAGTAATGAAATGAATTGTATAATAATTGACCTAAATGAGTTTTTAAATTAATAAATATTTTGTTAAATGATATAATATTCATAAATATTTATTATTCAGCCAACTAAGATATATTTTGTTAAAAAATTCATTAATGATCCATTTTTGGGTCGCTTTTCATTTTATTGTAACTATGGTAACCATATATAATGAATATACCAGAAGACATGGTAAAAGATAAATTAGATTACTAAGGGTTAAAGTTAAAAGATAAATATAATATTATTTCCTAAACATGCCTAAAATCCAATGGATGAGATTATTTTAACATATCATCATATGATTTTATAAATATATCCCTTTTATATTATTATAATTCTAAAATCAATTAATAATAAAATAATATTTTCAAACTTTCCAAAATTTCCCATCCTCTCTCTTATATAAGGACACAACCTCTATCCCTTGCTCACACCTCTCACTCCACCTTGTATCATATAAAATCTACCCAAATATGCTTTAAACATCTACCTCTTACTATTAGAATCCATTCATTGGGAATAATGAAAATAAATTAGGCATTTTATCTGAAATCAAATGGAGTTACCCGATTTGAGGTAATGTCTTCTCCCAAGATTCATTCATTTGTTTTCCTTATCCAACTCCCTAAACTATATTTGACTAATTATTTTATAAAAAAACTAGTATCATCAATATAATAGGTTATTATTATTATTTTTATTTGAAATAATCATACACACACCTTTGTCTTATGGGTATAGAATATATTATTTTTGTGGATGGTGAACTACTGCCTCACAAAATGATGATTGTTCAATATTCTCCAACCACCTCGTATGGTGGAAATTATGATAGAAATTTAATTATATATGATATGTATGATATTTATTTTTTCAGTATTCTTCTGTACATATTATTTTGAACATACCACTACACTTCTCAGGATGTATAAATTTGATAATTTCATTTGTGGAAGTGCTGACTACCACCCACTCAATGTGATATGACTCATTCATTCCATACATATAAAATATAAAGGATGTATTTAATGAACTTATAAATGATATTATACAATAAATATAATAAACTCATGTTTTATTTAGATTATATTCCATTATATATGAAAAATAAATGAATTTAGCGTCCATTGGTACGTACGACCTACTGTACCCATGAACAGTGCATTTTATTTCTTATATCCAAATGCTATGAAATATTATAAATACATATATATTAGATATATCTGATATATTTGATAACTAAATTAATTATATCATTCAAGGGGTATTATAATTTTGACCACATGAATCATTTGTAATTATTATATGTTCATTTTTACTCAACTTCCATTAATCTGCAAAATGTCTAATATCCACTCAAATAATCAACTAAATGTTATAGGAAGGGAATTAGTAAAAAATTTAATAATAAACCTGAAAAAGGTTTTGAAGAAACAATAAATAAACCTAACATTATTAATTAGGAAGAAAAATGAACATATGAGATATGTCAGACTCATGGTATGGGACTTCGTCTAAATTTCCATTCAGTAAGGCATTTTCTGATAATATACACCTTTTTCTTTTATAGGGTGTACAAAAAACCCCTTTGGAATATTACATTCTTTAAAAAAATTATTTTATCTACAAATATTTTTACTAAATAAAAAACTGAATATTTATAATTTTTGTACGGAAAATGACCTCTCATGCACCGCAATCGTTATTTGGCTTGCTCTATAATCATTAATGTTTTTAAAAATCAATGAAATCCCTTATTCCTTTTTTGGGTGTTTTTGTATTGATAATGGGCTTTATAATGGTTATATTGTTTAAATATCTAGAAATAATTTTTTATGATTTCAAATGATTTGTTTTTAGTTAAATATTTATATTATCAATATTTTATGTTTTATGATTATATAATTGTACATGGTAATTTTATGGGTGGTTACGTGTACCTGTGTATGGTAGGTGAAGTTATAACCTCTAGTTCATTTTTTATGGAAGTCATACGTATATCCATTCAATTTAGTGATATTTGTGGAAGTTGACCGTATGGTTATTCGATTTAACTATGTTTATGTCCCAAGATACTATTTTATGTTATATGTTGCATTATATGGGATTGTGCTAATATTATGGTAACAAATGGGTAATGAATGAGATTATATTCAATGATGTGTTTTAAATACTTCATAAAGGTGAAAATATTACTTTATAATAAATTATTCATGGTTTTCATGTTTTTTAAAGACAAACAATTTTATTTCATTATGTATCTTTTACTGATATTTTTATGCTCATCACAAGTTCTAAATTGTTTTTCACAGGACATAAAAATGAATAGTGTCATTGATGGTATCAATGAAAATATTATGTAGTTAAAACATTAAATGAGGACATGTTTGGTTTTAAATGGATTTTTTTACGAAAAAATGGATAATGAGTTGTTGTTTCTAATTGTAATATTCAATATGTTATTTATAAGTTATGAACTGATTCTCAAAATCTCTAAACATGAAAAGATAATAAATTTTAATTATTTAATTTATTTAATATTTTTTAATGTTTATGGATGGGTCCTTATAGTTGGTATCAAAGTTCAGTTTAGATATCTTTAGTGGTAAGAGTTTTATTTAAGTATTAGTGACATAACCAAAATGATTAGCATATTAGAAAGAGTCATAGTTATTTAGGATAAATATAATGAGTTTGAGATAACATGAAAAACTATATCATAGTTTTTACCCTCCTAATAAGATAATATATAACTATTTTTCTTATATACTCAAATTGACTTTTATGGTTTTAGTAAATGGATGGATATAAGAGGAACCAATGTAACAACAGATGTGAAGGAAACTCTGGTGGTTTTCTAAATGAAAAATATAATTAATTGGGAGATAAAATGACAACACTTGTGGATATTCTTAAACAACTATTTGGTATCATGATTTACCACTTGAACCATGGTTTTTTTTCTAATGTATCATATCTGTGAGAAACGAATCACAATGGTAGTTCAGGTAATAATCATAATGGTATGTATATTAAAAAACCTAAGTTTAACGGATGCGAAAAGAAACACCTTGTGAAATTCTCCTAAGGGATTGGAAGATGTTTTATATTTTGTAATGAAGATCATAAAGCAATAACCTGCCTTATAAATAGGAAGCATCAAGTTGACTCCTTTAAAGGTAAAGAAGTTCTTTATGAAGTATCAATTTAATGTATTAAATGTGGTGTACATGGTTATTATACTAATAGATGTTGACAAAGAAGATTAGGGAGTTGAATAACAGGATCGTAAAAATGTATGTTTACAAATTTTTAATTCCATTACAATTTAAGATGAGGAAACTTAAGATGGCCTATAAAAGGTATGTATTATTTCTTAGCTCAGTTTTTGATACTACTGAAATAATAGGGCATTATAAATTATTTTTTTAGGAATAAAGTATAAAATAATATGATTTAGAAACACTGATAAATGATCATGAATAGTTTATGATGATTAATATGTCTACATTTTAAAAATTGTAAGAGTTATGTTGGATATATGGATGATTATACATTTTAATGTATTAATTATAGGATGACATTGGATGCATTTTTCTATTAAGTGTAACTGTAATGTTTGATATGTGAAAATTTTATTCCTGGAACAATTATATTTTATTTTGTGGGTATATTTACAAAGTACCATTTGGGTTTATATTATCCTTGAATTTGATGCAATTATAGGTTATTATTTTTTGGGATTAAAATGTGAGGTATGAGTTAACATATATGGTTAAAATATGTTATAGTTATTATTTAGGAATTTATATCATTTTTTGGAAATGTATAAAATTATATTGTTTTTATAAAAGGACAACATGAAGACCACGTGACAACTCTTTGTGTCAGACAAATATACGTGAATCAAACCCGCAAACAAAGTGTGATTTGGATTTATCACCTACTTTAGGACTACATGAACTCCCTGGTAAGTATAAATTAGTATTTGTTTAGTTAAATTATATTATTAATCAGAAATAAGTTGATTTTGGGAATATTTTTTTATCAAATTGATATCCTTTGTATAAGAAACTGATTCAGTGATTATGTGATGATGGTTATTTTGGATGAAATTATATATTTTGGGAACACTATATGATTAATTAAAATAGAATACTATTTGATCTCATTTTTGGAGTAATGTTAGAAAATATCATTTTGAAGAATATTTTTTTTATTGTGGATATATGGTTATTTGGGTGATTTATAGAAATGATTAAGTCATCATATAGAATATGTGATTAAGTTAATGACACTTCTGTGTGAGAATTTAAGAGTAGTCGATGTTATTTGGGGATAAATGATAAGATTTATTATGGAATACTATGTGATTAAATCCTTCCTAGTTTTGGGTTTTAATTATAGTTTGGATTACTTTGATGAATATTAAGTATAATTTTTTATTCAATGATATTGGTTGATCATTGGGTATTGTATGTCAAATTATGTAGATTATGAGTAATAATTCTTTTTACGAAGTAATTTTCTTTTTTAGGGATTATCTTCTCTTGTACTAACCATTTTAATTTGTGTTAATTTCTAAAGACATATGAAATATCTAGTTAATTTTTTTGGGTGATGTGTTTCTATAGATGTTGATTCTAGCACATCAAATGTGACCATGTCATCTTGAATACACATTCTTTTATCATCACACTTATACCCAACCACAAATTTATGTTATTGGGGTTGTTAACATACCATGATGATGTTCTCTATCACTCTCTATTAATCTTTGAGTCTTGGTTTCCCTTCCATATCCATGTTTCCCTACATGGAATCCTAGTATGTGTTATCTCAGTTGAAATTTGTACATATCTTTCATTCCTATAATGTTATAGTATTATTGACTCTTATTCAAATGTGGGAATTTCAATGAAATATCCATTCCCAATTTTAAAATTGTGAGGAAACAATTTCCAAAACAGGGGAAGGATGTAACGACCCAGATATTTATATAAAATAATAATTTTTCATATATATTAATAATTATGAATAAGATTTTAATTTTATGTTAAATATGACTCTTTGTTTTATACCCTACTCAACAAACAACAATAGGTTTTTTTGAAATCATATGTTTTCAGACATCGTTGAGTTATACCGAAAAATAATTTTATTATTTTATTATTTTAAATGTTAGTTAATGCATAGTCATTGTAATGATGGGAATGAAAATATCTAACTTCATTTTGATTACATAAGTGTGTTAAATGTCTTTAAATTTATCTAATAAATTTTTTAGGTTTAAAATAAGAATGAAACTGATTTATGCAAGAAATACTCTATTATTTTTTAAAAGGCCTATTTATAGCTTTTTTATGTTGAACCCTTGTTAAATATAGTTTTCTTCACTATTATATTTTATATATCAAAAAATAATATTCTTCTTAAAATGTTGGAATTAAAAATTTACTTTTGGTATATATTTTTTATTTTTCTAAAAAGTTCATTTTATAATGAATAGTGAAATATACTACATTTTAAGTCAAAAAAATCCTTTCGTCAAATATATTTGTATGATTTTATTTTAATTTTAAATGGTTTTAAATTTGATTAATAATTATATTATTATCCTTTAATATAATTATTTTCATTTGAAGTAATTTCACACTTAAAGTGGACATTAACACATATCAATATTTTGGTAGTTTTTACTTTATAAAAACAGATTTTTTGGTTTTGACAAAAAGAATTAATTTTAAATTAATTTTTGAAACATATGTTTTGAGTTTTGAGAAAGGGATTCCATATGTTCTATTAGGAGTTCAAATTTTTGTAAATATGTGTCATTTATTTTTAAATATTATGAATTGTATCTTCAATAATAATATTATTTACAATGGTTAATGGGTAAATTTGGTAAATATTGGTTAAAAATAATATTATAATAACAATAAATTATCATAAAACATGTATTTACCCTGTTGGATTAAGTATTTCCTAACATGAAAATCCCAAGGTTGATTTTAAGACCCCATGGAGACACTTTTTTGTGAAAATGAAATTTAATTAATTTTAATTTAATGTTATGAAAAATATAACCTAAACATTTAACTTCTACTAAAACAATTTTTATATGTGGTTATATATGTGATATCTAATACTATAAATAGTCATTAGAAATAAAAAAGATTTTCTACGTAATGGTATTTTATTGATTATTTTTAGATATCAAATAAATAAATTTATTTTTGACATCACGGTGATGTAGTGATTACTTTATTCATGAGAAATTCAAATAAATGAGATTATAAATATTAAAATAAATTAATAATTAAACTATTTATTCAATCCAAAAATTTGGGAGATGAATACTACTTGTTATATTTGAATTAATAAAGTATGTATTTGAAATAATCCTATTGTTATGGATTTTTAAGAAGTCATGATATGAATAGTGTAAAAAATGACTAAGTGGGTTTTTTAATCAATCAATATTTTGAAAATGATATAATAGTCTTAAAAATATAATATCTACCTAAATGAAATATATTATCTTAAAACTATCATTTTTTGTCAATTAATTAGTCACTTGGAATTTTATAGTGACCATAGTTACCATATAATATGAATATACAAGAAGACGTAGTAAAAGTTAAATTAGTTTACTAAGGGTTAATGCTAAAAGATCATGTTAATTTTATGACCTAAAATTGGTTAAAATACATTGGGTGAGAAGATTTAGACCCATAATAATCTGTTCTTCAATATATATAACATTTTTGTTAATAGAATTCAAAAATAAATTAATAAAAAAATATTTTCAAACCTTCCTAAAGTTCCCCTCCTGCTTCTTATAAATGGACTATAAGGCCCCAGCCTTAAACCTTACTTAATATTGAATTAAATGAATAATTCACATTGAGGATCTTTTCAGGTTTAGAGTTTTAGTGAAATAGAACATAACTATTACATCTTAAAAGATTTCAATGTAGACATTTCTACTAAGTCTCCATAAAAAAAACTCTTAAAAAGAAAGATGTCTAGATTCCATGTTTTACATAGCATGAAATTCCCTTGATCCCATCCTTGACCATATTCCACTTTAAGTCCTCTGAAAAACATTTCGAAAAACTTGGGGTGAGCATAAAAAGCTCAGTAAGGGATACAAAAAGAATGAAAACTGTTAGTTTTTCAAACATCAAGTAAACCATGTATACTATATCAAATTAATACCTTCACCTTCATGAAGTAGTAAAAAAAATCTTCACTGAATAAAGTATCATTACATACCTTTTTGTAACCAAAGGATTACCATAAAACCCATATAAAGAACACATAGAATATATAAAGGTAACTTGGGACATAAACATACTTAAGTGGAATAACCATACGGTTGACTTCCACACATATCACATAATGGAATAGCCATACGTCCAATTTCCATACATACTTAATGGAATAGCCATACGGCCGACTTCCATACCCAATGCATTGGAGGTTATAACGTAACCTCTCATCCTGGTATTCACGGCACCACCCGTCATATGGTTTATAACGTAACCACCCGTTAAAATGTCCAAGTACCAATATAAAATCATAAAACATAAAACCAATATAAAGGAATGATATCATTTCCACATTTCAATCACAATATATCATAAATATATTGACATAATATAATCCTTTTTTCAAAACCATTTTCAATACCAAATTACATAAAAGAGTATATGGTATTTATTTTATTTCAAAAAACATTACGGCTTGTTGAGAAAGCCAAAGATCAAATAATACTCACGGCGGCGGAAAAAGGTTGTTGTCACCGCGTACGTTAAAAAAAACATTCCTTTTTGTCGTTTAGTAAAACGCTTCGTAGAAAAAGATTCCTTTTGTATAAAAGTAAAAGTCAAAGGGTTTATACACCGTATAAAATAAAGTTGTGTATAAAACGAAATATGCCTCAATGAAAGGAGATTGAGACGAAGTCCCTTACCTTGGGTCCGACTTGACTCGATCGTTCTTTAACATCCTGGATAATAAATTTGAGTTAATTTATACTTGATTAAGAACCTTTTTAAAATTCATTCTTCTTTTTATATCACTTATTGCCATGTTATAAACATTATGTAACCATTTAAGTTAATAATGTTTGTTTTGTCAATATTTGGTTCTTAAGTCGAAAGTTGACTTCTTACAATTACATGTTGTTCATGTGGTCAAAAGTTCTTTATATCCAGAATGAAATTCCCGATTTGGATATAATATGTATCATATATATCCAGCATATACATGTATTTATAATATTACATAATCATTTAGAGGTAAGAAATGAAATGCACCGTTCTTGGAGACGGTAAGCCGTACGTACGCATGAACGCTACTTTCATTTCTTTGTCATATTAGTGGAATTAAAACTAAATCATAGGTATGTATATTTTAATTCCAGATTTATATTCATCATTTAGATATATCATTAATTATATATATACATTATATATATGTAATTTTAATAGTACATTACATTTGGGGATAAGAAATGAAATGCACCGTTCATGGAGACGGTAAGCCGTACGTACGAATGAACGCTACTTTCATTTCTATCTCATACTTTAATGGAATGAAATAATAATGATATAGAGGTATATTATAATTCCAGTATAACATAATATATAATAACTTTAAATCCATCCTTTACATGTCCCACATATGGCATTAACGAATCACATCACTTTGAGGGGGCGGTAGTCCGCACTTCCTTAAATGAAGATATCGTGTTTACCCATAATGGAAACCATAAAGGTATTCCAAAAATGAAAAATACTGAATCTTAAAGAAAACATAAACATATTATATATCATATATAAAAATAGTGACATCATAATGGTCACCTTTGAAGGTGTTAAATGAGTGTTGAACAATCATCGTTTCGGGAGGCAGAATTTCGCCATCCACGGAAACCGTATGTTCATTAACCATTTGATGAAGTTGTGTGAGAGTGTATCTCAAATAAAGATTATTACAACATCCTTGTATAATTAAGATACTGGTGTTGTTACAAAATAAGTAAATAAAAAGAGTTTAGGGGGTTGGAGAAGCAAAATAAAACAAATGAACATGAGAGAATGAATTACCTTTAAAAGTGTAACTCCTTTTGATTTGAGCCTAAAGGCTTCCTTTGAAAGGATTCTTCCCAAAGGGAATCCTCTAGGATGATGAGAGGGATGTGGAGAGAGTAAATGGGCAGGTTTTGGCTGAGCCAAAGGCTTGAGAAGTGTGTGAAATGAGGTAGAGGTTGGGGCCTTTTATAAGAGGAGAGGATGGACACTTTTGGAAAGTAAAGAAATATTACTTTATTTGAAAATGTGTTTCGGTTTTAAAAGGTCCCACATTGAGATAATTCGTGGATAAGGTGATAAGGGTTCGAAATCCACTCATCCAATTGGTTTTGGCCATGTGTAGGTTTTATATTTTTCATTATCTTTCCATTTTATTTAAATCGTCAAATAATGATGTCATCGCTCCATCATTATTATGTCATATATAATTTAATTTATTTAATGTCTAAAAATTATAAAAAAAATACTATGATGTAGGAAATCTGTTTAGCTTTACAATTAATATTTATAATCAAAATTTGGACTTGTATAACCCCACTCAAAAATTATTTTAGTAAAACAATTTATGTTAGTGTCATTTTCACTTTAACATTAAATAAAAATATATTAATGTCATTTTTCAACTAAAGTGGCTCCATGGGGTCCCCAAGTTGGCCCATGGATTGTCTTGGTCGGCCATGACTCACCCAATAGGTGTAGGACAAGTGTCATGGTGTTTTCACATTCTTATAATACCATATTTACCTTAAACTACACTAATTACCTCTAATCGCGATTAATGAAAAAAAAGTTACTATTCACCAAAAAATTATTTTAATCTCATTGAACCACATTTTACTTCTTAATGACAACCATGTATGTCGTATTTTCAAAATTCAATACACATTAGTGGTAAACTTTCATTTAACTGAAAAATCATTTTGCTTGATTACCATTTTGTGGTTTCACTATTCATCAAAAATTGAAGTTTTTCAGAAAATTACCAAAAATTCACCCTAAGCTATATTTGATATTCCGAATTCAAAAATGAAGTCTATTTTACAAAATTCAAATCATATAAGTCACATTAATTAATTTAATAATTAATTCCCGCTGCCATAGCAAATAGTGTGTTTTTACAAAACAATAAGTATCAAAAGATTGACACCAGTTTAAGTCTAATTTCAAAGTGAAATTGATTCCAAAGACCACCATTGGATAAAATGGTAAAAATATATTCTAATTTCACTTCAAAACCAATTCAAAACATAATCTAATCATATAAATAAATTATATTAAAAAGCAGTTTTGATGTAAAATGCAGTATTTTTCACTATTCATTAAAAAATGAACATTGTCAGAAAAATACCAAAAATTCAAACAAGGTAAATTTTGATGTCCCAATCATAAAGAATAAGTTTATTTTGACAAACATATTTTAATAAATTGTCAAAATATAGATTCAAAAATGGTTTGCCATCAAAAGGCAGTAAAACAATCTTGTAAGAATATTAGTGTATTCCATGCATAAGATTGTATTTATTTTCATTTTAAGCCTCTATGGCACTATCTTAATCATTAATAGACATAGATAAAAATATCTATTATTCATTAATTACTTGGGATGTTACATCCTTCCCCCCTTTAGATAATTGCGTCCCCGCAATTTATTTACTTATCAAATAAATGAGGGTACTTATCCCTCATTGCATTTTCAGATTCCCATGTTGCCTCTTCAATCATGTGGTTTTTCCACAAAACCTTTACCTGCTTAATCACCTTATTCCATAACACTTGCTCCCTGTGGTTCAAGAATCTGGACCGGTTGTTCCTCATAAGATAGGTTCTCTTCCAGCTGAACTACCTCTGGACTCAAAACATGAGATGGATCTGGCATATAATTTCTCAACATCAGAACATGAAAAACATTGTGTACCTGAGATAAACTCGGAGGTAAAGCCACTCGGTATTCAACTGATCCAACTCTCTCCAGAATTTCGTATGGTCCAACAAACCTTGGACTCAAATTTCCTTTCTTACCAAATCTCATCACACTTTTCCAAGGAGAAACCTTGAGAAAAACATGATCACCTACCTCAAAAGATAGATCCTTCCTCCGGTTATCCGCATAACTCTTCTGCCTGCTCTGAGCTGTTCTCATGTGTTTCTGAATCAGCTAACTTTTTCTGCCATCTCTTCTACCAATTCTGGTCCCATCATCTTCCTTTCACCCACATCATCCCAGAAAGCTGGAGTTCAACACTGCTTCCCATATAATGCCTGAAATGGTGTCATCTGTATACTGGAATGAAAACTGTTATTATAAGAAAACTCAACCAAAGAAAGATGTTGGTCCCAACTTCCCTGATAATCCATAGAACAAGCTCGTAGCATATCCTCTAATGTCTGGATTGTTCGTTCTGACTGCCCATCTGATTGAGGATGAAAAGCTGTACTAAAATTTAATTCAGTACCCAACAACTTCTGAAGGCCTTTCCAAAATTTAAAAGTAAACTTGGGATCACGATCCGATACAATGGAGAGAGGAACTCCATGTAACCTGACTTTCTCTTTAAGATACAGACGGGAAAGTTGATCAAGAGAGAAATTATCTCGTATAGAAAGTAAATGAGCAGATTTGGTCAAGCGATCAACAATAACCCAGATTGCATTATTACCTCGAGATGTCCTCGGTAATCCCACAACAAAGTCCATGGATATGTTTTCCCATTTCCACTCTGGCACTGGTAAAGGCTGAAGCATCCCTTTCGGTAACTGTTGCTCTGCTTTAACCTGTTGACATGTCAAACACTTCACATTAAAATCAGCAATATCTCTTTTCATTCCATCCCACCAGTAATACTCCCGCAGATCTCTGTACATCTTAGAACTGCTAGGATGAACTGAAAACGGGGAACTATGAGCCTCACATAACAACTCATTCTTCAACTGTGAATCACAAGGCACACATAACCTCTTCCCAAACCTCAAAACACAAACTCAAAATTATCCAAGAACTCATGGAAAATTTTATTCATAAGGTCCATGAATACAGCAGGTGCATTGGTTAACCCAAAAGGCATAACTAAAAATTCATAATGGCCATATCTAGTACAGAACGCAGTCTTCGGAACGTCTGCTTCTTTTACTTTCAACTAATGGTACCCCGACCTCAAGTCAATCTTCGAAAAATACTGAGCTCCCTGGAGCTGATACCACTTCATTCGATGGCCCAACATCTGCTGAAGTTGTTGCAAAGGATTTCGCCACCCCTTTCTTCTTGTAGTCTGGCTGTATTCCCCCAGTTGAGTTCTTCGTTGGACACTCGTTTTCATAATGACCCATTTCATTAAACTTAAAACATCTTACCGTTGGCTTTTCATTTCCTGCTTGATCATCTTCCTTACAGTTACGAGCAATATGACCAGACTTACCACACCGAAAGCACTTACCAGACATGGATAAACATTCTCCAGGATTCCTTTTACCACACTTCTCACAGGATGGATATTTGGTTTTCTTACCTCCTTGATTCTTTGATGAATTCTTCCCCTTTGCCTGCCAACTATACCTCTTATTCTGTTGTTTGTCATAGAACACCAGATCATCGGAAAACTCCATTTCCACCTTCACCACACTTCGAACAAGTTTTTCATAACTTTTGAACTCACGTGAAGCTAAAGCCCTTCGATACTTTGGCTTTAACCCTGAGTAAAAACGGTTTATTTTACTATCAAGATCCGTATGAAGTTTGGAGCATACCTTGCCAACCGAGTGAACTTTTCTTCATAAGCAGCCACTGAATCATCCTCCTGCCTCAATTCTAGGAACTGTTTTTCCATCCTAAGAAGAACCACCTTAGGAAAATATTTCTCAAGAAACATACCTTTGAATTCGTCCCAGTGAAGATCCTCAATATCATCACTATCCCTTATATTTTTCACCATCGACCACCACTGATCAGCTTCTCCTTCAAAACGGTAAACAGCAAGACTAACCTTTTGATGTTCTGAACACCCCATGACCTCAAAAATTTTCTCCAGTGATTTAATCCACCCTTCAGCTTGCACAGGGTCAGATGATCCTCTGAATGATGGGGGATGTTGTCTCATGAAATGTTCCACCACTGACATGTTCCTCTGTGGTTGATCTGGCTGATCTCGTGCCTGGATACCACCACCATTTATAGCTTGAGTCAACTGCTCCATTACTGCAACAAACTGTTCAGTTCCAATTCCAACCATTTCTGGATGCTGATTCGGAAGGTTATTTCCTTCTGTATACCTTCCTAGCACTGCTTCCTTGTTTCCTCTGCGGAAAACCATTCTGAACAAACATGTCTTAGATGAAGCAACATGGTAATATTTAAATGCTATATCATTTCAAAAAAAAAATATTTTTGGATAATCATTTAATAGAATTCTAACTCCTAAAGTTATCTAAACCGACCTTTGATACCAACTATAAGGCCCCAGCCTTAAACCTTACTTAATATTGAATTAAATGAATAATTTACATTGAGGATCTTTTCAGGTTTAGAGTTTTAGAGAATTAGAACATAACTATTAAATCTTAAAATATTTCAAAGTAGACATTTCTACTAAGTCTCCATAAAAAAACTCTTAAAAAGAAAGATGTCTAGATTCCATGTTTTAGATAGCATGAAATTCCCTTGATCCCATCCTTGACCTTATTCCACTTTAAGTCCTGTGAAAAACATTTCGAAAAACTTGGGGTGAGCATAAAAAGCTCAGTAAGGGATACAAAAAGAATGAAAACTGTTAGTTTTTCAAACATCAAGTAAACCATGTATACTATATCAAAGTTATACCTTCACCTTCATGAAGTAGTAAAAAAAATCTTCACTAAATAAAGTATCATTACTTACCTATTTGTAACCAAAGGATTACCATAAAACCCATATAAATAACACATAGAATATATAAAGGTAACTTGGGACATAAACATACTTAAGTGGAATAACCATACGGTTGACTTCCACACATATCACTTAATGGAATAGCCATACGGCCAATTTCCATACATACTTAATGGAATAGCCATACGGTCGACTTCCATACCCAATGCATTGGAGGTTATAACGTAACCACCCGTCCTGGTATTCACGGCACCACCCGTCATATGGTTTATAACGTAACCACCCGTTAAAATGTCCATGTACCAATATAAAATCATAAAACATAAAACCAATATAAAGGAATGATAACATTTCCACATTTCAATCACAATATATCATAAATATATTGACATAATAGAATCCTTTTTTCAAAACCATTTTCAATACCAAAATACATAAAAGAGTATATGGTATTTATTTTATTTTAAAAAACATTACGGCTTGTTGAGAAAGCCAAAGATCAAATAATACTCGTGGTGGCGGAAAAAGGTCGTTGTCACCGCGTACGTTAAAAAAAACATTCCTTTTTGTCGTTTAGTAAAACGGTTCGTAGAAAAAGATTCCTTTTGTATAAAAGTAAATGTCAAAGGGTTTATACACCGTATAAAAGAATGTTGTGTATAAAATGAAATATGCCTCAATGAAAGGAGATTGAGATGAAGTCCCTTACCTTGGGTCCGACTTGACTCGATCGTTCTTTAACGTCCTGAATAATAAACTTGAGTTAATTTATACATTATTAAGAACCTTTTTAAAGTTAATTATTAATTTTATATCACTTATTTCCATGTTATAAACATTATGTAACCATTTAAGTTAATAATGTTTGTTTTGTCAATATTTGGTTCTTAAGTCGAAAGTTGACTTCTTACAATTACATATTGTTCATGTGGTCAAAAGTTCATTATATCCAGAATGAAATTCCCGATTTGGATATAATATGTATGATATATATCCAGAATATACATGTATTTATAATATTACATAATCATTTAGAGGTAAGAAATGAAATGCACCGTTCATGGAGACGGTAAGCCGTACGTACGCATGAACGCTACTTTCATTTCTTTGTCATATTAGTGGAATTAAAACTAAATGAGAGGTATGTATATTTTAATTCCAGAATTATATTCATCATTTAGATATATCATTAATTATATATATACATTATATACATGTAATTTTAATAGTACATTACATTTGGGGATAAGAAATGAAATGCACCGTTCATGGAGACGGTAAGCCGTACGTACGCATGAACACTACTTTCATTTCTATCTCATACTTTAATGGAATGAAATAATAATGATATAGAGTTATATTATAATTCCAGTATAACATCATATATAATAACTTTAAATCCATCCTTTACACGTCCCACATATGGCATTAACGAATCACATCACTTTGAGGGGGCGGTAGTCCGCACTTCCTTAAATGAAGATATCGTGTTTACCCATAATGGAAACCATAAAGGTATGCCAAAAATGAAAAATACAGAAGCTTAAAGAAAACATAAAAATATTATATATCATATATAAAAATAGTGACATCATAATGGCCACCTTTGAAGGTGTTAAATGAGTGTTGAACAATCATCGTTTCGGGAGGCAGAATTTCGCCATCCACGGAAACCGTATGTTCTTTAACCATTTGATGTAGTTGTGTGAGAGTGTAGCTAAAATAAATATTATAACAACATCCTTTTATATTAAAGATACTGGTGTTGTTACAAAATAAGTAAATAAAAATAGTTTAGGGGGTTGGAGAAGCAAAATAATACAAATGAACATGAGATAATGAATTACCTTTAAAAGTGTAACTCCTTTTGATTTGAGCCTAAAGGCTTCCTTTGAAAGGATTCTGCCCAAATGGAATCCTCTAGGATGAGGAGAGGGATGTGGAGAGAGTAAATGGGCAGGGGTTGGCCGAGCCAAAGGCTTGAGAAGTGTGTGAAATGAGGTAGAGGTGGGGGCCTTTTATAAGAGGAGAGGAGGGGCAATTTTGGAAAGTAAAGAAATATTACTTTATTTGAAAATGTGTTTCGGTTTTAAAAGGTCCAACATTTACATAATTCGTGGATAAGGTGATAAGGGTTCGAAATCCACTCATCCAATTGGTTTTGTCCATGTGTAGGTTTTATATTTTTCATTATCTTTCCATTTTATTTAAATCGTCAAATAATGATGTCATCGCTGAATCATTATTATATCATATATAATTTAATTTATTTAATGTCTAAAAATTATAAAAAACAACTATGATGTAGGAAATCTGTTTAGATTTCCAATGATTATTTATAATCAAAATTTGGACTTGTATAACCCCACTCAAAAATTATTTTAGTAAAACAATTTATGTTAGTGTCATTTTCACTTTAACATTAAATAAAAATATATTAATGTCATTTTCCAACTAAAGTGGCTCCATGGGGTCCCCAAGTTGGCCCATGGCTTTTCTTGGTCGTCCATGACTCACCCAATAGGTGTAGGACAAGTGTCCTGGTGTTTTCACATTCTTATAATACCATTTTTACCTTAAACTACACTAATTACCTCTAATCGCGATTAATGAAAAAAAGTTACTATTCACCAAAAAATTATTTTAATCTCATTGAACCACATTTTACTTCTTAATGACAACCATGTATGTAGGATTTTCAAAATTCAATACACATTAGTGGTAAACATTCATTTAACTGAAAAATCATTTTGCTTGATTACCATTTAGTGGTTTCACTATTCATCAAAAATTGAAGTTTTTCAGAAAATTACCAAAAATTCACCCTAAGCTATATTTGATATTCCGAATTCAAAAATGAAGTCTATTTTACAAAATTCAAATCATATAAGTCACATTAATTAATTTAATAATTAATTCCCGCTGCCAGAGCAAATAGCGTGTTTTTACAAAACAATAAGTATCAAAAGATTGACACCAGTTTAAGTCTAATTTCAAAGTGAAATTGATTCCAATGACCACCATTGGATAAAATGGTAAAAATATATTCTAATTTCACTTCAAAACCAATTCAAAAAATAATCTAATCATATAAATAAATTAGATTAAAAAGCAGTTTTGATGTAAAATGCAGTATTTTTCACTATTCATTAAAAAATGAACATTGTCAGAAAAATACCAAAAATTCACACAAGGTAAATTTTGATGTCCCAATCATAAATAATAAGTTTATTTTGACAAACATATTTTATAAAATTGTCAAAAGATAGATTCAAAAATGGTTTTCCATCAAAAGGCAGTAAAACAATCTTTTAAGAATATTTGTGTATTCCATGCATAAGATTGTATTTATTTTCATTTTAAGCCTCTATGACACTATCTTAATCATTAATAGACATAGATAAAAATATCTATTATTCATTACTTACTTGGGATGTTACTTGGACACCACCTCTAACCCTTACTAACACCTCTCATGCTCCCTTGGATCATCCAAAACCTTCCCAAATAATCTCCCAACATCCCTATCATCATTATACAAGCCCTATATTGGGCAGAAGGAAATTAAATAAGGCCATTTATCATAAATCAAAAGAAGTTACCCGATTTGAGGTAATTTCTTCTCTAAAGATTCATTCATTTATATTTGTTCTCTAACCCCCTGAACTCTATTTATACATTTATTTTATAACAACAATATTATATTTTATATAATAGGTTATTTTTAGGATATTTATTCAAACTAAACATACACACTCCTCTATATAATGGGTATACAACTTATTGTTTCTATGCAAGGCGAATCACTGCCACACGAAACAATGATTATTAAATATTCTCCTACCATATTTTATGGTGTCCATCCTGATAAACTATAATTATATATGATATTTAGGATATTTAATTTATCCCCATTCTTCATTTATTCTCATTTTTAACATACCATAATTCTTTTCATGTTGTATAAATACGATTATTTCATTTGAGGAAGTGTGAACTACTGCCCCCTCAGTGTGATATAACTCGTTAATTCTATACATGGAATGTATATAGGACAGATTTAATGGAATTATAAATGATATTATACATTAATTATAATATATATATATATATATTTATGTATGTATCATTTAGTTTTCTTTCCCTTCAATATGAAAAAGAAAAATTGAAGTAGATTTTTTGTGTACGTACGACTTATCATCTCAATGAATGATGAATTTTATTTATTATATCCAATTTATATGGAATATTCTAAATATATATATATATATATTGGATATATATGATATATATGATATCTAAATCATTAATATCATTCTGGGGATAATTTACTTTTTCCCACATGGAAAATATGTAATTCTTACATGTTCATTTTTATCTCATGTTCGAAACATCGGAAAGATGTGTGATATGAACTCAATTAATTAACCTATTGTTATAGAAAGATAATAAGTGATATAAAAGAAGTTATAAACATAAAAAAGGTTCCGAAAGAATTATATATTAACTTATTTTTATTATTTATAAATAACAAGGAACATACGAGACAAGTCAGAGTTGAAGTTGGGGTCTTTGTCTCAATCTCCTTCCATTGAGGCATATTTTGATAATATAAACCTCCTTCTTTTACATAGTTTATAATAAATATAATTTACATTTAAATTAATTCTAAGTGAATGGTTTAGCTATGAAGTGTTTTACTATATGATAAAATGGATTTTTATAACATTTTCTGTGACAATGACCTATCTGCCACTATAATTGTTATTCAGAGTCCACTATAAGCATTAATTTTTTATAGAGAAAAGAAATATATTATTCCATTTCTCGGTGTTTTTCTATTGATAATGGTTTTTTAAATGGATTTATTATTTCAATTTCTTGAAATGATATATTTTGATTGAAAATGAAATATTTTTAGTGAAATATTTATATTTTCAATATTTTATATTTTACGATTATTTAATGGTACATTGTCATTAGATCGGTGGTTACATGATAAACCAATGATAGGTGGTTATAGGATAAAAGATAATAATCGGTGGTTCTGTGACAAACTAAGGAAGTGTGGTTCAATTATAACCACTAATGCATTGTGTATGGAAGTCTATTGTATGGCTATTCCATTTAGTTATATGTGTGGATTTTGACAGTATGGTTATTCCATTTATTTTTGTTCATTTCCCATTGTACCTTTATTTTTTATATGTTAAATTCAATGTTATTGTGGTCATATTTTGTTACATAATGGGTATTAAATGATTTTATATTCGGTGAAGTGTTTTTACTACTTCTTAAAGGTGAAAAGTATTTCTTTATAATAAAGTATTGATGGTTTTAATGTTATTTAAAGACTAATAGTTTTATTTCATTATGTATCCTATATTGAGAATTTTATTCTCATCCCATATTTTGATATTTTTTTCATAGGACATAAAGATGAACAGATTCAAGGATGGTATAAAGGAATAGTAATGTTGTTAATACTAGAAACAATGCCATATTTTGTTTTAAAGTGTTTTTTTCTTTGAATAGAAATGGATAGTGAGTTGAAGTGTCTAATTGTAATATTTAATATGTTATGTATAAGTTATGACCTAATTCTATATAGCTCAAAATATGAACATGTAGTAAATTTTAATTATTAATATAATTAAATATTATGTAATGTTTAACGTTTGTGCCTTATAATTATGGAAGACGTTGAAAATATTTTACAAAAAAAATAAAAAGTTGTTCCATGATTCTAATGTTAATAAACAAATATGGAATTTTGGATTCTATTTATGTATTTTATTATGTATTTCATAGATTTAATTTAATATCCATGTACAGCAAGTGTAGCTCGTTAATGTTTGTATCAGAGAACATCTTTTTTATCCTTTGGAAAGTAGGATTCGAAAACATTTGTGAGATACACATATATATTTCTAAGGATATATATAAGGATTTTATAAGGATAAGTCTAATTATAGGTTAGATTACTATAATTTTTCTAATGATCATGAATAACATAAGATTAAACCTAAGATATCAAATATTGAAATATTATATGTAATTTCAATTAATTATGTGTTTTTGATCTATGATAAGTATTTATCAGACATTTTTTTTGTAGTATTAGTCAATATCTAAGATTAGATGGAACATAGTTAACATTGAAAATTCCAGATGTAGAAATAATGGTAATTATATTCCCAAAGAAGAAATATTATGAAGATAATCATAAAGGTTGTATGAGTATTTTTTATACAACAGACTATAAAGAGACTACAAATGACATGTGAAAGGTATGTGATGAACTCACAATATTTGTTACCATAAAAATAAGAATAACAGTTAGATTATGTTTTAGGAGTCTTAATATATGATTTATATTTCATATTGTAGTAAGGAAAAAAAATAATGAAGCCAAAGTATTTCATTGAGAATAAAGAGGGATGATTGATGTGTATATATTTTGGAATTCATAGAATATGTGTATGTACTTTTAATATATGATTTTAATTAGTAATTTTTATAGATATTTTTAATGGTAATAAAGAAATAGAAAAGTTATTTAAGGTAAAGATAATATTTTTTTAAGGGGAGGGTGACCCTTAATGTGTTTGAAATTTGGATAAAATTGTGTTTATCATAGATAAATATATGTTTGATATTATTATTTTTAGATGATGCGAATTAAAAATTTGTTAACATGTGGGTTTTATTATCATTAAATAATTTTAAAACATTTTGGTCTTAGAAATATATCCACTATACACATGAATAATTACACATTTATAATTTAAATAATGATTTATGGTAATTATTATTATAACCATGTTTCATGGAAATACATTATGAAGGAACTAACATGGTTGAAATGTGACCAACAACAGACACCTTAGGATTGATATGGGATACATTTTTAGATGAGTTAGTAAACCTTATTATATTTTTTTTATATTTTTAGCTTTTATAAAAATTGTAAGGTTGGTAAGTTATGAAAATTTAATGTTAAAATTCAAATTTTGTTTATGGGATTAATGTATTATATCACTATAGGCAGGCTTATGAATATTTGATAACATATTTCAACCATTTGGTTGTGATAATGATAATAGAATGACATCTCATTCTATTTTTAGAATGCAGGATTTTCTAACTCTTCCATAATGAAAAATTCTAATTTATTTGTTTGAATTAGGGGTCAAGTTAGTTTGTACAAGGAAAAAACAAGGATGATATTATGAAAAAATAAGGTATATAGTTATTATTAGGAAACATTATTCTCTTTATGGAAATTATCTGCAAGAAAAAATTTTATCCTAGTACCTTTATAAATGACAAATCAAATGGCAGCTTAGTTTATCACAAAATAATGGATTTGTGATGGATTATATTATAATAACCAGAATCACTCTTACTATTCATTAAAACTTGATAGTTAAAATTATCTTCCATATCCATATTTTCAATTTTCACATATGTTATCCAATTTGGAATCCTAATAACGAATTACTTTGAGTTGTCATTCTGTTTCAAAATTTCCATTTCAAAAAGAATTTTTACTATTCTTTAGAATAATGAGGTATTCAATGAATGATTTTTTAATTTATTAATACTTTTATAAAACCATCATATTTTAGGGGAAAATTCATTTTATGGGGGTTTTAATGTAACACCATAATATCTTAATGATATTTAATATTTAAAAAAATTTATTTGATGTCTTTTGTTTTACTCTATATCATGATAGGATTTCTCTATATGAAACACCAACATAGATATCTGAATTCGAAACAAATATCCCTGGATTGTGTTACACATGAGTTTGATTTATTTTTATAGATTTCATTTCACATAATACTGATTCTATGTGAAAAATTAAATATTATTATGTAACCTTATAACATAGTCATCATAATAGAAATTATGAACAATATTAATGAAATTATGAAAATATTATTTACACGAGTTTATATATTTAATTATATTGTGTAAAAATAATTACAAATGGAAAAACCGTAAAAAATAAAAGAATTATTTTTCTTAAAACTTTTTAAATGCAAGAATGTTAGTTTATAGAATAATAAAATAAATCTTGATGTATTTATTTAAATAAATATAATTTTAATATATTCTATATAATGTTTATAATTTATCTTTTATGTTTTAATGACATGATTTTAAAACATATTCAATTTACCAGATAAAAGTTTTTTTCAAAATATGTAGTTTTTCCACATTTTTATAGTGATCCATTTTTAAATCTTGTTTTTAAGCTACTTTATATTTTATTTGACAAAATTAAATTTTTCTTTGAAATCATGTTATCAAAAATTACATTTGTTTTGCTATTGTTATTTTTTTGATATGTTTCACATATTCATGAATATTATCAAAAAATTTATTTTAATTTAAAATTACGTCTTTGTAAAATTTATTAATAGTGTTAAATTATTTATTTTAATGGTTTTGAAGTATATATTGATTATATTTCTATTATTTAGTATTATTTAGGTCATTTGAATTAATTTTAGATTGAATTTAGATGTAAAACAATTTTAATTTTTTGCATCTTTTTAAATTTTAATATTTGTTTGAGGAGTGATGGGCTCTTAAGGGTGGAAACTCTCACATTCTCCCCTTTTGGATTCTCTATTACTCCTCTACGATGATGGACCCTTCCCTCAACTCAGTTTCTATTTCCTCTAATACTTTACCCTTCAGGCTTCTAAGAAGCCTCAGTGCCTTTGTGACTGAGAGCTTTGGGGATGAGGTCCTACTCAAACATGAAGGCCTGTCAATAGGATACCAGGATTCAATAGTGTCATACCAAGGTAGGTTTTTCCCCATCAACTAGGTCCATTAAAAATTTGTAGATGATGGTTATAGGAACCCTTCTCTCAATTGGTGTCTCATTTCCTATATTTTTATTTTCTTCAGTACTTGTGTATGGTTTTGCAGGGTCTTCGTCTTCATTCTTGGTCAAATAAAAGTCATAGATTGGGACCTCAGGAATGCTCAGTGTAGCGGTTACCTCTCAGCTATTGTGTATGAAAACATCCCTTTTGTCCCCTCTTTCCTACATCTCTTTAGGGTTTATGGTGCCTATGACTCACAACCTTCTGGAGAAGTTTTTGGTTCCAGTGGCGAGGATTTTACTTCTTGAGTTTCAGCATGGAGAAGGATGCACATGGTTGTGATGGGTTTCGGCCCATTGGTTGTCCATTCTCGGTAATGCGGTGGAGTTTGTGCATCACCAATGTATATTATTTGATAACTGGTGGTGTAGCGCTGTCACATTTGGTGAACGAATCATTGTGCATAGAGGTTATGGGAGTGATGAAGGTTGTGATATGTGGGATACGTAGGTAAGGCAGGTGATGTGGGCACATGGGGCAGGTGGAGGTTTTTCACTCTATGGCAGTTTTCTTTTTTGGGTGGGTCAGGTGTGGTACTGGGTTCCTTGGCCAGCCTGGTTTTAGTTTTTTTTCTCATGTTTACAATAGTAGATCCCCTTGGACACATTACAATGGCTATTGTTCGATCTTCACTTATCCACAATATGATTTTATTGTGAAAATATGAAAAAATTAATAGATTTTTAAAACTTGTTTTCACATTTTGGACATGGGAGTAATATTAAATTATTTACATTAACTTCTACATTTATAATTTATAGAAATATATTCCATATTGGGCATTAGTCTTTCAAAATTATATAAATAGATTTTTTTTTAAATTTTTAGTTAATTTGAATCGTAAAATCTGTAATTTCTATTCATATAGTAAAATGGTAAATAATGTAATTAATGATAAGAATAACATTAAAATGTTTCCATAAGAATTTCATAATATCATTGTATTTGTTTGTTTCGACTTAAATCATTGTTTTTTTAAATGGTATCCATTATAAACCACGTGGATGAGATTATGTATAAGGACAAAATGTATTACATACGTAATCATTAATTTAGTCATGAAAAAATTTCATTTTACATTGAATATCATATCAAGTTTAGAGCTTTAGAGAAATAGGACATTCATAACATTACACATTATTACAGAGTGGATACCATAAAAACAGTTTCCATTTTTTTTCAAAATATAAAACATTAATACATAAAACAAGACTCATTGAAAAATATTCAAAATTTAACATGGCTTCCATCCTTGTCTTACAAATCCATTAACCTGTGAAGATCATTTAAATACTTAGGATGAGCATAAAATCACAGTAAGGGATGAAAAAGAAGTAAATAACACATTAGTCCATGAATACTCATAACGTATGAAAAAATTTTCAAAAGTCATTCTTTTCACCCATATATAATTACATTATGTAACATGAGATTTACAGAAGATCCAAACAAACAAACATGAGAAAATATATATAATAATAAATTAATCTTTGGGAATTACTTACATAATATTGTAACAAGTCTCGGAAACATTATAATTTGTAACCCTCACGACTATCATACTTTGTATAACCATCAGAGTTACACTTTGAGTAACCATACAACCATCTTCCAAAATACTCATAACCAATGCATTATAGAGAGATATAGGTCCCATCCATTATAAAAAATAATTCCCAAGATCCAAAACGTAATCATACATCATGAAAAATTCCATAAAATCATTGCGTTGGAATTTCATAAAATTGAATTTAAAAAGAGGGTATTTAATGAAAATCCCCTTATAAATATTATACAATTGAAGAAGGACATGATATAGTTGATTTTGTATGTATATATAATGTAAATATACATAATAAAACCTTATATAAACAGAACCCGTCACACAAAAAATATAAATAGAACATAAACAATGAAGTAGAAGGTTAACCCAAAGAATGGAAATATGGTTAAGCATTTTGTTACCTTTGTCTTGTATAACTTCAAATTTGTTTAAACCTCCTGTATAATGGTTAAAAGAGTGTTATTAATATTTTATAGAAATTTTTTCATGTTAATATAATATTCTATGATCATTTCATTACATTATTTCACCATTTAATTATTAGTATTTTTCCCCTTGCACTGTTTTTGGGGGAGTTCTCTACATGATTTCCAAGATTGGTTCATGATGGATGTTCTTGTTTATTTGAAGTGAAACTCAAGAATTTGAATGAAATTGAATTTACATATTTCTAGTACCATAAATTATACCATTTATCATTTTTATGTTTTATATGAGGATGATTCATAAGTTTAAAAATTAATGATGTCCATTTAGATCTTTTAGTTGGTCTACGATAACAACAACATGATTTTGTCTTATAATTTAGAACCATGAGTAAAAAATAATTATAGAACCATGGATTAGACATAATACATATATTATAACCTGGTTAAATTATAAAAATATTTTTATGACCATGCTTGAAGGAATTAATGCAAAATGAAATCGTCCACGATGTTGGTAATTCGACACATCACAGGAAATATTTTAATTTCTTGAATAAGTGGGGGAGGAGAAAATTAATGATGATGAATTTTAAATGTACATGAGATCATCCAGAATATACAAGATTATGGATAATTCATCCCTCTTGGTTATGATGAGGTGAGGAAAGAAGAAAAAAAGAGAGGAATCTTAAAAAAAAGAAAACTTGATAAATTTCTCACGAAAATTGGGTAGCCTAACGACATCTCTTAAAATTTCATAAAAATAGTTTGATGAGAGGAATGGGATATCTCATAATTCATACATAATATGGGCAGTAAGGGGGTGTATTTAATGAAATATCCCATCATAATCCAAAGGTAATGGAATAGAATTACATAAAATGAAATAAAAGGAAGAAAATAAAAGAGGATGTTTTCCTCATTATATATTCTCTTTGAGATCCTCCTTAAGAGAATTTGTTTTGGTCTTTTGGTGAGACCAAGAGCTCTCTGAAATGGGGAAGAAGATTGGGTATGGAATTCAGAATCAATTAGACAATTCTAAAGTCTTGAGAGGTGTGGGAGGAAGAGGGGAGTGAGGGTGGTATTTATAGTGGAGGAGAGGCGGTATTTTTCATTATTTTAATCATTATTATAATATTTTTTTCTCCAAACTATGAATAATATTAATTCTTCTGATCTCAAATTGTAATAATGGAATTAGATTTCGAACAAAGTGGGATTACATAATCCTTTCATCTCCTATGATGCAGTAAATCATGTTTTTAGTATTTATCATATTTTATCGTATTTTACTATTCATCTAAAAATCATGAATTACATAAAAATCCCAAAAATTAACTCTATCCATTTTTGACATGTAGAATTCAAAAATGAAGTCCATTTTTGAAAAATTATTATCTATATATTATTTGTTTATTTTTCAATAAAAGCATACATAATTCAAAAATAAACAGTTCTAATTCTACAACTACTTCTTTATCACAATGAAAAATTTAACAAGATGTTATTATCTTCTATCCTTATGAAAATTAAATAATAAAAAAATTACTATTCATTAGGGTCATATTACTATTCATATTACTATTCATATTACTATTCATAAGGTTATGTTACTATTCACAAAATAAAACAAGTTGGTTTCATCATACTCAAAATAACTTACTGAACACAATTGTAGATGGCAGTATCTTGAAATTCAAAACACTATGGTAGTAAAGTTATTATTAAAGGATAGTTATAAATATCAACTTTAAACAAATTATCATGAATTTAAATTTATTTGTAGAAAACCTTTGGTTGTTACATTATCCCCACCTTCTGTAAATTGTGTCCTTGTAATTTTATTTACATATTAATCATGTGAGGGTACCTTTCCCTAATAGAATTTTCGGACTCTAATGTTGCTTCTTAAACCATGTGGTTTCTCCAAAATAACTTCACATGGTGGATTACATGATTCCGCAATACCTATTCCCTTTGATCTAGAATCGGAACTAGTTTTTATTTATAATAAAGGTTCCCTTCTAGCTGAATTGCTTCTAGGGTCAAGACATGTGATGAATCTGGCACATACTTTCTCATCATCGAAACATGAAAAACATTGTGTACCTTAAACAAGCTCGGTGGAAGAGCTACGCGATATGCAACTTTTCCAACTTTATCCAAGATTTAAAAAGGACCGATGAACCGTGGACATATCTTCACTTTTTTACAGAAATGCACCACACTTTTACAAGGAGATATTTTAAGAAAAACATGGTAACCTACCTCCAAAGAGAATTCCTTCCTTAAATTATCTGCATAACTGTTCTGCCTACTCTAAGCTGTCCTCATGTGCTGTCAGATCATCCTCACATTCTTAGCCACTTATTCTACTAATTTGGTCCCCATCAACTTTAAATCACCGACTTCATCCCAAAACACTGGAGTCCGACACCGCTTCCCATACAAGGCCTCAAAAGGTGCCATCTTAATAATAGAATGAAAAATATTATTATTGGAAAACTCAACTAAAGAATGATGTTGATCCCAACATCCCTGGTAGTCTATTGAACATGCTCGAAGCGTATCCTCCAAAGTATGAATCGTTCGTTCTGACTTCCCATCTGATTGAGGATGAAAAGCTGTACTAAAATTTAATTATATTTCCAATGACATCTGAAGTCCCTTCCAAAAGTTATAAGTAAACCTATGATCCTGATTATAAACAATGGAAATAGGAAATCCTTGTAACCTGAAAATATACTTGAGGAACAATCGAGAAAGCTGATCCAAATATATTGTATCTCGAATTTAAGGAAAATGTGTAGACTTTGTTAGCTGATCAAAAATAACAAAAATCGCACCTCGATAATTATTTGGTATTATCACCAAAAATTCCATGGATACATTCTCCCATTTCCACTCTAGCATAGGAAAAGGCTGAAGCATTCCCTTCGGTAACTACCGCTCTGCTTTAACCTACTGACATGTAAAACATTTCATTGTAAAATCAAAAATATCTCATTTCATTCCATCCAACCAATAATACTCCAAAAGGTGTCTGTACATCTTAGTACTACCATGATTAACAGAAAATGGAGAACTATGAGCTTCACACAATAAATCATTCTTCAACTGAGCATCACTAGGCAGACACAACATTTTTCAAATTCTAAAAACACAATGTTTGTCAAGGATAAATTCTAGAAACTTACCCATTTTAAAAAATTCCATCTTTTTCTATAGCTCACGGTCTTTCTTATGTGCTCGCTTAATTCTTTCTGACAATGAATATTTCACTGAAACCTAAAACAAAATAGATGTATTCCCTACACCAACAACTTCTGTGCCAAAATTTATCATACCAGTAATCAAGGGATCATGTTCCTTATGTAAGATAGTTAACGATACATGATTTTTCTGACTCAAGGCATCTACCACTTTTTTTTCTTTTCCAGGATGGTAATTGATCATGTAGTCATAATCCATTATCATTTCAAGACATCTTCTCTGTCTCATGTTTAATTATTTCTAAGTGAATATATAATTTATATATTTATGGTCAACATATATTTGGCTTTTGGTTCTGAATTGATGATGCCTCCATATTTTAAAAGCATAAACCACATATTCCAATTATAAATCATTTGTGGGATAATTTAGCTCCTGAGGTTAATGTTGTCTTGAAGAATAGGCATTTACCTGATCATTATGCATCAAAACACAACCATGTCCCTTCAAGGAAGCATCACTGTAGATGACAAACTCACCAATTCGAGAAGGTTAGGCCAAAACATGAGCTTTCACCATTATCTTCTTAATTTCATGAAAACAAACATCACATTCATCTGTCCAAACAAATTTAACTCATTTCCATGTTATGCTATTTATTGGGCTAGATAATCATGTAATGTTTTTTAACAAACCCTCTGTAATAACCTGGAAAACCATGAAAACTACGAATATTCATAACATTTTTGGGACTTGGCCATTCCTCAACTACTTCTGTTATGGTAGGATCAACTGTTATTCCATCCTTATTTACAAATTCCCAAGGAAAAGAAATCTGTTGTAACAAAAAATCACACTTTTTGTATTTTCGATCAATTTTATTGACTTATAATGTTTTCAAAACAACCCTTAAATGTTTTTCATGATTCTTTTTTTAGAAAATACCAGAATTTCATCAATAAATAAAACCCCAAACTTATCCAAGAACTCCTAAAATACATTATTCATAAGATTTATGGATACCGCAGGTGCATTAGTTAATCCAAATGGCATAACAAAAAATTCATAATGCCCATATCTAGTATGAAAAGATGTTTTTGGGATGTCATCCTCCTTCACCTTTAGCTGATGGTATCCGGATCTCATTTCAATCTTGAAAATGTTCAGAGCCCCCTGGAGCTGATCAAACAAGTCATAGATATTAGTAAAAGGATACTTTTTTTAACAGTGATGTTATTCTGGGCACTATAATCAATGAAAAGTCTCATGGAACCATCTTTCTTTTTAACAAGTGAAATAGGGGCTCTCCATGGTGAAGTGCGAGGATGAATTAAGCCTTTGTCAAGCAAATCATGCAACTATTTTTTCAATTCATGATGTTTTATTGTAGCCAAATGATATGGGGGTTTTGAAATTGTTTTAGCATATGGAACTAAGTCAATTTTGAATTCAACTTCTCAATTAGTTATTACATATGGTAACTCATCAGGAAAAACATCAAGGTATTCATTTATCACTGGAACATCATTAATTTGAATAGTTCCCTTGTTTTCAACAATATGAGCAAGGTAACATTCATTTCCATCTTTCAGTACATTCTTGCCTTTCTAATATGATATCAATTTTATGGTTTCATTCTTGTACAGAAACTGAAACACTTTCTGAAAAAAAACTTTTTTTGCTCTACCATCAATCATAGCATGAATATCAGAAAGCTAGTCCATTCCCAAAATAACATCAAACTCAACTAGGTGTAAACAAACAAGGTTTTCAACTAAAGAGATTCCATATAAGACAATAGAAAATAATCTTATAATTCCTCTTTTCTATAACATTTACCCCTTGTGTTTTAAGAAAAAGTTCTTATCCCTTTTGTTGAGGTGGAATTTCCAATTTTCAAGATAATTTCCTAGAGATGATGGAATCTGAAGACCCCGTATCAAACAAAACATTAGAAAAAACTGAGTGAACAAACCAAGTACCTGATACAAATTCGTTGGATGTCCCAACATCTACTAACATAGTCACAAAAGATCTCACTGCACCTTTTTTGTTGTAGTCTGGCTTTTTAGCATCATTCATATCTCTCTTTGGGCAGGAATTTTCATAATGACCCTTCACACCACATTTAAAACACTTTATAGTCTTCTTTTTAGTATTACTCTTCGGATCAGTTTCATTTTAATCTCGGTCTATATGTTCAAACTTTCCACATTTAAAACACTTCCCAGTTTTTCTAAGACATTCCCCAGGGTGTTTCTTGCCTCACTTTTCACAAACTGGAAATTGGATTTTTCATACCATCTGATTTGTTTGGTTGATTCTTACCCACTGCATGCCAATAGTACCTATTCTACTCTTTGTTTCCAAAATGCATGTGATCATCAGCAAACTCCATCTCTACCCTCTCAGCACATCGAACAATTTTCTTGTTACTTTTTAATTCACAAGAGGCCAACACACTTCGATACCTTGGGTACAATTCAGTGTAAAAGTAGTTGATATTTCTATCAAGATACATAATAATATTTGGATCATACCTCGCCAGCTATGTGAAGTTCACTTCATACATTTCCACTAAATCTTCCTCCTTCTATTTCAATTCAAGGAATTTCTTCTCTATCCTATGTCTAACCACCTTAGGAAAATATTTTTCAAGGAAAATGCTTTTAAATTCATCCCACTATAAGGCATAAAAATCCTCTCCACCCCTGATATTACTTACCATTGACCACAAATGATCAGCTTCCCCTTCAAAATGATAAATGTTAAGACTTACCTTTTGATTGACTGAACATCCCATAACATTGAATATCTTTTCAAGGGATTTGATCCATCCTTAAGCTGCTACTGGGTCATAAGATCAACTGAATGAAGAAGGATGTTGTCTCATAAAATGTTCCACTACTATCAATTTTTGTTGTGGTTCCTCTATTGGTTCTCATGAATGGATGCCACCACCATTTATTTCATGTGTTAGCGGAGCCATTACTATCATAAACTGCTCGGTTCTGGTCCCTACCATTCCGGACTGTTGTTTCGGAAGGATGTCATTCTTTCGGTGCCTCTCCTCTTCAGAATCATTGTTCCTTATACGGACAACCATTCTGAACAAACATGTCTTAGATGAATCAAGATGGAAATATTTAAATTCTAAAACATTTCAAATTAAACATAGACAGAAAATCATTTATGTTATTCTATTAACATCACTATAATCCCTAATGTTATCTGAACCATCCTATGATACCAACTATAAGGACCCGACCATATTACATACATAATCTTGAATTTACTCAAGAGAAAACTTCCATTTTACCAGGAGGATATTTTCATGTTTTGACCATTATAGATTTAGGATATTCATAACATTACACATTATTACAGAGTGGATACCTTAAACATTTTTTCCATTTTTTCAAAATATAAAACATCAAAACATAAAACAAGACTCATTGAAAAATCTTCAACATTAAAATAGCTTCCTTCCTTATCTTACAAATCCATTAACCGGTGAAGATCATTTAAAAAATTGGGATGCGCACAAAAGCTCAGTAAGGGATGAATAATAAGGAAAGATCACATTAGTCCATGAATACTCGTAACATATGAAAATATTTTCAAATGACATTCTTGTCACCCATATATACTTACTCCATGTAACATGATATTTCCAATATATACACACACAAAAACATGATAACATAAATATAATCATAATGGTATCTTGAGGAATTACTTACTTAATCTTGTAACCATTCTTGGCTACATTATAATTTTTAACCCTCACGGCTACCTTACTTTGTGAAACCATCACAATTACACTTGAAGTAACCATATGGCTGACCTCCAACTTACTCATACCCAATAAAATGGAAGGAGATATAGGTCCCACCCTTCATCATAAATATTTCCCAAGTGCTAAAACATAATAATACAACATGAATAATTCCATAAAACCATTCCTTTGGAATTTCGTAAAACTGAATTTAAACATACGATTTTAAAGAAAGGACACTTATAAATATTATACAATTGAAGAGTGACTTAATAGAATTGATAGAGTACGTATATATACTATAAATATACATAATAAAACACCATATAAATAGAACCCATCACACAAACAATTTAAATATCTAATAAATAATGATGTTGATGGTTAACTCAAAAAATGGAAATCGGGTTATGAATTCCCTTACCTCTATCTTGTCTTACTGCTCACTTGTTTAAACATCCAATATAGTATTTAAAAGAGTGTTATTAATATTTTACAGGAAAATTTTCATGTCTATAAAATCATATATGATAATTTCATAACATCATTTCACCCATTAAATGTTAGTATTTCCCCCCTGCACTGTTATTGGGGGAGTTCTTTAGATGATTTCCAAGATTGGTTAAAGATGGATGTTCTAGTTGATTGGAAGTGAAACTCCAAAATTGGAATGAAAATGTATTTACATATTTCATGTATCATAAATTGTACCATTTATCAGTTGGATGTTTTTTATGAGGATGATTCATACGTTCAAACATTAATGATTTTTGTTTAGATCTTTTAGTGGTTCATCGATAACTACAGCCTCATTCAGTCTTAATTTAGAACCACGAGTACAAAAGAATTCCAAAACCATGGATGATACATAATAAAAATATTATAACCTGGTTTAATCATAAAAATGTTTTGATGACCCGACTTGATGTAATTAATGCTAATTAAAATCGTCCACGATATTAGTAATTCGACAAATAACAGACAATATTTTAAGTCGTTGAATAAGTGGGGGAGGAGAAAAAAATGGTGTTGAATTTCCCATGTACATGAGAGAATCCAGAATATAAAATATTCTGTAGCTTTCATGACTGTTGGTTATGATGAGGTGAGAAAAGAAGAAAAAAATAATGGAATTTTAAAATATAAGAAAACATGATAAATTTCTCATAAAAATTCAGCATCCTAACAACGTCTCATATAATTTCATAAGAATAGTTTCATGAGAGGAAAGGGATATCTCATCATTAAAAAATAAAATGGGTTGTATGGGGGATATTTAATGAAATATCCCATCATAAGACAAAGGGAATGGAAGATAATAAGATAATATGAAGGAAAAGAAATAAAATAAAAGTGGATATTAACCTCTTGATCTCTTCTCCTTGAGATCCTCTTTAAGGGCTTTGGTTTTGGTCATGGGGTTTTACCAGAAAATATAGGATCTATGGAAGAAGATCGGGGAGGGAATTTGGCATAAATCAAGCAATTCTCAAGGCTTTAGAGGTATGGGAGGTAGAGGGGAGTGAGGGTGATATTTATAATGTAAAAGAGGGGGTATTTTTCATTATTTTAATCATTATTATAATATTTTTTCTTAATACTATGAATAATAGTAATTATTGTGACACCAAATAGTAATAATTTCATTTTAGTTTGAACCAAATGGGATTATATCATCCTTGCATCACTTATGATGCAGTAAATCATGTTTTTAGCATTTATCTTATGTACCCGTATTTTACTATTCCTCAAAAATTCTTGAATTTCATAAAAATCCCAAACCATTACCCTTTCAATTTTTCGACGTGTTGAATTCAAAATTGAATCCCAATTTTGAAAAATAATTTCTTAAATATTATTATTTTATTTTGAAAAATAAAAGCATACTTAATTAAAAAATAAACATTTCTAATTATACAACCACCTCTTTATCACAAAGAAAAATTATCCAAGATGTTATTATCTTCTATCTAGAAGAAAATAAAATAAAAATAAAATTTACTATTAATTAGGTTCATATTACAATTTATATTACTATTCAAAAGGGTTTGTTACTATTCACAAAATAACATGTTGGTTTCATCAGACTCCAAATAACTTACTGATCACAATTGTAGATAACAGTTTCCTGAAATTCAAAACACTATGGTAGTAAAGTTATTTTTAAAGGCTAGTGATAAATACCTAGTTTAAATAATGTTTCATGAATATAAATTTATTTTTAGAAAAACTTAGGGTGTTACAATAGGACATTGAATATTTTTTTAAAATAATTTTTTAATATGAATTACTAAAATTTCAATAATTATATGATTATTAATATAAAGTCATCCAGAATTTAAATTCAAATAAAAAAAATATTTCGCAAATAAAATTCTATTTCTTATCATGGTAATTTATTATAAATTTTTAGGAAATAAATAATTACATTAATGTGATATAAAATAAAGATGAATACATTATTTTATTGATGGAAAATAAATAAAATAATTTTAAATAAAATTATAGTAACCATTAAAAGTCCAAAAACAATGTCAACTGTTATTGTTCGAGTATATATTAGTTAGAATCATCCATGTGTCGTGTTGTTGACTATTTAGATCCATATGAAAATTATTATGTCATTTATAATATTTTATTTAATGTGTTGTAAGTGTTTTCACATTCATGTGTTAATAAACACAAGATTTATAATATATTATTTTCTATAATATATATTCTATTATAAATATTCCACCAAAAGATATAACATTTATTTTCTTCATTTTATTTTTTTCATTTTTTACCCAACAAATAAGTATATTAAATAATTACTGAAACTAATGAAGTAAATATTTTATTAATGGAATACTAAATTATTGATATTAAATATAATTTGGATTATTTAAAATATTAAAAAATTTCTTGATGACCTTATCCTAATAAAAAAAATTAAAATATTTTTTTCATAGATAACCTCTTATATTTGTATTTTTATAAATTCATGAAATAAATAGACTCTAAATTGAAATTATTGATATTTTTTCAAAATAATTAATAATTAATTTGTTTAAAAAACCTAAATTTTTTTATCAATTTTAAAATAAATATGATAATGTCTTAAATATTCATATATTTTATTTATAGTCTAATATAAAAAATGTATTTAAAAATTTATAAACTTTTAATATTGAATCAGTTTTTACCTTAGTTAAAATTAATATAGAATAACTATGGGTTATTTAAAATTATAAGGATTAAATGGATTTAAAAAATTGTCTAACTTTTTTTAGATTATGATAATAGAAGCATATATTATCTCATCTTAAAAACATGAATTTTTTTTGTTTTGTAGATGGGTTTCGTTTTTGTTATAAATAAAAATTTTGTAGATTCCAAAATTTCTCCTCACCACAATTTGAAAAGGGAACCTCTTACATTAATTCTTCACCTCACATAGAGGCTTCAAACTCATCTATATCCTTCCCATTTACATTATTTGCATCAATAAGACAAATATAAGGCTTATGGTCAGCTCAAAAGACTATCTCTATTTCCCCAAAATTGAGATCTAGAGTGAGATCATAGAAATAGAGTAGGTTCGAATATGTATAATGGGAATCAGATCTAAAATTCAACATTATTTCTTTCTAATCATTATTTCTAAAAGACACCTATCATATGAAATACATGTTTCATCAACTTGATTTATATATTACCCATGAATGTTTTTTTGAGTCTTATCAATAATTGTTTTTTATTTTCAAAATTTTCATTCCTTCAAAGGAAATAATTTACTATAAGTTATAATGTGAAGTGTATTTGTTTTAGAATATCTTCAATATCTATAATTGTTTTTTATGAATCTATTGAGTAATATTAATCATTCATGTCAATTTTTTTGAAAAGAACATTTGCAAAAAATATTTACTATTCTTTTATAGATATTTATTGTAATTATTTCCATTTATTACACTACACGAATGAAATATTTGTTTATGTTACAAAATGAGTTTTCTAAATTTTATAGAAAATGTTCATGTTGAATTTTTTTTTTTAAATTATATGGAATAAAAAAATTACACTTTTACAATGACTAATTTCCTTGATGCATCCCTTAAAATATTATAAGGTTATTTTTTTGAAAATCATTTCTTTTAAAATAGCATGTGCTTTTATGAATAGAAAACATTTTTGAAGAATAAAGGATATTTTCCTCAGCAATTATTTTCATGGGTCACAAAAAATTATTTCCAACTAATATTATATCAATTGATGGTGTATATTCTTTAATGGATAAATTTTTTTGGTATATTATGTCTATTATTCATATCATTTGATTATGTTTTTCATGTAATGATATTTATGAAATATATTACTATTTCATGGATTATGTTGTGTTGGAATGATGTTTATGAACCAAATTTGATTCCATGGGCTTTGATGAATTAATTCTTTTCATGTTTGATACATATGTTTGGATTTATTTATGGTATGGTTGGGGCCTATATCATCTATAATACATTGGGTAAAAATTTATATCTCATGATATAAATAAAACTAGAATGTGATATGAAATTAATTTAGTAATAAATGGATAAAAAATAAATTATATTGTTTTAGTAAAATATGGATATATTATTATGTATTCTATGTTTATTAATTCAGTCATGATCCCAAAACTGAACTTAGTTTAGTAATGGTCGTTGTGCACAATGATGGACATGGAAATGAGTCGTGTCTAATATGGGAATTATTTTATAAACCTATATGTTTTATATAATTCCATGTTTTATACCAATGATATTTTCTAATTATTTATTATCCATTATTATTTATTCCTTATGATAAACCATGATTTTTTTCATGAATCAGTATTTTGATATATGTTATAGGTGTTATTATTTTAAAAAATTTATATTCATGTTTTTAAATTTACTTATTCATGTTTTGTTTGATATTTTAATTGATTACCCTTATTATGTATATGATATCAATCTTTTAATATGTTTTATTTTCCCCAAGATATAAAGAATAGTATATGGTAGAATAAATAAAGGGGGTGATCATTGGGGTAGAGAATAAATATATTTCCACAAGTTATAAGGATGTGTTACATGTTTCGAACGTCACTAAAAAAATGCAGCCATTAGTTGTTTGTTTGTGTAATATATTAAGTATTATATAGATTTATTGTAATGTAAATGTACATCAAACATGCTTCATTAAACTAATATAGGATGGATACCCGACCTGATGGGTATAAATTCTAACTGATTGATTGACACGATCCCTAGAGAGAAAAAAAATCAGCTGATTGAAATGGTCAACATAACCCTTGACTATCGGATAACCATTCGAGTTTCAACAAGGTCAGGAGCATTCCTTTTCATTTCTTCCTCAAGAATAAACCACTAGATGAATGTTGACTTAAGAATCACCCAATACATTTAAACTCACAATAATAATGGAACAACCACATTCCACCAATACAATATAAGACCCATAAACAACCATAAAAAAGATCAATCCTTCATCACCTCGGGAGTTACCAAAGACATGAAAATGAATTCAATATCCTCAAGCCAATCCACTACCTCTCAAGAATATTTATAACCAAAAAAATAAGCAACATCTGAGATAATATTTATCCCACCACTGCACTAGGAGTCTCAGAGTGGCCGATTACTAGATAATAATCCTCAGAAGCCTACTAGGTCTTTTTGGGTGGCATAAATTCAAAAATCAAAGGAAAAAAACCATATACACATCAAACCAGAACATGACCAAGTAACATTTTAAACCAAATTCCAATATCATAAAACAAAACATCACAAAACAAAATCAAATCCAAATCAAATTTCAACCAAAGAAACTAAAACATCCTCAAAAAATAAGGCAAACCCTTATTTTAGAAACCATGATTTCAAAATTCATTTATTGGAAAAGAATCCATTTTTTAATATAATCAACATTAAATTTTTATAAAAAATTATGAAAAACCAAGGAAAAATATTTTATTATTAATCATTCACCCATATAGTCCTATAAAACATCACACATGTGTTTATCCTCGATTAGGCTTATATCATCCAAACATACATACCAACAATATCATTATATATGGACATACATATTAGAATGTTCATATTGAATACCAAGGGTCACAATCAACATATTATCATTAGAAAAATATTTCACCATATTCCTATTTCATAGTTCCTCCGCATTATCCAAAACAATTCATAATTAGAAATCACATTATTTTATAAAACACAATATTTATTCACTCTAAAAACCTTATTCCAAAATTGTTTTTATTTTTAAATACACGCAAGAAAAACAAAATCAAACGGAAGCATCACCAATACCAAATATATGGAAAATGGAATTACTATTAATGCATACCATTTCCACATGGTTTAGTAGACTAAGCACATGGAATTCACTAAGTAATAGATGTATATTTAAATTTTAATGTGAGCTCCACATAGATTGATACACTATGTTTTCTCACCATAAAGCACCATCTCACATCCAATATCATCCCCCAACAAACCCAATCTTGTCAAATGGAAAATTCCAACAACATAAATCAAACCATAAATAGTTATTTGAAACCTAACTACTCATGACGACTCATGTCTCATTATATGTGGTGGGGATCAGGAACAAACCCATGAACATCTTCATGATCCCCAAAAATCATATATATGATCTACCTAACATCCCAAATAACAAGGACTTTCTTTGATACATTTTTTAATTAACAAATATAGATTGATTCAGAACTGGACACCCATGTGGGCCCACAACAATGCCTAAGAGTCTTTTCCATTCCTTCCTGGTGAACAACTAATGGTGGGAATAAAAATAAAGGAGTATTGAATGGTTTGAATATTAAAAAATAAAATATTAATAACAAAATATAAAAAGGGAAATAAAACTAAAATCTAGAAATAGATAGAAATAAACCACACATGTACACCATGTTACTTCATGGGTCACCTCCAACCATATGATCAAATGTTCTCCAGGAATGAACCAAATTGGGAAGAAACAAAAGAATCTAAAGAAAAGAATTCTATAATAATGACTATTAAAACATCATTGGTGTGTCTAGATAACTATTTCTATTGATATATATTTAAAAATAAAATAAAGATTTTCCAGTTTGAAAATCATACATAAAAAAAATAATTTCATTTATTCTTTTCAAATTAAATTAAAATGATTCCATTTTCCTAAAAATTTTCTCTTTCCATCACTAATCTATTATAGTTTTGAAGATTTTTTTATAAAATTTAAAATTAATGAAATAAATTTAAATAAAATTTTTTTTCAAAATGGTGGAATCACACATGGAGAAATTGAAATTGAAGGTGATAAAATTAACCATAAAAATTACTTAGAACATATGAATCATTTTTAAATAAAAAATAATGAAGATTTTTTTTGGAAACACCTTTTAGAAAATATCTTCTCAAAATAATCTTACTTTAAAATAACCATGTACACAAGGTCTACCATATACTGATGATAACCACAACATCATAATGATACTTGTCAAAATAGAGAACCATATAAAATACATATAAGTTAATAGATATAGTGGTACCCTATGATCCTCATACCTCAGTGATCAAAATCCTCCAACTCAACTACAATCCATGATCCTTTTCCCGAATCACTAGAGGTTATCTCATCCCAAAATACTAATGTATTATGAATCATTATCTAATACCATCATTGTTTCCATGAAAAATCCACTAGAGAGGATCCAATACTAAAATTATAATTGTCTTTAATCAAATCATATGGTGAGTTTTTGTTGTAATCTTCAATCTTGCTAGATGAATCTCGGGCTTATCCCATTCATAATTAACTATCCATCTAGTTCCAGTTCACCCACCTAGAATACATTGGATTCACATTTTTCTAAAATTCCATTTCACATATCACATAAATCAGTAATTGAATATACATATACCAATAATCACAATAAAATATGGAAATCACCACTTTCCATTAAATTTTTTTTTCCATTTCCCATATACACCGAAACCATTTGAAAATAAATTTAATAGAAGTGGAAAAATTCATAAAGTATATTTCGAAATACAAAAAGAAATAACCAAAATGAAATTGAAAAATTTTCATGGTCATACTCCCTTTAAAATTTATAATCATATCAAATCCATATTCAAACATGATTCACATCAATTTCACAATTTGAAGACATATTCAGGGTTTGCAACATTGAATCGAACATGAAACAAGAACCTATTTCTCTTGGATAATTCACATTCATCACCTTTGAACCTTTAAAAATCTTCGAAAACACATTTTGAAGCCATCAAAACTTGGCAAGAAACATATTTAAAAATATTTAAAAAATAAAACATGATACATAGGCAATTTCGATTAGTAAAAAATCATTTTCATCACATATTCATATCATTACCTTTTCAAATCATATATCGAACTACAAAAATAATACAAAGAACACATTTAAACTCTCAAGAAAAAAATACAAACTCATTTAGTACTATAATGTCATAGAACCACCTCAGACAACCATCATAATAACTTTTTATAGCATATACATACCATTTAATATAAAAAACATTCTAAAACACTAAAGAAATTATTCAATTTAAATTATATGCCTTGTCATTACGAACATACCTCAATCTTAAGAAGTGCGGCTTAAGACAATGGGAAAATAAAACATCCATTTACTTCTTGTGGGAATATTCAACTTCATTAATATGAAAGGACAACTAGCCCCAATGTACATATTCTTTTACCCAAATAGGTAAAAAGAGGTCCTTGAATTAATGGTTATACATACATATACCCCTTTTTTACTTTCACAGGTATGCATTTTCATATATACAAGTACACACACAATGCCCTATTTTATACGTTTAACCTATCATGGGTATTTACAAATAAAAGGGAAAGATACACATATATATGTTTACCTATGAATATGAATATAATATCTAAAAAATATACACTTAACCACATTTAGGAAGACTACTATTCATGAAAAAAAATTAGGAACTCTAAAATCACTAAAAGGACCCAAAAAACTATTGGGTTATATAAGGTAGAAAATGAAATCATACATCAACTAGTATAAGATTTCTGATATGATCTAATATGTTCCATCTTTAGTGGTCAATGTAGAAAAATGATCTATGAAAACCCGAAAGAATCGTTCCACACCTTAAAAACATGAGAAAAATGAAAAATCATGACACTCGAAAACCTAAGGTTTAGATTAGCTAGTCAAGGTGACATGAAGGAGAAAAATCACTAGAAACGAGGATGACATGGAGAGGGATCTTACCAAGATAAGATAAACCCAAAACATGAAGAATCCTAGCATATTTTTTACTCTGGAGGTAGATGTATGGTGGAGAGGCCACTCGTCAAGATGTATAAAGGCGGGATGGGTCGTGTGACATGGATTGGGGAAAAGGGGGTTGTTTGTGGATTGGTTTAGGGAGAACCTTCAATGTTTGTGTGTGTGTTGGAAGGGGTAAATAATAATAAAACTAATAATTTTAATAATAACATTTACAAAAATAATAACAATAATTACAATAACAATAATAATAATTATAACATTATTATGATAATTATTGTTTTAAAATTTTATATTTTATATTTTATTTTATTTTTCAAACGAATGGAAACAACACAATGTTTGGCTGTATTATTGGCCAAAAAATGTGCCACCACGAACTTCTACTAGTGTCCCTAGAAAACCCGCATTGGAGGTAGCATGGTTCTCTGAATCATCACTAGTCATGTGATTCAACTTTTTCAAAATTATAGACACCCTCACATAGATTTTACTAACCATGCGCCATCCATACCCCTATGTTGAAAACCCATGAATTTTAATTTTATAAATGGATGTTTGGTGATACTAAACTAAATATTTATAATTATATTTTTAACAAATAATGGATGGGGTGTGAAAATTATTTATCTAAATTTTATTCTTCTGACTCATGTTCAGTCAATTCATATAAAAAATAATTTTGGATAAGTTAAAGAAAATTATTCACAAAAACAACACTTCATTGTTAATACTAGAAGGAAGTACAAATCATCATAAAATTACAACATCAATGTATAAAATGTAATTAATGTAAATATACACAATTATACTATTTTCCACCACCACTTTGGAAATACTCAATTATACGAAATGTGAGGTAAATTATTGTTGGTGATGTTTTATCAAATTTAAATATTTTTTCTTTTTAAAAAAATTTCTAGTTAATATTTTTTTTATCTTTTTTTCTATTTCATATTATCTATAATATCTTAAATTAATTATAGTAAGGTATATTATATTTTTAAAATTTTCACTACACATAAGGTATAGCTAGTTTATTTTTTGTAAGGTGGTGAAAAATAAAATGGCGTTCCATTATAAAGTGGTCAAATTTAGAGTTATTCGGATCAATACCAATCCTAAACTGATGTTTGTAACATTATAGATTATATGGGTTATATAAATAATCATTATTAATGGGACTGAAGGTTACTTATTCTATATTAATTCCATTATGAATATTCATACTACCTGTATAGAAAATACTTATCTTACTCATTTTTGTGTAACATCGTGAAATTTCTCTAATCGATGCGACTTCTGTTTATTTTCATGGTGTTGTTTTTTAGGTTTTCCCTTTATTACTTACTTATATACAATCAATATAGAATATCATCTTCTTAATCTCTTCAATTAAAAAAGGATAAAAAACCATCTTATATCCCTCCTTATCATTTTATCTAATTTCTAGACATCGTATTAGATATTAAAAGCCTAGTGTACCAAACACATCTTCTTATGTTATTTATGACCAAAAATTTTAATCAATATTTTTTCATGTGATAAAAATTAGGAATAGTACATTTTTTTCTTATTATTCCCACTTATTCTTCATATACATCTTCATCCTTTTGTACACTTGTTTATTAGGAAATATATATATTCCCCTACCTTGGATATGTGTAAATAATGTATTAATATTATAATTAATTGTGTTCTTCTTCTTTTTTTAATATAAAAAATTTAACCATTTTAGGTACCATGTTGAGCATCTATATTTTACTATATATATCCATTATTGATCAACGGTGTTTTTAAATAAAAAAACATGTAGGAAAATCATATTCTTCACTCTATATTCTACATTTGTTTATTCTATATCCTTCATGAGAAAATTATTTTTATTACCATGATTATCATTAATTAAAAAACATTGAATCTTGAACTTCATATTTTTTACTAGACCAAAAAACACTCACCATTATATTATTCTCATTTAAATTTCCAAAAAACATAGTTTAAACTTTTTCCATGATAATTCCATGTTTTTAATAAATGTATGAATTAATGAAATTATTTCATTCATAGAAGCTCCATTTTTAGCATAAAATAATCATGGAAATACTTTCAATATTTTATACATGATTCAAATAATATATGTTCAAGATCATAATTTATAATAAGGACTACTTTATGTAGAATCATCTAAAAAATTCATCCAATTAGGCACAAAAATTAGGCTTAATTATTTATACTTTCCATTATCTAAAATAATCACATATCCCATATATTTATTTTTAGAGAATATATGCAAGTGTTTTGGATTTGTATTATCTTTTTTTCTTATATTTAACTCATATGATTAAGGATTCTTGTATTCCTTTTCCAAAATAAGATTATTATTCAACGGATTGAAATTATATATTGGTAAGTATTGATAACATGGGGAAGTAATTTAATTCAATTCTTATTCAATATTAATATTATAAATAAATACCTTGTGGATGAATTAGCATTTTGATCCCACTCATCAATTTATTTGTGTAACCATTTTTTAATTCTTTGACTCATCATATCAAAAATCATTCATTCCAAAATATATGGATAGTCCTATCTTATGTGTGACAATATTTGAATCATTATAATCCTAGTCTGAAACTGAATATGATAAAATTGGTTAACATGCTAACCAATTCCATCTAATGCATGAATAATTCATGGAGGATTCATGGAAATGAAATTTATGTATCATGGATGATCTGTAGTGTTTTCTCATGTTATAGATTTTAATATCTCTTAAAATATGTCATTCCATCCTGGAAAATAACTTTATTCATATAATGGATATTTTGATCGTCCATCATCATGTATTCACTACGCGTGTTTCCTAAAATTTCCCTCTACATAAAATATTCATGGTGTTTTCATATGTAATGTTCTATTACATATGTTTCCTTGACTTTGTAAAATACCATGTCACTATTTGATCAACCTGAATAGATTTTTGTGGTTTGTTAATTTAATGTAATGTATTCAATTCCTAATATTAGAAAATTTATCTAGTTTTGGTGATTACCTAGGAGGGAGAGAAAATTGTATGTTTCAAACAATGATCTTTAATTGGTTATGCAGTGCTCCCATATTTTTTCTATATCATTTATTTGAAAAATATGTTTTCACAAAAAGGTTTTCCCAAATTAGAGTTCCTATAATCCGTGCTCCTTATATTCAAATTTCTCACATATTCAGAGAGCTATTTGTGAATATCTAGGTCCTATATAGGCACCCTCGACATTTTTTCTACCATAGATGGATGAAACTTCACCTCCAGTATATTTTCCCTAAATAATTTATGATCACCTATATTCCTACTTATATTGGAATTATACCACAATGATACACACAGAATTCATTGTATTGACATATTTTGTTGGCTCTTATGTGGTTGAGAACATTTTTAAGTAACTTCTTCAAATACATCATTTTTGTAAAATATATTTCCACATTCTAAACATTCCCATCCATCCCTAAAAAAATTAACCATGAAAATAATTATTTTACTAAGAAAAAATATATTGAACTCCTAAAATCATCCAGTACAATATACTTGATCGGTCTTATAATCAAAATTAACATACTATAATGAGACAAAATTCTTGGTAACTTATTTTCAACAAGCATAAATTAACAATATTATTGTCATTATTTGAAAATCATTTATTAATGAAAACTATAACTCTAAAAATTTGTCCCATTAATAAGGTAAAAAATTATAGTATTTTCAATATCAATTAAAATATATTAATCATAAAATATAATACTTAGAAAATATTCCAATTATTCAAAGATATTATAGATATCTCTAATAATTTAAAAATCATGAACCCTCTTGTGTCATTTCAATAAAATTAAAATTTCATAAAAACTGATAAAAAAGAAATCGAATCTCATTATCCTTTGGACATATTTTCCATAAATCAATCTATCTAAAAAAAATTAATTTATAGTTTTCAATAATTCATTTTTCCAGCTACATAAAAACATATTTAGGGACTCTCATAGACATTGCATAAATTTTATTTAAGGAACATGAAATTTTATTTTTCCAATCTTACTCAATAATAATAACATGTAAGGGATGTTTCTTATAATATATATATATAAATATAAAGAACCCCAATATAACTTGTATTTTTTTGAGATGAATAATCAATTAAAATTTTCCAACATATCTATATGAAGAAACTCTTTTAGCTTGTTTCTTTATGGAAAACACATAATAAAGTCATCTTCTATTATTAGTATCTTCTGCATTAGCCTACATTCATAATATATTGAGGTTAAATATCAATGATAAATTTCCAATTGTTATAATATTAATCTTCAAAATTTTCATGGACCCATCAATAGACCCACATATTTTTTTGACTTTATAACACATCACATTATAATTTTAATTTTGTTTTCTATATTATTTTCAAATGTTGAAATGGAAAACTGGTCATGGAATTTGTATATCATCTATAACCGTTTTTAATGGTTTTCAAAATAAAATTTTATTCAAATTATTTTATGACTAATAGTCATAATTTCTTTTTGAAAAGGAATAAATCACATTTCATTCATTCCAATGATCCATGAGTCAAATAACTCACAGTAAATATGGGAAAATTGAGTGTATAAAAAAATATTAACTTTCACATACCATAATGTTATATATAATCTTTATAGTTCACGATATTGATTTATTTTTCTCATTTTAAATATTGTAAAAATAATATTCATCAATTAAAATATTTTGAGAAAACATCATCAACTAACTCATAAAAATTAATATTTAGATTTTTACTCATACAATAATTTGAATCATCAACCATCACTCCTCCTTACAAACCTACTTTCATTAATTCACATTAGGGATTTAATGTATGATTTGATAACCTCATCAATGGATTTTTAGGGGAAATTATAATTTCTTATTTTCATAAAAGAACATATCTTTAGAAACATTTTCTTTTTTTACACTCCCACAAATATTTCAATTCAATACCCTTGGTGGGGGTTATTAATGAAATCCCTAATGTCCACCTCATGTAGATAAAAAAATAAAATAGTACTTATCCCACACCCCATTAGTTTATCCCAAAAAATTCTATGTATATTACTTCTAATAATAAATTAATTTAGAAATAATTTTTTTCATTGATCATTACTGAGAGTTACGAGGCTAAGAGATTATTTTTATATATTCTCTTACAATTTCTCTGACTTCATCATCTAAAAATTCTTTATGATCCCCATTTTATAATTTTTATCATGTTTTCTCATATGTTTCTTGTACATCATCTTTAATTAAACATCCATATAATCTTTTAATTTTTTTTAATATCATCTATAAATAATATCATATATATATTTTTATTCAGAATCTTTTTCAACAATTAATCTTCATTTAGTGGTATTGTAATATATTTATGTTCAAAATGTTATGTATTCTTCCACCATCATCATATATTATATTAGAATTTTAATTTTTTTTCTTCTATAAAACATCTCATGTAATTAGATATATTAATATGAAACTAATTAATTTCATTTAACCCCATTATTCTCTTTAATAATCTATATTTTATTTGAATGATATAATTTTTATATGTAAAATTATAAGACATTCCATTATAACAGAGACAAAAACATTTTATATTCAACATTATTTACTAGAATAATTCATCTTGCACTTTTGAAAGAACGTATATAAGAATTCTATTAATATGTCAACTACTTAGTCAATCCTATAATCATCTCGTTGATTGATTTTTTTTTCAATTCAACATGATTTCATTCATTTTTTTTAAATGGAATGTTTTTAACACTTCATAGAGTTTTTATTCCCCATATAGTTTAAGAATCTCTTATTTAATTTCTAATCCTTTATAGTATTCAATATTTGTATAGTTTTCTTATCACATTGGTTTTATTTATCACCATTCTTATAATTCATACATCCTATGTGATATATACCAACCTAAATCATATGAATTTTTGGTTTTTTATTATAATTATAATATCAGTTGTGACTTATTTGTACAGACTCTAACTCATAATAAATGTGACCACCTATATTTCCATAATCTATTATGTTATCCAAATAACCAAACATATTAACAATTAATAGATTTATCATATTTTATGTTATCTTTTTCCTAATAAAATTTTCATTTTTCACTTAATCCAACTTACACTTACTCCATGACTTATTTTTTCACTACGAGTAGAAATATAATGACAACATAAAATATCCCCATGACTACACCTCTATATGTAATAATTTTGATATATAAATCACTTAATCTTATATAGTGATGCAATTTGGTCAGAATTTAACGGATGTCCACCTTTTTTTTAGAAAAAATAAAAATAACATTTTGAACATATTCATGAAATTTACATATATGTTTTTTTATAATCCATTATTAATTATTTTTTGAATTTATTTTAATTTTTATCTACTAATATTTCCCAATATATTTACTTTTTGTTGTACTAAAAATAAAAGTAATATTACTAAAAACATAATAAAATCTACCATGGTTCCCCTTTCTTTAAGAAAATACTATAGTATTTCCCAAATAAATTTTCATGAACATAATTCCACTTTGAAATTTTTTTCTCATATGAAATTTTTGGGAAATGTTCATAATACAACCATCGTTTTTCATTCAAAGGATACTATAGTAATCATTTTTTAATGAGTGAGGGGTGTTATTCATATCTATAATCCTAGAGGGAATGAAATAGAAATTCAAAACAACGAAGGGAAACTGTTTTTTCAAAAAATAAATTAATTTAGACCAATAAACATTAATAAAAGTATTCTATGGTGAGTGAATATATAATATTTTAATTAAGAAATAGTTAATCATGTATAAATGAGATTTAAATCATAAAAAATAACTCACATTCACCTGAAACTCTCCTGAAATAAATATACAGATTTATTTAACCTTTGAAATTCCTATTACATAATTAGAACCCATTAAATTAATTAAAAGAAATATTTATGATCAATTTGAATGAAATTATGCGTCACTAAAATAAAAATTAACATAAGTAGATATAACAAGAATGTTGTTTATTTGACACTTAAACATAATATTTTACATCATCGTGAACTTGAGAGAAATATGAGGATCAATAGGTCAAGTGTCTTTGTAAATTAGGAACATTTTCTAACAACATAGAACATATAATACACATCTTTATTGAAATCTTCTTTTACGTGACCACCCACATTCCCTAGTACATAACATTGCATGGGATAACTTGTGGACATGCATTAGAAAAGGGGTTTTTTATAAATCCTAATAAGGGATTAAAAAATGAATAAAATTAATAATTTAGTACCCTTTATGCAATAAGAATATCAATGGATCATAAGAGATATGTGAACATAAATTCATGATACAACATGATTATCATAAAATTGAAATTAGGAAAAAACACAAAACTAGGTCTTAGCATGATCCAAGAAACATTAAAAATGAAGCATGCGTAAATCCTCATTGAACAAGAATTTGAATGAGTAATGTCTTACTTCACTTGACTTATCATGATACTAATATTTACCCAATGCATTGGACCGCTATCAGGGCGCACCCTTCATAATCATTGCATTTCATGCATAAGTGGGCCACATGGATGATATAACATGGGTTCATTAGACATCATCATTTAGTCCAATATAAAAGAATGTGGAATTTACACATGAAAATATAAAATAAATATGTAAATTTTCTTATGGGTGAATACCCTTGATAGATAAAATGGGATTATATTCACTACACAATGACTTTGCCTTGGAAAAACGCAGTGCAATTTCGGTAAAAAAATGCCATGTCATAAGAATTCATAAAAATGTTTTATGAGAGATAAATAGGTGTATCATCATATATACATGAAATGGAATATATGTGGGACATATAGATACATTTAAAAACATATTTAATGTAATTTAGAATTAAAATACAAAATAATTTCTTGAATGTAAATGAGGAGAGTGAAATTCCTTAAGGAATTTTTCCATTGTAACTAGGTTACATTAAAGGTTTTAATGAGAGATAAAGATGTATCTCTTCTATAAAACCTATGGAGGGTGTTTAGACGACGGTGATAAATAGACCAACAATAATTTAAATTGAACAAACATGGGTATAGAAACATAACGAAACATGGGAAAAATGAGAGAGGAAGAAATCTCTTACTAGAAAGCGTGATCCCAAAGGCTTTGGAGATGATTGAAAGACTATTCATGGTAAATTGGGGCACCTTGGGTGGTTTATCCTTGTAAGAGTTAAGATTTTGGTTGAGAAATAGAGGTTTTGAGTAAGGAGGAAGTGGGATCTTGGGGTATATATATGAAAATAAATGGAATTCTTTATTATATAAGTTTTGGACACCACACATTAAACTAATCGAAAACACAAACCATCTAATGGTTTTTCAAATGTTTTTTCCAAAATGGAGTGGGAAAAAAATTTATTAGTAAAATATCCAATAATCTTAAAATATTAGGCTTTCTTATATTGAGATGAGTCACACTCTCAATTAAATCAATTTAAAATGTAAAAATGTTTTATAATTATTGGAGGGTATACTAAACTTTGTAAATTAAATAAAAAAAATAAAATACCATTATTTAAAAGGTGAAACATATATTTTAATAACATAAAATTCGTATTATTTTATTACATAAATATTGGGTCATTATTATGTCCAAAAAAATTATATAATTAAATAGTATTTATATTTTCCACAAATATTTGACTATTTCAGAAAATTATGAAAATTTCACTATTGGATAACATTGAAATCAAGATTAAAGAAAATAATATTAATTTTATTTAATTAATTTTCTAAATATGTGATTTTTTACTTTTAAAATAAAAATCGACATTTATAAAAAATTCATCGGTTTTGGTAAAAAAGGCATTGAAACCTTATTAAAAATCACAAATGTATTCATAAAAATTATACGATATTTTAAATTTAATAAAAATTAATTTAGTAATTTTATTAAAATATTATTTAATTAAAAAATTAATTAATTCATCAAAATATATTTCATAATTGAATATCTACTAAAAAAACTATTTCTGCTTTACTAACTATTTACCAATTGACAATAATAAAATGAATGTATATTCTTTATTATACAAAAATATAATTCCAATAATCATTGTGATAGTTTAATGTTACATATCCCATTACAAAAATGGTGTATGACCTAAGGGTATGATGTGCGATGGTGATAGACTCTTGGGGTGGCTCAGGTAACATGGCATTGTGGGTAATCTCTATCAAACTGTACTTCTTCTGTATATAGTTATGTTCGATCCTAATTTATTAAATCTTGAATAGGTGATAGTATTGAGCGAAGCCTAGTGACTTCACCTCCTTTATGAGCTCTGAAAAATGGACTTCGTACAGAGAAATTCTACTGAATGGGTCCATAACTTCCTTTTTCTAAGTATATTGGATTTGTTAAAGCCCTATATTTATTCTAATAATGTGATCACTATTCAACAACTATATTAGAAACATTAACAATTCATAATGGTATTATGAAATCCAAAATCATAAAACCAAATAAGATCATATGTTATATAACCATTTTACATAAAAATCATTTACATAAATCAAGTGGAATTTTCATTAATAAATTGTTGGTCATTAAAATCTCTTATCCCCCCTTATGAAATTTCACACATGAAATATCCCTTTCCCGCACTTAAACAGATGATGGGTAACTCTGCTTCATCACATCCTAGGATTCCTATGATGCTTCATCAAACATGTGGTTTCTCCACAACACCTTGACAAGGGGAATTGTCTTATTTGGTATAACATTTTCCCTATGATGTAAGATCTTCACTGGATTCTCTTCATAAGAGAGGTAATTCACAAATGGTATTACCTCTAGATTGGTTAAAAGGAATTTTTTAGTTATGTACTTTTTCAAGAGTGATACATGGAATATATCATGTAATTGAGATAGGTTCTAAGAGATTTCTAGTTGAAAAACCACTTATCTAATGTGATCACAGATCTAAAAAGGGATAATGTACCTCAGACTAAGCATTCCCTTCATACCAAATCTCATAACTCTATTTCATGATGATTTATGGAGCAATACCATTTTTTCGACATCATACTATAGGTCTCATAGATGAAAATCATCATAGCTCTTTTGTCGACTATGAAAAGAGTTAATGTGTTGTCAGACGGTCTTAACCTTATACACCAATTTTTCGACCATTTCTAGGCCTTGGAGTTTATTCACCGCAACATCATCCCAACATGACAATATTCTTCACCTATTCTTATAAAGGGCATCATAAGGAGAGATTTGGATGCTGTAGTGAAAACTATTGTAGTATGAGAACATAACAAGAGGGAGATTTTGATCCCATTTTCCACTAATATCCATTGACCAAGCTCTCAGCATGTCCTCAATTGTTTGGGTAGTCCAATCAGATTGGACATCAGTTTGAGGATGATAAGTCATATTTAAGTTCGTCTCAGAATCCAGAGCATGTTGAAGATTCTTCCAAAACTTATAGATAAATCGTTGATCTCGATCGGACACAATCTGTAGGGGTACACCATGCTTCCTTACCACATATTAGATGTATATCTGTTCCAATTTATCCAATAGGAAATCCTATCAAATTTCAATGAAGTGTTCAGTCATTGTAAGACGATCCGCAACAACCAAGATATAATTGATTCATTTGGATGTCTTCAGATGTCCTGTGACAATTTCATTGGTGATATTCTCCCAATTCTATATGGATATGGGTAATTGTTGCATCATACCCTTATACATCTACCTCTCATCCTTCACATAATGGAATACTAGGCACATTGATGTATAACTAGTGATTTCTTTCTTCATATTATACAACCAATAGTTATCTTTGAGATATTTATATATATCATAGTGTTTCCAGGATGAATGGAAAAATTTAAAATATGTACATCATTCAAAATTTCTATCATTAACTCTGGACATTATTGAACACATGGTCTTGTAACATATCTCACAATTCCTTCTTCATTAATAATAAACTATAAGTATTATCTTTTTGAACTGTTTCCACTCCCTTTAGAATTCCCACATTATCCTATTGAGCAGCCTTTAACCTTTCCAAAAGATATGTTTAAAAAATAATTCATGAAAGTAATAATGATGACCCATAATTTATGATTCCAATTTCCATCTTCATAAAATATAAAAATATTGTATTATTTTCAATTATCATTAATGTTAAAGTTGTTGGGTCTTTTCTACTTAGAGCATCATCCAACTTGTTTGATTTCCAATGGGGAAAATGGATTGAGCAGTCATCATCATTGTTAAGCACTAACCATAATTTTTGGCACATGTTCAACTCTTTTTGTGTGAATATATACTTGGGGATTCTGTAGTCTATTTATATTTTAAACTTATCCCAAAATAGTTAATGTTGGAAAATTTTCAAATAGAATATTAAGGTAGCAAACATCAGATCATGTGTTGGATATTTTCTCTCATGAACATTCAATTTCCACGAATCATATGAAATAAATTTTTCATTTTTCATCTACACACATCCCAGGCCATTCTTCGAAGCATCACTAAATACAACAAACAGATCTCAACTTGGGGGTAGTGTGAGTATGGGAATAGAGATAAGCCTCCTTTTAAACTCATTGATGCACTCTTCAAATTCCATAATCCTTGAAAACTTGACTGCCTTACTCATTATATTGGTAAGAGGGTTTGACAATCATGGAAAATTTATCCCAAATCGGCAATAATATCCACCGAACCCCAAGAATCTATGAATATACGTCACTGATTTTGGAAATATCCATCCATAAATTTTATCTATCTTGGATGAATCCATAGATATCCCATTTCTTATGATTATATGATCCAATAAGGAAACCTCCTTCAATAATAACAAACACTTTTTGTTCTTTTCATTATGCTTCTCCTTTAGCAAGTTCTCTAGTACATTTCTTAGATTCACCTCATGTTCCTCCTTTTTTGGAGTATATTTGAATATAATCTATAATTAATACTCCTAATTTGTTGATGTAATATCCTAAGACTCTATTTATCAATTTATTGAATATTAATGAAACATTAGGGAGTCTGAAAGGTATCGCAATCAATTCATAGTTCACGTACCTCGTATGAAAATCGTTCTTGGGGATATCCTTTTTTCCCCCTTACATAGTAATATCTCGACTAGAGTTCCACTAGAGTGACATATTGTGCTCCAAGTATATGATTGAATAATTCATCAATTTGTGGAAGTGTATAATTATTATTTATCTAGATATTTTTGAGCTCATAGAAATCAATGCAAAGGCACATTGACCCATCCTTCTTCTTGACAAAGAGGAATGGTGCACCCCATGGTGAAGCACTTGGGTGTATAAACCCTTTCTCTCTATTTTATTCTAGTTGATTATTCAAATAATCATAATCTAAAAAATACATTGTATAAGATATCTTGGATATTTTCAATTCCCTAGGTAAAACATCTATTGAGAATTCAATATATCTTCTAGGAGGAGGACAATGAAATTCCACAAGAAACACTTCGGCGAATTCCAACACAATAGTCATGTCTTCAATGATTGTTTCTTCCATAAAATATATCATTTGTTACAGATACATGTTATCAAAGGGAAGTAATATCCATGTTTGAGATGATGGTTGTAAATTTTTTCATCCACCTCTATGCACTTGTACTGAGTCAAGGGTCTATTTTCCATTTAGATAATGATTTACCCCTCACTGAAAATTAAGTTGGGTTTAAATAAGTAAAGACAATAAATTCCAATAATTGAATCAAATTCTGCCATGGGAACTATGAATAGGTTCTCTGAGATTTTAAATACACAAATTATGATTTTGGAGGATTTATATTCATGGGATACAATGATTGTTCAAATTTATTTTCTCACCAACAACTTTACTACAATGATTATTTGTGGTGTTGGAATTATTCTACTAAACATTTTGGACATAAATAAATGTGTATAACCTGAATAAAAAAGAGTGTTCTCTATTCTCAAATTAATAACAAACATAACAGTCAAAAATTATTTGTCGGGATAGAATTCAGTGGCAGTGATGGAAAAAAATCACCCTTGATACCTTTGAGGTTATTGGTTTCCTTATAGAATCCTTTTAATAGGGAACTGGATTAAAATTATCCATGTTTCTTTACATTTAAAACAATGAAAAATGCATTGATGGTGGAACAGGGAGTTCCTATCTTCTATTGCAGCCACAGATTTTTCTTGTTAGTAATTAATAGTTTGGTTCCCTTCTCTTCCTCACCTAAATAATTTTCTAGTCCCCTTACGGAAAAATCTAGGGTGCTTTTTTCCACAAATTTGTAAAGTGGTGTCCTGAATTTTTATAAGACCATTATATTTATCCATCGTACTTTCAGAATTGATGTCCACCTTATGATTCTTATCCCCATGATACCTCGGAGATTCACTAATCTTTATTTCAACTTTGAGGGAATATGAGAAAAAATCCTTATAGCACTCTATGTTAGGGATCACAATGAAATTTTGTATTCTATGTTTTATCCCACCAAAGATGCGATCAACTTTTCATTCGAGGGTAATAAAAAATATGGAGTCAAATCGTGCAGGCCTTGTGATGTTTTTCTCATACACTCTGATGGATTTGTAATCTTTTTTATTGAGAAAATGAAGTCCCTTTCCAAATTAAGTCAGAGGGTACGGGGAAAATATTTGTTGAAAAACCTTATCTAGTAATCCTTATATTACAACACATCGATCTCATCATCCTGCTTTGTATTTTTATCAATTTCCACAATTGATCGGCTTCACCCTCCATACGATAGGAGTCTAAAAGAACCTTTTCTTATTCAGAACATTGAATGATGGAGATGATCTTTTAAATGTAGTGGATTTACTGTTCATAAATTGAGGGGTCATATTATCCATTAAAATTATGATTCCATTGTCTCATGAAACCCATTATTAGGATTTTTTATTTCATATGACTGTTAAATGTTCTTCTTGTCCATGATTCAATTAGAAACATGAGTTAACTGAGAGATTATCATTAAATTTTTCACAATTCCTACTCCCATAAGATTGGGAATCTCATTAGAATTGTCATCACATTAATCTTTGAATCAGTTGTTAGCCAGAGTCCACCTATTACAAACCATTGGCTATCATAAAAGGTAATTTAAGGGTAACACCTAAAGAGTAATCTAATGGAAAAAATAGTTGATTTACAAATTACATTTATTTCCTTAGAATATTAACTTGTAGGATTCAACTCTATGTTATCCATGATTTACTTCCCAACATATATTCTTAGGAGAATTTTGGTCATGTAATAATGGTTTATTCTATGATCATGATTTACCAAAGCATATTCCACAGGATTATCGTAACCAATATTGCATCAATACCTGTTTTTATGTACTAGATTCCATTCGATTATATATAAAATTGGTATTTTATAGTTTTACCCCTAGATACATCTAGGAAAGGGCCACCTCTACCTGCTCGTATCCAGACAAGGATATATAATATTGATAAACAACATACTCAAGAATCCCAAAAATTTATGGATTTTTTTATACATAGTCTTATTTCCAAGGCTTTCACCTGGGTTTTCAAATCTTAACCGCAAAATTAACTAAAACTATCCTCTGATTCCAACTGTAACAACCCTGCTCTTTATTACACACATAAACATGATTTATTACATCAACATCCACTTGAAAAAAAATATTAGTTTATATAGGTCTACTGTCTTGGGAAATTAGGAACGTTACTTAACGACATAGAAAATAAACTACACATCTTTATTGAAAAATTGTTTTCATTAACACACACATTCCTTCTAACTTAGCATTGCATGGTATAACCTAAGGGCTTCCATAAATAAGTGAGCTATAAATCCCTGTAAGGGATTAGACAAATAATAAAATGAATAATGTAGTACATGTGAGGTAATAGAAATATCAATATAGAATAATAGATACATTAAAATAAATGCATGATACATCATGATTATCATAACATGGAAATGTGGAAACAACACATAATATAGTATTTTCATGAGTCAAGTTTCATTTCACATAAATCATGAGTAAACTATCATTTCACTTGAATTAGAATGATTATAACCTCAATACAAATGATGTATCATTATAAAAATATTTATCCAATGCATTTGAGTGCTATCATGTCACACTCTTCTTAATCATTTCATTTCATGCATAAGTGTGCCACATGGAAAATATAACATGGATTCATTAAAAGTCATCATTTATTCCACGATAAAGAAATTTGTTATTAATACATGAAACAATATAATCAGTAAGTAAATTTTCATGTTGGTGAATACCCTTGATAGAGAAATGGTCATGTCTTCACTACATAATGACTTTGGCTTGAAAAATCATTGTCCAATATCGGCAGCATAACAATGTGTCATAAGATTTTATAAAAACGTTTTATAAGATTGAAAGAGGTGTTTAATAGTATTTAAAGTAAATAAACATTAATGAGGCCATATAGATATATCACCTAACATATTTAAAGGAATTTAAATTCCAAATACAAAATAATTTCTTTAATTTGAATGACGAGAGAGAAATTTATTACAGAATTTCAGCATTGTAAAAGCTGTACATGGGAGGAATTAATGAGAGATAAAGGGGTATCTCATCCTAAAACAATAATTAGGAAATTATGGGGTATGTTTTATATCTTACCCCAAAATATTAATTTAAAAAGAAATTAGTATATAATGATAAAGAATCATTGAAAAAAATGAGAGAGGAAGAAAACCCTTACTTAGAACTGTGATCCCAAGGGCTTTTGAGAGTCTTGATAAAGGCTTATTGAGATCTTAGAGTGACTTGGGAGGATTATAGAGTGAGTAGGGAAGACTTTGGTCGAGATCCAATGGCATTGAGTGAAGAGGAAGCTGGATGTTGGGTGTGTTTATATTAGAAAATAGAGGGAATTATTTTTAGTTAGGTTTTGGACACCCCACATTAAAGTAATCAAAATATCAAAACATCACAAAGTTTATCCCAATATGGAGTATAAACAATTATTTTATAACTCTAATGGGATAAATTCTTAAAATATTAGGCCTTCTTGTGTGGAGGTGAGTCACACTCTTAAGGAAATCAATATAAAAGGCTAAAATATTTTATAATTCTTCGAGCGTCCACTAAAGATTTGTAAAATAAATCAAACAAACCTAAAATCAAATTATTTTAATGGTTAAACAAATATTGGAAAAACATACATTTTTTAGTATTTTATTACATCAGTATTGTGTCATTTTTATGTCATAATAAACATTATACTATTTAAAAGTATAAAATTTATCCAAAAAATTAACTGCCTCTGAAAATTATGAAAAATTCACCGTCGGATAATTTGAACATCATGATTCTAAAAAAATTTATTTTTGTCTAAATAATTTCCAAATATGTAATTTTTTACTATTAAAATAAAATCCTACATTTATTGAAAATTATTGGGTATTGATAAAAATAGCATTCTCACATTAATTAAAATAAAAATTTTATTCCTAAAAAATAGTTAATTATTTATATTCAATAAAAAATAATATAGTTATTTATTGAAATACTATTTAATAAAAAAATACATTAATTCATCAAAATTTATTACTTAATTGAATATTAACTAAAAATACAATTTATGCTTTTAAAACTATTTACAAAGTAACAATAATAAAATAAATGTATATTATTTATTATATAAAAAAATAATTCAAATAATAATAGTGATAGGGTATTATTTCATAACCCCTTATAACACCTCCATATAACCTAAGAGTAAGGTGTGCGACAGTGATAAACTTTGGGGGTGGCCTGGATACCAATGCTTTGGTTGTGATCTGTATAAACATCCTCTTCTCCCATATATTGTTATGTTTTAGCATTACGTGTTGAAGCTTAGCATGGGAATGGTCTAGATCGAATCACTGTGATGCCACCTTCTTTATGTTATTTGGAAAATGGGCTTCGTGTGGAGAAATTCTAACAGATAAGGCCATCACATCCATTGTCTATGTAAATAGGATTTTTTAAAGCCCTATATTTATACAAATCAAGTGACCACTATTAAATGGCTATATTAGCAACATTAACAATTATTAACGGTATTCTAAAATCCTAATTCATAAAACCATATAATATAATATGTTATATATACATTTTATATAATTAGAAATTTATTTAGATACTGAGTAATTTTCATTAATAAATTGTTGGGTCGTTACACTAGTTATGATTCTTAATATGACCCGATGTCACATTACATCAATTATCTCAAGACCCACTGAAGGACTTGTCTGGAAGGATTCCATAGAGTGTGACTACTAAAAAAAATTTAAACCTATAAAATCCATCTTTTCTTTATTCTCATAATCATGCAATTTTGGTGTAATATTATAACCTTGTAGGTTTCCACCAATTATTAAATAGATTCTATTTTTAAAATAACCTTATAAATAATATATTGAAATAAAATAATATTAAAATATGATATCAACATTTTGAAAAAAACCATGAAACATTATTATAATCCTATTTTTAAATATAATAATTTGATGACTTCATTGAAATATATTTCTCAATTGAAATCAATTTTATATGTGTACTTATAGAAATGAATTTTCAAAACATTGTTTTTGAAAATCATATGAAAACCCGTTAGCAATAATAAAAATCAATTAAACAATATAAATAATAAATAAAATAAATTATTTGAATCTAACAATGTTGAACCGAAGTAGTTTTATAATAAATCATATATTTTTTGAAATGATAAAATTTAGAAGTGATATGGATCATGCATTGAATTATGTAAGGAATGTGTTGGGGGAACACTGTAAAATCAATAATTTGAAAAAATAATCATGACAGAACCACCAAAATGTCACATAGGATAAGGAAACTGATAAATTATTTATTACCCTATGAATATATTTTTATTTTCATTATTCTTCACTAGAAATACGAGATTCTATATCAATATAAATTTAATTTTTAGTTTTAGGGTCAAACATAATCAACCTTGGATATCATACCCAATCATATAGGGGTTTCCAATATATTTTGACTAAATAAAAAAATTATGATTCATTATTGAATTCTATCAGTTATCAGTTAAAAAATTCTATATTACATTATAAAATATATTTAAAAAATTGAAACATCCCATATCCAAGAGACTAATCAATAAAATATATATAACATATATTTCTATTATTCTGGATTGTTGATAAAAATTTTATATATAAACCAATAAAAACATTTAATTTTATAATATTAAAAACAATAAGTGAAATAATCATAATAATGAGAATAGAAATTATATATATAATATCATCTAAAACATCCATTAAAAATATCAATCAATAATGGCATTTTAAACTAGTAATACCATGTTAATGACCCATTGAAATATATTTTGAAATTTGAACTAAAAAACACATTTTGATTTCATACCTTCCATTTATAATCATCCACCTATACATTTATATGTATATATACATCAATTAAAATCACATATTCACATACAATCATGTGAATATGATCATATTTAGACAAAAATTTATACATATGTGTTTATGTACATGATATAGTGTTAAGAATTTTATCATTATTAAAAATTTAATAACTCAAGAATATGATTGAAATCTAATGAATATTTATTAAACATGGATTTACCAACAATTATATCTTCTTAGATTCATACATGAACAAATAAAATTATATTAAAAATATCAAACAATACTAAAATAATCATAATCTGTATAAAATTTATCATTAATGTTTTATAATTATAAAATACAAATATTATTTTGCTACAGATATATAACTGGGAAAAATCCCTATAAAACGAATTTATAAATAAAAAATATTTTTTATACTATAATAATTAAAAATATATAAATTATATGAACACAAATATCATGAATTTGTGTCTATTAAAACTATTTTAGATTATTCATGTATTAATGGGTTATAAAAAATGGGAAATCATGAAGTACCTATCAGAAACTAAGTGTAGATTATATTAAATTCTCAAATATAAAGGAATTAGAAAAATGGAATACAATATACATCCTAAGAAAAAAATACACAACGAATCTAAACAAAACCCCATTTAGGTTTCATCATAAAGTTATCAATATGGAGAGAAATAATAAATAACATTAAGAAAATGGAATATATGGATGATGAGGATGCGAATATCACATAACCTTGGAGGAATCCATTTGAGGTTATAAGGAGAGACACCAAAAAACATAGTAGTAAAACAAGTTGGTCTTCGATGGAGGTCATTTTGATGGGTGTCACACAGAGATGGGAAAGAGTTGTGAGGTTGATTTATGGTTAACATGATATTGGGAGTTTTGGTTAAAAAATATATAATCACAACTTATATCATATAGATTTTCGGAACCATTTTTAATACCTCATCAAATGTGTTATTTAAAACCATATACACTTCCGATCAATCATCAATAATTTCAATTATCCATTTAGGATAACTATTCGGTATGACAAATCATTATGATTTTTCAAATTTTCACGTATATATGTCAAAAAGTAAGGATAATGGTGAAAACTATAAATATATAAAATAAATAACAATGAGGTGGTTCAATTGTGATAATTCTCCCTAATATACAGTTTTTATTCACTATAATTCATATAATTTCATGGGAATGTGTGAAGTGGAAATATCATTAGATGGAAAAATAAATATGAAATTCATTGATGACTCAAAATATAAACAAATTAACAAATACGAAAATCCATTTTCCAAATCAAATCCAAAATATCTAATTCTAGAAAGAACTTATTAGCCCTGGATATATAGTGGGTCACCAAACTATGCACCATCTAAAATCGCATCAAGTGTATTGTAATATTTTGGAGTGAAATGCTATGTAATTACATATATGTAAACCATACATCAAAATATAAGGATGAAATCCATGTTTTCTTATCCATCCATGTCCCCAATTTCACTGAAATAGTTACATGCTCTTATAACATGAAATAAATCCAAAAATTCACAAAATAAAATCCAATGGTCATCCCACAAAATTTTGTGGAATAAAAATCCTTGGAAAGAAAAGATAAATGTGGTGAAGAATCACCACAAAACTAACCACCATCATTCTAACGAGAAATAGAAATGAATAGGTCATATAGTAAAAATATTCTTTATCAAAATTAAAAGAGTTTAATCATTGGATGCGGACTCCCACAACTATTTACTCATATATTGATAATTTATATAGTTCCACACTACAAAAATTGTACCAAAATCCTTTAAAGATATTCATATTCCAATAAAACTATTGAATATCCCCAACGTAGCACAATCTAATGAGAAAACCCGAGGAGGTTCCTATAGAGACACACTCATCCCAAATAACCTTATAATATTATTTATTTAGAATCTATGGTAGATAATAACCATGTTTTGATAACAATATTATCTTCTATAGGTGTCTTATTAATAAAACATGAATCGTGAATCCAAAATAAAAAAACATCCAATGAAATCAAAAAAAAATCATCACAAATAAATACAATAGTGATTTAAAAATGAAGAAAGGTATTAATAAGAATTTTTTTTCATAATATGCACATTTCACATCATCCATATGAATAAAAAACTACTTTGTATGACCTGAAGAATAATAATAAATTACATTTTCATTTAATATCTCAAATGACAAAATAACAAGCACATCTTATTTTTGAAATAAAAAACAAATTCCATGATATTTTCCATTAAACCCATTTTAAATTTTATTTTTAAAACATTGTTTAGATAAATGTATACCAAAAACCATTTAATAACTATAAAAATAAATTTTATAAACATTAAAAATTCATTTAAAATCATTGTTCATATTTGGAAATTCAGTTTCAAATCACTTTACGTGTATCAGAATGTAATACATATTTAAGATTCATTATTTTTTAAAATATTCACCATTAAATTCACATTCAACATCTAAAAATTATGATACCATATTCGCATTCCATGATGCTATCAAAATCACAAAAAATAACACTATAATAAAAACTCCCTTTTAAAAAAATCCCAAAAAACGTTTCAAACCACCAAAAAAATATACATCAAAAGGAGCTCCTTAAATTTTTTTTAAAGGGATGGTGGTTGTGTGTGACATAGCCACATGGTTTGAGGGTCCGTGGGGCAACTAGATAACCTCCAATATAAGCTCAATAGATCTATACACATGGCCTATATATATTATTTGAGGCCATGTGATCTATTTGTGCATCTGGTTTCACTCTTGTAATTCATAAGACCCTACTGAATCATGTAAATAATATATAATGAAATATTATAGAATTTATACTATAAATAAAAATTATTCATGAGAGTATTAAAATTCAAAATTTTGAAAGGTATAATGTAATAAAATTATTTTTGGAACTCATCATATATTTGTTTTAATACTATAGAAATTTGGAATTCATCCGTAATAGTTTATTTTTCATGGAATAATGAAAATCATTGTATTTACTCAAAAAATAATTGTCATTTATATAATAAATAAATTGAATTTTATAATGGTATGATGAAAAATGTGTTTATGGTGTAAGAATAATATTTTAAATTATATTATAATATTTTATAAACATATGTTTCACATTTCATGTGCATAATTACTATATTCCCATTAAATGATTTTTTTGTTATATAAATTTTCTTATATACTAATTTGGAAAAATTATATTTTTATTTTATTTGGAGAAAAAATAATATTTAAGTTAGTAATTGAATAAATTTATGTCCTGAAAATTACATTTGTTAATATTTTTATCTGAAAAATAATTTTTATTCTTTAAATTATGATTTCCCTATAAAAAATATTTTATGCATTCTAATAATAAAATTATTGCCCCCTACTCATATTAATTTTATGTGATAATAAAGAAATTATATTTATAATCAATATGTCAAAATTTTATACCTAATAGTTGTGTATTTTTAGACATTTAATGTAAATTACTTAGGTAAAATATTAATTCAAATTATAAAGTATAATGATTTTTAAGAATTGCTTTTATATGATTTATATAATACTTATCTTAATAAATTATTTTAATTTTCATTAAATTTTGATTATTTTATTATATTTAATTGGGGAAAAAATACATAACCACTATAAATGTTAAAATTGAATAAGAAATAAAAAAATTCTAATATATAAAATATATTTTTCTGTTAAACAATTTTCTCTCAAATATATATTTTATTTCAAAAGTAAATTTTCACAAATTTAGAATTTTAATTTGGTGAAATAGAACACAAATTCATATTTATCCAATATAAATTTCATAATAATGGTTATCATATATTTTCAATAACAAATTAATTTCAAATTAAATTTATTTATATAGATTAGAAAGGATAAATTCGGTATTTGAAGTATATAGACTTATTATCAATTAAACTAAATTACTCCTTTCATAAATTTTTTTAGGTTTAAAATTAAATCCCATTGTTCTACATATCATTTCCCCAAGTAACTCAACTAACCACGTAAAAAATATAAACTATATGATTTTATTCTTCCCTCTTTCGTATCATTAGTTTCAATGAAAGAATCCCACTTTTTAACTTAAAATTAGATTTCACATGCACCCATTCTCTCATCAAACTCCACCATAAATTTATTGCGTGAAAATTTAACTTCACACCCCTCTTTAATTAGCTACCATGTTTCTAATATTCTATAGAGTCCTCCCATGATTTAAGAATATAATTTTCAATATAATGGTTTCAAATCATCCTCATTCCTATTTAACGGAAATTATCTCGATGAAATACCATTTTTAAATATTTAATTTATTATAATGCAACAATATTATATATAACTTTTTTTAATGAGAGGATAATCACCCCATCACTTTACATATTTTTTTATTATGTTATTAATTTTCTGACATAATGGCTATAATTCCCCCTTCAGTTATAATATAGAAACATTTATTTGACATTCATAATTATTATAATTTTTTGTTATTATCACCAATTTTATATATTAAATATGATATTTCAGATCATTAAATCATTCTCCCATTATCTTATCATAACCACACAACATATTTTTGGGGAAATAAAATAGTTTTTCATTTTCATATCAATGAACCCCATGTCTCTATATTGTTGTGTGACAGCTACTTTAATACATATTTTCATAGGGGTAATCACCTTGAAAATGTTTAGTAAAATAATGGATTCAACCATTATCATGATGCTTGATGATTTTGCGTAAAACTATACAAAATTTTTGAAAATATTAAGGGATATTCTTTGTGATGTTTACACACACTTTATAAGCCATGATGAATGATTTCACAAGAAAATTCAAACTCTTATACTAAATGATTATCCTCTATTGATAACCCTACAATTTGAAAGTACCCATCTGCACTTCCTTATCTATATTTATTTGATACCGATATATCCCATGACATTGTTAATTCCCAATAAATTCTATGTTGATTATGAATTTATTAATCATCTATATTCTCTATCTAGATGGGTTATGGTCATGTTAACCATTTTACTGACATATAAAAATTTATTTTCATTTAATATATTGTAATTATATTACAGATGATTATTTTCAAGTTGTAAATGTGTTTTTGACCGTCCAACATATACCTTAAGAAGGGTTTTGATCATTTTTCCATTTAATTATCTTCATTAATGGTTTTGGAAGTACATATTTTTTTCTAATATGGTTCATCATTGTATGGTGTAATATGTATTGTTTAACCACCCTAATTCTCTTTCAAATGAGGTTTTGATCTTGTTATCTCTCTTCATAACATGGGTAAATGTTTCATCATTATATATGGTGTTATTATAATATATAATACTATTGGGATTTTGAATTTACATTGTTTAATTACCAATATTCACTCTCCATGTGGTTTATGATAATATTTTACATACTAATTAAATGGGGGAGAAGTGATTCTGTAGGTTTTTTTTCAAATATGGAAAATAATTAGGAAATTTTATTATGAATTATTTATTCACTTCCTCAAATTGTAATTGCATTAGGATTAAACATGTGATTACTGATTCCTAAAATTATATATACCATTAATGTGTTAGTATGTCTCATTAGAAAAATGTTTTCTAATACTTTAGTATATTTATTCCTAGAATATGTTGATTCCATGACCATATGTTCATTAAGTCTAATATCCAGAAGTATTGGGTTATGGTTTTTCATTAACCATATGTAATTATAAAATTCACCACTAACAATTGTTTTATATATATATATATATATAATTTATGATGCATATAAGAACCTTTGAGAAACAAAAGGGGGGGGGGGGGGTAAATCAATGGTAGTTTTTTCATCATTCCACATTTCATGAACTTAAACCCAAAAGTTGTTCAAATTAAGATTATTATCAACTTTTCAAAAATAAACACACATATATGAGAATTTGATAAATTAGATATGGAGCATAATAATTAAAATTAATGGATTAATTTTTGAAACCTACATCCTTTAAATTCCCACTCCATTTGGACTTTGGAAATTCACTACCAGAAAAGAGTGAATACAACATTGAGTTGACTCTTTATAGATTCCTTTTATCTTCTGATAGGTATAATTTCATTAACTCTGGTTGATTTAAAAAAATTTCTTAAAAACTATTCCACCACATAATGTAAGAAACATTTTAAATTTTTCTACGGAATATATTTTCTAAAAATTCTTTCTGATTCCTCCATCTTAGTAATGTTTGTCAAGTGTTCCATTCTATAACAAGGAAAATACATCAAATGCACCTAACTGAACCTTTAATTATTTTCCATACAAAGATTCTATCCTATTTAAAAAATACAATTGTTCATTATAATCTTCTCAAAATCTACTTCTGGTTTTACTATCTTGTGTTTTTAACAAAAAAACATTCAAATTTTATTGTTGATGTATCTATCCAATAAATTTAATTAACTCAAAATAGATTGAGTTTTAAATTCTTATATGACACCAAATACTTGGTGTATTGAATTTTTTTAAATAGTCAATTTTTTTATCTACATTTTATATTTTATTTTTATTATATAGGTAACCTCTTGACCAAAAATGCTAGAAAGAAATTACATTTCCCACAAACATAAATTCTAAAATTAAATTTCTCATATAATAAAATTTCACTAGAATATTCTCAAACCATATAGAGTGTTCTTTAATCACTGTTAAACGTCATGAAATATCAAAAAAATTATAACTGTTATCTATCTTGTAATAACTCATCAAAACCGTTTAAAAAATCAATCCAAATTACATTAATACATTTAATATTTTTAGGTTTATCAATAAAAAATATTATAGAATTATATATATCTCCACTAGATAGATTATTGTTTGAAAAAACATCCTCCATATCTCAAAAATTATTAGAACTTATATTTTATTAATATTTCTCTTATGGACATATTTATAAAATTTAATCGAGTGGAATTGATTATGTTTTTTGGATTCTATTCTATTTGATAGGTCATACTATGTCTAGTTGGAAAATAGAACAACTACAATTTTCATCTTTAAGATGAATTTTGTTTCATAATGAATGAAATAATAATTATATGTCTAATTCAATTTCTTCAAATCACTTGTACTCTTCTTCTCATCAAATTATTATCTCCATAAAAATCACTACCCTAATAATTTTTATATTAATTTTATTTGGATTTTTCCTTTTGGACTTTCCTTCTTTATTAATATTTATAAACTAAAATATTATAGAATTATTCTATAATAACATATAATTTTTAAATTTATTTATAATTTTTAGTCAAAATAAAACATTATCATGTTTCATTTAATCATGAAATAATAAATATTATTCACAATATTTTTGAGACTTCTGATGACTTCAGGCATAAGAAACACTCTATACCTGGTTTCCTACTCTGAATGTTAAAAGCCTCCCCATCTTTTCTACAAAAAGTTCAATGTATTAATGTTATTTTAATTTTTTACATTTTTTTCTAAAAACATGAAAAATATTTTCATATAATTTTCAAAGATTAAAAAAATCCCCCTATTTATTTCATTATACATTAAAAAAATAAAAAAAAATAAATTATTATATATCTCTATACAGTAGACAAAATAAATTTTTTTTTTCTATTTTCATGTGACTATTGACAATATTTTTTCATTTCTCCCCCTAGATTTCATAATATATTAAGTATATCAAATTAGTTTCATTCTGTCTCAACTATTCAAAAATGTTACTCTGGAAATTTAAATTCCAAACTTCTAGTTTATTAATATAAACATTTTCTTTTACAAAATGTATAACTGCCAATTCCAAACATTCTAATAAAAATATAATCCTAGGAGTTTTTTTGGTAATGTTAATATACTAACAATATTATTTCATCAACCAATTTGTCAATTCTTTTATATAAACTTCTTATATCTATTATCCCTGGTTTCGTAATCATCTTAAGCCTGATACAAATTTTTTTTTCCGATTACAAAACATCATGATGAGTGTTTGTTAAAATAAGTTATAATTAATCTAATTATATAAACCTAATTTTTTTTAATTGATTTATTTATGATTTTGGATACATTGATATAATCATATTATCAACCAAATTATCATGTTCTTTAACAATGATAAAGATACTTTATGGGTTTTTATAAACATCATAGAAAATTTTCTCACCCAATTTTTCTAAGCTATTTACCAAAATCATTTAATAAAAGAAATATTAAAAAACCCAACACATTTTTAAGAAAACCACACAAAAGTTATTCAATGTCCCAATATAAATTTTTTTAATCATTTCACAATGAAATATGAACACTCATTATTTTTAATCACTCATATTTTTTTAAGAATTAATTTTATAAAAATGTGATTTTTTCAACTTATACCATAAAATATCCTTTCTCAACAAGAATTTTAATTAAACCAATATATTTTATAATTGACTATTTATTAATAACTAGGTGATAGAAAATTATTTCACTTGTTATGATAAATTCCCCCTCATTTTACTAAAATATTTTATTCACCTCTATTATATAATGATGATATATTCCAATTAATTATAAACGGAAAATGTTCTTAATATCTTCCATTTTTTTTGAAAATGATTAATGCATCCCCATTTTACGAAATAGTCTTACATTCATCCTACTATTCTGAACCTAATCTAATAAATTTTTTAATGCTTACCTACAAACATTATAAACTCTTTAATTGTGGTTGGACATGATTTTGTAGCCTTAATTCCATTAATCTCTATTTTGGTATAGAATTTTTTGAAATATCAAAAACTTGTTATTCAATAAAAATTTATTTTAACAAAACATATCCACCAGAAAGATTATCTCTTGTGAAGTAATATTTAATATCAATGTGTATTGATCTTGAACATTATATAATATTTTTGGAAAGGAAAATGCACCTTGATTATAATAAATAATATTCGATCATGTATAAACATAAAATATACAATATTATAGTAATACTTATATATATATCATTTATGAAAATTAATGGGCGGTGTGAAAATATTCAAAGTAGACATTAATAAATGATATATAGCTCTGTTTCTATCTATACTAACTCAAAAGACATTCGACAAAGAAAAATTTTACCGTTAATGTTTTCTTTCTATCAATTCAATATCCAACACAATATTTATCTGTGTATCCACGTTTTTTATATATTTACATCATCAATAAAAAACCCCAAAATAAAACTCTCTTATTATATATAATACAAAAAAGTCCTCCAAGAAAATCGAACTATTTTTTATAACTCATAATTCATTTAAACAATGTAACAACATAAGAGATGTTAGGTCTTGATGATTTCATATAGATAATTCTTCCTATAAAAATTCATAAAAATTTATGATAAAAACATTTTCCAGCTTAAAATACACTCATATTCATCCCAACTAAAAAAGGTATTTAAAAATAATCAGAGTCACCCATGTGAAACATTTGAAAAAATTCCATAGATAATATGTATTGTCATAGAATAGTATTTGTTATCTTTATGTGTAATTCTAAAAGAAAATAGAAATTTAAAGATATTAGAATGTACATTTCTTAATTCATCTTAATTTTTTCAAAAACCACATCCAATATTTTTATTTTTTCTTATAAAAAATTATTTCATTAATATAAAAAACCACGTACATGAGTACATCACCATTATATAATAGTTTTCATCGACTAAACCTTTAGAAAAATTAAACAATTTTATTAAATTTTATCACTTGGAGTACTATCATTAAATTTACATGCCATTTATAAATCATTGTCTAGTAGGAACCCACAAGGATTATAAAAATTAAGATTCTGCCTCAATCTCTCTGTTTAGAGTGGTTAAATTTAATTCTATCTGATGAACAATAAAACAATGATATGCTTTTTCTACCAGGAACATCATAATAGTATATAATCCCACAAAAACAAATTAATTTTCTCTAAATCCCCAACCTCAACTTCTGATTAGGGTTTATAATTAAGTCATTATTGGTTTATTGAAACCTCCCCTTGTTTGTTTTTCATGTTTTGGAAAATAAATTTTTAAAATTATATTATTACCCAATGTTCTGGATATAAGCTCCTAGTTGTCATTTTTCGTTATCTAATACAAATAACCATTCTAATAAATACATATTTCATTTATTAAACTGCTTCTAAATCGATTGATATTTAACAATTGAGATGATTTTTTTATTTAATAATCTCTATGTTCGTATAATTTGAACCATACCTTTATAATTTGAAATTATATTTTAATTTTCAATTATTTTATCGATTATATAATTCATGTGATTTTATTTATTCTTAAATTTCCTCACTAGATGATTATTTGATTCATTAGTCACTTATTTTGTATCACATTTATCATTACATTTTAAAATCTCAATGGATGACTTTATCTCATCTTCCACAACATTATTAATGAATACTGTTACGGGTGGTATATTTTCAATAGATATCACATCATAGGAATAAAAAAGAAAATTAAAATTCATAATTCCAACATTTCTAACTTATTATTTTCAGATAATATCACATGAAAATTATATCCTCATTTATTTTAAAATATTCTCCATGATCTTTATTTTTATTAATCTATAAATATGTACTTTAAAAATACATAAAATTCATCACTAAAGTGTTTTTTGTTATTCTAAATTTCATTTTTTATCGTGTTAGATTTTATCTGTAACAGAGATTTTCTCTATTCTTGTATTAATTTAATGATAGTATCTCTCTATAAATACTTGTAATATTTATAATCTTCAAAAAACATCTTCTTATTTCAATAAATTTTTTGTTTTCATTTATTCCACTCTATTTTTTATTTTTTTTATGTTGTATTCTTCTATATTTTATGTCCAGGATTTATTAGATAAAATTAAAAATCACTGAATGTATACTCATTTCTATAGATAGTTATCAAACTAATTATATTAATATATATTTATATTTCCACTTTTCATCTATAAAATATTATAATAATTTATCTCTCTAATTCGTGTTTCATAAACATAATGTTAGTCATCAGAGTGAAATCATAAATAAAAGTAATAAATAAAATATTCTCTTTTATTTATTATTATTTATTTTCCGAAAAATATATGAGTGAATAAGATCAAGAGGTCTGGGTAAAAAGAAATTAAATTTCTTATTAATTCAACTAATAATCTTCCCTTTCTTACATGTTATATATTAAACAACTTCATTTATTTTCAATATTGTTAGTTTCTCATAACATCATCCTTATTCAAATTTCTAATGCTTTTATACCCAATGTAGCCATTTCCATGATATAATTTTTTTTAATTATCATTATATAAATAACAAATGATACAAAATTCTCATATAGTAAATAAATTTCCACTTGTTCTTTCTACTTCGGGAAAAATATAAACATCATTTGTACATTTTATAATGCCTATATATTTTAAAAAATACATTATTTTCCATCTTGAATTACAATTCTCATAGTTTGTAAGTTATGTTTGATCCCATTAACATATAAAACAACTATAGATTTTAGTTTTATAGCTTCAATCTCATCTTTTCTTATTCCTCTATTTTTATAATAAGCAATCATATTCAAACATAATTTAACAACATGTATTATTTTTATCACCATTCATTAGTTTTATATATCATTTCATGGTTATAAAAAAAATGTATAATACATGGTTTGTTCATTTCTATTTATTTAATTGATGTCTCAAAACCAATGTATTTTTCATAAAATTTATTTTTATAGATTATTATACATTCATCAAATAAGAAACATTCCCTTGAAGAATTTTTATTCATTTTTAAAATAATTGGAAAGCTTCTTCACATCTTCTACATAATTTATATAGTATATAAAATTGGTTTTAAATTGGAAATTTCATAACAACATAATATTTTGGTTATACAGCTTCTTAAGGATAAGTAATGTTACTTACTTATCTTCAATTATTTGTCCCCCTCTTGTTATACCTATATCTACAAAGAGAAATATTGTACCATAAAATATAATCAATGTGTAAAAATGTCATACACCACCAAAAATAGTATATATATTGTGATCTTCTATAGGAATATTTTTCCTTATAATTAGTTTTTTGAGTTTCAAAACGTCTTTATATATTTATTTTCTATTACAATGGGTTAACAAAATAGTGGTGGATATTCTCAACAATTGTTGATGTAAATTTTTTCTTACATAAAATCTTAATCATGAATTCCCCTATATGTTTATATTACATAAATTGTTACCAAAAAATAGGTAATCCATTACATTGAGTGTGTGGGTATTTTATTTGATTTTGGGGGTGGTCTTTATTAATTTCTTGATTGTTTTGAAGATTTTATTTATAAATATTAGTAGAAATATTTATTCATTTTTTGTGGAATGTTTAACATCCAATAGTTTCGATCGAGTTTTAGAAACAACATATTTCTTTGTATAAGGATTATTAGAAATTTCATCCACTGACATTCATAATTTAACATCTTCTAGTTCATGTTTTATAATATTTTGGATGTAATAATATATTTTTTGATATTAAACTATCCTTCATTAATCAATATTTCCTTTTTATTTCATCATAACTATTATGTATTTTTTCAGGTTTCTATTATTATGAATACATATTATATGTTATGATATGATATGATATTCTCAAAAAGTTTTTACATCTCCAAATTATTCTTCACTATTTAGAAAATCACTCATTTTATTAACATTTATAAATAATTTAATGAATATTTATAAACATTAATATTCTAAATAAATGTGTTATGTACAATCATATTCAAATTCCATACTCAACATTATTTTTTTATTTCCCATTATATTGTTTCATAAAACATTTGTAATTATTTTCTTGAATCTATGTTTTGTTAAAACATTTACACTATGATTTTTCGTCAAAATTATATTAATATACTAAAATTTTATTATTGAGAAATTTAATTATCAAATGATTAATTCCTCCACACTAAAAATAATTTATTTTAAAAACTTCTCTATATCATTCTCTACCCTTTTGATAGTTTTCTTTAGATATTCAAGGGCATTCATCATTCTTATATAATCAAACCCTATTTCATCCATTAAATTCATTTTAAATAAAAATCATTGTTAGATTTCATCTAAATTAATATTTATACACAATTTAACATGATATACTTCCTTTTTTCATTAATGGATGAAATGTTTCATTTAGATATATCAATGAAGGTTCTCATGAGTTCCTTTTAAATTGATGAATTATCCAATAAATCCTTAAATCCACTATTGTTTCACAAAACATCATTAAATTTGTTTATTTATTAATTAAATGATTCTTTTTCTCTAATTTATATATTTTCATTCCTTATTTTTCATATTAATAACATTTTTACATCTATATTAGTGTTTCCATCAAAGATATATTTTTTCCTATTATTTTCATTATTGTTGTGATAACATTCATCATCCTAAATACATTGTATGAATATAACATAATAATATCATTTTAGTACTTACTATCAATATCAATGCTGCTATTCTTAGAAAAATACATTTATGAAAATTTCACATTGCATGGGAACCAAAAAGTGGTATCATTAATAACTTCATGTCTAATTAAAAAACATAGGTTATAATTATATTTTTTCAACAGTGATAATTTATTCCATCAAATATATAAATATATTTATTTTTGATACATTGATATTTTCATTTCAATTTATTCAATAAGGGGAAATTATTATTGATCTAACTATTTTTACTAAGGATCATTGAGCAACCATAAAGGGTGTTGAATCAATGATTGTATTTTTATAACATTAAATCATTATGAAATTTAACCCATATAAAATTTCATGGTGATTTTCCATATCAAATTTTTTTTTTAAAAAAAAAAAACATGAAAATATAATAATGTAGAAAAATAAAACATGATTAATATGTTTTTAATCAATTTGAGAACCTACATCCTTTATAAAGAAACTCCCATGGTTCTATGAAAATTCATTATTAGAAAGAAGTGAATACAAATTTGATCTATATCAGATTATACACGTTTAATCACCCAATATGTATGATTATACTGAATCCCATTAGTTTAAAAAATTTCAATAGAAAAACGAGAAAGATAAAAAATTATAAAACATTTTCATTTCTTAAATAATTTTTTCCTAGAATAATGATGTGGAAATGTCCATCATGTATGTATATGTTTTCAAGACAAACTCCTTTTGAGGAAAATCATTAAACATGTGGTTACATTTTAAAAATTATTTGAATATAATATTCTGAAATGCACTGTGTTGCATTTGTTGTCAATGAGGTATGTTGTTGTCAAGGAATGAATGGATGGATGTCAAAGAGTTTCAATATGTGAATGACAAAGGATGTGATGGTGTTGGTGAGAATGGAGAATGGCCATGGTACTAAGATGCATGTCACTTAGGAGATTCACTAAGTGACATAGGATGTTGTGGTTGAAACATTCTCTATGTATATCAGACGATTTTTGAACTGATCTTTAAGTTCCAAGAACTTGTATCAACTGGATACAATGTCACAACAAGCTTTAGAAGACCATGCATTGTATTGACAATGCATGAGGAAGTGAATGGGATCCATCCACATCTCCTAAGCGGATGAAGTGAGCTGAAGAAGTCCATGCACTATCTCTTAGTGCATGTGAATCAGAAGAAGTTCCAATTGATCTCTGATTAGATCAATAAAGAACATTGAAGATTATAAGTGATTCAGGAGTTCGGTTGATGAAGATGAACCTTTTGAATTCCATATCCTAAGTGAAGATCATATGAGGAGAAGTAATGGAATTCTTAAGAAGATAAATGGAAGAAGGAGGTAGAAGAAGAATGGGGAAGAGGGCTTGGCATTTGGCTTATACTCATAGAAGAACTTTGTATTTGACAAAGTCTTATTCATGCCTTTGCCAAAAAATATAGCCAGCCATGGACACCTTGAGGGTTCAACCCCAAGGCATGGGTGCTAGTCACCACACTCACATGGGGGAACCCGTGGGGCGAGCCCAGTGCGGCAGGACGCACCCAAGACACCGCATAGGCGTCTGGGGCATGCCCGGAGGAGCGCGGTAGGGGCGCATGAGCGCACCCGGGAGTGTCAAGCAGTGCATAGTGGGCGCCAGTGGCGCGCCCGCAGGGAGCAGAGTGGGCGCAGAGCGCGCCCGCAGAGAGAACACGGTGCGGGGCGGCACCGTGAGGGGAGAAGTGCAACTAAAGGGAAGCCGGCATCGCGAGGGTGATAAACCGCGGAAATTCCGTGAGGCGTTTCGATGTGGGACGCGGGATTGTTCCGCGGAGCGCATCCTGGTCGTCCGAGTGATCGCGCGGCGGATCTCGGCCGCCCGATGCATCGCGCCATTCGCGATCTGATCCAGGCCGTCTGAGGTTATTTGATCGCCTGATCCGACGGCTCCCCGTCCGTCTCCTTCCTCGAGCTCAGCCGAAGGCCACCCGCGCATTCCCGCAGCCACCTTCAAACCAGGCGCCTCCCGACAACGGATTTTGAGATCCCGGCCACCATAAATCGAGCCGAAGCATCCATTGAGTTCGTCTGGCCCAACCGAACCTAACCATGCAATAAAATAAACTTGCATGCAGCAAATGAGAAAATTCGATGAAGGCCGAAGGCAATCGAAGTGCCGAGGCCTCAGTGTATTCGTGCTTTGCATGGATTGGAAGAGAAGAGGCCGTGCATGCGTTCTAAGTCGCATGCACGTAGAGACAAATAAAAAGGGAGAACCCGCGGTGAAACAGGAAAGGAAAATATAGATTTGGAGAAAATCTTGAAAACCCGAAATCTTCGGGGAATCAAGTTTAATCTCCCGCGGAAGATTTGGCACGCCTCTGCCTATATACAGAGAGGCCGAGGCGCTGTTTTTGTTGGCTGATGAACTTGAAAGAAGCCCCGTGAGTGCTCTGCCTTGCGAAGATTTTGAAGCCCCACGCAAGTAAACTTGTGTGGCTGGAGTTCCTTGCGCGCAACACCATTGCGCGACAAGAAGGTGGGAGGTCCCCTGCGCGCCTACTCTTTGCGCGGCAGGAAGACCCGAGGCCGCATTACTTTCACGTCCTCGTGGTTGGTTGGAGCTTGCATGACAGAAGTGTTCGCAGCACCCTGCACGCCCTTCTTGTGCCCAAGGCAGAAGCACATGCGCGATTTGGTGCTTGTGCGGCAGTAAAGAAACTTGCACCTAGCGCGCCTCCTTTGAGATCAAGTGAAGAAGACCACCTACGGACAGTGGGTGTGTGCCAAGTGGAGAAGAGGACCCGAGGCTTTCATGCCTTGTGTGTGCACCAAGTGAAGACACATTTTGTGTGTGCAAAATTGAAGAACAACCTACGGGTTAAGGGTGTGCAACAAGAAGTGGGAAGAGGCCGAGGCCTTAGTGCCTTGTGTGTGCACCAAGTGAAGACACATTTTGTGTGTGCAAAATTGAAGAACAACCTACGGGTTAAGGGTGTGCAACAAGAAGTGGGAAGAGGCCGAGGCCTTAGTGCCTTGTGTGCAATTTGAAGAAGAAGGTCGTAGCCCTTATATGGGTGCACACATTGAAAGAACAAATTAAAGAACACTTTGTGTGTGTGCAAGAAGAAGTGAAAGGCCAAGCTCAAGTGTGTGCAAAAGTGAAAAACAAAGTTTGTGTGCAAAAAGACAAATAGGCCGAACCTTAGTGTGTGTGCAAACTGAAAGTACACACTAAGAAGAAGGAGAAGAGGATTCCCACACTAAAGAACAACACACATTTAAGTGTGCGAACAAATTGGATAAAGTGTGTGAAGAATTGAGAAGCTGGTGTGTGCTTAAAGATACTACACCCTTTGTGGGTTTATTGCACCAAGAGAAGGAAAGAGGAGAGTGCATGCATGCATGCATGCACATGCACACGTGAACAAAGCCAAATCTGCTTGTGTGCATTTGAGTTGTCCAAGACCAAGAGTTCTTGAAGAATTTGAGAATCCATGAAGTCAGTGCATGAGGATGCAGAGTTGCCATGCACTTAGTGCATGAAGTTGAAGTGGTGTGAGACTGGACCAGACAGAAGTTAAAGATATCAGTTGTCTGAGTATTCAGTAGTTGGAGAGAGAAGCCAGGTCATCCTGAGAAGAAAGAGATAAATCCTGAGCAAGACGAGAAGACCTGTTCACCACAAGTGAGCAGAGGTACAGAGCAAGGCCAGCAGCCTTTATCCCAGGCTGCTGAAGTTACTTGAAGAAGTTAAAGAGGAGAAGAGCTACTCGTGCGACTCGAGCAGCCAAGAGAAGACCCCGTGGGACTCAGGGAGAAGAAGTCTTCAGTGGGATTCTGGAGCAGGCCAGTGGGACTCTGGTAACACTGTGTGAAGCAGTATAAAGACCCTCCTGTGGGACTCAGGAGAGATACGGTGGGAAGATGTATTGACCATTGTAATACTAACAGATTATAATGGGAGAATCCATGCTGGGATAGCATGGAAAGGATGTAGGCCTTTGGTGCCGAACCTTGTAAATACTTGTGTCCTGTGCCTTTTCATTACTGCATTATCCGGGAAAGGTTGAGAGAAATAAGAAGAGTGGATCGAGGCCTTAACAAGCCATAGAGGTTTAATTGATTAAGAATCAATTAGTAAAAAGTTTTAAGGGATCACTAATTCACCCCCTCCCCCTCTCAGTGATTCACACTGATCTAGGCACTTCAATTGGTATCAGAGCGAGGTTACCTCTAAAAGATCCAAGGGAGTCTTTATGAAGTGCAGATTTGAGGAAATGAGCGACCAGCCTCAAATGGAGATACATGCCGAGACTTAGAAAAATAGAAAGAAGAAACAGGCCAAGAAGATGATGAAAGCCTGTCCTAGCTGTGATGATGTTGGAACAATGAAAGATCTTCAAAGTGCAATCGAATATCTTCAGAAGTCAGTCCCCAAGGAAGTGGAAATGTGTATAGCTACAGGTATCCTTGATCTTGAAGAAGAAAAATCACAGTTAGAAGAAGAAGCCAATGCAATGGAAGATTAATTGGCTAAAAGGGTTGGCATAACCAACACTCTCAGAAAGCTGTTGAAGGCTAAAGATGAAACAATTTCTCTTTTCAATGAAAGATATGAAGACACTGCTGAAGAATTGCAGAGAAGCCTTTCTGAGAAATAATTATTTAAAATAATAATCAAAGATGTGTTTCATGCACTGGAGATGTTTCACAAAGTTTCAATGATTGTCAGAGATTCTCAACATGAAGACAAAGTAAACAGGGTGAAGGAGCTTGACAATTCATTACAAGAAATGAAGAAATTGCATGAAGACCAGATGAAACAGCTGGAAGAAAAATGGGAAGGTAGGCTAAGATTTGTTGAGGATGAGAAGAACTCCCTTAACATGAAATGCTTAGAACTAGAGGTGATATTGAAAAATCTGCAATCACCCAAAGCTGAATCCTCCCAGTCAGCTGAAAGAAGAAATGTTGCTACTCAAGTATGCATTGAGCAGGATGATTCTAAAAGAAAGACATCCTCTAATGAAAGGGAAACATCTTCTAAAAATATGGTACCATCCATACCATCATGTACTCATGCTTCTAAAAGTGTTTCTACTAAAAGTGCAGGATGGAAGAATGAATCCAATCAAGTATGGATGAAGACAGTGAAGAAAGAATGCTCTCCTGAAACAACACAGCAAGTCAAGAAAAGTACCCAACAATCAGAAGGACTGAAGAGGTCAAGATTTGTGGGTCAGTGTTGGTGTTGTAATAAGTATGGGCACTGTGCAAAGGATTGTTGGTACAATCCACTAAATGTCAAAGCACAAAGGAAGCCCATGCCTAGGGGGAGCAAGCCAGAGGAAAAGAAGTAGCATCCACAGGTCTAGAGACAACTGTTTACTGCAAATAGATTTGGATTGCTTGATAACATCTGGGATGTGTGCAAAAGTGGTCAAATAGATACATGTCAATCTCCAACTGTATCCAGAGCTCAAAAGAAGAAAAGATCACAGAACCTGGCTCAGAAAGAATCCTTGGGAAGCAAGAAGAAAGTTGAAGATGCTCCCAAGAAGGTTTTGAAAAAGGAAGAAAAGACCTTGGAGTCTAAATCCAAGAAGGGTGATGAATCCAGAAGGACCACCAAGAAGAAAACATGCTTCTACTGTGGAAAGAAAGGACATATCATGGATCTTTGTAAATAAGCCATGAAATTCAATAGAGGCAGACTGGACTCAAACAGACAATCAATCCAGATGAAGCAGAAGGGATTGGTTGAAAACAAATTACCTAAGAAAGGTAGCTTGAAAGCATCAAAGGAACCATGTGGAATATCCAGAACTGAGGCCACACTTCCAAGTGACTTACTAGTCATATGGCCAAATCAGTTGCAACTTGCCAAATATCTGCAAAGAGATGAAGATGAAGTTCTGGAAATTGCTAAGGCAAAAGGGAAGAAGAATATTTCACATGAATATGTATTGAGATCCACACCAACACAAACATCATTGAAGATCAAATGTGCAAGTGTGAAGAATGGTGAAAATGGGACATCTCGGTTGAGAGAATCTTCTCAACCTTGTTATTCACATTGATTAACCAAGGAGGTTCCATCTTATTCCCTAATCACTTGTATTTACATGTGCTAACACTGTAGGGAATTGAAGATGATGATCATTCTCAGCTGGAGGATGGTTTGGACAGAATGGAGTGCACCCCTTGAGGGGGAGCCAATCTGAAGAAGATGGGATTCTTAGATTAATACCATCTTGAGAAAAGTGAAGGTATTCCAATCATACATTCATCCCTTGTTTCTTAATTGTGTTTATCTTGTCAATTAAGGGGGATTATGGATTGAAGACAATTGTATGAAAGGGGGAGCTTTATCTTTGCACTTGAACTTTCTAATGAGTTTTGTGAAGATGTGCAGGATTTAGCAAATTCATTGTTATATCTGAAAAATTTCAAACCCCTAAGCATGATCTCACATGTGTAGAGAATTATGGACAGCTTTGAATTCCTTGGTCATATCACTCTTGTTTTCTACACCGGGTTAGCCCAAGTAGACTTAGAGTTGATCTACTAAAGGTTCCTTGCTCAAGAGAACATGTGACATCATCCCTCTCTTAGTGATTTTGAAGAAAATGCTTTTATAAGGGAGGAAGATATTTTTGAAGAGAACCACACCACACCTTTGCATTTGGTTGACAATAAGGGGGAGAAATATTGGCACACATATTGACCCATTCATATGTGCAGAAGTAGTGTATTGACAACAAATACAAAGGGGGAGATTTTAATGCACTGTGTTGCATTTGTTGTCAATGAGGTTTGTTGTTTTCAAGGAATGAATGGATGGATGTCAAGGAGTTTCAATATGTGAATGACATAGGATGTGATGGTGTTGGTGAGAATGGAGAATGGCCATGGTACTAAGATGCATGTCACATAGGAGATTCACTAAGTGACATAGGATGTTGTGGTTGAAACATTCTCTATGTATATCAGACGATTCTTGAACTGATCTTTAAGTTCCAAGAACTTGTATCAACTGGATACAATGTCACAACAAGCTTTAGAAGACCATGCATTGTATTGAAAATGCATGAGGAAGTGAATGGGATCCATCCACATCTCCTAAGTGGATGAAGTGAGCTGAAGAAGTCCATGCACTATCTCTTAGTGCATGTGAATCAGAAGAAGTTCCAATTGATCTCTGATTAGATCAATAAAGAACATTGAAGATTATAAGTGATTCAGGAGTTCGGTTGATGAAGATGAACCTTTTGAATTCCATATCCTATGTGAAGATCATATGAGGAGAAGTAATGGAATTCTTAAGAAGAGAAATGGAAGAAGGAGGTAGAAGAAGAATGGGGAAGAGGGCTTGGCATTTGGCTTATACTCATAGAAGAACTTTGTATTTGACAAAGTCTTATTCATTCCTTTGCCAAAAAATATGGCCAGCCATGGACACCTTGAGGGTTCAACCCCAAGGCATGGGCGCTAGGCACCACACACACATGGGGGAACCCGTGGGGCGAGCCCAGGGCGGCAGGACGCACCCAAGACACCGCATAGGCGTCTGGGGCATGCCCGAAGGAGCGCGGTAGGGGCGCATGAGCGCACCCGGGAGTGTCAAGCAGTGCATAGTGGGCGCCAGTGGTGCGCCCGCAGGGAGCAGAGTGGGCGTAGAGCGCGCCCGCAGAGAGAACACGGTGCGGGGCGGCACCATTAGGGGAGAAGTGAAACTGAAGGGAAGTCGGCATCGCGAGGGTGATAAACCGCGGAAATTCCGTGAGGCGTTTCGATGTGGGACGCGAGATTTTTCCGCGGAGCGCATCCTGGCCGTCCGAGTGATCGCGCGACGGATCTCAGCCGCCCGATGCATCGCGCCATTCGCGATCTGATCCAGGTCGTCCGAGGTTATTTGATCGCCTGATCTGACGGCTCCCCGTCCGTCTCCTTCCTCGAGCTCAGCCGAAGGCCACCCGCGCATTCCCGCACCCACCTTCAAACCAGGCGCCTCCCGACAACGGATTTTTTGATCCCGACCACCATAAATCGAGCCGAAGCATCCATTGAGTTCGTCTGGCCCAACCGAACCTAACCATGCAATAAAATAAACTTGCATGCAACAAATGAAAAAATTCGATGAAGGCCGAAGGCAAACGAAGTGCCGAGGCCTCGGTGTATTCGTGATTTGCATGGATTGGAAGAGAAGAGGCCGTGCATGCGTTCTAAGTCGCATGCACGTAGAGAAAAATAAAAAGGGAGAACCCGCGGTGAAACAGGAAAGGAAAATAAAGATTTGGATAAAATCTTGAACACGAAATCTTCAGGGAATCAAGTTTAATCTCACGCGGAAGATTTGGCACACCTCTGCCTATATAAAGAGAGGCCGAGGCACTGTTTTTGTTGGATGATGAACTTGAAAGAAGCCCCGTGAGTGCTCTGCCTCACGAAGATTTTGAAGCCCCGCGCAAGTAAACTTGCGTGGCTGGAGTTCCTTGCGCGCAACACCTTTGCGCGACAAGAAGGTTGGAGGTCCCCTGCGCGCCTACTCTTTGCGCGGCAGGAAGACCCGAGGCCGCATTACTTTCGCGTCCTCGTGGTTGGTTGGAGCTTGCACGACAGAAGTGTCCGCAGCACCCGGAACGCCCTTCTTGTGCCCAAGGCAGAAGCACTTGCGCGATTTGGTGCTTGCGCGGCAGTAAAGAATCTTGCACCTTGCGCGCCTCCTTTGAGATCAAGTGAAGAAAACCGCCTACGGACAGTGGGTGTGTGCCAAGTGGAGAAGAGGACCCAAGGCTTTCATGCCTTGTGTGTGCACCAAGTGAAGACACATTTTGTGTGTGCAAAATTGAAGAACAACCTACGGGTTAAGCATGTGCAACAAGAAGTGGGAAGAGGCCGAGGCCTTAGTGCCTTGTGTGCAATTTGAAGAAGAAGGCCGTAGCCCTTATATGGGTGCACACATTGAAAGAACAAATTAAAGAACACTTTGTGTGTGTGCAAGAAGAAGTGAAAGGCCAAGCTCAAGTGTGTGCAAAAGTGAAAAACAAAGTTTGTGTGCAAAAAGACAAATAGGCCGAACCTTAGTGTGTGTGCAAACTGAAAGTACACACTAAGAAGAAGGAGAAGAGGATTCCCACACTAAAGAACAACACACATTTAAGTGTGTGAACAAATTGGATAAAGTGTGTGAAGAATTGAGAAGCTGGTGTGTGCTTAAAGATACTACACCCTTTGTGGGTTTATTGCACCAAGAGAAGGAAAGAGGAGAGTGCATGCATGCATGCTTGCACATGCACACGTGAACAAAGCCAAATCTTCTTGTGTGCATTTGAGTTGTCCAAGACCAAGAGTTCTTGAAGAATTTGAGAAGCCATGCAGTCAGTGCATGAGGATGCAGAGTTGCCATGCACTCAGTGCATGAAGTTGAAGTGATGTGAGACTAGACCAGACTGAAGTTAAAGATATCAGTTGTCTGAGTATTCAATAGTTGGAGAGAGAAGCTAGGTCATCCTGAGAAGAAGGAGATAAATCCTGAGCAAGACGAGAAGACCTGTTCACCACAAGTGAGCATAGGTATAGAGAAAGGCCAGCAGCCTTTATCCCAGGCTGCTGAAGTTACTTGAAGAAGTTAAAGAGGAGAAGAGCTACTCGTGCGACTCGAGCAGCCAAGAGAAGACCCTGTGGGACTCAGGGAGAAGAAGTCTTCAGTGGGATTCTGGAGCAGGCCAGTGGGACTCTGTTAACACTGTGTGAAGCAGTATAAAGACCCTCCTGTGGGATTCAGGAGAGATACGGTGGGAAGCTGTATCGACCATTGTAATACTAACAGATTATAATGGGAGAATCCATGCTGGGAGAGCATGGCAAGGATGTAGGCCTTTGGTGCCGAACCTTGTAAATCCTTGTGTCCTATGCCTTTTCATTACTGCATTATCCGGGAAAGGTTGAGAGACATAAGAAGAGTGGATCGAGGCCTTAACAAGCCATAGAGGTTTAATTGATTAAGAATCAATTAGTAAAAAGTTTTAAGGGATCACTGATTCACCCCCTCCCCCTCTCAGTGATTAACACTGATCTGGGCACTTCAATTGGTATCAGAGCGAGGTTACCTCTAAAAGATCCAAGGGAGTCTTTATGAAGTGCAGATTTGAGGAAATGAGTGACCAGCCTCAAATGGAGATATCTGCCAAGACTCAGAAAAATAGAAAGAAGAAACAGGCCAAGAAGATGAAGAAAGCATGTCCTAGCTGTGATGAAGTTGGAACAATGAAAGATCTTCAATGTGCAATCGAATATCTTCAGAAGAAAGTCCCCAAGGAAGTGGCAATGTGTATAGCTACAGGCATCCTTGATCTTCAAGAAGAAAAATCACAGTTAGAAGAAGAAGCCAATGTAATGGAAGATCAATTGGCTAAAAGTGTTGGCATCACCAACACTCTCAGAAAGCTGGTGAAGGCTAAAGATGAAACAGTTTCTCTTTGCAATGAAATATATGAAGACACTGCTGAAGAATTGCAGAGAAGCCTTTCTGAGAAATAATTATTTAAAGTAATAATCAAAGATGTGTTTCATGCACTGGAGAAGTTGCACAAAGTGTCAATGATTTTCAGAGATGCTCAACTTAAAGACAAAGTAAACAGGGTGAAGGATCTTGACAATTCATTACAAGAAATGAAGAATGTGCATGAAGACCAGATGAAACAGCTGGAAGAAAAATGGGAAGGTAAGCTAATATTTGTTGAGGATGAGAAGAACTCCCTTAACATGAAATGCTTAGAACTAGAGGTGATATTGAAAAATCTGCAATCACCCAAATCTGAATCCTCCCAGTCAGCTGAAAGAAGAAATGTTGCTACTCAAGTATGCATTGAGCAGGATGATTCTAAAAGAAAGACATCCTCTAATGAAAGGGCAACAAATTCTAAAAAGAAAGTACCATCCATACCATCTTGTACTCATTCTTCTAAAAGTGTTTCTACTAAAAGTGCAGGATGGAAGAATGAATCCAAACAAGTATGGATGAAGACAGTGAAGAAAGAATGCTCTCCTGAAACAACACAGCAAGCCAAGAAAAGTACCCAACAATCAGAAGGACTGAAGAGGTCAAGATTTGTGGGTCAGTGTTGGTGTTGTAATAAGTATGGGCACTGTGCAAAGGATTGTTGGTACAATCCACTAAATGTCAAAGCACAAAGGAAGCCCATGCCTAGGGGGAGCAAGCCAGAGGAAAAGAAGCAGCATCCACAAGTCCAGAGACATCTGTTTACTGCAAATAGATTTGGATTGCTTGATAACATCTGGGATGTGTGCAAAAGTGGTCAAATAAATACATGTCAATCTCCAACTGTATCCAGAGCTCAAAAGAAGAAAAGATCACAGAACCTGGCTCAGAAAGAATCCTTGGGAAGAAAGAAGAAAGTTGAAGATGCTCCCAAGAAGGTTTTGAAAAAGGAATAAAAGACCTTGGAGTCTAAATCCACGAAGGGTGATGAATCCAGAAGGACCACCAAGAAGAAAACATGATTCTACTGTGGAAAGAAAGGACATATCATGGATCTTTGTAAACAAGCCATGAAATTCAATAGAGGCAGACTGGACTCAAACAGACAATCAATCCAGATGAAGCAGAAGGGATTGGTTGAAAACAAGTTGCCTAAGAAAGGTAGCTTGAAAGCATCAAAGGAACCATGTGGAATATCCAGAACTGAGGCAACACTTCCAAGTGACTTACTAGTCATATGGCCAAATCCGTTGCAACTTGCCAAAGATCTGCAAAGAGCTGAAGATGAAGTTCTGGCAATTGCTAAGGCAAAAGGGAAGAAGAATATTTCACATGAAGATTGTATTGAGATCCACACCAGCACAAACATCATTGAAGATCGAATGTGCAAGTGTGAAGAATGGTGAAAATGGGACATCTCGGTTGAGAGAATCTTCTCAACCTTGTTGTTCACATTGATGAACCAAGGAGGTTCCATCTTATTCCCTAATCACTTGTATTTACATGTGCTAACACTGTAGGGAATTGAAGATGATGATCATTCTCAGCTGGAGGATGGTTTGGACAAAATGGAGTGCACCCCTTGAGGGGGATCCAATCTGAAGAAGATGGGATTCTTAGATTAATACCATCTTGAGAAAAGTGAAGGTATTCCAATCATACTTTCATCCCTTGTTTCTTAATTGTGTTTATCTTGTCAATTATGGGGGAGTATGGATTGAAGACAATTGGATGAAAGGGGGAGCTTTATCTTTGCACCTGAACTTTCTAATGAGTTTTGTGAAGATGTGCATGATTTAGCAAATTCATTGTTATATCTGAAAAATTTCAAACCCCTAAGAATGATCTCACATGTGTAGAGAATTATGGACAGCTTTGAATTCCTTGGTCATATCACTCTTGTTTTCTACACCGGGTTAGCCCAAGTAGACTTAGAGTTGATCTACTAAAGGTTCCTTACTCAAGAGAACATGTGACATCATCCCTCTCTTAGTGATTTTGAAGAAAATGCTTTTATAAGGGAGGAAGATATTTTTGAAGAGAACCACACCACACCTTTGCATTTGGTTTCCAATAAGGGGGAGAAATATTGGCACACATATTGACCCATTCATATGTGCAGAAGTAGTGTATTGACAACAAATACAAAGGGGGAGATTGAAATGCACTGTGTTGCATTTGTTGTCAATGAGGTATGTTGTTGTCAAGGAATGAATGGATGGATGTCAAGGAGTTTCAATATGTGAATGACAAAGGATGTGATGGTGTTGGTGAGAATGGAGAATGGCCATGGTACTAAGATGCATGTCACTTAGGAGATTCGCTAAGTGACATAGGATGTTGTGGTTGAAACATTCTCTATGTATATCAGACGATTGATGAACTGATCTTTAAGTTCCAAGAACTTGTATCAACTGGATACAATGTCACAACAAGCTTTAGAAGACCATGAATTGTATTGACAATGCATGAGGAAGTGAATGGGATCCATCCACATCTCCTATGTGGATGAAGTTAGCTGAAGAAGTCCATGCACTATCTCTTAGTGCATGTGAATCATAAGAAGATCCAATTGATCTCTGATTAGATCAATAAAGAACATTGAAGATTATAAGTGATTCAGGAGTTCGGTTGACGAAGATGAACCTTTTGAATTCCATATCCTAAGTGAAGATCATATGAGGAGAAGTAATGGAATTCTTAAGAAGAGAAATGGAAGAAGGAGGTAGAAGAAGAATGGGGAAGAGGGCTTGGCATTTGGCTTATACTCATAGAAGAACTTTGTATTTGACAATGTCTTATTCATGCCTTTGCCAAAAAATATGGCCAGTCATGGACACCTTGAGGGTTCAACCCCAAGGCATGGGTTCTAGGCACCACACACACATGGGGGAACCCGTGGGGCGAGCCCAAGGCGGCAGGACGCACCCAAGACACCGCATAGGCGTCTGAGGCATGCCCGGAGGGGCGCGGTAGGGGCGCATGAGCGCACCCGGGAGTGTCAAGCAGTGCATAGTGGGCGCCAGTGGCGCGCCCGCAGGGAGCAGAGTGGGCGCAGAGCGCGCCCGCAGAGAGAACACGGTGCGGGGCGACACCGTGAGGGGAGAAGTGCAACTGAAGGGAAGCCGACATCGTGAGGGTGATAAACCGCGGAAATTCCGTGAGGCGTTTCGATGTGGGACGCGGGATTTTTCCGCGGAGCGCATCCTGGCCGTCCGAGTGATCGCGCGGCGGATCTCGGCCGCCCGATGCATCGCGCCATTCGCGATCTGATCCAGGCCGTCTGAGGTTATTTGATCGCCTGATCCGATGGCTCCCCGTCCGTCTCCTTCCTCGAGCTCAGCTGAAGTCCACCCACGCATTCCCGCAGCCACCTTCAAACCAGGCACCTCCCGACAACGGATTTTGAGATCCCGGCCACCATAAATCGAGCCGAAGCATCCATTGAGTTCGTCTGGCCCAACCGAACCTAACCATGCAATAATATAAACTTGCATGCAACAAATGAGAAAATTCGATGAAGACTGAAGGCAAACGAAGTGCCGAGGCCTCGGTGTATTCGTGCTTTGCATGGATTGGAAGAGAAGAGGTCGTGCATGCGTTCTAAGTCGCATGCACGTAGAGAAAAATAAAAAGGGAGAACCCGCGGTGAAACAGGAAAGGAAAATAATGATTTGGAGAAAATCTTGAAAACCCGAAATCTTCGAGGAATCAAGTTTAATCTCACGTGGAAGATTTGGCACGCCTCTGCCTATATAAAGAGAGGCCGAGGCACTATTTTTGTTGGCTGATGAACTTGAAAGAAGCCCCGTGAGTGCTCTGCCTCGCGAAGATTTTGAAGCCCCGCGCAAGTAAACTTGCGTGGCTAGAGTTCCTTGCGCGCAACACATTTGCGCGACAAGAAGGTTGGAGGTCCCCTGCGCGCCTACTCTTTGCGCGGCAGGAAGACCCGAGGCCGCATTACTTTCGCGTCCTCGTGGTAGGTTGGAGCTTGCACGACAGAAGTGTCCGCAGCACCCTGCACGCCCTTCTTGTGCCCAAGGCAGAAGCTCTTGCGCGATTTGGTGCTTGCGCGGCAGTAAAGAAACTTGCACCTTGCGCGCCTCCTTTGAGATCAAGTGAAGAAGACCACCTACGGACAGTGGGTGTGTGCCAAGTGGAGAAGAGGACCCGAGGCTTTCATGCCTTGTGTGTGCACCATGTGAAGACACATTTTGTGTGTGCAAAATTGAAGAACAACCTACGGGTTAAGGGTGTGCAACAAGAAGTGGGAAGAGGCCGAGGCCTTAGTGCCTTGTGTGCAATTTGAAGAAGAAGGTTGTAGCCCTTATATGGGTGCACACATTGAAAGAACAAAATAAAGAACACTCTGTGTGTGTGCAAGAAGAAGTGGAAGGCCAAGCTCAAGTGTGTGCAAAAGTGAAAAACAAAGTTTGTGTGCAAAAAGACAAATAGGCCGAACCTTAGTGTGTGTGCAAACTGAAAGTACACACTAAGAAGAAGGAGAATAGGATTCCCACACTAAAGAACAACAAACATTTAAGTGTGTGAACAAATTGGATAAAGTGTGTGAAGAATTGAGAAGCTGGTGTGTGCTTAATGATACTACACCCTTTGTGGGTTTATTTCACCAAGAGAAGGAAAGAGGAGAGTGCATGCATGCATGCATGCACATGCACACGTGAACAAAGCCAAATCTGCTTGTGTGCATTTGAGTTTTCCAAGACCAAGAGTTCTTGAAGAATTTGAGAAGCCATGCAGTCAGTGCATGAGGATGCAGAGTTTCCATGCACTCAGTGCATGAAGTTGAAGTGATGTGAGACTGGACCAGACTGAAGTTAAAGATATCAGTTGTCTGAGTATTCAGTAGTTGGAGAGAGAAGCCAGGTCATCCTGAGAAGAAGGAGATAAATCCTGAGCAAGACGAGAAGACCTGTTCACCACAAGTGTGCAGAGGTACAGAGCAAGGCCAGCAGCCTTTATCCCAGGCTGCTGAAGTTACTTGATGAAGTTAAAGAGGAGAAGAGCTACTCGTGCGACTCGAGCAGCCAAGAGAAGACCCTGTGGGACTCAGGGAGAAGAGGTCTTCAGTGGGATTCTGGAGCAGGCCAGTGGGACTCTGGTAACACTGTGTGAAGGAGTATAAAGACCCTCCTGTGGGACTAAGGAGAGATACAGTGGGAAGCTGTATCGACCATTGTAATACTAACAGATTATAATGGGAGAATCCATGCTGGGAGAGCATGGCAAGGATGCAGGCCTTTGGTGCCGAACCTTGTAAATCCTTGTGTCCTGTGCCTTTTCAATACTGCATTATCCGGGAAAGGTTGAGAGACATAAGAAGAGTGGATCGAGGCCTTAACAAGCCATAGAGGTTTAATTGATTAAGAATCAATTAGTAAAAAGTTTTAAGGGATCACGGATTCACCCACTCCCCCTCTCAGTGATTCACACTGATCTGGGCACTTCATATTCCACCATAATTGTACCTAAAACTCTACTCAGAATCCTTATCTAACTTCTCAATCATGTTTTCTAACTAAAAACCTATATAATTCGGTGATCGAAGACCATATCTGGAATATTTATTCTAATTGAGTGAGATTTAGTAGGAAACTCAATTTGGAAACTGACTCTTCATTATTTCAACCTTTTTATGGGTTTATTAGGGTTTTCTACACATTAATTTTCATTCTTACTTATAGATTATCACAGAATATAAATGGAAAGAATGAAATTTCATTTTCATTATCAATGAAATTCAAAAAAATCCCACATATTCATATTTCACTATACACTTATCAATTTTCAAAGAGTCTTCTTCAATCTTCTAAAAATATCATAAATTCCTAGAATGGGAAACAATTTTGAATTTTAAAAAAAAAATAGATATTTCAATTTGTATAAAAATGTGAAATAAATACATTCTTCAATATCATGTTGTATCATTAAAATATTTTATAGAAAGAAAATATTTCTTTGGTTTATTTTTATTTTTGATGACATATTCTTCTTTATCTCAATATTTTTCAGAAATAATAATAGAGAATTTTTTAGATATAATTATTCACAAAATTTCATCTTAGGATATTATTTATCTTATCTCGATTATTTACTTTTAGGTGGAAATTTATTTTTCTTATCAACAAACATCACCACATGAATTTTCTTTTCCCTGATTATTTTATTCAACGAATCCATAAAAAATCTATATGTGACTCTAGTTTTTTCTTATCACCCATCTTTAAATTATGATAACTGATTCAATTCATAAATATTTTTTGAATGAAACATATTTATGTTGTTTTCTGTCTAATATATGTTTTTCCACTGGACTTTTTTTCAGTAATTAGCATCACAACATTACAACATGAAACATCAGTGTACAAAAAACCTGTTATTTGAAAATTCATATAAAATCCTATCTAGAAAACCAATTTTCTTCTACCATTTATCTTGCATACTAATGGTGATTGTGTACATTTTTAACTCATCTATTGCATCCAGGAATGAGAAAATTTCTTTAACTGAAGACATTCTCTTTCAATTAAAAAATTTAATATTTTTATCCCTAATGAGATCCAATTCTTCATAATATTAAATATCTTACCTTTTTTTGTAGATGATTGAAAATTATTTTTCAAAAAATTTATATCCTTAAAAACTCCCCTAAAATTATTATATAGCTTTTTTTCTAAAAAAACAAAAAAATTAAAAATCAGACAACTACTTGTAACTCTATGAATGGTTTATTGGGTCTGGTAACATAATTGTCGATTCTTATTTATAATATCAACACTATGCATTTCACCCACAAGAATTATACTGATTTATATCAATATATTTATGCTCATTTATTATGGAAAGTTTGGAAAAAAAATCATTTTATTTATTTGTAATTTCTTGATAATTAATCCAAAGAATCTATTTAATAAACTTAATAACATGATAATCAAAAAAAATCCTAAAAAATTCATCTAATGTGATATTATAGTATGTTTTTTCCAATAAAAAAATTATATCACTCCACCGTTTATAAATATTTTTTTGGTCACCTTATATCCATAGTCCCATTTTCAAAATTCTTCTTAATTATATGGGAAAAAAATTATGAACTTAACTATTTTTTCAGATACTTTTCAAGAAATTTTATACTGGTTCTCAATGTATGAACTTCATATTGTATCATAAAAATCTTCATGTTGTTAAAATCAATAAGAGAAACATAAAATAAAATGACATAGAATTTTATTTAATGATGATAACAAAACATTATTCTATTCAAGAAACTTCATAATAAACACTCTCTCCAAAATTTAATTTAACTTTTCAAAAAACCACATTACAAAATAAATTTCTTAACTGATACAAAATACTTTTAATAAAAAAATCCAATTTATATTCAATTTTTATCTATCATTTTATATATTATTCTCAATAAATATTGATATTATAGGTTTATATATTTTATTTATTACTTCCACATCACATGTAAAATTTTTCTCTTATAAATTCATTCCTTATATGCCACCCCTTACTGTGAATCTAAGATCAACCATATTTTTTTATTTTCACTTGGAAAAGTAATGGATAACTCTTATTAATTATAAAGGATTTAATGGGAGGTATAATAATTTTCTACAATTTTTTATTTATTTATATTATTTTTTATAATTTAATTAATGTTTTTATCTTTTTTTCCAAGACATATATGTTGTTGAAACTTGTTATATTTTTTATTCATTATAGAAAATGTATTATTAAAACAAGTCCTTTTTTTCTAGAATCTAGATGGGTATAGTTGATAACATAAATTTTTTTTATTGGGACCTTAGTGAAAATATTTATATATACCTTTTTAGATATTATAAATAATTTTATAATACACATTGATTTCAAGGGAGTACTCTTGGAAACATAATAGGTATTTAATATAATATTTAATATCATCAGTTAATTAGGAATATGAAATAATAATGGATATAGAGAATAAATTTGGTAAAATATCATCACCTTAGTGGTTATAGTGATTTACCATGAATAAATTAAATGATATAAGAGTTTAAGAGAATAAGATAATGACCATATTTCCCCAGTTGAACTAGGTTATGAAAATAACCTCACCCACATAGAAAGAGAAGTTAATCCTCAAAATAGTGTAAATATGTTTAGAAGAATTATGAATAAACTACCTCTATAAATATTGGTAACATATAATAAATTTTTCCTTCAATGATGGATCAATTACAAACATAATACCTTTATCAATTATGGATCTAGGAATTTGAGAAAAACATCATTTTAGTATATCAACTGATATAATATAAATAATAATGTTAATATATAAATCCAAAAAATAAAGTGGAAGATTTATAATATTCTGTAGATTAGAAATTCGTTCTTAAAATAGTGGATGACCATTATTTTCACATTACCTTATGGGTTTTCCTAATAAGAACACTAAAATATATTTCTAATAATATTATTTATGTTATTTTAAATGTAATTTTTGGATACCATGTGATAGGATTCAGGGAATATTAATGGTCAACTAATTTGTTTTAAATGGATAGTAATTTTCTTAATTATTTCTTTAAAAACAAGTAATTATATTAAAATATCCGTAGATGTGGATTCAATGTAGTGGAGGTATACATAAATGATGAAAGAAGTGTAAAAAATTGAACTGTCTTGGCCATGAAGGGAATTGAACACCTAGTGGCATGGTGATAGAACCACTTTTCACTAAATAAGATACACTAGATTGTGGGTGATGTAGCATATTTTCTCTAGAGACTCTCTCAAAAGACATTCATTATCATAAAAATTTAATTTATATCAATTGTATTGGAGTGGCTAAGTAGTTTAGGTAATCCAGCAACACTATGTTTCAAGAATCCCAAAGGGTAACCCGTGATGGATAATGAGTATTTGTTGGCATCATAGTAATTTCTACAAAAATATTTATGGTAAATATTGTGATTACTATGGTAATCTATATCTTCATCAAAACTAATAAAATTCTAGAACATTACCACAAATTTTAGGGTCTATAAAAGGTTTCCCTTAGACTCATTGAACCTACAAATTAAAACACATTCTCCCAAATATATTCTAAAGTACAAATCAAAACTAAATTTATTAAATGGTTAAAATCATCTTAATTATTTAAAATAATCTTCAAATTTTCATCTGGAACATTTTCTTTCTATACATTTTCTACATCCAAATTATAATATTCCTTTCAATATATTTTTTAGAATCATTGTAATATTTTTTTCACTATTAAAACCTCACCCTTATCACCACCTTTTTTTAATGTGTTCTAACACCAAAATGGTGAGGGTTGGGTTCTATAAATATTAATTAATCCAGAAAGTATTTTCATAAGGTAAAATATTTATAAATATTTTATTAATTATTGGTAACATCAAATAATTTAAACTACCAACCCCTTGAGTAGAGGGGCAGAGTGGTAGGGATCAAATAAATATTTTGGTAAAAATATTATCAATAATTTCATTCTCTCTCATTTCTTCATCACAATGCATCATCTTGCACTTATTTTCATTCCTAAATATATTAATTTATATATATTATTGTTTTCATGTAATTTTATATTATTATTTTTACATGGATCAATATTTTCAACTATCTATTAATTTATTTCTCACTTTATTAATTAATTATTTATTGAAATTTAAAAAATAAAATTTAACCCCAAACCACTATCTATATATCTTTGAAAAATTTAATCAAGGTACAAAAATGAAGTCATTTTTTCGTGAATAATTACATGAATATCAACCTTTGTGAGATGTCAAGTTCCTACATAAACACATTTCTTGTGTAGTAAGTACATCTAAAACTACATATAGAATTGATTCAGAGTAATTTACACAGAGGAATAAATATTTTTATGAGTTTTCTATTAATGGATATATAATCCATTATTATTATCCCTGGGGATCCTCTACTTTTTCATTAAATATAAAGATGGTTAAATTATATTTTTAAATGATTATTTGATGATAAATTCCAATTCTATAAATATTAACTATCATTTATCACTCATTAATGACATATTTGATAATCTTTAAAGAGATAATTAATTTTCAACGATCGATCAAAACACAGTTTTTAACATAATAAGGGTGAGAAAGATGGTATATGACGATTAAGCATTGAACAATGGATGAAAATTATGAATTTATATAAATTATTTTTGATGAACCAATTTAAATTATTTCATATTATATCTGATGAATATAATATTCAAGGATTGGCATGATAACATTGTTTTATTATTAATTAATGATATATTTTAATACTTTATGATCTACAAATATTTGATTTATATCTAAAAATAATATTGGAAACCCTTAGGATAAATAAATTATATGGAAAATATTGTAACTATGAATTTTAGTTCATGGAAGTTCCTTTTCATTTCCTTGTTCTTTCCCTGAATAGAAAATATTTTAACCCTTAAAATTGAAAGGTAGTAGATGAATGTCCTAAAATGTATTAAATAATTGAGATATAAATCTTCCAATGTTAATTATGATAATATTGGTGGTTGATTAAATATTTTTGCTATGTAGCTGACCTATAAAACTTATTATCATACTATGGGGTTCAATTTACATGGTAAATAGAATGCGATTTTTTTTCTAATAAACAAAAGAAGATACAAAAAAATTCACTTATACTATCTCTTCCATGAAGTAAAGACTTATATGTAATATATAATGATACATTGATGAAAAGGCTAGGTTATTTCATTATAAAGATTAATACAGAGATTTATTATGTGTCATGTAACATCTAAATCAATGAAATGTATTGACCAAAAACATACAATGAGCTATTAAGTTTAACATCCTCATTGAAAATAAAGAGAATCTACCACTATAGTGAATTATATTAGATATATATGGACTGAATGTGTATAAATATATTTATATCATAGGATGACCATAAATGAGTTAATTAAGATGGTTATAACTACTCATGTATATATATTACTTGATACACTAACAACATGGGACTGGATAAAACATTGTTGAAAATTTTATGCAATGGGATCCATATTTTTTATTTATTGTTATGGAAAAACATTATCACTATAAATTAATGAGATTTCATAGTAGGATTAATAATGTATTAAAAATAATATAAAATTATTAAATAAAATGATTTAGAATAATATATCAAGAGAGATAGAGTATCAGATTTTGAAAATCAGTTATGTTTTTTATCTTTGTCATATTTCAAAATGGAGCTATTAGATTAATGAAGTAGCACAATTTTATCTATAATATATGGTGGAACAAAGATGTATCAGTATTTAAGAAAGCATATATACTTGAATGGTATGATGTGGTAAATTATAGAGGTTGTATCTATATTCATAAAGTTCTAAAATCTAATGGTGGAATGATAATATCTTAAGTGAATCAGGAGACCACATTATATACTCACGTATAAGTATGTTAAAATATAATTTAACATTTAACTCCAAAATACTCCATAGACGCATGATTTTATAAATTTCATTGATGATTATTTTACAATGTCTAATAATTTCCTAGGGATAAGATAATAATTAATCATTTATTACCTTTCATAGACCTATATCAAAGATATCATAATGAATCATAGGGTTCCTTTATTTGTTATATTTTATATTGAGCTATGGTTTATAGTAAAAATATAGATGATTCTTTGAAGCTATTTCAACACATAGAGTCATTTCATCACCCCATATCATCACAAAAATGGTGGGATGTTTGAAATTTATACCCAAAAATTAAAAGTCATATTTAGGAATAGTATCTTCCCATTGTTTAATTTTTATTCATTAATAATTTCCACTAAAATTTACATATGGTACCATATAAATCATTATCTCGGAATAGGTTTCATACTCCAACTTGTTGTGAATTGGTTAGAGGATGAAATCTAGATAGCGTAGACCATGTGTAGGATATGGCTAAAAGGTATGAAACAGTCAAGTACTTATTTAATAATCACATATGATACAATATAGTTATGATTATTATTGAACAAAGGATATGAACATTCAGGTGGTGGATGATCTATACGAGAAGGTATCTAGATGGATAAATGAAAGGGGAAGATTATTTTATGTATCATATGTCATTTTTGAAATACATGATTGAATTAGAGTTGTCAATTACTTATTGGATATGCTTCTGAACAACTATAATGAACAAAAAACATTTCATGATTCAATATTTAAGAAATACATACTTTATATTTTTATCATGATCAAATTTTAGGGAATTGATTTTGAGAAAAACGTATCTTATAAATAGGTTCATGTCTATATTTATTAAACTAAAAATAATGTATTATAGAATCAGAATATTTCATTCGAGAAAGCCCTTTGGAAAAATCAAAATATAGAAGAGGATACACATGATACTAAGTAAACTATAAGGAAAAAATATCCACATTTAATCAATATTTGATATCTTCCAAAATTTCTAGGATAAAATTAATTATGTGGGGAATGTGATTGTTGAGACCCTATGATAGCAGGTAAATTGTATATCATAAACTACAACACAATGCAGACTCTTAAAAACATTTTTCAAGTGTAAATTGTAAATATAAAATTTGAAAATGTTATAATTTAAAAAACCCATACATACAAAATTTATCATTATATTATCTTTAGATGAAATTTTATGTTTTAATATAAATAATTTATTTCCTAGTGAATAAAGAATTTTTTTTATAAACCTGTATGTTATATATATATATATCAGAATGACTAAGTAGTTTACAAAACATTTTAAATATTAAAATATATGACTAATTAGTTTGTCTATAAATTTTTCAAAAAATATTAATCAATTATTTATGCTATGTTTTAAATTTAATAAACTAAATTAAAATTTCCAATAATTATTTTTTTCTTTTCTTTTAGTTTGTATTATATTTATATAATTCATATTTGTATTGATTTTAAATATAAATAAAATTTATATGACTAATAATAAAAACAATTTATAAAATTAATGTAAAAATAATAAAAAATTTAATCCAAATCAAAACATGGATGCTTAAAAATAAACTTTTATTAACATGGGATTTATAATGTCTAATCAAAAATTTAATTTTCACTACACATGTTGAATATATTTTTTAAAATGGAATATATATTTAGAATATATATTTCTAAATTATGTTACCATTTTAATAATTTTTATTGAATGTATATTATATAGTTTAAATATTAATTAACATGGTAAATGTAATGTGGTACTTTTCAATGAGATAAATATATAAGAATTTTTTATTTTTTATTTTATAATCATATAATAATTTTATATAAATTTGACACAAAATTTAAATTTGAACACCTAATGAAATATATAAACACTAATATATATTATAACTAAGTTGAAAACAAATAAACGACTCTTAATATATAAATAATCATATTCCTATTATATTGTTTTCTCTATATCATATATTTCAATGTAAAAGATAATTTAACTATATCTAAAAACTGAATTATGTTTACTAAATACAATGTTTAAATTAATCTCTATAATAATTTTATGTGAAGGGGAATATTATATTTTAGTTATAAAATAATATAATGGTTATTTTTCAATAAAGATTTATGAGGTTAAAATGGGTAAGTGAGTAATTTCAACTTTTTAATTATTAAATAGTCTCTTATAGATCCTATAAATCCTTGTTATTTATAAACCTCGTTCCCCCATGTCACACTTAACATTTCTCCACCAAACATAGTTGACTCACCTAACCCACTGAACACCCATGTGGTTTCATTCTTACCGCTTAACTATCATTAGATTCCATGAAAGAGACCCACATAATCACGAATAGTGTGATCTCACTCCCTCTCATTATCACATCCCACATAATCTTAAAGGAATTTATTATTATGTTACCTACCCTCTCTATCTCCAAATCCATTCATAAGAACTACTTGAGATTTAAGGACTCCTCTTAATGATTATGAATCTATATTAGAAATTAATGGTTTCTAATCCTTATCATTCCGTATAAATTGATATTACGTTTTTTAATACCATTTTCAAATAATTCATTTACTTTATTACCATTTTATTATCTACCATTTGATATTATATTATTGGTAGACTAATTATCAAATATAATTATGAATTTTTACTGTTACTTTTTTTAATAAGGTCACTTGTTACCCACATGAATTACAAAATATAAAACATTATGGTAATATCATCAAGCTTGTAACACTATGGAATTTTCAGACATTTAATATATATATTATTATATTTATTATCATTAAATACTTTTTCAAATCAATCATAATATAAAAAGTAACATATTTTAGGAATTTAATGAATGTATAGATTTATTAGAAATGAAATCCTTGTTTTAAAAATAATAATTGGATGAAGTTATGGAACTGATTAGCATGATGGTAATCACCTTAAAAAGGGCTAGTTGACTCAACCATCACCCTGATGTGTAATGAATAGTCCTAAACCTAAACAACTGGATAGATGTTCTAAGGGGATATTCATTAGTATATTTAAATTCTATTTATGAAAAATGATGCTAGATTTATCCTAGTAGTGAAAACGATAAAAATATATTATTATCATATATCAATAAACAAAATTTTTGAATTTACCATTTCCCTCTAGCGTATCATTATTTATATGATATGAATAATTCTTATTAATTTGAAAATACCCCATAGGATCTATATTGATTATATATTGTTTAACCACCCACTTTCCCTCTATATATGGGTTATAGTTTCATTATCCCTTTTATTTGCATGTTGAAAAGAATTTATGATTTTTACACTGATATAAAAACATGGATAATTAATTTGAATTTTATTTAGTTTGGTTTAACAATAATCATTCCATTTATAAATGGATAATGATCACTTTTTCACCTTCATCGACATGATGAAATGTATTGGAATTACCTATGTTTCATTCAAATATAATTGATTATTTCAAATTATATTATTCATTTTAAACTATCCCCACACTCTCCCCAGATGGGTTATCATTATGTTATAACTTATACAAATAGGAGGAACTATATCAATAATCGATATCTTTTTATTAGAACTTTTATGTTTATTGGATGTTTGGATATGTATTTTTTTTACCATCAACCTTCTCTGTTCATAGGATTATGATTATATTATAACATCTATTAAAATTACATAAATTATATTAATTTATTATTTCTTTATAACAATATAAATTATTATTGTAAAATTTGATTATGCTTTTTTTCATTTTCACAAATGATGAATGCATTGGTGGTAAATAAGTGAGTAGTGGGTCCTGGAATTTTATATTCCCATAATTAATCTTTGGGTATCTTTAGAAAAATGTGTTTTTGGTGGTTTGATTTATTACTTCCCATAAAAATTTGTTTCCTTGATTGTAAGATCATGAATTATAAGATTTTGAGGTCTTTTATTATCATATGGAATAAGCGGGAAATAATTATTCATGTAATAAAAAAGGAATTAGTTATTGTTATTCATGTGATCTATATATCGTGCATCGAAATGTTATTCTCATGGTTTCAATTCATTATATTTTTATGGTTTTTATATTTTCATTTCATATTTATTATAACATTTTTTTTATAGATTCAATAATAAGATACAAATATTTGACAAACTAATATCACACATATATAGATTCATTTCCATAGGAATCATTGAGGAGAACTAAGTAGAATTTTTAGAGATAAGATGAAAGGATTAATAGTGGTATTGTAAATTGTACAATGTGTATCTTATTATCTAAATTTATTTAATGTATTTCTATAGTCAGCCAATAATACAAAGTTATTGGGTCCTGAATTTTTTTTACAAATAATGTAACATAACAACAATCTCTGAGTTTATAGATTAAATGTTTTTAAAACTCCCATTACCATAAAAAATTTAAAAATCATTAAACAATTCACACCAACCAATATAAATCTAAATTAAATAAGTTAAATAAAACCCTAAAAAATTTAAAAATATATTATTAAAATACATTTAATTTAATTTATATCTTTTTTCATACTTAAAACCATAATCAAATAAATTTTAATATTATATTGAATTGTGGTTATCTCATATCTAATTGAAATAAGTGAATTAATAGGACAAAATAACTTAAGAATAATGATTTTTTACATTTTTTGAAATTAATTTCTATTGTATCAATTAACTATAAATAAAAATCAATAGAATGTATATTGGTAATTTATTTTGGAAGACGTTTTTTATCTAAACATTATATTTTTATCTTAATAAATTAATTTAAAGTGGATTTGTAAATGATTTAAAAGAAATTTATATATAATATGATAAATAAAATATATTAACATCCATTAATTATATTTTTTCTTGGTTCATTTCAAATGTTTTAAAAAAAATGTTCAAGTAATATAATTAATAATATACATCCATGATTGAATTTCATATCATTTTAATTTCCTAATTATATTAATATTACATTACATGTTTACATAGTAACATTAAATTAAAATTATTTCCATAATAATTTAGAAATTTTATTCTTTTAAATAATTTATTTCAAAATGGAAATATTATTTTCATCAATACTATTTTAATGATCTTATTATTGTATTTTTTTAATCAAATTAATAAAATTTATATCACATATCCTTATATAAATATTATTAATATAGTTCATTCTTTTTTTCACTATATGGTTATTTTTTAAGATGAAATTTTTTTATTGAACCCATTTCTTTTCCACATGTTATTAGATTTTTTAATATTAATGAATCCCCTCACTTTTCCATGGATCATGAAATGATGGAATATTTATGAAACCCATTTATTTTAAATGGTTCTGATATGATGAATGATTTATCATATTGGGGAACACACATATATGATTTTATTTTTTTTCTTTGTGTTACCTATATCTCCATCCAATTTATTTGGTAAAGATATATATCTCAGGAGATAAATAGGACTAGAATGTTTAATGAACCTAATACAATAAGATACTTTTTCAAACACGATTGTATTAAGGATGATCCATAACTATTATAATGGTTTTGATAGTAAATCTAATCCACTATGATATTATTAGAAGTGATCCTTTACTACTATGGAATTTATTTTATATCCTTATGTGTGCGACACAATTTTATTATGTATTGAAATTTAATTATCTGATTTATTATGTTCTTTGATTTTTTTATTCAAGACTTATAAACTACAATGATTTATACCATGACTCAAGATTATGATCTATGATTTATATGTTATGTATTTTTAATATGAATCTCACGTTCTCATTCCCTTATTCTATTATTGGGCTTATGTGGTCATTTTTATCTCCCTTATTTAAACTTATTGAGCATCTAAGATTACTAATTCATATATTTCATTTTTCAATGTTATTAAAAATTATTTTTTATATTATATGTATTGATGGGTTCACCTTATTGAGATCTATGTGGATGGAGATTAATAACTCTTATAAACCATCTTTTTATCTTTCCATGTTTATAATGGTAGTAAACATATATGAATCTCGTGTGTATAATTATGTTATGTAATTAATATTCATCTATTAAGTTGAGATATCTATTTATGAATATCCTAGGTAATTATAAATTTATATCTAAACCTATCTATATAATAAATTTAAATATAATATTTATATCATAAATCAAAATATCCCATGGTAACCATGGTTTATTATAAGAAGGGGTGATCAAGAACCCCCATGTGACCAACCTATGAAGCCCCAATGATCCAATATCTTATCTATATCACATACCAAATCAAAGTTTCACTTAATAAACATAGGGCTTTTAAGAATCTAGGATCTCATTCCATTTGATTATGAACTTTCCATTATCATATATCTATATGGAATCTAAACATGGTCTATATAAGAACCAATTGGAAGTCATAATCCCCTTAAGATGGTAAAAAATTATACGAAATATGAAACATCATAGTTGTACTGAATTTATATATCATATAACGAAATATTGATGTATATGTAAAACTAAAAATTGATTTTGATAGATCCATACACTTAAAACCTATATAAAAAATAAATATTTTTATGGAGAATGTAATGCCCAAATAAAAACCAGATCCTTTCCATGATTATCCAGGTGACCTCAGATCAGAAACATTCCACATTACTAACAAACAACATATGACAAATATAAAAGTATTACATGAAGTGGTACTTCTATAAATTAGTTCATATACCTTCATGGTCAACTAGGTATATGGACAATACGTGGTGTAATTTGGGTTTGAGAACCTATCCTAATAGGGTTTTAATAATGTTCCCATGATTTCTCAATTTCTAAACACTAAATAAATAAAATACTTAAATTCAATAATTTAAATTGGTTATTCATCCCATTTGGAAGGAACATCAGATAACCCATATTTAGAATGAAACTTTTTAATATAAATAAGGAATGAAGAAAAAAATATGTTTTATATATAAATTTCATTATAAAATCATAATTGTATAAACTATTTCCATAACCATTTTTTAAAAAAATTTAAAAAATTAAACATCACCTAAAATAAAACACCAATATGTTTAAAAAAATATAATAAGTTAATAAATTAATTTTACATAAAAACACACCCTAATTAGTAATAGTCAATCTCATATGTGAATTAATCTTTTCAAATTAAGATGGGCTATAAATCATGAAAAACAATCATGTAAAAATAGAGAGGAATAAACAATAAATAATATTATTATGAATATTGGAAGAAAATATATAATGTAACTGTGATAATATAAAAATGGAAATTATATATCTCCATAGTGAGGTATTTTTGTTATATTCTATGAATCTTGATAGATGGAGAACCATTACTACTTCACAATAATTTCTAGGGGTGAGGGATACATTGTTCTATAATATATCACATAAAAAAGAACTGAAGGGTTTCACGTGTGGTATCCATAAATCTAAGAACATGTATTTATCAAACAAGTAAATAAAATATTTGAAAAAAATCATAATTTCCATAGAAAACATGAATCGAAAAAAAATTTAGTGACCATATTAATATCACTAATTGAAAAACTTATATCCTAGGTATGTTAGTCATTTTCTATATCACAATCAATTTAATAAGGAATACATTAGATACATTGAAAATTATAATAATAATAAGATAAATGATAGTAGTAATATTAATATTAAAAATATAAATAATAACATCAATATTTCATTTTAAAATATATCAAACTAAACATATATTTTAAACTACTATTACCCTTTATATAACCATTGGAAAATTATTATGAAAATTTATTTCAGACATCAAACATAGATTTTTGAACTTATTTATTCATTAAACAATGAATCATTTAAATATATATACACCTCTAAATTCATATAAAGAGATATTATAATTTGAAAATTTATACACACATATATATTTACACAAAAATATAAAAGTATAGAAAACCCTAACATATCATGAGAAACCCACAAATATTTCATAAGCGACTATCATAAGAACTAAACAAGTATTATTATTATAATTTCTCAAATTAGGAAATAGAAACCACAAAATATGCTGAAACTGATATTCCCAAATATTTAATAATATAAATAATCTCAAAAAAAATATTGAAATACATAAAATCAATACACATGTTTCAAAACAATTCTTGTTTTGAAATTTATAAGTTCTATTGTGATGATGATATATAATCTAGGAAAATTAATAATAACACATTAAAAAACTCAATAATTTATTAATCAAATTTATCATTAAATATATCCAAGTTATGTTACCACCAATATCATTACTTTTTTTGAATAATTACTTGTTAATAATACTTATGCACACATGGAATGTCAAATAATAGATAGAGAATAAATGTACGAACAAGTAACCAATTGGATAGGATTTCAAATAATCGTATTTAAAGTTAAAATGTCATAAAATACCTTAGTACACCATAAGACATTGAATAAAAAATAAATCAAGAACAAAAACCATATCAGGATCGATATAGTGTACATTCTAATGACATGATTATAAAATAACAAGATTATAATAAGGAAAGAAGGATATGTATAAGTATAAGACATGAAATGACTAAAATCAACCATAAATTACATGGTGAGATTCTAAATGATTGAGTAGGTGGAGAAGAGGGTTACATATGGGGTACTTCTAGATAGGTATCACATGTGACAGGGTTAGGTGAGGGTGACATCAATTTGGTCTAAAAATATGTAAGATCATTTGAAAAAATCAAAAACATTAAACCATAGGTATATCACTATATTTGTTTTCAATATTGGAAAAACTATCTAACAAATATTCTTTTATTTCAAGTCTCACTTAAGAAAACATATAGATTAGTCAAATGAATGGAAATCAATGACCTAACCATGTTAAATGTTTGGGTTAAAACTTAAAATGCATCAACATTACCACAAAACAGTTTAAAAAACCTTGTAGGATAAATGTTTGGTAGAATTAATCCTAATATATTTCAATATTTTCTGAAACCAAGGTCCAAAAATTTATTACCATGTCAAATTACAACAAATAAATAATATAATTAGGAATCTTTTGGATTGGGTTTGTCATGAAATATCATTTTTATTTAAAACATAGGATATTTCATTGCTTGTCATCTTAAAATTTTACAATTTTAATGATACATTAAAAAACCACTGAATATAGGAAATATTTTTTCTATCTAATCATAATCTATCTCTCAAATTCTTCATTTGATTTGAAATCTATTAATCGTTATTTTTTCCCCATTTTATATTTTTTACATGTACCGTTATTATATTTTATGAAACATATAATTCATAATCTATAAAATTATTATATGAATTGTATAGTTATTCAAATACTTTAATATTATCCTCAATTACACAATCTATCAAAATTTCCCTGTATTTTATTTGTAATTCATCATCAAATTAATAAAGATATTGATTTAAATTTTGTATATATTTTTGTTTGACATCAATATTTTTTTCGATAGCTTCTCATCATTAAAATTTCAAAATCAATGATTTCATGATATAATCATACCATAATTAAAAATATTAATATTATTTTATCAATATATTTGAAAATAAAAATATATATGTGAACACTTGAATGAGTAAAATATTTGAATGACCATTGAATTCAATATAGAGGTGTTCAATTTTTTAATTGTCTCGTTACCCATACACCCTTAACGGATTGATGAAACCTCTCCTCTATGGTCATTCATTATAGAATTATTTCATTTAAAATTAAAACACTAATGAACACAAACTAATTTTAGACTATTAAATTAAATTGATATCATCATTATTTTTCTAGAAAATATATTATTTTTATTTTCAATTTTCATGACAATCTCAGTATATTGGGATCAACAGAAATAACAAGATTTTTCTTTATCTAATGAATCACAATAACATCCTAAAATATATAGTTCATATATGTATATTAAAAATACATTATTTAAATTGCAAATAATATAATAAAAATCTAGGTTAGCTCAAATATCACCAGAAGTGATTATTGGATCAAAAAAAGATGATAAGTAGGTAGTGAATTGATGTTGCACTATTTTATCGACATTCATATTCTTTATTAATTATCCCCAATTTTTTTCTAGAGCCTCCAATTTGGTTATGAGAAATGGAAATATTTATCCAAATTCAACAGTCACCATAGTTTTCAATAAAAATTTATATATGAGTAGTAGTATGTCATATTTTTTCATTGTTCAATCCATTCCTGAAAAAACTAATCCATTCTAACATTAACGATTTTCCCGAATGAAAGATTTTATGAAAATTATATTAACATAATTAAACGTCCATATTAATAAATAAATAATTATTTGATTATTATCATCGATATCCATAAGTTTTTACCGTAGTTTAATATAAGTTTGATATAATTCAAAACCATGTGGCAGTTTTCATTCAAACCCAAATCTTCTATATATGATTCATATAATTAAGTATTTAAATTATATTAAAAAATATTCAGTCCCCATAATTAGAAAACTATTTGTTCTAATAATGGAATGAATTGTTTTTAATATTCAATTATTTAAAGAAAATTACTTTTTCACAATAAATATAATAAAAAACACATCATGTAGGTTGACATTATTCTTCAACTCAATATATCTTTGATAATAAATCATAGGGGTTCTTCATTCTCTAAATATTCCCAACGTAGTGATCATCAAAATCTGTAGAATTGTTGACTCTTTTTATTCCCCATATACTATATTACTATATTTAAGGATTCCTTCATCTTTGATTCATCATCATTGTATTTTTTTCATAATTTCAAATATAATATTCTTCTTCCATAAATACAGAAAAGATATCCTCTCTGAGAATTCAAAATCGGTTTTCAATATATTTTTCTTGTATTTTTCTCCTAGTACAATATATTCACATCAATTCATGATTATCTGTTATATATTTTTAATATCATAACTCTATTTAATTTAATTTATAAATAATCCTTCTCATTTAAACATGTAAATATAGCTAGATTAAATTTTCACTAATTAATGGGTTATGTATTCACTAAAATTTCATGAATCTACGGATTTTTTCATTATAGTGCACTTTTAAAAATAATTGGGAATTTATTTTTTCCATATCTTCTTATAAATATATAGTATGGTAAGGTGGGACACACACATAAAATGTAGATATCTTCTTCATCCTATAAAAATTTATGGGAAATGATCATATTCTCTATATCATATTGGTTACGTCTTAAATTTTTAGATTGAATAATAATAAATTATGAATAATTTTTATATTTGATATGTTGAAGAATATATCAATGTAACAACTTATATTTATTTATTTTAAAAAGTATGCATATTCAAACAGTACGACTTCGTGGATTTTTAAAACATTACATGAACAATTTAATTCCCATTTGGCTATTTGATAAAGTAAATTCATATATAATATTTCTTCTCAGATTCTATTTTTTTGCCAAATTATACTGTATAAAAATTTAAAAAGGCACTATAAATACATTTCTTCTTAGAAAATTAAAATGTAATAACATTATTGGAACTTTAAGAAGAATAATAACCAGTTTCATATAATTCCATTTATCTAGTGAATTAACCTTATATTGTTGTGAATTTTACATGTGATGTCCATAAGGAAATCATGGGAGGTTTTATATTCAGTTCTCTAAAATAGGCTCTATCTTAATATTATAAAGTCCTCTTATGAATTAATGGTAACCATCAAAAAATTTCCAGATACCCCAAGAAATACTAGCTAACTTATAAATTTGTTGATACCCTATAAAAATTGTTTGATAATATTTTAAAGTATATATTACTTTTAAAAAATGGTGTTACCAATCTAAATTGATTGTTTAACGATTCTAGGTAATTTTTTTACACTATGATGCAGTAGTAATCCATTTAAATGTATTAGATAAATTTTCTAAAGTATATTATTACTCTTCTAATTTCATTTACATAATATATTTGATAAATAAGTTACAATTGATGACACTTCTAAAAATATACATATTTAATATTCAAAACCATCCTTGAAATTTAAGACATATTCTCAATAATTTGTAATATATTTTGTCATCCTAGATACATATCATGAAAATCAATTGAAACTTATATTTAATTATAGTATCCTTGAATCTCTATATCATTAAGATGATTTACTAAATAATTATTTCAAAATTTATCTCATTATAATTTATATTTTTTAATATTCCCTTTAACCAACATGACTATAATTCACATATAAACAATTTTAGTCCTTGGAAAACAGATAAGAATGAAAATTATTTGTATAATTACAAAAATACGAATAATAATAAAAATTAAGGGCCACTCTATAACAAATTTGTATCTTTATGAACTCCATATAGATTTTTTCTCTTCATAAAATATCGTTAATTCCAATAACCTGATTATACATATGAAATTAATCCCTTTTCTCGTTAATATTATAGTCACGTCCCATCATTATATATTGTATTATCAAGACCCTGCGATATGTTACATCCTAGAATTAATTCTTGGTTTATGTAATGTTTACATAGAGTATGACTAGTCTATAAGGTTTTTTAAGGGATTAGGAGACAAAAAAGAAATACATGCCAATAAGTTTTGAGATCATGGTTATCCCACAATTGTTAGTAATCATAAATGAATGTTGTGTGTCTTACTGAAGAGTGTACATGGTTGGGGAAACCATTTGGCATGTGTTAGGAGAATTTGTGGCTCAAACTCCCTTAGGACAGTGGAAAACATATGACCATCACATGTTTTTTCAAACATTGTGACTTTCTTGGAAAATAATATAGCTCAATTTTATCTTTTATATAGGAAAACAAATAATTAGTGTATTGTTTGAAAAATCCTGCATCCAAACATTGAACTTCCATAAAGAGGGGGGGTTTACTAATTCTCCCTCTAAATATTACTTATTCCCCTTCTAACATTCATTTTGATTTTTTCACTAGATTATTGGGTAACAAAAAAAGAGATCGTTCATCATGCATGGATGATTCTCCATCATTTCATAGGCATTTTAAATTATTCTGGTAAAAATAACTGTTCTGGATAATTATTTTACATTACTTCTTTGTATTTTATGGAAGATTCTTTATTCATTGTTTTCACTAGTTATAATTCCCTACAATAAATTTTATCTTTCGATTTTATGTTTCGATGTTTTTTTTGTTCTTGGATCAAGGGTCATTGTTCGATGAGTGGATGTCTATGAGCATAATGGAGGTGATCAATATTCCTTTTCCCATTATCTCATTGTTTTTAAGGAGAATGTGGTTGTTCAAAATTACTACCTTACGATTTTTTATATATTCGTATTAGGAAAGTAATTTGGACCTAGGATTGAGGTGTGAGAACATTCACTGACCCTATTTGGTATATTATTGATTTGGGACAAAACCGAGGTTAATACAGGGGGAATCCCAAATTCTTAAGAGTGGTGAATTGTTTTGGTAAAAATTTGGATAATGTATTTTATGATGTTAATGGGTTGTAATTGTTATATTTGAATGGAAACATGGTTAAAAGGATAATTCAAATGGTTATATATTATATTTTTATGAAATTGATAAGAGTCATTTAAATGATTAAAATGAAGTGATTTGGATTTTTATTTGTTTATGGTTTTCATTGAATGGAATATTTTTTTAAAATAGGTTTATGATTTTAAATTATTTGATAACTTTTAGGTGTTTATAAAATGGTTTCAGAATGTTTTTCAATATATTCTTGTAAATTATTTTTATGATCATTTTCAAAAAAATTATAGGAGGTCCATTGAATAGTTTTTCTAGAAATTAAAACTTTGTTCTTTTTAATTTCAATGAATGAACCAGGATATAAACTATATATATGAAATGTTTTGAATGTGTAGTTGGTTTATGGGTCTCATGATGAATTGTTTTCAAAAGTGAGATGAGAAATGATAAAAAATGATATTTCATCTAACATGATGAGTTAGTTAATTTATGGAATATAATTTGGGGAATTGGGATAAATACTTAAAGAAGTGTATCTTTGTGGTAAATGGTATGAATGGGGTAATATACTAGAGATATACTCTCATGGATCATGGTAGACAAATGCACTCTTCCCTACTGATGAATTTTATGGTTTGAGGTGTTTAACTAAGGATCCAAATATTTTTCGGGGGTAGACAGACTCTCCAAGCCCCCCAATGTATTTCAGGTTAGGGGAATATGTACTAAGGATCCTATAATTTAGGTCATGTTGGACTAGTGTTGTTTTCCCCACTTATGTATTCCAAGGTTTTGGATGTCATACTAAGGCTAGGTGCTCCCAATGTTTGGTCATGGTATGGTTTAATAGATTGAATCTCTAAGGACATAAATAAATTGAATTGGATAGTGAAATAACTTTTTATTAAATGTACGTAACATGTTGCGCTAAGGCTAAGGCTCCCATTAAGGATAAAGAGGGTTTGGATATATGGATTTCATGATAAAATAAAAACTATAATATGGTTCATTGGTAATTGATTAAATTAGAATCATTTTTATTTTTTTCACCACTACATTTATTTCACCTTTAGTATCTTCATGTAGTATTGTATATAATTTATAATAAATTAGACATCATTTTTATGGACTTTTATGTTATAACCACAACCTTCAAAAGCTTCCATGGAACTTGGGTACCCATGAAAATGCATCTAATTTTATAGTACTAGTTTAAGATAGAGACATGGTTATTGGTTTATGCATGGAATAATGTGTTAGATTATTGAATTTAAGATAGGGATGTGAATTAGATATATGATTTCATTATTTTTTTTGGTATTAGATTCATTATTGTTTGACTTCCTAACTTGTGGTGTGCCCATAATATTTGTATAACTGGTATTATATGGTGGATTTATGGAATTTTCATATGTTCCCAAATTATTTTTTTACTAATTATTAAATTTATTGATATTAATTATTTTGGGGAATTAATCTAATATGTGAGTATAATCCCCCTTTTTTCCCTAGGATTAGTGACACTAGATGAAACCTTATGTAATATGTGGTGGTGTACCTGATTCTATGTGGTGACCCGGCTCAGGGCACCGATTGTACTGGCTCCTTTGTTTGGGTGTGACACATATTCATTTCTTAATATCATTAATATCATAATTTTTTACATGAATTTACATTATGCATCATAAGTAAATTGAAACCAAACACTGCATAAAAATTCAATATTATTGTTCACTATTAAATTGAATTCACAATTATTCATTTCAAAATCAAAAAATAATTGTACATAAGAAAAACATCATCTTTATAGTTAATCTAACACCTTGTATTTATCATCGTGGTTTGAAAGAAAATGTATTTATATCATTATATTACACAAAACCCATGATTAATTATCTGAAATTTCAATATGTAGTTTATGTTCATTATAAAAATTTCTATAATTGATGATCTTAGACTATGAATATTCGTATAACTACATATCTAGTAAACCTTGTCCTCTAAGGTAATTTCTCCCTAATAAAATTGAACGTCACTTGATGTGGGTTACACCACCACTAGGAACCATAAATATTCTATCATATACTAATAAGAATCTATATGTGTCCACTAATATTATTTCATCCTTATGACCATATTTTATTTTATTTTTTTACAGTTACTTCAACCTCCCTTATCTAGATGGGCCACCTAAGTCAACCTAGTATTTTCATCATCCATAATGGTCTAATAATCCTTAAATATATAATCTAGTTAATATTTGATCCCTATGTGTATACATTTGTTAAATCCTAGAATTTGAATATACCATGAATATAGTGATCTACATCTCCATATCCAAATGGGTTATAAATATCCACCATTAAACATGACTATCAGTTTTATTTTAGATTTAATGTTATATAGAGACTCTTATTTTAACTGCTGATTCAAATAGATTTTTCATCCAATTATGAATGGTTCATAATACATAGCCTCATTGTTAATTAAATCTATAAAAATATTTTCATTACCATAGATATGATATGATCCTCATATAGTGGATGACACATGAATTACACATAATTTCTTGATACAAGTCTCTCAATAAGGTAGAAGATAACATTAAAATGATTACAAAGAAAATATTCCAGTCTATGAATATTGTCTGAAAAGGGTAAGATACCACTAGTAATCTATTTGGATAGTGTAAATAGGTATTAAGAGATGGTACATTTTATATTAACATTTTAATCATGAATATGTTTTTTGATCTCTCCCATTAGAATCATAAATGGTATCTTAATATAGAGTAATTAATTTATAAAAAATATCCAAAAATGATATTTATTTGTATTACAAAAGGTATTTCAATACTTATCCCCACCACTGAGTGATATGGGAATGATTATATCTTATCATGTTCGATAATTACAAACACAGATGAGAATTAGATACTTCGGTATCTAATAGTTAAAATATCAATCCAACAAAATTTTAAATTCAATATCATATTAATATCTCATACATCGGGTCTCATTCGACAATTTATTAATGTTTTTATTTTATTTTATTTTAGAGAATCATTTATTATATGTTATACAACAATAGTGTCTATAGGGATTCAGTTTCTTTCCATGAGTCCCAAAAAATACATCTACTCATAGATTATGTTTTATATAAATTTTAAAAAAATTAATTCCCCATTACAGTCTATTTAAAATATAGTAGCTATCCTTTAAAGGTGGTTTAATCCCCTGTATCTTCATAATCATACAATATAATGGAAAGCATAACATATATTTTCCTAATTAAAGGAGTCTATTTGAGTTTATTGATTTCCCATAGGCTTATAACTACTTCACCATATAATGAGTGGATGGTATTTATTTGCAGGATCCAATAACTAAACATATCAATAATGATGCATCGTTGATTTTGTTATAATGATTGGGAGAGAAAAATGACATCTTAATTTTTCATTTCACTTATAATAACCTTGAACTCATTGTAGATATCAAAGAAAAATATTTCACATGAATACCAAAATCGCCTTCCCTGGTGGGGGTCCCAATTTAAATACAATCTATTATAATGGTAAAAATAATCCAAATAGTGAGTATAAAAAAATTTGCATATATTGATCAAGAACATGGTGTTTAACATCCATTTTCTAGGTATTGTATCATATCAGTTGGCAGGTCCATTAATCCGAAGAATTAATAACATGTCTATTGATTCTGATTGTTACCAATGATGAGCATGTCTCATTACCGAACAAATCTATGGGTATAATTTGTTTAAAATAAAATTTAATAACCATTATAAAGAGGATATAAACATATAATAGAAAATTGATATATAATATAAATTCCATGAATGATGGATTCTTTGTTGTTTTAATATATTGGTTGTGAGAACTAGTCATTCTTCGTTGTATATGATCAACTACACTATCAATTTAATTTCAATTCCCAACTAAATAATTTAATAAATGTTGAAGTGGCTTAAAGGCCTATTTTCCTACAATTGTATAATAATAAATAATATTACTTATATAAAAATTCTTAAGCATTTAGACAATGCATGAGTGACATGTATGTTATTTACTACATCAAAAACCCATACAAAAAGTGGAATGAGAAATTAAATAACCATTACATTTGTCTTCACTAATAATTGAGTAGAATTGTGAATTGGAAAACCCATGTGACATTAAAATTTTTTAAAAATCTTTTTCACAAAATAACCCAGTGTGAATCAAAATTGGGTGGGGACCCACTATTTTCTAATGTGGAAGTGGACCCCACATATAATATCTATGAATCAAAACTAGAAAACTCCCCTATAAATAAATTACATTGAATTATACAATGTATATTATACATATATTTAATTAAAATGGAGAAATGTTTTGAAATTAAATAAGTGCATCATTCATAATCATGTTCGACAAGGGGGTTTTTAATTAATTTAGAAACTGTCTAAATTTTCCCAAAATATAGTAACCCAATTTTGAAACATGAATCTCCATTTATCTAAATATGAAATAAAAAATATTTTCCAAATGTATCCTAATTATGATTCTCATTTATAGACATTCATCCCAACGTTTTATATAAATACATGTATCATTATATAATATTTTAGATATTTAAATATATGTGAAAATATAGAGTAGGACAATGCTTCTCTGAAAAATGAAGCTACACAAGATCTATACCTTTTCCATAATATAAGTCTATATGAGATAACATTACAGGATATGTGGAATTATTTAATATAAATACCACTTATTATTTTTATATATTAACCATTAATCACAATTATATTCCCCTTGTGTATAGATATTCCAATTCAAAATGATAATGCATCAATATGGTTATCAAATTCGTTACAAAAACCCCTTCAGATGGTAAATAAATTATTTTAATAATGTAATTCATAAACTTCAATGAAAGTTATGCACCTTTCATCACTAAATGGATCCATTCATGGATATCAATGTATTGATGGTTCATTCTTCACCTTATAACTAATTATATTTCATTCATGAATGTTTGTTTTACATATGTGATATCCATGATAATGAATATATTATTTGGAATAAACATTATCATATATACACATATCCAAAATACATATGTTATTAATCATTATAAAAAATACAAGATGACTAAATATTTATTCAAAATCACATATCCGGATGACAAGACAACTTCATGTATATTCTACTAAAATATCATGTACAATTGATGTGATTGTCCACTCAGATGATAAAAGTGAACCAAAAACTTGTATAATGAATCAAAAAATAAATTATTCTTAAAAATTTAATGAATTAATGTGAAATTACAATTACACCATATGATAATGATCATTATAAAATTGTAGGGGAAATGGAATGATTCATAATATTGTAATTTCACATGGCTATTTAGGCTTCTTTTTTCACTCCGATGATAATGACATAATGTTATCTTAGTGATTATATTTATATATAATATCATAAATCAGTGTAATTCCTTTCAAGTAGGTTCTCCCAATGAATCCCTCAAATAAGGTTCATTGTCACATCATCATTATTGATACTGTAACCAACTAATCCAAATATTTCATTGACTACACCAAACAATCTAAATGTTTAGCCATCATCCCATATAATTTGTCACCACTATATTGGGGATGACACAAAAATGGAAGAAAATTATATATAAATTCAATTTATATAGCTTTTGAGTTCTTTTGAGAGCTCAATATATTAGGCACTCTGATTCAGTATATTTTTCATTACCTCAACCATAGATTTCTTCCCTCACCGCCGCCTCCTTCACCTTGGGTTGATGAAGTGACCTCTTGGTGCCCTTCCAAATCTGGTGGTGTATTCTCGATGGAACTGGTGCTTCATGGACTCAGCCTTTGCATCGATGTTGGATTTTTCACCTGACTCCCTCAAAGCTAGATAGGGCTCCCATGGTGGTGTGATGATTTTCAAGGTATGAGTTCTGAGTTCCCACATCCTAGGGGAACATCATTGAATATGGTGTGCACAGTGGGAAATTCTTCATGGGATCCAAATGCATACTGGTTGGCGGCAACTGGATCTACACGACGATACTTTCTTCCAGTGTCTGGTGATATCTTCTGATTTCCTCTTTTTTGCAGTTGTATTTGGCTTGGGATATACGAGTTCGTTATGATCTTTCTGTGCAATGGTGATTGTTTATTCTTAATGTTTCCATGAACTGGTGTTGAATTTATGGATCTTTGGCTTTGATAATATGTTTGTCTTGAGGTTTATGAATTTTCAGCATTGGCTTTCTGTGCAATCATTGGTGATTTTATAAAAAATGTGATGATTGTTCTGTATGATGTTTCAGAGATCCAGTGGTGATGTATGATGGGTTCATGTTGGAGATGAATGGTTGTTTTCATAAATTGTTTGAGGATTTTAGTCTACTGACTATCTGATTATTCATCACATTACACTGGTTTCGTGGTGGATCTCCTGGATTAGGTTCCGGTGACAGATGAATCATTTTTACAATGTTCGTTTTCTTTTGGTTGATTTTTTTGTTGGTGTTGGGTGATTATGGGTATTATCCTATTGATGGGCCTAATCTGGTAGTGATTTAGAGATTGGATGGATCTACAATGAATGATGGTGATGAAAACGGCAAAGATGTTGTTGAGGATGATAAGGTTTCCGGTGTGTCACCCCGGCATGGTGCAAAAGGCATGGATTTTCAATGCGATCGATGTGTGACTTGAGGCACGGACCCGAGGCAGACGCTCGACTTGAGGTTCATGGATCCCAAGATGGTGATGATGTTTTTTAATGTTGTAATTTTAATAGAATGAGATTTTTTATGAATTTTATGGTTTCCCACTTTCCCTAAAGTGGCTTTTTGAAAATGGAAAAAAACTGATTTGCATAATAATCTTAGTCATAAGATCATAAGTAGTGAACCATAGACAATGTCTACCTAACTATAAACAAAACAGATTTTTTCACAATTATGTGAACATAAAATTTAATGTGTTTTGTTTAAAAAGGAAAAATACTATATGGTTTTTTATTAGCATCATTTCAATATGTATGAAATACATTTCAAATTCCCATTTAAATCATAAAAAACATGGACACCACCAAAACCCTTTATAGAATGAAACCCTACCATAAACTTCATTAATCATGTGATAATATAAAAAAACCATAACAAATTACACCTTTATATATGTAATAAAACTATAATATTATGTTATGTCTTATTGCGATACTGTTTGTCTCAATATACCCTTTTTTTTAGGATTCACTGAATTGGAGTTTATATTTAATGCTTCTCTAAATATATTAAATTTTATCATAAAAATTTAATCCTTATAACTATAAATAAATATAAAACATCAAAGTAATTATTCATCAAAGAAAATAAATTTTGACATAAGATTTTATTCATTTCAATAGAGATTGGAAATCATGTTTATAAATATGTCTCCCAAGGAGTCCATAAATCCCAATGTGAAACTATAATATTTTCTTAAATATATAAAACTCTTGTTTAAGATTGTATATTCCTAAGAGATATCAAATCAATATGTGAACCTTTTTTAGTATTAGAAATAATGAAACTCTAACATAATATCATGTCAACCTAGTAGAAATTAATTCTTTTACGGTCACATTAAAACATCATGGATAGTGTAAAACCTTTTCAGAACAAAATATCATTATCATGGATAAAGATTATGTAACTGTTTACACATTACTGGAATTTATGAAAGTTTGGATTGGACTTCTGTTTTCCTATTATACCTTTAATCTCAACCAAACCCTTTAAGGTATCATAGATGTTAAGAAACACGATTATAATATTATATATTCTGTCTATATATTAATAACTAGTGTAACATTTTATAGATATATAAAAAACAAGAAAAAATAACATAAAATTAAGTACTACATGGAGACCATAAATTATAATATATCCCTTAATCTATAAATGAATGAAAAACTATCCAATAATTCATAAATACATCCTAGTATATTTTAATCATATAATAACTTCATCCTAGAGAGAATAAAACTCTACAATAACCCATCATGGATACTCCTTTGAATATATAAATATACACATATGGAAGGAACATTTTAAAAATTCATAGTGTAGATTTAATTTTTCAGGTTCCATTCATATCAAATATACATTACTTAGTTATCACCTATTTTTTCATCTGAATTTTCACAATTGGTTGAACTTGTTTCTTGTTGTACATATAGGGGGTCTATTCCATAATGAATCCTTTAGTGAAACTTAAATGAATAAGGATTTTTTATGGATTTTGATATAATGTGGGTATATTATTAAATATGATTGTTTAAAAAAAATCCATGAATATTTGAATTAAAATGATTTGTAACAATTTGTTGATACTAGGTTGTTATATGGGATAGATTTGATTAAGGATTTTGTTGATTAAAAATGACTCACTACTTGAAGTGTTGTCTAAACAATGAGGCATTGCTTTTTTATCATTCAATAATTTAATCCCTAATAAATTCAATGTCTAATAATAATAACACATAGAGAATAACAATAAAGATCACTCAATGGAATAGGTTCCTACTAATACTCTTGTATATGTCAATATTTCTCCAAGCCCGTTATCAATTCTTGAATTTTAAGTGAGTCTAAATATATTTATATTTTCATCAATTATTATAATTTTTTTATATAGTAAATCTATTATTATTTTAATATGATTTCAATTTAAAGTTGTGATATATTATAGATGATTAATAAAACACTACAATGGTTTAAAAGAATTTAAATAGTCTACAAGCACTATGTATCATTTATATCATCTTATAAATCAAATATTTTTGACAACTATATAACATTTATAAAGTATTTTGGGAACTAACTAATTATATATATTATATGTTATGTCATATATAATATTTAAAAAAACATTTTTAAAAGTGAATTATTTTTAATAAATAAATTGTGTAAGATGAAATATATTATGTTTTTTTAGAAAATACAAAACATTTATGTTAAAAAGTGATATTTCTATGTCTATGATATTTTTTTAAATATTAATATAAAAATTAAATGGTTGTACATAAAAAAATAAGGGAAATATTAATTTAATAATTATATTAAGAAAATATTTATAAAAGGTAAAAATTGTGGAATTATTTAAATGGTAGAAAATTATAATGATTTTAAATTGGAAAAGTGTTTTTTTTAATTTAATAAATGAAGATCCCATGGAATATCGATAAAAATTATTGATGTTGGAGATATAATTTTATTTTATTAATAATAATAAAGTAAAACATGTACACTATTGAAATGAGAGAAAAAAATATATTTATTAATGATCCAAGAAGTCAAAATCATGGGACTAATTTAATTAAATAAAATTTAATTGGATTAGTAAATATAAAAAGTGGATTTTATTTAATAAAAAAATGGTATTGATATAATATTAATTATGGAATAAGTAAGTTTCAGTAAATATTAATAGATTATATAGGTATGTCATGATCCATTTCATTTTTAATATAAATAAAATTAATTATAATGATTGAAATTGGGGTATACGAGATGAGTATATATCACTTGGGAGTACGTAAAATCAATTAGATATTAAGGGTTTATACTAAACATTATCACTCGACCAAACATTAAAATTTAGTGAAAAACATTCACATATAGTTGAATAACTATTTAATATAAAAAATTCATTAATTACAGAGAACATGTTATCCCTAAAAATTACAAATAATTTTAATTTTTTTCTGAATTAATATAATATATTCATCTTCGTTTTTTCTACTGTAGTAGAAATATCATGTATTTTTCATCGGTATCAGGATGGTTTTTAATATTTTAATATGTTTTCATGATATTTTAAATATTGTTATTCTCTTCTAGTCCCTTTGAAATAAACTATAAAGGTTCCGCATTGAGTTAGGGGATCTTATTCTTCTCAAAATCATTATAAAATAATGAATCTATATGGGAAAATATCCATTTGATTAATATATTAAATATATTATAAAATGAAAATAATTTCCAAAATCATGAATGATAAAGAATAAAATATGTTATAATTTAATATTGTAGTATATATATTATTAAATATTTTATAAATTATAATTACATTAATATTATTATATAACCCATACATCAATAAATTAAACTATGAGAAAACGACATACAACATAAGAATAATTCCCTCTAGAGAATTATTAGATGTTGTTGATGTAGGGACCTTAACCCCAATAGCCGAGAGCTAGTGTCGTACTTTGTTACAATAGAATAAGATAAAAGGAATTAAATCCTTAACTTCTGAATAGTTTAGTATTCTTTGTAAACTACCTACATACATGATATAGTCTTTAATTTAAATACTAAAATTTCAACATAATATTTTCCAGGGATAACTTTATTTCATAAAGTGTATTGCTATATATTAGACAAATTAAACTCCTTAAACTCTTTATAAAGGGAAAAAATAATGGTGAGCTCAAATTCTCAGTATCGGTTATGTATAGAATAAGCAATCATGAATTAATAATCATAACCAATATAGAATTGTATTAAATTAAAACACATTTTCAATTTATATAACATGACTATATTAATAGATATGGAATGATCAATAGGGAAATGTAAATAATTTAAAACACATTCCATTTAATCTGTAACATTTAATTATATTCATTAAGAGATGAATTAACAGTAAAACTATCATAAATAGTAATAATTGTCTAATAAATGAAGTAAATGCCAATTTTTTGGACTCCATGTTTCCTAGGTATATGATTCCTTTAATATGAAGACCATTTCCATGATATTTTAAAACATACTAGGAAAAACCCCATTTAACAAGGACTAGCTTACTTATTTATCTCCTGAGACTACACATGCATCTAGGGAAATTCTATAATAGTCCCCAACATATGTATATTGACACCTTCCAAATGAGAATTTGAAAATCCACAAAAAATGGGATTCCATAATTAGTGATATTATTATGCTCACAATGCTAAAGAAGAGAAGGTGTCTAGAAATCATGTATCACAAAAAATTAGAAAATATACACAATCACTTAACCTTCGTAAGGTCATGTGAATGGTCATCCATATCGCAAAACCAAATGGAAGATCATGAGTAGACCATTTTTCATTCCCTCCTTGTTCATACAATGGAATATAGGACACTCGTTATTTGTGTGGTGGCTTGTTGATGAGAAACCCTAATTCGTTTGACTTGTTAAAAGAAGCATGTATGAAAATTAACCAAAATCCTTGATAAATAAGAGATTAAAATATGAATCATATGTGATCCAATTGTGGTTATAGATCTTTATGCGACACACCCATGAAATTTTAAAGGCATTTTGAAATCCTAGGAGACATGTCTATCTTAACATACAAGATCTTTTTGAGATTACATAAACTCTATAAGAATCAAAAATGTTTTTCCACAAAAACACTCATGCATAACCACAAGACCGATTATTTCTCACTTAACTGATCCCCAATCGGGTAAAATCTTCCTTCGATAACACTACAACTAATTCACAATATCTTAGGCCCTCGTTATATAAGAATGAAATAAAAAAAAGAAATGCTATGATCTTATTCGGAGGAGAAGATGAATTGATATATTATGAAAGGGGATTTATGCCCCAATTAATCACAAATTATTAGAAGAGTCCATCTTGTAAAGATAGAATTATTTTACAAATGCCCCTATAAATCTAGATTTCTCTCATTAAATATTCAAGACATGAAATCTAATATCATGAGAGGGATATTAAATAGTTTCACTGATCTCTATATGGTCCCCAGAAATGTCTCCCTGCAATTTTAAAATTGATATTACATGTTCATGTGATTAGGGAAAACCCATTTGATTTTCTAAAATCCTATATATGTAGTTCTAATGGGACAACATTGATATCAATATAAATCATGTGACACCCATGGAGGGTTCATATGAATGGAGTAAATTCAAATTCCACCACCCAATATAGAATAAATATGCTTGATATTAACCTCTCAATGTGTCATAAAATCAATCTACTAAGGCATATAACACCCCCCCCTCATACTCAACACAAAAAATAGACTTTTTGGTATCCACAGGCGAGAGAATTGGGGAAACAATGTGAACTTCTCGGAGAGACCAATATCACAATCGAAAAAAGACTTACTCCTTGTATAATTTCAAAAACAACATAAAGATTATAAATAATGAATAAGAACACCATGTCATGACATGGGATAACACAACGCACCCATGGCTTATTATATGTGTTATGATAATAATGTCTCGTAGATATGTTGCATCACTTGAAACCTATGATTATTTATCACCGAACAAATCTATGTCACATACGAAAAAAATTTGGAATAAAGATTAAAATATGGGAGAATTATGTGAGGAACATATATATTGATCCACTTGTGTTTTAAATGACATAAATAGAACATGTGATTACATTTTTACATGCCACCTATATCATGTGACACACCTTATTAAAACTATTTGGATCATGTGATCTCTTTTAGACACATCAACCATGTAACATGACACACTCTGGGAATGCCACCTGAGTCTTGTGAATCCCTCTGGGCTTACCATCTGAATATTCAATGTCCACTAAACATGTCGCCCATGTTATGAGGCGACACCACTATGCCCCATATAGATCATGAGAATTCCAGTATGCTAATCAGGAAGATATCAATGAATCCTCTAATAATTCATTCCAGGTTTAATTATGACACCATGATATACTAGCCAGATCCCATGATGGTCTCCAAACATGTAATCTCGGATCAGGCGTCACCCTCCATTAATGTCAGAAAGATTATGCAACACCCTCCAGGCATGTCACCCATGACGATCTGATGGTCTCCATAATATTTCAACCAATATCATGTGGTGGAATCTAAGAAATTTCATCAAACTCTTGTGTTTTACTCCAGAAAAATCATCCTTCATCACGTGCTGGTCCTCATATATCCCCTTTTAATTATGTGACATCCATCCCAATAGTCAAATGGAGCATGCAATTTTATTTGTACTTGTCAGTGATACAACAAAATGTGTGAGAACATCCCTTGACATGTAATGTTTATAATCAAGACATATTTGGTATATAATTAAGTAGGATATGTAGACTACCATAATATGTATTTATGAAGTCCCCATATATGATAACATTGTCCAGGATTCACATTAAAAAATCCCCATTATGTAATCCCTGGTCTAACAAAACTGTGATGGCTTTGATTTCTATTACGACTAGTAAACATAGGATTCCATCCTATGGCCTAACATTATTTCTAAACAACTAATGGAATGTCCCAACACATAAGTTCCACATCCAAATGTAGTGAGACTGGTTACCTGTTACCCCTTATTTCTCACACTTAACATAGATCATCTAGTATAATGTAGTTACAATGACCATATCACTCATATCATTGTCCTATAACATATAGTTAATCCTTATTGTGTAATCCCTAATCAAGAAAAACTATGAGAATATTGATTCCTTCCAAAACTACTATACATAGGAAGACTTTATAAATACTTGAGATCAAATCGGAATCCACTTATGTTCATGTCTTAGCTTGTCTCCAACACTCCAACCCTAAGGTCCTAATCTCTCACATTAGTTTATCATCATTCCTCATCCACCAGTAGATTGAGAGGTCCATTGAACAATGATGACACAAATTCTTACTATAACCAACATATGTATGAGGCCTTCCTAAAGCCTGATCTCCATATTAAAAATCCAAAGGGTTTCCCAGAACATAAGTATCATAGTATATATAATTGTACTATTAAATTGATATCCCTTATTTCTCACATTGATCATAGATCACGTGATATTAGGTTGATGCAAAGATCATATAATTTTCCCAATGAATCTCTACCAGCTACAAAGGCCTTAGTGTTTATGTCTCGATGAACAACATAATATGATATGTCCCCGATATCTGAGAATCCTCAGTATGTAAACCCCAATCAAACTAACATTGAGAAAATTGATTCCAACTATAAGTATGATATGTTGTATAAATCCTAGAGGTTTGAGAAAAAATATCTAATTATAAATTTCTTTTATATTCATTATTTCCATTTCATGTTAAATTGTACTTCTTTAGAGAACTATATGTGATTTTATTCATATTAAAAATGGGATACATAGGATTCCTTATAATTTATTACTCCCATCCTCGAAATATTAACCACATCCTTATTTAAAAACAAATTTTATAGTTCTTATTTGTCTGGATTAAACATAAAAGTATCATCACACAAATTCAAAATGTTTTAACATTATCATATAAATACAAATTCATTCACTAATGAGATCCCCCACTTTTAATAGAAAAAGGATGACCCTATGGTCTTTTCATAGTTTAATCATCCCATATCCGTATTAGGATGTGATTCTTTATTATGTATAAAATTTATAAGAGTGTTCTAGATTAGGAAACAATTCCCCTCAAATTGGTGTGATGAACTAGACATCGCATATTATCCACCAATGTGACTTCCTAAGCATGGTTGTGTTCGAAATCCCAATGGAATTCCTTACTTTGGAATGTTGTTATGTAATCAGTTATGGATGTGGGTTCTATTTAGTGTATATATTAGTGATAGATATGGTAAACCCTCATTTAATTATTGTAAATGTTATTGAACCCCCCCCCCCCCCCCGCACACACAATCAAATCATCTATCCAAGCCTTCTACATATTTCTAATGAAAATAGTGAGAAACCCAATTGGAAATCATTTAATTACTATTTCCCCATGAAAAGATAGAATTGATATATTGAACAGTAATTGTCAAACAATATTTTTTATGTAAAATGGTTGGTCCTTATCATTATTTTGATGATGCCAAAATGGTGTTCCTTACATGAATCTTAAAAATAAAAAAATTTTCACCGATCATTATTCATGAAACTATTTTATCATATTCTAAGTAAAAAAATGGGGATCCAAAAATAGTTATTACGTCTGATCCTTCTTAGTTGAGGTTATCATTAAATAAGTCCATCCTTTTGTTGACATGTCTCTTTGAGCAGAATGGTTGGGTCGGTAGTATGAAATGTAAAATTTGGTGCCCATGCATATCTGATTGAGAATATATCTTGCCTAAAATTATGCATTAAATTTTGATCAAGTTCCTTTTAACCCATTAATATAGATATTTCTACAAAAAACAACAGAAAACCTATGATAACGTATTCATCCTTTGACCGTTCTAGAATATCATCTATTGAGGCAACCCCTGATGTAATGAAAATAACCTCACATACCCTACAACATTAAAATAAAGTAAAAATTGTAATGGATCTAGAAATCCATCTATGTGGTATGATTCCAACCCTTGAGGTTGTTTTTGAGGGTGTCCAAATTCTAAAATTGATGGGTCTGAATTGTCCTATAAAATATTCAATAAATCCAATGGTGGTAATTTTCAAATCCAACCACTTCGGAAGTTTATCCCTAGATAATGAAAATCACCATCTTTAGTATCTAATGATACTAGATCAAGGATTCAACTATGACTTCTTATTAGTTTAGGGGCTTCTAAAGAGGGACCTTATCAAACATTGTCATATGATCCATTCCATCATTTCTCATGATTTTCCTTATATAGCTACCACATGACTCACCGTCACATCTAATCCCAAATAATTAGAAATATGGAAGTCACATCAGGTGTGTAAGGCTCTGGATAATCATTAGTGGTATTATATCCCCACTTCCAATAAGGTTGTCTAAAGGCATATTCTAGTGATTAATAGTGAGAAGGATCATATCCATGCTCACTCAATGGAAGTTTGTGGGAATGTTCTTTTAGAGAGCATAATCGATGATAACTTTCCTACCCCTATGCATGAATACATTTAGAGTACTCTTGTTCTTCATGTATAAAAATCATAGGTTCATATCCATACATCAATTGATGTTATATTCTAATAAATTATTGAGAGACAGAATGTTTTGGATTTCACTTCTACAAACACTTTTCTTAAATGAAATTTCATTTTATAGAAAGATGAATAAATCTATTGGAATAAAATAGAACATAAAAAGATAAATAGACATGAACATACTCTAATCCATTTATTCCAGGCATCAAAAAAAATAATTGATTTGAAAAATTGGTTGCTCAGTGAAATTTCACTTTCATTATCTTGTATGTGAGGATTATCTTTATATTATGGTAATGGATGTATTGTTAGACTAGGATCATATTCTCATTCTAAATGTTGTTCAACAAGTTAGAGAATGAAATTCCTTAGGATAGATGCATGTTCTAATTGGAAAAGTCTGGATTTAGTTTCCAATGGCTTAGTATCAGGCCCGTATCGCTTCTTAAGTCATGGATAGCCCTATGAGATCTACACATACCTTGGTACATGCTCGTATTGCATCAAAAAAATCCAGGGAATTACATTATATGATCAGGATTGGGCTCATTATATCTTTTTGACTAAGACTCACCATATGAAAGAAGAACATGCCTTGGTACATGGTTATATTACTAATATTTAATCTACCAGGAATATTCTAGTGGATAATTAGACCTAATATCATACTCTTACTTCTTCAAATTAATGAATTTAATATAAACCTTTTGAGACAATAATAGATGATGTTCATATCCCTTCTACCATATTGTATTTCCATTGAAATATTTTGAAGTGGAATTCATATTCGTATTGGGATTATATTACCATACAACTAGGTCTTACCAATTGGGAGGAACAAATGCCTCGAGGTAGGTTCATATTTCATTAATAAAAACTATTGTAATATTCAAAAGGCTTGTTATCAGGCTCATATCCCTGTTGGACCGAGGATCACCATGTTATAGTAGAACATTCCTTATGGTATGCTCATATTCAAAACAAATATTGACGAATATCATTTTTATATTCCAAAATCATTTCACTATCGAGTTCATACTCACACGTCATCTGACAGTTATTAAAAAAATTTGAACCATCACATAATAGGGCCATGTCCCTTAACAATTCCAAAAGGATAGTCAGTATATTCCATGAATGATATAAAACAAGGATCATTTCCTTAATCTATTCAATTCCATTTTCCATGAAGATGACCGAGACACATTCTCAACAATCATAGGGTTTATCGACTCTTCATATTAAGTAAATAGATTTTATTACATTGATATTCATCCTCATGGTATTATAGAGATGGATCGCATGGACTATACTCTTGAAAAAAAATTTGTTCAGCCTCCCCAGTGTGATTTATCCCATTGATAGGAAAATACCCCCCTTTCCCAGAAACTTATTTATATATTGGAGTTCATGAATAATACACCTTCATATAGAGAGGTTTTAAAAAAATCTTGACAATGTTCATATACTTCACCCATTGACTTCTACAAACACTCCACTTTTTTCCGTAGGTGACCCCAAGTAAAAACTATTATAGTCTGATCATATTGAGGAATAAAATTATAATAAATATTATGTTGGCATTGAAATATAGAGAGATTTATTTGGATAAAACCATCCCACCATGTTATGGCCTTTTTCCACTACTGACTATGATATCCCAACTGGGCTAAAGAAAGAGTACATACAATATCACCAATAAAATACATGGTAAAATCATCAGTATGTAAGGGCTAGAAATCTCTAATGTATAGGATATGAGTATCACCATTAGATCATGAGTTCAACATATTGTCAAATGGATATGGATTCCTTTTCTATAGATCAGAACCTACGAGTAGAGGATCTTAAAAATTTCCTACACAGTTTTTATCTATGTACCATAAGGAATATCCACCAACTAATATCTAGATAATATTATGTTGTTTTTATAACATTATACATGAAATATGGATAATTTCTCAGCATTATATCCCCAAAAAATCCCCCAGATATAGAATCTTTCATTTTCATAGCCTCTATCTAAATTGGAAGATTGAGTAACATGTGAGTGAGATGGTCACTATTACAAAATTAACCCACTTTAACGATGATGAAACATAATGAATGACAAAAGAGGATATACTACATTTCATTCAACAAGACTAAAAAATTTAGTGGGAATGAATTTTATACATGGATGCTGATGTTGGGTTCAACCCACAAACATCCTATAATAACTGTCTCCCATCATGGGATTCCATTGCACCAAATTACTACATGAACATTTCTATGGAATATCAATCATTTGATAATATTAGTTGTTGTATCATCCATCGAAGAGAAAACCCATCCCATTGTGATGAGGGGATCTTTGCCAACCCCCTCCACCTCTCATATTTTCAATTAAATATAGGAGTCATTGAATATATGTAGCCTTTATAAAAACCCCAAACAAACTGTGATGCGGAAAATTGTACCTTAATGGACTTCGGTAGGGTCTAAATCCCCCATGTGGGTGCTATAAAAATAAATAGTGTTTCTAGGTCAACACTCAACTATTGGTTTGGGAAAATTTATATATAAATACCCATCCCATTAATCATCAAAACCTTGATTGGAATAATCATATCCTCAAAAATATAATCAATTATTTCTAAATGTGGCATCAGATTGACCCCTTCCAATAAGGTTGGGTACATTATCATCATTATCAATACATAGGGAATTATTCTTCTTTCAGTTGGGAGGTCAATATCCAAGGTTGGAATCTCATTAGTTCCTCATACTACAAGACAATCTAGAACTATTTATGTCATGTTCTATAATCATGGCATGAATCTCATTCAAGGTCATCACTAATAAGTGTGCACAAGATGTACGTACATCAATGGAAAAACATCCATGTCAGGGTTTCAAGACAAAATGACCCAATATGTCTGAAGATTTGAGAGCATTCCATAATGTAGGAAGTTATGTATGTATCAACATGTTTCATTAAAATTAATTGGACAACTACCAATTCCTGATACACCACAGATAATTTCACCACCATCAACACAACAAATAATGAGGATCAAGATGAAGGTCCATATAGAAACAATATGAAAAAAACCACAAGAGGAATATCATGATGCACCCTCTATGGTTACATGTACCTAGAACTAGAGTATAATCGTAAACTTGCCTCCTTTGAATATTATGTTTCCACCACTATTGTGAGAATTGTTATGGATAGAGGGAAATGTGTGAAAAATTCCCAATCACTATGTTGAAGAGTGAAAATTCATTCTATGAAGAACTAATGGCATAATATGTCAATGAGATACAAAATATTAGAATACTCAATGAAAATATACTCATATTAACATCTCCATTGTTAATTTTATTCATAAAAAGGTTAATATTCCTCTTCCCATGCATTTGGAAAGAGCTGATATTCTTACAAAGGAAACACCTTAGCGTTAGAATGGCTCCGCATATTTGTAGTTTGTCAAAATAAATGTGGATGCTGAAAATGATCAAAATTTACCACCATTATGGAGACATAAATTACATCTCCCTTAAAATCCTTTAATATGTTCATGCATTTAGATTTAATGGTAGATGATAACAATACCACACCATTAAGCCCCATCTAATCCATATATATGGGATGTGTCACAAATAGTTTTAATTGTGGAACCTCTCAATGACATCATGTCTCTTGATACTCGAATGGAATCCACATTGGGTAAAAAAAACTCTATATCCTAACAGAAACCCATATCCCAAATGGGTTGATAAAACATATCCCTCACCTAATTTTGGATGTCCTAAATTCCCCACCAGTGATGGTGTTGGGGTCCAAAAAAAAAAATATCTCTTACATTGTTTCTTGATACAGTCTGATGATGGGATATCTATGTGGATTTAGGGAGATCAAAATGATGTATTTTGTATAGGATCTGATAGTGTTAACCTTTGTTTGGTATAACCTCCTTCCAGTAGGATCTATTTTCCAATGAAAAAAAACCACATTTCCAATTCATTTACCATTTTAGCTTTGGTAGAGGAAAACGACAATCTTCAAACTGGATAAAAATAAAGAAACATTAAAATGTGAGGGTATTTGACATCATTGTAATATAGAAGGGTAATACCTATTCTCTCATAATCCATCTATCGTAGTAAAATTTTTTTATAACACAATTTGAAATCCCCCGGATGATATGTAAACACCTCTCATATAAAATATGATTCTAGGTGGTTTAAGTGTGTTCGGAAAAATTTAAAAAAATTGGAAGACTCTATTTAGCATACCATAATAAAATATCTTCTCATTACATTAGCACAAGGTATAAGGATCAATAATTCAAGTAATTTATCTTCATCTATAAAACTGGTATATTTTCTTTTTATATGAACATATGATGGATCAGAATCGTCTACTACTTCATATAAAGAAAAAAACAACCAAAAAAACTGCTTAGACGTAAGATAAAATAGACCATGGACACCTAGGATTTGAGGAAGTAATGAATAAATCATATTCCTACATAAATAAACAATCCTCCAATTATTTTCTTATTAGGAGGGATAATGACCTACTCATGCTACCAAAAATTAGGAATCCCAATGAGACTAACCTCGCTAATCATCCAGAGTACTGAAATTTCCCTAAAAGTCATGGTCATAAGATACATAATTTAATTATCATCAAATACACTCTCTAATGCATATTAGATTCTGGAAAGGTGATGTTGGATAACACCAGAACAATGGTGACCTACATAAATTCTTCCCAGTTAAAAGATATTTGTAACTGGAAGATTATTCCAGTTAGTCGTGGAAATAAGTTCAACAACTTGATGACACAAGAAAATAATTGACTGAGTATATTCCACCTTGAGATCACATTTTTGAAACCCCAAAAATGTTCTACCAACTAGGGATATGAAACCATATATATATCCCATAGCTATATGATACTATTCTACATAGGAAGAGAAATAAAAGGAAGAGTAAAATTCTTCTCCATTACATGCTTTAACCCATGAATAATTTTTACCAACAACATTAGAATAATGGGAACCACCACAATATATGGATTATTAATCATATGTATACCCCATATTTGGTTACGTTAATGTGATACACTTAGAATAAACCTTCTCTGATGAAGAATGTGCCTCATAATATGAGATTTTCACTCTTAAATGGGGAACATGAGACTACGTGCACAAGAACAAAAGATACAGGGGACAACATGGGTGTGTTTGGACCCATTATTTTGGTTACATACCCAAAGAGGATTTATATTAATGAAAGAACCATATTCATAAATTACATAAATCCCATAAAAGTAATAGTAGTACGTCAAAACCCTGTATTGTTCATTCATGCCTAGTCATTTTGCATGACTTTCTATCAAGGATGACAATATATGATCCCATCAAGGAATTAGATGGATGGTGCAACCAACACCACAAGAAGAAAATTCATCCTCAACCTCTTCCTAGACACAAGGCACATCCATGTCAAATTACTATGCTCATAAGCCACATAATAAAAAGAAAGACAACTTCTGGAAGTGTTGAGACATGGAAGAAAGGATGAATTTAAAAAATAGATAGTGGTTTTCCCATTAGAGATCTCAATCTTGGATATACTCCTTATTTTAAAATAAATTTATGAGGCACTCGATGAATCCCTCTAGATCCCATTGTATTAAAATTCATAATTCACTATAGTCGTTGTCAACTGGGTGGATTACATGCTAGTAGATACCATGTCAATATCTCATTCACTGAGTATTTTTTGGAATATTTCATTAATGTAAACATAAGACCACTATATGTTTTGGGTAACTGGATTGTGTAAAAATTTAAAGGTATATAATTTACAATGGTTCTAGGATTAACCACATCCAAATTTTATTCATATTATGGTTGGGTTATAGAGAAGGGTTTTTCCCACAATAATGCTGGCAATTCAATTATATGGAATGCATGATCAAAGACCTCTTGGGATGGTCAATATAAATTATCAATTTTTATAACCACATATCTATCACTAATTTTGGTGTTATCTAAAATGACATAGCATACAATGTAATTCATAAATGGCCCTGGATCCATTGCCATGTGGAGGAACCCTTAACATTCTGTCTATTATTGAAATAAAACACTAATAGAAATATTAGTATACTAAATGGTAATTGGGCACCCATGGAGACATGTGAAGCCACATATTATGAGGTAGTATTCTAAAGAATGTGAATTAATATAGACAATGGTGGATGAAAATGTACAAGTTCCATCCCCGAATGGTTTGTGGACAACCCCTGGGAATCCCAGGAGTATGATCGACATCGACTCTGTGTTCCCCATAAACAGTTTTGAGCTAATAGACTGGATCCTAGAAGTCTAAAACCATTCTATCCCTTATGATATTTTAAATGATTATCATATCTGGAATCTCTATACAATGATATAGGTGGTAGGGGATGATTCTGTATTTTCTTATAGCAAGTCACCACTTGATATTGACATAGATTCCTTTAGATTTCCAAAATCATCTAAAAATAAACAACAAACTCATATATATATATATATAAAGAAGAGGAAGAACTCAAGAAACCCCCAGTATTTGGGTAATGTTTCACCACCTTCATTGATGATATAAATAAGGTATATATGGGAATAGAAGAAAATATGTGGACCCCACTGATTAGCAAAACCATGCCTCTCAATGAAAATGATATTACATCATATTTTTAAAGAAACACTGATATGTGTTCACCTAGAATTATACATAGATTGTTAGAATAAATTAATATGTGGTTATACCCTATATCATCATACACGTTAACTATAAGGCCCTAGCATTATACATTACTTAAAATTGAATTAAATGAATAATTCACATTGAGGACCATTTGAAGTTTTAGAGTTTTAGAGAATTAGGACATAACTATTACATCTCAAAAGATTACAAAGTAGAAACTTCTACTAAGTTTCCATAAAATAAAAACTCTTAAAAGGAAACATGTCTAGTTCCATGTTTTAGATAGCATGACTTTCCCTTGATCACATCCTTGACCCTATTGCACATTAAGTCCTGTGAATAACATTTGAAAAAACATAGGGTGAGCATAAAAAGCTCAGTAAGGGATACACAATGAATGAAAAATGTTAGTTTTTCAAAACAACAAGTAAACCATGTATACTTTATCAAAGTAATATTTTTCACCTTTATGAAGTAGTAAAAACTCTTCAATGAATAAAAGATCATTACATACCCTTTTGTAACCCAGATATTACCATAAAACCCATATAAAGATCACATAACATATAAAGGTAACTTGGGACATAAACATACTTAAATGGAATAACCATACGGTCGACTTCCACACATATCACTTAATGGAATAGCCATACGGCCGACTTTCATACCCAATGCATTAGAGGTTATAATGTAACCACCCATCCTGGTATTCACGGAACCACCCGTCATATGGTTTATCATATAACCACTCGTCAAATGTCCATGTACCATTATAAAATCATAAGACATAAAACAAATATAATGGGAAGAAAACATTTCCACACTTTGATCACAATATATCACTTAAATATATTGACATAAAAAATCCATTATAAAAAACCCTTTTCAATACCAAAATACATAAAACAGTATATGGTATTTATTTAATTTTAAAAAAACATTACCGCTTGTTGAGGAAGCCAAAGACCAAATAATACTCGCGGCGGTGGAAAAGGGTCGTTGTCACCGCGTACGTTAAAAGAAACATTACTTTTTGTCGTTTAGTAAGAAGCTTCGTAGAAAAATATTTATTTTTTATAAAAGTAAATGTCAAAGGGGATTATACACCGTATAAAAGAATGTTGTGTATAAAACTAAATATGCCTCACTGAAAGGAGAATGAGACGATGTCCCTTACCTCGGGTCCGACATGACTCGATCGTTCTTTAACGTCGTGAATAATAAACTTGAGTTAATTTCTACCTGAATAAGAACATTTTTAAAGTTCATTATTCCTTTTATATCACTTATTTCCATGTTATAAATATTATGTAATCATTTAAATTAATAATGATTGTTTTGTCGATACTTGGTTCTTAAGTCGAAAGTGGACTTCTTACAATTACATGTTGTTCGTTTGGTCAAAGGTTCATTATATCCAGAATGATATTCATGATTTGGATATCATATATATCATATATATCCATCATCTACATGTATTCATAATATTACATAATCATTTAGAGGTAAGAAATGAAATGCACCATTCATGGAGACGGTAATCTGTACGTACGCATGAACGCTACTTTCATTTCTATGTCATATTAATGGAATTAAAACTAAATGAGAGATATGTATAATTTAATTCCGTAATTATATTAATAATTTAGATATAACATAAATCATATATATCCATTATATATAAGTACTTATAATAGTACATTACATTTGGGGATAAGAAATGAAATGCACCGTTCATAGAGACTGTAAGCCGTACGTACGCATGAATGCTACTTTCATTTATATCTCATTCTTTAATGGAAGGAAATAATAATGATATAAAGGTATATTATAATTCCAGTATTACGTCATATATAATAACTTTAAATCCATCCTTTATACGTCCCACATATGGCATTAACGAATCAAATCACTTTGAGGGGGCGGTAGTCCGCATTTCCTAAAATGAATATATCTCGTATACCCGTAATGGAAGACATAAAGGTATACCACTAATGAAAAATACAGAAGTATAAGGAAAACATAAACATAATATATATCATATATAAATAGAGTGACATCTTAATGGCCACCATTAAAGGTGTTAAAATAACATTGTACAATCATCGTTTCGTGAGGCAGAAATTCGCCAACCACAGAAATAGTATATTCTTTAACTATTAGATGTAGGTGTGTGTAAGTGTAGCTCGAATTATTCTTATAAAAACATCCTAGTATATTTATTATACTTGTGTTTTTACAAAATAAATAAATAAAAAGAGTTTATGGGGTTGCAGAAGTAAAATAAAACAAAAGAACACAAGAGAAAACACTACCTTTAAAACGGGTAACTCTTTTTGATTTGAGCTCAAAGGCTTCCTTGGGAAGACTTCTGCCCAATGTGAGGCTTCAAGGAGTAAGAGAGAGATGTGGAGAGACAAAATGTTCAGGGGTTGGCTGAGCCAAAGGCTTTGGAATATTGGGTAAGGAGGTAGAGGTGGGGTCCTTTTATAAGAGGAGAGGAGGGGCACTCGTGGAATGTTAAGAAAAGATACATTATTATAAAATGATTTTCTGATAAAAAGGGTCCCAAAATTATATATTTAGAGTTTAATGTGATAAGGGATCTAAATAAACACATAAAATAGGTTTTTTACAAGATTAGGTCATATATTTTACATTAACTTTTAATTTTATTTAAATCGTTAAATAATGAGTTAATCGCTGCATCATCATGGTGTCATAAATAATTTATTTTATTTAATGTCTAAAAATTATAAAAAAAATATCATGATGTAGGAAACTATTTTATCTTTCTAATGAATATTTATAGTTAAAAATATGACTTTTATAACCCCATGTAAAAGTTATTTTAGTAAAACAACACATGTTTGTGACATTTTAATTTTAACTTTAAATAAAAAGGTATTAATGTCATTTTCCTACTAAAGTGGTTCCATGGGGTCCCCAAGTAGACCCATAGATTTTCTTGGTCGGCCAAGACACGTCCAATCAGGGTAGGACATGTGTCAAGTTCATTTCATATTATTAAAACATTTTTTTACCTTAAACTACACTATTTACCTCTAATCGCGATTAATAAACTTAAAAGTTACTATTCACCAAAAAATTATTTTAATCCCATTGAACCACATTTTAATTCTTAATGATAACCATGTATGTCGGATTTTTGAAATTCAAAACACAGAGGTGGTAAAATTTCATTTAAACGAAAAATCATTTATTTTAAGTACCACTTAGTGGTTTCACTATTCATCAAAAAATCAAGTTTTTCAGAATAATACCAAAACTTCACCATAAGCTATATTCGATATTCCGAATTAAAAAATGAATTCTATTTTAAAAAATTCAAAACATATAAGTTTGATTAATTAATTTAATAATTAATTCCCACTGTCAGAGAAAAGAGCGTGTTTTTATGAAACAATAAGTATCAAAAGATTGACAGTAGTTTAAGTCTGATTTCAATGTGAAATTAATTCCAACGACCAATATTGGATTAAATTGTAAAAATATATACTAATTTCACTTTAAATCCAATTCAAAATATAATCTAATCATGTAAATAAATTAGTTTTAAAAGAGGTTTTGAATTAAAATATAACATTTTTCACTATTCATTAAAAATGAACTTTATTAGAAAAATACCAAAAATTTACAAAAAGTTAATTTTGATGTCCCGATTCTAAAGAATAATTTCATTTGGTCCAATAGAATTTATTAGAGTGACCAAAACTATATTTATAGACGGTTCTCCATCAAAAGGCGATAAGTTGACATTTTGTGAATATTAGAGTATCTATGCCTAAAATTGAATTCTTTTCTTATTTTAAGCCTTTAACTTTTATTGGGTAAATATAAAAACAATTAAAAAACTTATATAATCATATTTTAGTTATTTATATTCATTCTCGCCAATACAATGGCTACGTCTTAACTACCATTTAAAATAATATTATTTTATTACTAGTGTGCAATGAAAGATTTCAAAGAAACTCTTTGTTGCGTATCGGGTACGCTATCGAACATAGAAACCCCTTTAAAGTAAAATTAATATTGAATTCACAAATATATGAAAATTCTTTATCCTTTATTTACCTTGGATGTTACATCCCTCCCCCCTTTTGGGAATTGCATCCTCACAATTTTATTCACTTATCAAAATAAACGGGGGGTATTTATCCCTCATAGCATTTTCAGATTCCCATGTTGCCTCTTCATCCATATGGTTTTCCCACAAAACCTTTACCTAGTGAATTACCTTATTTCGCTACACTTTTTCTCTTTGGTCAATAATCTGGACTGGTTGTTCTTCATAAGTGAGATTCTCTTCCAACTGAACTACCTATGGGCTCAAAACGTGAGACGGATCTGTCATATACTTTCTCAACATCGAAACATGAAAAACATTGTGTACCTGAGATAAACTCGGAGGTAAATCCACTCTATATGAAACTGATCCAACTCTCTCCAGAATTTCATATGGTCCAATAAACCTTGGACTTAGCTTTCCTTTCTTACCAAATCGCATCACACTTTTCCACAGTGAAACATTGAGAAAAACATGATCACCTACCTCAAAAGATAGATCCTTCCTCCAGTTATCTGCATAACTCTTCTGTCTGCTCTGAGATATTCTCATGTGTTTCTGAATCAACTGAACTTTTTCTGCCATCTCTTCTACCAATTCTGGTCCCATCAGCTTCCTTTCACCCACTTCATCCCAAAAAGTTGTAGTTCGACACTTCTTCCCATATAATGCCTCAAACGGAGCCATCTGTATACTAGAATGAAAACTGTTATTATAAGAAAACTCAACAAAAGAAAGATGTTGTTCCCAACATCCCTGATAATCCATAGAGAAAGATCGTAGAATATCCTCCAAGGTCTGAATTTTTCATTCTGACTGCCCATCTGATTGCGGATGAAAAGATGTACTAAAATTTAATTCAGTACCCAACGAATTCTGAAGGCCTTTCCAAAAGTTATAAGTAAACCTGGGATCACGATCGGACACAATGGAGAGAGGAACTCCATGTAAACTGACTATCTCTTTAAGATACAAACGAGAAAGTTGATCTAGGGAAAAATTTTCTCGTATAGCATGGAAATGAGCAGATTTAGTCAAGCGATCAACAATAACCCAGATTGCATTATTAACTCGAGATTTTTTCAGCAATCCCACAACGAAGTTCCTGGATGCGTACCGCACGGAGGGTGGCTGGGAAGAACTCCGAATGAAAGAGTCTATCAAAGTCCGTCCAGAGGATAGATGCCTCGTCATGCACCTGGAGCATCAAGCTCCACCATCTGCCTGCTGCCGCGTGCACTAGGCTCGCTGCGAGGATCATCATGAGGTCTGCTGGTGTTCTCACTAACCTGAAAACTCGAACCAATGTCTCCAGCCAATCCCCGACTACCTGGGGGTCCCTCTCCCCACGGATCCTCGGTGGTCGCTGGCGCTGAAACTCATGCAGTGCACAAATGCGACTTGCATCGTCAGCGGCTGGGGCTGGTAGCATCGGTGGCTCGGCGGGTAGAGGTACCGCCGTTGCCTCAGCTGTCAAAGGGCCTTGTACCGAGGCCTCGTCGCTCTGTGGGTTATCGTCATGAACAACCATTGGAACCCTAGATGGCTGCCGTCGTGGGGCCATCCTGAAAAGAAACAGGTGCGCCATGGTCAAACAGTATACCTGGTGAGCTGACATAATGTAATCTCAAGGAAAACTTGAAACACACATGCAATCAATGTTTTCATGCATTAATTCGGAAATCAGAAGTCAGGGTCCTGGTGTACGGATACATCGGCCGCCGCACCAACACTGGACTCCCTGGCCTGATAAACACACTCAATACTCTTAACACTATTTCTTCACATAGAAAAGATCAGAGTCCTGAGATCTGCGGTTGAACCGAACTCCTCTGATACCAATTTGTCATGACCCATCCTCGGGCTCATTCCGTGACTACCCCAAGCCCGCCTTCCATAGGCCAGGGGCTGGAGACTAGCACCAAGGCATAAATCATGGTAAAAAGGGAAGGAATTTCCTTTGTAAAGTAAACAAACACTACAAAGAAAGCAAGCAGTAGAAGTAAACAGTAAGTAAAAACTGGGTACAACAGTAAGTGCGGAAAAAGTAACTAGGCTAGAATAAAACCCAAACTGAAAGTAAAGTACAACTAATCGAGAAAACATCAACTGAAAGTAAAGCCGCAACATCGAGCCGCCCACTGGAAGTCCCACCTGAAGGGTGAGTACAGATAGCCTCCGCAGCTCCTCAGGTCCAGTCGTCCGCTCAGAGTACGTCTCACCCAGTGGTCCACCTCCAGGTACCGTCCTGCTCCGCAATCCTCAACCACGATCAGCGTTGTCCGTCGTCTGCAACTAGCACAACGTAGTGCAGGCATAGCCCGTGCAGGGGTGAGTATAAGCTACTCAGTAGGGACCCCGAGTCCCCCGAAGGTCTCCCAAAATCCACGAAGGAAAATCCAAAAGGAAAGATACATTCACGAAGTAACATCCAATACTTCTTAGGTATATGCCCATACATATACCTAAGTCATCAATTCTCGTTCGGCTCCAACATCCGACCCCAAGTACGACCCAGTCCACACAAGAAAGCAAAACGTAAATCCACACAGGATAGCAGAACACAGTCCACAAGGGAAAGAAAAACCAGATTCAGCTCACACAGGTATACTTCTTCATATGACAATAGAGATGATCAGATGTAGCCATTGATTCATCTAAGTCGTCGGACCCACAAAGGATCGATAGGTACTAAACCCCACAATGACCCACAAATGATAGATAGGTAACTAACCCTAGAAAAGACCCACGCAGGATCGATAGGTAACTAACCCCCGCAAAGACCCACACAGGATTGATAGGTAACTAACCCCCGCAAAGACCCACACAGGATCAGACCCACACAGCATCTGTAGGCGGTGGCTCACATAGAACCACTGAGAGCTGACCCACACAGGATCAGACCCACACAGGATCGGTAGCACAGATCCACGTAGGATCGCTGAGTGCTGTAGTCGTCGCCATTGAATCCATTGAGGATCTATGTACAGTCATCGTCTTCACAGTCGCAAACGCAGCCAGCTCTAGGGTTCCCGCACACAGCAAGCTCGTTCGGGAGGGTCCGATCCACGAGCCGCGAGGCTGATACATCAACTGACACAATGTCTAGAGTTGATGTATCTAAATGTTCCGTATCGCCAATAGGAACTCAGCGTCATAGACAGCGCGTCAATCGGACGCCCGGCCTGGAAGTTATTGGCTTTTTCGTCCTAGGGGCCCAGTTGGTTTTTAAGTCAAATCCAACCCGAATGTACTCCACATGCGTCCAAACCATAGGTGGAGTAAGCCAAAAGTTCCGTCTCACTATTATGAATCCATCAAAGTTGATGGTACGTCAATCAGACGTCCGGAGTGTAAGTTATGGGCGTTTCCACTCCGAGGGCCCGGTTTGTTTCGTGTACGAACCAAATCGGCCGAACCCAAAGTATTCTGAAACCTTTAGTGCGATATACCGAAACGACCTTCTCGATACAAAGATCACATCACAATTGATGATGCATCGATCGGAGGCATGTAGCTCAAATTATGGGCGTCCGACCAGAAGAGGTTCGATACTAAGGGGTTCGGGCCCGGTCTGACCCGGCCCGATACCCCCAGGGTCGGCCCGAACTGGGTCAACCAGAACCAGGTCCGGGTCCGGCCCGCGTGGGTGGGGCCCGGCTCGGTTGTCCTGGCTCAGCCCGGCTGGTGTGCCCCGGCCCAGCCTGGGCGCGGCCCGGCCTGGGCGCGCTGGCCAGGCGCTCGGCCAAGCGGCCGAGCCGTTTGAAGGGGGGGCACCTGCCCCCCTGGGTTTTAACCGCGGCCCCCATTATGGGGGGCCGCATGATCTGGCCGCTGGGGGTTTGTAACCCCCAGCCTCACCTTGTCCGGCCGGCCCACCTTGGCTGGCCGGCTTCTACCACCACGGACCGGCGATGACCGGTCCCCTCCCTGTTCCGACGCCGGCAGCCCGTTTCCGGCCGCCGGTTCACACACTCCGCCGCGGCCCGGTTCCGGCCGCGACCTTCATTCGTCCGGTGCAACACGACGGAACCACACCCTTCCGCCGCGGCCCCTCTCCGGCCGCAGTGCTTTTGCGTTTCTCCGGTGCGGGGCGACGACGCCGCGATTTGGTTCAAATTCTTCAAAACCCGGCACGACGGCTGACAGAGAAAATTTACGTGCATATTTTTGACCAAATAATGAGTATTTTTTACTTTTTTTCAATGATAAAACCCATATATTTCATTGTTTTATTAAAATAATGGGTAATTTGAATTTTATAATGAAAATGGTCATAATTGAAGAAAAGTGCATAATTCTGGATTTTGGACAGATTTTGACCACAAGGGTATTTTTGTCATTTAGCATAAAATATATTTCAAAATTTTGTGATTATAATTTTTATATAATCCTTATTTTATTTCCTTCATTTTTGTCTTCTGTACCAGGAGCTGATTTGGTCATATAGAGGGCTTGAAAATTAAATGAATTTGGACAATTGTTTCGGGCGGACAGCATGGACACCAGCAAAGTAACAGAACCAAAACGCGGCCTACACACATCCAACTGAGGTGTTTCTACCTGGGATGTGACGAGGACATCTCGGGCCGACTATAAAATAAATTTGTGGGATTTTGGAGGTCATTAAGGAGGCCATTGAACAACATACCTTTGAAGGAACCTTCCTGGAAGCTTCGCCCAGAAACAGAATCCTTCAATGAAAAATTCATAACATTTACATCCGGAGTCCGCATGTGCTGAAAATTTGAGGGGAGCTGGAAAACCCATTTATGAACATCTTTTATGAAGTAGGAAACGCATGAATCGACCATTTATGGGTCCAGCAACGCGCAAACATTTGGGGGACGGAAATCTGCCTATAAAAGGAGGCCCTCTCCTCCTTCCAAAATCATCAGTTCGGCACCAAAATCCAAGGAAGGATCCCACCGGGGCATGGGACGCTGCTGCTCCTCTCTTCCCCACTCATTTCAATTTTTTTTTATTCTTATTTTATTTTTATTTTAGTTTTAATTTTCATTTGTAATTTGAATTTCTTTTCAATTTATCCATGCATTTTTATTTTGGATTCCACCATCTAATTTCTTCTATAATTATATTAATAATAATAATAATTAAAAACTATTATTATTATTAATAATATTATTATAATCAGTATTTACAATATCTCAATCATAATTTCAAATTATTTTACTTTCTTTCTCTTTCCTTTTTTTGAAAACTATTTTCTTAAGTAATAATAATAATAAGTTATATTATTATTATTATTATTATTATTATTTTCACTTTCATTATAAATTATTTAATCTTCCTCTTTCCCTCCATCCTCTCTCTCTTTCTCTCCCTCTCCTCATCCATCCACCATTGTGATCTCCAACTCTCGGAAATGAGAGGATGTCCCCGAGGCTTGGCTCGGCGGGAGATCAAGAAGTTCATGAGTTTTCCTTAATGTTTATTCTAAATTTGTGATAGACTTGAGTTGTATTCTTGGGCAAGGCGAATGTCCCCGATTGGGTGACGGTCCCCAACGACATTCAACTCAAGCTATTTCTATTCTGGAAAAGAATAGTAATTCAAACATGAGATTTTATTTTTGAGTTATCAAATTAGAATCAAACATATACAGGAGAATAATGATTGAATCACTGGCCAAACCCCAAACCAAATACATTCTTCTTAACTTCATTCTGTTTAGAATTGCATCTAAGTATAAATTTATAATTCTTAATTTTAGTTTCATTGTTTTAAATAATTAAAAAACCACAAAAAGAGATAGATTAGGTGATATAGAATAAATTATGTGAACCAAATTGAGAAGGCTCCTCAAGAGAGACGACCCTGGTCAGCCACTGTGCTCCACTAGGGAAAAAATATAATTGTTTTTGTCCACGCCCCGCGACAGGCGTGCGTCAAAACTGGCGCCGTTGCCGGGGAGCCAATCAGTTATTCATTTACGTTTTCTATTTTCACATCCTAGTTAGATTTAATTTCTTTTTATAGAATTAAAAAAAATTCCTTTCCATGATGAATTCAAATGATTATTATTAGACATGGACTGAAAATTACTCATAGGTGCAAGAACATGAGTACACTGAGGAGGCCCACCAATGAAGAGCTGATGCGCTGATGATAATGGTCAAGCAGATGGAAAGAGTCATTACAACATGGATCTCACCTAAAGACTTGATGACTATGGTCGATGAACTTCAAATAGACTTAAAAAGATTCGAGGCCGAGAAAGAAGTGCCACTAGTCTTCCCAGATTTCACAGAAGACATCCATAAACTTGAGGCCAAACTCGAGGTGGAGGAGCCTGAATACCTACCTTCACATTCCACCATCATACTCCAAGAGGAACTTACCACTGAGGCAGAGATTGAAGTTGAACCAACTTAGGCAGTGAAACCTTTCTTTGACCCCATCTCTTCTAATTTTTTTGAAATAGATTTGTATATCACTCCCTCTTGTTTTGATTATACAGAATCAGACATTCTTTGATATGCCTTGGAGGAAGATGAATAATACAGTGGCCATGCACCTGTTGAGGAACACATGGAGCTCCTTGATTTCAATGAACATGCATTGGAGGAGCCCCATCAGGAGATCCAGGTAGCTGAGCCTAAGAAAATCAGACAAGAGGCTTCTCTTCATGCATCCCCCATGAAGCCAGCACTGGTAGATAAGAAGGTTTCACAAGTCGCAACCAAGGAAGAGGATGTTCCATAATTCATCCTACCCCCACCTTCCAAGGTGTACCATATCGCGAAGGGGGAGGATCTGGCATACTCTATCCATGGAGTCCTCCTCAAAAAGAAAGAAGAAGTGGATGCTGGGAAAAATCACATGTGGTGGTTCATGTCGAAGAAGCCCCAACCACCATCAGACCTTGGATAACAGCTGGTACTGCCCTCTGGAGGCAGTAAAAGAAGCCAGGGCCCACTTGGGGGATCGTACCAAGATTTATCTTTAAATGCTTTGTAGGAATTTAGATTTCAATTTCTTTTCTTTTCCTAGATGTAATGCAGCATGGAGCCCCCTCCCTTCTATATTTTTTGAGCTTAAATGACATGATCCTTATGTTTAATTGGGTTGTTTTCTTTTATAGGTTCACAATGGTGGAAGGCAGCCCCAGACATTGAAGGTGAAGGACCAAGATTCATGGAAAAAAGGGAGTTCAAATTTAGTGTTTTATCATTTAAACTCTCCACATTTTAGTCCAAAACCTTTTTTGAGCATTATAGATAAAATTGCATGCCCACACTTGAATTAATGCTTTACTCGACTTATCTAGGAGACATGAGTTTCTTAGGATCCCAGTGATGCCATGTTTTAGAATTCAAGGTTGATATGATTAAATGATTGAAATGCATAATTGAATTTTTAAATATGAAGCATAGTTATTGAAATGATGACTCATGATTTGAAGGCACTAATTAATTCATGTAAATAAAATTTCTCAACCATCTTTCATGCATTGAATTTCTGAAATTTATGTGAATTGATTTATTATTATTATTCATGCCATGAGTGATTGTCCAATGTTATATTTCTTATTCCCGAGAGGATTTCTAGACCAAGTACTTCCTATTTACTCTTGAGCATATTTATTTAGTGATCTTGGGACATGTAACTGACCAGAACATCTATTGAAACTTGTCAAAGCAATGATTGTACAAGAACACATTTAAAATGATTGAGGCATCCATTGAAAAGAAACTTATCATTAAAATACCACCTTTACATGAATCCTTCTTTTAGCCCATAGAGACCATGAATGACCTTTATAGGGATGAACCATGTTTCAATCCATTTTTATCCATTCCTACCCTACTCTTGGTATTTTCATGATATTTAAGTTGAAGTGTGGGGGTAAAGGAAGTCATGGTGGATGGGATAATACACATTGTAAGGAAAAAATTTGGGGGTGTTATTGTGGAAATTAGAAAAGGTTGTGAAATCATTCATGATACTCTATTGTTTGCCCCTCTTGAATAAAAAAATGTCAAAAATGAAAAAAAAAATCCAAAAAAATAGAAAAATGGGTTGTGATTTGGGAATACCAAAAATCACCATTTTCCAGACCGACGATCATCTAATCGTATGTGGTTAGGTGATGGATGTGAGGATTGATCAAATCATAATTTACGAAAAAAAAATGAAAAAAACGTACAATAGTAAAAAAAATATTCAAGAGGGTGCACAAATCATTCATTATGCATAATTTGATCACAACCTTTTACTTTGAGTTTTGGGAAGTAGGTGTTGCTACATTGAAGGGGAGAAGTTCATTACACTTTTAGATTTGATATCATGCATTGTACTTAAGAGATTATCCTCCTCCTTGAGCCTTAATTTTTAAAGCATCAAATCCTACCAACCATAAGCCTCAGAGTCATTTGAACCTTAATTGCAAGTCCTCGTGATTTTATGTGTCTTTTGTCTTTACAAAGTGGAGAAAGTAGTTCATTTACAAGCCTATTGATAAGAAGCATGTTTTCATGATATGAGCATAACTCTACTTGAATTATATCATGAGTGATGAGAGAAAAAAAAAATCAAAAGTGAGGTAAATCATGACATGGCATTTTTAATAATGATGAATCAAGGAGCATGAATTAATGAAATGAAAAGTTCCATCAATTTTCAAAGGGGAAAAGTAAAATATATGAATTATTTTTTTCGTTGAAAAATGGGAAATTAAATTGATATTTTATGCAGATTATTGAATGTTTGATTTTACATGGAATATTTTTTGATTTTATTGCATTGAAATTTGAATATTGGTAACATTGGTGTCCTCTGATTTCCATGTTGAGATTTTATGCTTGAGGACAAGCATGGTTTAAGTGTGGGGGTATTTGACAGAGCAAATTTACGTGCATATTTTTGACCAAATAATGAGTATTTTTTACTGTTTTTAAATGATAAAACCCATATATTTCATTATTTTATTAAAATAATGGGTAATTTGAATTTTATAATGAAAATGGTCATAATTGAAGAAAAGTGCATAATTCTGGATTTTGGACAGATTTTGACCACAATGGTATTTTTACCATTTCGCATAAAATATATGTCCAAAGATTGTGATTAAATTTTTTTTACAATTCTTATTTTATTTCCTTCATTTTTGTCTTCTGGACAAGGAGCTGATTCGGTCATATAGAGGGCTTGAAAATTAATTGAAGTTGGACAATTGTTTCGGGTGGACAGCGTGGACACCAGCAAAGTAACGGAACCAAAACGTGGCCTACACACATCCAACTGAGGTTTTTCCACCTGGGATGTGACGAATACATCTAAGCCGACTATAAAATAAATTTGGTGGATGTTGGAGGCCATTAAAGAGGCCATTGAACGACATACTTTTGGAGGAACCTTCCTGGAAGCTTCGTCCAGAAACAGAAGCCTTCAATGAAAAATTCATAACTTTTACATCCGGGTTCCAAATGTGCTGACCTTTTGAGGGGAGATAGACAACACATATATGAACATCTTTTATGAAGGAGGATATGCGTGAATCGACCATTTATGTGTCCAACAACGCGCAATCTATCGGGGGACGAAAATCTTCCTATAAAAGGAGACCCTCTCCTCCTTCCAAAATCATCAGTTCGGTACCCAAATCCAAGGAGGGATCCCACTGGGGCATGGGTCTCTGCTGCTCCTCTCTTCCCCCCTCATTTCTTCTTTTTATTTTATTCTTATTTTATTCTTATTTTAGTTTTAATTTTCATTTGTAATTTGAATTTATTTTCAATTTATCCATGGATTTTTATTTTGGTTTCCACCATTTAATTTCTTCTATAATTATAATAATAATAATAATAATTAGAAACTATTATTATTATTATTAATATTATTATTATCAGTATTTACAATATCTCAATCTTAATTTAAAATTATTTTACTTTCATTCTCTCTCCTTTTTTCGAAAACTATTTTCTTAAGTAATAATAATAATAATAAGTTATATTATTATTATTATTATTATTTTCACTTTCATTATAAATTATTTAATCTTCCTATTTCCCTCTCTCCTCTCTCTCTTTCTCATTCTCTCCTCATCCATCCACCATTGTGATCTCCAACTCTCGGAAATGAGAGGCTGACCCCGAGGCTTGGCTCGGTGGGAGGTCAAGAAGTTCATGAGTTTTCTTTAATGTTTATTCTAAATTTGTGATAGACTTGAGTTGTATTCTTTGGCGAGGCGAATGTCCCTGATTGGGTGACGGTCCCCAACGACATGCAACTCAAGATATTTCTATTCTGGAGAAGAATAGTAATTCAAACATGAGATTTAATGTTTGAGTTATCAAATTAGAATCAAACATATAAAGGTGAATAATGATTGAATCCCTGGTCAAACCCCAAACCAAATACTTTCTTCCTAACTTCATTCTGTTTAGACTTGCATCTAAGTATAAATTTAGTTTTCTTACTTTTCATTTCATTGTTTTAAATAATTAAATAACCACAAAAAGAGATAGATTAGGTGATATAGAATAAAGTAAATGAACCAAATTGAGAAGGCTCCTCAAGAGAGACGACCCTGGTCAGCCACTGTGCTGCCCTAGGAAAAAAATATAATTGTTTCTGTCCACGCCCCGCGACAGGCGTGCGTCAACAGCATCGCGGATCCTTGTCGTTCATTCCCACATGGTGTGACGGTACCACATCACTTTTCTTCGATCCGCAACAACAAGAAAAATAAAATGGAGGGGGTCGGCCGTGTTTGTGCGGACCGGCCTCCTCCCGTTAATTGATAGTAGGTGGTCTGATTATACATGGTTAATGAACTGAAGTAAATCACGAAAAGAAAAACACAAAAACCCCTACCTTGAGCATAGCTTGAATGGAGGTTTGTCGAACGAGGATTCGTCGCAGAGATAACCATCGCGGAAAGAGGTGTCATGGAAGGAGACGCCGCGGAAGGAGACGTCAACCTCCAAGGAATCCAGCGTTCTTTGCGTTCTTCGCGTTCTTCGTGTTCTTCGACGTCGAGGATGAAGAATCTCTAGTCTCCCTTAGCTTTTCTCCCAAAATCTCTCATGAAACAAGCCTCCAACCCAAAATAAAATAAGTCCCTTACTTATTTTATTAAAACAACTTAAGGTCTGAAATTCAAGAGTTTGAAATTAAAACACTCACATTAAACACAATTCATTAATATCATAAGTTATTAAAAATTAAGTTATCAAATTTAAATGTGAGTTGAGGGAGTTAAGGAATGTGAAGGGGTGGGGTTTGTGTGGGCCCCACCACACTCATACCCTCCCAGGCGAAGTTGGGTAGTTACACAACATCCACCCAAAGCATAAATTCACTTAGAGAAAATAAAAATTGTTGTTAAATTTTTATTTTATCTTCCACAATTTTTATGAACTTCTCTCATGAAAATGCAACTCCAGAAAAGGTGTTCCTAGGCAATTACCGGCACTGCGAATCCATCGGTTCCATCAGAATTCGATTGTGAGCAATTGTTAAAAAGTTAGAAATTCTCACTCGTTCGTTCACTGAATGTACAAGAGCTAAACTTCGGATAGAAATTCCGGGCACACCGGGCCTCGGAATCAAGTGCCGTCAGAAACTACGTTCTTGTAAAATCACCAAGAAAATTAAGAAAAAAATTTCCTTGAATTTTGCAGGTCTTTATATTTGTCCCACCTTCGGGCTTTACGTCCCCATAAAGATACATCATAACTAGGGAAAAAAATGTGGGTACTGAGCACGCATCTGAGCCTCCTTCTCCCAAGTGCTCTCTTGGAGATTCTTGTGCTACAATCTGATGCGCACTAGAGGGATCGACCATCCACGTAGGAACCGCTTCTGTCGATCCTATATCTCCACTGGGACCTCCGTAAGAGTCTCTCAATCATCAATGTCCTGCTCCCCATGATCAATGATATGCGACGGGTCGTGCACGTATCTCCTCAGCTGAGATACGTGGATGACGTCGTGCACCCGGTGCAACTGAGGTGGTAGAGCCAGGCGATAAGCCACCTCTCCAATCTTTCTGAGGACCTGGAATGGTTCGATGAAGCATGGAGACAACTTGCCTCCTCAGCCAAATCTCCGTATACCACATCGAGGTGAGACTCGCAAGAAGATGTGGTCTCCATCCTCAAACTCCAGTGGCCTCCGCCTCTTGTCCGCATAATAGTTCTGCTGGCTCTGAGCTGTCCTCATCTTCTCCTAGATGATCTGGACCATCCCTATCGTGGCCTGGACCATCTCCGGTCCCACAAGTGCTCACTCCCCAGGGTCTGTCCAGCATAAAGGAGATCTGCAAGGTCACCCGTACAACGCCTCGTAAGGTGCCATTCCGATGGTGGAGTGGTAGCTGTTGTTGTACGCAAACTCCACCAAGGGTAGGTGGTCCTCCCAGCTGCAAGCAAAGACGAGGAAACATGCGCGGATCATGTCCTCGAGAGTCTGAATGGTCCTCTTCATCTGACCATCCATCTGAGGGTGAAAGGCGGTGCTCAGATGTATCTGCATCCCGAACTACTCCTACAACCCCTTCTAAGGTCGGGATGTAAAGTGATCATCTTGATCGAAGACGATAGATGATGGCAGACCGTGAAGCGGTACAATCTCCGGATCATAAAGTCGCCCCAAGCTCTTCACTAATCCCAACTCTCTGATGGGTAGGAAGTGAGCCGACTTGGTGAGTCGGTCGACAATCACCCAAATGGAGTCGTGACCTCTGGAAGTGCGTGGAAGTCCAGTCACAAAGTCCATAGATATGTCGTCCCACTTCCACTCCGGGACCTCCAAGGGCTGTACCAAGCCTACTGGTACCTGATGCTCTACCTTCACCTGCTAGTAGGTAAGACATTGAAAAACGAACTCCGCCACATCCATCTTCATGCCCAGCCACCAGTGCTGTCGTCTGAGATCCTGGAACATTTTCGCCACATTTTTAGAGCGAAGACCACTGCTGCTAATTTCCAGGTCATGGGTAGCTTAGTTCATCTCATGCTGCCTCAACTAGCGTGATCCATAGTGATCACGGCCCGCTCCTGCATCAGGACACATCCGAGTCCGGTCCCTGATGCATCGTAGTAAACTACGTACCCTACTCCCTCCTCCGCAACCTCAAGATAGGCGCACTGGTCAACCTCTGTCTCAGCTCCGGAAGCTCTGATGACATCTGTCTGTCCACAGGAAGGGTTTCCCCTTCCTCCTTAATGTTCTGCAAAGTTGCAAAGATTTCTCCTTTTCCGAAAAGGAAAATCCAGTCTCATCCACTGGATGATCCACATTCCTTGCCTAACACTGTCAATCATTTCATGATTATTTAATTCATGGCATGGATGACATCGTAAGGCCTCGACGCTGCTACCAAGAGATCCAACCGTTACACTCGCCTCCAAGGGTTGAGTCACACTTTCGGCATCAGTGTGTGTCCACTGGGTCTCCTCCAGTAAGAATCTCTCAAGTGAGGGTCATGTCAAAAGCATTTAACTGGAACCTCTTAGTATTAACAAACAAAACAAAAGAGATGAAACATCACTATTGCAAGCGTCTTTTATTACTTCAACTCAAATTACAAGGACACAAGGAAACACAAAAAACGAAGATAGAGGAGTAATAGGCAAAGGCCTCTATGCCTGAAGCTAGACCCGCACTTGTCCACCTGCTTCCGAAGCTCCATGATCGTAAGCTTCAGCTGCCTGAAACTATGCTCTCCCCTGAGGCCGGGGTGGACCTCCTGGTGGTGGTGGTGGTAGAGCCTCAAAGTGTCACCCACCACCTGCTGCTCAGTCAACTCCACTGCCTCGTCCGCCTACTCCTTGCGGACCACCACGGTTGAACCTTTGCCTCTGCCTAGGTGGTTCCTCAACCGTCTACTGATCCTCTACATGGCAGGTCGGGTAGTCTCGAGCCATGTGGCCCTACCCGCCGCATGTATAGCACTGTCTTCTACTCATAAGACTGGTTCTGCTGCGTGTTCCCCGCACCTCCGAGTCAGTATCATGTGGTCGTCCACCAGATATCCTGGCCCGCTTGGACCTCTGCGACATCTGTCTACTGCCGGCAACAGGAGACTCTTCCACGTGTCACCCTGTGGTAGGTCTCGCTGCTGGTGTAGACTCATAAAGAATGCTCTCGATGAGAAGTGCTCGTTCCAGTACTCCTGCCTGAGTCGGAATGCGGAGGGAGATCTATGATGCCCTGATCTCATGCCTCAATCCCTTATCAAAGTTCTGGGCCCGAAAGAATGGGTCCCGTACCATGTCTTTCGAGTAGCGCGAAGGATTGGTAAATCTCACCGAGTACTGGGTGACTATCAAGCTGCCAGGCAGCAACTATAGAAGCTCCTGGATGCGTACCGCACAGAGGGTGGCTGGGACGAACTCTGAGTGGAAGAGGCTCTCAAAGTCCATCCAGAGGAGAGATGCCTCATCATTCACCTGGAGCATCAAGCTCCACCATCTGCCTACTACCGCGTGCAGTAGGCTCGATGCGAGGATCACCATGAGGTCTGATGGTGTCCTCACTAACCTGAAAACTCGAACCACTGCCTCCAGCCAATCCTTGGCTGCCTGGGGGTCCGTCTCCCCGCAGAACGTCGGCGGTCGCTGGCGTTGAAGCTTGTGCAGTGCACTAATGCGACGTGCATCGTCAGCGTCTGGGGCTGGTAGAATCGGTGGCTCGGCAGGTAGAGGTACCGCTGGTGCCTCAACTGTCAAAGGGCCTTGTACCGAGGCCTCGTTGCTCGATAGGCTGTCGTCACACACAACTCTCGGAACCCTAGTTGGCTGCCGTCGTGGGGCCATCTTGAAAAAAACAGGTGCGCCACGGTTAAACAGTGTACCTAGTGAGCTGACATAAAGTAATATCAAGGAAAACATGAAACACACATGCAATGAATGTTTTCGTGCATTAAGTCGGAAATCAGATGTCATGGTCCAGGTGTACGGATACGTCGTCCGCCACACCAACACTGAACTCCCTGGCCTGATAACCACACTCAATACTCTTAACACTATTGCTTCACATAGAAAATATCAGCGTCATGAGTTCTACGGTAGAACCGAACTCCTCTGATTACAATTTGTCACGATCCATCCACGGGCTCGTGCCGTGACTACCCCAAGCCCAGCTTCCATAGGCCAGGGGATAGCGACTAGCCCCAAGGTGTAAATCCCGGTAAAAAGGGAAGGCATTGCCTTTGTAATGTAAACAAAAACCATAGAGAAAGCAAGCAGTATAAGTAAACAATATGTAAAAACTGGGTACAACAGTAAGTGCAGAAAAAGTAAGTGGGCCAGAATACAAACCCAAACTGAAAGTAAAGTACAACTTAACGGGAAAACAGCAACTGAAAGTAAAGCCGCAACATCAAGCCACCCACTAGAAGTCCCACATGAAGGGTGAGTATAGATAGCCTCTGAAGCTCCTCGGGTCCAGCTGTCCGCTCCGAGTACGCCTCGCCCAGGGGTCCACCTCCAGGTACCATCCTACTCCGCAAGCCTCAACCACGATCAGCGTTGTCTGTCGTCTGCAACCAACACAACGTCGTGCGGGCATATCCCATGCAGGGGTGAGTTTAAGCTACTCAGTAGGGACCCCGAGACCACCGAAGGTCTCCCGGAATCCATGAAGGAATATCCACATGGAAAGATACAATCATGAAGTAACATCCGACACTTCTTAGGTATATGCCCATAAATATACCTAAGTCATCAATTCGCGTTCGGCTCCAACATCCATGCCCAAGTACAACCCAGTCCACACAGGAAAGAAAAACGTAAATCCACAAAGGATAGCACAACACAATCCACAATGGAAGCCAAAATAGGATTCATCTCACAAAGGTATACTTCTTCGTATGACGATAGAGATGATCAGATGTAGCCACTGATTCATCTAAGCCATCGAAACCACAATGGATCGATAGGTACTAACCCCCGCAATGACCCACAAAGTATTGATAGGTAACTAACCCCCGCAAAGACCCACACAGGATCGATAGGTAACTAACCACCGCATAGACCCACATAGGATCAGACCCAAACAGGATCTGTAGGCGCTGGCTCACACAGAACCGCTGAGCGCTGACCCACACAGGATCGAACCCACACAGGATCGGTAGAACCGATCCATGTAGGATCGCTGAGTGTTGTAGTCTTCACCGGCGAATCCACTGAGGATCTATTTACATTCCTCATCGTCACAGTCGCAAACGCAGCCAGCTCTAGGGTTCCCGCACACAGCAAGCTCATTCGGGAGGGTCCGCTCCACGAGCCGAGTGGCTGATACCTCAACTGACACAATTTCCGGAGATGATGTATCTAAAAGTTTCGTATCGTCAACAGGAACTCAGCGTCACAGACGGCGTGTCAATCGGACGCCGGACCTGGAAGTTATTGGCTTTTTCGTCCCAGGGGTCCAGTTGTTTTTAAGTCAAATCCAACCCGACCGTACTCCACCTTTGTCCAAACCTCAGGTGGAGTAAGCCAAATGTTCCTTCTCAATAAGAGGAATCCAACAAAGTTGACGATACGTCAATCAGACTTCCGGACTTCATGTTATGAGCGTTTCCGCTCTGAGGGCCCGGTTGGTTTCGTGTACGAACCAAATGGGCCAATCCCAAAGTACTCTGAAACCTTAAGTGCGATATAATGAAACGACTTTCTCGATCCAAGGATCGCATCGTAACTGACGGTACATCGATCGGAGTCCTGTAGCTCATGTTATGGACGTACGATCGGATGAGGTTCGGTAATAAGGGGTTTGGGCCCGGTCCGACCCGGCATGATACCCCCAGGGTCGCCCCAAACCGGGTCGACCCAAATTGGGTCCGGGTCCATCCCGCTTGGGCGTGGCCCGGCCTGGTTGGCGTATCCCGGCCTAGCCCGGGCTGGGTGCGGCCCGGCCTGGCTGACCGGCCAGGCAGACGGCTCAGCCCGGGCGCCGCGCGCCGGGCGGGCTGGCCAGGCGCTCGGCCAAGCGGCCGAGCCGTTTAAAGGGGGGGCACCTGCCCCCTGGTTTGTAACCGCGGCCCCCGTTATGTGGGGCCAATTGAGCTGGCCACTGGGGGTTTGTAACCCCCGACCGTACATTGTCCGGCCGGCCCGCCCTGGCCGGCCGGCTTCTGCCACCACGGACTGGCGACGGCCGGTCCCCTCCTTGCTCCGATGCCGGCGGCCCGTTTCCGGCCGCCGGTTCCCACGCTCCGCCGCGGCTCGGTACCGGCCGCGGCCTTCATTCGTCTGGTGCGATGCGAAGGCACCGCACCCTTCCTCCATGGCCCCACTCCAGCCGTAGTGCTTTTGTGGTTCTCCGGCGCGGCGCGACGGCGACGCGATTTGGTTCAAATTCATTAAAACCCTTCGCGACGGCATCGCACATCCTTGCCGTTCGTTCCCATACGGTTCGACGGTACCACGTCACTTTTCTTCGATCCACAACAACAAGAAAAATAAGTGGGAGGGGGTCGGCCATAATTGTGCGGTCCGGCCTCCTCCAGTTAATTGATAGCATGCGGTCCGATTATACGAGGTTAATGAACAGAAGTAAATCACGAAAAGAAAAACACATAAATCCCTTCCTCAAGTGTAGCTTGAACGGAGGTTCTTCGAACTAGGATTCATCGCAGAGATAGCCGTCACGGAAAGAGGCATCGTGGAAGGAGACGTCGTGGAAGGATATGTCGACCTCCGAGGAATCCGGTGTTTTTCTCGTTCTTCGCGTTCTTTGTGTTCTTCGGCGACGAGGATGAAAAACTCTAGTCTCCCTTAGCTTTTCTCCCAAAATCCCTCAAGCAACAAGCCTCAAACCCAAAATAAAATATGCCCCTTACTTATTTTATTAACACAACTTAAGGTTTGAAATTCAAACACTCACATTAAACACACTTCATTAATATCATAAGTTATTAAAACTTAAGTTATCAAATTTAAATGTGAGTTGAGGGAGTTAAGGAATGTGAAGGGGTGGGGTTTGTGTGGGCCCCACCACTCTCATAACCTCCCATGGGATGATGGGTAGTTACCCAACTTCCACCCAACGCTTAAATTCACTTAGAAAAAATAAAAATTGTAGTTAAATTTTTATTTTATCTTCCACAATTTTTATGAACTTCTCTCGTGAAAACGCAACCCCGAAAAAGGTGTTCCTAGGCAATTACCGGCACTGTGAATCCATCGTTTCCCTCAGAATTCGATTCCGAGCACTGGTTCAAAATTTAGAAATTCCCGCTCATTCGTTCACTAAACGTACCCGAGCTAAACTTCGGATAGAAATTCTGGGCACACCGGGCCTCAGAATCAAGTGCCGTCAGAAACTGCGTTCTTGTAAAATCCCAAACAAAATTAAGAAAAAAATATCCTTGATTTTTACAGGTCTTTACAATATCACTGACACCAGACACAAAACAGAAGAACATCCTACACCAACAACTTTTATTCCAATGTTCATCAAATCAAAAACCAAAGGATCTCCTTCCAAATGTAGCATGGTTAATGAAGCATTACTTTTTTGACTTAGAGCATCAGCCACTTTATATTAATTTCCCAGATGGTAATGAATTGTACAATTATAATCCTTGATTAATTCCAGCCATCTCCTCTGTCTCATGTTCAATTCTTTCTGAGTGAATATATAATTTAAACTTTTTTGATCATTATATATTTCACACTTTACTCCATACAAATGATGCCTTCAAATTTTTAAAGAAAAAAAACTGCAGCTAATTCCAAATCATGTGTAGGGTAATTAACTCATGAGTTTTCAACTGACATGAAGCATAAGCAATTACCTGATCATTCTGCATAAGGACACAACCAAGTCCTTTCAATGAAGCATCACTATAGATAACAAACTCACCATTTCTGGAAGGAAGTTCCAAAACTGGAGCATTCACCAATCTTCTTTTCAGCTACTGAAAACAATCATCACATTTTTCTATCCAGATAAACTTAACACCCTTCCGAGTTAGCTTAGTCAATAGAATAGATAACTGTGAAAAATTTCGAACAAACCTTCAGTAAAAGCCAACCAAACCAAGGAAGCTACGAATCTCAGTTACATTTGTGGGTCTTGGCCATTCTTCCACAACCATTGCTTTTACAGGATTAATAGTTATCCAATATTTAGAAACAATATGCCCAAGGAAAGAAATTTTTTGCAACCAAAACTCACACTTTCTGAATTTTCCATACAAATTCTCTTCTTTTATGGTTTGCAAAATTACCCTTAAATGTCATTCATGCTCCTATTTACCTTTAGAAAACACCAAAATATCATCAATAAAAACAACCAACATTTTTCACCTAAGTCAACTGAGCCATCACTGCAACAAACTGTTTAGTTCTGATTCTGACCATCTCAGTATACTAATTTAAAAGGTCATTTCCCACTATATGCCTTCCCAGAAATTTCGTTCAATTTCCTTTACAAAAAACCATTATTAACAAAAAAATATCTTAGAAGAAGCAACATGGTAATCTTCAAATGCTATATCATTTTGATTTTACCATAAAAAAAATATTTTTGGATAATCATTTATTGGAAATATAACTCCGAAAGTTATCTAAACCAACCTATGATACCAACTATAAGTCCCCGGACATAAAACGTACTTAATGTCAAATTAAATGAATAATTCACACTGAGGATATTTTCAAGGTTTAGAGTTTTAGAGAATTAGGACATAACTATTACATCTCAAAAGATTACAAAGTAGAAACTTCTACTAAGTTTCCCTAAAATAAAAACTCTTAAAAGGAAACATCTCTAGTTCCATGTTTTTGATAGCATGACTTTCCCTTGATCACATCCTTTACCCTATTCCACAATATGAACTGTGAAAAACATTTCAAAAAACATGGGGTGAGCATAAAAAGCTCAGTAAGGGATACACAATGAATGAAAGCTGTTAGTTTTTCAAAACAACAAGTAAACCATGTATACTTTATCAAAGTCATAATTTTCACCTTTATGAAGTAGTAAAAAATCTTCAATGAATAAAATATCATTACTTACCCATTATCAAGGTAACTTAAGACATAAACATACTTAAATGGAATAACCATACGGTAGACTTCCACACAAATCACTTAATGGAATAGCCATACGGCTGACTTCCATACCCAATGCATTAGAGGTTATAACGTAACCACCCATCCTAGTATTCATGGCACCTCCCGTCATATGGTTTACCATGTAACCACCTGTCAAATGTCCAAGTACCATTATAAAATCATAAGAAATAAAAAAAAATAATGGGAAGAAAACATTTCCACACTTTGATCACAATATATCACTTAAATATATTGACATAACAAATCCATTATAAAAAAATCCTTTTCAATACCAAAATACACAAAAACGTATATGGTATTTATTTAATTTAAAAAAACCTTTACGGCTTTTTTAGGAAGCCAAAGACCAAATAATACTCGCAGCGGCGGAAAAGGGTCGTTGTCACCGCGTACGTTAAAATAAACATTCCTTTTTTGTCATTTAGTAAAATGCTTCGTAGAAAAATATTCCTTTTGAATAAAAGTAAAATTCAAAGGGGTATATACACCATATAAAAGAATGTCGTGTATAAAACGAAATATGCCTCAATGAAAGGAGATTGAGACGATGTCCCTTACCTCGGGTCCGACTTGACTCGATCGTTCTTTAGCATCCTGAATAATAAACTTGAGTTAATTTCTACTTTCCTAAGAACCTTTTTGATGTTAATTATTCATTTTATATCACTTATTTTCATGTTATAAACATTATATATTCATTTAAGTTAATAATGTTTTGTTTGTCAATACTTGGTTCTTAAGTCAAAAGTGGACTTCTTACAATTACATGTTGTTCGTGTGGTCAAAGGTTCATTATATCCAGAATGATATTCATGTTTTGGATATCATATATATAATATCTATCCATCATATACATGTATTTATAATATTACATAATCATTTAGAGGTAAGAAATTAAATGCACTATTCATGGAGACGGTAAGTCGTACGTACGCCTGAACGCTACTTTCATTTCTATGTCATATTAATGGAATTAAAACTAAATGAGAGATATGTATATTTTAATTCCCGAATTATATTAATAATTTAGATGTAACATAAATCATATATATCAATTATATATATGTAATTGTAATAGTACATTACATTTAGGGATAAGAAATGAAATGCACCGTTCATGGAGACGGTAAGACGTACGTACGCATGAACGCTACTTTCATTTCTATATCATACATTAATGGAAAAAAATAATAATGATATAAAGGTATATTATAATTCCAGTGTAAAATCATATATAATAACTTTAAATCCATCCTTTATACATCCCACAGATGGCATTAACGAATCTAATCACTTTGAGGTGGTGGTAGTCCGCATTTCCTAAAATGAAGATATCGTGTATACCCGTAATGGAATCCATAAAGGTATACCACAAATGAAAAATACATAAGAATAAGGAAAACATAAACATAATATATATCATATATAAATAGAGTTACATCTTAATGTCCACCCTTAAAGGTGTTAAAAGAAGATTGAACAATCATCGTTTTGTGAGGCAGAAATTCGCCAACCACAGAAACAATATGTTATTTAACCATTAGATGTAGGTGTGTGTATGTTTAGCTCTAATTATTCATATAAAAACATCCTAGTATATGTAGTATACTAGTTTTGTTACAATAGAAATAAATAAAAAGAGTTTAGGGGGTTGGAGAAGCAAAATAAAACAAAAGAACACAAGAGAAAACACTACCTTTAAAACGGGTAACTCTTTTTGATTTGAGGTCAAAGGCTTCCTTGGGAAGACTTATGCACAAATTGAGTCTACACGGAGTAAGAGAGAGATGTGTAGAGACAAAATGGGAAGGGGTTGGCCGAGACAAATTCTTTGGAAGTTTGGTTAAGGAAGTAGAGGTGGGGGCCTTTTATAAGAGGAGGGGAGGGGCACTCTTGGAAAGTTATGAAAAGATACATTATTATAAAATGATTTTCGCATTAAAAGGGTCCCAAAATTATATATTTATAGTATAATGTGATAAGGGTTCGAAATAAAACCATACAATAGGTTTTTGACAAGTTTAGGTCATAGATTTTACATTATTGTTTCATTTTATTTAAATCGTTAAATAATGAGGTAATCGCTGCATCATCATGGTGTCATAAATAATTTAATTTATTTAAAGTCTAAAATTTTTAAAGAAAATATCATGATTTATGAAAAAGTTTTAGTGTTCTAATGAATATTTATAGTTAAAATTATGACTTGTATAACCCCATTTAAAAATTGTTTTAGTAAAACAACACATGTTTGTGATATTTTAATTTTAACTTTAAATAAAAAGGTATTAATGTCATTTTCCAACCAAACTTGCTCCATGGGGTCCCCAAGAGGACCCATGGATTTTCTTGGTCAGCCATGACACATTCAATAAGGGTGGGATATGTTTCAAGTTCAGTTCATATTATTAAAACATTATTTTTACCTTAAACTACACTAATTACCTCTAATCGTGATTAATAAACTTAAAAGTTACTATTCAACCAAAAATTATTTTAATCCCATTGAACCAAATTTTACTTCATAATGACAACCATGTATGTCAGATTTTTTAAATTCAAAACACAGAGGTTGTAAAATTTTATTTAAATGAAAAATTTGTTTTCTTAAGTACCACTTAGTGGTTTCACTATTCATAAAAAATTGAAGTTTTTCTGAAAAATACCAAAACTTCAACCTAAGATATATTTGATATTCCAAATTAAAAAATGAAATCTATCATACAAAATTCAAAAAATATAAGTTGCATTTATTAATTTATTAATTAATTCCCACTGTCAGAGCAAAAAGCGTGTTTTTATGAAACAATAAGTATCAAAAGATTGACACTAGTTTAAGTCCGATTTCAAAGTGAAATTAATTCCAACGACCAATATTGGATTAAATGGTAAAAATATATTCTACTTTCTCTATAAATCCAATTCAAAAGATAATCTAATCATGTAAATAAATTAGATTAAAAAGAGTTTTTGAATTAAAATACAACATTTTTCACTATTCAATAAAAAAAATGAACTTTATCGGAAAAATACCAAAAATTTACACAAAGTAAATTTTGATGTCCCAATTCTAAAGAAGAATTTCATTTGGTCCAATAGAATGTATAAGATTTACCAAAACTATATTTATAGATGGTTTTCCATCAAAAGGCGATGAGTCGACCTTTTGTTAATATTAGAGTATTTATGCCTAAAATTGAATTCTTTTCATATTTTAAGCCTTTATCTTTTATTGGGTAAATATAAAAACAATTTAAAACATATATAATAAAATTTTAGTTATTTATATTCATTCTTTCCAATACAATGGCTACGTGTTAACTACCATTTAAAATAACATTATTTTATTACTAGTGTGCAACGTATGATTTCAGAGAAATTCATTATTGAGTATCGGGTACGCTATCGAACATAGCCACCCCTTTAAAGTAGAATTGATATTTAATTCAAAAATATATGAAAACTATTTATTCTTTATTTACCTGGGATGTTACATTAACCATAAAGAAATCAACATAACATCCTAGGGGATGTACACCTCTCATGCTACTAACGTAGAGGCAGAATTTTACATGCTGAACTAATAATATATTGTCTGATAATTGAAATAATCATGATCCATCACCAATATTTTTTTGTTAATATTTTGTTTTCAAATTAGTTAATACATTGATTTATGAGTCCATAATTGAAACTGGAAGAGTTATTATTTCCTATTGTAAATCCTCGAACTCTTGTTCTATTAAACTATTGTCTTCCAAACCCTTTCCTATAGGGATATTTATTCTGGGAACAATAAAATAATAAGGGGCCTCCAATCATAAATAATATGCTTCCTACAAAACAAATTAGATTATCTTTTCCTATTAGTAAATTTCCTTTGGATTTAATAATTATGTCTCTCATTATACCCATTAATTGTATCAAATATGTTTCACCTTCTTTAGACTAATAAGAGATTGTTTTGTCGATGACTTGGTTGTCAAATCTTAATGGGGATGTGATAACTTTAAATATCTTCAAATTGATTTGGATAACCTTCAACAACATATCCTAATGATGATTCCACTAAAATATGATTTTATAGTACCATGTGTGATGTTCCAAGGATTTTTGGTATTCCACTATAGTAACATGGTCTATCTAAAAAAGACTAGTTTTATTTTAGCAATTTCACTCCTGTAAATCACTGAGAACCAAGGGTGGTCTATGTTAATCTCACCTAAAAAAAATGTTTCCTAACCAACATGTCTCGAAAATCTTTCCATATTTCTAGGATAATGAATAAGGTAATCACCTATCAAATGGATGGGGACTTCTAAGAATGTATTGAGATTTGTAATAAGTACTTGTTACACCCATCGGTCATAACACCACAATTGGATGGAAATCCACACATCATATATATATATTACATGGAACACTCACATGGATCCATGGTTTCTTGTACAAATGATGTGGGGAGTGATAATAGTCTCTACTAACATAGAAAAAAATTATACATTCAATGACTTGATATTTTGATTTTGGGATTAACTCGCTCACACTAATCTTTTTTACAACAAATATGAGGCATTAATTGTGTTTAATCGATGCCCATCGGGTATCTCTCATTAAATCACTCATGTAAATCACTGTTCATCCTACTTTGATGGGGAATTTTTCCCAATGGGAGGTCGTTATACAACAATATGACATTCATTTTATGTCACATATTGTGGTGAAAGGAAAAGACAAGGATGATTTCTTTAGGGAACATCCCTCCCTAGAATGGATACCATTGGACACTAAACTCCAGGATGAGGAGGTACTTAATACCCATAACACTACCTGGACACAGGAAATTTATTTTGACGTATCCTTATAATGTATTATTGAAAAAATAGTGTAAAATCCAAATCATAATAAATTTGAAATGGGTTTTTAGTTGTTTCTCTAGACTATAAAATATTTACCTACAATTTATCACTATCCAAATGGTATATATATAATTAGGCTGATTACCAAGAAACCTTCACTGGCATAAAACTATCCCAACAGATAAAAATATCCAAACTATACATCAAATGTGATTATAATGTAGTGATAAAGGAGATCATTGTTGAATATCCCTTAAAAAGGTTTACATTACCCCCTCATTGGTTATGTCATGGGACTAAAGGAAGAGTTCCATTTTGTGTCCACAATTCATTATCTTACCTGATCATAGAATTAATATGTCAAGGCATTGTAGAATGCAGCTGAAGTCATAGTTGAACCTTGTCAGGGGTGAGAAATATTCCATATCAAAAACTAAGGAATTGTATTATCGATCATCATCTAGAAATTGGAATTAATAAGTCTGTTCAAAAAGACCCAAGTGCATGATGAACTTATTAACAACACTAGATGGATTATGACCACAAGAAGATGTCTCGAAAATGGGATTCTCCTGATATACTAAGCCATTATAAAACATTTTCAACATCGAGTATAAAATATTACTCAATTGGATGGTTCAAATATTCAAAATACCCTCTAAAAGGGTGTCTTAGACTGAATACTTTGAAAATGTATAGTAAAAAAAGAGGTCCCACCTATCATAGAGGATTTTCATGAGAGATCCTATGATGCGCATCAATCTAGGACTAGGATCTCCTAAAAATTCAGGAGGATTAGTTACTCCTAGAAAACCTTGATGAAATAATCTATTTAATCCATTAGAAAACTTTATTATTTCATGATCCATGAAAACATCATCAGATAGCCCCTAGAATTTCTAAATTTAGCTAAATTATCTTGGTCAATTTCTGTAGAGGGAATGTATGTTGTGGGGCCCTATCCCCTACCATAGTTATGACGTTTATGAACATCCCTAATAATACTATCTTATTATCAAAATTTTATCCATAAATACCGCTCATGGAATTCAATACAATGAATGATATCATCTTTTTAGTGTATCATGTCATCACCAGGTTCAAGGTCCTTCACAAATTATAAAAAAACAACATCATCTTATGTTCTATGGTGATTGAGAAATTATAACAGGAGTACATCATCAACTCCAATAACTCATCCTAATATCATGCATTATAATATAGATAAATACATTCATTTCATAATACTTTGTAAAATAAACTACAAATGTTGAAAAATAAATACAAGATTCCATAGTTTGATAAGATCCACTGTTCTTTATGGGTGTATCATACCACCATACATACATCTACACAAGAAGATTTATACACATTAGTGTATGTGACCGTAGATTATTCCCAATTAAATTTTAGTTACCCTCACTATAAATAACCATTTTTAGATGACACACGAATTATGAGAAATAACAAAATTGAAGGATGAGCTTGAGAGGCATGATGAGAATAGCTTGCATACATTACAAAATCATGAATTCTATCATAATTTAATTTCATGGGCCTCTAATAAAAATGTCTTCATCCATTTATTTACTCAAGGAAAACTATCATTGGTTATCGTAACCCCACTGATACAAGGAAATATTCCTCCAAATTTATAACCCATCATTCATGGGCCTTTTATCATTCATAAGTTCAATCAAAATAGAAATTAATCATTGATCAAAATGGATGGGGACCATGGAATACCCCCCCCCCCGACCATTGGGTAGTGTCCTAATAAATACATTATATAGAATCCATAAAGATTCTCACATATTACTCACGTAATATTAAAATACATGGAAATAAGTACAAAAAAATAATGTTAAACTATACTAATCTCATCCCAGAAGAAGGATAATAAACTCGACATCATCAAATTTCCATACCACATGTCATAAAACTACATGGAAAACATCATATTCACGTGATTCTAAAGTATTGGAAGAATGTCCTAGAAGAAAGATATTGAAATCAAAAACATCACTCATTCTATCCATATTACATTAAAATGAATGGGAGATTTTCTAATCGCTTGATGTTAAACTCCATGGGAATAATTTTATCATTAATGATTAACTGAACAAGAGCTAGATCTATATGAAATAAATATAACCTTATACTTTCAATGTGTGAGGTTTATAAAGAGGTAAAGAATCACTTCATCCAAGAAATTTGTGTGGATTAAATCCTAATATCATAGAATACATAGTGATTCCTGAATCTCTATTCTTGATCCCATTTATATAATTACATTCCTTCCACTCAAGGGACCTATGTCCTTACTTCAAGACATTAAACTGTATGACTGATTTCCTCATCCCATGATACAAAACTATACGGTTTCCAAGATCTACATGTGGCTTGATTCATTCAATCACATGATACTTATTTATTTGTATATAACATTTTTTTATCCTAGTTGAATCATTAATCTCATTTCATGTATATTATCCCACAACATTAATCAATAAAATCAATCTGTATGGTCAATTTCCTTATATCGTGTTATTAAACATCACATACATCTATAAAAATTTATGTCTTGATTATCATTATAAAGTGATATGTATGGATTCCTAGAAACCATATCATGATCCATTAAAAACATGATACAAAATACCCACAGCCTTTCTATAAATTTCCCCTATTTCATGAGTAAACTTCCACATTTATTTTTCAACACATTGGGAACAACTCATGAGTTGTTATGAATTATCATAATAGCTTCCCCTCACATGACTATGGAATACCAGTTTATGATATGGTTATCATGGTCTTGTATTCATGATAAAAAATTAAAATCATGAGTCCTCATCACATGACATCATAATGCACAGTTGATATCTCTTGAGTGAAATAAAACTATAAAATCATATAGACATCACCCAAGACGTCCACTAATGTTAATTATGGTCTCACGAAATACCTCCATAAAATAACTACTTGTGACATGATTGTTGTCAGTATAGGATACCTAGTGACACCAATATCTCTGACCCCGGGTCTAGTCACAACATATAAACATAAAAATTTCCCTCCCTATTTATAGGTCATACCTATATAAAGAACTCCTATTAAAGAACTTTGTGTGTCTTCATTCCTATTACAATAGGATATATAGTGATTCCTAAAACACCATTCCTACGACCAATAGTAATTCTACATTTTCACGTCAGTGATCAAACGTCCTTATCTAATGACATTAAATGTTGTACTTTCACAAAAACTACTTGTGTCTTGATTCATGCTATAACAAGATTTTTAGTTATGAATAGATATATAAATCAAGAACCCAATTTAAAAATTAATTATAATAGTTCCTCCTATGTACAGGTTAGGCCTATGTAGTGATTTTATAATATAATAATAATATATTTATTGATTTTGTTCATTATGAAAAACATAGTGACATGAAGAACTCCAATCATGGGTCTAACAATAACAATCAATGAAAACTAATACACCCTAAATACATAATGTTTAGGTTATACAATATCATTTTTCCTATGTATGAGTCAGATCAATTTATTGATTTCTAGCACACATAATACATCTTGAAAAATTTTCCATGTTGGTTCCCACTTCCATATCACATGATGCTAAATTTCATGGAAAAAAATACGTCATTTCTGCATGATGCTAAGATGTCAAGAAAATGTCCTGTTCACAAGACACTAAAACATTAAAAATTTATATCCAATGATATGATGTAAAAAGTTGTAAACCATTAGAAATATTAATCACCTATCATAAGACTATAAGATTTTTCCCCCAATCAACCAGAGTATGGGGTGTTTGTTTCATCCTAAAATTCCATTCGTCCATGTATCACTCTTCATGTTTAGAGCACCTAGGGTTTAAAAAAATCATCCACGGATATTGGAAAAGGATACCCAAAATCAAGAGATCATATTTTAATATTCATGTATGATTGTAGATTCAGTATATGTTTACATGTTCTTCAACAAAATTTGTCATAACATGAAACAAATGAATGCTAATCCTTGTGTGGTTGAGATCACTATGGAAGAACTCAACACCTAAGGGTGCTCTGGGGTATCCCTAACATAATTTTTTTATATAATTCTCTCTTGAAATGAGAACCTTGATAATTTATTTACAAATTTTCTACCCACAGTTAGAAGGATTTCATAGTAGTATTGACTCTAACTATCCTAACGGGGATCTTCTGGAACATTCCACTCATATTTGGTCCATGTGCATCATGATTGTAAATTGGACACACATTGGTCAAGGTTATGTGACCAGAAATTGTATACTTTGATTGTCCAAATCACAAGGCCTTAAACTAGTATTGAATTAGGCACAAAAACATGTCATTTTGAATACATGCAAAGGGTGTCTTGAGGAAAAGTCAATTCCTTAGTCATTGAACCATTCATCCCTAGCTATTAGGAAAAAATTAGGGCATAACTGAATGTGTAAAAAATAAGATTGGTCTGGCTTTGGAGACATAATAAAATCCAATAACTAATCATTAGACCCCCTGATTGTTGAATGGAAAATATTAATGACTTTTTTCAACTCCACACATTGATAATGTGTTCACTAGGTGGTGACTATACATTTTGGGTTCTCAAACCATTCATGAATACTACATTTATTATAAATCAAAAATCCGGATTTCATAATCTCAAGTCACGTAAATATTCTATAGTCCTTGGAAAAGGGTACCTGGATTCATGTGTCCATTTTTTTGACAATGCATATATGCCTTTGTCTCTTGCATATGAACCGTTGGTAGAGAACTAAATGTGCCAATATTTAAAAAGATGTTTCTAAACATTATGATCGCTGACATCATCGTGGAAGGAATCAAAACTGTAGAGTAGTACAGACCATTCCCAGTATGATTTTTCCATATCATCCATATGACCCATGAACATTGAACCATTATTTAAAATTCTGAAAAACAAACTCTTCAAAAAAAATCCAATATCCCCGATGTTGTGTCACCATGTAGTCTACTCTTTTTCAAGGAACATATGTGAAACTCTATTCTTGAACATATTTATGGCCCACACCCCCTGACTCAAAATCATAATGTAGGGACCATGTATCATATTCTGGAAAAAATACTATAGGTTGTCGGAATAATTCCATTATATTTTACCCTCCATATCCCCGCAACATTAAAATAATGTATGAATGTTCACAAATAGTTCATCAGATTCATAAAAGAGTCGGTACACATCTGTTTGACATTAGTGTTGAATCATAAGTCTTATGTCCTACAAACTAGAGGTGTTTTCACATTATTGGAACATAAATCCAATCCATGCAGCCCTAAAAACACCATGGTGGAACTCATAAACATAAGGTGTCTTTCTTTATCCCTAACATGTATTCTGTATTCAATGATGCATTGATTCATGTTCCTAGGCACAATATTTACACAACACATAATCTGACTATCTAGGTTCACTACAAATTCTATATATAATTCTCTCTCAACCAGTATTACACCCATATATATTCCATCTCACTTAGAAAATAGTGGGGATAACTCAGTTTTACCATGATATATATGCATATAGGGTTTGACCTAACTCTCTGAGGATTCCCTACCATAATTAAATGTACTCTTACCCTCATTATCCCCAAGAAACACCATGGTGTAACTCAAAATGTTAGGGTGTCTTGGGTCAACCCTGTATTGAATGGACCATATTCCATATCCTTCAATAGATCATTTGAGATAAAAGACCGTAAATTATATTGATATATGGTACATGCCAAAAGAAACTATAATTTATATATTTATAAGGCAATAAATAATATCAATACCCACCATTCTAATGGTTGGGTAATAACTGTTATATTAAAAAATAATATTTAAAATATATTGTTGTTCACTAAAACACAAACTTTATGTTGTAACAACCCGAACCTCGAAATATAAAGTTAGTGACTTTATTAAATTTTCCTAACTTCGAGGAATCCTATCAATAATTATGAATCACATTAGTAGTTTTGGAAAACTAAATTGCATTCGCTATAACCATATAACATTGGGAAATATAATATAAAACATGATACATGATTAAATTAAATGAACTGTATCATTAAAAGCTCATTTAAAGATTTATTCGTCATATATTGGATAATGGATAAAAAATAATGGTGATATCCAATTATCATTATGTGTGATAAAAATAGAATATATAATTAATAAATGAGAATAATCCTCATGTAAATGTAACTTAAATATCACACATACCATATAAATATCTCTATCATACGTAATCTATATAGTATGGTAAATAACTAAAACACAAACCATTTAATCAATAAATAAGAATGAAAATTAATCCTTATATATATCAATGAAAAACTATCGTGGATATTAGTAATAACTAAATTCTAAAAAACATTAATTTTTATATATTGGATTCCATTCTTCTCATGCATATGATTCTATTGTCATCATGATTTATTCCTAAATGGGATTAAAATACTCTAATTTGGGAAATTGATGCATCACATAAGACTACCAATGCATCTATTGGTATTAATTTAATTTTAAAAAACTAGTCTATTTCATGTAAAAATCTTTCCTTATATTTATAATAACCTATTTTAATTATGAACAACATTCCTTATCTAAAATCTGTATCGAATAAAAAATTCAGATTTATCAATAATTCCATAGTTAATCCAATAATTGTCCACGTGAAATCACTATGTAATAAATATATATGATTTATGAAATAAATATATCAATTTTATTTTAAATTGGAAATTAAATTTTCAATCAAAATGATTATAAAGTTGTTATTGTTTCGAGAGAATGTTAACAATCTCAAAAAAAGTGATATTCTAAACATATAGTTTACCACATGGTAGTTTCCTAATCAAAACCATTTGAACGAGATAATTGAAAGTAAAAAATAATATAAAATAAAGATAAAATTATTCATTATATTATATATATAATTATAGGATAAACACCGTAAGAAATAATTAGATATTGAATAGGACATTTATCTCACAGATGTAAAAACTGAGATGAAAATTTCTCACAGCAATTTTTTTGGATGAACATATTTTAATATACTATCTAAGGGATTTAAAATTTTAATAACTTATAACATAAAAATTATCATATTCAAAATATCATATATATTATTCTTATAATATCATCTTAAACATTTGTTAACAATCATTCATTATTTTAACAATTTAATCTGTTAATTTCTTTTTTCTCAAGAATGTACTTACTTGTTATTTATAAACATATTACATAAATAATTATTTAATAATATCTAGAATGTAAAACATTATGTAATTAAAATATATTTTAATTATATATGTAATTATCAAAATACATAATGTTTGGAGATATATAATTAAAGGAACCATTCAAAGAGATGGTAGATTGTATGTACTCTTGAACATTACTTCCATTTCCTTGTCATATTAACAAAGGAAAATGAAAGAGAATTTATATAAGATATAATTGAAGCTAAATAATTGTATCATATATATTTTAAATGTAAATTAAAATCATCTATTATACATTCCACTTATAGTATGAATGAATCACACCGGTCTGAGGAGGTGGTAGTCCACAAGTCCAAAAATTATGTTAATGTGTTTCCAAAACATGAATATTTTTATGTGTTATATAAAGAATAAATGAATCGTAAATACAATATATAACACATATAATCAATAAATAAATCAATATTATGACCTTTTATGGTATTAATGGAAGATTCAATGACATTAGTTCCCAAGGCTGTAGTCTGCTATATAAATGAGCAATGACTGCTATCTGATGGGATGAATGTGTCTAAAACTGTTGGTATGAATAATATCCTAAAAAATTCATTTTATTCTATATACTGTGTATATTATAATATCTTTATATAAAAAATTTATGTGGTTTACATGTATATGAAACAAAATTTTCAATTAAAGACACCTCTAATTTGGGTAAGTCCTTTTGGTTTATACAAAAAGATAACCTCGGTTACTTTTTTAATGAAATTGAGGATTATAGGAGGAGGGGAGGGAATTTGGTAGAATATTTTATTCCATTTTGTATTATCAAAATTTCATTATTGTTGTGAATAATGGGAAGGGGTTATTGTCTTATTATAGTGGAGGAGGAGTGACATTCTTGTTAATTTTTTAATCGGTAATTCCACCCATATTTTCCACATGTCAAGAAGAATAAATAATGAATAAAATTATATTCAAAGGATTATAAGGATATATATGATCGTACACTAGTTTTTGATAAATGTTTTTGCTCATTTTGGACATTATGGTCATGATTTATTCCTTTATTATTCAAATATTTTCTCTTTACCAGTGAAATAAATTTTAATCACATTCATTGATAATTTTTGTGTAAAACTATATTTACATTATTATTCACTATAATTGTTCTGATTAAAATATATAACCCATTTCGAAATATCAAGAAAATAATTTATGAAAGTAATTTAAACTTAATCCCATAGATAGGATGACTGTATAGGTTTTTAATGTAAAAACGTTCAAAAGTTTGCTACGATTTTATATATAATTTCAATGTGAAATTGAATCCAATGACCTAAATCAGATTAATAAAAAAATTATCTAATTATGATTTAAAAATAGTAAAAACAATTTTTAACTTTATGTATAATTTATATTATAATGAGTTATTGAATAAAAATTCTGTGTTTTTTGTTTTTCATCAAAAAAATGAAATTTCTGAGAAGAATAACAAAATAATCTCCCTAAAATATTTTTTAGGTATTTATTAATTAAATAAAGTATATTTTTTCATTTTATATTTAAAAAATTTAATAAATTTATATTCAAAATATGTGCGACATTACAAGGCTATAAAAATACATTTATAGAAATATATTTTTTTATGTATAAAACTGGGTTAGTTGTTATCTTATGCCTATAAAATATATGGGAATAATTTAAAAATATTTTTTGGATATATATAACATATATATTTACTATATAAATCTCTAAATTAGATATAATTTAATTTATTATTCATCTTGTTAATAAATATTGTTTTGCTTAATTTTAGTGTTGCGTGCATTGTAAGCTATCGAAAAAATTAAATTTATTCTGAAAAAAATATTATGTTAGGTCATGGGGTGATAAATTCATCCATAAAAAATTCATCATTGATTTTATATGGGTACTAACTTCTAAAAATATATAGGTAGTTCTCCATAATTGAATCCTATGGTTACCATGTTACTACATCCATTTTATGATTTCTCTAGAGTACCATTACCACATGTGTCATCTGATTCCTCATTTGTTTCTTTCTAATATAAAGAATTTTTATGTGTTTTCGTAGTATGAAAGGTTTTTTTAAAACTCTTTTTCATTAGATATAATAACATGCATTGGGTTTGGTATGTACCTTTATAGTTTAGATATATGGAACTTATCATGTACCCTTGAGGGATTTTACAAAATTTACAAAATATAAGAAAGAAATATATATATTTAAATAATTTTTAAAGGATTAAGTTGCAATAAAATAGTTTCCCTTTATTACCAAACATTATTACACCCTTCTATAAATGATTTTCATGAAAATATGATTTCCCACTTGGTGCTCTAAATCGTTTCTCGAATTGTCGACATAACAGTTTGTTATACAATTAGATGCATTAATAGGATCCTGAAAAGCCTTTACCATTGTCATTATCAATTCATGATGTTTATGGAATATGAGTATCCTTTGACTAGAGTAATCTCGAAAAGTTTGAGTACGACACCATTTACTATAAATTACAAAATACAGTGCCATTTGAATACCTAAATGTAATATCTTATTATAGTAATACTATACCTATGGTAATTAATAATTCCACATTCCTTAAAAGTTCGGTGAGCATGACCAAAACATTTTTTCTGTTGTTTAAATTACTCTTTCATATTGTCCATCAGTTTGGGGATGGTATATATTTCTCAAATGAAGATTAGTGTTAATATCCTTATGAAGAATTACATGAAACTTCAAGTAAAGAAGGGATATCAATCATAAACAATTGATATAGGCGCATCATGATGTCTTAAAACACCATTAATATAGAACTTGTGCGGTTATCACGAGGTATGTCTTCCCTTATAAAAAGGATATGTAAAATTTTTGTTATGTGATAAATAAATACCCATATTTCATCATTCAATATTCTAGTATTTGGGATTCTCATGAAAAATTAAATAGTAACTTCATCCCATTTTCACACAGTAATTGGAAGAGGTTTCATAACACTATTAGGATTCCACATCACAACTTTAACATGTTGAAAATCCAATCATCTTATTAGATAATTAGAAATTTCCCACATCATTTTATACAAGATAATGTTTCTTCAAGTCCATATTTATCCTTGTGAATACATTGTGTATAGAAAAATGTGAGGTATGGGCATCGTCCAATAATTATGTTGCTATATCTGGTACAAATCGATCTCATAGTCTGTTTTAAAATATTATATCACCATTTTCACAAAAAAAATTCATCTAATTTTCCTCCATTCAGACCTTTAATATTATTTTAATGCTTTTCATCATCAGGTTGATAATTATTTACCCACTCTTATAAATATGTGTTTTCAATCATTTACAAATTTATTGACATATTCCCACCCTTAGAAATTATAATATAAATATTTAGTAGATACGTGAACCAATGATCACTCTCAATAGTAATTTGTGTTAGAAAACCATTATATATTCTTATGAATTTATCTCCTACATTTATTATCATTCCATGGGTGGTAGTGTATTGAGAAATCATAATCCATTAGTATCTTAATCCACCAAATTTGTCTCATATTGAGATCTTTTTATGAGAATATGTATTTTAGGATTTTATGATCCATGTATATCTCATACCATTCACCATAGAAATAATGGCTCTATATTATAAAAGACAAAATTTGAGCCGCTAAGTCATGATCATTAGATAGATAGCTCTATTTGTGAGTCTTCACATTATTGGATGCATATTCCATAACAATATCATTTTTCATTATGACACAATAAATTAACTTTTTCAATGATTCACTACACTTCTAGATTGTATTGTCAATATTTATGCATTTTCTATTCATATATTTAGTTTATCAAAGTATTCTTTACATTGCATTTTCTAAAGGAAATTAATCCCTTTATGTGTACTCCTAGGTAATGGGTTATCTGATTAGAAACAAATATTAATGAATTGATGATAGTAAACTACCAATCCAAGGAAACAAATTACCTCGATTATGTTTTTTGGGTTAGTTCATTATCCAAAAACCTTTGCCTTTATAATATTAACAAGTATTCCATGGGTGAACAAAATATTCGGAATAAAATAAACTTCTTGATTCAAAAAATCACACTAACTAAATTTTCCACATATATATATATATATCCCATTCTAATATTCTAAATAATGATCTACAAATTTTTTTCATAGTCCATATATCGTTTATAATACACTATAATATAATCTATAAATACCACAACAAAGTCATAAATATTTTCCTTGAATATTATGTTAATTAGATCGATAAAAATAGAGGGTTCATTGTTTATTCCAAATCAAATTATAATAAATCCATAATTTATACACCTCTTCAAATGACGTTCCGTGAGAATTTCTTCCTTTTCTACTCAAAATTGGTGATGCCCAGTATGATGTTCAACCATTGAAAAAGGATATTTGAAGTTTATCAAAAAAGAAATAAATAGGAGTTAGATGGTAATTTATCATTTTTTGATAGCATCAACTTCCCAATAATCGTGGTACAACCTAATAGATCCATCTTTGTTCTAAACAAAGAGGACATTGTATCCCTATTGTGGAACACTAGGGCTGAAAAACCCCTTAACACTAAAATAGTATTATTGTTTATTTTAATTCCACTATTTCTATAGTGGTGATTATATAGAGAGAATTTGATATTAACCTTGTATTATTGGATTAAAATGATTAAAACTTCAACATTTTACTCTAGCAGAATAATAGTTAATTTATCATGAAATTCATCAATGTATTCTTTTATAGTAGGTAAATCCTCAATTGGATGTTTACCTTCATCATCACTATATTATATTTCCCTTCTTTAAAAAAATTCATTCATCATAGAAAATGGGGGATGATATAAAATATAATCAGATGGGGAAGCTTCTAATATAATTTTACGGGATTCTATATCCTTCTTACATTTTTTAATTTCCATCCTCATAAAAGAAAACTTTTCTTTCTATTTTGAGAGCCAGTTCATACTGTAGATTATATCAAGATCGACCACATGTTTTATAATAAGGTCTTCATATAAATTTCATTTCAATATAATTTTAGGTACTTCCTATCACATATTTTTTTCTCATGAGACTTCCCTTATATGATTTGAATAATAAATCTCTTATAAAATCAAAAAGAAATAATTAAAAAATTAAAAAAAATAGGGTACATATAAAAGAGTACAACGATCTAAATACAAATAAATAATTTATTAAATTTAAAGATAAGATAAATTTACCTACCATGAGATCATTTATCAATTCTTCACAAAATATAGTGATCTCATAAGCTTGTCCATATCACAATAGCCTCCTTTTGGTATATTTAATTTCTTCTTGGGTCATTCAACTGATTAGTTAATCATATTCCATTGGGTGAATCATTGAATATAACCGTTTTTGATATTCCTTAAGAAATTTTTTAATATTAATACCCATTTATACACATTAATAATAGACATGGATTCCATTCAAGAATTTCCAACTATGACTTTTCCCTCAGTTCTCACATGTTTTTAATTATTTCATTCCCTAATTCTTATTTGAAAAAAATTACATTTTCATCGGGTTCATAATACCTCTTCTTCTGTTGTGTTCCTTTAAATATGTTTGATATAGATAATTTCTTCAATTTTTTTATAACGTATAAAATTATCTCTTTGTATGATTAAATTTTTTGGGAAACTAGTTCCTTTTGGTCATTTGGTTTGAGTACATAAATGAAGTAGTCATTCTTACACCCTGTGTTGCATATGTAATCAATACCAAACCTGAATAATCATGTAAAGGTATCTAAATAATCTAAAACACCACATTCTTCATTTTTAGTTAAACTATGGAACATTATCTTTATATTAATTTTTTTATCATAAGGGATGTATTTATCAAAGAATATATAATTAAAATTTCTCCATTCCATTATTTATATTTCTTCTTCCACCTTAGTATTATAGATCATACACCAGCATTGATTATCCACACCTTTGAATAAATAGATCAAAAGTCAATACTTTTCCATATAACTATATCCAAAAACCATAAATATATTCCATGGAGGAAAAATACATTGCTAAGATACAGTTAGATTAGTAGTACCAATAAATGATGGGGGATTCTATCCCAAAAATTGACAGAGCTTGGGATATTATTATTGTTGAATAGGTTTCTTCTTTCGAGTAAGGTTAATTATTATAACTTGATTAAATTCCCCTATAACATCAAAAATTTTCTCCATTCCAAAACTAATAGTATTGGTTTTTTCAATAGGGGAATGAAAATATTTTCCAAGATTATTTATCACATTCTTCTTCCAAGGTGTCATTTCTATCCAATGAAATATAATATATTTTCTCATAAAATTATAATGTATAATTCAAATTATGATATAGCATATAGCATAAATTTCAGCATCATAAATCATAAAATAAATAACACCAGTTTCTTTGGGGACATCATTAATTTTTAATCCTTCTTAATGGTTGACAATTAAAATATTAATTATAAATAGAATATCATCTATTGAAGTGTCAAACCTGGTGTGTAGTAAGGCTTATTATCCTACATTTGGTTAAACTTGATTCCGACCTAACACATTGTGTTGTAGTTATCACCCCTAAGAACATTTGTGTCATAACTACCTCAACATATAGTATCTTGAAAGGGATTGTTTTCTAGAAGTAAACACATAATATAGACCATAATAATATCATAGGATTTTATTCCCTTATTAATCTCAATTTATAAATTAGTGTTATTTTTCATATATATGTTTATAAAATCTTATTTCCAAGGATACTGCTAAAATTACATTCATTGCAACTATAATTATCATACCCTAATATCCGAGATTTAGTGCCTTACATTATTATGTTGTCATGATTACATGAAATCAAATCTGGAAGGATTATTTAGCTTCTTATTTTTATAAAACAGGATTACATACATTATACCCATATTAAATTAGGAAATATAAAATAAATCATGATATATAATAAAATGGAATGAATTGCATCCTTGAATACTAATTCAATGACTTATTTTATATATCATTTGGAAAGTAACCAAAATAATGGTGATCTCAATTGAACTGTATGGGTAGGTATAATAGAATAAATAAATAATCAATGAGTATAATCCTCATGAAAATGAAAACAACTGGTCACACAATCCATATAAATATATTGATAAGGAATAATCAATATGACATGGTAGATAACTAAATCACAATACATTTAATAAAAATGTGAGATTTAATATTAGTCCAAATATGGGTCCAAGGAAAATATAATGGATTAAAATGATTATATAATTCTTAGTAGAGGATATTATTAAATATTTTACATCATGTTTTTCCTGGAACATTATACATTTTTCATCACAATTTATCCTCATCATAGTTTAAAATAATCTAATTTGGCCAACCAATTCATATGTGGAGACTACAGATGTATCAAGGGTCTAACATTAAATGATCTCCAACCATTATAGTTCATTTAAAAATCATTCCTTAGATATCAATCAATCTATATAATTATTTAACAATATTTAATATCAATGAGTCGTATTGAATTAAATTTACAGATTTATTAATAATTCCCATTTTAATAAAATAAATATCAATTTAATCACCGTATGTAATAAAGTAAATGGTTTTGGAAATAATAATATCAATTGAATGGGATCATTTATATGTAATTTATAATATAAATTATTATAATTAATCTAATATTTCAATATAAATTTTAAAATCATAATATAAAGTGATATCAGAAAGTCAACTTTTACTACATGGTAATTTTTATATCAAAACCCTTTTGATTAGATAATTCAATATAAATCATTATGTAAAATTATGATAAAATGGTTCATGGAATAATTTATCTAATTTTCCAATAGATACACCACATAAAATATATAAGTTATTTGTTTTAATTTTATCTCATGGATGAGAAAAGTACGATTAAAATCTCTTGCCTTGTATTTCTATTTTTATGATAATATTTTAACCTATATTAAAAGATTTTTAAAAATGTTACTAACTTGTATCATAAACATTCTCATATTCATAAAATAGTATATTATCTTCATATAATGTGTTATTGCCATCCTGTTAACAATTATTCATTATTTTCACTAGTTTGGGTGTTAATTTTCTAGTTTTTAGTATGTTTTAAATTTCAATTTTTCTTATTCTTTCATAGATATTGATTTCATAATCTATATAATTTAAAAAATTACTTAATTATCATAATTATTTATTATATTTTTATTTATATTAATAAATTATATTGGGAGTTTGGAAATGAAATTCATTATCCATGGAGATGGTATATTGTACGTACGCATGAATGATACATCATATTTATCTTCATATTAAAATATTAAAATGTAAATAATATATATGTATATTATGAATAAATTATAAAAATTTCATCATATATATATATAATGTTTTTATTAAAATATTTTTTTATACATTCCATGAATAGCGTGAATAAATCACATTGATTTAGTGTAGTGGGTGTCCACACACCCAAAAAAGTTGTTATTATATTCCAAAAAATAGAAATCCAAAAGGAATGTGATATATAAATTATAAATAATAAAAAATATATAATAAATAACATATATATCATATAGAATCTATCATTACATCTTTATTCTAACTGTGAGAGGTGGTGGGGAATAACGAATGATATTAGTTTGTGAGGCGGAATTCTGCCCTACACACGAACGATGATTGTGTATCAAAATTTATAAATGTGTCTAAAATTATATGAAAAAATATTATAATGATTAAATATAATCATATATAATATTATAAGGTTATTATAATATAATTATATAAAAATAATTTAACGGTGGATAAGAAAATGAAACAAAATAGATCATTGATGAATGTTACCTCTTATATGGGTAACTCCTTTAGGATTATATCAAAAATCCTCCTTGGATGGATTTATGCCTAAAGTGAGGCCTCTGTGAGGAGGCTGGGGATATTGGGAGATTATTTCGGTGGGGTATTTATGATCCAAAATTATTTATATGTGTCAATAAATGGGAGGGGTGATTTCTTTTTTCTAGTTGATGAGTAGCGGCAAAAGTGAATTTTTTTAAAAAGGAAATTTCACCAAATTTTTTTCAATATGAAGGGTCCGAAATAATAAAAAACATAAATTAAAGGGAGTATAGGGTCAAAATAAGAATAAAAAATTGTTTCTGTACGCATTTCTAGTTTATTTTGGGCCATGTGATTATGGTTTAGTCTATGGATAGGCAAATGTTTCTCTTAATCCTTACAATTAATTTTAATCAGTTCCCATAATATCCTTTTAAAAATTATTATTTGAAATTAATATATCTTATAAATTAATATTATTATAAATAAAGAATCCATTTTCTCCAATCCAAATCACATAAGTGGGATAAATTTATTTAAAATTAATCTCACATACGTAATGATAATGCAGGGTTTTAAAGTAAAAGTGCTCAAAACGTTTCTATGTTTACATATGTAATTTTATAATGAAATTTTTTCTAAATAACTAAATTGAAATAATATATATAAAATAAATATAATCATGATGTAAACCCAATTAAAATATAATTTATCCTTATAAATAAATTAGATGGAGAAGTATTATTGAAATAAAATTTTGTATTCCTCACTATTAATCAAATAATAAAACTTATCAGAATAATATAAAAAACTACCCCTAAAGAAATTGTTCCATACCTTTCATAAATGATTATGATTTTTTCAGATTAATTTAATTAATCTTTCAAAATTCATTCATAAGATAGTGGTTCCATTAAATGAGAGTAAAATTAATTTTTTAAAAAATACAAGTATTTTGTATAAAATTGGGATTTCTCTTAACTAATGCCTATAAAATATATTGAAAAATATAAAAAAAATATTGGATATATATAATATATATTATTATATAAATTCATTAAATGTTTTTTAATTAAAAGTAATTTTCAAAATGTGACTAAATAATTTTTTAACCCGTTATTGAATCCATTGAAAACTATCGAAAAAATAAAATTTATTTTAAAAGGGAAAATAAATTAATGTCTTGGGGATCTGCACATGTAATGAATGTTGTATTTAGTTTTGTTTGTATCACAATGTATTGAATTTTTTCAATATATTTTAATGTATTATGATTTTATATTCCCTTCTATATATGGTGTTCTATTTCATATATGATATTGAATTATTCTTTTTGAATTTCAGGGAGTTATAGTTGAGAAATTATATTAGTTATAATTTTTAGTTAGCTATTCTTAGGATAAAATTATTATTTCATTTTATTGAAATTATAATTGTTTATATCATTCCACTATTTCATGAATATATAATATATATGCTGGTTTTATCACATGAATAATAATTACAATTTAATAATATGGATAATAATTGATTATCACATGTTGTAGACAATTATTTTTTAATAATATTGAATTAATTATTTGGGGGATTTATAAATTAAATATTTTATTTTATAATTATTATATATTTAATAAAATTAAATTATTCAAATATGTGGATAATAATCCATATATTCGACAAATAAAATATAAAATAATATTATTATCATAATATTGAGAAATTATTCTTCCATTAATATTAATATTTCTTATTTTTATGGATTGTTATGAAATAAAATGTTAAAATTGTTGTATAATGTACTTTTTTTCAATTTTATTTTTTAATTACTATTTAATAAAAATTATGTTATTATAAGATTATCATATATGATTGAAATTCAATAAAACCCTAATTTTAAAAATAGTAACATGTGAATTAAAGAAGAAAGAAATAATGAATTGGGATATCTTGATCACATGTTCTTTTAGGATTCCTTTCATAGCCTCTTATTTTACGAAATTGTGTGATATATAATGTTTTTGTTACTTTTTTTATAAAGATTCATATTTTTATGAAACTATATAATATAATATAAAGCTAAAACAGTAAAAATTATGAGTGAAAGATTTATTTGAATTATTTATTTTCATAACATTTGGAAATATTAATTAAATCATGGTTAATATAGATTCAAAACAATAGATATCATGTAATTATATATTTATAATTATTTAAAAACAATTCAAAATCAATTAGATAATTATATACTTTTAAGAAATTAAGGCTTTTAATGGATAAATTTATTAGGGTTGAGTGGTCCCATTATTTTTTGTGAGATGCTTGAATGACCAAATGTTATGGATATAGTTTCCAAAATTATATGTATTTAATAATTATACTCATTTTTTGCATGATATGGTATTTTAATGATTTTTGTGACATGATGAAAACCGGTAATGATGGGTAATGATTGGTAAGTAGTGGGATCAAATTTTTTGAGGTTATATTGTAGAAAACCAGATGTTATAAAAATATTTTCAATGATTTTTAACAAAATTATACACATAATACATTCATACAGGATAGAAATCTATAGTTTAATTAAGATGTTATGTTTAGAAAACATTAATTTGAAATCAAATATAAATATTTATTTAGAGTTCGTGATGTACTGCTAGTTTCATTGTAACTCATAATACTTCACCGGATAATCTAGGGGCATAAAAAAATATTGAGATAAAATTCCCAGTAAGTAAATATTCAATGAATAACATCATAAAAATAGTATATGATAATGAAGGGGTAGATCATGATATCATAAACATGTTAGAGTCACACAAACTAACATGGATAAATGGGGTGGTAAAACAACATCATAAATCTGTTATTAAAGGAATTTTGAAACATCATAAAAGTTAAAATAATAAGTATATTTAGTATATAACATAAATAAAATAATAAGAAAATGTTCATAATATCACTACATATATACCATAACAGTCATGTCATGATATTAAAACATTAAAACATGCATTGAAGTGCTATCAGGGAGAACCCTTCATTTGTCATAGATTATGTGCCCAAAAGAGATCATGTAATTTAAGGAAATATTTTATCATTTTAATGCCATGATTATGGAATTTATGTTTCATAAAAAGATTCCCCTGGTTAATTAAATAACATAATATCTCAATTAATAACATTGAATGAATATAGAAATTTTTATTCAAAAGACACAACATTGGTAGGGTAACTAACAAGATGATTCTTTCAACATAATAGGTGAGGATAATGGTTCAAGGTAGGAATTAATGATATTGAAATTTTTTCCCAAAATATTGGGAAATTATTTGGAGGGTAAGTTTTTTTCTATTAACACATGAAAACATAACCATTATATAATCACAATAAATAATTCCATGAAAATAATAGAATTGAAATCCAGAACTAGATAACCCTTACCATGAGTGAATGATTCATAAAGCATGTAAAGATCACCTCACGACCATAAAAACCTATAGGAGTTATTTATAAAGGGATAATGAGATGAAATTTTTTATCAATGAGAGTGGGGTGTTTTTGAATGAATGTATCAAGGTGTATTTATAAATAAAATAGGGTGGTATTCTTTATTAAATTCTAAACATAGTTTTTTGGATATTATGTTACAAAATATTTAATCCCATTTTCTATATTAGGTGTTTGTCATAAGGTATTTTATAAAGGTACTTTTATCTAAGTGAATTAATGGTTCATTGGATGAGAATCCATAAATAATACCCTTCATGATGTAAATGTTTGTTACGTTTATAATGATTTTTTTTGGAAATCAGGATATATATATTACATTTTTCATGGTTCCTTATTGGTTCTGAAATATAATTTTAAACATTTAAAATTTTCATTTTATTTAATGAACAATTTATAATTAGTTAAAACTTTATAAAATTTTGGAAATATTTTTTTAAATTATGATGTCATAATACGTAATGTATATTAATACTATATTTTTTAACCCAAAATTTTTCACTCTTATAGAATTATTAAAAAAATCACATTGTTGATAATTTATATATTCAGAATTCATAGAATAATTTTTTAGTAATTTTTGTGCAAGAGAATTTTATATTATATAATAATATTGTTATTAATTAAAATTTAATAATTTTATAACAATAGTTAATTTATAATCTTTAAGAAAACCACTAAAGGATTCAACAAATCGTATTTATTATATATAAATAATTTATTAACTATATTAATTATATTTATATAGAACTTAATTTTTCATAAATTAGTATATTTACTATAATAATATATTTTTTAAAAAATAAAGAATATATATTTTCCAAAAAAAAATTTATTTTCATTTCAATGTGTCAAAAATATGTGATTCAGTCTTATTCTTATATTCATGTATATTTTATTTTTTCAAAAATCATAATGGGAATAAAATAAGAATAAGTAAAAAAAATATTTTATTTAAAAGACAATATTATAAACTATTATGGAAAGGATACATAAATCCTTATTACACCATCGTATGCTCTAATAGTAAGGTGTGTGATGGTAGTAAATTCATGGGGTGGTTTGTAGAACCTAATGACAGTACTGATCTCTATATGAATGAAATTATGTCACAAATTTTTCCTCTTCTATTTTAACTGTTCAATCTCATCATTGACATGGTCAAGGATGAATCCAAGCAGTGTGACCTCCCATGGAAGCTCTAAAAAATAAAACTTATATGGTATGATCCTACAAGTTGAGGAAATAACATCATTTATCTATATCAAATTGATTATTAATAAAACTCACAATATAATAATCATAATATTAAATATATAATGGTAATATTTTCATCCTTAATAATTGATAATGAGCTACTTTTCTAATAGTCATATTATATCAATATTTTATATTGGTATAAAATAATATATCAAGAGATTTATTTAGATACATTACATAATATGGAATATATTTATTTAGATGTAAATATCATTAAAATATTTTTGGGTCATTATAGTATTCCCCATTTTAAAATTACCCCACTGAATTTCATTTCATACAATACAATATATGAGGGTACTTTAGTTTCATCTCTTCTTCTGATTCCCATATTTCATTCTCAAACATGTGGTTCTTCCAAATTATTTTTATAATGTCAGTATTCAGGTTTGGTAGCACTTTATCTCTACAATCTATGAACTTCCTCAGATACTCTTCTGAAGAAATATCATTCCCTAACGAAATCAACTAGATATTTAGAATGATTTGGAAGTAACATATGTAATTCTTTAATATAGACACATGGAACACATTGGGTATGCTGGATAGGTTAGTTAGGTTTGTTCTTTGAAACCCAAAAGTTATGATGTGATCATGAATATCAATTAGGATGATATGTCTAGATACCTATGTTGACTTCTCCCCAAATAACATGACATTATTATAGCATGATAAATTAATAAACACATAATATCTGACCTCAAACTATAGGTATCATTAACGATTATTTATGTACACTTTCAATTTCATTTTTATAAATTCTATATGATTTTAAATGGTTTTATCATTTTTTCCTCTCTAATCCATGATCATGTCTTATATGATTCCCCACTGAATCCTCATTCCATTATGTTGGATTCTGATAGCTCAAACCATGGAAAGACATGTTGTGTTCCATAAGAACAATTAAACTGAATCTGTTGTTATATAATAATTATAGTAATGTAATTTCATGGTACCAATATAATTTGAAATCCATTGAACAAGATCTCAACATATAGTTTCTAGTTTAAATTGTGCTATCAGACTGACCACCCATCTGAAAATTATAATATGGTATAAAAAAAAGAATCATTCCCAATTATTTCTATTTTCATCAGAAGTACCTCAAGGTAAATCTTATGTCTCAATAAAATATAATTGGCATATTCACTCCCTATAGTATTACCAATTATCATATGTGTATTTTAGTCTGTTTTTCAAGAGATAAATATTTATTATAGTAATTAAATTTTCTCAAATATTATGTTGATGGACTACATCCCAATTGAAATTATAAATATTAGATGTCTTAAGGATTCCTATGAAAAATTCTGTGATTAGGTTTTCCAATTTTCAAAATGAAATATTCAATGTTTATTTCATACCCATAGATGTATTTTGTGCAGCCACAATGTCTTTTAAAATATAAAATCATTACAAAAATTCTACACCTATTTTTGTTATCCCACAAGATATTTTTCTTCTGATTGTTATACATATTACTCCTCCCTTGATAAATAGAGAAGAATAATATGTACACATCATCCAATATTTCACAATTTATTTATGTTTTTATAGGACACATATCCATGTTCCGAACCGTATATCTCCAAATTTAGAACAATTAAACTGTATAATTTTCATTTTTATTCTATATATATCTATATCATTCTTTCAAGACCACCATGATCATCCCATCAATGGATGTATAATCTATTATTTTACTAATGTATGAAAAATAAATTTTATTATTCACATGTCCATAATTCTCAACCCTAAATAATATTGGATCCCTATAAATCTTTATCATGTGTAGGGTTATAGGATTCTTTCTCATTAGCATTTATCCAAGTTATTTAAATTGCTATGATGGTAGTGGATTTTACATTCAAAATCCTTATTCATCACTAAGCGCATTTTTAGTTTCTATTGATATCATTATCTAAGAATATATACGTGTGGTTCATATGATCTATATATATTTCACACATCACCATAAATATATAAATAATTATAGTAATTATTTTGAATATTACTTCAACAAACCTTATATCATTTTTTGGGTAGTTCAGTTCCTTATTCTTTAATTAGTGGGTGGTTTTATCACATTATCATTTTTCTGAGTAGATAAGAAAAAAATTTATTTAGCATGTCACTAGAGAACAAAAATACTTTCAATCATGGGGGTATTGTGTATATAATTGAATAAATAGACACATTACTAACTATTTGAGGCTTTCCTCATGTTCATATGTACATACAACCATTACTCACTTATATGAACTCTTGGTTTGTAGGATTGAAAATCATTATATTTTTCCCAACAATTTACGATATAAACCATATAATATAAAGAATCTATAGTTATTGAATGTATATTTTCATTTGGGCTATTACCCAATAGGCTATGTCATCAAAGGATCTATATATATCAAATTTTTTGTGATATCCTTCCACAAAAAAGTTTCAGTATGTATCCAAAACTCACATTTACTAAATTTCCCATAAAAAGTATCATTACTTAATATATTTGTAAGAGTATTAAACTTAAATTAAAACCCCCCCCCCCCAAAATTTTGTTGTATATTAAAATATAATCTATGAATACATAGATAAATTGTTCAATGTAATCTAGATTTACCCTATTCATCCAATCAATGTTGTTTTTTGGAGAATAAGTGTGTTTAAATTGGATTATTATATACTTATAGATTTTATAACATTTCATGAAATGATTCTTCGTAATATCCTCTTTCTTCACATTTACATGATAACTCCCTAGATAATTATGGATGTTTAAGAGGTTTTATCCTACTTATTGCTAATAAAACTTGTTATTACTGCATTTAAAGGTATATTGGTTATATATTATTACATTTTTGAGTTTATGATAGTCACTATAAAGATGCATTGATCCATCATTTTTAATGATAAAATGTACTAAAACACCCCATGGTAATTCACTCGAGAAAAATACAATTATCTAGTCAATTTTTAGTTTCCACATCTTCTCTTCATGTTCAATTGTGGTCATTATATAGAGTGTCTTCAATATTTTACAATGCTCTAGTTATATGTTCAACTGAGAACTACAAGGACTACGATTTAATCATTACGTAATCATGAATTTTAGTGATGAACGTACTTCATTCAAACTAAATATTTTTTTGAGATTCATGTTTTACATATTTGGGACATAATACATACATAATGTTCCAAATTAATTTAGAGCGAATACCCCAAAAATAGTATTAATTTCTTCCCAAATATAAAAATGTTCAAATAAAACATTATTTATATGAAAAATCGTCATAACAATTAACATAGCTTCCTACATTTTATTTCACATTTTTATAAACTATAAAAATCAATAAAAGTCTTGGGATTAGAAAAAAAATTATAATTAATGTATATAATATAAATTAAAAAAGCATTATTTCATGAATACAAGAAAACGTATGAAATCATTTTCACAAAGACATTCTATTCACCAATATATACTTATATTGAAAATGTAGTGATTTACATGAAATTCCAAAGAAAATGAAAAAAAATAAATAGAACCATAAAAATGTATTGGGTAATTAAATACTTATATTTTTACCCTCATGTATACCTTATTATTTTTAACTCTCACTAATACATTACAATGTAACCCTCACTATTACCAGAAGGTTTAACAATCATAGCTACACATTGAGTAACCATACACCTGACCACCCACATACTCATACCCCGTGAATTGGAGGGGGATATAGCTCCCACCATTAATAATAAAATATTCCCAATAACCAATAATTAATCATCAAACATGTTTACTTTCATAAAAACATTTAATTTGAATTTTGTAAAAAAAAGATTAAAAGATAATTTTATAAGAAATGCCACTTTCAAAAAACATAAAATTGATATGATATTCAATTAAAAAAATCAATATATGTATACACTATATATACACATAATAAAAAATATATATATAAAAACTCAACACACAAATGATCTTACAACCAAATAATTAATTGGATAAAAGGCTAACCCAAAAAATGGGAATAGAGTTATGAATTCCCTTACCTCAGGTTTGTCTTAATTAAAACATGTTTAAAACGTCTATATAATTGTTAAAAGAGTGTTATTAATATATTACAGAAACATATTCATGTTTATAACACATTATATGTTCATTTTATAACCCCATTTTACCCTTTAATTATTAGAATTGTGTTCCTTCAATTGTTTTGTGTGCATTCCTTACATGATTTCCATGGCTGGTTTGTATTTGATTTTCTTATAGTATAGAAATGAAATTTCATAAATTTAATGAAATGGTACTAATATGTTCCCTTAATATTTAATGGTACCTCAAATAATTTTTTCATCATATGTGATGATGAATCACTCGATAAATAATTAATGATAATTATTTAGATCATTTTTTGTGTTTTATTGATAATCATCATCACGATTCATTATATAAATTCATGTATTGAAAAAATGTTAATTCTAGAAAATAAAATAGGTTACATAATACACATTAAATTATTTTTTCAACCATTAAAATGGTTTTACACGTAATTTTGATGAATGTAAAATAAATAGGAAACACATCGCACACGATTTTGGTAAAACAACACATCACAAATGATGTTTTTATAAGAGGGGGGGAGTGGATGAAATAAGAGTAATTTTATCCATAAACATGAAAAATTAACAATATATTATATTATAGTGATTTAAATCAACTTCGATATGTGGAACAGAATTGAGTATTAAAAAGAAAGGAATTGAAACGAAAAAAGAAGAATAAGAATTATGATTTTTACCTCTGGATCTCTTCACTTTGAGATCCTCTTTTAGGCCTTTGGTTTTGGCCTTTTAGTGATACCAGAAGGTCTTGGACATGGGTAATAGCCTTTGGAAGTGGATTTGTATGAACATAGACAATTCTCAATGCTTGGGATGTGTGAAAGGAAGAGGGGTATGAAGGTGGTATTTAGGGTGGAGAGGAGGAGGGATTTTACATTATATTAATCATTATTTTAAAAAAATACAATGAATAGTTATAATTCCTATGATCTAAATAGTAAATATAAATTTTGATATTGTCAAATGTGTGGGAACATAATCCCAACATCACCATTGCTGTAGTATAAACAAGTATTTAGCATTTCTTGTAATTTATCGTATTTTATTTTTCATTAAAAATTTATGAATTTCAGAAAAAATATCATCGACAAACCCTACCCATTTTTCGATGTGTAGAATTATAAAATGAACTCAATTTTTTTAAAAATAATTTTCTATATATTCTTAATTTAATTTTTAAATAAGATCATACTTTATTTAAATATTAACAATTTTACAACTATATCTCATTTTATATCACCTTTAACAATTAATCAAGATGTAATTATATTAAATCATTATGAAAAAATTAATAAAAAATTTTAATATTCATTTAGTTCATATTAATAATCATATTACTATTTATTAGGGTATATTACTATTCACAAAAAATAATTTTTGGTCTCTCAGACTCCAAAAAAACATACTGATTACAACTATAGATGACTGTCTTTTAAAAATCAAATCATAAAAGAGGAAAAACTACATTTACAGTCTAGATTTAACAATCTACATAAAACAAACTTTAATACATTTCTATTTAAATTTTAAATCCACTAGGTGTTAGATTATCCCCACCATCAAGAAATTTCATCCTCACAAATATATTTCATTATTAAACAAGTAAGGGTTCTTTTCCATCATTGGATTTTCAGACTCCCAAGATACTTCTTCAACCAGGTGGTTTCTTGAAAAAAAAAATTACATTGTGGATTAACATATTCCATAATACGTTTCCCCTTTGATCAATAATATTACTTGTATTCTCTTCATAATAAAGGATCTATTCTAGTTTATCTACTTTTGGGCTTAATACATGACATGAATTAGGAACATTATTTCTCAACATCAAAACATGAAAACATTATGTAGCTATGATAAAATAAGTGGAATAGCTACTTGGTAGAGAAATATTCCATCAATATCCATGATTTTATAAAGTCCATTGATCCATGGACATAGAATTCCATTATTACCAACATGCATAAAACTTATCCTTGGTGAGATTCTAAGAAAAACATTCTCACCTACCTCAAATGAAATGTATTTCCTCAAATTGTATTCATAACTTTTCTTCCTGCTCAGAGCTATCATGATGTGTTGTTGGGTCATCTTCACTTTCTCATCCACTTCCTCTTATAATTATGTTCCCATTAACATCATTTTCCAAACATCATACATAAAAGATTGAGTTCGATGACACTTCCCATACAAAGCCTCAAAAGGTTCCATCTGTATACTAGATTGAAAAATGTTATTATAAGAAAACTAAACAAGAAAATTATGTTGATCACAACATCCAAGGTAGCCCATTGAATAATATTGAAGCATGTCATCCAGAGTCTGAATCATTCATTCTGAATACCCATTTAAATGATGATGAAAATATTTACTGAAATTTAATTCCATTTCAAATGACTTCTGAAGGCCCTACCAAAAATTAGATGTGAAATTGAGATCTCGGTCAGATTCAATAGAAATATTAACTACTTGTAACCTAAAAATCTATTTGTGTTACAGTTTTGAAAGCAGATCCAAAGATAATGTATCTGTAATATATAGAAAATTTGAATATTTAGTCCACCAATTAAATATAACACAAATACAATTGTTATCTCAAGAAGTATTTTGTAGTCCCAAAACAATGTCCATGGATATATTCTTCCATTTCCACTATGGAACTGGAAATCGATGAATCTTCCCATTCGGTAAATGCCACTCTGATTTAAACTTCTGACATATAAATCATTTAATAGTAAAATCATAAATATTTGTTATCATTCCACACCACTAGTAAAACTCCCGATGGTCTATGTGCATCATTGTACTACCATGATGAACTCAAAATTTATAACAATGTGATCTACACAAGAAATATTTCTGCAACTAGGAATTATAAGGCACAAACAATATTTTTCCAATTCTCAAAAGACAATCTTTATCAACGGTAAATTCTAAAAACATGCCCATATTTACCAAATCTACCTTTTTTTATATCTCACAGTCCTCCTTCTGTACTTCATTAATTATGTATGATAATGATGATTGAACTGAATACTAAAATAAAATAGATTCATTTCATGCACCAATAACCTCTAAACCAATATTCAAAAAATCATTAATTAAGTGATCATGTTCCAAAAAAAACATAGTTAATGATACATGATATTTTCAACTCAATGCATCTACCACTTTCTTTTAATTTCTCTGAAGGTTTATTGATCATGAAATCATAATCCTTTATCATTTCAATCCATCTTATCTTATTCTTGTTTAATTCCATCTGAGTTGATATATACTTCAGACACTTGTGTTTAGTATATATTTAACATTTGACTCCGTAAAAATGACACATCTATTTTTTCAAAGAAAAAAACCACATCTTCCAATTCCAAATCATGTGTGGGATTATATACCTTATGAGGGTTTAGTTTTCTAGAAGCATAATCAATTGCATGAAAATTCTGCATCAGAACACAACCATGTCCCTTTAACGAGGCATCATTATAGTTTAAATACTCACAATCTCAGGAAGGTAAGGCTGAAACTGGAACATTCACTAATCTCTTCATTAGTTCCTTCAAAAAAGCATCACATTCTTCTATCAAAACAAATTTAACCCCTTTTCATGTTAACTTATTTAGTGAGATAGTTAACTATGCAATGTTTTTAACAAGCTGTCATTAGTAAAATTCTAATCCACGATAACTAATAATCTCAGTAATATTTGTACGTCATGGAAATTCATCAAACACTTTTGTTTTGGCCAGATCAAGTAGTATTTCACCATTATTTAATGTGTTCCCACGAAAATAAATATATTGCAACAAAAAATCATACATGCTTAATTTTCCACATATTTTATTTTCTATTATAGTTTTAAAAACAACCCTTAGATGTTTTCCATGCTTCTATGTACTATTATAAAACTCCATGATTTCATAAACAAACCCAACCACAAACATATCCAAGATATCATGAAATTTTATACTTAAAAGATCCATAAATATATTAGGTTCATTAGTTAAACCAAACGACATAACAAAAAATTATTAATTCACATATATAGTATGAAAAGTTGTTTTCTATATGTCATCCTCCATCACCTTCAACTGATTGTATCAGGATCCCAAGACAATCATGGATAAGTACTGAGATCCCTTGAGCTGATCAAACAAGTCATCAATATGAAGAACGTGATACTTATTTTTAACCGTGATGTTATTTAGGGTTCTATAATCAATCAAATATACCATGAAACTATATTTATTTTTTTAGAAAAAATAGAAGAACCCCATATTAATGTTCTAGAATGAATGAAGACTTTATCAAGATAATTCTAAAAATAATTTTCAACTCTAAATGATTAATTTGATCCATTATATAAGAATGTTTTAAAATTGTAATAGCATCAGAAACTAAGTCAATTCTGAATTCAATTTCTTGATTAGGTATAACATTCGATAACTCATTAGGAAACAGATCATGATATTCATTTACTACTATAACTTATTTAATCTTAATAGTTCTCTGGTTTTCGACAATATCAATAAGGAAACATTCATTTACATCATTCAATAGTTTCTCATCTTCCTGACATGTTATCAATTTTTTTAGTTCATTCTTGTACGCAAACTGAAACACTTTCTAAAAAACAGTTTCTTTTTCTCCGTAATCTATCTTATCAAGATAAAAATAAATCCATGCAATACCCAAAATAACATCAAACTCCACTAATGGAAATACAATATGGTTTATAGGTAATATGTTTAAATAGGTAACAATATGAATATACTTAAAATTCCTTTTTGCTCTAACATTTCCTCGGGCCTTTTAAAAATATGTTCTTTTCTCATTTGATGAGTTGATATTTCTAATATGACAAAAACTTCATTAGAAATAAAGAAATGTGTGTACCCCTTGTCAAAAAAGATTTCATATAAACATGGGTAAAAGAAAGATGTACGAAATACCACTTCATTGGATGGCTCAAAACTCATGAATAGTCTCAGGGATCTCACTACACCTTTCCACTTATAGTTAGGCTCATTGAATCATTCATATCTCTCTTTGCGAAGTCATTTTCATAATGAACCATCTCACGACATTTAAAACGCATTACAATTATCTTATTAAGATTAGTCTTAAGATCATTTATATTGAAATATCAGTACCTATATTCAAATTAATGACATTGAAAACACATTTCAATTTTATTAAGGCATTCCCAAAGGAGTTGTTTTCACACTTTTCACAAACTGAAATCTATAATTTCTTACTATTAAATTTTATTAATATATTCTAACCCATTTCTTCCCATAAGATCCACTTCTACTCCTTATTGTAAAATTTCTTCTGATCATTAGAAAACTCCATTTCTACCCTCTCAGCATATCAGACATGTTTCTCATTACTTTTGAAATCACAGGAGGCCAATTCCCTTAGATTCCATAGCTTCAGTCCTGAGTAAAAGAAGTTTATTTTACTATCAAGATCAAGAATTTAATTTGGAGCAGGCCACACCAATGAGGTGAATTCTGATTCATACACAGCCACTAAATCATATTCCTTATTTTAAATGAAATTAATTATTTCTAGATCCTATGTCTTACCAATGTAGGAAATTATTTTTCATGGAAATTACTTTTAAATTCTTCCCACACTAAGGCCCCAATCTCCTCTCTTTCCCCGATATTATTTACTATTGACCACCACTAATTAGATTCAATATCAAAACGATTAGTGGCATGACTTAAATTTTGTTAATCTAATCATCATATAACATCAAACATATTTTCAAGGGATTTAATCCATCCTTCAGCCACTACCAGGTAAGATGCTCCACTAAAAGATGGAGGGGCCTACCTTATAAAAGGGTCCACTATCGTCGCGTACCTTTGTGGTAATTCTAGTTGTTATTTTCCAAAGATAAAACCACTATTTATTCATGTTTTAACTAATCCATTACTATCAAAAAATACTCAGATCCAATACCTACCATTATAGGATGCATATTTAGAATCATATCATTCTTTCAGTGCCTCTCCACTTTATCTTCCATTTTTCTTCTGCAGATAACCTTTCTGAAGTAATAAGTCTTAGTTGATGAAACAAGTTACTCTTCAAATGATATATCATTTAAAATTAACCATTGAGTAAAAAATCATTTATTTTATTTTATTAACATAATCTAATGAACTATGATTATCTAAACCATCCTTTGAAACCAACTATCAGGGCTCATCCTTAAGACATTACATAATCTAAAATTTCCGTCAATAAAACTCTTCCTTTAACATTGCGTACTTATTCATGTTTATAGTTTTATAGATTTTTTACATAATAAATACAAAAAATTCCACATTAATACAGATTGGATACCACAAATATAGTCTTCTTTTCTTCAAAAATACAAAACATTTCAAATAAGATTTGATTTTTTTAAAAAATCATCATAACATATAATTTTGATTCCTTCTTTTTCTTAAACATCCTTATAACCCATTAAAATAAATTAAATACCTGGGAAGAGAAACAAAAATTGATAAGTTATAAAAACGAATAAATTAAAACATTAGTAAATGAATACTTGATAATGTATGAAATCGTTTTCCAAAAGACATACTTGTTAACCATTTATTCATAAATTGTGAAATATGAGATTTCCAAAAGATTACCAAAAAAAAATAAAGAACATAAATTGAACCCTAAAGGTTTCTTATGTCATTTATTAATTATTTTTTAACACTCATAGATACCTTATGATTTTTAACCCTCATGGATACCTTACGATGAAACCCTCAGGCCTACCTTATAGTGTAACGATCACAGCTACACGTTGAGTAACCAAACGACTGACCTCAAACATACACATACCCAATAAATTAGAGGGAGATACAGATACCACCATTAATCGTAAAATATTCCCAGAAACATAACATAATCATCAAACAATAATGCATTCATAAAAACATTTACTTTTTATTTTGTAAAAAGAGATGTTTAAAAGAGGATTTTTAAGAAAAGTCACTTAAAAATAACATATAATTAATATGAGAATCAGTTGAACAAAAGGAATATATTTATACACTATACTTACACATAATAAAACATAATAAAAACAAAAAATAACCACACAAATGATCTTAAAACCACATATTTAATTGTGTAGAAGGATAGCACAAAAAATAGAAGTTGGGTTAAAAAATGTCTTACCGTGAGTTTGTCTTACATCAAACATGTTTGTACCTCCTATATAATGGATAAAATAGAGTTATAAATATCTTATAAGAACATATTCATGTTCAAAACACCTTATATGATCATTTAATAACATCTTTTGACCCTCTAATCATTAGTATTATGTTCCTTCCAATATTTTGGGTTAATCATTACAGGATTTCCATGATCTATTTGTATTTGTTATTCAAGTAGTAAGGAAATGAAATTATATAAGTAAAAAAAATAAATTGGTATCATATGATTCCATAATATTTAATGATACAATAAATAATTTTTTATCATATATGATGATGAATCATTAGATAAAAAATTAACTATATTTGTTTAGATCATATTTGGAATTTCATAGATAATCATGAACTTGTTTCATTAAATAAATTAATTTTATGCATAGAAGTTCATTTAAGAATAAAAAATATGTTACATAATACAAATTACACTTTTTTTCAACCATTAAAATGGTTTTACAAATTTTTCTTAAGGAATTAATGAAAATTGAAAATGCATCACCCATGGTTTTGGTAAAATGACACATCATGAACGATGTTTTAATAAGTGGGGGAGGAGAGAAAGAAATATGATTAATTTTTTTCCATAAAACAGATAAAATAAATCATATAAATGATTATAGAGACATCACTACTATTTTATAAGGGTAATTGAGTAGTTTATAATGAATGATAATGAATTGAAAGGAAAACATAAGAATAAGAAATAGGATTATTAACTCATGATCTTTCCCCCTTGAGATCCTCTTCAAGGCCTTTGGTTGTGGTCTTTTGGTTATACTAGAAGGTCTTATACATGGGTGTGAGACTTTTAATGGGTATTTATGAGAACATAGGGAATTATCTAGGTTTAAGAGGTGTGAGTGGAAGAGGCGACTGAGGGAGGTATTTATAGGGGATGCGAGGAGGGATTTTAAATTATTTTATTCAATATTTTAATATTTTTGTCCAATACTATGAATAGTATTCATTATTTTGATCATAACAGTAAAGAGATAATTTCAGATTGAAACATGTGGGCTTACCTCCACCTTCAATCACATATGATGCAATAAAAAAAGTTTAGCATTAATCGTACTTTATTATATATTACTATTCATAAAAAATTCAAGAATTTTAGATATATAAAAAATTAACCATAACCATTTTATGATGTTTAGAACAAAAATATGAACACAATTGTTCTAAAATAGTTTTCTAAATATTATTAATTTAATTTGTATATAAAATAATACATTATATAACAATTAACAATTTTAATACTATAACAATTTGTATATCACCTTGAAAAACTAATTAAGATGTCTATATTCTAAATACATAAGAAAATAAAATAATAACACAATTTACTATTCATTGGGATCATATTAATATTCATAAGGGTATATGACTATTCACCAAAAATCATCTTGGTTCTATCAGACTCCAAATAACTAACTAATCACAACTGTAGATGACTATTTATTGAAATTGAAATCGATAAAGAAGGAATTTGTCTATAAATAATTGTTTTAACTATCTACTTAAAAAATTCATGTATTTAAATTTATTTTTCAAAACCTTGGGTTGTTACAATCTCCACGCCTTCTAGAAATTGTATCCTATAAATTTTATTTCTTTCATTAATCAAGTGTTTTTAATTTTTTCTCATAGCATTTTCAGACTCCCATTTTGCTTCTCTGACCATGTGGTTTCTCCACCAAACCATTAGCGGGTGGACTACCTTGTTCGACAATACTTGTTACATTTGATCAAGAATATAAATTGATATCTCTTCATAAGAAATGATATCTTTCAGATGAACTACTTTTAGGATCATGACATGAGATGAATCTGGAACATACATTCTCAATATTTAAACATGAAAACAATTATGTACCTAAGATAAACACTGTGGAAAATTTAGTCGATAAGGTACTAGTCCAACATTATTTATGATTTTATAATTACTAATAAACCTTGGAATTAGATTTATTTTCATAAAAAATGCATTACACTTTTCCAGGGTATGATTCAACGAAATTCATGATCACCTACCTAAAATGAAAATTATTTCATATTATATTATAAAGAACAATTCTACATGATCTGATCTCTCCTCATGTGTTTCTGGAGCATCATCACTTTCTCCGCCACATACACTACTAATTTAAGTCCTATCAACCCCTTTTCCCCAACATAATCTGAAAAATCTATAGTTCGACATTGATTCCTTTAAAATGACACAAAAGGGGACATCTATATATCAGAATTAAAAATTATATTATATGTAATATCAAATAAATAAATATTTTGATCCCAACATCCCTGGTATTCCATTGAACAATCTCTAATAATATCCTCCAATGTCTGAGTCATTAGTTCTGACTACCAATCAGATTGAGGAAGAAAAGTGGTTCTGAAATTCAATTATATGCCTAACCATTTCTGATGTCCATTCCAAAAATCAGCCCTGAACCTAGGATCCCCAAATGTTACAATAGAAACAGTAAATCCATGTAATATTGACATCTCTTTTAGGTATAATCAAGAATGATGATGAAAATACAGTTTATATAGAATAGAAATAAAATTTTTATATTTAGTCGATCGATCATCAATAACACAAATCTTCTTATAACCTTGAGAAGTCATTGGCAGTCCCCCAACGATGTCTATAGTCATATTATCCAATTTTCACATTTTCATTTTCAAAGGCTAAAGCACCCCCTTTAGTTACTGGCTCTCTAATTTAACCAATTTCCATGTCAAAAATTTTATAGTAAATTCATAAATATCTCATTATATTCCAAACCACAAGTAATACTCCTGAATGTCTCCTTACATCATAGTACTCCCATGAAGAACTGGAAATCATGAACAATGAGCTTCACATAAAAAATTATATCATCATCTAGGAATCACAAGGCACACACAATCTTTTTTAAAATCTCAAAACACAATATTTATCAAGGAAAAATTCTAGAAACATACCAATTTTAACAACATCTACATTTTTCTATAGATCACAGTATTCATTCGGTGCTTTCTTAATTCTTTTTGATAACAATGAATTCAATGAAACATGAAACAAAACTGATGTATTTCCAACACCATATACTTCTAAACCAAAATTCATCAAATAATTCATCAAGGGAAAATGATCCAGACATAACATGGTTAATGATTCATGATGTTTTCGACTCAGGGAATTCGCCACATTGGTTTCTTTTTTTTATTGTAATTGATCATGAAATAATAATACTTTTTTTGTTTAATAAATATTCTCTACAATTTGTTTAATTTCATTTATGTGAACATATACATCAATCATATATGGTATTTAAATATTTGTAATTCAGAACTGTATTCATGATTCCTCAAAAAATTTCAATGAAAAAACCTTTGCTTCCAATTCCAAATCATGTGTGGGATTATTTAACTCAAGAGGTTGTAGTAGCCTTGATGCATATGCAATTAACTAATAATTCTACATTAGATCAAAACCAATTCCCTTAAATGAAGCATCACTATAGATTACAAACTCACCATTTCGGGATGGCAAGGCCAAAACACGAACGTTCAACAATCTTATATTTATTTCATTAAAAAACATCAAATTATACTATCCAAACAAATTTATCCCATTTCACTATTAACATATTTAGCGGTTAAGATAAATGTTCATTGTTTTTAAAAAACCTTCGGTAATAACTTACTAATCCAAGAAATATATGAATCTATGTAAAATTAATAGGTCTTGTCCATTCATCAACTGCCTTTATTTTGCAAAGATCAATTGTTCTTAAATAATTATTTAAACTGTGACTATGACAAGAAATCTGTTGCAACCAAAAATCATAGTTGATGTATTTTTCAAACAGATTCTTTTCCTTTATGGTTTTCAAAACAAGTCTATGATTTTTTTTGTTAACCATTATACATTTAAAAAACAACAGAACATCATCAATAAACACAACCACAAACTTATCTATGTACTAAGGAAATATTATATTCATAAGATCCATGAATACAATAGGTTTATTAGTTATCCCAAATGGCATAAATACAAATTCAGAATTCCCATATCTAGAATGAAAATATGTTTTCAGGATTATATCATCCTCCACCTTCATCTGATGGTATTTGGATCTCATGAAAATCATGGAAAATAATTGAGCTCCCTGAAGATGATCAAACAAGCCATCGATATGATGTAATGGTTACATATTTTTAATTTTAATGTTATTAATTTATCTATGATCGATGAATAATATCATGGAACCATTGTTATTTTTAATGAATAAAATATGACCCCCCTTGGTGATGTTATAGAACGAATGAAGTCATTATCAAGAAAATCCTACAAACTGATTTTTCAACTCTAAAAGATCCATTTGACCCATTCAGTTAGGGGGTTTGGAAATTGGCTTAGCATCCGAAACTAATTCATATTTGAATTCAACTTCATGATTTAGTATAACATTTTGTAACTCACTATAAAAAACATATTGATATTCATTTAACAATTGAACATCATTAATCTAAATAGTTTTCTTGTTATCAAAATTATGAGAAGGGTAACTTTCATTTCCATGTTTTAATAGTTTCTCATCTTCTGTAAATGTTATCAATATTATGGGTTCATTATTATATAGAAACTAAAACTATGTATGAAAAAATTATTTTTCGCTTAAATATATCTTAGCATTATAAATATAAATCTATTAGATACCTAAAATAACATGAAACTCTACTAGAGGAAATACATCACGGTTTATGGGTAATGTATTTCCACATATTACAATGAGAATATTATTAAAATTACTTTTTTTCTATAACAATTACCCTAGAGTTTTAACAATAAGTTCTTGTCACATTTGAAGAGGTGGTATTTCAAATTTAGTAGAAATCTCATCATAAATATAGGAATTTGTAGACCCCATGTCAAACACGACTTTATTAAAATCTGAGTAAACAGATAAAGTACCTAATACTACTAAATTGTGTGGCCCAACATCTTCTTACATAGTTGAAAAAGATCTCACTATAATTTCATGCATATATTCTTGCTTCTCTGCATCATTTAGATCTCTCTTCAGATATGTATTTTCATAATTACTTATATCTTCAAATTTAAAAACCATTAGAGTTTTCCTATAAGGATTATTCTTAGGATCATTTTTATTAAAATCACAGGCCATATATCTAAACATAACACATCAAAAACACTTCCCAGTTTTAGTAAGGCATTCCCAAGGGTGCTTTTTCCACACTTTTGGCAAACTATAAATTGGATATTCTTACCATTTAATTTTCATTATTAATTATTACTCATGTATTTTCATTTGAACCTCTTTTTCTCATTGGTGTTAATGTGTATGTGATCATCAGAAATCACTATTTCTACACTCTCAACACATCGGCCTTATTTCCATAACATTTCAATTCATGGGAGGCAATCTACTTCAATACATTATCTTCATTCCTAAGTAAAAAAATGGTATATTTTCTATCAAGATCAAGAATAATATTTGGAGAATAACTCACCAATTAGGTGAATTTTTTTCTTACACATCCACTGAATCGTCCGCATCTTTTTCAATTCAAGTAATTTCTTCTCTATCCTTTGTCTCACCACCTAAGGAAAATATTTTCCAATGATAATAATTTTATATTCATTCCACTTTAAGTAATAAATCTCTCTTCTATCCCTAATATACTTGTCCACTGAAAAAAACTCAGTATATTAACCTTCAAATCGTTAAATGGAAAGAATTAACTTTTTTTATATGAACATCCCAAAAAATAGAATAATTATTCAAGGGAATTATTCCATCATTTAGCCATTACTGGGTCAAATGAATCTCTAAAAGCAGGACGGTGCTTCCTAATAAAATGTTACACTATCATCATTGTCCTTTATGGCAGATATAGTTTTATATTCCCTGGATGTCACCAAATTTTATTGAATATAAAAAAAACCATTACAATCACAACCTACTTAGTTCCAAACCCTACAATTCTAGGCTATAGATTTATAAGCATATCATTCTGGTGGTGCCTCTCCACTTCAGCATCCCTATTTATTCTATAGAAAACCATTATGAAAAAATATATCATAGTTGAAGCAACATGGTAATCATAAAATTCTATATCATTTCAAATTATCCATATAGTAAAAAAAATATATGGTATTATATTCACATCATCCTATCTACTAATGTTATCTAATCTATCATATGATTACAACTATAATTACCTGACCTTAAAACATTACAAAATATTGAATTTTATCCAAGAAATAACATCATTTATCATTGAAGATATTTGAATTTGTATAGTTTTAGAGATTGGATACATAGTACATACATTACATTACACCTTAATGAAAAATGGATACCACAAAAATAGTATCCATTTCTTCTGTAATATAAATCATTCAAATAAAACATGATTTCTTTGACAAATCATTATAATATTTAACTACACATTCTTCTATTCCTTATACATACTTTTAACCTATGAATATCATTTAAAAATATGGTATAATAAGAAAAATATTAGGAAGGTATATATATAAATAATAAAATAAAACATTATTCCATGAATACTTGTAAATGTATGAAATCATTATACAAAAATATACATGTCACCCATATATACTTACTTTTTGAAACATGGGATTTCCATGACATTCCCAGAAAATATACATAAAATAAATAGAACTATAAAGGAATAATGGGGAATTACTTACATATATTTTTACCCTTTTGTATACCTTACGTATTGTATCCCTCATGGATACCTTACAATGTAACCCGCAAGGCATCATTATGGTGTCAACATCGCAGCTACAGATGCAGCAACCATATGGCTGAACTCTAACATACACTTACCCAATAAATTTGAATAAGATATAGGTCCCACACTAAATCATATACAATTCCAAATAACCATAACATTATAATCAAACAATAATACTTTCATGAAGAAATTCAGATTTAATTTTGTAAAACAAGATGTATAAATAAATATTTAATAAGAAAAATTACATATAAATAACATATAAAGGATATGAAAATAAATTGAACGAAAGGAATATATGTATAAATAGTTTATACGCATAATAAAAAATAATATAATTAAAGAAGTCAAAAAAAATCATAAATCCAAAAATTAATTTGTTAGAATTTTAACACAAAGATTGATAATTAGGATAAGAATTATATTACCTCAGGTTATTCATACTCCAAAATGGTTTAAACATCATGTATAGTGCTTAAAAAATTGTTATTAATGTCTTAATGACAAATAATAAATCAAATGAAACATTATATGATTATTTAATAACAACATGTCACCCTTTTATTATTTGTATTTTGTTCCTTCCATTGTTTTGGAAGCATTCCTTACATGATTTCTATGGTTGGTTTGTATTTGATTCTCTTGTCGTATAGAAATGAAATTCATGAAGTTAAATGAAATGGTACTGATATGTTTTTATAATAGTTAATGATACCAAAACAAATTCACATTTTATGGTGAATCATTAGATAAATCTTTAATTATATTTGTTTAGATCGTTTTTTGGTAATTCCTTAATAATTAAAAAAATTATTAATTATATAAATTAATGACATGAATTAAAGTTAATTGAAAAACATAAAAGAGGTTACATAATAAAAATTATATTATTTTTTAATCATTAAAATGGTTTTACGAAAAAAATTTATGGAATTAACGGAAATTAAAAACACATCGCCAACAATTATGGTAAAATTACACATCACGAACAATGTTTTTATATAAGGGGGAGTTAATGAAAGATGAGTAATTTTTTACATAAACATGATAAAATGAAAATTATATTATATTATAGAGATTTCATGCATCTTAGATATGTGGAATAGAGTAGAGTATAATAGAAAAATAGAATTTAAAAGAAAAAACAAGAATAAGAAAGAATTTTTACCTCTTGATCTCTTCTCCTTGAGATCCTCTTTAATGCCATTCGTTTGGACTTTTATTAAGACCAGTAGGTTGTGAACGTGGGGAAGAGGCATGAGAATAGGATTGGGTAGATCACAAGAAATTATCAATGGTTGAGGGGTGTGAGAATTATATGTGAATGAGGGTTGAATTTATAGTGGATGAGAGGATGAATTTAACATTTTTTTAATCATTATTTTAATATTTTTTTCCATGATTATGAATAATCTGCCTTCCTCTTATTATAATAGTAAAGAGAGAATCCGAGTTTGGTGAAAGTGGGCTTATATCAGCCTTGAATCACCTATGATGTTGTGAAATACGTATTTATTATTTATCGTAATTTATCGAATTTAACTATTCATTAAAAATCATGAATTTCACAAAAATACCAAAATATAACTGTAACCATTTTTTGAAGTTTAGAATTAAATAATAAACTTCAATTTTTTAAAATATTTTTTCATATATTATTCATTTAATTTTTAATTAAAATTATACATTTTCTAAAATTAAGATTTTTAAATCTATAACTCATATTTATCACCTTGATAAATTAATCAAAATTAAATTATATTGAAGCCACATGGAAATAAATTAATAAAAAACATTACAATTCATTAGGGTCATATTGAAAATCATATTACTATTCCTATGGGTATGTCACTATTTACCAAGTTCCATTTGTTTCTATCAAACACAAAATAACTTACTGTTCCCAACCATAGATGACTGTTTTTTGAAATACAAATCATATAAGCGAGATAATTTTGTTTAAAGACAAGTTTTAAGTATCTATATAAAAAAGTTTCATGAATTTAAATTTATTTTTAAAAAAATGTGGTATTACAAGAGATCGACCACTTGATTAAGATAGACACTATAAAAATTGTTTGGGAACACATTATCCTAATTTCATAAAAAGGAAATGTCACCAGGATAACCTTTTACATTTTATCAATTATTAGAGATCAGTATGATAACTCATAGGGATATAATATCAATTATTAAATTTTTTTAAATGGAGACACATACTCCTACTTACACATATATTTGATTTGTAGTTGATTCAAGATATATAAAGTTATATATTTCTCCAAAAAAATTATGTTTTCACCATATAAAGACTATTTATCCATTCCCATAATTTCATAACAATTATCTAAAACGATAATAAATATGTTTATTAAGATATTAATCCAATAAATATTAGGTGGTTATAATTTTTATGTTAAGGATGGAATAAGGTACTAACTTTCCATTTTCATCAATAAAACATCAATCATTTTTTGGGTAGTGTTTTAATAGATATAATATTCATTTTTGATATGAATGAATTCATAGAAACATATTCAAATATTACATTAACTATTCATTAATGGATAATGATCATACCTACCACCACATTGATTTCAATATCCTCATCTGTAGTTGTGAGGACATATTCTTATACTTATAAAATTTGAATTGGAGGTTATATTTGTTGGTAATTCTTACAACCATAAACTTATTACATAATTTATTAATGATTAAATGTTTCATGAAGATGATAAATTGTAACATGAGATAACAACAAATCATAACCTTCAATTAGTCCATCAATGTAGTTAGATTATTCCACTCTATCCAAAATTAATTAGTTTGAGTCTCTGGCCTTCCACAAATAAAAGACATCCTTTTCTCTTAAGGTAGTCTCCATGAATCTTCTTCCCATATATACATAAACCATGAAATGATGGATTCTATTTTCACAATGAATATTATTGGATTATTCGTTATGGAAAATGTACTCTCTCTAATTCATATCTATAATCCCATGAGGTGTAAGAAAACAAAAAAACTTCTTTCAATATTGATATAATGTTTAGAAGTTTCATCATAGTTATAAATGTCTCAGTTCTCCAAATAGTTTTTGAAACTCACCATTATAAAAATAAAGTAGAAGGAATCATTAATATTAGGGTCTATGAAATAGAATACATTATATCTTATAAGACTTGTAAAATTTTCCCCACACTCCCCAATGGATTCATCTTCTTTTCAATTAAGTCCAATTAATCCCCATTCCATTTTGTGATATACTGGGTAAGGAATATATATATTGAAAAATATTTCCTTGAATTCTTCCCCATCCATAGCATGTTAATATTTTGTTTTCAATTTATTCATAATTATCATATTCCACTAATGAGCTTATTCATATAAGTGATAAATGGAAAGTTTGACCCTCTATTGTTACAATCGTTAGAGGGTATATAATGTCAAATCAATTGATTAAATCCATTTTTCTATGACTAACAAGTATGAATATACACTCAATATTTGAGGACTTTTCCACATAATGGTTTGATTCAAAACATTCCCTTATTAAGGAAAAGTAGTTATTTTACCTAATTTATGTTATTGTTAAACATATGATTATATTGGGTAGGAACTATAACAGAAATATTGACTCTAGATCCTATTTGGTTCATTATGTCATATGGGAAATAATTTTATTACCCAAAAAATTATATTTATTCCTTTTTCCTTTAATTTATATATATATATTAAAATAAAGTAAAAATTGGGATGATAATTTTCCAAGTATTTTAAAAATAAAATATTAACCAAAAACATTAAAGGGATAAACATTAAAGTACACATTCATCGTAAATCATGAATTTGTATTACCTAATCAAGCATATCCTTGTTGATATTCCTATTATATTTTATAACCTAATAATATATTTGTGTTATTTATAATGGCTGGTATTGGGAATGTGATTTTTACGATGTATATATCTAATTAGAGTAGAGACTGGTGTACAACAAGGCCTCTATATCATGTATCTGGTAAAAATCATGTTAATATGGAAATATCAAATTGATGATAATTACCCCTAGATACATCTATGCATGACCCACAACTCTTTATAGTATCCTATTGTGGTTTTTTTCATAAAAACCACTCTCTATATATTAAAAATATTCTTTATGTATTTTATTAAATAAAAAAATCTATAGGGTTTTTACCAATTTATTATTGGAAAAATAACTAAACATAACTCTACCTTTATCTGAAGAAAACTAAAAAAACAAATATTTATAATACAATTAATTTTATGACGATTAAAATACATATCCATATATTAAAATCCTAGAATATTTAGAGTTCTAATGCATTTATGGAATTACATACATAAATAGTTAATTTAAAATAAAATTATAAATCTTATCTTAGAATTAAATAATTTAATCCTTTTAATCAATGAACTCTTAAAAAATTACAAGATATCCTAAGGAAATAAAATATTATAAGTTGATCTATGAAAAAAAGTAAAGAAATTATAAAATCATAGAGAGATGATAAATATAGAATTAGATTAAATGGGAATATCACAACAACATGGTAAGGTATGAATCAAGTTTATTTACATGGAGTCGTTGAATGAAAAAATAACAACATTGAATTATTGTATAGTAAGAATATGGTAACATCATAAAATATTACTACATAATAATAGGTCCTTCGTAACTACCAGAGATCATAATATTTTTTAATTATGCTATCTATCCATACACTATATATAGTATCTCAAGATATGAGAACATTACATAATGTAGTGGATCACTATCAGTGTAAAACCATTATATTTCTAACTGTATTTGTGCATTATCCATTGTATAACCCAATCAAAAATTTCAAACATTAAATCAGATTATTAATTAATGTGGGATTAATACATAAAATTAACTAATAATTTAAAGAAGTTTATATCTGGTAGAATATCATTGAATGATAATAGTGCTGGGTAATCAAAATAAGAATATTTTCCATGAAAAATTAATGGACGATTTTAGAAGAATTGTTAGTATATATAAAGTTGATGGAAGATATTTATGATATTGAATGGTTGAATATCTTAAATTAGTCTTTATATAGATAGAAATTGGTTTTTTAAAGATAAATTCTAACATAAATAACAGATAATCAGAATTATTTTTAAATAGAAAGTGCATGAAAGGGAACGAGTTGGGAGATGGCCCATTTTTAAAACTAATCTTCTAGGGCCTTAATAGAAAGTAACTAGATGAGTGTGCCTACCCCATGTGTACCTCAATTATTAAAATGTATAGTGAATTGTTACAAGTAGTAATATCACATACATGGGAGGAATTTACCTAAATTACCAATATCTACACACACATATATAAACCCATACAATGCTAAGAAAGTAAAAAACAACTAATACCATAAATTAATGCACAATATTTGTCAAAAAAATTATGAAAATGTACTAAATATAATAAAAGGAAAAAATAATATCCAAAAAACTACTATATAGTCTATCCTACTCTGAATGAGTTGACCTCTATCAAAAAAACACCTGGTAAACACCTCAATTTTTCTAACCTAATATAATTTCTGATTACTCCTGGTACTCCTTGGACACTATCAAGTTGTATTTATTCTACATAAGATATTAAATGTGATGAAAAATCACATTAGATGTTTAGTATTAAATAACCCATCCAGAAACCCTAAAATCGCTAAATGTAAATCATCACGAGTAATCAGCTAATCCAAATTTATGTCAAAAATTTAGAGATAATGAAATAATAAAAAATACCAGAAGTATACTTAAAATAAAACTAGTATTAAAAGTATTTAACCACCACTAATATCCATAATATACACTTAAAGGACTCTAGGTTACACATGTTTTGGAGAGATTTATCCCCAGTCCAAGTGCTCACAGATGACTCTCAATTAACAGGGAATACCTCTCTAGCCTCTTCAAGATATACATGTTGTATATCAAACAGTCACATCATCTGTGTATGGGATCACACCCAATGCTATTTGGGGACACTAAAAACTATCATGGATCATCCTTATATATATGGTATTGATTCCCTATTCATGGTGTTCACAATGACACTCTAAACCCCACCTAAGACTGAAAAAGGATTCCACACTAGTCTTACATTGGGGTTCCCAAAACCCTATTTGATACTGAACCCATAGAGGGGAGAAGATTCCTTTACTAACTAAAAAATTCATCATAGTAACCTCATAGGAAAGGAATATGATTATAAATCAATTAATACTTGTCTAAACTGAGTAAATAAAGGTTTATCAACACCCTCATAGGGATGACACAGTCTATATAGTGGGTACATGACATTTGAGGTCTGTAACACCATGATTTTATATCAATTATTATTATTATTTTCAATAAAATAAATTTAATGACATATTTAATTACATGAAACACCATTATATTCTTTCAATACAAAAAATAAACGTTTGGATTATGTTTTACATGACATTGATCTTTAAGGAACCAATGATAAGTTATTAATATAGTTATTTAAACAATAGTGTTCTTACAAAGAAGTTAAACATTCCACTTTGTAATGTAATAAATTCCATTAAAATATTTATTATAATTTTTTTTACTTAAAGAAAACATATTGTTTAATTATATATAATTTTTTGTAGTATTTATATGTTTCTGAAATTTTTTTCTCAAATATAGATTTTATAGATTTTTTGAAAAATAATAAAATTATTTTTTTACAATTTCATAAAATTAATTACATAAAATATAATTCATTTTTAAAATTATCATTTATAAATTATCATAGGTTGAATTTTTGGTTTTTTTATTAAAATATTTAATTTTTGATATTGAGTGAAAAAAGTAATGAATTTTAATTGACAAATTATTTTTTTTGAAATTATATATAATATGATATTAAAATTTAATATTTTATTAAATTAAAATTAGTTAAATAATGCATCCATTAATCAATTTTACATCATTAGATTATTTTTCTTATTAAAATTTTATATATTAACATTTTAATCATTTAACATAATTTTAAAAACATGCTTTATAGTGAGATCTCTATGATGAGTTTTTAATTTAATAATACAACTATCTAAATTTAAATTTGAAAAAATTGATTTTATATTTGGGATTATAAAAATCATTATTATATAATAACATTAACATAATATTTAAGCATAATTATGATTGAAAATTATTTAAAATCATTTATCATGATTATGTTTAAAATTTAAATTTCTAAATTAGATGTATTTTTATTGAAATTAACAATAAAAACAAAAAGGATATTTTCTAAAAAATTGTATTTCTTATTTAGATTCATCATTAAAAAATTAAAAAATAAATATGGTTTTTATTTTATTCTTATGGGATAAATTACCGAGGAAAAATAAATAATATATATTACCATGCTAACATACAAAATGGGAAGAATTGGGTAAACATAATGATTAAGGAATAATACAAAAGAAATTTCTTTTGTGTGATAAAGGACTTTCTTGACAACATAATCACTACTATCAATTTCTTATATATTTTGGAGGCACATGAGGTAAAAGTGACCTCCAAATAGTGAAATCTTTTCAGTATTTACAAAAATACCACCCCTCTTGAATTATAAATGGGAACTCACTCCCCTAAATTCTCCACACCAACCAAGACATATGGATCAACGAACCCCCAACAAAATCACATACCAACATCCCTAATCACCCTAGGATCCTGAGTCTAGAAATAAATCTGTACTAGGATATATTTTTTTGAAATCGTATAGAATACGCTACGGGAAGAAAAGTATTGAACATGTACGTGGTAAGTTATGACATAAGGTAATAAGTTTCTATTCTATATTTTAAAAACATTCCCTATGATAGGTAATATCAAGAATTAAATTATACTCATGATATTTTATTTACATTTTAAGGTATTCCTTCATGAGGCATAAAATTCATGGATCCCAAAATGGTAATGAATTTTATGTTACACAATTATAGCTTATCAATATTCTTTATGATTATATTTCTATTGATAAAATATTATGATTCATTTCTTAATTAACTAATGAATTTTATAATCCAATGTTAACATAATGATAATATATTTTCCAATCATTTTACTCTATTTATGTTCTAAATCTTTTAAAATAATGGTTCTATGAAAAAACAACATTACCTCTCCCTTTGATCGAAAGCCCTTTTTTCTAAATGTTCCCCCAAAAATGTTTTTTAAATTTTTTTAATCATTTTTCAAATTATATATTAAATATATATTTTTCTTGGTTAGAGTTTTAAAAAAATCATGTATTTTTTAAAACAATATTGTTTGGATTTTACTAAAAAGATAAAGGAATATATTCTTTAATGTATATTTCATAAATAGAATTTCCCAACTTCATGATGATTACATTTGTTGAAAATTAAATTAAACACTTTCAATTTTATTTTCAAGGGAAAATAATTTCCAAATGTTTTTTGTTTTACAAGTCATTTTTATATGTAAAATTAAAAATTTCATCATGTAATGTTTTATAATATTTTCAAACCATTATGTATAAATTTTCAAGTGTAATTTATGTAAAAAATTAAAAAATGTTTTATATCTTATTTTTTTTCAATGTGGATAGGATATTTACCTTAAGATGTGTTTTGTATGATTTTTAAATCATCCTTCATAATAATTAATGGATATTATTTGATTCAAATATATTTTATAAAGGAGTTGCGTTTTAAGCTATTATATTCAATGAAACGTTTTTTTTCAAACATATATATATTAAATGACATTTAAAAATCCTTTTCTCTATTAGATAAAATGTTTAGATGACACCAATGAATCATTGGTATATAAACCAAGTATTTAATTCATATTGTTTCTCTAAATGGTTTATTTTTAACTTATTTTAAAAAACCCATTTCTATTCCATGGGTTATACTATCATATAATTCTTATAAAACCACCATCTTTTTCAAGGGTTAAGTTATGATGTCTGATGCAATAATAAAATAACATTCCAATTTTTCATTTTTTATTATATGATGAAATTTTTCTGAAACCCTTTTTAATACATGGATTATGATATAAATAATGTTTTATAATGTTTTGGGATAGATATGTATAATTTTTATTATGTGATGGGTGGGACATATATCTCCCCCTGGGAATTTGGAAATTATTAAAGATATATGAACTCATTGGGTACGTAGGTTGTTTTTTCAAGCATTAAAATGTGGTTACACTAGTGGTTATCACAAACTTGAAAAGGTTGATACATTAGTGTTTATCCCTATCCAGAAAGAGGGTAAATGGGGGGTTATCCTAATCATGTAGCATGTACATTGTTGGTTAGCACAGTCCCTATATTCTATGAATTTCTTCATGGGTTTCTTTTACTAAATGTTTATATTCTTAAGTGTATTACACAAATCTATGTATTAATATAATTTAATTCCCAAATTTATCATGTTCATTGATTTCATTTTGATTCATGTATTATAAAATAAAAATATTCATGCCATGAATTATGATTATGATATTTGGTAAGAAGGGTGTGGTTTTAAAAAATTAGTCTCATGTTTTCATACCTGTATGCAGATGTAATGCTTTGATATCTACCATTATTACTCTTACTGGTCATTTTAGATCACACATTAATATGTTTTCAATCCCAAGGTTATGATGAAAGGTTTTCAGAAGGGTATGTTTGTTAATAGTAATAAAGGGTAAGAACATTATTTTGGATGATTACGATCTGTCACCAAATTAGAATATTGTGTACCTATTCACCAAATACATTGAACTATTATAACCCATGGACATGTTTTTTTGTAATGTATTGAATATTATTCTAAAATTGTGTAATATCTATATATGAAATAATATTTATTCTATAGTTGGAATCAAAGGAAATGTTTAGTTATGTTTGGAAACTTGGATGATAAAATCATTAATGAGATTGCAAGGGATATTTCTAATGAAATTTCAAGGAATTTCACCAAATATTTGTATAATTATGTTTCAAACTATATAAAAAAATCCTATACTTTTGGTAATGTATTGAGTGAGGGGTGTTTATAAAATTACGTCTTTTTTTGGAAACTACAATAAGATGTCGCTCTTTCATAGAGGTATATATGGGTAATAAACTAAAAAATGCTGAAATGAGTTAGACAAGATAGTTACCTAGTTCCCTAAAAGGGGAAAATATGTACATCTAGTTTGACACTTCTTAAGGATTTTCTTTTGAAATTAGCAAACTCTTTATGAACCATCATAAAGAAGCTAATCAGAGTGTGACTATGTATTTACATATATAAACCTAATTTTCCATATATATAAATGAAAAATTGGTTTCCTTATTTAACCATAATGTAAGTTATTTTTAATGATTAATTTTTGACCACTATGATTTGAATTTCACACACTATGAATTTTGGTTTTTTCAATGTATAGAACATGAAAGAACAATCATAATTCTCAATGAAAGATAAAATTCAATGTTTGTAATCATATGTGGTCAAACATTATGGGATCATGAATAAAAAATGTTTTTATTATTCTCACAAAACATTATTAAGATATGAACAAAGTTGAACTTCCAAACCAAATTAAGATGATAAATATACTATTGAATGCATTGTGATGAAATTCTAACCTTGTTTTTTGGGGATAACCTGGTCTACTATCCGCTGAGAAATTGATCTACGCGACAAAAAAATATTTTTTATTCTCTATTGATTGGATAATATAATAATTAATGACGTTTTTTTATCATTTTAATATAGAAGAATTTTAGTTGGGGAATATTATTATTAATATGAGTTAATATGAGGTAATTGACTCCATCGAAAATTATGAGTTTATGAGGATATTTTTTAGTAAAAAATTCTCTCTTCTTCTTTGAATGAGGATATAAAAAAATTATTAAGATAAAATAGAAGGATATTGAATCTATTGTCGCAAACAAAGAATCTTTTACAAGGCTTTCATTCTACATTTATGTTTAAATTATGTAACACCCCGAGCTTCCACGATACGCTTCTCTTTCAATAATGAAATAGCTTGCATTGTACGCAAGTTCGAGATTCTAATGCACCATAACCAATCAAAATAGCCATTATGAATATTAATTCACACCTTTTGAAATTATATATATATTATATTTCAAAATGAACATCTTTTTTGGATTCTGAATATCGAAATTATCCTATGTTGAATTTTTTGTAATTTTCGTAGAACCTCCAATTTTTTATGAATAGTGAAAAATACTTAAAAACAACTTTTTTAATCAAAATAATTTATAGTGATATATTATACTATTCAGTGGTTTTAAAGTATAATTATAATATATCTTTACCATTTTATCCAATGGTGTTCATTAGAATTAATTTCACATTGAAATTGGACATAAACAATTGTCAATCTTTTGATATATATTGTTTCTTAAAAACACGCTATTTGTTGTGATAGCGGGAATTAATTATAAAATTAATTAATGAAACATATATGTTTGAATTTTTTAAAATAGGAATCATTTTTGAATTCAGAATATCAATTATAGCTTAGGGTGAAATTTTGGCATTGTTCTGAAAAACTTCAATTATTGATGAATAGTGAAACCACTAAGAGGTAGTTAAAAAACTGATTTTTCATTTAAATGAAACATTACCACTTCTGTGATTTGATTTTCAAAAATCTGACATACATGGTTGTCATTAAGAAGTAAACTGAGGTTCAATGGGATTAAAATAATTTTTTGGTTAATAGTAACTTTTAAGTTTAATTAATCGTGATTAAAGGTAATTAGTGAAATTTAAGGTAAAAATGATATTATAAAAATAAGAAAATACCTTTACACTTGTCCTACCTCTATTGGATGTGTCATGGCCGACCAATAAAATCCATGGGTCAACTAGGGGACCCCATGGAGCTACTTTGGTAGGAAAAGGACATAAATAACTTTTTATTTAATGTTAAAATAAAAAGGTCACAAACAAGAGTTATTTTTCTAAAATAATTTTTAAATGGGGTTATACAAGTCATATGTTTGACTAGAAATATTCATTAGAAAGCTAAAACAATTTCCTAAATCATGATATTTTTTTTTAATTTTTAGACATTAGATAAATTCAATTATTTTGGCCACCATGATGATGCAACGATTACCTCATTAATTAACGATTTTAATAAAATGGAAGGATAATGTAAAATCCAAGGCATACACTTGTCAAAAACCTATTGGATGAGTAGATTTCGAACCCTTATCACCTTATCCTTGAATTATATAAGTGTGGGACCTTTATAATCCAAAAAGAATTGTATAATAAAGTAAAATTACATTACTTTCCAAGAGTGCCCCTCCTCTCCTCTTATAAAAGGCCCCCACCTCTACCACCTTATTCATACTTTCAAGCCATTTGATGTAACACCCGAGACTTTTTTGTTATATAAATCATCAAAGTAATCTTTTTCTACACACAACACTTTCTTGGCTTGCTTTACACGAAATCGCGAGCTTCCTCGATAGCGTGCGTCATACGCAATACCGAGTTTCACTAAACAACGATATACTATTAAAATATTATTAAAACTAGCCGTTATGAATAGTAATAACCACTTTTTGAAATTTTATAAATTTTATTTTTCAAAATTTACTTCATTTTTGGATTCGTAATATTAAAATTAGCCCAGGGTGAAATTTTGGTATTTTTCTGAAAACATTCAATTTTTGATGAATATGAAACCACTAAGGGGTTGTTAAAAAAACTGAATTTTTCATAAAACATAATTTTACCACTTCTGTAAGTAGAATTTCAAAAATACTAGAGACACGTTTAATATCAAGTACTAAAATTTGGTTCAATGAGATGAAAATAATTTTTGGTGAATAGTAACTTTTTACTTTTTTTACCACGGTTAAAAGTAAATAGGGTAATTAAGGGTAAAAATGATATTATTATTACCCTAAAACATGTCCTAATTCTATTTTACAAGTGTAATTCGACCAAAAACAACCTTAGGAATAATATATGACCATTTAGGCCCACTTGGATTAGATTAGGACATTTATAATTAATTTATTTAAAGAAAGGTTAAAATAGTTAAAATCAAAGTTTAATAACTAAATCATTTTTAATATAAGGTTATACATAGGATTAATTCGACTATAACTATTCATTAGAAAGCTAAAAATATTCCCTACATAATTATATTTTATTTGTAATTTTTAGACTTTAAATAATTTAATGTATTTATGACACAATGATGATGCAGTAATTACCATAATAGTTAAAAATTAGAATAATTGATATTATAAATACCTAAATAAGTATAATTTGAGACTTTTTATGAATTAAACTAATTTTCTAGTTTACTATGACATGTTAGGATTGATTTAATTAACTTTGTTCGAAGTAATAATTCTTTTATGAGTTTCAAAAGAAATCAACTATTGAATAGTGTCAAAATTGACATAATATAGTTTTTAAAATAAATATTATATTATTAATTGTTATTATATTCCTAAAAATCTAAGGTTCAGCCCAACGACTTAGATAAGGTTATATATATTTATGAAACAAAACTTGGGGGTCGCTTGGATGTATTTGGTAAGTTTATTAATTATATAATATAAAAATACAAAGTGACATGGTAAATGTCAATCTAATTAACTAAGAGTTAAAAATAAAAGGTAAGGTTAATATAATGAATTAAACTTGTCTAAATTCTATTTTATGAGAGTATTTCGACCCATCCCCACCTTATCTTAGAAATAACTCAATTTGGAGCTATTTAAAACCGAACATGGCTTTATAATAAAATAATATTTTTTGTTATTCCAAAGGTGCCCCTCTCCTCCCTTATAAAAGGGAACCTCCTCCCTCTCTTCCTCACACCAATTTGATCATTAATGCTAGTCCAACCCCTGCCAATTTCTTCTCTCCACTTCCCTAGAAACATCCTAGAGGTTTTTTTCTTCTTCAAAGACCTATTTTAGTGCCCTAAAAGGAGGTCTCAAAGAAGCACTTCAAAGAAGAGGTAATGTTCGTTACCGATTCTTTCATCTTTATTTCTTCTTCCACTTCTAATTCTTTAGTTTTTTCATTATGAAGTAATAAAATCAGTATAAATCATATATATATATATATATATATATATATATGTTATTATAAGTATGAAACAACCCTATTTCACCATCTATCCATCATACGGAAAAATAAATCACCGCGCGTGCGTACGTACGGAATACCGTCTCCATGACGTGGTGTAATCTATTTTCCACCACCACCTTACTTGGATGGGTATAATGGTGTAAATAATTACTATATATGACTATTATAAAGTGATATTGATTTTGAAATAGTATACATACACTCCAATACTATTCCACGATCATAGAAACGATATCATCACTCGTGCGTACGTACGGAATACTGTCTCCACGATGTGATGCGACTCGTTCTACATGATTTTCATTTCATAATGATTATATAAATGAATTTAATGAATTAATATGATATATATTAGACTAATAACAATATGTAAATGAGTTATCTATAACCTAAAGAGAAGAATAAGAATTTATTCGACAAAACACGCATAAGAACAAAAATTAATAAACACCCGAATAAAAAGTAGTAATGAAATATTACTAATAATAAGCTATGAATATGACCATATATGGTATCACAAAAATAATTATGATTCTGTAATAAGTCAATAACATTATTTAAATCATTATACAAGAGGTTCTGACACGTACAAAGAATATCGGACCAAAGGTAAGGGAAATATCAAAATCTCATTTTTATCCGAGATTGTTTATACTTTGGTATTTACTAGGGTGTATTTTATCATCCACATCCATGTTTCCTCAATATGTAATATTATTTCCATCCACCTACAATTTTTTAAATCCAATTTTACCCTTCGGTGAGTCTTTAGTAAAAGATATGAAAGGAATCATTTGTCATTTTTCGTACGAGGTACTTTTTGACTTTTTCGACAAAAGTACGAAAAGAATGTTTTTTAAACTTAGACGGCATGAATGGAATTTTAAAACATTATTTCCAAGAAGCATCCTTTAAATGTTTTCAAGTTTATTTTTAATCAACTTCTTTTAGTTTAAAATTTTATGACATGTTAAGAAAGTAAAACTATTTTCGATGTAGGAAGTATATTTTCCACAAGAATGGAGTTTAAGTGTTTTATCAAAATTATTTTCCATCTAAGATAATATAATGTTCTGTTTCTATCCCTATTATTACATTGTTTTGATTATTTTGTGATGCAAATATTTTTATGAATTCCTTTATCTTATATGAATTGTTTTATGATTTCATGTTGTTTAAGAATCCCATTTTTATTACATGGGTTATGCAATGATGTATGATTTATGATTTTGTGGCACACATAAGAATGGTATCATTAAGATATGGGTGGGACCTATATCTCCCTCCAATGCATTTTGTAATTATTTTATATCTCATGAGATAGACAAGGCTGTAATGGTAGGTTATACCGGTTTAGTGAAACTGGACTGAAACGAGGGTGACTTGGTTCAGAAATGGACTTTGTCCACTAAGATAGTCTTGGAAATGAGTCTTGACTAATAAGAAATGATTATCTATGATTATGTGTGTATGACACAATGTTTCATGTTTTATGTTATGATTATTGGGATTGCATTTCACTTCTATGATTTATCCCATTTTATGATATTATGATCTCTTTTGCAGGTTAAGATTTCCAAAAGTTATGTTCTTATGTATATGATGTGTTTGATATTTCTTTTGTTTTTCCTTACTGAGCATTTGAGCTCACCCTTTTGTATGTTTTATTTCCCCAGGGCATGAAGAAGGTTATTAAGTAGAATATGCCAAAAGAGACTCTAGATATGATGAAATAAATGGGATGTAAAGTAGATGCTTTATGAACCAGTTGTTTATGTTTCCCAGTTTCTAAAGAAACTATACCTATACGGTCCTTTCATGGTTTTGTTATATGTTGAAATAAGTGTGTTTCAATTCTGATGTAATAACATTGTATCTAATGTATGGGTCGTTATAGTTGGTATCAGAGGAAAGGTATAGTCAACCTTTGGAATCTAGGATGCGAAAGCCTTAGTAAGAACCCTGAGGATAAGTATAAGAATAGAACACAATCTTAGTGTTTTAGAAATGGCCATGAATAACCTAGGATAAGACCTTAAGTGTGAAATTTTATTCTTGATTATGTGGTTTTCCTATTATAATTAGAGTTTCTCACACTATTCTTCTTGGTTTTAGTCAATGGATGGAACCCGAAGGAACCGTTTTAATGCGGAATGCGACAGGCAATGCAATGATTGTACCCCTAAGAAACCAAAAATTATGGGAGCTGGAATGAAAAATATTGTAGCCATGCTCACACAACTTTCTCAAGATATGAATCATGCAGGACTTCAAAAAGAGCAAAGGAAGGAAAAACATTCTATTGAATACTTCATGAGACAGCGTCCAGCTTCATTCATCGGGTCTACTGATCCATTAGTTGTTGAACAATGGATTAGTACTACTGAAAATATATTTTCAGTTCTTCAATGTTCTGAGCATGATAAAGTCATCTTAGCAGTGTATCTTTTGGAAGGTGGTGCTGATCAATGGTGGAATCTTATTAAGAATATGTGCCAAATGGACTAAATTGAGTCCATGGAATGGGATGAGTTCAAGAACTTATTTTTCAATAAGTACTTCCCTCGTATTCTCCGAACAAAGATAGAGAAAGAGTTTCTTGAACTGAAGAAAAAGGATGATGAATCTGCTGGTACCTATGATGACAATTTTACAAGACTTTCAAGGTACGCTTCTGGTATTATTATCCAACCTGAGAGTAAGATCCATCATTTCTTTAGTGGATTAAAACAAAGTCCTCGAAGGGCCTTAGCCATAAGAGACTTCAATAGCTACGAGGAAATCGTTCGATGTGCTCTCAAAGTTGAGATGGAGATTGGAGTAACCCATCAGTCATATCGGTTTGATAAGAAAAAGAAAATGGAATTCATAGGAAAATCTAAAGAGAACACTAAAAAGAAGATGAGATTTCCCTTATGCTCAATGTGTGGAAAGAAACATGAAGGGAGTTGTCTTAAAGGGATAAGTAAATGTTTCAAATGTGGAAAGGAAGGTCATCGGGAATTTGAATGCCGTAATGATGGTAAGAAGATGTCTAATGATGCAAACAAATGAAGCGATACATATAATGAACCTACTACACTTCAATGTTTCAAGTGCAAGGAGATGGGGCATTATGCCAATCAATTCCCAAATCCAAGGGTTGATGATGATGGTCGACGTCAGCAAACTCTTAAGGCTAAAGACAATGGATAGTCACATGCAATTTCTTTCAGCGATGTGGGGTACGATAACGATGTGGTGAAAGGTACACTTACCACCCACTCTAAAGTAGCAAATGTTTTATTTGATTCTAAATCCACCAATCCTTTATTTCTGAATAATTTTCTATGGGTATCACCATATTACCTCAACAATTAGATGTTGAGTTAGTTGTGACAACACTTAATGGCACAACAATCACATCAATAGTTTATAATTCTTCTCCGATTAAAGTTTGTGGGAAAGTGCTTCCTACAAATCTTGTGATCCTTCCTATATTGGAATTTGATGTGATGCATGGCATGGATTGGCTTTCTCTACATGGAGCTCATATCAATTGCCAAAGAAGGGAAGTCACATTTCTTATTCCAAATCAATCTATGATCGTTTATCGATGCAAGGATGAACATAACCTTCCAGTGGAAATTTCATCCATTTTTTGGATATTGATTCCACTAAATGAAGGTTATTTATCTCAAATGGTTGGTGAGAAACTCACGATTAAGAATATTCCCATTGTACGGGATTTTGATGATGTCTTTCCGGAGGAATTACCGGGTCTTCCAACGTATCGTGAAGTTGAGTTTTCAATAGAACTCGTACCGAGTGCTTTGCCTATTTCAAAGAAACCTTATAGAATGGCCCCAATTGAGTTGCAGGAATTGAAGAAACAACTCCAAGGGAATCTTTATAAAGGGGTTCATATTCCCTAGTGCATCACCTTGGGGAGTACCTGTTCTGTTTGTTAAGAAGAAAGATGGATCAATGAGACTCTGCATTGATTATCGAGAACTTAACAAGATCACTATCAAGAACAAATATCCTCTCCCACGCATTGATGACCTATTTGACCAACTACGCGGAGCTCAATAATTTTCCAAGACTGATCTTCGTTCAGGGTATTGTCAATTAAGGGTCAAAAGGGAGGATATACCAAAGACGGCTTTCCGTACAAGGTATGGACACTATGAATTTATAGTGATGGCATTTGGTCTTACTAATGCCCTTGATATCTTCATGGATCTATTGAATAGAGTATTTAGAGACTATCTTGATCAGTTTGTGGTAGTCTTTATAGATGATATTCTTGTCTATTCATAGAGCAAGTAAGAACATTAAGATAACTTGATAATTATATTGAAGACCCTGAGAAAGGAGAAGCTTTATGCCAAATTTACCAAGTGTGAATTTTGGCTTAAAAAAGTTGCATTTTTGGGTCACATAATCTCAAAATAGGGGATATCTGTGGATCCAGCAAAAGCATAGGTTATCAAAAGATGGTCGAGACCAACAACAGTAACCGAGATATGAAGTTTTCTTCATTTGGATGGATATTATTGACGTTTTGTGAAAGATTTTTAACGATTATCTAATCCACTCACCAAGTTGACTCGGAAAGGAGTTATGTTTGTTTGGACAGAGGAATGTGAAGAAAATTTCAAGGAGTTGAAAAGAAGGTTATCCAGTGCACCTGTGTTCACACATCCTTGTAGTGGAGAATGGTTTGTGATCTACAGTGTTGCATCCAAGAAGGGATTGGGGTGTGTTCTTATGCAAAATGATATGGTGATAGCTTATGCCTCACAACAGTTGAAAATACATGAGAAAAATTACCCAACTCATGATTTGGAGTTAGCTGCGGTAATCTTTGCATTAAAGATTTGGAGGCATTACCTTTATGGTGAAAGGTGTGATATTTATACTGATCATAAAAGTTTAAAGTATATTTTCACACAAAAAGAGATGAATATGCGCCAAAGAAGATGGTTGGAGTTGATTAAGGATTATGACTGCTCAATCCATTACCACCCTAGGAAAGAAAACAAGGTGGCAGATGCATTAAGTTGACAAGACCATGCCAGTTTATCCAAGATGAGGATCACAAAAGATCATATATATATGGATTTACAAAGAATGGATCTTGGAATTATAATGGAAGGGGAAAAATCTTATCTTTCTCAAATGAATGCTCAATAATCTATACATGTGAAGATTAAAGAGGCATAGAAAGAAGATGTCGTGTTACAAAAGAAGGTGAGAAATGTTCCGGAATTAAATCTTGATTGTGATGGGATAATAATGTTCAGGAATCGAGTTTGTGTTCCTCCCATCCCCGAATTAAAGAAGGAGCTGCTGGATGAGGCTCATAGTTCTTCATTCTCTATACATCCTGGAAGCACGAAGATGTATAGGGACCTGAAAGAGTAATTCTGGTGGGATGTCATGAAAAGAGATGTTGCTGAATATGTCTCTCAATGCTTGGTTTGTCAACAAGTTGAAGCCGAGAGACAGAAGTCTAAAGGGATGTTACAACCATTACCCATACCCGAATGGAAATGGGAAAACATCACTATGGACTTTGTCACAGGACTTCCTAAAACATCAAAAGGCAATAATGCTATCTGGGTCATAGTTGATCGTCTTATAAAGTCTTCACACTTCATTGCTATTAGAGAGGATTTCACTCTGGATCAGCTTGCCAGGATATATGTAATGGAAGTGGTAAGATTGCATAGAGTACCACTTTCTATTATATCTGAACAGGATCTGAGATTTACCTTGAAGTTCTGGAGAAGTCTTCAGCATACTCTGGATACAGAGTTGAGTTTCAGCACTTCTTATCATCCTCAGACAGATGGTCAGTCTGAGAGAAAAATTCAAACTATAAAAGATATATTTAGATCTTGCTCTATAGATTTCAAAGGCGGTTGGGATCAACACCAACCTTTGGTGTAATTTTCTTATAATAATAGCTGTCACTCCAATATTCAGATGGATCCTTATGAATCTCTCTATGGAAATAAATGCAGGACTCCAACTGGCTGGGATGAAGTTGGGGAAAGAAAGCTATTAGAACCTGATCTCATTGATGAAATGGCAGAAAAGGTCAGATCTATTCAACAACACATAAGAGCAGCTCAGAGTCGACAGAAAAGTTATGCCGACAACTGAAGAAAAGACCTAGAGTTTGATGTGGGTGATAATGTGTTCTTACGAATATCTCCCTGGAAGAGGGTTATGAGATTTGGAAAGAAGGGGAAGTTGAACCCTAGAAATATCGGTCCTTTCGAAATACAGGATCATGTTGGGAAGGTAGCTTACCGATTGGCGCTTCCACCGAATCTCTCTCAAGTTCACGATGTGTTCAATGTATCTCTCCTGAGAAAGTACATACCTGATCCATCACATGTACTCGGTTCAGAAGTTGTACCGTTGGAGCAAGATCTTTCTTATGAAGAACAACTGATAGAGATTCTGGATCTTAGTGAAAAGTCCTACGAAACATGACCACTCGATTGGTGAACGTTTTATGGAGGAACCAAAAATTAGAAGAAGCTACTTGGGAGATTGAGGATATGATGAGGGAAAGGTGTCTTCATCTATTTGTTACAAAGTGATGAATTTCGAGGGCAAAATTCATTTTAAGGGCTGTAGAATGTAACACCCGAGGCTTTTATGTTATATAAATCATCAAAGGAATCTTTTTCTACACACAACACTTTCTTGGCTTGCTATACATGAAATCGCGAGCTTCCTCAATAGCGTGTGTCGTACGCAATACCGAGTTTCACTAAACAACGATATACTATTAAAATATTATTAAAACTAGACGTTATGAATAGTAATAATCACTTATTGAAATTTTATTTTTCAAAATGGACTTCATTTTTGGATTCGTAATATTGAAATTAGTCCAAGGTGAAATTTTGGTATTTTTCTGAAAACTTTCAATTTTTGATGAATAGTGAAACCACTAAGTGGTTGTTAAAAAAACTAAATTTTTCCTAAAACATAATTTTACCCCTTCTGTAAGTGGAATTTCAAAAATCCGAGACACACGGTTAATATCAAGGACTAAAATGTGGTTCAATGAGATGAAAATAATTTTTTGTGAATAGTAACTTTTTACTTTTTATCACGGTTAAAAGTAAATAGGGTAATTAAGTGTAAAAATGATATTATTATAAACCTAACACATGTCCTAATTCTATTGGACAAGTTTAATTAGACCAAAAGAAACCTTAGGAATAAAATATGACCATTTAGGCCCACTTGGATTAGATTAGGACATTTATTATTAATTTATTTAAAGAAGGGTTAAAATAGTTAAAATCAAAGTTTAATAACTAGATAATTTTTAATATAAGGTTATAAATAAGATAAATTCGACTTTAATTATTAATTATAAGGATTAAAATATTTCCTACATAATTATATTTTATATGTAATTTTTATACTTTAAATAATTTAATTTATTTATGACACAATGATGATGCAGTAATTACCATAATAGTGAACAATTAGAATAATTGATATTATAAATACCTAAATGAATATAATTTGAGACTTTTTATGAATTAAACTAATTTTATATTTTAATATGACATGTTAGGATTGATTTAATTAACTTTTGTCGAAGTAATAATTCAGTTATGAGTTTCAAAAAATATCATCTATTGAATAGTGTCAAAATTGACATAAAATAGTTTTTAAATCAAATATTATAATATTAATTGTTATTTTATTCCTAAAAATCTAAGGTTCAGCCAAATGACTTAGATACGGTTATATATATTAATAAAACAAAACTTGGGGGTCTCTTGGATGTATATGGTATGTTTATTAACTATATAATATAAAAATACAAAGTGACATGGTAAATGACAATCTAATTAACTAAGAGTTAAAACTAAAAGATAAGGTTAATATAATGACCTAAAATTGTCTAAATTCTATTTTATGAGAGTATTTCTACCCATCCCCACCTTATCTTCGAAATAAATCAATTTGGAGCTATTTAAAACCGAAATTGACTTCATGATAAAATAATATTTTTAGTTTTTCCAAAGGTGCCCCTCTCCTCCCTTATAAAAGGGCACCTACTCCCTCTCTTCCTCACACCACTTTGAGCCTTCAAGCTCGGCCAAACCCTGCCAATATCTTCTCTCCACCTCCCTAGAAACATCCTAGAGGTTTTGGTCTTCTTAAAAGACCAATTTTATTGTCTTAAAAGGAGTTCTCAAAGAAGCACTTCAAAGAAGAGGTAATGTCCGTTACCGATTCTTTAATCTTTATTTCTTCTTCCACTTCTTCTTCATTAGTTGTTTCATTATGAGGTAATAACATCAGTATCACTCATATAATTATATTTTATTATAAGTATGAAACAACCCTATTTCACCATCTATCCATCCTACGGAAAAAGAAATCACCGCGCGTGCGTACATACAGAATACCGTCTCCACGCCTTGGTGTAATCTATTTTCCACCACCACCTTACTTGGATGGGTATAATGGTGTAAATAATGACTATATATAACTATTATAAAGTGATATTGATTCTGAAATAGTATACATACACTCCAATACAGTTCCACGATCATAGGAACGATATCATCACTCGTGCGTACGTATGGAATACCGTCTCCATGATGTGATGCGACTCGTTCTACATGATCTTCATTTCATAATGATTATATAAATTAATTGAATGAATTAATATGATATATATTTCAATAATAAAATTATGGAAATGAGGTATCTATAACCTAAAGAGAAGAATTAGAATTTATTCTACAAAACACACATAAGAACAAAAAGTAATAAACACTCGAATAACAAGTAGTAATGAAATATTAATAATAATAAGTTATGAATATGACCATATATGATATCATAAAAATAAGTATGATTCGTTAATAAGTCAATAACATTATTTAAATCATTATATAGGAGGTTCGGACACGTACAAATCATATCGGACCAAAGGTAAGGGAAATATGACAATCTCATTTTTATCCGAGATAGTTTATACTTTGGTATTTACTGGGGTCTATTTTATCATCCACATCCATGTTTCCTCAATATGTAATATTATTTCCATCCACCTGAAATTGTTTAAATCCAATTTTACCACTCGGTGAGTCTTTAGTAAAAGATATAAAAGGAATCTTTTGTCGTTTTTCATACGAGGTACTTTTTGACTTTTCCGACAAAAGTACAAAAAGAATGTTTTTTTAACTTATACTGCGTGAATGGATTTTAAAAACATTATTTCCAAGAAGTTTACATTACAAGTTTTCAAGTTTACTTTTAATCAACATCTTTTAGTTTAAAATTGTATGACATGTTAAGAAATTAAAAGTGTTTTTGAAGTAGAAAGTATATTTTCCTCAAGAAAGGAGTTCAAGTGTTTTATCAAAATTATTTTCCATCTAAGATAATATAGGGTTTTGTTTCTATCCCTATTATTACATTGTTTTGATTATGTTGTGATGGAAATATTTTTATGAATTCCTTTACCTTATATGAATTGTTTTATGATGTCATGTTGTTTAAGAATCCCATTTTTATTACATGGGTTATGCAATGATGTATGATTTAAGATTTTGTGGCACACATAAGAATGGTATCATTATGAGATGGGTGGGACCTATATCTCCCTCCAATGCATTGGGTAAAGATTTTATATCTCATGAGATAGACATGGCTGGAATGGTAGGTTATACCGGTTCAGTGAAACAGGATTGAAACTAGGGTGACTCGGTTCAGAAATGGACTTTGTCCACTAAGATAGTCTTGGAAATGAGTCTTGACTAATAAGAAATGATTATCTATGATTATATGTGTATTCCACAAAGTTTAATGTTTTATGTTATGATTATTGGGATTACATTTCACTTCTATGATTCATCGCATTTTATTATATTATGATCTCTTTTGCAGGTTAAGATTTCCAAAAGATATCTTCTTATTTATATGATGTGATTGATATTTCTTTTGTTTACCCTTACTGAGTATTTGAGCTCCCCCTTTTGTATGTTTTGTTTCCCCAGGTCAGGAAGAAGGATATTAAGTAGAATATGCCAAAAAGGTACTCTAGATAAGATGAAATAAATGGAAGGGAAAGTAGATTCTTTATGAACCAGTTGTTTATGTCTCCCAGTTTCTAAAGACACTATGCTTATACGGTCCTTTCTTGGTTTTGTTATATATTGTAATAAGTGTGCTTCAATTCTGAAGTAATAACAATGTATGTAAAGTATGGGACTTTATATTTGGCTCGGCCAAAATCTGCCCAAATACTCTCAAAAATTCCCTCTCATACTCCTAGAAGCATCACTTTGGGAATAACTCTTCCCAAGTAAGGCTTTGGAACAAATCAAAAATAGTTACCCGATTTTAAGGTAATGTCTTCTCTTATGTTATTTTTTTTTCTTATCCAACCCCCAAAACTCTTTTTATTCATTTGTTTTGTAACAACACCAATATCCTGAATATACTAGGATGTTTTTATGAGAATTATTCGAGCTACGCTTAGACACACATACATTTAATGGTTAAAGAACATACTGTTTCTGTGGATGGAAATTTCTTCCTCACGAAACGATGATTATTCAACACTCATATAACACCTTCAAAGGTGGCCATTAAGATGTCACACTATTTATATATGATATATAATATGTTTATGTTTTACTTAAGGTTCTGTATTTTTCATTTATGGCATACCTTTCATGTTTCCTTTATGGGTAAACGCGATATTTTCATTTTAGGAAATGCGGACTACTGCCCCCTCAAAGTGATTTGAATTGTTAATTCCATATGTGGGATGTATAAAGGATGGAGTAAATGATATTGTATATGATATTATACTGGAATTATAATATACCTTTATATCATTATTATTTCATTAAATACGAAATAGAAATGAAAGTAGCGTTCATGCGTACGTACGACTTACCGTCTCCATGAACATTGCATTTCATTTCTTTCCTCTAAACGTTATGGAATATTATAAATGCATGTATATACTGGATAAATATGAGATATATGATATCTATATCATTAATATAATTCTGGATATAATGGATATTTCACCACAGAAACAACTTTTAATTATAAGATGTTTATTTTGGACTCAAGTACCAAAGATCTACAAAACGACCTTTATTAACCTAAATAAATACACAATGTTCATAACATGGTAATAAGTGATATAAAAGGAATAAACAACTTGAAAAAGGTTCTTAAGAAATTATAAATTAACTCTAGTTTATTATTCCGGAGGTTAAAGAACCGTCGAGTCAAGATAGGACGCAAGGTAAGGGAACTTCGTAACCCAATTTCCATTCATTGGGTTAATCTCCAACTTTAAAATTATGTCATAATATTATTATGTCCTATATTGTATTTGTACTTTATTTATGTGTAATTATAGTGAATAAACATAATATACCTACTTTATTTAAAAAAATGATCATTGTAAGGGTCTTCGTCTCAATCTCCTTTCATTGAGGCATATTTTGTTTTATACACAACTTTCTTTTATACGGTGTATAAACCCCTTTAACTTTTACATTTATTCAAAAGTAATATTTTTTATAAGAAGTGTTTTCCTAAATGACAAAAAATAGATTGATTTTCATGCCATACATATGCGGCAACAACAACTTATCTGTTGTCGTGATCATTATTTGAGTTTCGGCTTCCTCTACAAGCCATAACTTTTTTTAATGAAAAATAAATACAATGTTTTAACTTTCTTTTATTATGGTATTCAAAATGGTTTTGAAAGTGTTTTTATTATATCATTGTTTTGTATAGATATCTTGTGATTGAAATGTGGAAATGTTATGTTTCCTTTATGCATGTTTTATGTGATACGATTATGTTATGGTTTATGATATGTTTAAAACGCTTCATATGGGGAATGAATTGGACTTAATAAGTGACGGGTGGAGCCCGCTACAACTCCTCGATGCATCGGTAGGTCTCATGAGACAAACTAGTGTCTTGGCACGAGGCGTTGACAAAATATTATTTGTGGTCTTGGAATGACGCCTTGGCTACATGGTTATGATAGTCTGGCATTATGCATTCCATCATTATGAATGGTTATTGATATTGAATGTGATTATTCGACTAGTAGAATATCCATGTGAAGAAGTAAATGGCATTATCTCATTTTACTTTTTCCAAATTATGTTGATGTTCAAGTTTAAATGGCTTTTTTTAATTATACATTTCCTTAAATGTTTTTTTATTGATGAATTCTTCCTCTATATTATTATCCTTAATGAGCATCTGAGCTCACCCCTTTCAATGTTTTAATTTTTCCATGATGTGATGAAGTATTATAGGAATGACCTGCAGGGATAGTCTGAAGGGGATATGAGTGTGGAAATTGGAGACTATGTTATTGTAGTTTTTCACTTTATGATGTAATGTAACATTTATGAATGTATCTAGTGTTTCCAAGGCTACTAAACTAATCGGTCTTTCGAGACTTGATCTTTTGTCATCATGAAACTTTTACGAAGTAATGCAACGACTCTGGGTAACTGGGGTCGGGGCATTACAGTTGGTATCAGAGGAAGTTTAGTACTAACCTTGGAAGTTAGATTTAGATAAACTCTGATTAGAGCACATAGCCCAAAGATAGACATTGAGGATTAGTATAGAAGAACTTCCTAGAATTTTGGTATTATAGTGATTTTGTGAGTTTTCTGAGAAATACATCCCTGTCTGGATACGAGCAGGTAGAGGTGGCTCTGGCACAGATGTACCTAGGGGTAAAACCCAAAAACACTGCTTTGAGCTAGACTCGAACGGGAACTGGTGCACGACAATGGGCCTTGCTTCACTCTTGGTTACGACACTCACGGGGGATATGCTTAGGATAATTCTCATTTTCTTTAAAAACCACTATGAAGGGTTATGAGTATATACTTCCTCAATGAAAACATTTTTTATGATTATGGATTATATCCATAAATAGTTCAATAAGTGTTAAGTGTTTTACAAGTATGGAATTATGTATTTTGATTGATAAACTATTCTAGTTTCTGCTATTGTTTAGAAATGGCTCCTAGTGGAAGGAATGTAAACCGTATCAATGCACGCACTCCATGTAGGGATTGCTCTCCTGCTCAAGATAATTATTGTGGATCTAGATATACAACTGGTGCTGATCAACTTATTACCATACTAGGACAACTCACTCCAGTTATGAATAATAACCTTACTCGTATGGAGCACCATGATCCGCAACGTGGAGGATCAATGTTAGACCGCTTCATGAGGCAACAAGCACCAAAATTTAATAGGGGTACAAATCCATTAGTAGTTGAGCAATGGATAAACTCCTTAGAGAAAATATTCAACGCCTTGTGGAGTAGTGAAAGGGAAAAGGTTATCATGGCAGTCTACCGCCTCACTGGAGATGCCGATAAATGGTGGTCATTGATTCAAAACACAAAGGAAGATGATGAAGTATCAAATATGGAATGGAGGGAGTTCAAATATCTTTTCATAGAAAAATACTATCCTCGTGACCATCGAGAAGATATGGAAAGACAATTTTTGAGTCTAAGAAAAAAGGAGGATGAGAATGTCCCAAAGTATGAGGCCAACATTACAAGGTTAGCGAGGCATGCAGAAGATTATATATGTAACCCAAGAAGTAAGATTGATCATTTCTTTTATGGGTTAAAATCATTTCTTCTTCGAGCATTAGTCTCACAAACCTTCTCGTCATACGAAGAAATTTTCTCATGTGCTATCGAGACAGAAAAGGAATTCTCTAAATCTTATGACAATAAAGTAAAGCAAGAGAAGAATAGAATGGTGGAACAAGAGAAAGATAAAGGGAAAAAGGTAAAGAAGGATTTTCCATTATGTGATAATTGTGGGAAGAATCACCCCGGTACTTGCCTAAAAGGAATGGGAGTTTGTTATAAATGTGGAGAAAAAGGTCACCCGGCTCATGATTGCAAGGGAAAGAAAGAGGCTATCAATGTTGAATGATACAATTGTAGGGAAATGAGGAATTATGAAAATGAATGTCCTAAGAATCAGGGAAAATTACCATAGAAAAGGCCAAGGGATCAAGGACAATCTTATTCTGTTACTACAGTTGAAGCGGAATAATTAATGTATTGGTGCTTTTGAACTCATGGATTATATTCTGGTTATTAGAATAATGGGATATATATAAAAGGATTGTACTATAGTACATGTTGTTTCAGTAAGGTTTTAATATGATGAAGGTAATTATATTTTTAGTATGTGACAATAAGAGATACTTTACTTTGTTTGGGGAATCTGATAAAGTTGATTTTGGAATTAAGAGACATTTTAGAGAATGTTTGGACAGTGGTATTTTAGATAACTATAAAGGTTGGGATGGATTAAGTTGAACATTGAATAGTATTTTTTAAGGTTAAAACATTTCTGAAGATTATTTTTGGAATATTATAATACTATGGTTTTAGGAAAAGGACAACCTGCAAGGTGGGGCATAACCCATCGCGTCGGACAAAGCTGTAGGAATCGAACCCACAACCATAGTGCGACATGCCTTTATTACCTACCACTAGCCTATAGGAAGTCCCTCATTATTAAAAAATAGTTTTACTAATCTAAATGGTATGTGTTAATATTTGGAACCTTATACAATTAGGATAAATAGAATATTTTTGAGTTCTATTACCTTTTAGAGTGAAAGATGGGTTTGTGGTAAAAATTTATTAATGAATGAAAGTCTACATGAAAAGTATGTATATTCCCTTACGTTCTTAGTAAATCTCCTAAATAAATTCCTCAACTTTATAAAAGGTATCTTAAAACAAAAATGTTTTCGGTTAACTTTTCCAATTGGGGATTCAATAACCGTTTAACCAATCACAAGTTTGTGATTTTCTTATGGTTAACTTTCTCCTAATCCATATTTATACAACTCTCCATCAGACCTTGCTGGTTTGTTTTTCTTCCATATCCATATTTTCATATAATCCTAGTATGGGCTATCTCGGGTAACCTTTGTACTTCTCTTTATTTCTTTTAATGTTATATTTTTATTAACCTTATTTCTGATGTGGGTTTTCCACAAAGGTATTTTCTATTTTCAACCTTTTATTTTCAAAGAAAAATTTAAAATTGCGAGGACTCAATTTATTGAAGGTGGGGAGAATATAACACCCCGAGCTTCCACGATATGCTTCTCTTTCAATAATGCAATAACTTGCATTGTACGCAAGTTATAGATTCTAACACACCGTGACCTATCAAAATAGCCATTATGAATAGTAATAACCACTTTTTGAAATTATATATATATTATATTTCAAAATGAACTTTATTTTTGGATTCGGAATATCGAAATTATCCTATGTTGAATTTTTTGTAATTTTCGGAGAACTTCCAATTTTTTATGAATAGTGAAAAATACTTAAAAACAACTTTTTTAATCAAAATAATTTATATTGATATATTATACTATTCAGTGGTTTTAAACTATAATTAGAATATATTTTTACCATTTTATCCAATGGTGTTCATTAGAATTAATTTTACATTGAAATTGGACATAAACAATTGTCAATCTTTTGATATATATTGTTTCTTAAAAACACGCTATTTGTTGTGACAGCGGGAATTAATTATAAAATTAATTAACGCAACTTATATGTTTGAATTTTTTAAAATAGAAATCATTTTTTAATTTGGACTATCAATTATAGCTTAGGGTGAAATTTTGGCATTGTTCTGAAAAACTTCAATTTTTGATGAATAGTGAAACCACTAAGTGATAGTTAAAAAACTGATTTTTCGTTTAAATGAAACATTACCACTTCTGTGATTTGATTTTCAAAAATCCGACGCACATGGTTGTCATTAGGAAGTAAAATGTGGTTCAATGGGATTAAAATAATTTTTTGGTGAATAGTAACTTTTAAGTTTAATTAATCGTGATTATAGGTAATTAGTGAAATTTAAGGTAAAAATGATATTATAAAAATATGAAAATACCTTTACACTTTTCCTACATCTATTGGATGTGTCATGGACCACCAAGAAAATCCATGGGTCAACTTGGGGACCCCATGGAGCTACTTTGGTAGGAAAAGGACATAAATAACTTTTTATTTAATGTTAAAATAAAAAGGTCAAAAACAAGAGTTGTTTTACTAAAACAATTTTTAAATGGGGTTATACAAGTCATATTTTTTACCATAAATATTCATTAGAAATATAATAATATTTCCTACATCATGATAATTTTTTTATAATTTTTAGCCATTATATAAACTAATTTATTTAGGACACCATGATGAGGCAACGATTACCTCATTAATTAACGATTTTCATAAAATGGAAGGATAATGTAAACATCAAGGCTTAAACTTGTCAAAAACCTATTGGATGAGTATATTTAGAACTTTTATCACCTTATCCTAGAATTATATAAGTGTGGGACCTTTAGAATCTGAAAATAATTGTATAATAATGTAACATTACATTAATTTCCAAGAGTGCCCCTCCTCTCCTCTTATAAAATTCCCCCACCTCTACCACCTTATTCACACATTCAAGACATTTGGCTTGGCCAACATCTACCCAAATACTCTCCAAACTTCCCTCTATTACTCCTAGAAGCCCCACTTCGGGAAAAAATCTTCCCAAGGAAGCCTTTGGCTCAAATCAAAAATAGTTACCCGATTTTAAGGTAATATCTTCTCTTATGTTATTTTGTTTTATTTTGATTATCCAACCCCCTAAACTCTTTTTATTCATTTCTTTTGTAACAAAAACAGTCTCCTCAATATACTATGATGTTGTTAGGAGATTTATTCGAGCTACACTTACACACACTTACATTTAATGGTTAAAGAACATACAGTTTTTGTGGATGGCGAATTTCTGCCTCACGAAACGATGAATGTTCAACACTCATATAACACCTTCAAATGTGGCCATTAAGATGTCACTATATTTATATATGATATATAATATGTTTATGTTTTACTTAAGGTTCTTTATTTTTTTTTATGGAATACCTTTCTTGTTTCCATTATGGGTAAACACGATATTTTCATTTTAGAAAGTGCGGAATACCGCCCCCTCAAAGTGATTTGAATCATTAATTCCATATGTGGGATGTATATAGGATGTAGTAAATGATATTGTATATGATATTATACTGGAATTATAATATAACTTTATATAATTATTATTTCATTAAATACGAAATAGAAATGAAAGTAGCGTTCATGCGTACGTACGGCTTACCGTCTCCATGACCGGTGCATTTCATTTCTTACCTCTAAACATTATGGAATATTATAAATGCATGTATATACTGGATATATATGAGATATATGATATATATATCATGAATATAATTCTGGATATAATTAATACTTCACCACATGAACAACGTGTAATTATAAGAAGTTTATTTTTGACTCAAGTACCAAATATCTACAAAACGACCGTTATTAACTTAAATAAATACATAATGTTCATAACATGGTAATAAGTGATATAAAAGGAATAAACAACTTGAAAAAGGTTCTTAAGAAATTATAAATTAACTCTAGTTTATTATTTAGGAGGTTAAAGAACGGTCAAGTCAAGACAAGACGCAATGTGAGGGAACTTCTTAACCCAATTTCCATTCTTTGGGTTAATATCCTACTTTCAAATTATGTCATGATATTATTGTGTCCTATCTTGTATTCGTACGTTATTTATGTGTACATATAGTGAATACACATAATAGACCTACTTTATTTAAAAAAATGATATTTTTAAGGGTCTTCGTCTCAATCTCCTTTCATTGAGGCATATTTTGTTTTATACACAACATTCTTTTATACGGTGTATAAACCCCTTTGACTTTTATGTTTATTCAAAAGGAATATTTTTTATATGAAGAGTTTTACTAAAAGACAAAAAGGGAATGTTTTTCATGCCATACATATGTGGCGACAACGACTTATCCGCCGCCGTGACCATTATTTGAGTGTCAGCTTCCTCTATAAGCCATAACTTTTTTTAATGAAAAATAAATACAATGTTTTAACGTTCTTTTATTTTGGTATTGAAAATGGTTTGGAAAGTGTTTTTATTATATCAATGTGTTGTATTGATATATTGTGATTGAAATGTGGAAATTTTATGTTTCCTTTATGCATGTTTTATGTGATATGATTATGTTATGGTTTATGATATGTTTAAACCTATTCATGTGAAGAATGAATTGGACTTAATAAGTGATGGGAGGATCCCGCTATAGCTCCTCGATGCATCGGTAGGTCTCATGATACAAACTAGTTTCTTGGCACGAGGCCTTGACAAAATCTTATTTTTGGTCTTGGCATGAGGCCTTGGCTACGTGGTTATGATAGTCTGACATTATGCATTCCATTATTATGAAAATGGTTATTGATATTGCATGTGATTATTCGACCAGTAGAATATCCATGTGAAGAAGTAAATGGCATTATCTCATTTTAATTTTGCCAAATTATGTTGATGTTAAAGTTTAAATGGCTTTTTTTAATTATACATTGCCTTAAATGTTTTTTTTATTGATGAATTCTTCCTCTATATTGTTATCCTTAATGAGCATCTGAGCTCACCCCTTTCAATGTTTTAATTTTCCCAGGATGTGATGAGGTATTATAGGAATGACCTGCAGGGATAGTCTGAAGGGGATATGAGTGTGTAAAATGGAGACTATGTTATTTTAGTTTTTCACTTTGTGATGTAATGTAACATTTATGAATGTATCTAGTGTTTACAAGGCTACTAAACTAATTGGTATTTCGAGACTTGATCTTTTGTGATCATGCCAATGTTACGAAGTAATGCACCGACTTCGGGTAACTGGGGTCGGGTGTTACAATTTATCATTACAGAAAGAAAAATTTACTAGTTCATTAGTGGATTAATAACAAGTCATAAATGTGAATTGGATATAGTGGAATTTTGTATCTATGAATAACTCATTTAATGTGCACTAAATACATTAATAGATATTGAGGATTCTGACCATTCCCATTTTTTGGTTGGATTTTGAGATAAAGACTCATTACAACTCAATTAATTCACATCAATGAATGATATTTCAGTCACTTTCATGAAAAAATAGTGGGAAGAATCACTTTACTGAATTTATAAAAGGAATATGAGGGTGTAAAAGTGTGGAAATCCATTTCAAAGATAAAAATAATGTATATGTGATTTGACGAGGCCATTAAATGAAATTAAAGGATATATAGAGAAATAGAATTCACCAAATAACCACCAATGTTTCGAGTGCATATATTTTGACCATTATTTGAATCAATTCCCAAATAAATGGTATAACGTGGTTGATAATCAAAAGTAAAATCTAGAGGCATAGGGAATAAAGAAATTATTATGCAAACACAATAGATGAAGTGAATCCTGATAAATAGATAACACTTATCCACCCCTACTTATTTGGAAAATTTCATTTTTTAATTTTTTGGAATGTTCCCTATAAAAAATTATAGTTCATACTTTAGTAAAACTTCTTGTGATTATCTCCCATATTATAGATTCTAAAATAATTAAGCCCATTTTATTTTATATCAGTACATGGATGAAACCATTATTTTAATGAAAATATTTATAAATAATATAAGACCTTATATAAGGAATGAAGGGGGAAATAAAATTTATAAGTGTATATGTCTCCTCATAAAATTATATTAATAGTTATGGATTCCACAATAGGATTATGATTTTATAGTTGATCATATTTTAAAAATCATTGACACACCATTTTGATGTTTTTTGTGATTGGATTTCATCAATATTAAAGATATTTTAAGATCCATTTATGGTAATATAATAATTTGGTTTTATTTATGTTTTAGTGAAAAGGATATTAATAATTATGTAAATTTGATAAAATATATATGAAAACTATGTGTGTTATATTATCCTTGATGTTGAAGTAACTATGGGTTATAATTGATCACCTTATGAATTTAGTATATTTAATTTTAATCATATATTATTTATCTATTTATATACCTAACCGAATATTCATTAAGGGAGTGGTGAGGATGCATGGAGAACCACACTAAATTGTATTTTATCATAATCTAGAGTTGAAATTGAATATTTGGAGAAGTATTAACAAATATACTCATAAGTATTTTAGTTTTATCATTTCATTTCATCTTTATATTGATTTTTATTTTTGAAAGAATAATTCAAAACCAATAGGATATGTTAATATTTTATTCTAGGGATTTCATAGGTGGTTGGGTTATAATTTTTTTCAAGTTTTAGTTTTATTTTAATTGTAGCATTCACATGAACATTCAGATGGATATTTATGAATAATATTTTTAAAAGAATTTTAGAACACATCATACTAGAATGAAGATGTAGAAGATAAGATATTGGGACCAAATCAAGCAAATGGGATGAAAAAGAAGGTCATATCCATTAAAAAACTTTTCATGACTGCATATAGTTAATAAAAATTGCGTTCTAATAATTATAAACATGGTCTATAAATTGAATTTGGAAACAAGGTATTTATATGAATTTCATAATGGAATAAATAAGGGAAAAATAATATATGGGTATGTTAGTACCATTAATATACATGACCATATTGGGAAGGTAGCCTGACACATGGTGCTTCCACTAGACTTCCCTCATGTTCACTATGTTTTCCATGTAACTCTATTGATTAATTGCATAACTAAACCTTCATATGTACTGAATATAGAGTTTGTACCACTATAGAAATATCTTTCTTATAAGGATCATACATTATAGATTCGAAATCATACAAAGAAGGTTCTATGAATCTAGACCACTCACCAGGTCAATGTTTGGTGGTGAAAGAACGAGTTAGAGGAATCTATGTACGAATTGAAGGCTATGTTGAGGTAGATTTTTCATTGTTTTTTATATCATATAGATTATATTCAAAGTTAAAATTTACTTTAACGGTGTAGAATAAAAAACCCCATGTTTTACATTTTTATCCTTTTTAAGAAATAGTTAAATTAATTTTTGACACATTTAGAAAATTAATTTGATATAATGATCATAATTTCTGAAATCATCCTATCAAAATTTTCATATGATGAATTTTTTTGTTTTTTAATGGACTCATTTTATTGATGAAAAGTGTAAAATTTTGAATGTAATTGTTAACTTCATTTCTATCTAAATTATTAATAATGATAAATGGAATTTTAAATGTATTATTTTAAAATTAGATCAATAATACATAAATTGATCCAATTTAGTTAATTGAATTTATTTGCATATTAAATTATACAATAAAAATGGTATAAAATTTTGAACATTTTCTTAAAAAAATTCTCATCCCATCTACTAGAATAAATTTAATTTTAATTATTTCAATTATGATGATTTAATTTGAATGAAATGGATTCCACATTTTTAATAATAATAATTTATATTATCTGTCATGGTAACCATATTTTATACATATAATTACTACTGAAAACAATATCAAGATTAATGTTAACATTGGGTTATATTGCATTACATGCGTATGTATTAAAATTAATTTTATAGAATGGTAAATGTTTATTTTAGTAAATTATATTTCAATTTTATAATATGTGGGTATAAATATATAATAAATATAATTTTTATTTTTTTATAAATGATAAACTTCCAAGATAAATAAACAGTTATAAATTAACATGGTAGAAAACTAAAAGATTAACATTTTGTAATCATAAATGAAAAGAAATAACAAAAAATGTTTTTATTCTAAGTTTTGGTAGTTTGTCTTGAAAAAATCATTGATACACACCCCCATTGATCTATTTTAGACTGACATGAAGTATGAGAGACCTCCGAATAGTGAATAAATTGGGTATTCTCAAAATTGATGCCCACATTAATTACCGAAGGGCACTCACAACCCTCTCTTATTAACACATCTAAATCCATTCAGATCTTCCAAAATCTTCCCAAATCCCTTTATGACACCCCACATCTCATCCTATAAGAATGGTTTTGACAAAAAATAACCTAGGAATGATTTTTTATAAATCCTAAGGAGGATAAGTGTAACACCGTGAGTTTTTAAAAACTATTTCTTCCAATAAATTTAATTTATATGATGTCTTTATTTGAACACTATATAATGATAATATTTCATTATACGATACCCCAATACAATCATACACTACATAAAACACCAAATTTGATTGCGTTATATGAAACACAAAGATTCTACAAATCCAAATTTTAATATTACAATTATTTAAAAGAGATAGTTATAATATAGACATTAAAAATAGTAATTCAAAAAGTAATAAATTTTTTTAATTTTTTTTATCTTTATTATATATATATAATATTAATAATAGAGAATATAGTTTTCTTGTACTATCTTTATATTTTGAAAATTAAATTTTTTTAGAAGAACATCATTTTATGTCCTTTTGTGAAAAACATTAACATTATCATTAGAAAATTTTTAAAATTGAATTTTTTGAAATAAAATTCATTTTTAAATTCATGATTCTGAAATTATTTTATGGTTAGTATTATGTTTATTCCTGAAAAACATTATTTTTGGATGAACAGTAAAAAATAAATAATTTTAATTAAAAACTAAATTTTTATTGAATTATTAAATTGTTAACATATAATTTAATTTTTTTAATGAATAATTATTTCTATTATATATCAATCAATCCAATTTAGGACATCACATTGAAATTTTATATAGAAACATTCATACATTTGAAATTTTCTCTTTAAAAACATGATGTCACACAACATCTATAAGATTATTTTTATATAAATTTTATCCACAAAAATTAATTGAATTTGGAAAAATGATATATATTTATATATATTTAATAATTAATAAATTTGTGAATAATATGGTCAACATATTTTTTGACTTATATGATTAGTGAAAATATTTAAAATCTGTTTTCATTATTAATGAATGAACAAGATTACATCATGATCAAACATAGGATATATGGTGTATAAATGACCAAATATATCTTGAACACTCATTCTATAGACATATTTCTTCCCCCAATGCCCTAGGATTTATTTTAATGAGTTATTTGGATAATATTTTATGAAGGTGACATATATAACATTTTATTTGAGGAAAAAGAGAAGAAAAGGAACTTTCCTTACTTTCAATTCCTATAAAACATTATAGTGTGAAGGAAGTACACATAATTGGATATAAATATTATTTTTGAATATAGATAACCTTTTTTGTCATAAAAATTTATATTTAAATTTTATAGATGATATAATTACATTATATTCTTAAGAAACACCATTACATAGATTATTATGTTAATAATTAAAGAAAAAAATTGATATTTTATTAATTATTAATAAATTTAAAACAAATTCCTTTACCGAAATGAGTTATAATTGTAATTAAATATCAAATATTTTATATTTAAGTTCATTATGTAATTTTTAATGAAACAATTGACCCTTAAATTGTAAAAAAATTCTTAATTTTGTTTTGGTAATAGTAGTGTTTTTGTCTATTACATGTGTTTCAATTAAAATTAATTTCTAACACATATGGGATTTTTATGTTATAAATTATAATACATATTTTATAATATTTTCCTAAATTGTAGAATATTTCTCACATTTATTTATTTTTAGTGGTAAAATTACATATTTTATACAACTAGTTACCTTAATAATAATGAAATTGATACAAGTGTGGAAGAAAATAATTCAAGGAAAAAAATTATATAAAATAAATTATTAATGTGTGTTGATGGTTTATCTGTATCATCCGATGTAAATAAAGAATATTATAGTTTCATATATTTTATTATTTATGAATTAAATATTAATTTTAATTTCAATGGGATTCTAAGTTTGATAATGTACTCAACACGTAACAATCGGTTTATTTGAAATCTAATGCTGCACACAACTTTCAGTTATAAACAAATAAAAAAAATATTATAGTTATTTTAAATGATTGTTAACTTATAGCCTTGGTATTATTTGTAATGAATAGAACTACCTATAATATGATTATTACATGTCATTACACATAATCATTAAATTTTAAAGGCATAAAATATAAATAAATCTGGTTTTAAGCATGAAAACACTAATATTTTTAAAAGGATGGTTTACTACCTTTTGATAGAGAATGAATTATAAAAATAGATTTTGTCACTTTTAAAAGGTTTATTTGACAAAATTATGTTCTTATTTAGAACTAGAACATTAAAATTTATATTGGATGATATTTTGGTATTTTTTTAAAAAGTTTATTTTGTAATGAATTGTAAAAAATACTGCATTTTTATTCAAAACGTCTTTTTAATATAATTTTTCTATATAGTAATATTGTAATTTTAATTGGTTGTAATTTTTCATTAGAATTTATTTTTATATTTTAATCCAATTTTGGTCATTAAATAAAATTTCACATTGAAATTGGATATAAACACATGTCCATATTTTGATAGTTTTTACTTCTTAAATATACAGTTTTTGGTTTTGGCAATGCAAATTATTTTTAAATTAATTTCTTCAACTTCTATCATGACCCAACCCAATTGGGCTCGAGCCGTGACTCCCAAACCTGGGTACTATTCATTGAAGCCAGCTCAGGTGAGGCCCAAACCACACTTTCGAAAATCATAGAGCAGATCACACCATTGTGATCCCCTACATAGCATATAGTTTAGGTTGGTTTGGTGTATCATAGGTTATATCTCATACACTGTGAGTTATACAATATAGGGTTCTTGTATCATCATGACCACCTTTACACGGACGATGATCCTCAATCAGGGTGACATGTTTCTGTCGGGCTCCAGATTGGGTTGTGGTATCCCCCAACGGATCTTGGGAGTGATCCCCTATTTGTGAGATCTACGAATTCCATATCGGGTTTAGGTATCCCCCAACGGACCCTAAGACTTATCCCCTATCTGTGAGATCTTCGTATATCATCGTGGGTTTTAGTATCCCCTATTGGACCCTAGGAGTGATCCCCTATCCGAGATTTTTGTTGTTTATGTTGTTTTTGTGAGGTTTCCTCAGGGGAGATATCTGAAGAGCATGATCTCTCAGCTGATTTTCTGAGATGTTCGTGTGGTACACAATGAGAATATATCTCTCAGATGAGTGTCATCTGGGTAGACAGAGCTCACGGAGTGTTTTCTTCTAGTTATGTATATGTCACCAATTACGAGGTCATAACCTCATGAGTCTTGGTTTGTGTTTGAGTATATCTGGATTGCTCATGGTATATGTATGGACATATACCTGAGCGTATTTTCATGGTGTTTGTATGGGAATACACCTGAGCTGAGCTGACTAGTTGTGGTTAGCCGAGGATGGTCTTGAGATCGAGTTTCTCTATCGTTTGGGATCTATCTGGCTGGGATGATCTGACTATTGCCTTTCAGTTTCTCCCATTTATTGTGGGGTTTTTGGGGTTCCTATAGGGTATTTTATATACTCACCCCTACGCGAGCTTTTCCCGCACATGTATGTGTCTAGTGCGGACCACATGCCTTTCAACAGTGTTCCAGGAGGACCCAGAGCTGGCAAATCTTAGTGAGTGCGACCGACTAGGGGGTTTATTGGATATGTGCTGAAGAGCATACCAGAAGGTTCTTTTTGAAGAGTTCTTCCTCATGAGAAGTAGGCTAATTCCTATCATGTTTGTGATAGCCTACTCGGCGCTAGTCGCCAGCCCCTGGCCTATAGGAGGCGTGCATGGGGAGTCACGACTCGATCTCTGTTGGTTCGGGCCGTGACAACTTATGTTTTTTTAAATTTTTTAAATGGATTCCTTAATTGGAATAAATTGGTCCAAATTTTTTAAATAGGTTACTTTTATTTTTAGACATTATGAATAGTTACTACAATAAACATTTTATTTACCACATTTAATGGGTAATTCTGGTAAATAATAGTAAATAATAATATAAAATTACCATAATACATGTAATAACCCTATTGGATGGTAAATTTCAGACCATGGGAATCTTTGTGTTTATTGTTGGACCCAATGGAGCCAATTTTAATTTAAGATGTCATTTTATAAAAACTAATTTAATTTTAAGGAATATTTAACATAAAAATATATATTTCAGTAAAAAAATTATTGAGGATTATATAAGTGATATTTTCACCTATAAATATTAATTATAAATATAAAAATATATCCTACATCATGGTATTTTATTTATTATTTTCAGACAAGAAATAAATATATTTAATTATGAATTAATGGTGATGTAGTGATGGCTTCATTAATAAAGTATTCAAATTACTTAAATTAAAAATGAAAAAATAAATGTAATTTTGTAACATTGATGCCATCCACAAATTTTATGGATTATGATTACATGTTATATTTTTATTAATGAAGGTTTTTAGAATCAATCATGTTGTTATAAATTTGTAAAAAATTCATGATATTAATAGTTTCAAAATTGTCATAATTCATATTTTAAAATATAAAATATTTTATTAAATAATATAAATTTTCAAAAAATATTATATTTTTTTAAATAGTTATCATAAGCCTGAAATTTTATTAATTAATCTCTATTTGGATACTTTTAATGTTTTGATATCTATTTTTATTTTCAAAGTGTTAAATACCTTATAAAACTGTAAGAGTTAAAAAGGGTTAAATAAAAAAGATAACTATTACAAAATATCCAAAACCAGTCCAAATTTTATTAGATGAATTTATTTAGACATATATTCATATTATATATTATTTTAATGAGTTTTGGATATTTTAAACCGAAAATAATTTTATGATAAAATAATACATTAAAATTTTATAAAGAGCCCCACCTCCCACTTATAAAAGGACACCACAACTAACTCATTACACACATAGCTCAAAACCCTTGAATCATCCAAAATCATCTCCAATAAGATCCCAAAATTCTTCTTTTAATAATATAATCATTTTCATATTAATAATGAAATTAAATAAATCATTGTGGCTCAATTCAAATAGAGTTACATGTTTTAAGAGGTAGCATCTTCTCTAAAAAAATTTTTCTATTATTTTACTTCATCAGTCCCTATTCAATTATTTTTCATTGATTACATAACAAAAAAATTTTCCTCAATATAATAGGTTTTTTTATGAGAAATATTCTAACTACAATTACACAAACCATTGTATAATGGGTATAAAACATACTATTTTTCTGGACAGTGAACAATTGCCTCACGAAATGATAATTGTTAAATATTCCCCTACCACCTCTCACTATTGAAATAATGATTGATCTAAAATTTTATATGATATTTATGATATTTAATATATCTCTATGTTATATCAATATAATTTATATCATCCCTTTATGATTTTAATGTTTAATAAATATGATAATTTCATTTGAGGAAGAGCGAACTACCGCCCCCTCAATGTTATATAACTCGTTCACGCTATACAAGGAACATATAAAGGATATAATTAATGAAATTATTTAACAAATATATCATATATATATATATATTAGTGTAATTACTTTATAAATATGCATCTTTTATTTTAAATTTCTATAAAAATGAAAAAATGCAAGTAGCATTCATGCGTACGTACAACATACCGTCTCCATGAACGGTGCATTTCATTTTGTTATATCCAAATGTTATAGAATATTTCAAATAAATATATACTGGATCTAAATAATTATATAATGGATATATATGATATTTAAATCAGGAATAAAAATATGGAGATAATGTACTTTTGATAACATGGACAATTTGTAATTATAACATGTTCATTTTTTTACTCATGTTTCATATATCGAAAAAATGTCCAATATGAACTCAAATAATTAAGTAATTGGTGCATCAAGATAATAAGTGATATAAAAGGAAATATAAACTTTAATAATTTTATTATTAATGTCAAAATTAACTTATATTTATTATTTAGGAATAAAAAATAACATACAAGACTAATCAGACTCTAGGTAAGGAAACCTTTCACCCTCCACTTATAGTTAGAGACTTCTTCATTGGAATATATTTTGATTTCCATTTTATTAAGTTGGTATATGTTATTATATATACTTATTGATATACATTTTTTGTATATGTTATGAGATACCATTTTCTCTCCCATCAACTAATTTTATTAATTTTAATGTGACATCGTTAGGATACAAAATTTTCGTAAGGGAATACGTCTCCATCTCCTTTAATTGAGGCATATCTTGATATTGTGTACCATTATTATCTTATATAGTGTATATTATTCCCTTTGACATATAATATCATGAATATCCATATTCTGATGATATTATATTTTTTGTAATAATGTTATTCTATAATTAATTTTATATATTTATTTAATCAACTGGTTACAACCTCAATAACTAAAACATTGATTTAAATGTTTCAAATATATAAATTTAAAAAATATTTTTAATTAATACATAGGTTTTCAAAAAAAAAATAAGTATTTATATGGTAATTAATGTTTTTCAATGTTAATTCCTATAAACATTTCAATGGGCTGTGGATAATTTGATTCAAAAATAACATTATTAATTGTTTTAAATGGCTTTGAAAAGGAATATTTTTCTACATAGTGTTTTTATAAACGACAAAGGGATTGATTCCTTTTAAAATATGTGGTGAAAAAAACATTCTATTTCCATTAACATTATTTGATATTTTTCTCCCATAACACGTCGTGGTGTTTTTAAAAGTAAAATAAATAACATATATGATTTTTTATGTATTTTGGTATTGAAAATGGTTTTGATAATGGATTGATTATGTCAATATCATGAATGAATATCTAGTTATTGATATGAGGAAATGTTTTCTCTCCTTTATTCATGTTCATGTTTTATGATAATTTCATGGTTGTAACACACAATGATTTCATAGTTTTTCTTTCATCAAAGTAATTCTATAACATTCACTACACACAACACTGAGTTCAAGCGCACAAAGACATACCAAACTAGCAGTTCAAAGCCATTATGAATAGTATTAATAGAATTTTGAAAAGAATATAATCTTTTTAATTTTAAAATCTATATTACGTGTTATTTAGTAATAATGTAAAATCAAAATCCTTTTTTCTGATAAAAGAAGTATTTTTCCAAAAATATAATTTTACAGCATTTTAATAGAGAACCCTTTTTAAATCCAATATTTGACACTTTTTTATTTTCAATTTGATATAATACAATTCTTATTTAGAATAGAGACATAAAAAAGTTGTTTGGATAAATTTTTTCGTACTTTTCTGATAACTTTTCTATTCTGATGAATAGTGAAAATTACTAAATTTTAATTTAAAACAACTTTTTTAATCAAAATAATTATTAGTGATAAATAATTAATTTGAATGTCTTTTAAGTATAATTATATTATATTTTTTTAATTTAATACAATGTACGTCATTATAAGTAATTTCACATTTAAAGTTGACATAAACAAGTGTCAATCTTTTGATAGTTATTATTTTATAAAAACTCGCTTTTTGTTTTGACTATAGTAATAAATGTTTAATTAATTTCATACAATTTTGTGTTTTTAATTTATAATAATGTATTCCATATATGTAATTAGGATGTCTAAATTTTTTAAATAGGTAACTTTTATTTTTACAAATTATGAATATTTACTTTAGTAAATATTTTATTTACCGTGGTTAAAGGGATAAATCCAGAAAATGAGGTTAAAAAATAATATTATAATAACATTAAATTACCTTAACACGTGTCCTAACCGTATTTTATAATACCTGTGTAACCATGGGAATCCTTGTGTCAATTTTAGCGCCCCCTGGAGCCACTTGTGAGTAATAATAACATTTTATATTAAATAATCATATGTAAAGAAAAAAATAACAAAAGAAAATATGTTTTAGTAAAACAATAATTATAAAAATTTATATATTTAATATATTCAACTATAAATATTCAATAAAAATAAAAAAAATTCCCTACGTCATTATATTTTTTTTATAATTTTTAAACATAAAAAAATATTTATATATAACACAATAATGTTGCAGTATTTCCCTTATTAATGAAACGATTAAATAAATGATAATATAAAAACTAAAATAAATAAAATTTTAATGTTTTTATGCCATACACATTTTTTATAGGTGACTAGGTCATGTTAGGGTTTATTAAATTTATTTCTTTCGATGTAATAATGTTTTTATAACTTTAACAAAAAAAATTTATTGAATAATTTCAAAATTGACATTAATGAGTTTTTAAAAAAAATATTATATTATTAATTAGTATTATATTCATAAAAATCTAATGTTTGACTAAAGGGATTAAATAATATTATATATTTCATTAATGAACCACTTGGGGTTCACTTGTAAGTTTTTATTATGTTTATCAAACATATAATATAAAAATATAAAGAGACACGGTAAATGTCGAACTATTTATCTAAGAGTTAAATTTAAAAAATAAGGTAAATATAGTGACCCAAACCTATCTAAAACATATTGGTTGATTTTTTTTCGACCGATACCCAGCTTATTATTTAAATAATTCAATTTTTATCCATTATAAACAGAAAATGATTTTATTATAATATAATATTTCAATATTTTCCTAAGGTTCCCCTCACCCCTCTTATAAAAGGGAACTTCCACTTCTCTCAAATAACACCTCCAAAGACATTTGGATCGACCAACCCTTGGCCAAATATCCTATCAACTATCCAATATTCATTCTACAGTCATTTAGTTTTTCAGAAATCCAACATAAGAAGCACTTTTGATCAAATCAAAAGTTATAACCCGAAGAAGAGGTAATGATTTCACCACCCTCTTTCAAATTAGTTTCTTCTTCCACTTATTCTTTCTTTTTTATTACCACACCAAAATAATAAATCTATTACCTTATATATATTGAGATGTTATTATAAATATTTAAAAATCATATTCATTATTTTATCCATCCTATGAATGATAATGTCACCATGCGTTCCTAATTATGGTTTACCGTCTCCATACCATGGTGTAAATTGTTATTCAACACTATGTTATTTGGATGAATATAATGATGAGTAATATGTATATAAATAATTAAAATAACACGATAATTTATTTCAAAAATAAATATACCATCTAATTACACACATTTAATGGAATGATATTTTCACTCCTGCGTACGTACGGATTACCTACTCCATGACGTGTTGAGATTCGTTTCCACGTTATCCATTCATCAACGATTATAAAAATTTATATTACTAATTAGTATGTTATATATGAAACAATAATGCTACTGGATATATAAATATATATACATATATACATATATATATTTATGTACTTAAATATATCTTATTCTCTTATTTCCATTCAATACAATATGAAAATAGAAACAACGTTTATGCGTACGTAAGGCCAACCGACATCGTAAATAGTGTTTTACATTTCATATACCTATCTGGTATAAATAATTATATTCTAACTATATATGATATATAAATAAAGGTATATATTATGGAATTATTTAAATTATTATCTAAATGATGCGATCAAAAAATAACAAGTTCAAATATGTACGATTAAGAAAGCGATTATTACCCAAAATGTTAATTTAACATTGAAATTATTATTAAATGGGTAGTATAATGTCATAAATGAATCATTTATGAAATCATAAATATTAATATGGTTCTGGTATAATTTAATAACATATTATGGTCTTTATAGAATAGGTTAAACGTACCCTCAACCAAAGGAATGTTCAAGGTAAGGGGTCTCTTATCTCACTTTTAATTCCTTGATATTTCCTTCATTCGCCGCAAATTTTTTGAATGTGGTGTATTTTGTATGGAAATTTTATATATATATTATCAACATTATCTTTATATTCATGGTATTATATGAATTATTTTGTTGTTATTAACTTTTTCTCATACGGCTCGATTGATTACAACGTGGTAAGGGGATTTCATTTCACTTCTTATTCCCTTGAGATTCACACTGTATTGCCACTATTTTCTATTGTTTGGGGTTTTTACTAGCCATGATATTATTCCATGTGTAATATAATTTAATCCATGGGTATTTAAAACATCAATTTATAATCCTTATTTCATGTGGTTTTTGTTTCTTGAGTTTCCAAATAGGTAAGGGTTAATACTACAATATCTTCATTATCTGAGGTTGTTAATACGTAATTGTACACTAGGACCTCTTTATCATTCACATCATAGTTTTCTTAAAATTGTATTTAAAAATATTTTTACTATTTAATAAAAAATTCTTTAAATTCCTTTATACCCTTAATTGAAATTATATGTTTTTAAAGGAATATTTTTTTGTTTTCTAAATAAGGTATTTTACAACTTTTTTTAAAAAATTAAGATAAGAATGTTTTTTTAACTTATATGGTGGGTGCGTTGATTTTCCGCCATTAAAACATCATCGAATCTTCCCTTAAATTCCTTTATTAATATTTTCAAAATAAATCATTCATTATAATTATGTTACTCTTAAATGATTTCAAAATATAAAGGGATATTTCTCTCAAATAGTTTTGATTTCATCTATGTCAACTTCCATGGATAAATTTTAAACTTGTTTGAAGTAGATTTATTATTATAATAATCATCCATATTTTATTTAAGGTTTTGTGATATTTTTTACTATTACTGATTTATTTTTATGCCATTCATTGATTATGGTTAATGTAATGACATTTAGTATTATTGTTTTAATACGAGTGTTTATGTTATTTTTCAACCTATTCTTAAGATGAATGTGTTAGACAAGTATGTTCCGGGTTGGGGAGTAGTAAAAGTATGCCCTTTGGGTTGGTTTTCAGTTACAGAAGACCCTCCAGGTTGGAGTCCAGTTACAGAGGCTCTCTGTATTGGAGTCCAGTTACAAAGGCTCTCCAGGTTGGTGTCTGGTTACAGAGGCTCTCTAGGTTGGAGTCTGGTTACAAAGTCTCTTGAGGTTGGGGTCCTGTTACTGGTTTCCCCTAGGTATTGGAATGAGGCCTTGAAATAGAAATTAAATTCTGGAATTATGCATTTCCTCATTATGAAATTGTCTATTGTTATTGCATGTGATTATTATACTAGAAGAATTTCTATGTTATTAAGTAAATGGAATTATTTTATTTTATCTTTTCTATATACGTAAGATCACGTTTAAATAAGTTTTTGTTTACTATTATACCTTTCTTTAAGTGTTAATGCTTATTTATGAACGTTTCCACCTTATTGTTACCCTTACTGAGCGTCTGATCTCACCACTATCTATGTTTTATTTTTCCCAAGATACCGAGAAGTGTATTTTGATTAATATGTAAAGTTAAGAAAATGGAATAACGGTGTTCATAAAGGATTATTAATGTTTTGGTTTATATTATAAATTGTAATGTAACATTCATGAATGAAATCTATTTTCAAGGATTGCTAAACCGATCAGTCCTTCATGATATGATTCCTTATAATCATGCCACTATATTAAAATAATGCACTGAATTTGGGTAACTGGGGTCGGGGTGTTACAGTTGTTATCAAAGGATGTTAGAAATAACCATAGAAACAAGATTTAGAAAAAAGTTCATTGGAGAACACTACCATAAGATAGACATTAATTATTAGTACAGAATAACTTATTATAATTTTTGTACTATATATATTTTTTTAGCTTTCCAAGAAATTCAACCATGTATGGATTTGAGAAGGTAGAGGCGGCTCGATAACAGATGTACCTAGGGTTAATACCTGAAATCACAGCTTTGAGCTAGACTCGAATGGGAAATGGTTCATGAAAATGGGCCTTTCTACACTCTTGGTTACCACACTCCCAGGGGATATGCTTAGGATAATTATCTTTTTCTTTTCCAACCACTATGAAGGGTATATGATTATATACCCCCTTAAAGAAAACATTTTGTGATTATGGATTATATCCATAAATGGTTTAATATTTGTAATGTATTTTAAATGTTCGGAATTATAAATCGTGATTCGTAAAATGACCTAGTGTATGCCTTTGTTTAGAAATGATGCCCAACATAAAGAATGAGAACTCCAACAATACGTATGATCCAAAGAGTAAGAAGGGTCATATCATTCATGGTATTAAGACACCAATTAGATGGGAAATATTCTCCAATTTATTCTCAACATATGAAGAAATAATAACATGTGTTAGTAAGATATGTAACAAATTCTCTGAGTCATATGGATTTGAAGGGAAGTATGAGAAGAAAAGGATGGTAGAGAGAATGATTTATATAGGGAAGAGAGAAAAGAAGGATTTTCCAATATGTGATAAATGTGGAAATAATCACATTGGTGAATGCTTGAATGGAATGGGAGTTTTTTATAAGTCTTGAGAAAAAGGAAACAAAGTATGTGATTTTAAGGGTAAGAAAAAGGATTCAAATGTAAAATTATTCATCTAAAAGGCATTGAGACACTACGCGAATAAATGTCCCCATAATCAATGTATACCGCAAATGATGATATTCGATAATAATCACGATATGATAGTACCTAAGATTAATAGGAACCACTAGTGTTATTATGTTTTTATTAAAAAATTATTTCATTTGAGTTTTGTATCAACAATATACTTGTTATACGAATTATGTAAATAAATAAGGATTGTACTGTAGTAATATTTTATTGAGGATTTGAGATTATATGGTTTTAAGAAAAGTGACTTAATATTAAGTTGAACTTTTTTTGAAAATACATGGTTGAAGGAAAGGTAATCATTAATATGGTCGTAATAATGAGGTAGTGATTTCTAAATAGGAGATGGTTGATTGGGAAAAAATATATTAAATATTCTCGAATTAATTGGGACTAATTAATAGTTTTTTAATTTCATCATTGTTGGAATATTAAAAAAATTTGGATATAAGGAATATATCCAGTATTATATACTGTATAAGTGAGAATGAATGCAATCAATAAGGTTATATGGTAATTGGAGGTGTTACCATGTTTTAAACTAATATATGATGAAGGTGTTCACATGTTATTATGTGGAAAAAAGGAACTTCATTGTGTTAAACTTCCTTATAAATTTTGGATTCTGAGATTGGATAGAAGTATTTTGGATAATTATAATGGTTGGAATGGAATAAGATTGACGTTGGATACTATTTTTAACATTATATTTGGATTGTTATAAAAAGAACAACACACAGACTGTGTGACAATCTGTCATGTCGGACTAAGGTGCGGGAATCGAACCCACAACCATAGTGAGATTGGGATTTATCACCTACCAATGTACTATGTGATGTCCCTAGATTGTATAATCTACTTTATTAAAGGGTCTGATAGGTGAATTTTGAATTCATTATTTTTGGAACCCTATACGATTACGATAAATAGAATATTTTTTTGGAAAACTTTTTTGAGTGAATGATGAGTTTGTGGTTGGAATTAGTTGATGGATAAACTCTACCGGTCAAGTATATATATATATATAATTTTTTTCCCACTTATTATATGGGTAAATTAATTATTAAACTTTTGGGAAGGGATCTTAAAACCAAAAATGTGTTATCTTAATACCTTATGTTTTTTTGAACCGATGGTATTTTAAATCATCTTAAATTGATGGATTTGAGACCCTTAATTTTATAATTGTTTGGGATTGATGACCTCAATCACCCCTATAAATAAATATATTTTCCTCCAATTATGTTTTTTTAATTTCCACCAGTGTTCTCTTAATCAAGGTCATAATTTGATGGTGACCCTTTCATTTCCCTTTTCCTATTATTAAGAATAAATTTTATTAACCCAAATTCTGATATGGGGTTTTCCACAAAGGTATTTTTTTATTTTTAACCTTTTATTTTTGAAGAATAATTTCAAATTGCAAGGATTATATTTATTTAAAGATGTGAGAATTTAACACCCCAAGATTTAATAGTATGTTATTTTTCAATGTAATTCAAAAATATGCACTACACGCAACCCCGAGTTCAAGCCCACAATGGTGTACCAAACTAGTTGTTCAAAGGTGTTAATGAATAGTTTTAACTGAATTTTAAAATTTTTATTATCCTTATAATTTTGGAATATATATTATGAGTTTCTTAGACATAATGTACAAACAAATTAATTTTTTCAGAAAAAATATTTTTTTTCTCAAAAAATGCCATTTTACAGCTTTTTAATAGCGAACCCATTTTAACATTATTTTGAAATCATGCTTTATAGTCACGTCTCCATAATGAATATTTAATTTAATTCGACAACATATCTAAATTTAAATTTGACAAAATTGATTCTTTTTTTGGGATCAGAAAAATCATTATTATATAATAAGGTTAACATAATTTTTAACTATTATTATTATTAAAAAATAATTAAAATCATTTATCATGATTATTATTAAAATTTAAAATTTTAAATTAGATGTATTTGTATTGAAATTAACAATACAATCAAATATGATATTTTCTAAAAAAATTGGATATCTTATTTAGATTCAATATTTATAAATTATAAAATAAATATTGTTTTAATTTTATACTTATAGAATTAATTACCTAGGTAAATTAAAAGATATATATTACTGTGCTAACATACTAAATGGGAAGAATTGGGTAAACATAAAGATTATGGAATAACACAAAAGAAATTTCTTTTGTTTGATGAAGGTATTTATCGACCACAACACCACTACTCTCAACTTAATATATATTTTGGAGGCACATGAGGTAAGAGTGACCTCTAAATAGTGAATTTTTTTCAGAATTTACAAAAATACCACCCCTCTTGAATTATAATAGGGAACTCACTCCCCTCCATTATCCACACCAACCAAGCAATTTGGATCAATAAAATCCTAACCAAATCACTTACCAACATTATTACTCACTCCAAGAGCCTTAATAAGGAAAAAAATCCGTACTAGGATAGATTTTTGTGAAATCTTAAGGAATATACCATAGGAAGAAAAGTATTGAATATATATGTTGTATGTTCGGATATAAGGTAAGGGATCTCTATTATATATTTTATATACATTCCCTCTGAAAGGTAATATCATGAATTTAATTATACTCATTATATTATATTATCCATTTTATGGTATTCCATCATGAGGCTTAAAATTCAAAGATACCAAAGTGGTAATGAAATTTATGTTACACTATTATGTTTATCACTATTTTTATGATTATTTTTTTATCGATAAAATATAATGATTCATTTTTTAAGATACTAATGAATTTTATTATCCAATGTTAACATAATGATAATATATATTCCCACCATTTTACTCTATTTATGTAATAAATCATTTAAAATAATGGTTCTATGAAAAAACAAAATTATCCATCCCTTGGATCGAAAGCCTTCTTCTTCCAAATGTACTCAGAAAAATGTTTTTAAAAACATTATATAATTTTTAAAATTATAAATTAAATATATATTTTTCCTTGTTAGACTTTTAAAAATATCATTTATTTTTTCAAATAATATTTTTTAGATTTTACTAAAAATGTTAAAGGAATATATTCTTTATAGTGTATTGAATAAATATAATTTCCCAACTTCATAACCATTACAATAATTGAAAATTAAATTAAACATTTTCACTGTTATTTTTAAGGGAAAATAATTACTAAATCTTTTGTGTTTTAAAAGTCATTTTTATGTGTGAAATTAAAATTTTCATCATGGAATGTTTTGTATGATTTTTAAACCATCATGTATAAATTTTCAAGTGTAATTTTAAAAAAAAATTAAAAAATTGTTTTTTATCTTAATCTTTTTTCAATGTGGATTGGATATTGACGTTAAGATATGTTTTAGATGATTTTTAAATCATCTTTATTAGGAATTAATGAATATTATTTGATTTAAATATATTTTATAAAAGATTTACATTTTAAAATATAATATTCAATGAAATGTTTTTTTCAAAGCTATATGTATTACATGAGATTTAAAAAGTTTTTTATCTATATGATAAAATGTCTAGATGACACCAATGAATCATGGGTATATGAACCATGAATGGCATTCATATTCTTTCTATAAATGCTTTATTTTTAACAGATGTTTATAAAACCCATTTCCATTCCATGGGTTATACTATCATATAATTCTTATAAAACCATCTTCTTTTTCATGGGTTAAGTTATGATTACTGATGATATAATTAAATAACCTTCCCATTTTTTATTTTTCATTACATGATAAAAAAAATTTAAACCCTTTTTTCTTCATGGATTATGATATGATGAATGTTTTATAATGTTTTGGGACACATATGTATGATTTTTATTATGTTATGGGTAGGACCTATATATCCCCCCATGTAATTTGGTAATTATTAATGATATATGAACTCATAGGGTACGTAGATGTATAGTCCAAGAATTAAAATGTTGGTACACTTATGGTTATCACAAACCTAAAATGGTGGATACACAGGTGTTTATCCCTAGAATGAAAGAGGGTAAATGGGGGGTTATCATAATCTCGAAGCATGTACATGGATGGTTATCACAATCCATATATTCTATGAATGTCTTCGTGGGTTTCCTTTACTAAATATTTATATTCTTATGTGTATACCACATATCTATGTATTATGATAATTATATGCACTAATTTATCATGTTCATTGATTTCATTTTGATTCAAGTATTATAATAAACAAAAATTCATTCCATGAATTAAGATTATGATCATTGGTAAAATGGGTGTGGCGTTAAAATAACAGTCTCATGTTTTCATGATTATATGTTGATGTTATGCTTTGGTATCTACCATAATTACTCTTACTGGTCATTTGAGATCACATATTCTTATGTTTTTAATTCTAAGGTTATGATGAAAGGTTTTCAGTAGGGTATGTCTGTGAATAATAATAAAGGGTGAGATCATTATTTGTGATGTTTACGATCTGTCACCAAATTAGAATACTATACTTATTCACCAAATACATTGATCTATTATAACCCATGGGAATGTTTTTTTAATGTATTTAATATTATTCTAAAAATGTGTAATGTATAAATATTAAAAGATCTTAATTCTATAGTTTTAATCAAAGGAATGTTTTAGTTATGTTTGGAAACTGGGATAATAAAATAATTAATGAGATTCGTACGGATATTTCTAAAGAATTTTAAACGAATTTCTCCAAATATATGTATAATGATGTGTCAAACTGTATAAAAATATCCTAGAATTATGATAAAGTATTGAGTGAGGGGTTTTTATAAAATTATGTCTATCTTTAGAAACTACAATAAGATGTGGCTCTTTCCTAGAGGTATATATGGGTAATAATCTCTAAAATTATGCATTAAGTTAGAAAGGATAGTTACCTAGTTCCCTAAAATGTGCCATGATGTACATATAGTTTCACACTTCTTAAGGATATTCTTTCAAAATTAACAAACTCTTTATGAACCATAAAATAGAAGTTAATCAGAGTGTGACTATTAATTTACATAGATAAACCTATGTTGTCATGTATTTAAATGAAAATTTGGTTTCATTATTTAACCATACAATATGTAATTTTTGATGATTATTTTTTTCCATTATAATTAGTTTTTCTCACACTATGCTTTTTGGTTTTTTTCAATGGATAGAACCTAAAAGAACAATCATAATTCTTAATGAAACAGAATATTTTATGATTGTAATCCTATGTGGCCACACATTATGGGTTCATGAATAAAAATCCTTTTTTTTATTATCACACAACATTATTAAGTTATGAACAAATTTGAACTTTCAAACAACATTAAGAGGATAAATATACTATTGAATGCATTGTGATGAAATCTATACCTTGTTTTTGGGGATAACCTGATCTACTAGTCACTGAGAAATGGATATATGCCACACAAAAATATTTTATATTTTCTAGTTATTAGAGAATATAATAATTAATGATGTTTTATGTCATTGGAAAAGATAATAATATTAGTGGTGGAATATTATTATTAATATGAGTCAATAGGAGGTGATTGACTCCTTCAAAAATTATGAGTTTATAAGGATATTTTTTAGTATAAAATTATCTCTTCTTCTATAAAAGAGGATATGAAATAAATTTATTAATATAAAATAGATGGATGTGGAATATATTGTCACAAACAAAGAAAATTTTACAATACTTTCATTATACATTTATGGTTAAATTATCATTACATAAAGAAAAACTGACTAGTTCATTAGTGGATTAATAACAAGTATTCAATGTGAATTGGATATAATAGAATTTTGTAGCTATGAATAATTCATTCAATGTGAACTGAATACATTAATAGATATTGTGGATTCTGAAAATATCCATTGTTTTTTAGGATTTTGATGATCTAGACTCATTAGAACTCAATTAATTCACATCAATGAATGATATTTCAGTCACTTGCAAGCCAAAACGTTGGGAGGAATCACTTTAGAGAATTTCTAAAAGGAATATAAGGGTGTAAAAGTGTGGAAATCCTTTTCAAAGATAAAAATAATGTATATATGATTTGACTTTGACATTAAATGAAATGAATGTATATATAGAGAAATAGAATTCACCAAATACCCTCCAATATTTCGAGTGCATATATTTTGACCATCATTTGCATCAATTCCCAAATAAAAGGTATAATGTGGTTGATAATAAAAAGTAAAATCTAGAGACAATGTAAAAAAATAAATTATTATGCAATCACAATAGATGGTGTGAATCATGATAATTAGATAACACTTATCTTCCCCTAATTAGTTGGAAAATTTCATGTTTTATTTTTTTATGAATGTCCCTATTATAAATTACAGGCCATACTTTTGTAAAATTTCATGTGATTAACTTCCATATTATAGATTACAGAATAAGGAAGCCCATTTTATATTATATCATTACATGGATGAACCCATTCCTTTAATGAAGATGTTTCTGAATAACATGAGACCTTATATAAGGAATGAATGGGGAAATAAATTTTTTTAGTGTATATGTCTCCACATAAAATTAAATTAAGAGTTATGGATTCCACAATTGGTTTGTGATTTTATGGTTGATCATATGTTCACAATCATTAACAAACCCTTTTTGTGTTTTTTGTTTTTGGATTTCATCAATATTAATGATATTTTAAAATCCATTTATGGTAATATACCAATTTGGTTTTTTTATGTTTTAGTAAGAAGTATATTAAAAATTATGTAAATTTGATAAAATATATATGTAAACTATGTGTGTTATCGTATACTTGATGTATATGTATCTATGTGTTATAATTGATCACCTTAGGAAGTTGGAATATTTAATTTTATTCATATAATATTTATCTTTTTATATACCTAACATAATATTCATTAAGGGGGTGGTAAGGATGCATGGAGAACCATGTTAAATTGTATTATATCATAATCTATAGTTTACATTGAATATTTAGAGAATTATTCATCAATATACTCATAAGTATTTTAGTATCATAATTTCATTTCATGTTTATATTGATTGTCAGTTTGAAAGAATAATTCAAAACCTATAGGATATGATATGATTTTATTCTTGTGATTTCATAGGTTGTTGGGTTCTAAAAATTTCTGATGATTTAGTTTATTTTAATTATATCTTTCACATGAACATTCAGATGGAACTTTATGAATCATATTTTTGAATAACGTGTAGAACACATCATACTAGAATGAAAATGTAGAAGGAACGATTTGAGGACAAAATCAAGCATAGGGGATGAAAAAGAATGTCAGATCCATTAAGAAACTTGTCTTGAATGCGTATAGTTAATAAAAATACCATTACAATAATTATAAACATTGTATATAAATTGATCTTGGTGAGAAGTTATTTATATGAATCTATTAAAGTAATAATGAAGGGAAAACTAATCTCTAGGTATATTAGTACCATTAATATACATGATCATATTGGGAATGTAGCATGACACATGGTGCTTCCACCAGACCTCTCTCATGTTCACTATGTGTTCCATGTAACTCCATTGATTAATTACATAAATAATCCTTCATATGTACTGAATATAGAGTTTGTACCACTATAGAAATATCCTTCTTATAAGGAACATACAATATAGATTTGAGATCATAAAAAGAAGGTTCTATGAATCAAGACCACACACCCGGTCAATGTTTGGTGGTGAAATAACAACTTAGAGGAATCTATGTATGAATTGGAGGATACGTTGAGGTAGATTTATCCTCGTTTTCTATATCATATTGATTATTTTCTATGTTAAAATCCACTTTAAGGGTGTAGAATAAAACACCCCATGTTTCCCATTTTTATCCTTTTTATGAAATAAAAAAAATTAATTTTTGAAACATTTAGAAAATTAATTTAATATAATAATCATAATTTTTGAAATCATCATGTCAAAATTTTCTTAGGATTAATATTTTTTTTACGTAAGAATTTTTTTGATGAAAATTGTAAAATATTGAATGTTAATTTGTAACTGACTTTTTATCTAAATTATTAATAATGATAAATTATATTTTAAATTTATTTAAGTAAAATTAGATCAATAATACATAAATTGATCTAATTTAGTAAATTATATTTATTTTAATTTTAAATTTTACAATAAAAATGGTATATACTATTGAACATTTTCTATAAAAAAATTCTCATCACATCCACCAGAATAATTTTAATTTTAATTATTTCACTTATGTGGATTTAATTTCACTGAAATGGATTCCAAATTTTTAATAATAATAATTTATATTATCTATCATGTTAAAAATATTTTTTAAATATATTTCTTACTGAAAACAATATTAATATTATTGTTAAAATTGGGTTTTTTTCATTACATGCGTTTGTATTAAAATTAATTTTATAGAATGCTAAAATTTTATTTTAGTAAATTATATTTCAATTTTATAATATGTGGGTATAAATATATAATAATCTTAATTTTAATTTTTTCTTATATGATAAATTACTTAGATGAATAAACAGTTATAAATGAACATGGTAAATAACTGAAAGGGTAAAATTTTGTAATCATAAAGGAAAAGGAATAACAAAAAATGTGTTTATTCTAAGTGGTGGCAGTGTGTCTTGAAAAAATCATTGATCCAAACCCATATTGATCTATTTTAGAATTACTTGAGGTACGAGTGACCTCCCAATACTGAATACATTTGGTATTTTCAAAATTGACGTCCCACTTTAATTACCAAAGGGTATTCACACCCCTCCCTAATTAACACATCTAATTCCATTTGGATTTTCCAAAATCATCCTGAATCCCTTTATGACACCCTACTTCTCAGCCTATAAGAATTGTATTGAAATAAAAACTAGGAGGGATTTTTCATTAATCATAAGGAGGATAAGTGTAACACCATGAGTTATTAAAAACTATTTTTTCCAATAAATTTAATTTATATGATGTCTTTAATTGAACACTATACAGTGATAACATTTCATTATGCAATACCCCAATACAATATTACACTACATAAAACACCAAATTAGATTGCATTACATGAACCACTAAGATTTTACAAAACAAAATTTAATTATTAAAGGTATTTAACCAAGATAGTTATGTAATAGTCATTAAAAATAGAAATACGAAAAGTTATAAATTCTTTTAAAATATTTTTTTAATTTTTTTAATATATCAATAATAGAGAATATAGACTTCTTGTACCATCTTTATTTGTTTGAAAATTATATTTTTTTTAAAAGAATATATTTTTATGTACTTTTGTGAACAACAATAACATTATCATTATAAAATTTTTGAAATTGAAATTTTTGAAATATAATTTATTTTTGAATTCATGATTTTGAAATTATTTTATGGTAAATTTTATATTTTTTTCATAAAAACATAATTTTTAGACGAACAGTGAAAAATACATAATTTTATTTAAAAACTATATTTTAACTGAATTATTAATATAGTTAAATTATATTTTAACTTTTTTAAAGAATAATTATTTCAATTATATATCAATCAATCCAATTTAGGTCATCACATTGAAATTGGATATAGAAACATTCATACATTTGAAATTTTCTCTTTAAAAACATGATGTCTCACATCATCTATAAGATTGTTTTATAATAATTTTATCGACACAGTGAATTAAATTTTGAAAAATAATATATATTTATATATATTTAATAATTATTAAATTTTTTAATAATATGGTCAACATATTTTTTGACTGATATGATTACTGAAAATATTTAAAATCAGTTTCTATTATTAATGAATGAACAAGATTACTTCATGATTAAACATAGAATATATGGTGTATAAATGACCAAAAATATCTTAAACACCCATTTTATAGACATATTTCTACCCCCAATGACCTAGGATTTATTTTAATGAATTATTTGGGTAATATTTCGTGAATGTGACATATATAACATTTTATTTTAGGAAAAAGAGAAAAATGGAACTTTCCTTACATTTAATTATTATAATGCATTGGAGTATTGAAGAAGTACTCCTAATTGGTTATAAATATTATTTTCGAATATAAATGATCTTTATTGTCATAATAATTTTTATTTAAATTTTATAGATGATTTAATTACATTATATTCTAAAGAAATGCCATTGAATGGATTATTATATTGATTATTAAATAAAAAAATTGACATTCTATTAATTATTAATAAATTTAAAACAAATTCCTTCACCCAAATGAGATATAATTGTAAATAAATATCAAATAATTTATATTCAAGTTCAATTAGGATTTTATAATGAAAACTAATGATCCATAAATTGTAAAAACTTTATTAATGTTGTATTGGTAAAAGTAGTGTTTTTGTGTATTACTTGTGTTTCAATTAAATTTAATTTCTAACACATATGGGGTTTTTATATTATAAATTATATTATATATTTTATAATATTTTTCAAAATTGTATAATATTTTTCACTTTAATTTATTTTTAGTTGTTAAATTACATATGTTATACAACTGGTTACCTTAATAAAAATAAAAATGATAAAATTGTGGAAGAAAATAATTTTAGGAAGGGAATTATAAAAATTAAATTATTAATGCGTGTTAATGGTTTTTCTGTAACATTACATCTAAATAAAGCATATTACAGTTTAATAATTATAAATATTTTTGAATTAGATATTAATTTTAATTTCAATGGGATTCTATGTCTGATAATTTACTCAACACGCAACAATTGGTTTCATTGAAAACTTATGTTGCACACAACTTTGAGTTATACAAAAATAAAAATAATAATATATTATTATTTTAAATGATAGTTAACTTATAGCCTTGGAATAAGTGCGAATGGATAGAACTAAAAATAATATGAATATTAAATTTCTTTACACATAATCAATAAATTTTAGAGGCTTAAAATAAGAATAAAACTAGTTTTAAACTTGAAAAACACTAATATTTTTTAAATGGAATTTTACTGCCTTTTGATCGAGAATCCATTTTAAATATAAATTTTTTCACTTTGAAATGGTTTATTTGAAAAAATAATTTTCTTATTTTTATTGGAACATCAAAATTAATATTGGATGAAATTTTATTATTTTTCTGAAAAAGTCTATTTTTTAATGAATTGTAAAAATTACTTTATTTTAATTCAAAAAATATTTTTAATATAATTTATATATATAGTGATATTGTAATTTTAATTGGTTTTAATGTGTCATTAGATTATATTTTTATCATTTATTTCAATTTTGTTCATTTACTTTAATTTCACTTTGAAATTGGATATAAACACATGTCCATATTTTGATAGTTTTTACTTCTAAAAAATACAGTTTTTGGTTTTGACAACAGAAATTAATTTCATATTAATTTCAGCAACATATGTCAGGACCCAACCCAATGGGGTTTGAGTCGTGACTCCACAAACCTAGGTACTATTCACTGAAGCCAAATCAGGAGGGGCCCACACCACACTCCCAAAACTCGTAGAGCAGATCACACCAATGTGATCCCCTACTTAGCATAAGGTTTCGGTAAGGAAGGTGCATCATCGGTTCAATCCCCTCCATCGAGAGTTATACAAAATAGAGTTCTTGTATCGTCGTGGCCAACATTACATGGGTGAAAATCCCCAATCAGGGTGACGTGTTTCTGTTGAGTGCCAGATTGGGTTGTGGTATCCCCCAACAGATCCTGGGAGTGATCCCCTATCTGTGAGATCTACGAATGTCAGATCGTGTTGTGGTATCCCCCAGTGGACCCAGAAGTTATCCCCTATCAATGTAATTTTCATATACCGGTGTGGGTGACGGTATCCCCTAGAGGACACTAGGAAGGATTCCCTATCTGAGGAGACTGGTATTTATGTTGTTTCAGTGCGGTTTCCTCAGTGGCAATATCCGAGGAGCATGATCTCTCAGCTGAGCATCTGAGATGTCTGTATGGGACTCAATGTGAGTATATCTCTCAGACGATTTTCATCTGGGATGACAGAGTTCATGGAGTGTGTTATCCAAGTTATGTACCTGTCAGAGGTTCCGATGTCGGAACCCCATGAGTCTTGGTGCGTGTTTGAGTATATCTAGATTGGACATGATATATGTATGGGCATATACCTGAACAGATATTCATGGTGTTTGTATGGGCATACACCTGAGCTGAGCTGACTTGTTGAGTCTAGCCGAGGGTGGTCTTGAGATGGAGTTTCTCTCTCGTATACGATCCATCTCACTACAATGAGCAGAATATTGCCTTTCAGTTCCTCTCTTTTATTTTGGGGTTTTTATGGTACCTACTGGGTATTTTATATACTCACCCCTGCATGGGTTTTGCCCGAACATGTATGTGTCTTGTGCAGACCACCGGCCTTTGAAAGAGTTCCAAGAGGACCCAGAGATGGCAAAGCTTAGTGAGCGTGACCGAATAGGGGGTTTACCAAATATGTGATAAGGATCATACCAGAAGGTGCTTTTGGTGGATTTCTTCCTCCTGAGCAGTTAGGCTGATTTGTAGTTTTCATTTGGTGGGCGCTATTTTTCCATTTGTTCTTCTGCTACACTCTGGTTGTGGGTTTGATGTATGCATAATTTTCTTTAAAATTTTTTATATATATCTTCACTTTTTATGGAGGTGTATGTGATTTTGGGTGTATAGGTACATTAGGCTAATGCCTCACATGTGTGTGATAGCCTACTCAGCGCTAGTCGACATCCCCTGGCCTATTGGATGTGGGATTGGGGATTCACATCTCGAGCCCCGTTGGGTTGGGTCGTGATAACATATGTGTTTTATATTTTTAAAATGGATTACATAATTGGAATCACATGGTCCAAAAAGATTTAAATAGGTAACTTTTGTGTTTAGACATTATGAATAATAACTACAATAAATATATTATTTACCACAGTTAATGGGTAAATCGAGTAAATAAGGGTAAATAATAATATTAATGAACCCTAACACAAGTAATCACCCAATTGGATGATACATTTCAGACCATCAAGATATTTTCATCTATTTTGGGACCCAATGTAGCAACTTTTAATTGAAAATTACATTTTATAAAAATTAATTTAATGTTAACGAAAATGTAACATAAAAATAAATATTTAAGTAAAAAAATCATAGAGGATTATATAAGTGATATTCTCTCCAATAAATATTAATTAGAAACCTAAAAATATATCCTACATCATTGTATTTTATTAATTATTTTTAGACATTAAATAAATAAATTTAATTATGAAACAATGGTGATGCAGTGATTGCTTCATTTACAAAGGATTCAAATTAATTTTATTAAAAATGTTAAAATAAATATAATTTTGTTACATTGATTACATCCAAAAATTTTATTTATTATTATTACATGTTATATTTTTATTAATAAATTTTTATATAATCAATCATGGTTTTATGGATTTTTAAAAATTCGTGTTATGAATAGTTTCAAAATGGTAAAAATTCATATTTTAAAATATAAATAATGTTATTAAATATTACAAAATTTCCAAAAAAAATATAATATTTGGTCAAATAGTTTTCATATGCATCAAATTTTATTAATTAATCATTATTTGGATATTTTTAATTTTTTGATAACTATTTTTATTTTCAACATGTTAAATACATTATAAAATAGTAAGAGTAAAAAAGGGTTAAATAAAAAAAATTAACTATTAAAAAATATCCAACACCAGTAAAACTTTTATTGGATTATTTTTTTTAGACTTATATTCTTCTTATAAATTAATTTAATTTATTTTGGAGCTTATAAAAAGAAAATATTTTTTTAATAAAACAATACAATCAACTTTCCTAAAGAGCCCATCCTCCCTCTTATAAAAGGACACCACATCTATCTCATTACACACACAGCTCAAATGCATTGAATCATCCAAAATCATCTCAAATAAGCACCCAAAATTCCCCTATTACTAATATAATCTTTTTAGTATTAATTATTACATTAAAGAATCCATTGTGGCTCCATTCAAAAAGAGTTACAAGTTTTAAGAGGTAGCGTCTTCTTGGAAATTCCTTTCTATTATTCTACATCTTAACTCCCTGTTCAATTATTTTTCATTGATTACATAACAAAAAAATTTAGTCAATATAATAGGTTGTTATTATGAGAAATATTCAAACTAAACATACAGACACCATTGTCTAATGGGTATAGAACATACTGTTTTTTTACACGGTGAACTACTGCCTCAAGAAACGATGATTGTTAAATATTCCCCTACCACCTCTCATTGTAGACATAATGTTGCATCTAAAATTTTATATGATATTTATTATATTTAATTTATCTCTATGTTCTATCATAATAGTTTATATCATCCCTTTATGATTTTTATTTTTAAAAAATATAATAATTTCATTTGAGGAAGAGCGGACTACCGCCCCCTCAAAGTGATATAACTCGTTCACATTATACATGGAACATATAAAGGATAGAATTAATTAACATATTTAACAAATATATTATATATATATATATATTAGTGTAATTATTATATAAATATTTATCTTTTAGTTTAAAGCCCTTTAAAATTTAATAAAATGAAAGTAACGTTAATGTGTACGTACAACTTACCATCTCAGTGAACGGTGCATTTCATTTCGTTATATCCAAATGTTATGGAATATTTCAAATAAATATATACTGGATCTGAATAAATATATATTGTATATATATGTTATTTAAATCATGAATAAAAATATTTAGATAATAGAATTTTGATCCCATGGAACATTTGTAATTATAACATGTTCATTTTTTACTCATGTTTCAAACATCGACAAAATGTCCAATATGAACTGAAATAATTATGTTATTGGTGTATTAAGTAATAAGTGATAAAATAGGAAATATAAACTTTTAATGTATTATTATTTTAGTCTACATTAACTTATATTTATTATTTTTGAATAAAAAATAACATACGAGACAAATCAGACACGAGGTAAGGCAACCTTTCACCCTCCTCTTTTAGTCAAAGACTTCTTCATTGTGATGTCTTTAAATTTCCATTTTTTTTAAGTTGGTATATGTTATTATATATCCTTATTGATATATATTTTTACTATAAGTTATGAGAGACACATTTCTCTCCCATAAAATCTTTTAATTAATTATAATGTGACATCATTAGGCTACAAAATATTTCTAAGGGAATACATCTCAATCTCCTTTAATTGTGGCATATATTGATATTGTGCACCATTATTATCCTATATGGTTTATATAATGACCTTTAAAATATTATATAATTAATATCCATATTCTCATGATATTTTATTTTTTGGATTAATGTTATTCTATAATTATTTTTATTAATTTATTTAATCAACTTGTAACAACCACATTAACTAAAACATTATTTTAAATGTTTCAAATATATTAATTTATAAATAATTCTAATTAATACTTAAGTTTTCAAAATGTTTTTAAGGATTTATATAGACATTAATGTTTTAAAATGAAAATTCATATAAACTTTTCAAAGGAGTATGGGATAAATTGAATCAAAAATATCTTTATTAAATGTTTTAAATGGTTTTCAAAAAGAATATATTTCTATATAGTGTTTTTCTAAATGAAAAAGGGAATGGTTCCTTTTAACATATGTGGTGAAGAAAAAAATTTTATTTAAATTATCATTATTTTATATTTGGCTTCCATAACAAGTCGTGATGTTTTTAAAAGTAAAATAAATAACATATATTATTTTTTATTAATTTTGGTATTGAAAATGGTTTTGATAATGAATTGATTATGTTAATATCCTGAACGAATATCTTGTGATTGCTATGAGGAAATGTTTTATCTTGTTTATTATTGTTCATTTATTATGATTATGTCATGGTTGTAATGCCCCCTTATATCATAGTATGTTATTTCATCAATGTAATTCAATAACATTCACCACACGCAACACAGAGTTCAAGCGCACAAAGACTTACCAAACTAGTCAGTCAATTGCAGTTATGAATAGTATTAACATAATTTTGTACATTAAATAATCCATATAATTTTAAAATTCATATTATGAGTTAATTATGCATAATTTATGAAAAAAATCATTTTTTCTGATAAAAGAAGTAATTTTCATGAAATGTAATTTTACAGCATATTAATAGAGAACCCATTTTAAATCCAATATTTGATAAATTTATTTTTTCAATTTGACATAATAAAATTGTTCTTTATAATCTAGACATAAAATATTAGTTTCGATAAATTTTTTGGTACTTTTCTAATAACTTTTATATTTTGATGAATAGTGAAAATTACTAAATTTTAATTAAAATTTTTTTTTAATCGAAATAATCATTTATGATAAATAATGAATTTTAATTTTTTATAAGTATAATAAGATTATATTTTTATAATTTAATAAAATATAGGTAATTATATGTAATTTCACATTTAAATTTGATATAAACAAGTGTCAATCTTTTGATAGTTGTTATTTTATAAAAACACAGTTTTTGTTTTGACAATATGAATTAATTTTATATTAATTTCTACTACTCCTGTGATTTGAAATTGTCACAATGAATTCCATATTTTTAATTAGGAGGTCCAAATTGTGCAAATATGTAACTTTTATTTTTAGGAATAAGGAATATTTACTTCAAAAAATATTTTAATTACTATGGTTAAAGGGATAAATCAAGTAAATAAGGATAAAAAATAATTTTATATTAATATAAAATTACCCTAACACATGTCCTATCACTATTTTCTGATACATTTCCAAAAATGGGCATACTTGGGTCTATTTTGGGACCCCATGGAGCCACTTGTGAATGATAATTACTTTTTATATTAAAAAATCTAATGTAAATTCAAAAATATCAAAAGAAAATATCTTTTAGAAAAAAAAATTTATATGAGGTTATATAATTAATCTATTAGACAATAAATATTAATTAAAAATTTAAAAATATTCCCTACCTCATGATATTTTATTTATAATTTTTAGACATAAAATAAATTTATTTATATATGATACAATAATGACGCAGTATTTCACTTATTAATGAAACAATCAAATAAATGATATTATAAATACTAAAATAAATATAATATGATTGTTTTGATGCCATACACAAAATTTATTGGTGAACATGACCTGTTATTTTTTATTAAATTTATTAATTTAAAATTAATAATGTTTTTAGAACTTTATGAAAAATCCATTATTAAATAATTTCAAAATTTACATAAATGAGTTTTTAAAACAAATATTATATTATTAATTAGTATTATATTCCTAAAAATCTAAGGATCCGGTAAAGTGATAAAATAATATTATATATGTCAATTATTAACCAAATGGGGTTCATGTTGGATGTTTATATTATGTTTATTAACCATATTATATAAAAATAAAAAGAGACATGGAAAATGTAAAACTATTTAACTAAGAGTTAAATCTAAAAAATAAGGTTAATAAAGTGACCAAAACCTGTCTAAAACCAATTGGTTGAGTATTTTCCGATTCATACCAACCTTATCCTTTAAAAAATTCATTTTTATCCATTACAAACCGAAAATTATTTTATTATAAAATAATATTTCAATCTTTTCCTAAGGTGCCCCTCGCCCCTCTTATAAAATGGCACTTCCCTTTCTCTCACATTCAAACCTACAAAATTCATTTGGATCGGCCAAACCCTACGAAAATATCCTCCCAACTATCCAACCTTAATCCTAGAGGCATTCATTTGGTCAGAAAGACAACATAAGAAGCCCTTTTGATCAAACCAAAATGAAGAACATGAAGAAGAGGTAATGATTTCACCACCCTCTTTCAAGTTCGTTTCTTCTTCTAAATAATATTTCTTTGTTATTATAACACCAAAATAATAAATCAAGTACATTATATATAATTTGATGTTATTATAAATATGGCACAACCATATCCATTATTCTATCTGTCATATGATTGATAATGTCCACATGCATGCATAAGTACGGCTTACCGTCTCCACACCGTGGTGTAATTTGTGATTCAACACTATGTTATATAGATGAATATAACGATAAGTAATATGTATATAAATAATAAAAATAACAAGATAATTTCTCTGTAAAATAAATATACCATCTACTTACACTCCTATATGGAAATGATATTTTCGCTCATGCGTATGTACGGATTACCGTCTCCACGACGTGATGAGATTCATTTCCATTTTCACCATTCATCGACGATTATAAAAATATATATTACTAGTAAGTATGTTATATATGATGTAATAATGATACTTTAGATATAAATCTTCATATGTATATGTATTTATTTACTTACATATATTTTATTTACTTATTTCCGTTCAATACGATATGAAAATAGAAACAAAGTTTATGCGTACGTAAGGCATACCGTCTCCGTAAACAGTGTTTTACATTTCATATATCAATCTGGTATAAATAATTATATTCATAATATATCTGATATGAAAATCAAGGTTTATATTATTTATGTTTTTAAATAATCATCTAAGTGATACGATCAAAAATAACAAGTTAAAATAATTATGATTATGAAAGCGATTATTACCAAAAATGTTAATTTAACATGAAAATTATTATTAAATGGGTAGTTTAATGTCATAAATTAATCATTTTTGATATCGTAAATTTTAATATGGTTCTAGTATAATTTAATATCATACTACGGTATTTATACTAGAGTTTAAATGTACCCTCGACCAAAGGAATGTGCAAGGTAACAGGTCTCTTATCTCTCTTTTAATTCTGTGATAGTTCCATCGTTCGCCGCTTATTTATTGAATGTTGTGTATTGTGTACTGAAATTTGATATTTATTATCAATATTATATTTATATTCATGGAATTATATGAATAATTTTTTTGTTATTAACATTTGCTCATACGACTCGATTTATTACAACATGGTAATGGTGTTTCATCTCACATCTTATTCTCGTGAGATTCACACCGTATTGCCACTATTTTCTATTGTTTAGTGTTTGTACTTGCCATGATTGTAATCGTTGTTTAATATAATATAATTTATGGGTATTTAAAACTTCATTTAATAATTATTCTTTCATTTGGTGTATGGTTCTTTAGTTACCAAATCAGTAAGGTTTAATTCTACAATATCTTCATTATCTGAGGTTCTTTACATGTAATTATCTACTAGGACCTCTTTATCATCCACATCTATGTTTTCTTAAAAATTTATTTCAAAACATTTTTAATATTTAACAGGAAATTCTTTAAATTACATTATACCCCTAATTAAACAAATATGGTTTTGAAAGAAATCTTTCTATCATTTTACAAATAATGTATTTCATAAATTTTTTTGACAAAATTAAGGTAAGAATGTTTTTTTAAAATATATGATGGGTGTGTCTACTTTCCACCATTAAAACATCATCGAAGCATTCTTTAATTTCATATAAGAATATTTTCAAAATAAATTTTTCTTTATAATTATGTGACTCTTAAATGATTTCAAAATATAAAGATATATTTCTCTCAAATAGTTTTAATTTCATCTATGTCAAAATCCATTGATAAATTTTACACTTGTTTGTAGTTGATTTATTATGATACATATAATCCATATTTTATTTAAGGTTCTGTGATATGTTTGACTATTTATTATTTATTTTTATTCCATTCATTGATTATGGTTAAATTATCGACATTTTATATGCTAGTTTTAATACGAATGTTTATGTTATATTTCAACCTCTTCATAAGATGAATGTGTCAGACATGTATGTTCCTGGTTGGGGACCTGTAGAAGTAGGCCCTTCGGGATGGGGTTTGGTTATAGAAAACCCTCGTAGTTAGAGTCCGGTTATAGAGGCTCTCTGGGTTGGAGTCTAGTTATAGTGGATCTCCAGGTTGGTGTGTGGTTACAGAGGCTCTCTATGTTGAAGTCCGATTACAGAGGCTCTCTGAGTTGGGGTCCGATTACAGGTAACCCCTAGGTCCTGGCACGAGGCCTTGACACAGAAATTAAATTCCAGAATTATGCATTTCATCATTATGAAAGTGGCTATTGTTATTTCCTGTGATTATTATACTAGAAGAATGTCCATGTGAATAAGTAAATGGAAATATTTTATTTTATCTTTTCAATAGGTAGAAGATCAAGTTTAGAAAACATTATGTTTAGTATTATACATTTCCTTAAATGTTTATTCTTATTTGTGAATGTCTTTTCTATATTATTACACTTACAGATCGTCTGAGCTCACCTATTTATATGTTTTATTTTTCCCAAGATTATAAGAAGTCTATTGTGATTGATATGCATGGTTAAGCTAAAGGAATATAATTTATAACGTAATATTCATATATGAAATCTATTTTACATGACAGCTAAACCGATCAATCCTTCAGGACATGATTAATTGTAATCATTCCAATATATTAGAAAAATGCACCGACTCTGGATAACTGTGGTTGGGGCATTACAATTGTTATCAGAGAATGTTTAGCAATAACCAAAGAAACTATATTTAGAAAATCTCTGATTAGAGAACAATACCCAATGATAGACAACGAGGATTAGTACAGAAGAAAATCTTACAATTTTTGTAATGTAGAGATTTTGTGACCCTTCCATGCAATACATCCATGTCTGGATATGAGCAGGTAGTGGTTGCTCTAGAATAAATGTACCTAGGGTTAAAACCCGAAAACAAAACTTTGAGATAGACTTGAACCGGAACTGGTGCATGACAATGGGATTTGTTACACACTTGGTTACGAAACTCCTAGGGGTTATACTTAGGATAATTATATTTTTCTATACAATCCACTAAGAAGGGTATATGAGTATATAAATCATCAAAGAAAACATTTTTTATTATGTATTATATCTATAAATGGTTCAATATACGTTAGGTATTTTAAATGTTTTGAATTATTAATCATGATTCAAAAAGTGACAATGTGTATTCTATTTTTTAGAAATGGTGCCTTGTATAAATAATGAGAACTCAAACCATACATATGATCCAATGAGTAAGAAGGGTAATATCATTCATGGAATTAATACAGCATTTAGAGAAAAAATATTCTCCCATGTATTCTCAACATATGAAGAAATAATATAATGTGTTATTAATATACGTAAAAAATTCTGTGAGTCCTATAGCTTTGATGGGAAGCAAGAGAAGAAAAGGATGGTAGAGAGAAATATGAATAATGGGAAGAGGGAAAAGAAGGATTTTCCAATATGTGATAAATGTGGAAAAAATCACATTGGTAAATGCTTGAAAGGAATGGAAGTTTGTTACAAGTTTGGAGACAAAGGACACCATGTATGTGATTGTAAGGGTAAGAAAAAGGTTTCAAATGTAAAATGATTCATCTACAAGGCATTGAGACACTACGCAAATCAATGACCCCATCATCAGAGTATAATGCAAATGATTCTATTGGACAATAATCAAGATATGTTACTACCTCAGATGAAGAGGAACGACTAGTGTTCTTAAGTTGTTATTATAGATTTATTTCATTTGTGTATTGTATCAAAAATATACTGGTTATATGAATTATGAAGATAAATAAGAATTGTACTGCAGTAATATTTTATTGAGGATTTGAGATTATATTCTTCTAAGAAATGTTACTTTGTAGTAAGCTTCACCTTTTGAAAAATACAGGGTTGATTGAAAGTTAATCCATAATATGGTCGTAATAATGAGGTAGTCATTTTAGAATAAGAGATGGTTGATTTGGATAAAATATATTGGATATTCTTGAATTACTTGGAACTAATTAATAGTTTGTTTATTTCATCATTGTTGGAATATTAAAAAAATTGGATATACAGAATATATCTATTATTATATAAAGGATAAGAGATCATGAGGGAAATCAATAATGTTTTATGGTAATTCTATGTGTTACTATGATTTAAAATAATACATGATGAAGGTGTTCAAATTTTATTATTTGGAAAAAAGGATCTTCATTGTGTTAACATTCCTTATAAATTTTGGTCTTTGAGTTTGGATAGAAGTATTTTGGATAAGTATAAAGGCAAGAATGGATTAATATTGACTTGGATACTATTGTTAACGTTATTTTTGGATTGTCGTTAAAATAACACCACGTAAACCAAGTGAAAATCTGTCGTGTCGCACAAAGGTTTGGAAATCGAACCCATAACCATAGTGCTATTGAGATTTATCACCTACCACTGGACTACGTGAAGTCCATAGATTGTATAATTTATTTTTTAAAGGATTGGATATGTGAATTATGAATTTATTATTTTTGGAACCCTATAAGATTAAAATAAATAAAATATTTTTTTTGGAAATGTTTTTGGAATGAAAGATGAGTTTTTTGTTGGAATTAGTTAAAGGATAAACTCTACTTGTCAAGTATATATATATATATTTTTCCACTTATTATATGGGTAAATTAATTCTTATAAATTAAGGAATGGATCTTAAAAACAAAAATGTGTTATCCTAATACCTTATTTTTTGTTGAACCAATTGTATTTTAAAACATCATAGATTGATGGATTTGCGACACTCAATTTTTCACTAGTTTATGATTGATGAACTCAATCACTCACTATAAATATTTAAATTTTTACTCTAATTATGTGTCTTTAATTTCCACCAATGTTCTCTTAATCGAGGTCATAATTTGGTGGTGACTCTTTCATTTCTCCTTTCCACATATTAAGACCAAATTTTATTAACCCAATTTCTGATATTGGTTTTTCCAAAAAGGTATTTTATATTTTTGAACTATTATTTTTGAAGAACAATTTAAAATTGAGAGGATTAAGTTTATTGACATAGAGGAGAATGAGACACCCCATGTTTTCATAGTATGTTATTTCTTCAAAGTAATACAATAACTTGCACTACATGCAACACCGAGTTCAAGCTCACAATGACTTACCAAACTGGCCATTCAAATGTGTTAATGAATAGTATTAACTGAATTTTTAAAATTATATAATCCTTATAATTTTAGAATCCATATTGTGAGTTTCATAAACATAATGTATGAACAAATTCATTTTTCATAAAAAAGATGTATTTTTTTAAAAAGCGATTTTACAGCTTTTTAATATAAAACCTATTTTAAATCCAATATTTTGAAACTCTTATCTATTAAATTTGACAAAATAAAGTTCTTATTTATAATATAGACATACAAATTTAGTTTGGATAACATTTTGGTACATTCATGATAAATTTCATATTTTGATGAATAATGAAAGTTACTAAATTTTCATTAAAAATAACATTTTTAATCAAAATAACTAATAGTTATCAATTATGAATTTTAATGTTTTTGAAGTTTAATTAGATTATACTTTTATAATTTAATACAATTCAAGACATTATATGTAATTTCACATTTAAATTTGACATAAACAAGTGTCAATCTTTTGGTAGTTATTATTTCATAAAAACAAGCTTTTTATTTTGACATTAGGATTTAAATTTAAATTAATTTCATCCACTTCAATGTTTTGAATTTGTAAAAATTGATTCAATATTTCTAATTATTAGGTCCAAATTGTGTAAATAGGTAACTTTTATTTTTACACATGAGGAATATTTAATTTAGTAAATATTTTATTTACTATGGTTATCGGGCTAAATCCAATAAATATGGTTAAAAATAAAATTATAATAATATTAAATTACCCTAACATGTGTCATAACCCTTTTGGATAATAAAATTCTGACCATGGACATCGTTGCATAGATTTTCGGGCCCCATGAAGCCACATGGGAGTAATAATGTCATTTTATATTAAATAATCTAAAGTAATGACAAAAATAACAAAAAAAAATTTTTTAGTAAAACAATTTGTAAATGAGTTTATATGATTAATATATTCAACTATTAATAGTAATTTAAAATATAAAATGATTTCCTCCCTCAAGATATGTTATTTATAATTTTTAGACATAATATAAATATATTTTTATATTACACAATAATGATGTAGTATTTTCCTTATTAATGAAACAATCAAATAAATTATATTATAAATAGTAAAATAAATATAAATATAATTTTTTGATTCCATACAAAAAATTATAGGTGACTATTACATTTAGGGTTTATTAAATTTATTTATTTTGTAGTAATGAAGTTGTTAGAACTATAACAATAATCCATTACTAAATAATGTCAAAATTGAGAAAAAAGAGTTTTTAAAACAAATATTATATTATTAATTGGTATTCTATACCTAAAAATATAAGGATCAGAAAAAGGGATTAAATACTATTATATATTTCATTAATGAACCACTTGGTGTTCTCTTTGATGATTAGAGTATATTTATTATCCATATAATATAAAAATACAAAGAGAGGTGGTAAATTTCCAACTATTTAACTAAGAGTTGAATCTAAAAGATACGGCTTATATAGTGACCCAAACCTGTCTGAAACCTATTGGTTGAGTGTTTTTCGACCCATAACCCCCTTATAAATTAATTAATTTTTTTTGTTCCATTATAAACCGAATATTTTTTTTTATAAAACAGTATTTCAATCTTTTCCATAAGTTCCCCTCACCCCTCTTATAAAAGGGCACATTCCATTCTCTCAAATTCACATCTCCAAAGACATTTGGCTCATCCAACCCCTACCCAAATATCCTACCAAATATCCTAACTTAATTCTATAGGAATTACATTTGTAATTACTCCAACCAATTGAGCCCTTTTGATCAAATGAAAATGAAGAACCCGAAGAAGAGGTAATGATTTCCCCACCCTCCTTCAAGTTATTATCTTATTCCACTTACTCTTTATTTTTCATTACCATACAAAAATAATAACTAAGTAACTTATATATAATGTGATGTTATTTTAAATATGGAACAACCATATTCATTATTCTGTCCATCCTATTAATGATAATGTCACCATGCGTGCGTAAATACAGCTTACCGTCTCCACACCGTTGTGTAATTTTTTATTCAACACTACGTTATTTAGATGGATATAATGATGACTAATATGTTTATTGATAATGAAAATAACATGATAAAGTCTCTTTAAAATAATTATACCATCCAATTCTATACCTTTATGGAAATGATATTGTCGCTCGTGTGTACGTACGGATTACTGTCTCCACGATGTGATGACATTCATTTACACGTTCACCATTCATCAACAATTATAAAAATATATATTACTAATAAGAATGTAATATATGAAGTAATAATTCTACTGGTGATATATATATATATATATATATTTATTTATGTACTTACATATATTATATTCATTTACATCCGTTCAATACGATATGAAAACAGAAACAACGTTTTGACGTACGTATGGCCTACAGTCTACATAAACAGTGTTTCAATTTCATATATCTATCTATTATAAATAATTATATTATAAATATATATGATACATAAATCATATTTTACATTTTGGAATTATTTAAATCATTATCTACATGATATGATCATGAATAACAAGGTAAAATACGTACGATAAAGAAAGCGATTATTACCCGAAATGTTAATTTAACATGGAAATTATTATTAAATTGGTATTATAAAGTGATAAAGGAATCATGAATGATATTATAAATATTAATATAGTTCCTTTTTATTTTAAAAACATATTATTTTATTTATACAAGAGGTTAAATATTCCCTAAACCAATTGAAAGTGCAAGGTAAGGGGTATCTTATTGCCCTATTAATTCCATGAGATTTCCATTGTTCGCCACTTAATTATTGCATGTGGTGTATTTTGTACTACCATTTTATATATATTATCTTGATTCTATTTATATTCATGGTATTCTAGGAATTATTTGATGGTTATTATCTTTTGGTCATATGACTCGATTGATTACAACATTGTAAAGGGATTTCATCTCACTTCTTATTCCCGTGAGATTCATGGTGTATTGACATTATTCCCTTTTGTGTAGTGTATGTACTATACATCATTGTATTCCATTTGAAATATAATTTAATCTATTGGTATTTACAACTTTATTGAATAATAATTTCTTCATTTAGTGTATTTTTTGTGAGTTACCATATCTGTAAGTGTAACGCCTTGACCCCAGTTACCCAGAGTCGGTGCATTATTTTAATACATTGACATGATTAAAAGGAATCAATTCCTGAAGGACTGATCAGTTTAGCAGTCTTGGAAAATTGATTACATACATCAATGTTACATTAAACTTCATAACGTACAAAGCAACATAAATAATCCTTCAAGAATTCTATTATTGCTTTGGCTTAACCCTGCATATCAATCACTATACAGTTCTTGGAATCCTGGGAAAAATAAAACATAGAATGGGTGAGATCAGATGCTCAGTAAGGATAACAATATAGCGGAAACTTTCATAAATAAGCATAAACATTTAAGACAATGTATAACCAAAACAAATCCTTTTAAACTTGAACTTCGGCATGATATAGAAAAGATAAAATGAAATAATTACATTTACTTATTCTCATGGAAATTCTACTAGTATAATAATCACAAGCAATATAAATAACCACATTCATAAGGATAGAATGTATAATTCCAAAATTTAATTTCTGTGTCAAGGCCTCGTGCCAAGACCTAAGGGACAACTGTAACCGGAACCCAACCCAGAGATCCTCTGTAACCGAACTCCAACCCGGAGTGCCTCTAATAACCAAACACCAACCCGGAGTGCCTCTAATAACCGGACACCAACCCGGAGTGCCTCTAATAACCAGACACCATCCCGGAGTGCCTCTAATAACTAGACACCGGCCTGGAGGGCTTAATCTTACCGGTCCCCATCCCGGAACATACTAGTCCAAAATATTCATCTTAAGAAGATGATGAAATATAACTTAAAAATCCGTATTAAAACAAGCATAAAAAATGCCAAAACATTAATCATAAGACATTAATGGGATAAAAATGACTCATCCATAGTAAAACATATCACAAAACCTTAAATACAATATGGAAGATTTGTATCATAATAAATCAACATCAAACAAGTGTAAAATTTATCAAAGGATGTTGACATATATGAAATCAAAACTATTTGAGAGGAATATCAATTTTTTTATGAAAACATTTAAAAGTCACATAATTTGGAAAATAAGTCATTTAAGACATTTTTGAATCAATTTGTCCAATACAACATTGAATCTTCTGAAAGGAATTAACTATTTCAAAACATTTATGCCCATATAAATGAATCCTTAAAACCCATTTTGAAGACACAGACATTAATGAGAATGATTTAGAAGAATAAATATGTAAAAATTTTGAAATGATGTTTTTTTTAAAAATTCCCTTAAAATAATCCCTTTGGAAACTCTTTCATAAAACATGGACATTGATAATAAATATTTCCCAGTAGATACTTACGTAAAAATAACCTCGGATAATAATGAGATTGTGAAATTAACCCTTTCCAATTCGGTAACATACGAAACATACACCCCATGAAAACGGTATCATACAATTAATATGTAAATACATGTAAATTAATGTTTATTACATAAAGAATACCATTATGGGCAGTACATACACCACACAAAATGTAATAGTGGCAATATGGCATGAATCTCAAGGGAATAAAGAGTGAGATGAAAACCCCTTACCTTTTACATTTCCTTGGTAGAGGGTAGGTTAACCTCATGTATAATAGTCAAATAATTGTTATTAAATTATAAAATAATCATATACTTTAATATGATATCATATATGATCTTTTAACATTGCTTTGTTAATAATATCTTAGTATTATCATCGTTTCAGTTGTTAACTTACTCGTTTTATTTTATATGTTTTGTTACATAAGACATGATTGTTGTGGATAGGTTGTATCATATTCATATAAAGAATGATATAAATTCCTTAAAAATTATTTTTAATCCTAAAATGAGAATTATACTTGAATGTATACGACGAGGAATGAATCTCATCGCGTTTGTGGAGACGGTAGTCCGTATATACACACGAGCGACAAAATCACACTTTTGATATTAAAATAATATATAATTGGATATTATATAATATATAAAGAATCCTAATCATGTTATATTTATTATTTAAATGAATTACACATCATTTTTATACCCATCCAAATAATAATGTTTTGAATAACAATTACACCACGATGTGGAGACGGTAAGCCGTACGTACGCACGTATGGTGACATGTCATTAAAAGGATGGATAGAATAATGAATATTGTTGTACCATATTTATAATAACATCTTATTATATAGAAGATACTGGAGTTATTATTTTAGAACGGGAATAAAAAAGAAAGAAGAAGTTGAAGAAGAAAGGAACTTGAAAAAGTGTGGTGAAAATATTACCTCTTCTTCGGGTTCTTCTTTTTGATTTTATCAAAATGGCTCCATAGGATGGCTTTCTGGTCAAACTAATGCCTCTATGTTGAAGTGAGGGAAGTATATAATGTATTTGGGTAGGGTTTGGCTGAGCCAAAATGCTTTGAATATGTGAATTAGTGAGAAGTGGGAGTGCTCTTTTATAAGAGGAGTGAGGGGCACCTTTGGAAAATGTAGAAATATTATTTTATAATAAATTAATATTCGTTTTCTAATGGCTCCAAAGTGGATTATTAGAATTATAATGTGGTTATGGGTCGAAATATTTTCAACTAATATAATTTATATAGGTTTGGGTCATTATATTAATCTCATCTTTTAGTTTTAATTCTTAGTTAATTAGTTTAACATTTACCATGTCACTTTGTATTTTTATATTATATAGTTAATAAACGTACTATATACATCCAATAGACCCCCAAGAGGTCCATTAATGAAATAACTATAATTATATAAGTCTCTTGGGAGAACCTTATCTTTTTTTTATTTTAATATCAATTAATAATATAATATATTTTTTAAAAACTCTTTTATGTCAATTTTGACACTATTGGGTATTCTGTTTTTTATAAATTCATAACAGCATTATTACTTCGATAAAAATTTATATAAACAATCCTAATATATCATATTATCCAATAAAATTATTTTAATTTATAAAAAGTTTCAAATTACATATATTTGGGTATTTATAATATCAATTATATTAATATTTCATTAATACAGTAATTACTGCATCATCATTGTGTCATAAATAAATTAAATTATTTAATGTCTAAAGATTATAAATAAAATACCATAATGTAAGAAATATTTTTAGATTTCTAATTAATATTTATTGTCGAAAATAGAACATATATAACCTTATGTAAAAATTTTTTTGCTAAAAGATGTATGATTTTTTCATTTTTGTATTTACTTTAACTTAATTAATATAAAGTGTCCCAATCACCTACAAGTGGCTCCATGGGGTGAAAAAATCGACCCAAAGATGTCCATGGTCAGAAATTTATCCACCAATAATTTTAGGACACGTTTTTGGGTAATTTAATATTATTATAATATTATTTTTTCCCATATTTACCGGATTGACCCTTTAAAAATGGTAAATAAAATATTTACCGAAATAATTATTCAAAATTTATAAAAATTAAAGTTACCTATTTAAACAATTTTGACATCTTGATTCAAAATACGGATCCTTTTTTCCAAATTCAAAATACAGAAGTGGCAGAAATTAATTTAAAATTAATTCCCGCTATCAAAACAAAAAGCGTGTTTTTAAGAAATAATAACTATCAAATGATTGACACTTGTTTATGTCCGGTTTAATTGTGAAATTATGTCCAATGATGAACATTGTATTAAATTGTAAAAATATATTCTAAATATACTTTAAAACCACTCAAATAAATAATTTATCACTATTAATTATATTTATTAACAATGTTGTTTTTAATTAAAATATAGTAATTTCCACTAGTCATCAAAATATAAAATTTATCCGAAAAGTACCAAAATTTCACCCTAGGATAAATTTGATATTCCGAATCAAAAAATGAAGTCCATTTTGAGAGGTAAAATTTATAAAATTTCAAAAATTGGGTAATACAATTCAGAACAACTAATTTGATTAGTTGTGGAGTGTGTCAGAACTCGAAGTTGTGTACAACACATGCTATTGTATTATTCAAATAGAAGCGTACCGTGAAAACCTGGGGTGTTACATTCTACCCTCATTCAATAAATTGTTTCCTCGCAATTTATTCTCTGTATTGGAAACATGTGGTTGACATTTCAAAATATCTTAGTTGAAATCCCACATCAAAAAATGGATTAATGAGACCTCTATTTAAAATAAAGAGTTATAAGTATGAAGGTTACCGAAAATTACACATAGTAGGGTTCCATGTAGGAATATATGGATATGGAAGAGAAATCTAACCATCAATATCTGATGGAGAATGGTAGAGAACATGGCTATGAAAAGGCCAACAATCCCAAAGCCATAAATTTGTGATGATCTAAGGTACCATCTGGGACAACATTTTTGTTCTAAGCTCCTTTTCTTAATGTTGTGTAATTAATTTATGAGATTGGATAACATCATAAGGGAAAATACTTACATTATAATTAGAGTTTTATCCCTTACTAAATTTCTACCACAAACTCATCTTTCAGCCCAAAACATAATACAACTAAAAAATACTCTATTTTTCCTAATCATATAGGGTTCCAAATATAATGAATTTATAATTCACATATCAGAACCTTTAAAAAAATACATTATTCTATCCAGAAACATCACTTAATCTAGTGGTAGGGGATAAATCTCAATTGTACCATGGTTGTGTGTTCGATTCCCGCAGCTTTGTCTGACATGACGGGTGGTCACACGGTCTGCAAGTTGTCCTTTTATAAAAATCAAAAAATAACCTTTCAAGCATAATCCATTACAACCTTTTGAATTACCCAAAATACATCTGTAAACTATCAATCCAAAATTTATATTAAATGTAAACATAATTTAGATCCTTTTTACCCCGTAATAGCATGTGAATACCATCATCAAGTATTCCTTTAAAACACTGAAACATCCTAAATTACCATAAAACATTATTGATTACATTCAAGCTCCATTATTCCTTATAGTATACAGGATATACTTCACCCATACAAAAATGTTGTAAACTCCAACAATGATGGAATATAAAAATCTTTAATCAGTTTCAAGGTAGTCAAGAATATCCAATATAATTTACCCAAATCAACCATATCTTATTCCAAAATCAGTACCTCAATATTAAGACCATATTAAGGTTTATCTTTCCATCAACTATGTAATTTCCAAAAATATTAACTCACTGTATGGTAACTTTTCTTAGTACCATAAAATATCAAATTCTCAATGAAATAGTATTGCAGTACAATCCTTATTTATTTCTAGTACATCATTGATACAACACTTCAATAAAATAATTCCAAAATAACAACATCAGAACACTAGTCATTCCTCTTCATCTGTGGTAGTATAATAACATGATTATTATCCAATAACATCATTTGTGGCATATTCTGATGACTGGGTCATTGGTTAACATAGTTTCCAAAATCCTTGTAGATGAATCATTGTAAATTTGAATCCTTTTTCTTACCCTTGCAGTCACAAACTTGGTTTCCTTTTTCTCCACACTTACGAAAAACTCACATTCCCTTCAGGCAAGTTCCAGGGTGTTTCTTTCCACAGTCATTACATATGTGAAAATTATTCTTTTCCCTCTTCCCTTTATCTATCATTCTCTCTTTCATCCTTTTCTTCTACTAATTCCCTTCAAAGCCATAGGACTCAGAGAATTATTTACTTATCTTATTAACACATGATACGATTTCTTCATATGTTGAGAAAACATGAGAGACTATTTCACTTCTAAATTTTGGATTAATACCATGGAAGACATGATCCATCATACTCTTTGGATCGTATGTATTGCTGGAGTTCACATTCCTTCTACTGGGTGCTATTTCTATACAATGGAATACACTAGGTCAGATTATGAATTGCAATTAATAATTCCAAACTTGTAAAGTACCTAAAATAAATTGAACAGTTTAAGGATATAATACATAATCATAAAAATGTTTTCTTTGAGTTAGTGTATACCTATAATCCCTTCATAAGGGGTTTTATTGAAAATGATAATTATCCTAAACAGATCCCCTAGGAGTGTCGTAACCAAGAGTGCAGCAAAACCCATTGTCGTGCACCAGTTTTCATTTGAGTCTAGCTCAAAGCGGTGTTTTCAGGTTTTACCCCTAGGTACATTTGTCCTAGAGCCGCCTCTACCTGCTCGTATCTAGATAGGGATGTATTGCTCGGAAAACTCAGAAAATCTCAACAATAACAAAATTTTAGGAAGTTATTCGATACTAATCCTGAAATTCTATATTAGGGCTATGTCCTCTAATCCGAGTTTATTGAAATCTAGTTTCTAAGGTTATTGCTAAACATCCTCTGATACCAACTGTAACGCCCGACCCTAGTTACCTAGAGTCGGTGCATTATTTTAATACATTGGCATGATTACAAAGAATCATGTCCCGAAGGACCGATCGGTTTAGTAGTCTTGGAAAATAGATTACATACATGAATGTTACATTACACCTCATAACATTCAAAAAAAAGAATAATCCTTCACGAACACCATTATTCCCTTGTATTAACGCTACATATCAATCACAATACACTTCTGTGAATCCTGGGAAAAATAAAACATATAAAGGGTGAGATCAGATGCTCATTAAGGATAACAATACAGTGGAAACATTCTTAAATAAACATAAACATTTAAGACAATGTATAACCAAAACAAAAGCCTTTTAGCCTTGAACTTCATCAATAAATGGAAATGATAAAATGAAATAATTCAATTTACTTATTCACATGGATATTATTCTAGTCGAATAATCACATACAATATAAATAACCACTTTCATACTGATAGAATTCATAATGAGAAACTTTTATTTCTGTGTCAAGGCCTCGTGCCAAGACCTATGGGATAAATGTAACCGGAACCAAACCTGGAGAGCCTCTGTAACCAGACTCCATCCCGGAGTGCCTCTAATAACCAGACACCAACCCAGAGTGCCTCTAATAACCAAACAACAACTTGTAGTGCCTCTAACAACCGGACACCAACCCGAAGTGCCTCTAATAACTGGAGACCAACCCAGAGGGCTTACTTTTACCGGTCCCCAACCCAAAACATACTAGTCCAACACATTCATCTTAAGAAGAGGATGAAATATAACATAATCATTCATATTAAAATTAGCATAAGAAATGCCAAAACATTAATCATAAGACATTAAAGGCATATAAATGGCTCATATATAGTAAAACATATCAAAAAACCTTAAATACAATATGGAAGATTTGTATCATAATAAATCAACTTCAAACAAGAGTAAAATTTATCAAAGGTTGTTAACATAGATAAAATCAAAACTATTTGAGAGGAATATCTATTTTTTAGGAAATCATTTAAAAGTCACTCAATTTGGAAAAGAAGTCATTTAAATACATTTTTTAATCAAATTGTCCCATACCACTTTGAAACATTTTAATGTAATTAACAATTTAAATACATTAATATCCATATAAATAAATCCATAAACACAATTATGAAGACATGGACATTAATAAGAATGATTTAGAAGTATAAATATTTAAAACTTTGGAAATGATGTTTTAGTAAAAAGTCCCTTAAAATAATTCCTTCTAAAACTCTTTCATAAAACATGGACAAGGATAATAAATATGTCCTAGTAGATACTTACGTAAAAACAACCTCGGATAATAATGAGATTGTGAAATTAACCCTTACCAATTTGGTAACATACGAAACATACACCCCATGAAAGAGGTATCACAAAATGAATATGTAAATAAACATAAATTAAAGTGTATTACATAAAGAATACAATTATGGGTAGTACATACCCCACACAAAAGGTAATAGTTGAAATATGGCATGATTCTCACGGGAATAAGGAGTGAGATGAAAACCCCTTACCTAGTAATTTTCCTTGGTAGAGGGTATGTTAACCTCTTTTATAATGGTTAAATAATTGTTATTAAATTATACCAGAATCATATACATTAATATGATATCATATTTGATCTTTTAACCTTTCTTTGTTAATAATATCTTAGTATTATCATCGTTTTGGATGTTAACTTACTCGTTTTATTTTAATGTTTTGTTACATAATCCATGTTTGTTATGGATAGGTTGTATCATATTCATATCCAGAATGATATAAAGTCCTTAATAATTATTTTTAATAATAAAATGAGAATTATACTTGAATGGATACGATGAGGAATGAATCTCATCACGTTCATGGAGACTGTAGTCTGTACGTACGCAGAGTGACAATATCTCTCTTTTGATATAAAAATTATATATTATTGGATATTATATCATATATAATGAATAATTATCATTTTATATTTATTATTTTAATGAATTACACATCATTATTATACCCATACAAATAATAATGTTTTGAATCACAATTACACCACGACTTGGAGACGGTATGTCGTATCTACGCATGTATGGTGACATGTCCTTCAAAGGATGGATAGAATACTGAATCTGGTTGTACCATATTTATAATTCCATCTCAGTATAGAGAATATACTGGATTTATTATTTTATAATGAGAATAACAAAGAATTAAGAAGTTGAAGAAAAAAGGAACTTCAAAAAGGGTGGTGAAAATATTACCTCTTCTTCCGATTCTTCCTTTAGATTTGATCAAAATGGTTCCTTAAGATGGATTTATGATCAAAATAAGGCCTCTAAGTTGAATAGAGGGAAGATTTGAGAGTAAATGGGAAGGGTTAGGTTGATCCAAAAGGCTTTTAATGTTTGAATTAGTTAAAAGGGAGAGTTCCCTTTTATTAGAGGGGTGAGAGGCACCTTTGGAAAAACTAGAAATATTATTTTATAATAAATTAATATTTAGTTTCTAATGGCACCAAAGTTGATTATTAGAAGTATAATGTGGGGATGGGTCGATATAATTTCATCCAATATAATTTAGACAGGTTTCGGTCATTATATTAACCTTTTTGTTTAGTTTTAAATCTTAGTTACTTAGTTTAACATTTAACATGTCACTTTGTATTTTTATATTATATAGTTAATAAACATACTATATACAACCAATAGACCCCCCATGTGGTCCAGTAATTATACACCTATGATAATATAAGTCTCTTGGCTAAACCTTACATTTTTTGTAATTTAAAATCATTTAATAATATAATATTTGTTTTAAAAACGCTTTTATGTCAATTTTGAAACTATTGGGTATTTTGTTTTTTATAAATTCATAATAGAATTATTACTTCGAAATGAATTTATATAAAAAATTATAATATATGTCATATTAACCTAGAAAATTATTTTAATTTATAAAAAGTCTGAAATTACATTTATTTGGGTATTTATAATTTCAATTATATTAATCATTCATTAATACAGTAATTACTGCATCATCATTCTGTCATAAATAAATTAAATTATTTAATGTATAAAAATTATAATTAAAATACCATTATGTAGGAAATCGTTCTATATTTCTAATGAATATTTATAGTCGAAAATATAACATATATAACCACATGTAAAAATTGTTTTCATAAAAGATATATGCTTATGTCTTTTTTGTATTTACTTTAACTTAATAAATATAAAGTGTCCCTATCACCTACAAGTGGCTCCATGGGGTCCCAAAATCGACCCAAAGATTCCCATGGTTTGGAATGTATCCACCAATAAGGTTAGGACACATTTTAGGGTAATTTATTGTTATTATAATGTTATTTTTTACCCTTATTTACCGGATTTACCCTTTAACAATGTAAAATAAAATATTTTCCGAATTAATTATTCAAAATTTCAAAATATTAAAGTTTCCTATTTACACAATTTGGACATAATGATTCCAAATATGGAATCAATTTTTCCAAATTTAGAATAATGAAGTGGCAGAAATTAATTTAAAATTAATTCCCGATGTCTAAACAAAAATCTTGTTTTTAGAAAATAATAACTATCAAAAGACTGACACTTGTTTATGTCTTGTTTAATTGTGAGATTATGTCCAATGACTAAAATATTATTAAATGGTAAAAATATATTCTAAATATACTTTAAAAACACTAAAATTCTTAATTTATCACTATTAATTATTTTGAATAAAAAGTTGTTTTTTATTAAAATTTAGTATTTTTCATTATTCATCAAAATATAAAAATTATCCGAAAAGTACCAAATTTTCACCGTAGGCTAATTTCGATATTCCGAATCCAAAAATGAAGTCCATTGGAGAGATAAAATTTATAAAATTTAAAAAAGTGGTTATTTCAATTCATAATAGATAGTTTGATTGGTTGTGGTGTGTGTTATAACTCGATGTTGTGTACAACACATGCTATTGTATTATTCAAATAGAAGTGTATCGTGGAAGGTTGGGGTGTTACAGTAAGGGTTAATTATTAAATCTCTTTATTATCCAAGGTATTTTATACATAATTATCTATTGGGACTTATTTATCATCCACATCCTTGTTTTTATAAAAATTTATTTCAAAAAAATTAATATTTAATAGACAATGGGTTAAATTCATTTATACTATTAATTGAACTTATATGTTTTTTAAGGATATCGTTATTTCGTTTTCAAAATAAGATACTTTACCACTTTTTGGAAAAAATTGTGGTAAATTTTTTTTTATCTTATACAGCGGGTGCATCTATTTTCTTCCTTTATCACATTGTCGAAGCTTCCCTTAAAAACATATAAGTATATTTTGAAAATAATTTTTGTTAATTATGTGACTGTTAAATGATTAAAAATTATAAAGATATTTTTCTCACAAAATGTTATTATTTCATCTATTTCAATATACTTTGATAAATTTTACACTTGTTTCATGTTTATTTTTTATGATACGAATCTTCCATATTTTATTTAATGTTTTTTATATGTTTGACTGTTGATGAGTTTTTTCTATGCCAATCATTGTTTATGCTTATTTTGTTGACATTTTGTATTCTAGTTTTAATACAAATGTTTATGTTTTATTCCAACTATTACTTAAGGTGAATGTGACAGAAAATTATGTTCTGGGTTGAGGACTAGTAAAAGTAAGCCCTTTGGGTTGGGGTCTAGTAACAGCAGACCCACCTAGTTGTATTCCTGTTACAGAGGCTCTACAGGATGGAGTTTGGTTACAGAGACTCTCAGGGTAGGAGTACTGTTACAGAGGCTCTCCGGGTTGGAGTCTGGTCACAGAGGCTCTCTGGGTTGGGGTCCGGTTACAGGTAGCCCTTAGGTCCTAGAACGAGTCCTTAACACATAAATTAATTTTCATAATTATGAATTTCATCATTATAAAAGTGGATATTAATATTTCTTGAGAGTATTATACTTGTAGAATATCCATGTGAATAAGGAAATGGAATTATTATATTTTATCTTTGACATATTATATTTATTTTCAAGTTTAAACTTCTTTTTTTAGTCTTATACATTGCCTTAAATGTATATTCTTATTTATAAATGTTTATGCTATATTTTTACCCTTAATGAGCATATGATCTCACCCATTTCTATGTTTTATTTTTCCTAGGATTCCAAGAAGTGTGTTGTGATTGATATTCATTGTTAAACTAAGGGAATAATGGAATTTATAAATGATTATATATGTTGTGTTGTATGTTATAATGTGCAATGTAACATTCATTTATGTAATCTATTTTCCAAGACTGATAAACCAATCGGTCATTCGGGACTTGATTACTTGTAATCATAACAATGTTGTAAAATAATGCACCGACTTTAGGTAACTGGTGTCATGGCGTTACAATGGATCTCCATAATTCCTTATATATACGGGTGATACCATGATAGACCTTGGGTGGGTGAGACCATGATAGCTCTCCAATGCTTTAGGTAACGTGATGGAGGTAAACGTTAATATTTATCCTTAAAGATTTATGGAATATACAGTGATGCGTATTCAAAATGTAACTCCATATGATTCTATCAAAGCTACAATGTATTTGTGATATTCATCCCACATGTTACCTTTATAATTTATTATTTATATGTTTTATTCATAAATGTATTTATTTTATGGGGCTTGTTATAGAGATTATTTTTTATAAGTATTGATGGACTATTTTTTTCTTTCTTAATTTTATACCTCTTACTACGCTTTTTATGACCATCCAATGTTTTTGAAATGTTTTTCACAAGGTATAATAAATGTTATGAGAATGTAAGTATTCAAAAGATTAATATCATGAAAATAAATCTTGTTTTATTTAAGAGTTTTTATTTTATGAAAAATTGGATACAAAGTACAAGTGTCTATATTGTAATAATTGAGATATAATGTAATATTTATAGACTAATTCACTAAAACACTAAACCTGAAAAGATCCTCAATGTTAATTCTTGATTTAACTCAATATTAAGTAATTTTTTATGGATGGGGCCTTATAGTTGATATCAGTGGTCGGTTCAGATTACTTAGAGGTTATGGTGTTATTTAAGAATAAGTGACATAACCATAGTGGTTTGAATATTAGAAAAATTCATAGTTATTTTAGATAAATTAAATTTGTTTAAGATAACATGAATAAATATATAATAGTTTTTACTCTCCTAATAGGATATTATATGATGATTTTACTAATATACTCACACAAGAAATTATTTGTTTTAGTAAATGGATGGATCTAGAATCATCAAATTAACAAAGGATGTGAAGAAAACTGTGACAGTTTAATGAATATGAAACCGAATGAAATAGAAGCTATAATTATAAATCTTGTGGTTATTCTCAACCAACTATTCGGAGTCATCATTGACCACCTAAACCTTGGTGATTTTTATAAGGTATCATATTTGGGAGAATCGAATCCCTCTGTATGTTCAGGTAAAAATAAAAAAGGTATGTATATTAAAAACCAATGAGTCAGGGATTTTGAAAGAAACACCTAGGAAAATGTTTCAATGAAACGGGAACATTATATTGATGTGGTAATGATGTTTATAAAGAAATAACCTACCATGGAAAAAGGAAACATCCAGTTGACTCTACGAAAGGGAATTATGTTCTTTACGAGGGATCAATTGAATTTTTTAAATGTTGAGTGCATGTTTATTATACAAATACTTGTCCAACAATGAAGGTTCTAGAATAGGATCAGCAGGATAATACAAATTTATGTTTACAAATTCCTAATGCCATTCCAATTGAATATAAGAAACCTGAAAATGACCTATAAAAAGTTCAGAATACTTTTTTTCTCATGTTTTGACATTACATAATTAGTCAAGGAATTATGCATGATTTTGTTTATAGGAATGAAGTATAAAAGAATAAGATGAAAAAACATGGATAAAGGATTGGAAAAAAGGTCTGATGATTAAGATGTCTACATTTTTAAAATTGAAGTGTTGTATTGAATATATTGATAATGAAGTGTTTTAATTTAGTAATGATAGGATTATTTTGGAAGAATTTTTCTAGTATGTTTAAACATGATGTTTTGATATGTGAAAATGTTATTAAAGGATGAAATATCTTTTCTTTTGTTGATTTATTTATATAGATCCATTTGGGTTTATATGATCTGTAAATTTGAGGCAATCACATGTTATTAATTTTTGGGATGAAAATGCGAGGTATGAGATAACATTTGTGGTTAAAATATGGTATGGTTGTTTAGAGATAATTGTCTCATTTTTTTAATGTTATAAAATTATATAATATTTGAATAAAGGAAAAACATAGAATGTGTGTCAACCCATCATGTCGGACAATTCTGTGGGAATCAAACTTACAACCAAATTGAGATTATGATTTATCACCTACAACTAGACTATGTCACACCCCTAGTCAGATTTACAAACTCATTTCTGTAAAATGATTTTACGGATCATGAATAATATGATTTTAGGAACGTATGATCTATTAAATAGATATCCATTTTATAGGAAAATGATTTAGTGATAAAGTGATAAATGATATTTTCGAAGAAATTCTCTCTTTTGGGGAAACATTATATGCCTAGCAAAATAGAATTCTCTGGGACTTCAATTTTATTGTAATGGTTGTAATTTTATTTTTAATGAATATATGTTATTATTATAGACATATGGTTATTTAGGTTATTTGTGAAAATAATTAACCTATCATATATAATATGTGATGTTATTATTTACCCTAAAGTATTAGACTTTTAGAGTAGTTGGTGTTATTTGGAGGTAAATGATAAGATTTAATATAGATGATTGTGTGGGTATATTTTTATGAGTTTTGGGTTTTAGTATTAGATTTTTTTATAATGAAATATTTAAACGAAAAATTTTTTATTGAATGATCTCTATTGAACTTTGTGTATTTTTTGTTCAATTTTAGAGATTAAGATTCGTATTTATTTTTATAAAAGATTATTCTTTTTGGGATTATCATATATTTTTCAAACCATTTTTCTACTGGTTAATTCTTAAATATAAGGGGAATATATTGTTAATATTTTGTGCTTTATTTTATTCTATAGATGTTGATTCTATCAGATCATGTGTGATAAAGTCATCTTGAATACATGTCGTTTGGAAAAAATATTAGTTTTTCGTAGAAAATTATTAAAGGATAAAAATATACAATAAAAGTATGTGTATTTCCTTATTTTATTAGTCAATATCTCATATAAATTATCCATCATTATGAAATATAGCATAAAAAATTAAATTTACTTTTCCAATTGGTGAATCAGTTAATGTTTATTCTATCACAAGTTTATAGTTTTCTGGTGGTTACCTTAGTCCTGATCTTGTTTTCTATCACTCTCCAACAGAACATGATGGTTATATTTCTATTATATATCCCTTTTGCCATGGAATCCTAGTATGTGTTATCTTGGGTGACCATTGTACATATAATTATTTCTTTTAAAGTTATAGTTTTATTTAATCTTTTTCCGATTTGGAATACTTAATGATGTTTATGAGCCTAATTTTAAAATTGCGAGGACACAATTCCCAAAAGGGAGGAAGGAAGTAACTTCCTAGGTAAATAAAGAATATCCCATTTTCATATATATTAATATCTATGAAATAAAAATTTATTTTACTTTGAATGGGATGATATTCCTGATATCATACACAACACACAATAATGGGTTTCTAGGAAATCTTAAATTGCACAGAACTTTTAGTTATGTAAAAAAATAATATAACATTGTAATTATTTTAAAATAAAGTTAACGCCAAGCCTTTTTATTGAATAGAAATAATATAAATAACTAAAATATTATTATTAAATTTCTTCACACTTATCCAATAAATTTTAGCCGCTTAAAATTAAATTGAATCTGATTATGAGCATTAAAAATATTATATTTTAAAAACGTTATTTTACCAACATTCAATGATAAATCCATTTTAAATATAGTTTTTTCACTTTTATGTGATCTATTTTAAAAAATAAAATTCAAATTTATATGCAGAACATAAAAATTTACATTAGATGAAATATTGGTATTTTTCTGATAATGTTCATTTTTAATGAATATTGAGTAATACGACATTTTAATTCAAAACTGCTTCTAAATATAATTTATGTATATTGTAATATTCTATGTTTAATTTTTTTAAAATTTTAATTATATAATATTTTTATCATTTAATCCAATTTTTTTAATTGGATGTAATTTCACTGTGAAATTGATCAAAAACATATGTCAATCTTTTGGTTATTTTTACATCTTAAAAACAAAATTTTGGGTTTTGACAAAGAGATTTAATTTTATATTTATTTTTGCAACATCTATGTTTTGAATTTGTAAAAAATGGATTCTATATTTGGAATCAAGAGGTCCAAATTGTGTAAATAGTTATCTTCTGTTTTTAGTCATTATGAATAGTAACATCAGTAAATATTTTACATACCATTGTTAAAAAGTAAATCTAGTAAATAATGGTAAAAAATAATATTATAATAATACTAAATTACCCTAACACGTGTACTACCCTAATTGTATGATAAATTTCCGATCTTGGACATCCTTGGGTAGATTTTGGGACCACATGGAGCCACATTTAAGTGAAAGATACATTTTATAAAAATTAATATAAAGTTAAAGAAAATATAACATAATCATTTATCTTTTATTAAAACAATTAATATATTTGGTTATATAAGTGATATTATTTACTATAAATATTAATTTTAAATCAAAAAAGATATATTACATAAGGTTATTTTATTTATAATATTAAGACATTATATAAATAAATTTAATTATGACACAATGGTGATGTAACGATTGCTTCATTAATAATGGATTGAAAAAATGATACTAAAATTGTTAAAATAAATGTTATTATCTTATTTTAGATGTCATCCAAAAAAATTTGGATGATACTAACGTGTTATATTTTTATTAATGATGTTTTTTAGAATCAAACATGATTGTATGGATTTATATAAATTCATGATATTAATAGTGTCAAAATTAACAAAATTCATATTTTAAAATATAAAATATTATTTTAAATATAATAAAATTCTGAAAAATATAAGATTGAGTAAAATATTTATAATAAGTCTCAAATTTTATTAATTACTCTTTATTTGGATATTTTTCATGTTTGGTATCTATTTTGATTCTCATAGTGTTATATACATGAGAAAATGGTGATAGTAAAAAACTGATAAATAAAAATGGTAAGGATTAAAAAAATACCAAACCAACCCATTTCTTATTGGATGAATTTTTTTAGAAATATATTCATATTATATTCTAATTTAATTATTTTTGGACCATTTCAAACTGAAAATAATTTTATATTAAAATAATACAATCAAACATTCCAAAATAGCCCCTCCTCCCCTGAATAAAAGGCCACCTCCTCAAACCCATTACACAAACCACTCAAGCCCACCTTGGCTCATCCAAACTATTCTCCAAGAATATCCCAACATCCCACTCTTCCTCTTAGAATATATTCCTTAGGGATAAGGAAAATGATGAAATCCATTTGTCTCAAATCAAAGATTGTTACAATTTTTAAGAGGGTGCGTCTTCTCTAAAATTCCATTCCTCCAAATCATTGTCTTTAATTATATCATGAAACCCACTTTAAGAGGGAAGTTGGAACCCTAAAATTTTCCAAAGCATCAATAATCATGAAATTAAAAATTTTAAAAAAATCATAGTTCTCATGAACATAAAAATTCTAAATCAAAAGAAAATTTAATCATCAAAAGGTACACATCCCGCGAATCTCGTGATCAACATTACTGTCATCTCCACTAAACACATAATCCTCATTTACATACTCATTGTTTCAAAAACTCCAATAATCATCATCATCGTCACCTTTCATGAATGTTGAAGCATCCTCAAATAGTCAGTCTTCTCCCTTCATCAACTATATCACCGATGAGGTAGGCCACATATTTCCATCATCATCACCACTAAAGCACCATTGCTGTCAATGAAAAAACACTCCACTGAACCTGATAGGATGACCAGAACCTCCACAAAAACTATCAAAAATACATCATATTTGACCAACACCAACCCCCTTAATTAGAACAATCACTCAAAAACTGACAAAACACCAAAGGATCATCAGTGAAATTGCATGAAAATAAAAAATATCACTAAGTCAGGGGACCTTGGGGAACAGGGGATGAAACCCATGAAAAATAAAAATCCAAGAAATAAGATTGGGAGAAAGGGTATGGGACCCTTTATAAAAAGGATGAATACTCCTTGATGATCCATGACCACCGAGCCGCTACGCCCAAAACCTCAAAATTCCAACTCTCCTGAACTGACTTGGAGAGGAGCGGAGGAACTCAGGGTCAGAGTGAGGAGTGGAAGTTGTGGAAATGGCATAGCACCACCATAGTAATGGATGAACCGAGATGAGGATATGAAGTGATGTGAATAGGAATTATTAGATAGGGGATTCAAGAGGAACCCTAGAAGGGAGAATCAAGGGGGGAGAGCACAACCATGGTGAGAGATGATTTGTCGTATATCCAAAGATGGGGAAAACCCCAAATGTGCCTCCATCGAGAGGCGATTGGGAAGTGAAACATAAAAGATAATTACCAAACAAGCAGGAGGATGAGGGAATAATCCTCATCACCAGAAGACTCTCGAAACCCGAGAGGAGTCTGAGAGAGGAGGGTGAGAACTGAGATCCTGGATAGTGATGGACTATCGCCACCTTCATTATAACAATAAATTCCCTTCCATTATTCTACTTCTTCAATCGCTATTATATTATTTTTCTTTGATGAAATAACAACAATAGTATCCTCAATAAACTAGTTTGTTGTTATAAGAAATATTATAACTAAACTTACACACACCTCGGCCTAATGGGTATAAAACATACTGATTCTCTAGACGGTGAACTACTACTTCACGAAATGATGATTGTTCAATATTCTCCTATCAACTATCATGGTAGACATTATGATGCAAATGTAATTATATAATATATTTATGATAATTATTATTTCTTTATACTTATTTAATTATCATTTAGAACATACCTTTATGCTTTTCATGTTTTATAAATACAATAATTTCATTTGAGGAAATGTGGACTACCGCCCCCTCAATGTGGTATGACTCATTCATGCATTACATGGAATGTATAAAGGATTGAATTAATGCAATTATGTAAAATATATAAAATGGATTTTATTATTTAATTACAATATACCTATGTATCATTTATTTTTTAATCCATTAAAAATAAATAAAGTATCGTTTATGCATACGTACCGCTTACAATATCAATGAATGTTTCATTTCATTTTTTTATATCAAAATGTTGTGGACTATTCTAAATACATATATAGTGGTTTTAAATACATATATAATTGATATATATGGTATTTAAATCATTAAGAAATATATGTATATAATGAACTTTTGGCAACATGGATAATTTGTAATTATAACAAGATCATTTTTTACTCATGTTCCGAACATTGACAAAATGTCTGATAAGATATATAATAATAAAATAATTGTTTTATCAAGGTAATAAGTGGTATAGAAAGAATAATAAATTATAAAAAGGTTTTAAATAAATTAGAAATTAACCGTCATTTTTTATTCACAAAGAACAAGGAACAAACGAGACAAGTCAGACTCGATGTAAGGAAACATTTCACCCTCCTCATTTAGTCAGAGAAATATTCATTGTTATGTATTTAATTTACATTTTCATATTTTGAGATATTTTCTACCATATAAAAATGGATGTACATTTTATGTTCAAGTCTTGAGAGACCCTTTTCTATCCCATCTACTCATTTTCTAAATTTTAATGTGACGTTGTTAGGCTACTGAATTTTTATAATAGAATACGTGTCAATCTCCTTTCATTACGGCGTATCTTGATATTCTGAACCTTTATTATCATATGTGGTGTATATAATTCCATTTAACATATTATATCATAAATATCCTTATTCTCATGATATTATATGTTTTTATAATTTTATAATTTAATTATTTTTATTTATGTATTTTCTCAAGTGCTAATAGACTCTTTACATAAAACATTGTTTTAAATGTTTTTCAGATATAATTTTATAAAAATTTCACATTAATTTACATGTATTAAAAATGTTTTTTATATATTTATATGGACATTAATGTTATAAAATTTTAATTCCAATAAAATTTTCAATGTGGTATGGGACACATTGATTCAAAAATAGCTTTATTAAATGTTTTAAATGCTTTTCAAAAAGAATATATTTCTACGTAGCATTTTATTGAATGAAAAAATGAATGTTTCTTTTTATGATATGTAGTGATTATTACCTTTCCACCTCTAGTATCATTATTTGATATCTGTATTCTTTAACAAAATGTAATGTTTTTAAAAATAAAATAAATACCATAAGCTCTTTTTACGTATTTTGGTTTTGAAATGGTTATGATAATAGACTGATTATGTAAATATATTTAACTTATATTTTGAAATTAGATGTAGAAATGTTATATTTATTTTATTTTGGTTAATGTGTTATGATTATGTTCAGATTTCTGGGCATTATTAACGTATACATGTGGTTCCGTGATAATCTGAGGGTAGGTGAGCCCTAGATAACTCTAAAATGCATTCGGTAATGCGACAGAGGTAAACATTAATGATCCTCTTAAGTAATTTAGGTAATATACTATGATGGGAATTCCAAAAAAATCTCTATATATATATTTGTGAATGCTCCAATGTATGTATGATATGGATTCCACAAAATACCAATATGATTAATTATTTATATGTGTTATTCATAAATATTATGATTTCATGAGTTATGTTAAAGATCTTATTTATTGTTTGTAGTGATTGAATAATGTTTCATTTCTTTATTTTATACCCTATAATTAGCTTATTAGTAAATATATTTTTTTTAAAAAAATTATTCACGGGATATAACAAAGGGTAATAGAAATATGATAACAAGAATATTTATATAAAGAAAATAATTCATGTTTTATTTTAAGAGATTTTTTCTAGGAAACATGAAATATTTTCTTGATATAAATAATCTTCAATTATTCCTTTCTCTTACCCTTCCTGAGATGAACCATAAATTTCCCTTAATGTGGTAGAATAAATGTTTTTTTGACTTTAGTAAATAGACTACAATTTTTTCTTGAAAATTTTTTCACAGGTTATAATGAAGGGTAAGAGAAAATAAATATTAAAGAATATTTCGATCAAAAAAATATTTTCTGTTTTCCATTAAATGTATTTATTTTATGAAAATATGTATACATAGTAGAAATGTATACTTTGTAATATTTAATATGCAATATAATAGTTATTTCCTAATTCTATAAAACACTAAACCTTAAGAGTTCCTCAATGTTAATTCTTGATTTCAATAAATATTAAGTAATGTTTTATGCCTGGGGCCTTATATTTTATATAGCATAAATCCAATTAAATTAATAATTTTTTTTAAGCACATGAGTAAATGGAGACTTCCTAATCATGTTTACATTTTTATATTTAAAAATATTCCACTCCCCCTCAAGTAAAAAAAGACATTCACCCTTCCCTTTCCTTCACACCTCAAAAGACCTTTGAAAATTACTACTAATAAAATAATCTCCAAATATCTATCATCTCAAACTAGATTACTCACATTGGAAACAAATAAAACCGTGGAATCCCATTGGATTAAACCAAAATTATTTACCCAAAAAATTTATAACATTATTCCACATCCATTTTATTTATTTATTTATGCATTAGTTCAATTATTATTATTTCATTATTATACAATAAAATAATTGTCCTTAATATACTGATACTTTTTTATGTTATGTGTTCTACCTACACAAACACAAACATCCATCAAATGGGTAACAAAATTACCATTCATGTATGACGAACTACCACATTAGGAATTAATGTAGTTCATTTAGACATTCACACCGATATGTGATTGGAAGTATGGTGGACATACTATTTTAATATGATATATATGATATTTATTATGAAATTGTTCTTATTTAATTTTTACATAAACCATAAGTTCATTTTTTTCCATTTTGAGTAAGTACACTTACAAAGTGTGTAAAACTGTGTACTATTGTCTCTTCAATGTGATGTGGTTCATTCACATATTAAATGGAAAATATTATAGATGGGTTTAGTAAATGTATATTATATTCATCAAATAACTATTCCAGTCGATTTATAATTTATTAGTATATACATATATGTCATTTATGTTCTTCCTTTCAATACGACAATAAAACGAAAACAATCTTGATGTGTACACATATCCAACCATCCCCATGAATGGTGTACTGTATTTCATATTTATATCTATTATATATTATTATAAATATTTATTTACTAAATATATATTATATTTAAATAATTTTTTTAATTTTTTAAATAAATAAATAATTATATAAGTAATAGGATTAATAATAATAAAATAAAATCTATATTGAAAACAAAGTGGATATTACCTAAAACATGACATTAACATGAAATTATTAATAAAAGGGTAATATAGTGTCATTATATAATAATATATGTTATTATATATGAGAATATTATTCTTTGGTTTATTTATTATATACTTATATTTATGATAAATGTGCATCCAATGTGAATGAAAAAATTCAATACATAAGGTAAGGGTTTTCTCATCGCACCGTAATTTATATGAGATGTATTTTACATTCATCACATACTATTATATTATAGTGTATATACTTCCCAATAACAAATTATGTAAATAATTAAATTTATTTATTTCTATTAAATGTTTCAATTTATGTTATTATTTCATGTGGTTTATCATCCAAAAGTTACCACATAGGTGAAATAACATTGTATCAATTATCTTCTTTTAAACACATGTTATGTTATTCACATGTACTCTATTATAAGATGTATATACAAAACTTTTTCATATTATATAATTAATATAAAAATTTTCTTGATATTATAGGTTTATTTTAACTTTTTTATTTCAATGGGAGTATTATTTAAATGCTTTAAATTAGTATTGTACACTTTTAAATGATTAAATATTAGTTTCAACGTGAGTTGTTTTAATTGAGAATTTAAGATTTTTTCTATATTAGAAGATATAATTTGATTTATTTTATGATTTACATGTGTGATTACCCATGGTTATGATTATTATTCATTCAATTAATGGTTAATTCCTTTTATTACATTTCTTTATAAGACTCGTGTCTCATTCACATGTTGTACCAAGATAAAATTCTCATGAGACACAATTATTTTAATGTTTTAATAAACTATGAAATTATTATGAATCATGTATCTTTTCCATAGGATATGATAGTTTTATGTTATTTATAATATCGATTTCATTTTATTGGTTATTTTATAATTGTTACTAAACTCATCTCTTTTTATTGGTCAAGATGTAATGATTTTTTTAGTATCTTGTGGCACATGTTTGTGTGATTTTATTAGAAGAAGGGTATGACATATATCTCCCTCCAACACATTGGTTAATGAAATTTGTTATATTATACCAAATAGAATATTTGAGGGAATCCCATGCCCAAACAGTAGGGTACATAGGGGGGGTCCTAATCCAAAAACAAGATGGTACAAATGATGGCACCCCATGATGAATAAAATTGGGTACATGGGAGGGGATGCCAAGTCCAAAAAAGAAGGGTACAGAAGAAAAAATCCCAATCCAAAAAAATTTGTACATGGGAGGGCATACCAATATTGAAGAAATATGGTACTAGAGAGCATACCCATCTTGAAATAAGAAGGTACATGGGACGGTAGTCAAAGCACAAAATAAGAGGGTACAGCGGAGGGTATCCCAAAAAAAACAAGACGGTACTTGGGAGGTCATATGAAGCCTAAAGAAGGTGCATGGGTGATTAAAGCTTTCCTAACATGATATTAAGGTCTAGGTATGCATCATTGACATTGTATTTTCTATTCTTATATATATTCAACAATTCTGTGTCGTATTCCTATGTTATGATTTTTGGTCTTCTCCTCTAATTACCTTAAGTTTCATGTGTTATGAAATGAAAATATTTATTCTATAACTCGTTATTATGGCCATAAAAATGAATTTTGTGTTCCTATAATGATAATATCTGGTTATCATACCATTATTCTCATTAGTATGCTTCACGATCTCCTCGTTTACCCTTAATAATCATTTGAGCTCACCCCTTTCTTGTGTATCCTTCCCTTAGGTTATGATGAAGGGTTTTATGTAGGAAAACTAAATATGAATGATAATTAAAGGAGATTGTCCAGATCATAAACCATGTTATAAGATTATGGTTCTATGTTTCCAATGATAGTAAACTAATATGGTCCTTCAACATGTACTTTCTGTAATGTGATGAATATTCATATGAAATGATGTAATAACCTCGTATGATAAGCTTCAGTCACTATAGTTTGTATAAAATCTTGGATTATTCCTCATTTGGAAAGTAGGATGTTAAAATTTATTATACTAATATGTATAATTATAAAGATATGTCTTGGTATTTCCTTAAGGATTAGTTTAAGGGTGATTTATTGATTTGGAAAAATCCTATAATCTTCGTAAAGGTTAGAGTGATTGGTTTCCTTGAAATAATCCTCTTTAAGGTTAATAAAAGTTTATGTGGGTATTGAAAATATTTACATAGAATTTACAAATATAAGAAACCCATATATATCAAGACTCCATCTAGAACTATTATTTGATAATGTGCCTTGTTGAACACCTCATTTGACACTCCTAAGGGATATGATTTGTGAATCCAGATACTCATTATGAACAATAATGAAATATTTAAATAGAATATTACTACGAATAACCTATAATAAGCCTATATTTCCACATATTAATGAATTAAAATTCATGATTTAGGTATATTATACGTGATATATTAGGATTATGTTGTTTTCTATTATGAAAAGTGTTTCCCACACAATGCATTCTGGTTTTATTCAATTGAGAGAACAAGAATGAAAATGGTTAACATGGATTGTCTCAAATTTATAATGTATGGGAATTATTAAAATATAGTTCCTAAGTTGAATTATCATAAAATGAATAAAAAAGGTCATATGAATATTGGTTCAACTATTGATGCTAATGGGATAAAAATGACATCTGAATGGTATGTGATGTTATAAAAGTACTATTTTCATTTGAAATAAGAATCATGAATGTATTCTGGTTAACGAATCTTAATACATGATTCATTTTTCATATTATAGGAAAGAGTTATTAAATAAGGTTATTAGGATGTCTAGTTAAGGGTTAGAGAATATTTTGGATTATTGAAGTGTATATGTTCAAGAATTAAAATATTATGTTTTATCATTCATGAAATATATAATTATTTTAAATATAATTTTTTCATTAAAAATTTAAAAGTATATTTTCAAATTTGTTGATGAAATAGAAAATTTATTAATTGGAATGTTGATATTTTGATGAAGATAATGTAATCCTTCTGAAGTTCTTTATGATAATTTAATGACTTTTGGGTAAATATATGATATATATGAATGATAAAATTGGCTGATACTGATTACCTTGTAAATTATTAACAATTTGTTGAAAGAGTGGTTTAGAATACCATTCATGATGTTTACAACTTGTTGGACTTACTGAATATATATAATAATCTTTAGAATATGGAAACATGCATGATTCCTATAATTTTATCTGGTTATTTAGGTTGTTACCATGTTTTAAGAGAATACATGATTAAGGTATTGACAAGTTTGGTTTCTAAAAAATAGGACCTATATTATGACATACGGGGATAAATTCTATACTATTTTTTATAAAAAATTTATGTTCTTATTTATAATGTTTATGCATATCATATTTCAGAAGAGTTATAAGGTTAAGCATTTGTTGAAAGATTAAGTTAAACATTTCGTGTAATTTTTGAGATTAAATTATTATCTCACTATATGAGGATTTATGTATATTTGATAAAAAATTCTAAATTATTTCATTATGATAAATAAATATACATGGGACGACTTTTTATGGACCTCATGAATTATTAGTACTTCTGGCTTGAAAAATGAACTTTAATTTATATGAGTAAGAGATTGAAAGGAAATTGAGTAAGGATAATCCACAGAGTGTGTTTATGAATATATAAAGGATTGAAATAATGTAAATATATCTTCCCATTAAAATTATTCAAATTTTGGAAAATTATGTGGAAACCAAAAGTTATATCCTAGTACATTAAATTCTAATGCATAAAATGGTCTCATAGAACATCACATGATTTATACATTATGATATTTAACTTTATCCAATCCATGTTCTCAATCCCTCTAGATTAGAACTTAATAGTTAGATTTATATTCCATAACCATGTTTTCACTTCCTACTTATGTCCTAATATGTTGAAACATATTTATGAGTTTATGTTGGGAAACTTTATTTTTCAAATTTTTTTTAAATTGAGTTTTTATTATTCAATTATAAAATGTGTGATTTTATTAAACGAACATTTATGAACTGAGCCTTTGATAACATAGATGAATTTTAATGGATAAATTCATTTTAAGGGGGTTAAACTACAACACCATGAGTTCTTGTGAAAATTATATCAAATAAATTTAATTTATATGATATCTTACATTATAAACTACACTAATTTAATCTATTATTAAATAATACAACAATACAATATTGTGCGACCTAAAACACAAACATGGCTTGCATTACAGGTAAAACTAATTTTCATTAAAACATCATTTAGTTATTATATTTATTTAAATAATATGGTTATAACATATCCATTAAAAATAGTAATATGAATACTTTTTATAACATTTAAAATATAATTTATAGTCGTTTTCTATAAATTAATCAAATTCTTTATATATTATATAAAATTCTGTGATGAATTTATGTGGTTTAACATACTATGTTCATAAAATAACTACTTTTTATGTCAATATATAATAAATAATAATATTATATTTAGAAAATTAAAAAAAAAATTGATAAAATAAAAATATTTTTTCATTTATAATTTAAAAAATATCATTGTGTAAATTTTATTGAATATTCTAAAACATCATTTTGGACTAAATAGTTAAATTACTGAATTTTAAAAAAACATCCTTATCTAATTTATTTATATAGATAAATTATATTTCACTTTTATTATAAAGTATAATTACTTATATTATAAAATAATAAATCCAGTATAGGTAAATGGATCCATTTTCACATTGAAATTAGATATAAAAAAATTTCAATGTCTTGATATTTTCTCCATAAAAACATGATTCCTCGCATTGTCTGTAGGGATTATTTTAAACTAATTTTATCCACTTATGTGAATTTAATTTGGTATATTTTATAGAAGTATTATAAATCGATCTGAATTTTTGTAATGAGATAAAATAATTTTATCGATAGAAAATATTAGTGAAATAAGTAAAAAAATTACAGTGATTAAGGTAAGAACAAGCTTACATAATGATTCGACGTATATTTTATTGAGTATAAATGACCCAAAACCTATCCAAAACTTATTTGAGGGAGATATATAGAGCCCCACCATCCTTATATCTATTTATATGAGTAATTTGTATAATATTCTTAATAAAGGGCCCATATAAAAAGTTAAATAAGGAAAAAAAACAAATCAAAATAAACCATTATTGACATTAACACATTCAATGATTTGGAGTTAGGATGAAGATACATAGGTTTGGTTAAAAATATTATTTTTAATATAGTTGAGTTTTATTCATCATAATTTATATCTAATTTTAATAGATGAAATATTTACATTAAATTCTTAAGAAACTATAAATTTTGGATTATTTAGTGAACAGTTAATGAAAATAAATAATATTTCGTCAAATAATTTAAAATTTCTAAAAATATTATCATATACCATGTAATTTTAATGTGCTTATAAATATAAAAAAATTTCCCATTAATGTTCCAATTTTGTCATTTATAGTTAATATATAGATCCACAAATGGTAAAAATATTATTCGCATTACTATGTTTAAATTATTGTTATGCATAAATGGCCCAAATGTTTCATTTTTATGGATTTTTTTATAACCCCCATTTTAATGGATTAGGGGGAACCATTAATAAGCTTGTAGGCTCATCTATTTAATTGGTTCTGAATTTTCTATTATTTATCACTTTAATTTAGTCATAATTTCCAAATTACATATGTTAGAAAATTAGATACCATAATAAACACAAGAATGATAAATGTGGAGAAACATAGATGTTAAGGAACAAAATTATAAAAATGAAAAAATGTGTAGTGGTGTTTTTTATAAATTATAGATACTAATAACTCAGTTATATATTATTTATTAAGAACATGAGGTATGTTCTACCTCCCAATAGTGTATACCAATTTATATTTACAAGAAATCCACCCCTCTACTATAAAAAGTCATTATACCACCACATTAATTCACAAGTTTCAAGACCATTGATTCATCCAAAACAATTTTAAATAGTCTCCCAAAATACATTATCTCAACCTAGTGTCATAACATTGGGATGAAAGAAAACCATGAATCCCCATTGGAACAAACCAATAGGAGTTACCAGAGAAAAGATATAACATTTTTCATCGTCTTATTTTGTTTAGTTTCTTTCTCCACCAATTCATTTTTTCTTATTTAAATTTTATTTAATAAAATATATATCCTATATATATTGATATATTTATATGTTTTGTTTTTAAAAAAATATACAAAAACATCCATCAAATGGCTAATGAAATCATCATTCGTGTATGGCGAACTACCGCCCCTCAAAATGATGTCATTCATTTTTTCATTTACCACTCATCATAGTTAGGAATTATGATGGAGAAAATATTTTTATATGATATATATTATATAATGGATTTATTTTTACTTCTTTAACTCTTACATAAAACATACAATCAGGTTTTCTATTTTTTAAAACAATAACTTTCTTTGTTTTTGTTTGCGGGACAGCCTCCTCAAAATGAAAAGATTCATTAACAAATTACATAAATTATTTTGATAATTAGTTTAGTGAAATTATATTATATTAATTTAATAATTATTATATAATAATTAATATATATATATATATTTCATTATCTTCCATTCTTTCAATATAAAAATAATTCGGAAATAACGTTCATTAGTATGTATGGTATACCGTATCGATGAATGGTATACTCAATTTTTCATTTATAAATTTTATATATTATTATAAATATTTATATAGCTTATATTTATTATATTTAAATTTTTATTTATATTTTATAAATAATAAAATAATGATCTATGTAATATAATCATTATTAACAAGTCAAAATATATGCAAAAAACAAAGTGGATATTACCCAAAACATAATGTTAACATGTAATTGTTAATAAAATGGTAATATAAAGTAAAAACATAAATTATGGTATGATATATTATAATATTAATCTATATTATATTTATAATAATATTATTTTTATTATACATGTGTTTTGAATTTGTGTGAATAAATACTAGACTTAAGGTATGTGATTTCTCTTCTCACTTTCATTTTTTGTGATATATATTCTATTTTAAACACTTATTATTGTTATGTGTTGTATAAAAAGACCAATAAAATGTTATATAATGAATAAAAATTATTAAATTATATTATATTTTTTTTATTTTATTTTATTCTTTCCTTGGTTTTATGGTAAAAATGTTTAAAAATAAGAAATATATTTTCTTCCCATTTTTCAATCATTTAGACACATTTTCTGTGATTCTCCTATAGTCATTTATGATGTATATATATGTACCTTATACATTTCATATCATTAATATACATATTTTTATTATATTTTAATCATCAAGTTATTTTTTTTCATTGGGTATATTAATCAAATATTTCAAAGTGGAATGGGAAATTTTGAAAATTTTAAACATTATTTTTCTCAAGAAATGTTTTAAATGATCATTCAAATTTAATTTAAATCAAAGATGAAATTTATTTGATTAAGATTATTATTAAATAGGTTTATGATTAAAATTTACCATTATTATTATTTCTATTACTAGTTTATGAATTTGATAAAATGTTTGGAATAAGAACATTTTATCTTCAATGTGTTATGCCATTATAAAATACTGATGAAACCCACTTATTTTCATGGATTATTCTATAATGAAATTATTTTAAATCTTATATATTTTACACATGTTATAGTACGATGATGTTTTTATAATATCAATTTAATTTCACTATTTATGATATAATATTTATGAAATTGTGCTCTTTTTAAGGGTCATTATATGAGGAATGTTTTATTATTTTCTGGCAGATGTATGTATAGGTTAACTATGTAATGGATGAGATATATGTCTCCCTCCAATATATTGGGAAAAAATAAATGTTTCATTTTATTAGAGTATATATGGTAGGGTAACCCATTACAAAAAAAGGGCATTCATTGGAGGGAATATAATGGCCTAAACAAGAGAGTACACGAGAGGGAATACCGAGCTGAAAAAAAGAGGGTTCATATGAGATCATTTCTAGATTGATGAAAGAGGTTACATGAAAGGGAAACCTAAGACCACAATAAGAGGGTACATTGGATAGAATCCTAGGACCATAATATGAGGGTACATGAGAGGGAATACCATTCCCGAAGTAGTTAAATAGGTTATTAGCACAACCATATCTATTAATGAGGGTCTTTTTAGCTATCCATGAGAACGTATTTTCTATGGTTATGTGTATTATATGATTTCATATCTTATTCCCATGTCACTCTTTCATGTATTATTCTTTCTATTACATTAGGATTCATATCATATGAACTGCCAATATTTTTTCCATGACTCTTGATTATGATCATTAATATAAAGGCCATGATATGTTAATGATACAATCATTTTATCATACCCCTATGATCATGATTACGCTTATATATATCCTTGTATTCCCTTATTAAGAACCTAAGCTCACCCCATTCTTGTGTTTCACTTTCATAGGATCTGATGAATGGTTTTAGGTTGAATTACTAAAATGGGAGTATCATAAAGAGAAATGTTGAAGATATTTCACCATGTTAAAATATTATGTTTCCATGATTCCAAATAAACTAAAATATTAAAATCCTATAATAAGTAACATTTTTTCTGTCTTGAATATTCATAAAATATTATTTAATAAAAAATCATGTAAATCATGGTTTTAAGTTGTACCCAAATAAGAGAAGGGTTAAACATGTTTGATGGAATTAAATACTTAAGGTAAGGAATTTATATTCTCTCTTTTCTTGGGAGACATGAAAAATCACAGATGATTTTTTTCATGGTGTATATATATATACAATCCCTTTTAAATTATGAATCATTAATATAATTATTTTATTGATGATTAATATTTTATTTGATGTTATAATTTTTTGGGGATTTTTATTCAAAATAATATTAATGTGATAAGGAATTTTCAACTCACTTTTAATTTCTATGAATAAAATTCCATATTATGTACATGTTTCATTTAGGTGGTGTATTTATTATCCATGAATATATTTATTGATTTTTATACATAAAATTATTTTTATTTACAAATCCATTTTATTCAATCTATTTTGTGTGGTTTACAGCTAAAAAGATACTAAAATAGTAAGGGTTATTATATCTCAATTTTTCTTCTTTGAGATGAATGTTATGTAAAACACTAATATTCATTCATGATGATTATATAAAACCCATTCCACATGTAATATATTCAATTTAATAATCCTAATTTTAATTTAGTTTTAATTTAATGTTATTCTTTCACGGGGATTATAATTTGAAGATACAAATGTGGTAATGATTTTATCTTACAATATCATCATTTATCATGATTGTTTTTGGATATTTCTCTAAGGATAAAATATTTGGATCAATTTGTAAGGAAACATAGAAATTTTATTCTCTTATGTTTAGGCCATGAAAATACATGTTTCCTTTTACTTTTTTTGACTTTATATACTAAATAGATCGTTATAATGGTTTGAAAAGAAATCATCATTATCTCTCTCAACTATTGAAACCTTATTTCATTCAAAACCATTTCTTCCAAATAAAATGAAAAATATATATTTCATTTTTCATATTATATTTTAATTTTATTTTTAAACATTTACTAGTTTTTTAGAATTTCATTAATGGTGTATTCATGTCTTTTTCCTAACATTACACATTTTGATTTTACATAAATTTTGAATGGAATCACATTGTTATCTTTTAAGGCATGAAATAAATCTCCCACCATCATGACCATTATTTAATTTGAAAATTCCATTATAAATTTTCATCTATATTTTAATGGGAATGTATTTTCAAAAAAACATTCAAAAAAATATTTTTTCATAGTGTAATGGATATTTTCCTCAATAAATTTTTTCAATAAATTTAAATGATTATTTATAATTTGAAATCTTATCTGAATGAAAATGATTTAGAAAACCCTTTTTAAAAAAAAGTGTCTTAAAACTGGAAATGATGATTTCATTATGAAATATTTTAAATTATTTTTAAAGAAACATTTATTATGATTCACGGTTATTATAAATTAAATTGTATTTCAAAAGTTTTTATCTTTAAAAAATGATTTTCAATGAAAAATTTTCCCCCAAGACCTGTTTAAATTGTTCTTTCAAAGTTATTTATCATTTAAGATGAATATTATTTTTTATACCTATGATAAATGTCAATATTAAACAATAATAATATTCTTATTCATTCTCTAAATAGTTTTTTTTAATATGTTTTTGATACTCATATATCATCCATGGGTTATTCCATGGAAAAATTATTTTGAATCTCATTTCATTTTGTCAGATTTTGCTATCATGAAATGATGAAATGATTATGAAACATATCCTACTTCTATAATTTATGATATGATGAGTTGTTTATGAAATTCATTTCATTTTATGGTTTATGTGTAATGACCCAAATTTTTTAATAAATCATGTTTCCTAATTTTATGTGTTATTTTATTTTATTTTTATATTCAACAAAAATATTTCATATGATAACATGATTATAATTAAAATGAGACCATTGGGTTTTGACTATTATATAACCATTGGTCAATATGACCATTGGAAACTAAACGTTTTGATTTTTGTCTCTAAATACAAGTAATCTTGGTTAATTATTATAGAAAGAAGATTAAATAGCCTCGACTAGTAGTCTTGGACCGATCGAAGCCCATCTAACAAAACTTGGGAAGGAGGTAGCACCACTGGGCTTTGCTCTGGAACAAACCCAAGCCGAAATTCATCATGTGAAGCTAGAACTGAATCACCTTCATGAGAAGTTCAACCTGATAGAATGTACTACTCGTGCGATGTTGGCTGAGACTCCCTCAGATTCTCTCACCTTAGCAAACCTTACACTTAGGTACTATGCTGGCATGATAAGGGGCTATTTAAGAAAACCGTAACTGCCTTGTGTAATCCTTTGTTTTAAATAAAAATTGTGATTTCTTCTTATGATAATGTTTATGATTTTTCAAATGTCCGGATAAATATAGAATGCATATTTTTGGTGAATTTTAGAGAAAGGATATTTTTAAAAAAGTTTATGTAGACCTTAAATAATTAAAAATGTGTAATGATTTTCCTAAAATGGTATTCTACAAATATGTTCAGTACGAAATTTAGAGTCTAATAAGATCAACCTGATTTTTGATGATTAGTAAATTATGAATAGTGATTCTATGATTAAGATTAGTAATGTGACCAAATAGATTAGTAATCTCACTTAAAGAAAGTTTTAAAATAATCTAGGCACCTTGATTAAATAATGTGATTCAATAAAATAGTTAAATAACGGTTTCATAAATTATTATTCAAGTATTAGTTTTTTCGAGTGAATAGTGTTTTTTAATTAAAAATGAAATTAAAAATATTTAGAAATTTATTTTTATAAAATAGATTTCATTTTTGAACTCAGAGCATCGATATTATTTTAAGGTGATTTTTGGGGTTTTTTCTGAAAAAATTAATTTTCAGTGAATTGTGTATTTATTTAGAAATAAAATTAAAATCATTTAGAAAATTATTATTATAAAATGGATTTCATTTTTGAAATCAGAGCATTGATATTTGGTTAATGTGAAATTTTGAGATTTTTCTGAGAAAGTTGAATTTTCAATGAATAGTAAAAATACAGTTTTTGGGTTTCGCTATGTTTAATGACATCATAACTATGTCATGATGGTGTCATGAGATATTTTAATGGTTGGCTGACCAAATGTGATGAATTATTTTATTGGGGCCCCAAGTGGCCAAACTTAATGGGAGATATCATGGGAGAGCACATGGTTTTGAGAAAACCACTTTTGAGGTGTCCCTTGGCCATTAATGCCTTGTCCCCTCACTTTCCCTATAAATACCAATCCCTCATCTCAACCATTCGACTCCAAAACCATCCTCAACGATGTTATGGTCTCCTTACCTCGCAAGGAGTCCTCCCAAGGTGCCCCCATGCCCTCAAGGTCCAAACCTTTGAGTTTAAAGAGTTACATTTTAAGGTAAGGGATCTGACCTCTCTCTTTCTTTTCAAGAAATATGTTTTATGTCATTTCTTTTATGATACAAGTTATTATGTTAAAGTATGTTCTTTTATATTACTCTTAATTCAATTTTTATGTTAATATAATGAGAGATCCCCTCTAAATCTAATTATTTCGTTTTATGATTTTTTAAGTGGCGCCGTTAGGCTGCCGAAATTGTTGTAACAGATTCTTTCTCCCTTCTCATTTTTCAAGATCTATTTTCATGTAACGTATTTCAAATTCATTTTCATTATGTTGGGTTATGATCTCTAAATTTTTCATACTGATCTACTATGATCATATGATGAGAGACCCCATTTTATCACTTCAATTCAGTATTTTGATGTTTTAGATGCCGCCGTTAGGCTGCTGAATTTTTAAGTGGTTCTTTCACCTTTCTCCTTTTTCAAAGTTCTAATTCCATGTCAAGTCTTTAATGTTCCTTTTTTATGTTGGGGTATGATCTCTAAATCTATCATACTTATCTTTTATGTTCATATGATGAGAGACCCTATTTGATCTCATCAATTCATTTTTTTTGAAGTTTAAGTGGCGCCGTTAGGCTGCTGAATTTTTAAGGGATTTTTTCACCCATCTCATTTTCAAGATCTATTTTCTTGGCAAGTCTATAATGTTCCTTTTTATTATTATTTGGTATGATCTCGAAATATTTCATACTTATATTCTATGTTAATATGATGAGAGATCCTATTTGATCTCATCAAATCATTTTTGTTGAAGTTTATGTGGCACCGTTAGGCTGTCGAATTTCTAAGGGGTTCTTTCACCCTTCTCATTTTCAAAAACTATTTTCATGTAAAGTCATTCAAGATCGTTTTTATTATATTGGGGTATTATCTCTATATCTATCATACTGGTCATTTATGTTAATATAGTTATAAACCCTATTTTATCTCATCAATCCATTTTTGGAAGTTTTAAGTGACGCCGTTAGGCTGCCGAATTTTCATAAGATATATCTTATTTTTGTCTTCCTTTCATGTTCTTCATTTCATATGGTATATCAATTAAATTTCATTACCATGTTCTCAAATCCTTTATATTCTGTCCACCTACTGTTTTAGGGATCATTTATGAATGTTTTACCCATGTCCCCTCTCCTTTCAAGGTTTTCTAAAACCTCGTAACATAGACATCATGCTACAGAATTTCCGTTACAAAATATCTCCCACTTTTTCTAAAGTTAATTTTTTTTATTAAGTGAATATTCAAAGATCTTTCTTCTAAGAGGTCATTCACATATGTATCAAAATGTTCTATTTTAAATTCTGGGATTTACATACATGAAACCCGCTTTCCCTTTTCCGTGGGTTTAATGTGACCCAAAGATCATGTCTTTAAAGAAGTTTTTAAAACGTTATGATTATGAAATTAAACCCATTTATTTTATGCTATATGGGTTGTTTATGAAAGGATTGATGATGATATATGTGGCTCACATGATAATAAATACATGTCAAGGGTGCACCCAGATAGCGCTCCAATGCATTGGGTAATGACTTAATCTCTAGATATGACCTTTTAGACTGATACCTTCGTGAATAAACTTGGTAATTTTTAATGACACCTTGGGGATGAACATTGGTGAAAAAAAATTATTTTCAATATTAAATGTTGTACCCACATCTTCATGTTATGAAAAATGTTATTTTTATTATGATATGACTCATGATTTCATTATCATGCCTTAAAGTTCTTTTCATGGCTTTATTGATGTATCTCAAGTTCATATGTAAAATGTTTCGCTTGTTTCCCTTACTGGGCCTTCTGCTCACCCTTTCTTTTGATGTATGTCCCCAGGTTATGAGATGCAGTAATGAACCTAGGATGAACATAAGGAGAAGCCTTTATAGTGTTTAAGAAGAATTTTTTATGTTGTTTTCATGTATTATGTTCATGGTTTCGAAGACACTAAACCTTAAAGATCCTCAGTTTTGTGTAATGTAATGAAAGTTTATTTTATAAAAAGGCGGGATGATATAGTTGGTATCAAAGGGAGGTTTAGTTATTTGTGGAAATTAGGATATGAAAACTCTAGGAAGAACCATATAGAAAAGTTCAAATATAGGATATATTCCTGGTATTTTGTTGAGTATTCAGTAAGGGGTTTCCATACAAATACATCCCTGTCTGGATACGAGAAGGTAGTGGAGGCTCTGGCACAGATGTACATAGGGGTAAAACCTGAAAACACCTCTTTGATCTAGACTCGAACGGGAACTGGTTCACGACAACGGGCCTTGCTGCACTATTTGTTACGACACTCCCGGGGGATATGCTTTGGTAAATTCATAAGCTTAGTATGAACCATTATTAAAGGAACAAGGATAAAACAAAATAAAGATTCACATAAGAATAAATGATCATGGATAAGCTAGTTTGAAACCTAGGAGATCACAAATTAGGGTATACTTTTCTTCTACCAGTTATCCTTATATGCATTAAGCTCCTTTTCATGATTATTGGTTAAGTATTTAAGCCTCTAATTAATCTTTCTCTTCTTAGTTAATGGTAGGAAATGGAAGAACATGTCCCAACAAAAAAATGTGATAGGAAATGTGACGATTTCCGTATTAATATGATAGAGATGATTAGGGGATTAAAAGATGATTATTATTTGGAAGACGTGCACTATTTTTGGGACCCTATATGATCGAGGTAAATAGATTACTACGGTATTTTGATTGAAGAGTAAGGTTGACTTATAGATTTGATGAATTTAAGGTGGACTTATAGTGATTTAGGTTACTTATGGAAATGATTAACCTATATTGGGTAAAATATGTTTAGGTTAGCTACTTTTGTTATACGATGTGAAGAGTGGTTGATATGTTTTGGAGATGAACAATGAAGTTTATTTTGGAAGACTATGTTATCAAATTCTTCTTGTATTTGGGTTTCAATCTTAGTTTGGTTTATTTTGAGGAATTTTAAGAAGAGTTATTTATGGAATGTTCTATGATGAACTTTGGGTAGTACCATGGAACTTTTCAGATTTAAAAGTAGTTTCCATTCCTAAGGGATTCTTTCTTTTTGAAGAGTTGTTTTACCTTACCCTTTCTGTTTTTGGGATAATGTTTAAAGATAGAAGAAATAGATAGTTAATCATTTGTGGATTATGTGATTATCTAGAAGATGATTCTTGTTCTTTTGATGAGACCAAGTGTTTTTGAATTCTCATCATTTGGAGAAAAGATGAGTTTTTGTAGAGACTTATTAAAGGATGAAACTCTACTTGAAGGTAGGTATATTTTCTTATGTTTCTGTTCTATGTAGTAAATGAATTCCTCAAAATTATGAAAAGGAACGTAAAACAAAAATGTGGTTGGTTTACGTTTCCTACTAGGTAATCAAAGGTCGTTTACACACATCATAAGTTTGGGATTTTCTTATTGTTAACTTTCTCCTAATCATGTTTTCTATCACTCTCCCTCAGAACATGACCCTTTTTTTCTCCTCTATGTCCATGTTTTCCTACATGGAATCCTAGTGTGGGTTAACTCGAGCGACCTTTGTACTTCCCTTTGTTTCTTTTAAAGTAATAGTTTTATTGACACCTTTTCTGATTTGGGACTTTCAATGAAATTTCAAAACCAAATTTTTTAAAAATTTCGAGGATGTAATTTCATAAGGGGGGAAGATTGTAACAACCCAAAATTTTGAAAAAATCCTGTTTCCTAATTTTATTTGTTATTTTATTTTATTTTTATACTCAAAAAAATATGTTTCATGTGATGACATGATTATAATTAAAATGAGACCGTTGGGATTTGACTATTATATGACCATTGGTCAATTTGACCTTTGGAAACTAAACATTTTGATTTTTGTCTGTAAAGACATGTAATATTGGTTTATTTTAATAGAAAGAAGATTCAATGGCCTCGCCCAGTAGTCTTGGACTGATCGAAGCCCATCTAACAGAACTTGGGAAGGAGGTAGCACCACTGGGCTTAGCTCTGGACCAAACCCAAGCCGAACCTCATCGTGTGAAGCTATAACGGAATCGCCTTCGCGAGAAGTTCAACCTGATAGAAATTACTACTCGTGCGATGTTGGCCGAGCCTCCCTCAGATTCTCTCACCATAGCACACCTTACACTTACGTCCTATGCTGGCATGATAAGGGTCTATTAAAGGAGACCGTAACTGCCTTGTGTAATCCTTTGTTTTAAATAAAAATTGGGATTTCTTCTTATGATAATGTTTATTACTTATCAAATGTCCGGATAAATATAGAATGCATATTTTTGGTGAATTTTAGAGAAAGGATATTTTAAAAAAAAGTTTATGTAAACCATAAATAATTAAAAATGTGTAAAGATTTTCCTATAATGGTCTTCTACAATTATGTTCAGTATGAAATTTAGAGTCTAATAAGATCAACATGATTTTTTATGAATAGTAAATTATGAATAGTTATTTTATGGTTAAGATTAGTAATGTGACCAAATAGATTAGTAACCTCACTTAAAGAAAGTATTAAAATAATCTAGGCACCTTGATTAAGTAATGTAATTCAATAAAATGGTTAAATAACGATTTCATAAATTATTATTCATGTATTAGTTTTTTCTGGTGAATAGTGTTTTTTAATTTAAAATGAAATTAAAAATATTTAGAAAATTATTTTTATAAAATGGATTTCATTTTTGAACTCAGAGAATCGATATTATGTTAAGGTAATTTTTGGGGTTTTTTCTGAAAAAAATGAATTTTCAGTGAATAGTGTATTTATTTAAAAATAAAATTAAAATTATTTAGAAAATTATTTTTATAAAATGGAGTTTATTTTTGAAATCATAGAATTGATATTTTGTTAATGGGAAATATTGGGATTTTTCTGAGAAAGATGAATTTTCAGTGAATTGTAAAAATACAGTTTTAGGGTTTCGGTATGTTTAATGACATCATAACTATGTCATGATGATGTCATGAGATATTTTAAGGGTTGGTTGACCAAAGGTGATTAAGTATTTTATTGGGGCCCCATGTGGCCTATCTTCATGGGAAATATCATGGGAGAGCACATGGTTTTGAGAAAAACCACTTTTGAGGTGTCCTTTGGCCATTAATGCCATGTCCCCTCACTTTCCCTATAAATACCAAGCCCTCCTCTCATCCATTCAACTACAAATCCATCCTAAACGAAGTTATGGTCTCTTTACCTCCCATGGAGTCCTCCCAAGGTTCCCCCAAGCCCTCAAGGTCCAAACCATTGAGTTTTAAGAGTTACATTTTAAGGTAAAGGATCCGACCTCTGTCTTTCTTTTTAAGAAATCTATTTTATGTCATTTCTTTTATGCTCCATGTTCTTATGTTAAATGATTTTCTTTTATAATCCTATTACTGAAATTTTCATGTTCATATAATGAGATATCCCCTCTTACTCTCATTATTTCGTTTTATGATGTTTTAAGTGGCGCCGTTAGGCTGCCGAAATTTTTGTAACAGATTCTTTCTCCCTTCTCATTTTTCACGATCTATTTTCATGTAAAGTATTTCATCTTCCTTTTTATTATGTTGGGGTATGATCTATAAATTTTTCATACTTATCTTTTATGATCTTAATATTAGAGACTCCATTTGATCTCTTCAATTCAGTATTTTGATGTTTTAAGAGACGCCGTTAGGATGCCGAATTTTTAAGTGGTTCTTTCACCTTTCTCCTTTTTCAAAGTTCTAATTCAATGTCATGTATTGAAAGTTTCTATTTATTATTTTAGGGTATGATCTATAAATATATCATACTGATATTTTATGTTCATATGATGAGAGACCCTATTTGATCTCATCAATTCTTTTTTGTTGATGTTTAAGTTGCGTTGTTAGGCTGTCAAATTTTTAAGGGATTCTTTCACCCTTCTCATTTTCAAGATCTATTTTCTTGTCAAGTCTTTCCTGTTCCTTTTTATTATGTTGGGGTATGATCCGTAAATATATAATACTTATCTTTTATGTTAATATGATGAGAGACCCTATTTTATCTCATCAAATCTTTTTTTTTTGAAGTTTAAGTGGCGCCGTTAGGCTGCCGAATTTCTAAGGGGTTCTTTCACCCTTCTGGTTTTCGTGATCTATTTTCAGGTCAAGTCTTTCAATTTCCTTTTTAATATGCTGGGGTATGATCTCTATATCTATCATACTGATCATTTATGTTCATATTATGAGAGACCCTATTTGATCTCATCAATCCATTTTTGGATTTTTTAAGTGACACCGTTAGGCTGCTGAATTCTCATAAGAGAAATCTTATTTTTGTCTTCCTTTCATGTTCTTCATTTCATATGATATATCTTTCAAATTTCATTACCATGTTATCATATCCTTTATATTCTGTCCCCCTACGGTTTTATGGATCATTTATGAATGTTTGATACATGTACCCTCTCTTTTCAATGTTTTCTAAAACATCATAACATAGCCTTTATGCTACAAAATTTCCGTTTCAAAATATCTCCCTCTTTTTCTAAAGTTCATTTATTTTATTAAGTGAATTCTCAAAGCTCTTTTTCTAAAGGTGTATTCACATATGTTTTAAAATTTTCTATTTTAAATTCTGGGATTTACATACATAAAACCTACTTTCCCTTTTCTGTGGGTTTAAAGTGACACAAAGATCATGTCTTTAAAGCAGTTTTTAAAACATTATGATTATGAAATGAAACCCATTTATTTTATACTATATGAGTTTTTTATCAAATGATTGATGATGATATATGGGGCTCACATGATAAGAAAGACATGTCAAGGGTGCGCCCAGATAGTGCTCCAATAGATTGGGTAAAGACTTAATCTCTAGAGATGACCTTTTAGACTGATACCTTGGTGAATAACCTTGGTAATTTTGAATGAAACCTTGGGGATGTACCTTGGTGAAACGAAATGATTGTCAATATTAAATGTTGTAGCCACATATTCAAGTTATGAAAAATTTTACTTTTATTATAATATGCCTCATGATTTCATTCTCATGCCTTAAAGTTCTTTTCATGAATTTATTGATGTATCTCAAGTTCATATGTAAAATGATTCGCTTGTTTCCCTTACTGGGCCTTCTCTCACCCTTTCTTTTGTTGTAAGTCCCCAGGTTATGAGATGCAGTAATGAACCTAGGATCAAGTTATGGAGAATCCTTTCAAGTGTTTAAGAAGAATGTTTTTTGTTGTTCTCTTGTATTATGCTCCAAGTTTCCAAGACACTAAACCATAAAGATACTCAGTTTTGTGTAATGTAATGAAAGTTTATGTTATAAAAAGGCGTGATGCTATATTATGAAATAATGAATTTATTATGATTTTATAGTACACATATAGAAGATAATTATTTTCTGATGGGTGGGGAATATATCCTCCTCCAATTCATTAGGAAATGATTAACAATATCTGAGATCAGTGGGGACATGTGTGGTTAGACCAAACCTGAAAAGGAGGGTACACATGGGTTAATCCCAAGCCCAAAATATAGTACATTGGTGGTTAGCACAAGAATAAAATAGGGTACATGGTAGGTCACCCCATGACTAAATTAGGTAAATTGGTGGGTATCCCAAGCCCAAACTGTAATCATTTTCTGGGGGGTATGCCTTTCTATAATATTGTATATGCTTTTTCTAGGCCACAACTATAACATATGCCAATTTTATTATATCATGGATTTTCTTCGTAGATTTATTTATTATTCATGTCTTATAAACTATCATTATTAATTCCATGAGATAATACTATAATATTTGATATATAGGGTATGTTTTTCAAATATTTTTCTAACTTTCTCATCCCCATAGGTTCATGTAATACTTATTTATATCCCTCTTTTACACTAGTTGAATATCAGAGCTCTCCCTTTTTTATGATTCCATTCCATGTGTTATGAATAATAGTTTCTAGTAGGGTATGTTTCATAATTTTACTAAAGATGGTGATCTTTGTGGGAGATATTGAATAACTTTCAAAAAATAAGAAGATTTTGATCCCAGTCTCCAATAAAACAAAACTATTATGGTCCT